>CM061225.1:61055247-62337571 GCA_030844895.1 Ambrosia x helenae
AGCAGTGATGATTAGAAGAAATGGACATTTTTACACCACACTGGCCATGCTAAGCATTAAAACTAACAAGTTTTATAAAAGGTCAGGAAGGAAATTTCCAGGATTGACCAGTAATACAAAAAATTGGTTTTGACAATCTAAACTGAGATGTCACAAGTGTCAGAAGTTGGGGACACTTTGCTAGAGAGTGTAGAAACTCTAGCTTTAAACCAATCACAATCTGGAAATAACTTTAAACCCCAATTATAATAGGAATAATGGAACTCAAGGGAGTGCTCATTTTGTACAGGCACAAGCTCCTCAACAGCAATACATGCCACAAGTACAATATGTTCAAATGCCTGCTCAACAGATGCAGAGCCAACAATCAATCCCTCCCTTTCCAGCTGCTCAACAACCTCCACAGCCTCAACAACCCCTCTCAACAAAGTCTTTTCACCTCAGGGTATGTTGACTGGAGCAGTCTCCCTTTTGACACCACAGAGTGCAATCCTGATGCAGACAACAAGGTGTTTGACATCAACTAGGAGAACCAGACAATGGCAGAAAGAACTTTGCCTTAATGGCATTTGAAGGCTGTACTTCAAAATCTGCATTGTCACAGGTATCAAAAGAATCTTTGACAAAACTTTGCTCAAATTCTTGCAAAGAAACTTTTGCTCTCATAAGAGAAACAAATGTGCACTTACAAGGAAAAGCCAATGATTTAGAAAGAAAATACACTCAGATGAAGTGTGATTTAGAGAGAAAACTTACTGCTAAAACAAAAGAAGCCTCTAAATTAACTAACTCAGCTATTGAAACCCAAGCACAAATTAAAATGATGATAGAATATCTTGGGAATGTCAGAAAAGAGCTTGCTGACACCAAGATCAGTTGTGAAAATGGGTGGATTCTTGTAAGGGTACCAGCTATTGCTAAACAAACAGAGTGCTTCAAATGTTAAGTTTGGCATAGGGTACCATCATGTTGAAACACCAACAGATTTCTCTCCCAAAACTACTGAAGATGGGAGAAAAATTGTTTCAAATGAAACTTCTGAAGGGAAAGACTGCACATCTTTCCATGAAAACTTTCTAAACAGAAATCCTGGTATTTTTCAAAGAAAGTACTTCAGAAGTATTAACAAAATCTGACAACAAGCCATCAGTAGTTTCATCTACATCAGAGTTGAGACCCTGAAAACTACTGATGAGCAAAATCTTTACACTAATGTCAGAAATTTGCCTTTAGATAAAAAACAAAATGCAAAAGAGTGTGAAATTTGTGGTCTGTTCAACCACAAACAGAGTTTTGTAGATACAGAAAAGGAATTCAGTTCAATCATAAAATTAAACAACAGGTTGTGGGAAATCAAATCAGAAATGATTATGAAAGAACCTTTAAACCTAAGAAACAACAACCTGAAAACACCTTTTCTCAGAAAAAGATAAAATCTCAACTAAAATCTTTTTCTCAAAATTCTTTGTCAGTAGTTAGACCTGAATCATCAGCAGTTTCACAAACTGCTGAGATTTAAAAACTAATGAACTTGGTACAACTACTGATGACCAGGTTGATGGTGGTCCTGAAAAGGATACACCATGGTTCTTAATGAAAAAATCCATTGCCAAAAAGACATGGATTTCTCAATCTGGTCAAGAACAAACTGTAACTGTTCTCAAGAGCAAACCCAAAGCCAAACAGGCTTGGGTTCCTAAATCTAACTAATTTGTTATTATGTGCAGAGAGTTTCCAGGGGCTTAAACAGCATATGGTATGTTGATAGTGGGGGGCTCTATGCACATGACTGGATGCAGATACCTGATAAACAATTTTATCAGCCAAAGAGAAGGATCTGTATCCTTTGGGAACAATGCTAAGGGATATGTGCTAGGACATGGCAATGTCTCCTCTGGCAAAATACAGTTTGACAAGGTCAATCTGGTTGAAAACCTTGAATACAACTTGCTGAGTGTGTCACAAATGTGTGATAAAGGATATTCTTCCTTTTTCACAAAGACAGCATGCAAGATCATCTCACCAGAAGGCCAGAAATTGATAGAGAAGATCATTGAAGATCATACTTTGCTGATTGCCAAAAGATGTGGCAATGTCTATGCAGTGGACATTGAGAAAGACAAAGTATTGAACAACACTGCCTGTTTCTTCTCAAGGGCATCAACTTCAGAAACTGATCTCTGGCACAGGAGACTTGGCCATGTGAACTTTAAAACCATAAATAAAGTCACAAAAATGGGCTTGGTCAGAGGTCTACCTTTGAAAGTATACCAGTGTCAAGAACACTGTGTATCATGTTTAAAGGGAAAACAGCATAAGTCCTCCTATAAGTCTATTGAAGAATCAAAAACAACTGCATGTCTTCAACTACTCCATATGGACTTATTTGGACCTGTCAAGATTATGAGCCTTGGTAAGAAAAAGTACTGCTTAGTCATCATTGATGACTACTCAAGATTCACATGGGTATTCTTCTTATTCTCCAAGGATGAGGCTGCTGAAATCATCAAGTTCTTCATTCTACAAGTAGAGAAACAATATTCTCTACCTGTCAAAACCATTAGAAGTGATAATGGGACAGAGTTCAGGAACAAAACTCTGGATGAATTATGTTTGTCTAAAGGGATTATTAGACAATACAGTGTTCCCAGAACTCCTGAACAAAATGGTGTAGTAGAAAGGAAGAACAGAACCTTAATAGAGGGAGCAAGAACAATGTTAGCTGATTCTGGACTGCCCTTTTACTTTTGGGCAGAAGCAGTTAACACATCATGTTATGTTCAGAATAGAGTTCTTTTGGTCAAGAGACATTCCAAGACTGCCTATGAAGTTCTTCATGGCATGAAGCCCCTTATCTCCTTTTTCAGGGCTTTTGGGTGTCAATGTTTCATCTTGAACATCAAGGAATCTATTTCAAAGTTTGCTGCCAAAGTTGACTCAGGTTACTTTCTTGGTTACTCTTCAACTAGAAAAGCCTACAAGGTTTTTAATTCTCACACCAGGATAGTAGAAGAAACATTGAATGTCAAGTTCAATGAGTCAAAACACACTCTTATTCTAGCACATCCTGCTGAACTTTTTGACCTTGACAACTTCCATTTTGGACCTGAGAAGGCTGTTACTTCATCAAAACCTACTTATTATGGTGACAAAAGGTTTGATGATGAGGATCCCACACCATGGACTCCTCAAACAGTTATCAAGTCAACTTCAAAATCATCAGAAGTTCCCCAAACTTCTGATCAAACAAGTACTGAGGAACAAACTCAAACTTCTGGTTCAGTAGATCCAACTACTGAAGATCAAGAAACATCTGAACCAGATATTATAGACCTCAGTAGTTTGTTTGAAGAACATGAGCCACCTACACCTGTCAGTGGTTTACAACAACTGATTGAACACAGAGATCATCCACTTGATCAAATCATGGGTGATATAGCTTCAGGTGTTCTTACCGAAAACCACCTGTCCAACTTTTGCCTATTTTCAGCCTTTATCTCATAGTTGGAACCAAAGAAGTACCAGGAAGCCCTCAAAGACAATAATTGGGTGCAAGCTATGCAAGATGAACTGCTTCAGTTCAACAAGCAACAGGTCTGGGAAATCTGTCCCTTACCTCCAAACAAGCAACCAATTGGCACAAGATGGGTTTTCAGGAACAAACAAGATGAAGCTGGTATGATAATCAAGAACAAGGCAAGACTGGTAGTTCAAGGGTACTCTCAAGAAGAGGGAATTGACTATGATGAAACATTTGCTCCAGTTGCAAGGCTTGAGGCCATCAGGTTATTTCTAGCCTATGCCATTTTCAACAAAATTAAAGTTTATCAAATGGATGTAAAGAGTGCATTTTTGTATGGAAAGATAAAAGAGGAGGTGTATGTCTGTCAGCCACCTGGGTTTGAGGATCCTTCTCATCCTGAGTGGGTGTACAGACTGGACAAAGCTCTTTATGGGCTCAAACAGGCTCCAAGAGCCTGGTATGATACACTCTCCACCTTTTTACTCAAAAATAACTTTACAAGAGGTGCCATTGATAAAACTCTTTTCATTAAACATGTTGGAAATCATGTCCTACTTGTTCAAATTTATGTTGATGATATCATTTTTGGTTCAACAAACACAAAACTGTGAGATGATTTTAAGAAACTCATGCAATCAAAATTTGAGATGAGTACCATGGGAGAACTGCAGTACTTTCTGGGACTGCAGATCAAGCAACAAACAAATGGAACTTTTATACATCAATAAAAATATGTTAAAGAATTATTAAACAAATTTTCTTTAAAAGACTGTAAATCATGTTCCACTCCCATGACACCAATCACACAAGTTGAACCTGATGATCAAGGAAAACAGGTTGATCAAACCATGTACAGATGCATGATAGGTTCCCTTTTATATCTAACTGCTTCTAGACCAGATATTATGTTTTCAACATGTGTCTGTGCTAGATATCAATCAGCACCAAGGGAATCACACCTTACAGCAGTCAAAAGAATTTTCAGATATCTGAAAGGAACTCCAACACTTGGAGTCTGGTATCCTGCTTCAAGCAATACCAAGTTATCAGCTTTTTCAGATAGTGACTATGCAGGGTGTAAGATGACAAGAAAGTCAACATCTGGTGGTTGTCAATTCTTGGGTAACTGTCTAGTGTCATGGCAATCAAAGAAGCAAACATCTGTTGCAACTTCAACTGCTGAAGCTGAATACATTGCAGCTGCAAGTTGTACATCACAGATACAATGGCTCCAATATCAACTTCTTGATTATGGAATCAAAGAAACCAAGACACCTTTGTTTGTAGATAGCAAATCTGCCATTAGCATCATTCAAAATCCGGTACAGTTCTCAAAAACCAAACATATTGAGATCAGATACCATTTCATAAGAGATTGCTATGAAAAGGCAAGATTGAGGTGAAGCATGTAGCAACAGCTAATCAAATAGCTGACATCTTCACAAAACCCTTGACACATCAACATTTCAGAAGTTAGTATCCATGCTTGGGATGATAAATGTGTAAGTGTTTATTTTATTATTTTGAAATTTTTCATTTTTCACTTACAAACAGACAAAAAGTCTAAAACAAAACTTCTGAAAAGAGAGAAACTACTGATGAACAAAACATCAGTATAGGGATAATTTCTGAAAAGTGTGTAACTTCTGATAAAATAACCTTCAGAAGTTATGAATAAAAGTATTTATAAAAACATTTCTCATCAGCTGTTAAAACTACTGAAGAGGAAATGGGAACTACTGATGAAGTAATCCTTCATCAGCAGTTTAGTCAAAAGGGCAAATCTGACTTTTCCCATCCCCCTGAAGCCCACATCTTCCAAACTCACACCACCAAAAGCCAAAAAGCCCAAGCCAACAAAGACAAAAACCCACCAACCCAAAAGAAAAGCTGTTCAGGAGGTTGAGATGCCTGAACATGCTCATGAGCAATCTGCTCTTCAAATAGGTGAGACTGAAACACCCTCTCAGTCTCATCCATCTCAAACCCCACCAAGAGCACCCATAACAATCTTATTCAAAAGAAAAAGACTTAGAAAAATAGGTGAGACTGAAACACCCTCCCAACCCTCAACCTCTAAACTTGATGAATCCAAAAGGGGGAGAAAATTAGGGAACCTAAGGAGTCATTCGAAGCCAGGATAAGGGCAAGAGTGGCTATCCTTGAAAGAGATCAGAAGAATCAAGCCAGAAAGGAAAAACTGGCCAAACAGTTTGGTGTCTCTATTCAAGAAATAGAGGATGCTGAAAAATCTGATGAATCCCAAGGGCATAATGAAGAAACCTCTGATGGCCAAAGTTCTGATGAAGAATCAGAAAGTACTGAAGACAATCCTTCAGTAGTTGACAAACCATCAGCAGTTGTCAACCCATCAGAGGTTAACACTTCCAAATCTCAAACTGCTGACCCTTCCAGAACAACTACTCCTATTCAACCAACATCTGCTCCTATCAGGCCTACTACAACAGTTACAACAATGACTGTACTAAACCCTTCTCCAATCTCTCAATCAGCTGAATTACTAGAGAAGAGTTTAGTTGCAGCCCAGAAGAAGGCCAGAGAAGATCTGATCTGGAAAACTCTGGAAGAAAGGGATGATTTAGACCTAAGCCATGAAGAAAAACTTCAGGCCTATGAAGCTGAACTACAAAGGCAGGCTAGCCTTGATGAAATTGCTGAACAAGACAAAAGACAACAACTGATGTCTTACATCACAAAGAACAGCAAGACTAAAGCCTACACACTCAAGGGACTCTCTATGCAAGAGCTAACAAGAAGGGCACAACTGATTGCAGACAAACTGGCCACAAGTAAAGAAGAAAAGGCCAAGAGAGCCCAAATGATAAATGAATTAGTAGCAGATGGCTATGGTTCAAAAGGCTCAGTATCCAGATGGAAAGAAGAAAGACTGATGGATACTTATTGAAAATATAAGGCTGCCAAGGCTGCAAATCCAGAGAAGTTTCAAACTGCTGATCCTTCAAGATCAGTAGTTAGAACTTCTGGTATATCAAAAAGAAGGCCTGCTACTCAAAGAAAGAAAGTAGAGGACAATGTCAAAACTGATTTCAAAATGGTACTACTTGAAGGAAGTTCAGTAGTTCATTCAGATTTTGACATTGAGGAGAAACCTCTGTTAACACAATTCAGGGATCCTTCCACTTTTGCCTACCAAATCCAAAAGACTATCAAAGAAAAGATGCATACCAAGGTAGTGACTGAACACCATCTCCCAACTATTCAGATGACTGATATGCAACAACAACAAGGAAGAGACTCCCACCTGAGGTTTACTGAAACAGAAAGCATCCAACACTCAGGATCATCAACCCAAGGGACAAGTCTGGTTCCCTATACCTCTGACTTTAACAAGTCAAAGGTACCTATCATCAGATGGTCACTTACTGATAACAACTCAGTATTATTGACAAGAAGAGACCTTTCAAGCAGGGCTTACAAGAAGATCAGTGATCTAAAGAAACTGTCAACACAAGACCTGCTCACAATTCAACATCTGGAACCACAGAGAGGATCTCTATCTGATGGACAGTTAAATCAGCTCAAGAACACCATGTACAAAGAGATATGGAAGATTGTTCAAGACAGAAGAAGATCATAAAGAATTAGTAAGGTTTTGGGTTCATCAATCCAGGGGGAGATTGTTAGGACAAAGAGGATTGGTGAAACCACTTTTGGAAACCTTAGTCTAATCACTTCTGTCATTTTGGCTAAGTATAGAAGTACTGAAGAGAAGACAAGAAACTGCTGAAGAGAAGATATGAGAAGTGCTGAAGAAGAAACTTCATCAGAAGTTCTGAAGTCCAAACCAGACAAGTTCACTTCAGAAGTACTGAAGACAAACTACTCATCAGTAGTTTGTCATTCATCAGCACTTAGCATCAGATATTTTCCACCGCCTTTTGTATCAGTAGTTTATTGTTTATTATTACTTTTAGCTGTAATTGTTAGTTTCAATGTTGCAACTTGTGCAACTTGTTTCTGATGTTTCTGTACTTGCTTTATGGGCAAGATACATGTATGTAAACGTCTATAAATAGGAGGCTTCAACCTTCTATTTTAGACATTGATTTTAATTGAAAAATCCTTCAAACACTTTCACTGTTCTATTCCATTTCAGTATTTATTGTGAATCTGTCTAAGTATCTAATTCTCATTTACTGCTTAGATTCATAATAAATACTTGTCATTATTAGTTTCAATCATCAAGGGGGAGTAATAACTCCTCTTAGGTATAAAAAGTGTTGCTTTAACTTATACATTCCGCTGTGCTTACAATCTGATATACAAGAGCTTGCTAAACACTTAAGTGTCAAAGATAGCAAGTTCTTACTTAAACAAAGAGCATACTGATCCAACAGTATAGCATTTCATTCGCGGCCTTTGACTCAAACCTGACAAATAAAAACTAAAAAGAAATATAAAAAACAAATGGTTGCCTCAAATGATTGTTGGGTCGTCCCCACCCGAATGGGAATTGAGTATGGGTGGCTAGATCCAAACCTGCAATAAAATATACGAGACAAAACCAATGAATCAAAACTGACTCTCTCCATCATCCCCACACTTGAAGGGAAGATATCCCAAAAGTGGGTTAAGAGAAGACTGACCCAAAATAAAATAAAAGACTCTAAAAAAATACAGATTCAACCGACTCAATATACAAAAATGCAGGAAACGTACCCGAAAGGCAAGATGGTGGAACGTTGTGGATGATAGTAAAACATGTGGTGAAATGGCGGTGAATGGTGGTGGAAGAAAACAGGGTGGAAAATATTTTTTTTTTCTAATCAATTCGCGCAACATGAAGGACACTGGTGATCTCAACACGCGTCGCGAGCGAAAAAAAAATATAACTTTCCGGGGTAATTACTGTTCATATGAGACGAACAGGTCAGCCCAGGCTCTCCGCATTACACGAAGAACCTTTTTTCGCAGAAAGTTAATCAAATTTAATGTTTAGAAAAAAATTTCTCTTATTACCCAAACCTCCACCAAAAATCCTAATCATAAAAATATATAGTTGAGTATCTAGAATCCATTCATGGTGTAATTTTTTATGCCTAAGCAAACACGGAAACATGCAAAAAAGACACAAAAACAAAAATAATAACAAAATACAAAGAAAATTCAAAAATATTACATACTCTACAACTGGGTTTTCACGTAGTTTCAATCAAGTGGCTTATATTTTATCCATCCCATATCCAACCCGTTAAATTCTTTAATTTCACCACTATCCATTAAGTAACAATTGGTGAATTTAAAAATATGTTTGAAAAACTCATACGGGTTGGGCCACCTATCCCTGCACTTACCTGGACCAAAACTGAAGTTTAGCGTGTATTGTTGGCTCATGTAATCACTAGCCTTATCCCGTGTGTGGTCTGCTATAGTCTTTCTTCCTGCCATCATTGTATACAGACACTAAAACAAAAATGATCACGGGCACCAGATATGAAAAAAAAAATAAAGCACACAAAAACAAAAAGATACACAAGCACACAAAAAGAAAACAAAAGCCTAAGACTCTCTAGACACGCTAAAAACAAAAAGACTCAAATAAGACCAATTAATTAGTGAATTCCTAATCAAAGCTAGTTTCGCAATCGCCAAGAGTCCCCGGCAACGGCGCCAAAAACTTGAAGTGCTATGTATGGTTTATAAATAATAAACTAACCTAGACACCCAGTAATATAAAAACGACTCAACTAAACTAGACCACACGAAAGGCAAGTGTACCTATCAATGCAGTACAGACTAAGTAAGTAAGAGTATCGAACTCACAGACACAACTTGAAAACAAAACTAGACTCGACTAAGACTTAACAAGACTGGTTTATAAATGATTTTTGGGTTTTTTTTAAATAATGAAATAAAATAAATAAATAAATAAACAAGATAAACAGACAGCAAAGATAACTGAGGAAAAAATCAGGATAGGAAGGCAACTACCTAGGTCAAGAATCCTACATGTAAACTCACAACTCTCGGTAATGGAAAACTGAATGGATACCAGATTCTAAAAATAACTTAAGAAACCCTAAGACGTGCCAGATCTCCTCCCGGTCTCACAAAACACCCCAAAGAATCCTAAATAATAAAACACTGGCTATCTAGTTCGGATCATCTCCCGGTCTCACCTCACTAAGAATGTAAAGGTACTCTAATGACTCGATCACCTCCCGGTCTCTCTAATCACAATACACCCGAAGATGTAAAGGAGTAACTTAATTGGATTAACTATGACTTGGAATTGCAAGAAACTAAAGACAACTAGGATAGGATCACCTCCCGGTCTCACCCAAAACGTAACACCTAAAGCTCTAGACAACATAACATTCCATCGCCTCCCGGTCTCAAAAATGGAAGACTACAAAAGTCCTCTAAATTCTCTAATCAAGTTCCTATGGCTTTCGTGCACAAAACCATAAAATAAGCTACAAGCACCTAGCAAGCAACCCTAATAATCATCCAAACATGAAAGACATTCACTAAGACGATTATGGAACTCTCAAAAATAATAAATTAGACTTAAGCACGCACACACATCATAATAAACACCAACCAAATCGTTACCAAAACATTAACCACTCAAAAATAAATCCAAAACCGAGAACTATAAATTTAACATGCAGTCATCATACAACCTAGGTAGTGGTTCAAGATTTAGCTACTCATAATAATGAAAAACAATACAAACAAAGGTTCAACATAAAAAATTAATCATGGTCTCAATATTCATGAACACGGAGTAAATAAATATAAAAACTAAAACTTTTAATGATCGAACCCATAGCTTCACTCTTGAACCCAAGCCTTCCTGGCCTTCAATTAACGTCTAAACAATTAGGAGCTGTTGTGACGATTCTACTAATGGTGGCTATTGAAAGTGATTTTTTCGATATATCCTCCTCCCAAAAATATTATACGCCGTGCAAAATAATGTGCATCCCAAGATAATTTATTTTCCTCTCAAAATATGTTGTGACTTCTTTTTGGACTTGGTGTTTGTTTTTTTTTTCTTTCTATATTATTATTATTATTATTATTATTATTATTATTATTATTATTATTATTATTATTATGACTTGGGTGTTTTTGGCTCGATCAAAACTCCTTGTTTACTCTTCAACGTTCATGAACACCTACTCTCAAGTGTTGGTGTCTTGATTAAAATTCTTTCGTTTTGAGCTCCTTTTATACGAACACCTACAAAATAATTAAAATAATAAATACACAATAAAAACGACACAAAACGAATAAAAACCTGAACAAATAATATACAAAATACATAGGAAAAGAGATGTGTTTTGCAACACATCAATCATCCATTGGAACAAATCCTAGTTGATATAGCTTCAGGGGTGCTGAGTGCTGACAAGAAACTAGCTTTCCAACTTCTGCTTCTACACTGCCTTTATTTCACAGTTGGAACCAAAAAAATACCAAGAAGTCCTTAAAGACAACTATTGGGTGGAAGCTATGCAGGATGAGTTGATGCAATTCAAAAAGCAACAAGTCTGGGAAATTTGTTCCTTACCTTCTATCAAGCTACCAATTGGCATAAGATGGGTTTTCAGAAACAAATAATTATTCCGAAAGTTCGATAACGGTTAAAACCACGCATTTTGACGTCCAATCCCCACGATAGTTCCTCTCCACGTTTTCCAAAACGCTACGTTTTTACCGTTTTTCTAGCTGATTTTAAATCCGATCACATAAATAATAAATACGTGTTGGATTTACATAAATAATAAATACGTTTTTCTCTCCACTTTGACAAATTTTTACAAATGTCAGTTCATTAACGTTGAATACGCAAAGTCTTTCTTTAAAGACTTCAGGGCGTCTGCGAACTTTGAGGAGGACATCGTAGGCCACTCGCCCTTGAATTTACTATCAGATCTTATGCGAAGATCTGAGTGGAAGGAGTCATGAAACCGGAACCCTCAACTCGCTGAAGGTTCCATTTTTTCGGGATCTTTCGAGGTAATATTTGAAGTCAAGTCATAGATGAAAGCATTAGACATAGATTTCACCTTTAGGGCTTGGCGCCTTCATGCGCTAAAGTCGTTACTTAGAACAAACAGCGATTGAGATTGCACAACAAGTAATAATTTGGAGCCTTCCCATGGGGCATCCCATTCAACGACTCAGGTTGTCCCACATATGGGTGCAATATGTAAGCTGTCGAGCTCATCTTGATTAGTCAGGTACTAACCGCACTGACCTGGCAGCTCACATTACTATGGTGTCTCCAACCGTGTCTTTCAAGGACAGGGGATTTTTCTCTAGCGCGAGCAAGGCTACAAAAGGATAACTAAGAATATCAGTATCAACCCAAGGTCGAAATGGTTCCACTATTCCAAGAACAGAAGCAACAATGCCAAGACAAAATGGTCCTACCATATGAGGAATAACACGCTAATCAAAAGGTTGAAATGATCGACCATCTCAAATGGTAGGGTAGCACCCTTATAGAGTAGACTAGGCTATATGACCTTCAGGATTCAGGGTTTCATAAAATCACCGAAATCATGTACCGGGGACTCCACCAATGCACACGCCATAGGTGGGTCCACAATGGTATCCCTGTAATCATCAGCATGACACGTCAATAGAGATGATTTTAAATTAATCCAGTAGGATGAGCAATAAAGAAGTAAGTCCTTCAACACTTGTTAGTCCCAAAAGTATGGGCCATAACATTGCTCACGTTCTCTCGATACCTTCAGGGTTCGAGACACATTTGAAGTCCCCTTATCATAAAGATGAGTCTCGCCTCGTCATGTGGGGACCACATGATTTCTTCCCGACATTGATTTGCATAGCCAATCGTTAGTCGACCAAAATGCGCGTAAAAGGTTAAGGCTGGACATGGCGTCACTGATGCCTTAGATTTTGAAGAGGTAATGCTCACGAAATGCGCGAGCATATAAGGGGTAGACACATGATTTGGTCAGTTACTCAAATAACCACGTGATTCAAACTTTAGGGGGATACACATGCTAACACTAAGACCAGATAGTAACCTCAGTAGGAGCCTCCATATCCACAGCAACATCAAACTCGACAAGAGCCATAGAAACAACACACTCAGCAAGAGCTACACACTTAGCAACGACATAGGATTTCGCTTGAGCCATAGAACAATAACAGCAGAAGCAACCACAGGCTCGGTGGGAGCCTTAGACTCGTCGTAGTTATTAGATGTGTGGTAAATAGTATCCATAGGACCTGGAAAGCAACCAACATCTTTCCAAATATCAAAGATAGTGGTCACAATGAGAATAGCAACAAGTAGAGGTAGAAGGATCATGATTTATCGAGACATCACGATAAGATAGAGATGATATAGACTCTGACGAATCAGCTGAGTTGTTCTTCTTATTGGGATCCTCTTCCATGTTATTTTGGCACAAGCATCGATAGTCATCTGATTAAGTGCCATTCCGTCATCTAAGCGAGGCCGATGGACCTCCTTCCTGATAGGACACACAGTGAGAGTATCGAAATACGACAAGAGATTAGACAGGTCACGTTGTCCATAACGAATGGATCTTGCAACCTTAGTTTACAAATTACCCAGACGAGGGGATGTAGCGTCTCTGTATCTATGAGGACTGATGGAAAACACTTTGCATCATTTATCGCCCAAATAGATAACTACTCTCGTTATCGTGATGAGGGTGACGAACATTCAACATTGCAACAAGAGCAATGGAATTGTCGTTCCATGGATACGTTTAATTTAAAAGAATAACGTGACCACTCCCAGCTATCAGCCATTTGGTTTTCAAGGGGATTTCAATGTCAGCAGAAGGCGTCTCGCGACATTTGACAATTACTGAACCCACACTTTACAATTTCGGTTCCCGAAGTGTGGTTTCACTCCCCAAGGTTTATGACGGATTCAATTACAACACACACGTCGAACATACTCGGGCGCTCACCGGCTCGAGCGAGACTACCAAGAATCCTTGAAAAGCAAACAGGTGGGGTAGAGGAGTCTTACGATGCGTTTCGCATCTCACGGTAGTAGCATGATATAAGCATCTCTGATAAGTCTACCTCGAATTATCTTCCGGAATACGATCCAACGCTATTGCAAAGGGTGTTGAACCAGACGTGAACACTCAATACGTCAAGCAATAGCTTCCCATGGGTTAATCGTATGCACTTCCGAGTGAGTCCATCGCCAAACGCAGGATGGGGCTTGCTTTTTCACTACACGCCGTCATCGTAACACTGGCAAACATTGCCTCGGTCGTGATCAGTTGCCAAAATTTTTGACATCATTGAAAATTAGCAAAACCCTATGACTTGCATATGTACGATATGGCTGGCTGATTTCGCAATCAGTCCAAAACTACATAGGAACAACCAATATAGTCGCTTCAGACGAGGGCTATCGAGCCTTCTTAGATAAAGATGATCAAGCCTCTTAAATCGCCAAGGTCGATTATATCCTCAAATTGGAGGAGGAACACCCAGTCCTCGAAGACAACTTGGGCATGAGTTAGATCGAGACTGATTTACTCACAAAAACAACACAGCAGCACACGGGCCACGTGTCTCATATCTGATCCACACAGGGTCCCGTGCTCAAAACGCACTGGTTTTTCAGGGACGCACCCAAGGTCTTCACTTGGTTCCAGGTATAACATTCCACGCATTGTACCAGATATTCATCGCTTCGGTAGCTAGTACGTCCTCATACGTCCGCTCGAGCGATAGAGGTTAGTCCTTCCGATCATCCCGTCCACAGGTAAGCTGGTGAGTTCATCGCAGACCACAACGTTCTTCCCATTTGTTGGTATTGTGATCAATGCAAGAGTGTGGACTAAGGTGGAGCGTGACACGACATCCTCAATGGCAAATATCTGTACTACTTATATGCATTAACTAGCCCTAGTTAGAAAATCGGATCTCTACACAACATAAACATTCCTATCCTTATTTTCTAACATTTCATATATTGACACACATGGCTAGTCGGTCGGAATTTCCACTTGTACAACCCATGTACACTTTTCTTTCTTTTCTAGAATATTTCGTTGTGTTTTAATTTTGAAAACTTTGTTTTCGAGCCGAAACCGGTTATAGTCTAGATTTTTCAAAATACTAGTTCGCTATAACTTGGCTCTGATACCACTTCTGTCACACCACGCCAATTGCGGAAACACGTGGCGCAACGCTCGAAAGTACATTAAAGTCAAGACAAATTTTATTTAATTAGAAGAGACCATTTCATTAAGATGTCGAAAAAGTACCTTGTTTCAAACATTACACATAACAACATACATGGAGTTCCAACAGGGGGTGTTTCCGTAATATTTCCCAACCCAATGGTAAATATAGATGAACCCCCGACAAGTGTCTTACATCCCATATTCCTTCATACTAGCCGCAAACCTATTCCGCACTTATGTACCTGAAAGATATGTTTAAAAAGACGTCAATATATAAAATATTGGTGAGTTCACAAGTTTTAGTTCCATAACAACAACATTTTAACAACATTTTAACAACAAAAACAGGTGCGGAACAAACACAAGTTGTGACTTTTATAAAGAGTAGCTACCTCCTACAAACTATGACGAGCAATCCCTTGAGCCCATAACCGAACTAAGACTAACATTGCCCCACGAGCAATTGTTGTATCTCGGAAAATAACAACTTAGTTCAGAATATGTGCACCCCTGGCATACACAGTTGCATAATCGACGCTATCGATTAAGGGTGGGCCTTGTCAGGCACCAATTGTGCTATCCAAATATTCCTTCAGTTCTCAATTTCAACACACGAGTAAATGGTTAAATGTGACAAAAGTCAACGATCCAGTTCAACATCCGTACACATTTTACTTGTTATTATTATTTCATGTGCATAATTAGACATTTTTTACGCACAATACCCCCCCTCCCCAGTCTAATGAAGCATGAGTTACTCAGAAAACTGAACAAAGATCACCCGTTTATGCATACGACACCCAGACAATCATCAGAAAACATTCAATGAGGTTACCACCCCCCCCTAAGACATGGTAATCCCTCATTAACACATGTATGCAAGTCTAGACACTATCAAATGATAACACATGATTACACAAACTCACACATACTAAATGCTAATACAAGTTGATGTCGTCATCAAAACTCAACAACATGATATATATCACCCAACAACAAATTACTCATAAATGATTAACGAAACTTGACATTCTTGTCAACACCTAAGTTGGATTTACCTACACATGTGCATGAGAATGTGTCCTATCCATCTAGTAAATTAAACATATGTTAACCTATGTATGTATATCGACCTCTTACACCCAACATATATATATATATATACATGACATAAGATCACTCGATCTTTGTCAAACTAAACTATGTTTCACTAGAACTATTAGTTTCTAACCTATCCTACACCATTAAACTTTTTCCTAATGACATCTATGCTTACAACATCCTCTAGAAACCAAGTTATCCTTATGGATATGCATACATATACACGACACACTATATATCACAAAGTGCACACATAAAACACCTATATACATAAAAGGTCCTATCACACTTTTCTTTTCCCTTTTCTTCCCTTCCTAGGCCGAAACAACACCAAGGATCTCAAGGGCTATTTCAAATCTAGGAGCTATCCTAAAAGTAGTGATATACTTGTGATCTTACTTATCCCAACACTTGATTTTGACACACTCTTGGCAACCTTAGCCGATTCCTATGATGGGACAAGACTAAAACATTCTTATTCCTCCAAGTTATCACTTACTTGGCAAAACATCCCATTGCTTTAACTACCTAGGCTAGATACCTTACCTTATCAAACATAAGACAAACATTCTTCACATCCTAGATAACTCGGCTGAAAGAAGCTTCCCTAGGAACCATCCTTGTGCATTGTTAAGTCATCCATCAATCACATTCCTTGAAGGATCCCTTGGCCGATTTTGTACAAGAAAACACATGACAAGGGACTAGTGATGGAAGCAATCTAGGAAGATTGACACGTACAAACAAGTAGCAACAAGACAAAAGGGTGATATCCTTCTAACTAGAGTCAACACTCTCTATTTGGGAGCCTCCAATTTTCGGCCCATGTGATACACCACAAGTCACCTCTTTCTTTTGTTGATTGATCATACTGACATCACACTTTCACTAAATTTGAAACTCCACTTGTTTAAGGAATTAGAAAGCAAGAGATACCTTGCCATAGATTTGCACTATAAAAGGAGGCCTTGGATGAACTTGAATCCTTGCACAAACATCACACAACACCACTCTCCCTCTCCTCTATTCCACTCGGCCGCAGCCACCTCCCACACACAACCCATTCTTAAACTATAAAACAATCACTCACAAGCTCCATTGGAAGGCTAGTGCTCAAAGGAAGGAACACAAGGCTTCTAGGATCGATCCATTGTCACATTACACTAGGTAAGACTCACTAACACTTGTTTGATTTCCTTGTTAATCGGCCCTAGTATGTTTCATCCAAACCATCCCTTTTATGTGATAACACTCATCATAATGGACTAACACACTCATATTTAGTGTTAATTGCACTCACGAAACACAAAACGCATCGCACGAAATGGTCTAAGTCGTAGGAGACCTTGTGAACTTGACAAAAAGGATCAAACATCTACTTGATTTATAGACAAAGCTTACACTATATTTTGAAGGATTATTTTAATCGGTTTCAGCAAGAACACCCTTAAATCGACCCAAATAACCTTCGTCCATGTTTTATTAAATGTAAAAACTCATTTTTGAATGCTACATGATCGAAATCGAGGCCTTTACTATGGTCTAGGTTCGGCTATGCTAAACCGAACACATGTTAAGGAAGGCTCTAAGACATGTTAAACCCATGTTGAACACAAAGTAGGTTATAAACACATGTTAAAGTACACGACTTACAGAAACCAACTACACGTGATGGACTGGCGTCCACGTAACCATTACTATGTAAGGAAACCACTATGTTTACAAGAAAAGCCCACGTAAAACACCCAAGGTTTCCAGAACCGCCACACATAAGCCGGTTATAGACCTCCCTTGCACACAATATGGCCCACATACACAAAACCCAAGGTCCACAAATATCGGGTGAACAATACGTATGATAAACAATAAGAACCTGCAATTTACCGTGTACTAAATCATAGGGCAACCATTGTTCCATCAGTAGCTATCTCACGTTATCAGTTTCACTAGACCACACTATCAGGTGAGTTTTCACGGCCCCATTTTACTATTCTTACATTTTGGGGGAAAACATGCTACAACTAGTTCATTATCATTCGGGTGTATATTCTATTTTGACTACCATGTGGAACATGAGACAATCGGTTCATGAGATCTCAATAGTCCTCGTCTTTACATTACACTATAACCATTAGCTATCAAAGCCATGGAACACTTTAATAGATCTTTTGGGTTGACACCCCCACTCTTGGTTAGTCGCACTAACCAATTACATACAAAAGAGTGTTAGTATTTTACTATACAATTGTCTTTGGTGTACAATGCATGAGGCACAACAGTCAAGAGGTTTGGTTACGGGACTCATGGTTTGCACAGTGATCATTCGCTTGGCTAGCTTATGATTGGTCATACACGAAATACACAAGCATTTAGTTAACATAAATAAACATGTGAAATCACCAACATTATGTCGACAAATCTTTCATGCATGTTTTCAGGTAACTGATGGAGAACTGCGGGGATTTGAGAGACAGGTTCAAGCATGCATCGGGTGGTCCGTACCACTATGGATGGGGTTTTGTCAAATCCGTAATATTGTAATTTTGGTTTCACGCATTTCATATAATTTACTTGTTTTCGAACTATGTTACTATGATAATCTTATGACAATGACCATCCGTCGATGGTACTTTTAAATAAATTATGTGTGTTGCTTGTACCTTGTGCTTGAAAACCTTTCGAGGTCGCATCTCCGTGTTTCCGCCTTGGCGGGGTGTGACAGATTGGTATTAGAGAATAAGGTTATAGCGAACTAAGATTCTTTTGAGTCAACTATGACCTAAAACTATTTCAAAACGTTTTCACAAAGTACCACACTGTTTCGCTTTGCACCTCTCAAATCTCAAGCAGCTCCACGAGGCTATACGGGTATGATAGTTTATTTTGCTTACATACATGTTTATTTACATATATATGCATGCGTATGGCAGGTTCATGGCTATTACTGTTGACCTCACTATTCTGTCCGACTCTGAGCCTGACTATTTGGTCGATGACACACCTGCCCCTGTCCCTCACGAGACTCCTGATTCCCCTCATCACGGGGGAGGATGGATCTCGGACTCCGAGATGGATATAGACCCGACACCCCTGGTTAGGCTTACCTCAGATGACGACACCGAAGATGACGTCCCGCTTGCTGGCACAGACGTCCACCATCCGATGATCCCTTCCACTGCTCCTACTGCCTCGAGCCTGACCCCGTCTTTTCACGTCGACTATACGGGTAAGACCCTCTAGAGGTATACTCCCCGTAAGAGAGTACGACAGACTGTGGTCATAGCCCTCCCTACTCATACTTTGGTTTTTACCCGACCCACCGACCTTATCCCTATCAGCGAGCATATTCTGCCTGTTGTTCCTATACCGGAGTCACGCACCACGGAGGCACCTGTACCAGTGGTTGAGCCATCACATAGACTGAGGAGGCGCTCATACGCCCGTAAACAGCCTTTCCTTCCCAGCCTTACCGGTGACCTGGCCCATCAGGATGAGGAGGACGACCATGAGGCCATGTCATTAGGAGGATCATCTGGGAGGCCACTTTACACAGAGCGCGGCGTTATCTTGTCCCACAACACGCAGCTTGTTGAGATGGGGTTACGTGTTAGAGGGTTGGAGGCTCGTGTAGAGGAGACTTAGCGTGTGAGATTGTCGGTAGCTTTAGGGAGAGCAGAGGTGGAGAGACGCATCGAGGCTTTGGAGAGGAGGTTGACCGAGATGACGCAGGGTATGCGAGACGCGATTGCTGCTTTGGCTGCTGCATTTCCATCTTCTTCTTCTTCTTAGCTTATTATGTGGTTGTATTATGATGGTACTTTATGTTGTCTGATGTTAAATTATAACTGCTATGTTGTATTGCCATGTTTAGTAACTTAAACTATTGCGGTTCATCTGCTCATCTTTTGTACTAACTTTTATGTATTTTGGTTTATGATGGTAGTTATTGACGGTATGTTATTTGTGGTTATTCCATGTTGTGTATTCATTTGCCTTGTGGTTGTGAGTGTTTGCTATGCGTGGTTATATTTGATTGTTACGATTATATGAACGACAATATTTACAGAATATGTGTCTCACACTTTTGATATGTGTCATATCAGAAGGACAACATGCACACTCGACAATCTGCACGAACCAACGATGGCGAACCATTACCCGCCACTCCCGCTGAGCTAGCCAGGATAATTGCTGAGGCAATTGCTCGACATGACGCTGATCGAGCCGATTCTAGCGGAGGTTCCGGAGGTACTGGTCGTCAACGAGGAAGCGATATGGATAACGGTAGAAATTTTGGATCTAAATTTTCTACTTAATACACCTACGCAAAATTTTGTTTTAATGATAATCACTATTGTCTACACAGAAGTTGAAAACCCTGTACGAGGATGTTCGTACAAAACTTTCATGGCCTGTAAACCTTGGAATTTTCGTGGCACTGAAGGTGCTGTAGGAATTATCCGTTGGATTGAGAAGACCGATTCAGTCCTAGACATTAGTGGTTGCTCCAAGGACCAAAAGGTGAAGTAATCCACTTGTACTTTCCAAGATGAAGTCCTTACCTGGTGGAATCTACAAGTACAGACTCTGGGCAGAGATACGGCATACAACCTTGCTTGAGTCGATCTAAAAACACTGCTCATGGAAAAGTACTGCCCGAGGAGTGAACTGCAAACGCTGGTGGCAGAATTCTGGAATCTTTCCATGGTGGATGCCATCGTGTCCGCATATACCACTCGTTCTCATGAACTCTCCCGACTTGTCCCTCACATGGTCACACCGGAGTATAAGAGAGTCAAGCGGTATATCTTGGGTCTATCTCCCAAGATCCAGAGCATGGTCACTGCATCGGCACCCGCTACTATCCAAGTTGTTGTTACTCTAGCACACAGTCTGACTGACGACGCTATTCGCATTGGTTCGTTGAACCAAAAAGTTGCAGTTGCTAGTGAGATTCTGGAGACAAACGCAAGCATTCTGGCTACAAGAAGGGTTATAACTCCCCTCATAAGCGCCAGGATTCCGTAAAGGTTTTTGCTGCCACTGCTACTGAGGAACCCAAACGCAAATACAACGGGCCCCACCCTTATTACGGCAAATGCAACTACCACCACATAGGCACGTGTGAAAGCATCTTGTGTAAGAACAACAACCGACGTGGTCAGTCAACCACTAACTGCAAGGCCAAAGTCACCAACACTCCACCTGCTAAAAATGAGTGTTTCGAATGTGGCGCGACTCGACATTTCTGCAAGGAATGTCCTAAGGCCAAGGATCAAGCCCGTGGTAGAGCGTTCGTGCTAGGAGCCAACGAAGCACGTGATGATCCGAATGTGGTTACGGGTACGTTTCTCCTTAACAACCATTGTGCATCAATACTATTTGATTCAGGCGTTGATTTTAGCTTTGTGTCCACCAACTTTAAGAAATCCCTTGGATTAGAATCTAGTAAGCTAGAAACACACTATACCATAGAGTTGGCCAATGGTAAGTTAATTTAGTCTGGAGAAGTTGTTAGGGATTGTGCTTTAGCACTTGGCGACCATGTTTTCTGTATGGATCTACTGCCTATTCGATTGGGTAGTTTCGATGTTGTCATTGGCATGGATTGGTTATCCAAGCATCGTGTAGAGATCGCCTGTCATCAGAAATTGGTTTGTATCCCCTTGTTCAATGGTGAAACCCTCTCGATTCGAGGAGACCGTGGTGGACCTACTCTTCGAATCATATCCTGCATTAAGGCGCAAAAATGTTTAAGGAAAGGTTGTGTCGCATTTTTGGCACATGTCGTTGAACAAAAAGCTAAAGATCGGAAACTCGAGGACATACCAGTGGTGCGAGACTACCCCGAAGTCTTTCCAGAAGATTTGCTAGGGCTTCCACCGCCACGGCAAGTTAAGTTTCGCATTGACCTAGTCCCAGGAGCTGCTCCAGTAGCCCGCACTCCGTACCGTATGGCATCATCCGAGATGCAGGATTTGTCTAACCAACTTCAGGAGTTGTTGGACAAAGGTTTCATTCATCCGAGCTTTTCTCCGTGGGGAACGCCTATGTTGTTCGTGAAGAAGAAGGGCGGAAGTTTTCGCATATGCATCGATTACCGGGAGTTGAACAAGGTGAAGATCAAGAACAAATATCCACTACCGAGGATCAACGATCTGTTTGACCAGTTGCAAGGTTCCAGCTACTACTCAAAGATCGATCTACGTTCGGGATATCAACAGTTGCGGATTCAGGAGGATGACATACCGAAGACAGCGTTTCGAACACGTTATGGACACTATGAGTTTTTTGGTTATGCCTTTTGGCTTGACAAATGCCCCCGCTGTCTTTATGGATCTTATGAATCGAGTCTGCAAACCCTATTTAGACAAGTTCGTAATTGTCTTTATCGATGACATCCTAATCTACTCGCAAACCAAAGAAGAGCACGAACATCATCTTCGACTAATTTTGAGTTGCTCAAAACGTGAAGTTGTTTCTGGATCTGAGAGGTTCATTTTCTTGGTCACGTTGTGAATGAGAAGGGAATTCAAGTTGACCCCACAAAGATTGAAGCCATCAAGGATTGGGATGCACCCAAAATTCCTACTGAAGTGCGACAATTTATGGGTTTAGCTGGTTATTACCGACGGTTCATTGAAAATTTTTCTAAGATTGCCCAAACACTGATTGTCTTAACAGAGAAAGACAAGAAGTTCGATTGGGGAATCAAGCAAGAGGAAGCGTTTCAGATTTTGAAGAACCGTTTATGCAGTGCTCCAATTCTTTCTCTTCCAGAAGGTACCGATGATTTTGTGGTTTTTTGCGATGTTTCTCATCAAGGTCGTGGATGTGTACTCATACAAAGGAACAAGGTCATTGCCTATGCATCTAGACAACTCAAAGTCCATGAGAAAAACTACACCACTCATGACCTAGAGTTAGGCGCAGTGATCTTTGCCCTCAAGATTTGGAGGCACTACCTTTATGGCACTAAGTGCACTATTTTCACCGATCACAAGAACTTGCAACACATCTCCAATCAGAAGGATCTAAACATGCGGCAACTTAGATGGGTTGAGTTGTTGAACGACTATGATTATGAGATTAAATACCATCCGGCAAAGGCCAATGTTGTGGCTGACGCCTTGAGCCGGAAGGAACGAGTCAAGACCCTGCGTGTACGTGCACTAGGTTTGAACATTCATACGAATCTCACAACCTGTATTCGTGAAGCTCAACAAGAAGCTTTGAAAGGTGAGAACCTGAATAATGAGTCATTATTCAAGATGGTTAATCTGTTGGAACCAAAGTCTGAGGGAACAGTTTATTTCACTTATCGGATCTGGGCACCACGTTATGCTGGTCTACGCGATTTAATCCTTGAGGAGGCCCACAAGTCTAAGTACTCGTTCATCCCGGAGCCGACAAAATGTACAAAGACGTGAAGGAACTCTACTGGTGGCCCAACCTTAAAGGTGAAATTGCAACATACGTCAGCCGATGCCTTACCTGTACAAAGGTCAAAGCTGAGTATCAGAAGCCGTCCGGTCTGATACAGCAACCACAGATTCCTGTTTGGGAATGGGAACAAATCTCCATGGATTTCATCACCAAATTACCTAAGACGTCCAGTAGTCATGACACGATTTGGGTAACTGTTGACCGGTTGACTAAATCTGCACATTTCTTGCCGATCAAGGAAACTGAAAAGCTAGAGAACTCGCCAAGATGTACATCAAAGAAATTGTAACTAGACATGGTGTAACTATTTTAATCATTTCCGACCGAGACAGTCGATTTACTTCCCGATTCTGGCAAACACTGATGGATGCACTAGGCTCTCGCTTAGACATGAGCACAGCCTATCACCCACAAACCGATGGCTAGAGCGAACGTACGATCCAAACATTGGAAGACATGCTCCGAGCATGTTTAATTGATTTCGGTGGAAACTGGGATTCTCATTTACCGTTGGTCGAGTTCTCTTACAATAACAGTTACCACACCAGTATCAAGGCTGCCCCATTTGAAGCCTTATATGGACGCAAGTCTAGATCCCCTTTGTGTTGGGCAGAAGTTGGAGACAAATATTTGACTGGCCCCGAGCTTATTCTAGAAAAAGCCGATAAGATCTTTTAGATCCGTGAACGCTTGAAAGCCGCTCGAGATCGTCAAAAGAGTTATGCTGAACGCCGTCGCAAACCACTTGAATTTCAGGTTGGCAATAAGGTACTCTTAAAAGTCTAGCCCTAGAAGGGTGTACCACGGTTTGGCAAGCGTGAGAAATTTAACCCCTGATACATAGGTCCGTTCGAAATACTTTCTAGGATTGGTCCCGTGGCATACCAGCTCAAGCTACCAGAAGAGCTCAGTGGTGTTCATGACACTTTCCACGTATCCAATCTGAAAAAGTGCTTATCTGACGAATCCTTGATCATTCCTCCCGAAGAAATTCACATCGATGATCAACCCCACTTCGTTAAGGAGCCAATCGAGGTGACTGCTTGGAAAGTAGAGAAATTGAGAAGGAGCCGCACTAAACTTGTCAAAGTCGGATGGAATGCAAAGCGTGGTCCCGAATTTACATAGGAACGAGAAGACCAAATGAGACGCAAGTACCTAGATCATTTTCCTAAGACTACTAATACTAATAGGAAAACTCGATTTCGCGGACGAAATTCCAGAACAAGGGGAGAATGTGACAACAGTCAACGATCCAGGTCAACATCCGTACACATTTTACTTATTATTATTATTTCATGTGCATAATTAGATATTTTTCACACACAATACCCCATCCCCAGTCTAGTGAAGCATGAGTTACTCAGAAAACTCAACAAAGATCACACGTTTATGCATATGACACCCAGACAATCATCAGAAAACATTTAATGAGGTTACTACACCCCCCCCCCCCCCCACAAAAAAAAACATATGGTAATCCCTCATTAACACATGTATGCAAGTCTAGACACTATCAAATGATAACACATGATCACACAGACTCACACATACTAAACGCTAATACATGTTGATATCGTCATCGAAACTCAACAACATGTTATCACCCAACAACAAATTATTGATAAATGATTAACGAAACTTGACATTCTTGTCAACACCTAAGTTGGATTTACCTACACATGTTCATGAGAATGTGCCCTATCCATCTAGTAAATCAAACATATGTTAACCTATGTATGTATATCGACCTCTTACACCCAACATATATATATATATATACATATACACGACATAAGATCACTATATCTTTGTCAAACTAAACTATGTTTCACTAGAACTATTAGTTTCTAACCTATCCTACACCATTTAACTTTATCGTAATGACATCTATACATATACACGGCACACTATATATCACCAAGTGCACACACAAAACACCTATATACATAACAAGTCCAATCACACTTTTCTTTTCCCTTTTCTTCCCTTCCTCGGCCGAAACAACACCAAGGATCACAAGGGCTATTTCAAATCTAGGAGCTATCCTAAAAGTGGTGACCTACTTGTGATCTTACTTATCCCAACACTTGATTTTGACACACTCTTGACAACCTTAGCCGATTTCTATGATGGGACACGACTACAACATTCTTATTCCTCCAAGTTATCACTTATTTGGCAAATCATTCCATTGCTTTAACTACCTAAGCTAGATACCTTAACATATCAAGTATAAGAGAAACATTCTTCACCTCCTAAATAACTCGGCCGAAAGAAGCTTGCCTTGGAACCATCCATGTGCATTGTCAAGTCATCCATCAATCACATTCCTTGAAGGATCCCTTGGCCGATTTTGTACAAGAAAACACATGACAAGGGACTAGTGATGGAAGCCATCTAGGAAGATTGACACTTACACACAAGTAGTAACAAGACAAAAGGGTGATATCCTTCTAACTAGAGTCAACACTCCCTATTTGGGAGCCTCCAATTTTCGGCCCTTGTGATACCCCACAAGTCACCTCTTTCTTTTGTTTTTTGATCATACTTGACATCACACTTTCACTAAATTAGAAACTCCACTTGTTTAAGGAATTAGAAAGCATGAGATACCTTGCCATAGATTTGCACTATAAAAGGAGGCCTTGGATGAACTTGAATCCTTGCACCAACATCACACAACAACACTCTCCTACTCCTCTATTCCACTCGGCCGAAGCCACCTCCCACACCCAACCCATTCTTAAACTATAAAACAATCACTCAAAAGCTCCATTGGAAGGCTAGAGCTCGAAGGAAGGCACACAAGGCTTCTAGGATCGATCCATTATCACATTACACTAGGTAAGACTCACTAACACTTGTTTGATTTCCTTGTTAATCAGCCCTAGTATGTTTGACCCGAAAGATTCCTTTTATGTGATAACACTCATCATAATCGACTAACACGCTCATATTTAGTGTTAATTGCATTCACGAGACACAAAACACATCACACGAAATGATCTAAGTCGTAGGAGAACTTGTAAAACTTGGTAAAAAGGACCAAACATCTACTTGATTTATAGACCAAGCTTACACTATGTTTTGAAGGATTGCTTTGATCGGTTTCATCAAGAACACCTTAAAATTGACCCTAATAACCTTCGGCCATGTTTTATTAAATGTAAAAACTCATTTTTGAAGTCTACATAATCGAAATTGAGGCCTTTACTATAGTCTAGGTTCGGCTATTCTAAACCGAACACAAGTTAAGGAAGGCTCTAATACATGTTAAACCTATGTTGAACACTAAAGAGGTTAGAAACGCATGTTTAAGTACACGGCTTACAGAAACAAACCACATGTGCTGGACTGGCATCCACGTGACCCTTACTATATGAGAAAACCACTATATTTACAAGAAAAGCCCACTTAAAACAACCAAGGTTTCCAGAACCGCCACACATAAGCTGGTTATAGACCTCCCTTGCACACAATATGGCCCACATACACAAAAACCAAGGTCCACAAATATCGGTGAACAATACGTATGATAAACAATAAGAACCTGCAATTTACCGTGCTCTAAATAATCATAGGGCAACCATTGTTCCTGCGGTAGCTATCTCACGTTATTAGTTTCACTAGACCACACTATCAGGTGAGTTTTAAAGGCCCCATTTTACTATTCTTACATTTTGGGGGAAAACATGCTACAACTAGTTCATTATCATTCGGGTGTATATTCTATTTTGACTACCATGTGGAACATGAGACAATCGGTTCATGAGATCTCAATAGTCCCCGTCTTTACATTACACTGTAACCATTAGCTATAAAAGCCATGGAACACTTTAATAGATCTATTGGGTTGACACCCCCACTCTTGGTTAGTCACACTAACCAGTTACATACAAAAGAGTGTTAGTATTCAACTATACATACATTGTCTTTGGTGTACAATGCATGAGGCACAACAGTCAAGAGGTTTGGTTACGGGACTTATGGTTTGCACAGTGATCATTCGCTTGGCTATCTTATGATCGGTCATACACGAAATACACAAATGTTTACTTAACAGAAACAAACCTATGAACTCACCAACATTATGTTGACAAATCTTTCATGCATGTTTTCAAGTAATAGATGAAGAACAGCGGGGATTTGAGAGAGAGGTTCAAGCATGCGCCAGGTGGTACCACTATGGATGGGGTTTTGTCAAATCCGTAATATTGTGATTTCGGTTTTAGGCATTTTAGACAATTTACTTGTTTTCAAACTATGTTACAATGATAATCTTATGACAATGACCATCCGTCGATGGTACTTTTAAATAAATTATGTGTGTTGCTTGTACCTTGTGCTTGAAAACCTTTTGAGGTCGCATCTCCATGTTTCCGCCTTGGCGGGGTGTGATAGATTGGTATCAGAGCATAAGGTTATAGCGAACTAAGATTCTTCTGAGTCAACTATAACCTAAAACTATTTTCGAAAGGTTTTCACAAAGTACCACGCTGTTTCGCTTTGCACCTCTCAAATCTCAAGCTGCTCCACGATGCTATACTGGTGTGATAGTTTATTTTGCTTACATACATGTTTATTTACATATATATGCATGCATATGGCAGGTTCATGGTTATTACTGTTGACCTCACTATTTTGTCCGACTCTGAGCCTGACTATTTGGTTGATGACACACTCGAGGAGGATCTCCCACTCACCCAGCCTGCCCCTGTCCCTCACGAGACTCCTGATTCCCCTCATCACGGGGGAGGATGGATCTCGGACTCTGAGATAGACATAGACCCGACACCCCTGGTTAGGCGTACCTCATATGACGACACCGATGATGACGTCCCACTTGCTGACACAGACGTCCACCATCCGGTGATCCCTTCCAGTGCTCCTACTGCCTCGAGCCTGACCCCGTCTTTTCGCGTCGACTATACGGGTAAGACCCTCCAGCGGTATACTCCCCGTAAGAGAGTATGACAAACTGTGGTCATAGCCCTCCCTGTTCGTACTTCGGTTGTTACCCGACCCACCGACCATGTCCCTATCAGCGAGCCTGTTCTGCCCGTTGTTCCTATTCCAAAGTCACACACTACGGAGGCACCTGTACCAGTGGTCGAGGCATCACAGAGACTGAGGAGACGCTCAAAGGCCTGTAAACGGCCTTACTTTCCCAGCCTTACCGGTGACCTAGCCCATCGGGACGAGGAGGACGACCATGAGGCCATGACGTTGGTGAGTTCACAGGTTTTAGTTCCATAACAAAAACAATTTAACAACAAAAACAGTTGCGGAACAAACACAAGCAGTGACCTTTGTAAAGAGTAGCCACCTCCTATAAACTATGACGAGCAATCCCTTGAGCCCATAACCAAACCAAGACTAATATTGCCCCGCGAGTAGTAGTTGTTTCTCGGAAAATAACAACTTAGTTCAGAATACGTGCACCCCCGGCATACACAGTTGCATAATCGACGCTATCGATTAAGCGTGGGCCTTGTCAGGCACCAATAGCGCTATCCAAATATTCCTTCGGTTCTCGATTTCAACACACACAACACACGAGTCAATGGTTAAATGTAACAACAGTCAACGATCCAGGTCAACATCCGTACACATTTTACTTATTATTATTATTTCATGTGCTTAATTAGATATTTTTCACACACAATACCCCATCCCCAGTCTAGTGAAGCATGAGTTACTCAGAAAACTCAACAAAGATCACACGTTTATGCATATGACACCCAGACAATCATTAGAAAACATTTAATGAGGATACTACACCCCCCCCCCCCACAAAGAAAAACATATGGTAATCCCTCATTAACACATGTATGCAAGTCTGGACACTATCAAATGATAACACATGATCACACAGAGTCACACATACGAAATGCTAATACATGTTGATATCGTCATCGAAACTCAACAACATGTTATCACCCAACAACAAATTATACATAAATGATTAACGAAACTTGAAATTCTTGTCAACACCTAAGTTGGATTTACCTACACATGTGCATCAGAATGTGTCCTATCCATCTAGTAAATCAAACATATGTTAACCTATGTATGTATATCGACCTCTTACACCCTATATATATATATATACACACACACACATACATATACACGACATAAGATCACTAGATCATTGTCAAACTAAACTAAGTTACACTAGAACAATTAGTTTCGAACCTATCCTACACCATTTAACTTTATCCTAATGATATTTATGCTTACCACATCCTCTAGAAACCAAGTTATCCTTATGGATATGCATACATATACACGGCACACTATATATCACCAAGTGCACACACAAAACACCTATATACATAACAAGTCCAATCACACTTTTCTTTTCCCTTTTCTTCCCTTCCTCGGCCGAAACAACACCAAGGATCACAAGGGCTATTTCAAATCTAGGAGCTATCCTAAAAGTGGTGACCTACTTGTGATCTTACTTATCCCAACACTTGATTTTGACACACTCTTGACAACCTTAGCCGATTTCTATGATGGGACACGACTACAACATTCTTATTCCTCCAAGTTATCACTTATTTGGCAAATCATTCCATTGCTTTAACTACCTAAGCTAGATACCTTAACATATCAAGTATAAGATACACATTCTTCACCTCCTAGATAACTTGGCCAGGAGAAGCTTGCCTAGGAACCATCCATGTGCATTGTCAAGTCATCCATCAATCACATTCCTTGAAGGATCCCTTGGCCGATTTTGTACAAGAAAACACATGACAAGGGACTAGTGATGGAAGCTATCTAAGAAGATTGACACTTACACACAAGTAGTAACAAGACAAAAGGGTGATATCATTCTAACTAGAGTCAAAACTCTCTATTTGGGAGCCTCCAATTTTCGGCCCATGTGATACACCACAAGTTACCTCTTTCTTTTGTTGATTGATCATACTTGACATCACACTTTCAGAAAATTAGAAACTCCACTTGTTTAAGGAATTAGAAAGGAAGAGATACCTTGCCATAGATTTGCACTATAAAAGGAGGCCTTGGATGAACTTGATTCCTTGCACCAACATCACACAACACCATTCTCCTTCTCCTCTATTCCACTCGGCTTACAGAACCGCCACACATAAGCTGGTTATAAGAAAAGCCCACTTAAAACAACCAAGGTTTCCAGAACCGCCACACATAAGCTGGTTATAGACCTCCCTTGCACACAATATGGCCCACATACACAAAAACCAAGGTCCACAAATATCGGGTGAACAATATGTATGATAAACAATAAGAACCTGCAATTTACCCTCCTCTAAATAATCATAGGGCAACCATTGTTCCAGCACTAGCTATCTCACGTTATCAGATTCACTAGATCACACTATCAGGTGAGTTTTTACGGCCCCATTTTACTATTCTTACATTTTGGGGGGAAACATGCTACAACTAGTTCATTATCATTCAGGTGTATATTCTATTATGACTACCATGTGGAACATGAGACAATCGGTTCATGAGATCTCAATAGTCCTCATCTTTACATTACACTATAACCATTAGCTATCAAAGCCATGGAACACTTTAACAGATCTATTGGGTTGACACCCCCACTCTTGGTTAGTCGCACTAACCAGTTACATACAAAAGAGTGTTAGTATTCTACTATACATACATTGTCTTTGGTGTACAATGCACGAGGCACAACAGTCAAGTGTTTTGGTTACGGGACTCATGGTTTGCACAGTGATCATTCGCTTAGCTAGCTTATTATTGGTCGTACACGAAATACACAAATGTTTACTTAACACAAACAAACCTGTGAACTCACCAACATTATGTTGACAAATCTTTCATGCATGTTTTCAGGTAACTGATGGAGAACAGCGGGGATTTGAGAGAGAGGTTCAAGCATGAACTGGGTGGTACCACTATGGATGGGGTTTTGTCAAATCCGTAATATTGTAATTTTGGTTTCACACATTTCAGACAATTTACTTGTTTTCGAACTATGTTATTATGATAATCTTATGACAATGACCATCTGTCGATGGTACTTTTAAATAAATTATGTGTGTTGCCTGTACCTTGTGCTTGAAAACCTTTCGAGGTCGCATCTCCGTGTTTCCGCCTTGGCGGGGTGTGACGTTAGAGTAGCGAAGACTCACCTCGAGTGGTGTAAAACAACAAAACCCAAGTACTCATCATGCCAGTTATCACGTTTTAACTTTTAAAAACATTTTGACATGTGAAAGCATTTGACAAAACATATCTTTCCCTCAAAATAAAAACAGTAAAAAGGGGCCATAAACTCACCTTAATTTCCTTGCTTAGCTAGCAAACAAAGCCTGAAGCTTTGACTGACTTCCTCGTGACCTAATTATCAATAAAGGACACCTTAAAAGTCTATCATATATAAGCCTAACTTATTTTCCAGTTAAAAGATAGTTTATTCAACTATCTAGACTCGTGTGTACTAATACGAGCCTTAGGTGTTTAACTCGACAAACCGACTGTGACTTATCACAATTCATGTGTCCACATACGACATAGTACCCCTGTTGCGCACCTGTTACTATTCGTGTGTAGACCATGTTGAAGTAGTACTACGAAACGTATAACTTATACCGAGCCGTAGCTCATCTCGTGTTTCGGATAGCTGTATTTGTCTTGTATAACTATTTCTGATAATCTATACCTTGGGGAAACATAAGTGTAGTTATTAAATCGATTCAGAACAAGCGTTACACCCTTTTCCCAAATCCGAGTGTTTAAAAAGGTTTACAAAACTTTACTTTTCACCAAGTTACTCCCAATTTAATATCTTAAATCCGAACAATAAACATTATTTAACTATCGAAAACTTTATTATATAACTATCGGAAACTTTTGAAAACTCGTCATACTTGGCGCTCGGTGAAAGCCATTTGGTTGTTTATGAAATTTTGTCCGGGATTTACTACTAATGTTACAAGGAATCCTTTGTCGAAAGCTTGGTGATTTTGTAGAAAGATACATTTGTCAAAATACTTGGAAGGTTGTTTATAAAGAAGTATACAACAAATGTAATTTCGTTTACGCTTATAGTTTTACAAAAAAATTTGGCAAAGTTTCCTCTGTTTTTGTGCGAACCAGACAACACAAGTTGTCTACAAATTTCCCAAAAACCAATTTTAAACATAAGACAAAACATTTATCCGCAACATTCCAAATCAAACGAGAGTTTATACATTTCGACAACTTTATAAATATACATATTTATATAAATGAACATATATACAAATAGTCCAACGACAAAACACAAAGTCACGTTCTTAATATATAATTTTTCGTCTTATTATTTTCGGTTCGATTGGCGAGTTAAACGTTTTATTAAACAAGAACAATAATAAGTACGAACTAATTTACCGAATCGTATTCCGTGTCTTGATCCACGTGTTAATGGGCACCTAACCATTGACCACGTTTGATCGGGTTGACTGTTTGACCACAGTTGACCAGCTTTGACCGAACATGACAAGAGTTGACCGTGTGTTGACTAGACCGAATCTGGCCCGTTCGACCCCGGGTTTACCAGATCTAACCCGAACACTCCAAACTCAACCCGAAAACGAAAACCCAAGGCAACCACCATCATCAAGAACATCTCAGCCACCATCGGCCCAACCACAACTTATCAGACCCGATCTGCGTCTCTGAACTCCAAGAACCAATTGAAAAACCGCCACAATCGCTCGACCCTTGAACCGGACCCCAAAACCATGAACCATAACCGGAGTTTATAAACCACCAATCGGACCACCATGACTCTACGACCACCTAAGGCAATCGTTGGCTAACTTCAGCAACCAAACCACCACCATCTTCGGAATCACCACATTCACCCAACACCACCTTCGAAATCCCATCCAAGAGCCACCACCATAACCCGAGAATAAAACCCATCAACAACACGGCTAGACCATCTGACCCGAGCATCAATCGAGGACCCTTGAACCTGCCGAATCTGGAACAACCATCACTACTGAACCTGTTGTGCTTCCACCAAACCGGACAAACACCTTCATAACCACCACTCTCGTCACCTTCCCGTCGGATCTATGGAGGCAAGCCACCCCAAACACCCCCTTCGGGCCTCAAAACTGCCGCACCACCACCACCGAGTGGGGTAGTGGCCGGCCGACGCCATACAGGGAGGAGGAGAGAGAGAGAGAGAGAGAGAGAGAGAGGGGGGGGGGAGAGAGAGATCGGTTAGAGAGTATAGAGAGGTATACTATGGCTTTCATGGGGGTTTTGGCTACAGAGAAATGAGAGGAAAGAGAAGATTAGTAGCTTTTATAGTTAGGGTTTTGGGTTAGGTAGGTTTGCACCACCTATCGAACCCGTTTTAAACGAAAAACAGATTAGTTTATTATTAAGCTCAAAAATAAAATTACAAAAATTAGTCGGTTTTGTTTGTGATCATAAACAAAAATAAAACGAGCAATTTGATTATTATTTTCGTCGTCCGATGCGTGCTTTCGAAACACGCGTTTAAACTGCGTTAATCGATTCGGTCGCGGTTTCCTTCATTAAAAGGATCTGTTTACTTTCAAAACTTAATAAATGACATTCTTTGCAATAAATAATTATTCTGAAAGTTCGATAACGGTTAAAACCACGCATTTTGACGTCCGATCCCCACGTTAGTTCCTCTCCGCGTTCTCCAAAACGCTGCATTTTTTACCGTTTTTCTCGCCGATTTCAAATCTGATCGCATCAAAAGTAAATACGTGTTGGATTTACATATATTAGCCTTATTTTAGTCCACTTAGACAAATTTTTACTGATGTCAGTTCGTTAGCGTTGAATACGCGAAGTCTTTCTTTAAAGACTTCAGGGCATCCACGAACTTTGAGGAGGACATTGTAGGACTCATTGCGGCTCCATTAATCCAAATTAACCTAAAACCAGGTTAATTACTCCAAAAGCACGATTAAGATTGTGTTAAGCGTTGTACGGAATTTGCCAGCTGTCACATCCTGCAAGAAAACCAACATCAAAGCATGTTGCCAAGAAACAAAAGAAATCAAAGGAATAAGTGAAAACAAATTTCAAGATGATACTCCTTGAAGGCAACCAGATTGTTGATCAACACATATCTTGAGAAGAAAAACCTCTGATAACACAACAAAGGGATCTTGTTACATTTGCATATCAACTGACCCAAACCATCACTGAACATCACATTCCCATTCCTAGTGCTACTGTTGGTGTCGTACTAGTTGAACATAGAAGAAGATACAACCTAATACTTACTGAAATTGAAGAACAACCTCAATCATCAGGTGCAAACCAAGAACAAGGTATTATACCCTACAAAATAGATTTTGATAAGTCCAAGTCCAAAATAGTGAAATGTTCCTTCACCCACAAGTTAAATGCTATCTTCCTGGAGAGAGAGAAGATTGCTCATACAAAGTACTGAAACACAAAAGTGAGTTGAACTACCTTTCATCAGAATATCTACTAACAGTTCAGTATCTTGAGCCAGAGCAGGGATCATTCCTCAATGGACAACAAGTCAGGGAACTCAAGATGTCCATGGTAAAAGAAATATGGAGGATCCTTGACAGCATAAGAAGAGGAAGTTTTAAACAAAGACTAGATAAGGTCTTGGCTTCATCAATCCAGGGGGAGATTGTTGGGTCAAAGAGGAGTGATAAGCATTTTAACCTTAGTCTAATATCCTCTCTGCAACTTTTGGTAAAGTATAGAAAGTGCTGAAGAAGAAAAGACAAGTACTGATGAAGAACTGAAGCTGATACAAAGTGCTGAAGAGTAAAGTTCTGAAGATGAACCAGACAATCATCTGAAAAACAACTTCTGTGAAAAACAACTACTGAAGAGCAACTCTTGAATGATTACTCATCAACAGTTGACTACTCATCAGCAGTTCCAGTAGAAGCTTCCCACCGCCTTAATCTTCAGCAGTTTCATATTATATTTGTATTTAATAGATATTGTGTACAAGTACCAATGCTACAGCCTGTTGTAGTATTATACTATTAATCCTATGCTTCATATGTATGTTTTGCAGTCTATAAATAGAAGGGTTCATACCTTCTATTTATAACACTTGAATACAAAACTTGAATAGAAAAACTTTTGCATAATATCGTTTCTATTATATGAGAACCATTTAAGCATTTACAACTGTTTTATCATTTACTGCTTTAATTCTCATATAACACTTGTGATACTTTAGTTATACATTTGAGGGGGAGCATTTACTGATCCCAAAAGTGAACTGTTAACTTAGAAAATTGATTGTTATTCCGTTGCATTTACTTTGATTAATTGTTCTAAAAGAAACTGTGATAAGAAAACTGATCCAATAATATGACTTGCCAGTAAAAGTTTTTAGAAGTGACAATGGAACAGAATTAAAAAATAAGGAGTTTGATGACTTCTGTGTGTCAAAAGGAATTGTGAGGCAGTTCAGCATTCTAAGAACACTAGAACAAAATGAGGTTGTTGAAAGGAATAACAGAACCCTTATTGAGGCTGCAAGGACTATGCTAGCAGATTCTAGTTTACCACTGTCCATTTAGGCTGAAGCTGTAAATACTGCTTATTATGTTCAAAACAAAGTTTTGATTAACCCTAGACATCAAAACACTACTTATGAAATTTTGTTCTAAATCAAACCGCTGATCTCATTTTTCAAAGTCTTTGACTGGCCGTGTTTAATTTTAAATCTAAAAGATTCCATTTCAAAATTTACAACCAAAGTGGACTGTGGATATTTTCAGGGATATTCTTCTATAGCCAAGGCCTACAAATGTTTAACACAAGGACTAGGACTATAGGAGAAACTCTGAATGTAATGTTCAATGAACTTTCATCTTTAAAAATCCCTCAAAATCCTGCAGAACTGTTTGACTTAGATAAATTTAAATTTGAAGATGTTACTGCGAAGACAAACAGTGCAAGTACACCATAATTCTCACAACAAGATTACAGATCTGACATAGTGATTCCATCACACTGCAAAGTCTTTTCTACACCAGGGGAACAGATATTCAAACCAGCTGTCAAAACTCTTCCACTACTGAATCAACCACTGTTGATCAGTCTTACCATCAAACCACTGATTCACTAAGTTCATCATCTGTTGGCAAAAGTCCACTTTCAGTTGACAAAATTCACTCCACATTTACACCACTTGGACCTATTCCTATACTTCCATTCCAAACATTTGTTGGCACTACATAAATGCAAACAAATGTTACAACAAATGCCACACATATTTGCCCGTCACCTCAAAATGCCATTATTCCATACAAAGGAGATCTAATCTACCTTAGAGTTCATCCACCAGACCAAATTATTGGCAACATTAATGAATTGGTGCTCACAAGAAGTCAATCCTTAAACATTTGTCTTTTTGCAAACTTTACATCTCTCACATAACATGTCAAGTAAAAGAGGCACTGAAAGACAACATTTTGGTAGAAGCCATGCAAGAAGAGCTCTTTTAGTTCAAAAGACAACAAGTATGGGAACTTGTACCATTGTTGTCACGTACCCGTGACCAATAACCGGGCCAAACCTAACTTCGACATCCGGTTTCTGACACAAACTCACTCACCGACTCACTCTTAAGATGATTGCAAAGGCTTATTATGTTATTGACAAGGCAATTGTAAGAACTCGATTTTTTTTTATTTAAAAGCATAAAGACAATATTTAAACATCCATTATATACATATTTATATATCCAAAACGTCATGTCCAACAACGTGCCAACAACCTTGGCGACAATAGTTAAGTTTACAAAAGACAAGCCTAAGTTGGCTACCATGCGAATCTTTGACGCATATCCAAAACCATCTACAAAACATTAACAACTTGTTTAAAAGACTCAAAGATCCTAATATAACCATGGTACCCAACCCAAAAGAACGCGAGCGTGCATAATCCCATCCTTGCTTGAGACTTGATCTTCATTCATGTGCTTTACCTATTACAAATCAACAAGGCAAACGTTTAGTAGGTTATAAACCATATGAACGTCTTGTCCAAGGGATCCAAGAAGTCCATGGATCCATACTGAAATCCTTACTTCTACCATTTTGACCCGTTAAGGGTATTCCTACCATTTTGACCCGTTAAGGGTATTCCCACCATTTTGACCCGTTAAGGGTGTTACTACTATTTTGACCCGTTATGGGTACTTCCACCATATTGACCCATCGAGGGTATCCCTACTATTTTGACCCGTTAAGGGTGCTTCCACTATTTAAACCATTCTACCAATTTATACCCTTGTGTAGCCACAAGGATACTTCATGTTACTTCCGTTCTACCAATTTCAATCACAAAATGCATACATACAACTATGACTAACATACTCATTAGACTACGTAGTTGGTAGTAACCAACTTACCTTTATCGTGCGCACCTTGCTCCTTGTAACCGCTTGTACTTTCCACCTTCCCACCTACATAGCGAAGGAATTCATACTTTAGCTCTTTGCACTTTACCCTTTACCACTCTTGGTACAAGGTAGATAACTAACATGACCATATAGCTACAACATCTACCATCATAGTTATCATGTATTTTTCCCACAATTTCACCTATTCTAAGTTACTAGGCATTTCATCATACAATTGGTGTGCATATTCCTACATTCAAGTGGTTATACCATTCTATGACACAACATTCCCAATTCCATACTTATACTTACAATATTTATGAATTTCTTAACAATAAGCATAATCAATTGGGTTCTTATAAGATTAAGGTCCTGTTTGACTTTTTAAAAGTCAACAGAAACCTTCATCCCAACACCCACTTAACACATTCTCAATTCAACCCTATTACAAGCAATTAACATACAATCTCTTCAATATTACACTACTACACATAACAAGCATGCTTTCCTAACCACAAGAAGTAATTATCACAACATAATCATGGAATCCCACCAAACTACTTCCAAACCCTACCAAAATAATTCATACAACTTACCAATGAGATTAGCACCACAAGAGGGTTAATAATCCAAGAACATGCAGGGAATTAGAGGTGTTTTTCTCACTTAATCTCAGTTATAGGGGCTGTTAAGGAGAACCCTCTTGTCACCCCTTTCTTCCTCTCTCTTTCTCTGCGTTTCTATTCTTCTTTTCTTTCTTTCTTTTTCTTTTAATCTCTCCTAACCTTATCTCTTCTAGTCTTTCCCCCAAACCATCCCTCAAGTGTGTGTCATTTCCCATTTGACCCCTCCCTCTCTATTAGTTAGATTTTTACCAATTTACCCAAGTGACTAACTTGGTAAATTTTATGTTTGTCAAATGTACAATTACCAATGCACCACTTACAACTAGGGGTACAACATCTACATACATACATATACACGCATACATACATACTCATACTTATACACTTATACACATAGGTATATAATTATATATAATTTCCACCATACTATTATTAGTTAACATTTTTGGGGTGTTACAAGTCTACCCCCCTTAAAAGAGGTTTCGACCCCGAAACCTAAATACGTACCGAATAGAGCAGGATAGTGCTTCCGCATTTCTTCTTCGGATTCCCACGTAAGATCCGAACCCTTCCGATGTTGCCATTGAACCAAAACTTGGTTGATGGTCTTATTTCGCAACCGCTTCACCTTGGAATCTCTTATAGCTACCGGTTTTTCTACATAATTCAACTTATCGTCTACCTCTATGTCTTCAAGAGGCACGTACGCGGTTTCATCTGCGAGACACTTCCGTAACTGGGACACATGAAAGGTGTCATGGATCCCACTCAAGGATGGCGGTAGCTCCAACCGGTAAGCCACTTGCCCGACCCGTGCCAAAATTTTGAAGGGTCCTATATAACGCGGGCCTAACTTCCCGCGCTTACGAAATCTGATGATGCCCTTCCAAGGGGAGACTTTTAGCAACACAAAATCTCCCACTTGAAATTCGATCGGTCGTCTTCTACGATCCGCATACGCCTTTTGTCGGTCTTGAGCGGCTTGAATTCTAGCCCGTATTAGGCTAATTTTTTCGTTAGTGAGAGCCACCAAATCACTCGGAGCTAACTCCCGCTGACCCACTTCTCCCCAACACACCGGGGTTCTACATTTTCTCCCGTATAACATTTCAAATGGTGCCATTTGGATGCTACTGTGATAGCTATTATTATACGAGAATTCCACTAATGGTAAGTGTTCATCCCAACTTCCCCCAAAATCTAAGACACATGCCCTCAACATATCTATGAGGGTTTGAATGGTTCTTTCGGTTTGTCCATCAGTTTGGGGGTGGTAGGCGGTACTAACCAACAACTTCGTACCCATTTCTTCTTGGAACCTCCTCCAATACCGGGATGTGAATCGAGTGTCCCGATCCGACACAATAGACACGGGTACACCATGCCGGGATACAATCTCATTCACATAAATTTCTGCCATCCGTTCGGAGGTTTAGGCCTCCCGGATAGCCAAAAAGTGAGCGCTTTTAGTGAGTTGGTCCACCACTACCCAAATCGCATCATAACCCTTCCTTGTCTTTGGTAATTTTGTCACGAGATCCATAGTGATCTCCTCCCACTTCTACACCGGGACCTCAAGTGATTGTAATTTCCCGTAAGGCTTTTGGTGTTCGGCTTTGACTTGAGAGCAGGTCAAACATTTCTCCACATACTTAGCGATGTCGCGCTTCATTCCCGGCCACCAATAGTCTTTCTTTAAATCCCGATACATCTTGGTCGCCCCCGGGTGGATTGAGAACCGGGACTTGTGGGCTTTGTCAAGTAGTGAAGTCTTGACTTCACATGTCCAAGGGACCCATACCCGCCCATATCGGGTCTTCATCCCATCCGCATTCTCTTCCAACTTGTCTATCATCCCTTTCATTCTTATCTTCTTTGGGTCATTGGCTTGTAAGGCCTCGACTTGGGCCTTTCGTATCTCACCCAAAAGGGTAGGTGTAATTACAACACCCAAGGCCTTAACTTGAATCGGGGGTGGGTATTCCTTCCGACTTAGAGCATCGGCCACCACATTAGCCTTGCCCGGGTGGTACACGATGTCACAATCATAATCCTTGATCAACTCTAGCCATCTCTGTTGCCTTATGTTGAGATCTTTCTGTTCGAAGAAATACTTGAGGCTTTTGTGATCGGAATATATGGTACATTTTGTCCCATACAGGTAGTGCCTCCAGATTTTCAACGCAAACACTATGGCCCCCAATTCCAAATCATGGGTTGGGTAATTTCATTCATGGGGTTTGAGTTGTCTTGATGCGTAGGCGATGACTTTCCCCCGTTGCATCAGAACACACCCCAACCCTTGATGCGAGGCATCCGTATAGACTACAAAATCATCCGACCCCTCAGGCAAGGTCAGAACAGGCGAACTGGTCAACTTCTCTTTTAGCATTCGAAAGGCTCTTTCTTGGTCTTCGCCCCACACAATCTTTTCGCTCTTCTTTGTCATCCGGGTCAAAGGTAGTGCCACCTTTGAAAAATCTTGGATAAATCTTCTGTAATAACCGGCTAGGCCCAGAAAACTTCGAATTTCGCTCGGGTTCTTAGGAGAAACCCATTCCACCACCGCCTTCACTTTCGAAGGGTCTACAGAAATGCCCTTCTCATTCACTACGTGCCCCAAAAACTGGACTTCCCTCAACCAAAAGGCACACTTAGAAAATTTAGCATAAAGCTTTTCCTTTCTAAGCGTCTCGAGGACTTCCCGCAAGTGGTCCGCGTGATCTGATTCACTTCGGGAGTAAATTAAAATGTCGTCTATAAACACTATCACAAAACGATCCAACATCGAACGACATACCCGATTCATTAAATCCATGAATGCGGCCGGAGCATTTGTCAATCCGAAGGACATTACTAGGAACTCGTAATGCCCATACCGGGTCCTAAACGCCGTTTTGGCCACATCTCCTTCCCTTACCTTCAATTGATGGTACCCGGAACGAAGGTCAATCTTTGAGAACCAACTCGCCCCTTGAAGTTGATCGAATAAATCATCAATACGGGGTAAGGGGTAGCGGTTCTTTATTGTTAATTTATTCAACTCCCGGTAGTCTATGCACATTCGCATAGACCCATCCTTCTTTTTCACAAACAATATAGGGGCTCCCCACGGGGACACACTCGGGCGAATGAAGCCCTTATCGAGTAACTCTTGAAGTTGTGTCATCAACTCTCGGAGTTCGGTGGGTGCCAACCTATATGGTGTTTTTGCAACGGGTTGAGCCCCGGGCACCAATTCAATTTTAAACTCCACTTCGCATTCGGGAGGAAGCCCCGGAAGATCATCCGGAAATACATCCCGAAACTCCCTAACAATCGGTACTTCTTCAATCTTGGGAGTGGTGATAGTGGTATCAACCACATAGGCCATGAATGCCCTTCCCCCATTACGCACATGTTTCATGGTCTCCACCAAGGTGCATAACTTGGCTTCGACCTTTCTATCCCCTATAAAACTTACCCTCCGCCCACTAGGTGAGGTAACGTATATGGTTTTATTCTTACATTGGAATTCCGCGTGGTGTTTGGCCAACCAATCCATGCCTATCACCACTTGGAATTCCCCCATTGTCATGGGTACCAAGTCTACCCTAAAATCCTCCCCTTCTACCGTGAGAGTACAATCTCTACATACGTTGTGTAATAAATAGTTTTTACTATCCGCAATTTCTACTTCTAATGGGCTTGACAACGTTTCTATGATAAAGGAGGGGTGGTAAATCACTTTGGTAGACACAAAATACCTACTTGCCCCTGTATCAAACAACGCATACATAGGAGTGTTGTTGACTAGTAACATACCCGACACCACCTCGGGGTGGTTCTTTGCTTCTTCGGCGGTGATTTGGAACATTCTTCCACGAGCCTTCGAAGCTTCATTCTTCTTTCCTTCTTTCGGCGCCTCCTTCTTGAGCTTGGGCCAATCCGCCTTGAAGTGCCCGGGTTCATAACAATGATAACACAACTGAACCGGACTAGGGCATTTGTAAAACGGATGTCCCGTCTTCCCACAATTGTAGCACGTCTTTTGCCCCAAGCGGCATTCCCCCGTATGCGGTTTCCCACACGTTTTACAACTCGGTGTTTCTCCCTTCTTCGGATCCTTCTTGCCCTGTTCATGCCCCTTAGCCTTCTTTGGAGACTCCCAAGTCTTCTCGGCCTTCCTCTTCTCACCCCGTTGTTCTTGGCGTTTTAATTCCGTTTCTCGTTCACGAGCCCAATCGATGAGTTCACCCAATGTGTTGCATTTCGATGCAGTGATAAACTCCCGGTATTCTGCCCTTAACATGGCATGATACCTGTTAATCTTCATTCGTTCCGTTCCCACCAATTCTGGACAAAACTACATTTTGTCGAGAAATATGTTCGTGATCTCATCAATGGTTTCGTTCTTCTGGCGGAGGTGTAGAAACTCTTCCTGAATGCGATCGATTGCAGTTTGAGGACAATGATGCTTCAGGAAGGGCTCTTTAAACTCAGCCCATGTCATGGTTCTTACTCGTTCTTGCCCCACTTCCTTACTATAACTATCCCACCAATCCTTCGCGCGGAGTCGCAATTGACCCGTGGCAAACATTACCTCATCTTCGCCTTCACAATGACTTCATGCAAACACTCCTTCCATATCCGAGATCCACCTTAGACATTCGAGTGGATCTATTTCTCCCTTAAACACGGTGGGGTTGCACGACATAAAGTTTCGGTATGTACATCTCTTAACATTCTTGGAGCCGGACGACCCCTCTTCAATCAATTTCTTTAGTTCATCGAATCTACTTGTCATCATACCTTCCACTATCCCCATGATGTTACTTTCCACCTCTTCTATTATCTTGGGGAGGTTTACTTTTATAGCCTCCCCCACTTCCCTTGCTACCATTTCCTTCGCTTCATCATGTTGGGTACGCTCCCCCGCCAAGTTATCACCTTCATCCGCCATGTTTCTGAGACATTAACAACCATTTAACATATATACCATATCACGGTATTTCAATCATCATTCATTCTTTCTACATTTTTTTTTTTACTCCCAATATTTGGGCTACCACATTCTCTACTATATGTATACACGGATTCGCAATCCCATGTGTATAAATACGTCTATAAACAAGTTTCGGAGTTGCTCGGGCAGGGTACGGAAGCATAACAAGCTGAAAAATCAGCTTCCAAGGCTGGCAGCGAGTTTGGCGTAGGGTACGCCAAAAATGGCGTAGCCTACGCCACTAGCGTAGGCAAAAGGAGGCAGGGTAGCGTAGGCCAGGACAGGTTGGCGTAGGCAAGCTAGGTCTGGCGTATCCTACGCCAAAACTGGCGTAGGGTACGCCAACTGCAGGTTTGCTCCACGTTTTTCCCGTTTCAACGCCATATCTTTCCTGCCATTCTTACCCGCAATTCCCGACATTCCCGCTTCTCATTTGGTAACTCTCCCACCCATTATCCCGCACATACCTTGATCAAGTCTCGGATCGAATGCACGCCCCTACGAGCTTCCGGTTTGAGTTCAAGTACCTAATATACTTGATTCGCTCAAACCTTGGCTCTGATACCAACTTGTAAGGACTCGATTTTTTTTTTTATTTAAAAGCATAAAGACAATATTTAAACATCCATTATATACATATTTATATATCCAAAACGTCATGTCCAACAACGTGCCAACAACCTTGGCGACAATAGTTAAGTTTACAAAAGACAAGCCTAAGTTGGCTACCATGCGAATCTTTGACCCATATCCAAAACCATCTACAAAACATTAACAACTTGTTTAAAAGACTCAAAGATCCTAATATAACCATGGTACCCAACCCAAAAGAACGCGAGCGTGCATAACCCATCCTTGCTTGAGACTTGATCTTCATTCATGTGCTTTACCTATTACAAATCAACAAGGCAAACGTTTAGTAGGTTATAAACCATATGAACGTCTTGTCCAAGGGATCCAAGAAGTCCATGGATCCATAATGAAATCCTTACTTCTACCATTTTGACCCGTTAAGGGTATTCCTACCATTTTGACCCGTTAAGGGTATTCCCACCATTTTGACCCGTTAAGGGTGTTACTACTATTTTGACCCGTTATGGGTACTTCCACCATATTGACCCATCGAGGGTATCCCTACTATTTTGACCCGTTAAGGGTGCTTCCACTATTTAAACCATTCTACCAATTTATACCCTTGTGTAGCCACAAGGATACTTCATGTTACTTCCGTTCTACCAATTTCAATCACAAAATGCATACATACAACTATGACTAACATACTCATTAGACTACGTAGTTGGTAGTAACCAACTTACCTTTATCGTGCGCACCTTGCTCCTTGTAACCGCTTGTACTTTCCACCTTCCACCTACATAGCGAAGGAATTCATACTTTAGCTCTTTGCACTTTACCCTTTACCACTCTTGGTACAAGGTAGATAAACTAACATGACCATATAGCTACAACATCTACCATCATAGTTATCATGTATTTTTCCCACAATTTCACCTATTCTAAGTTACTAGGCATTTCATCATACAATTGGTGTGCATATTCCTACATTCAAGTGGTTATACCATTCTATGACACAACATTCCCAATTCCATACTTATACTTACAATATTTATGAATTTCTTAACAATAAGCATAATCAATTGGGTTCTTATAAGATTAAGGTCCTGTTTGACTTTTTAAAAGTCAACAGAAACCTTCATCCCAACACCCACTTAACACATTCTCAATTCAACCCTATTACAAGCAATTAACATACAATCTCTTCAATATTACACTACTACACATAACAAGCATGCTTTCCTAACCACAAGAAGTAATTATCACAACATAATCATGGAATCCCACCAAACTACTTCCAAACCCTACCAAAATAATTCATACAACTTACCAATGAGATTAGCACCACAAGAGGGTTAATAATCCAAGAACATGCAGGGAATTAGAGGTGTTTTTCTCACTTAATCTCAGTTATAGGGGCTGTTAAGGAGAACCCTCTTGTCACCCCTTTCTTCCTCTCTCTTTCTCTGCGTTTCTATTCTTCTTTTCTTTCTTTCTTTTTCTTTTAATCTCTCCTAACCTTATCTCTTCTAGTCTTTCCCCCAAACCATCCCTCAAGTGTGTGTCATTTCCCATTTGACCCCTCCCTCTCTATTAGTTAGATTTTTACCAATTTACCCAAGTGACTAACTTGGTAAATTTTATGTTTGTCAAATGTACAATTACCAATGCACACTTACAACTAGGGGTACAACATCTACATACATACATATACACGCATACATACATACTCATACTTATACACTTATACACATAGGTATATAATTATATATAATTTCCACCATACTATTATTAGTTAACATTTTTGGGGTGTTACAAGTCTACCCCCCTTAAAAGAGGTTTCGACCCCGAAACCTAAATACGTACCGAATAGAGCAGGATAGTGCTTCCGCATTTCTTCTTCGGATTCCCACGTAAGATCCGAACCCTTCCGATGTTGCCATTGAACCAAAACTTGGTTGATGGTCTTATTTCGCAACCGCTTCACCTTGGAATCTCTTATAGCTACCGGTTTTTCTACATAATTCAACTTATCGTCTACCTCTATGTCTTCAAGAGGCACGTACGCGGTTTCATCTGCGAGACACTTCCGTAACTGGGACACATGAAAGGTGTCATGGATCCCACTCAAGGATGGCGGTAGCTCCAACCGGTAAGCCACTTGCCCGACCCGTGCCAAAATTTTGAAGGGTCCTATATAACGCGGGCCTAACTTCCCGCGCTTACGAAATCTGATGATGCCCTTCCAAGGGGAGACTTTTAGCAACACAAAATCTCCCACTTGAAATTCGATCGGTCGTCTTCTACGATCCGCATACGCCTTTTGTCGGTCTTGAGCGGCTTGAATTCTAGCCCGTATTAGGCTAATTTTTTCGTTAGTGAGAGCCACCAAATCACTGGAGCTAACTCCCGCTGACCCACTTCTCCCCAACACACCGGGGTTCTACATTTTCTCCCGTATAACATTTCAAATGGTGCCATTTGGATGCTACTGTGATAGCTATTATTATACGAGAATTCCACTAATGGTAAGTGTTCATCCCAACTTCCCCCAAAATCTAAGACACATGCCCTCAACATATCTATGAGGGTTTGAATGGTTCTTTCGGTTTGTCCATCAGTTTGGGGGTGGTAGGCGGTACTAACCAACAACTTCGTACCCATTTCTTCTTGGAACCTCCTCCAATACCGGGATGTGAATCGAGTGTCCCGATCCGACACAATAGACACGGGTACACCATGCCGGGATACAATCTCATTCACATAAATTTCTGCCATCCGTTCGGAGGTGTAGGCCTCCCGGATAGCCAAAAAGTGAGCGCTTTTAGTGAGTCGGTCCACCACTACCCAAATCGCATCATAACCCTTCCTTGTCTTTGGTAATTTTGTCACGAGATCCATAGTGATCTCCTCCCACTTCCACACCGGGACCTCAAGTGATTGTAATTTCCCGTAAGGCTTTTGGTGTTCGGCTTTGACTTGAGAGCAGGTCAAACATTTCTCCACATACTTAGCGATGTCGCGCTTCATTCCCGGCCACCAATAGTCTTTCTTTAAATCCCGATACATCTTGGTCGCCCCCGGGTGGATTGAGAACCGGGACTTGTGGGCTTTGTCAAGTAGTGAAGTCTTGACTTCACATGTCCAAGGGACCCATACCCGCCCATATCGGGTCTTCATCCCATCCGCATTCTCTTCCAACTTGTCTATCATCCCTTTCATTCTTATCTTCTTTGGGTCATTGGCTTGTAAGGCCTCGACTTGGGCCTTTCGTATCTCACCCAAAAGGGTAGGTGTAATTACAACACCCAAGGCCTTAACTTGAATCGGGGGTGGGTATGCCTTCCGACTTAGAGCATCGGCCACCACATTAGCCTTGCCCGGGTGGTACACGATGTCACAATCATAATCCTTGATCAACTCTAGCCATCTCTGTTGCCTTATGTTGAGATCTTTCTGTTCGAAGAAATACTTGAGGCTTTTGTGATCGGAATATATGGTACATTTTGTCCCATACAGGTAGTGCCTCCAGATTTTCAACGCAAACACTACGGCCCCCAATTCCAAATCATGGGTTGGGTAATTACATTCATGGGGTTTGAGTTGTCTTGATGCGTAGGCGATGACTTTCCCCCGTTGCATCAGAACACACCCCAACCCTTGATGCGAGGCATCCGTATAGACTACAAAATCATCCGACCCTCAGGCAAGGTCAGAACAGGCGAACTGGTCAACTTCTCTTTTAGCATTCGAAAGGCTCTTTCTTGGTCTTCGCCCCACACAATCTTTTCGCTCTTCTTTGTCATCCGGGTCAAAGGTAGTGCCACCTTTGAAAAATCTTGGATAAATCTTCTGTAATAACCGGCTAGGCCCAGAAAACTTCGAATTTCGCTCGGGTTCTTAGGAGAAACCCATTCCACCACCGCCTTCACTTTCGAAGGGTCTACAGAAATGCCCTTCTCATTCACTATGTGCCCCAAAAACTGGACTTCCCTCAACCAAAAGGCACACTTAGAAAATTTAGCATAAAGCTTTTCCTTTCTAAGCGTCTCGAGGACTTCCCGCAAGTGGTCCGCGTGATCTGATTCACTTCGGGAGTAAATTAAAATGTCGTCTATAAACACTATCACAAAACGATCCAACATCGAACGACATACCCGATTCATTAAATCCATGAATGCGGCCGGAGCATTTGTCAATCCGAAGGACATTACTAGGAACTCGTAATGCCCATACCGGGTCCTAAACGCCGTTTTGGCCACATCTTCTTCCCTTACCTTCAATTGATGGTACCCGGAACGAAGGTCAATCTTTGAGAACCAACTCGCCCCTTGAAGTTGATCGAATAAATCATCAATACGGGGTAAGGGGTAGCGGTTCTTTATTGTTAATTTATTCAACTCCCGGTAGTCTATGCACATTCGCATAGACCCATCCTTCTTTTTCACAAACAATATAGGGGCTCCCCACGGGGACACACTCGGGCGAATGAAGCCCTTATCGAGTAACTCTTGAAGTTGTGTCATCAACTCTCGGAGTTCGGTGGGTGCCAACCTATATGGTGTTTTTGCAACGGGTTGAGCCCCGGGCACCAATTCAATTTTAAACTCCACTTCGCATTCGGGAGGAAGCCCCGGAAGATCATCCGGAAATACATCCCGAAACTCCCTAACAATCGGTACTTCTTCAATCTTGGGAGTGGTGATAGTGGTATCAACCACATAGGCCATGAATGCCCTTCCCCCATTACGCACATGTTTCATGGTCTCCACCAAGGTGCATAACTTGGCTTCGACCTTTCTATCCCCTATAAAACTTACCCTCCGCCCACTAGGTGAGGTAACGTATATGGTTTTATTCTTACATTGGAATTCCGCGTGGTGTTTGGCCAACCAATCCATGCCTATCACCACTTGGAATTCCCCCATTGTCATGGGTACCAAGTCTACCCTAAAATCCTCCCCTTCTACCGTGAGAGTACAATCTCTACATACGTTGTGTAATAAATAGTTTTTACTATCCGCAATTTCTACTTCTAATGGGCTTGACAACGTTTCTATGATAAAGGAGGGGTGGTAAATCACTTTGGTAGACACAAAATACCTACTTGCCCCTGTATCAAACAACGCATACATAGGAGTGTTGTTGACTAGTAACATACCCGACACCACCTCGGGGTGGTTCTTTGCTTCTTCGGCGGTGATTTGGAACATTCTTCCACGAGCCTTCGAAGCTTCATTCTTCTTTCCTTCTTTCGGCGCCTCCTTCTTGAGCTTGGGCCAATCCGCCTTGAAGTGCCCGGGTTCATAACAATGATAACACAACTGAACCGGACTAGGGCATTTGTAAAACGGATGTCCCGTCTTCCCACAATTGTAGCACGTCTTTTGCCCCAAGCGGCATTCCCCCGTATGCGGTTTCCCACACGTTTTACAACTCGGTGTTTCTCCCTTCTTCGGATCCTTCTTGCCCTGTTCATGCCCCTTAGCCTTCTTTGGAGACTCCCAAGTCTTCTCGGCCTTCCTCTTCTCACCCCGTTGTTCTTGGCGTTTTAATTCCGTTTCTCGTTCACGAGCCCAATCGATGAGTTCACCCAATGTGTTGCATTTCGATGCAGTGATAAACTCCCGGTATTCTGCCCTTAACATGGCATGATACCTGTTAATCTTCATTCGTTCCGTTCCCACCAATTCTGGACAAAACTACATTTTGTCGAGAAATATGTTCGTGATCTCATCAATGGTTTCGTTCTTCTGGCGGAGGTGTAGAAACTCTTCCTGAATGCGATCGATTGCAGTTTGAGGACAATGATGCTTCAGGAAGGGCTCTTTAAACTCAGCCCATGTCATGGTTCTTACTCGTTCTTGCCCCACTTCCTTACTATAACTATCCCACCAATCCTTCGCGCGGAGTCGCAATTGACCCGTGGCAAACATTACCTCATCTTCGCCTTCACAATGACTTCATGCAAACACTCCTTCCATATCCGAGATCCACCTTAGACATTCGAGTGGATCTATTTCTCCCTTAAACACGGTGGGGCTGCACGACATAAAGTTTCGGTATGTACATCTCTTAACATTCTTGGAGCCGGACGACCCCTCTTCAATCAATTTCTTTAGTTCATCGAATCTACTTGTCATCATACCTTCCACTATCCCCATGATGTTACTTTCCACCTCTTCTATTATCTTGGGGAGGTTTACTTTTATAGCCTCCCCCACTTCCCTTGCTACCATTTCCTTCGCTTCATCATGTTGGGTACGCTCCCCCGCCAAGTTATCACCTTCATCCGCCATGTTTCTGAGACATTAACAACCATTTAACATATATACCATATCACGGTATTTCAATCATCATTCATTCTTTCTACATTTTTTTTTTTACTCCCAATATTTGGGCTACCACATTCTCTACTATATGTATACACGGATTCGCAATCCCATGTGTATAAATACGTCTATAAACAAGTTTCGGAGTTGCTCGGGCAGGGTACGGAAGCATAACAAGCTGAAAAATCAGCTTCCAAGGCTGGCAGCGAGTTTGGCGTAGGGTACGCCAAAAATGGCGTAGCCTACGCCACTAGCGTAGGCAAAAGGAGGCAGGGTAGCGTAGGCCAGGACAGGTTGGCGTAGGCAAGCTAGGTCTGGCGTATCCTACGCCAAAACTGGCGTAGGGTACGCCAACTGCAGGTTTGCTCCACGTTTTTCCCGTTTCAACGCCATATCTTTCCTGCCATTCTTACCCGCAATTCCCGACATTCCCGCTTCTCATTTGGTAACTCTCCCACCCATTATCCCGCACATACCTTGATCAAGTCTCGGATCGAATGCACGCCCCTACGAGCTTCCGGTTTGAGTTCAAGTACCTAATATACTTGATTCGCTCAAACCTTGGCTCTGATACCAACTTGTAAGGACTCGATTTTTTTTTTTATTTAAAAGCATAAAGACAATATTTAAACATCCATTATATACATATTTATATATCCAAAACGTCATGTCCAACAACGTGCCAACAACCTTGGCGACAATAGTTAAGTTTACAAAAGACAAGCCTAAGTTGGCTACCATGCGAATCTTTGACGCATATCCAAAACCATCTACAAAACATTAACAACTTGTTTAAAAGACTCAAAGATCCTAATATAACCATGGTACCCAACCCAAAAGAACGCGAGCGTGCATAATCCCATCCTTGCTTGAGACTTGATCTTCATTCATGTGCTTTACCTATTACAAATCAACAAGGCAAACGTTTAGTAGGTTATAAACCATATGAACGTCTTGTCCAAGGGATCCAAGAAGTCCATGGATCCATACTGAAATCCTTACTTCTACCATTTTGACCCGTTAAGGGTATTCCTACCATTTTGACCCGTTAAGGGTATTCCCACCATTTTGACCCGTTAAGGGTGTTACTACTATTTTGACCCGTTATGGGTACTTCCACCATATTGACCCATCGAGGGTATCCCTACTATTTTGACCCGTTAAGGGTGCTTCCACTATTTAAACCATTCTACCAATTTATACCCTTGTGTAGCCACAAGGATACTTCATGTTACTTCCGTTCTACCAATTTCAATCACAAAATGCATACATACAACTATGACTAACATACTCATTAGACTACGTAGTTGGTAGTAACCAACTTACCTTTATCGTGCGCACCTTGCTCCTTGTAACCGCTTGTACTTTCCACCTTCCCACCTACATAGCGAAGGAATTCATACTTTAGCTCTTTGCACTTTACCCTTTACCACTCTTGGTACAAGGTAGATAACTAACATGACCATATAGCTACAACATCTACCATCATAGTTATCATGTATTTTTCCCACAATTTCACCTATTCTAAGTTACTAGGCATTTCATCATACAATTGGTGTGCATATTCCTACATTCAAGTGGTTATACCATTCTATGACACAACATTCCCAATTCCATACTTATACTTACAATATTTATGAATTTCTTAACAATAAGCATAATCAATTGGGTTCTTATAAGATTAAGGTCCTGTTTGACTTTTTAAAAGTCAACAGAAACCTTCATCCCAACACCCACTTAACACATTCTCAATTCAACCCTATTACAAGCAATTAACATACAATCTCTTCAATATTACACTACTACACATAACAAGCATGCTTTCCTAACCACAAGAAGTAATTATCACAACATAATCATGGAATCCCACCAAACTACTTCCAAACCCTACCAAAATAATTCATACAACTTACCAATGAGATTAGCACCACAAGAGGGTTAATAATCCAAGAACATGCAGGGAATTAGAGGTGTTTTTCTCACTTAATCTCAGTTATAGGGGCTGTTAAGGAGAACCCTCTTGTCACCCCTTTCTTCCTCTCTCTTTCTCTGCGTTTCTATTCTTCTTTTCTTTCTTTCTTTTTCTTTTAATCTCTCCTAACCTTATCTCTTCTAGTCTTTCCCCCAAACCATCCCTCAAGTGTGTGTCATTTCCCATTTGACCCCTCCCTCTCTATTAGTTAGATTTTTACCAATTTACCCAAGTGACTAACTTGGTAAATTTTATGTTTGTCAAATGTACAATTACCAATGCACACTTACAACTAGGGGTACAACATCTACATACATACATATACACGCATACATACATACTCATACTTATACACTTATACACATAGGTATATAATTATATATAATTTCCACCATACTATTATTAGTTAACATTTTTGGGGTGTTACAAGTCAATTCAGGTAGGAACATTACACAAGAACACTTGAGCGAGGAGGAAATAACATCTCACTAGAAGAAAGAAATTTGTAGAGATTCACCATGGCTGGTATGCAACTGAACCTACACCTGCTACGTTGACTGTTTGATGTCATCAACTTTTGGCATCTATGCTATTATAGATTGTGTATTTTGAGGAAATGTATTTAGCAAAATTCATACTCATGTTTAAGCTATTGAGCTCTGTGATTTCGTTGTGGTTTCAGCTCTTTGATATAAAAAGTTATGACTAGTTTGATTTGTTGTCTGTTGAGGGTATAATCTGTGTTTCCCTCTTTAATAAATCTCTAATAAAATGATTTAGAAAGTTTTATACGGTTAAGTCAAGTTAGGGACACTTTCAACTCATTTGACCCATAAGAGACGCATTTAACCCGTTCCCTTTTAAGCTAGATTTATTGATTTAATCCGTCTTAAGTACAATTAACCTTAGGAATTTCCATATTAGAATTTGTATTCTTCGGTGCTTCTATGAAAGTTGGATAGAGCAATTGATGGTGATAAGGTATTAACATGTAAATTTGTTATATTTTTAACCAAGTGGATGGTAGACAAAGTTAAGACATTTTAGTTTTTGTGGATAATATTTTAGTAATATTATTAACTGTTTTTATTTTAACTTTGTGAATTGGAAGGATATTTGATTTTAATACATTTTGGAATTTGTATTATTTTATAGAAACTATAACTAGGCAAAATAGCATGTTATTATTTTATAAGGGCTAAAAGTGTAAATTAGTTTCAAAGTTAACTAGGTTTTCTAATAAAGTTAGCCTAAAGGACAGATGGTGTAGCAAATTTAGAAAATAAAGGACAGAAGGATTGAAAAGTAATCATAAATTGCAGAGAGTGCAATTTCGCTAATAACTAAAGGACAATCAATGTAACTTTCTCTTAAAAAATGAATACTTAAACTTTAATAGTATCATGATCTTTTGAGCAATCATACACGTGGCACCTCGACGTTTCCGCCAACGGTTGAGGTATTACGGCTGTGAGTTAGGGTGATGGTTAAGGGTGGGTCAAAAAATTTCCGCCAACGTTTCCAAACTAATTTATCGCCACGTGATAAAATAACGACTAACAGTAAGCAAATGCAAATCTATGCATTGAAAACGGGCCTTGCTAGACTTAAAAGACTCAGTTAATCAAAATCAAATCCAAATTGCACATTTAAAAAATAATCGCATAGATTAGGATGTAGGAATTAACTTGAAAAATAAGTGTGCCGCAATGATTTTTTTCATGCAATTTTCTAACTGTAAAGCATCATCTCCTTTTTCGTGCATCGAGCAATGCACACCTCGGTCAACATTCCTTGCAACATTAGAATTCCGATTACTGACTTTGGAGTTGCTGGTACGCGTTAGTCTAATCGACTGTTCTTTACAATCTAAGTCCATTAAGACGAACAAAATTTTAATAGAACACTAGAATTCTTATTTGTTGTAGTAATCCCATCCAAAACTTAGAAACCTTTGTACTTTAAGCCAATAGAAAGGAACCTATCGATTTATGAAAGAAATGACATAAAATTCGAAATAGTTCATGCTCTTACTTGGTTCCGCCTCTAGCATTTACTTTGTCTCTCTTATCATGAAGTAGAAAAAAAGATGGCAATGCATCATTGTGTTCTCTATTACAAGTACCATGGTTGTAAAATCTCGTCTATGCGCCCGCCGATTACTCAACGAGTAATCCCCAACTATGGACGAGTAGTCGCAAATCCGCAGTTAACTGAGTTGACACCCCTAACGACTTTTGCAACCTTGAAAAGTATGATGCAACAGTGAACTCTTTGAAGAACTATGCTATTTTACTTTCTTTCTAAACGAGACCAGGGGTTAAAAAGGTTGGTTGGTTGGTTATAAGTTTATTTATAATAAATTACATAAACAATTTTTATCACCTGTGAAAAAAGGTGAAATAGTAAATTTACATAACATTAGTAGAGTTCAAACAAAAGTAAGTATTAAAACTCAAAAATACCACAAAATTTAATAATAAAAATAACAATTTCATAATTAAAACTCAAAAATATGTTTTTTTTCTATACCCAAACCATTTTGCACCTCATCTAATAATAAACTTTTTTTACGAATAACTTTACCTTCATTATATCTTAGTGGGTGTTTGTTTTTTCATGAGAAGAACTTCTGGCCACTTATATATGCGTTGGGCAGACGCGAGCAGACATTTGAGCCGCGCAAATAGTTTGTTTTTTTAGAAGACATCCCACTTAAAAACATCATCCCCACCTCTTCCTGGGGAAGACATGGGACCTCCTCTTATTACCACTTCCAAAACAACACACCACAAAAAAAAAAAAAAAAAAAAAAATCAGGTCTCTCTTTTCTTCTCTCATTTCTTCTTTCTTCTGTGTTTTCTCTTTTCTTCTTCTTCATTAATCTTCTTCCTTCTTTCTTCTGTTCTTTCTCTTTTCTTCTTCATTAATCCTCTTCTTCATCTACATCCTTCTCCTCCCTCCCTCCGTCCACTTTCCGCCGCCGCCCCCACCGCCTTCTCCTCACCTCCCCTTCCTTCGCCGCCTTCTCCTCACCTCCCCCTTCCCCACCTTCCGCAGCCGCTATCTTCTTTCTTCTTTTTTCTTTATTCTGTTCTTTCTCTTTTATTTTTCTTCATTATTCTCGTCAAAGACTTACGATGTTAACCAACTTCGTGTCTTCTAGATTGATGATTTTGTTGGTAAATGATTTGGTTGGATAGTAAGTTTTTTCTATTCTTCTGTGTTTATGTATCTGGATCAAGGTTTTCTGGGTAAATGATTTGAAAACATTTTTTTTTATTATTTTGTGTTTATGTTACTTGGATGATGGTTTTGTTGGTAAATGGTATGATAAGATTGGTTCAAGACATTGTTTTTTTTTTATTATTTCTCGTTGCTAGTTTTGGTATAGTTGATGTCGTTTTGCTGGTTGTAAAGTGAATTGTGATTTTAGGTTATGCTGTAGACGTTAATAAACACACGGTCTTTCTCTTGCAGACTACAAACTTTTGATCCACCTCTTCCATTGCAGATGTAGACAGATATGATCCGCATACTGCAAACTTTTTACCTCTTAAAAACAAACAACACCTTTTTTTTTGATCGGCGAACAATTGTGTGGCAACCACCCTTGCGAGGCGCCGTGCCCAAGAATCGACTACTCGACCTCCAGCAGCCCCCGCCTTCTCCCAATGCGCGGAAACCCGAGCCTCACCCGCCCGAAGGAACGACAGTGTTATAGAACTCGGTAAAACTTCACCGCCCGTCAGATTCGAACCGGCGTCACCCGTATTCGATCTTCACCCGGATACCAAACCATAAATGTTGGAAGTGGGAATTGAACCTCTGATCACATAGGTGAAACAAAAGCCACTCCACCACTCCACTATGGATGGATAAACAAACAACACCTAACTATAAGTACATTATTGCGTAAATTTAAATCTAGAAACTCTCGTCTAACAAAGATAAGATGTTACTGAACTTCTTCTTCTTCTTCTTCTTCTTTTTTTTTTTTTTGACAAATTGTCAAAGAAATAGTGTTAAGTTTTTTTTATGAACGGCCAACGAATTAATTTCCGAGCACTCTCGGGCACCCTTTTGGCGAATCAGGTACTCGAGAGTACCCGGGCCACCAATTGCCACCAATTCCCGGGAAAACCCGACCACTCACCCGCCCGAAGGCACGACAGTGAAATAATCGGTAAAACTGGTCGGGGTCAGGACTCGAACCCAAGCCAATGGTCGGGTCATCCCTCATTTCCCATCCACCAATGTCCTCCAAATGTAGCTAGTGGGAATTGAACCCAAGCCTCTCATAAAAAACTTTGGGCCCTCAACCAACTGGGCTACGTAATAGGGTTAATCAATAAGTTAAAAATAATTACACATTTTTATATAACAAACCCTCCCACTTTCCTTCCATCTCCCAAAACCACCCCACTTCTTAACACAAAACTCGATAAAGCAAACACCCTTACTTTCAACTTTCCCACACCCATCCCACACTTTAATGTCACTCATCTTTCCCAACCCCCACCCATCCCACAATAACTAAACCACCTACAATGAACCACTTACTCTTCCCTTTATTCTCATTCTTCACCCTCCTCCTGCCCGTTCTGCCCGCACTGCCCACCTCAGACCCGGTCCAGTCTTTCCACCCAAACCCATCATCCACAACCATCCCAGCCTTCCCTGAACAATCCGACGACTCACAGTGCCCTTTAGATCTCCCCACCGACCTTTTTAAAAACGTCAAGTCGGCCTGCACCGGGCAGCACGTGTCCGGTCAGCTGAGACGGTCAAGGTGCTGCCCGGTGCTGGCGGCGTGGCTGTACTCAGCCTACGCCGCAACCGCATTGGGCAAAACGATGAAACAGCAGCCGCAGCAGACGACGTCGTACTATGACCTCCCTCTCCTCCCTAACGACTCGGAGACGTGTGTGGATAGCCTGGAGACACGGCTCAGGAGTAATGGGGTAGAGTTGAGGAGAGAGAAAGAGTCGTGCGACGTCGTTTACTGTGAATGTGGGATAAGGTTGCACCAGTTGGCGTGTCCTGAGGCGTTTGAGGTTAACAAGAGTGGGGAGTTGGTCGGGAAGTATGTTGTGACAAGGTTGGAAAAGGATTGCTTGAATAATGGGTATCCTGGTCTGGATGGATGTTCTAAATGCTTGAAGACACTGCATTTGGTTAGTATTGATTATTATTATTATTATTAAATTTGGTTGATGTTAGGGTTTGTGATGATTGAGTGCGTGGTTTCATTTGGTAAAGTCTTTATCGTGCTTGTCAACTGAAAGAATAAGATATATTTCTCACGCGCTGCGTTGGTGTGTGGTATATACACGCCCCGCCCCGCCCATTAGGATAAACCAAACTATGAATAATTGTGTGTCTCTTTATCATTTAGTATGTGACTAGAAGTTAGTACGTATATTAAAATATACTATGTTTTGTAGTTAAAAGTTTAATAATGTTGTATATAATTTAGTTATATATTTGTTTGGCATGTTATGTTTTTAATAATACTACAAAATTACAAACTATGGCTAATTGGTAGGTAATAATTTATATTCGGTGACACTCTTAAATTTCATTTTTGTTATCAACGACAATCCAGTCGCTTATAAGGAATGTATGCCTCTCCAATTTCGTTAGTAATCGAAATCAAATATGTAAATTTATGATCATTATCTTAGCGTAATTGGTTTTGGCACTGGAAGTGAAAACTACGAGTATTATTAATCAAATTGTTATTGACAAGTGCATGCGTCGAATTACTAAAATCAAATTTGCCTTTTTATTATACAATAAAAGGTAACCTATATATTTTAACAACATGCTTGGCTAGGGATGTAATGCTTAGTTTTAGTATGTGAAGCTAGAGCTCCATATATATATATATATATATATATATATATATATATATATATATATATATATATATATATATATATATATATATATATATATATATAAATTGTGTGCGGGCTCGTCTTTGGAACTTTTTGTAAGCCTCTATGGATTGATCCTTACTTTTATTGTTATATGCAGCTTAACAAGGGTGACACTGACACAAATAAATCAGAGGAAAGAAGCAGTAAAATGCACAACGAAGATTGCGAGCTGATGGGTCTGACGTGGCTTCTAGCGAAGAACAGGTCAGCATATATACACACAGTTTCTGCTGTTCTGAGAGCGACTATGATGAACAAAGATGGGGATTCCATTCCTGAGTCATGCGCACTCAACAGCGATGGAATGCCATTAGCCGTTGATTCGTATGAAATCAACGGTTCTCCTTCTTCATCCATTTTATTCCATTCATCCCTTGCTGTTTGTTTAGTTTTGCTGTTGCTTTACGTATCCATTCACCAGCTACTTGATAGCATGTAGGCTGCAAGGGCATCTTATGTTCAATTCTATGTATTTGTTTCTTGTTAGGTTTGTTCACGGAAATGTAATTCTGTTTAAATTTGTTAAATATTATATTTTCTTAAAATACAAGCCTGATTTTTGAAAGTTTAATATAAAAATAGTAAAATTCCCTAAGCCAAAATTTTAAGTTATCTGAATTACTATAATGTACAGAGAGTAAATATTTGTCCTCATACCTCTACAGTCTACACTCTACCTATAGCGTTGATGCGAGTAGATTTTTGTGGATATGGTTGTTAGTACAAATATGGATTTCTGTTAGGGTATGTGTAGTGGTGGATAGTTATGTTGGGGTTATAGGATTAAAATATTAAAAAGTAATAGAAAAGGTGTTATGTTGGGGTTATGGAAAAAGAGGGTGTAGTGGGAAGGAGGGTTATGTTGGGGTTATAAATGATTGGTAATGATTGGTTAATTATTGTTTTTTATTTAAATAAGAATATTTAATACTTAATAATATTTCATTAAAAATAAAAAAATTACAAATACTAAAACAAAAAAAAAAAATACAAATACTAAAAAAAAAATTACAAACCATAAATAAAAGATAAAAATACTAGAAACCATATTTTTTTTCGATTTTTGCCTTTCGGCTCATAGCCATTTCCAGCGCTTTCCCTCTAGGTGGTCAAAGTTTGACGTGTAAAAAGCAAAGTCGCGTTCAAACTGTCGTTCCTTCATGATGTCAACGACCTCTCGGTTTTCTTGGATACGCTGAGCCCCGATATCGCGCAAGTCTTGGAGCCGCTGGTTCATTTCAGCAAATGCCGGGACTAACTTATCAACCCCCGACGAAGACTCCGTCCGTGCGGCTCGAGCAGCCCGTCGACCGGCGGGACGAGGTAGCTCCTCCGCCCCCTCCTCCCCTACAAAAAAGGGATTTTCTTCTGGTGAGTTGAGGTCGACATAACGCGCGTCAGACGTAGGCGTTTCGGGATCAACCGAGTCAGAGGTCCTCGACTTTTTTGAAGGCCTCATATTTTTGGCCCTAGATGAAGAAGATCCAACAGTTGGGCGCACGGGGTGCCATTTGGTGCAGTCTTTCAGCACGCGCCAACATTTCACGTACACGAAATTCCCGTACGTCTGATTGTATTCTTCCAAAGCCGCCACAAAGACATCCTCGTCACTTTGCCCACTTTTCCACCCGAACTTGGTGCGCTGATAAATGGCCTGAAAATTTGTGCATTTTTGGTTGATATCGGTCCACTTGCCCGATATCGAATCATTCTCCCGGTAGCCTTCTCCTTTACCCGAGAGATCAAAAAATATTTCCCGTACTCTTTTCCAAAAATCGCCTTTAGATTGATAGTTGGCTGAAAAAAACATACCAAAAACTATAACATTACCAAACAATATAACATTACCAAAAAACATTACCAAAAAATATAACATTATACCAAAAAACATTACCAAAAAATATAACATTACCAAAAATTATATATCTTACCAAAAAAATTTAACATTACCAAAAAAATATATAATATCTTACCGACTTCAGGATCCTCCGACACGTCAACCCACGCTCGGGTTAACGAGTACAACTCGTGGTCGGTCCATGGTATAACCTTTTTCTTGGCACGACCGCCCGTCTCTTTTCTTGCGTGACTCCGTCGCGCGGGTGCCTTGCCTCGCCCGGGCTCTTCCTCTTCAACCGGGCCTTGTGTCTCCGGAACCGACTCTTGCCAAGCATTTGAAGAGCCGAACATTTGGGATGACCCGTACACTTGTGTTTGGCCAAACCCACCTCCTATGGGCATCCCAAAACTCCCTCCCATGTTAACATTATACATGTTCGGGTCCCAACCATACGGTTGGTTTAAGAGGTTCGTGAAACTTTGCGGGTTTGAACCCGAACCCGGAGCTATAGGTCGGGTGTTGTCGCCACTGGTTTGGGAACCAAACCCGAAACCTCTACCGAAAGGATTCATCTCTTCCCTCACAATAAAATTTCAAAGTGTGTGTGTGTAGTGTTTGTGTAGCTGAAGATTGTATATGTGTGTGAGTCTTGTGTTGTATGTATATTTATATACAAATTTTTTTTTTTTTTTTTTTAATAAATGCTTCGAATAAAGCACCCCAACCACCGGTCAAAGCATTCAAACCTGCCATTATACTCCCAATGCATGCATAACGCTCGCTATGTGGGGAACAAACCAAACCCAAAACGCCCTATAGCGCCTGGGGGGGCGGTGTTCCCCGGCGCTATAGGGCTTATAGCGCTGCACAACGAGCCCACTACACATACTCTAATACATATGTGAATTGCCCATGTTTATGTGCTATAACGATATGTTTAGCATTAAAAGAGGTTGAGATTTTTTAATCTGCTGGGAACGTAGCATGAGAACCCTTTTGATAGTATAAACATTAGAACAACTTTCTTTAACATTAAAAAAGGTTGAGACTGTTTACTTCTTTTATTCTTTTTTATTAAATAATATTATATTTTTTAACCGAGACACTCCAAGGTAATTAGTTAGTTTACTTAGGGTATGTGTAGTGGTGGATAGTTATGTTGGGGTTATAGGATTAAAATATTAAAAAGTAATAGAAAAGTTGTTATGTTGGGGTTATGGAAAAAGAGGGTGTAGTGGGAAGGAGGGTTATGTTGGGGTTATAAATGATTGGTAATGATTGGTTAATTATTGTTTTTTATTTAAATAAGAATATTTAATACTTAATAATATTTCATTAAAAATAAAAATATTACAAATACTAAAACAAAAAAAAAAATACAAATACTAAAAAAAAAAATTACAAACCATAAATAAAAGATAAAAATACTAGAAACCATATTTTTTTCGATTTTTGCCTTTCGGCTCATAGCCATTTCCAGCGCTTTCCCCTCTAGGTGGTCAAAGTTTGACGTGTAAAAAGCAAAGTCGCGTTCAAACTGTCGTTCCTTCATGATGTCAACGACCTCTCGGTTTTCTTGGATACGCTGAGCCCCGATATCGCGCAAGTCTTGGAGCCGCTGGTTCATTTCAGCAAATGCCGGGACTAACTTATCAACCCCCGACGAAGACTCCGTCCTTGCGGCTCGAGCAGCCCGTCGACCGGGGGGACGAGGTAGCTCCTCCGCCCCCTCCTCCCCTGCAAAAAAGGGATTTTCTTCTGGTGAGTTGAGGTCGACATAACGCGCGTCAGACGTAGGCGTTTCGGGATCAACCGAGTCAGAGGTCCTCGACTTTTTTGAAGGCCTCATATTTTTGGCCCTAGATGAAGAAGATCCAACAGTTGGGCGCACGGGGTGCCATTTGGTGCAGTCTTTCAGCACGCGCCAACATTTCACGTACGGGAAATTCCCGTACGTCTGATTGTATTCTTCCAAAGCCGCCACAAAGACATCCTCGTCACTTTGCCCACTTTTCCACCCGAACTTGGTGCGCTGATAAATGCCCTGAAAATTAGTGCATTTTTGGTTGATATCGGTCCACTTGCCCGATATCGAATCATTCTCCCGGTAGCCTTCTCCTTTACCCGAGAGATCAAAAAATATTTCCCGTACTCTTTTCCAAAAATCGCCTTTAGATTGATAGTTGGCTGAAAAAAACATACCAAAAAATATAACATTACCAAAAATTATATATCTTACCAAAAAAATTTAACATTACCAAAAAAATATATAATATCTTACCGACTTCAGGATCCTCCGACACGTCAACCCACGCTCGGGTTAACGAGTACAACTCGTGGTCGGTCCATGGTATAACCTTTTTCTTGGCACGACCGCCCGTCTCTTTTCTTGCGTGACTCCGTCGCGCGGGTGCCTTGCCTCGCCCGGGCTCTTCCTCTTCAACCGGGCCTTGTGTCTCCGGAACCGACTCTTGCCAAGCATTTGAAGAGCCGAACATTTGGGATGACCCGTACACTTGTGTTTGGCCAAACCCACCTCCTATGGGCATCCCAAAACTCCCTCCCATGTTAACATTATACATGTTCGGGTCCCAACCATACGGTTGGTTTAAGAGGTGCGTGAAACTTTGCGGGTTTGAACCCGAACCCGGAGCTATAGGTCGGGTGTTTTCGCCACTGGTTTGAGAACCAAACCCGAAACCTTGACCGAAAGGATTCATCTCTTCCCTCACAATAAAATTTCAAAGTGTGTGTGTGTAGTGTTTGTGCAGATTGTGTTGTATGTGTGTGAGTCTTGTGTTGTATGTATATTTATATACAAATTTTTTTTTTTTTTTTTTTTTTTTAATAAATGCTTCGAACCACACCCCAACCACCGGTCAAGCATTCAAACCTGCCATTACACATACCAATGCATGCATAACGCTCGCTATGTGGGGAACAATCCAAACCCAAAACGCCCTATAGCGCCTGGGGGGGCGGTGTTCCCCGGCGCTATAGGGGTTATAGCGCCTCACAACGAGCCCCACTACATATACTCTTAAGAACATGTTTGTTTTTTTATTAGATTAGATTTAATGTTTATACATAATATTAGGTGTGTTTCTGTTATTATAGTTGTTGAGAGAGGTTAGGAGAAGTAGTCTTGTAAATTCATTCTTATAGTAGGTCGGTCGGTTGAAGCAAGTTGATCCTTGCATCATTCATATTGATTGTCGTTAGGCATCGTGTCCCTTGATCTTATGGATGTGAAAAAGATACTGACCGCGACAGCAAAAATCTACATCTTCAAATTTGCAAATGGTTATTCCAGTATTAAAATTATTGAGTTTGGTACTTGTGTGTGACACCCTTAATATTCTTAAAATTATGATGCAGTTGAGTGTTGAAATTTCAAATTTGGTTGAGATGGTAACGTTTATATACCTGAATATATACCTGTAAACATAATGATGGGTATTTATTTAACGGATAACGCATAAGTATGAGACATTAATTTATAATCAGATATAAATAGACTAGGATGGATAAACAAACCCATCCCGTACTGGATCCATTTGCCACTCAGGCTATCGATTGTTTTTACTTTTGAGGGTTGGTGGATCCAACTAAAGGTCCTTGAAATTGTGTGTCTAAGTAATGGTTTATAACTATTTTACCCCAAGCAATTATAGATAATAGTTAATTTGGTTCTAGTTCAAATAAAAAGGAGACAATTTTTATCCTATTAAATCGATTTCTTCATTAGATATTTTGAACAGGAAACTAGAATGAGTGTTATGTTCAGAGGAGACAAAAGGATAGGATACTGTCACATGAGGGTGGATAATCGGAAACCTTACTGTGATAGCAAATGTAAGAGGCTGGCTATTCAAGAAACGTTACTATTGTACCCGTGATTATCATCAGACTTACTAATTTATAACAAATTTTAATTTCAATCTGCTCGTTAAAAATTGGTACGGCTTAAAATTTGTTATTTTTAGCTACACCTACTTTTTTTTGGAACGGCTAAATCTTTAATTTTGCCTTTACGAGACTTGAACTTCCAATCTCTTCTCATTTGAAACATCAACATCTTTACACCACGGGGCTTAGCTACAAGTTACAACTACTTCATGATGGTTCTTTCACAAGTGTGAAAATGCAAAGTCACTATGTGACAAGGTTATAATTATAAAAATAAGGATTAAAAGCATAAAGTTGAAACTAACGGGGCGGTGGTCTATAGGCAAAGAAAAACCCTTTAAAACACTTCGATTGTGGAATGTCTTTGGTTTAAGTCTTAAAGATCACAAGATTAAAAAAAAAAATTAGCATCTTTAAAAAAAATTAGCGTAAGTTGAAAAGTCTAAAGTTAATCTCAAATCTATATCTATACTACATTATAAAGAATTTACCAAGGACTTCTTGAAATTTAAGAGGTACGAGTTTGATTCCTTATAATACAACACGCAATGCATATGATAACTACTATATAGAAATCGAGAAATCAATAATGAAAGTCGTGTTTTTAATCATGATGTAACAATTTGAATTCTGAAATTACTATGTATGGCTAATCTGATCTAAACTATACGGTCATCGGATTCTATGATCGGAGAAAAAAGATAATGTTTATAATGAATTTCGAACAAAAATATTAAGAAATATTCATATAAAAGGAGTGGACAATAACAGAAAAATAAATAAACTAATAATAATGGGTTCTTCTTCTTGAGTACTTCAACTCAAGTCCACATTTCCAGCTCAAGTAAATTTTCGGTTATTTATAAAAACCAGTTGGACCGATGTTCATAACCGATTAAACACAAACTGGAACAAATGAATAATGGAAACCAATCCGTTTTTGAAATATTTTAATCGAGAGTTTTGGTTTTGATTATGGCTCCAAATCGAAATGAAACGGACAACAACTTGTACACACCCCTAAAATCACAAATTGGAGTGTTGTGGTCTTTGCCGCAACGGGCGGGCACCCCACTAGTCATATATATTTTACTTTTAAAATTTTGTTTAGTCCGATTTACACTATCGGTTAAGACCCACGAACAATCTATTAGCCAAACTGTTAAATCAGGTTTTCCAAATCGTAAACCTGACCGCATATGACATAACTGGCTGTTTAGACACGGTTTAAATGGTTCGGTCAATTTCAACGGTTTTTGATAAGGTGGATTAATGTGTGTATAATAGGTTGATGTATACGATAACTGAGGGAAGGTGTGGGCCTCCACTAACATGGGATGCCCAAGTCTCTAGCGGACAATGTCATTCGCATTGGTAATTGAAAGGGGCCCTTGAATGTTGTCCGTGCCTTGTGAGTTGTTGGATGGTTTTGGTCTTAACAACCAAGCCTCTCATCACATGACAATCTTTGTAGTTTGTACTGCATACTTACTATTCAATGGACACATGGTACACCAGTTGACAATGAAACGAATCAAGATAAAAGCAGGATAATTACATAATATATTTTAATTGATATATTTTTTGTTTATTACGTCTTAAATGAGAAAATTACTTGAATAGTCCATGTGGTTTGTTCAAATTTCATTTTTAGTCTTTATCTTTTCAAAATTACAGGTATAATCCTCAACTTTTGACATCGTTTAACTTTGATAGTTCCTGAAGTAGATGGAAGTTAGATCATCCAGTTAAGTATGCATAAAATTACTAAACTATCCTTATTATTAAACAAATAAAATAAAGTATTAAATAAACCTAGTGGGCTCCACATTTTATATTTAAATAAAAAACATTAATCCCTACCCAACCCCTTTTTTCTTCTTCATCATCTTAACCCACAACTATATTCCTCACCGTCTGGCAAACCACCACCACCAGAACCTCTCTAAACCACCACCATATAACATACATAGATAACACACAATCTATATCTATATCTATATCTATATCTATATCTATAATAAACCAAAGCATTTTTAATGATATGTCATAATATTATGCAATCCATCTTTTGAGAGATGTCATATAAGATGTGATGTGGTAACTCTAGACCAATTAAAAAACTGAATAAATATGGTTTAAATATGATTTAACATAATCTATTAAATGCATAATCTACTACATATAAATATTAAAACTTTATTATTTTCTCTCTCATGTTTCCTCTCATAACTTTTAAATGTTAATATCTTTTATATACGAGATTTTTGAAAGAAAAAAATTACACCAAATTAACGAAGGTTTTATTATCTTTCCAACGAGTACCATAGTTCTATATATAAAACGGAGAAAAAAAACGACTATATTTTGTAACCCGACAGTTATTGTGTCAGGTTTGGAATTAGTTTAAAAAAAATTGTGGGTTTGGGTCGGGTCTAGGATTAGATGATACCCGACCCAATTACCCATTTTTTTATATTAAAATATGATAACTTATGGCAGAGATTTGTTTAAAATAATAATAATAATAATAATAATAATAATAATAATAATAATAATAATAATAATAATATTCATTAATCATATATTGGCAGATTTCATTTTTATAGTTTAGATACTTCTAATTTTATTCACTTTACTTAGATTTTTCAACCCGGGACGCTCCCGGGGTATAAACTAGTATACATATATTAAAGGAATAATGGAAATAAATAATCTCAACTATTGACTATTGGCCAATAACAGTTCCAACTACGAAAATTACCAATAGTGGTCCCAACTTTCGACATATTGGAATATAATAGACCCAAACTAACGGAGGTCTAACTCCGTTAGTGTGGTGCTGGCGTGGCATGCCACGTAGGATCATTTTTGCCACCTAGGATGCCACGTAGGATCATTGTGCCACCTAGGACGTCACGTCGGATGCCACGTAGGATCATTTTGCCACCTAGGATGCCACGTCAGCACCACACTAACGGAGTTAGACCTCCGTTAGTTTGGGTCCATTATATTTCAATATGTCGAAAGTTGGGACCACTATTGGTAATTTTCGTAGTTGGGACTGTTATTGGCCAATAGTCAATAGTTGGGATTATTTATTTCCATTATTCCTATATTAAATATAAAGAGAGGGAGAGTTGGGGATATTATAGAAGACAGAAAGACATCAGAAATTGAGTAGAGAGAGAACTAGAGCTGGCAAATCGTGTCTTAACAGGTTTAACAGGTTTCTGACGACGCGAACAAATCAAGTTCTAAACATGAATACGGCTCATTTATCTAAATCCATGGTGGAATTGCTTGAATCAAGGTGGAATTGCTTGAATCAAGGAGGTTTTCACCCGCATCACTAACATTGGAGGTTTAATCAGCTAAGACCTGCACAAAGCTTTGAGATTCATCGCCCTATAGGTCTCGCCGCTTGCTTTGAAATTCTTACGTGTCGATGTTGTTTTCATGGTTTTTGTTTAAATTTAGCCTGAAGTATGAATTTATATCATATGTGTGGTCTTAGTATTCATTTGGTTTATTATATTCTAACTTTGTTTACGTTATCTGGTTTGATCCATTTGGTACTTATCGGAAGCTTTAGGTTGCATCGAAGATAAGATCTGTAAATTTGTATACTATGAAAAAGGATATTATATTATTAATCAGATTATTATTGTATTCCAGATTTGGTGGAACACGTTGTGGTGGTGATGATGGGGAAGATGAAGTGGGTGGGTCCTACTAAAAATGGGTGGAGACACATGATTGGCTAAGGGGTTAAGTGGGACCTATTTTTAATTTATTAATTAGTTGATTTTTATTTAAGAAAATTGCTTGAATAGTCCTTGTGGTTTACCTAAATTTCACTTTTAGTCCCTATCTTTTCAAAATTACAGGTATGGCCCCCACCTTTTAACATCGTTTAATTAGACATTTTACACACATCCCCCCCCCACCCCCTCAAGTCTAGTAAGGCATGAGCTATTGAGGAAACTCAAAAATTATCCGTTTATGCATACAACACCCGGACTATACAAGACAATTGGTGTTGAACAATCAAGCCAATTACATGCTCAACTAAGAGCAACCGGACACCTGATTCCTACACATAACAACAATGCACGTGACAATACCAAAGTGGGGAATTACATGATTCCACTCAAACCTGAACAATCACAACGTGTTTTACCACTGGATGTTAACACTCCATAACACACGATAACTCCTCACTAACACATGTATATAAATCACAAATATTATCATGTGTTCATAACTCGTGGAAATTAATAGATGTTAATATCGTCATCAAGTCTTTTAACAAAACTAAGTGATATTTTGGCCTCGATGACCGATTACACCTTATGACATAAGTTGAGATTATCCAACAACACATGTGTATTCAATATTAACATATGTATGAATAACATAGTTTATATGATTGTCCAATAACACGTATTATTAACTTATAGATTGACCAAATATACGTGTATTAACACTCAAAACCTATTCCTAAAAGCCTAGACAACTAATGGTTTCAACCACACATGAGCATACCCACAACTAATGTATATACCTGTAGGTATATATATATATATATATACACACACACACACACACTGACAGACTACACACAAGGAACACAAGAAAGATCCATATTTACCTATCACTATCATCTAGATTATGCCACCAAACAATGACCAAGACACCACCATGAAAACTATACTTCTTCTCTTGTCCTCTTCTTTTGGCCGATGACACACCACCAAACAAGACAAACATCCAACCCATATGATATGCCACTTTATATAGGAATGGTTAATGTCTTGACAAACCTCTTTCCCATGTGAGATTACACTCCAAATAAACCATTGATTTCCCTTTGTCCCTACCCTTCAGCCGAACCCTCACAACTCACCACCAATGTTTTGTCTAAACCTTATACAAAAGGGAAACTATGCAAGAATCATGAAGCTTCCCAAGGCATGACACCATCCCCGTCTTTGGCTACCAAAAAATCGGCTCACATGAAGATGCACATAACCGTCGCTATCATACATGATTTGGTGAAAGTTAGAGACAAAACCTTGTTCCAAGTATAGTCAATATCAAACACTCCCTAATTCGGCTAGCAAACACTTCCACCTAAATAATTCCCTTTGGTTGACTTCCAAAATGGTATAAAACCTTGAGATATAATCGGTCACATGAATAGAGGAACAAGAACACGATGATGATCATCAACTAACACAAGAATAGATACAAGCCAAACCATGAACAAACTCCCAAATCAAGTCAACACCACCCTCATTGTCTTGTCCATTTCAATCGATCCATATCTCACAAGGAATGCATGACACCATCTCTTATACATCTCTTACACCATGTCTTGCACTAAAAGGTGATTAAAGTCATTAAACACAACACTATCCTATGCAAGATCACCTACCTCTTTGTGTTTTGGCACCACCCCACTCGAACCACTATAAATAGAGGAGCCAAGGAAGGTGTTGAACATCCATACATCCACACAAAGTTCCCACTCTCAATAAAACTCTCCCTCTCCACTTTCACACCTTCGGCCAATCCAAAACACCCCACCCTTACAAGCTCTTAGTTCGACAATCATCTACCCGAGGAGCCACAAGCGTTGTCAAGCTATCGAGGACCAAAGGAAGCTTGTGATTGATGTATTGTAAAATACATCTATTTTTAGTGTATAGTTTGTATAATTTTCGAGTCGTTTAGATAGTACTTTTATTAGTTTTAGACTTGTACCGGTCTATTTTACTTCTTATAGGTTTTTCTAGATTTTTATTGGCTTTGTGTTTTTTTAGTACTTATTTATTTCATATTTTTGTAGGTATTCATGGACGTTGGAACGTAAACGAGCAACTTTGGTCAATTCAAAAACACCTGAGTCGAGAGCACGGATAATAATAATAATAATAATAATAATAATAATAATAATAATAATAATACATCAAGATGAAAAGCAAATTAGAATGAATGAAAAAAAAATGTTGATTCATTCAAAAGAAAGTCAAATGCATTAAATGCAAAGTAAAAAAAAAAACAAAGGAAAATAAAACCCAGCACAGTTTGATTTCAATGGCCTAGGTCGCGATGTTATGAATTTGTTTTTTTTTTAGGTTTTAAATTGGAAGGAGAGTTAGCGGCAACGGTTATTCTGGGAGAAGAAGCACGGCAGAAAGAAACAGGGATATTATTAGGGAGGCAAGCCAAGGATTGAAGGTTCTAAGCTTTGGAGCGAGTATTCGAGTGTCAATCATTCGGTTTCTTCATTCCTTTATTATCTTTATTCTAGACAATGATTGCTGAACTTTTATTTGTCTTTGTTTCTATTTTCAAGATGATTTGTAACTAAAACTTTTGTAGCTACTTAGAGTAAGACAAATAACTATGTTTTGATTTGCTTTTTCTATGGTTTTTTTTAATTGTTTTGGATCTATGATTCAGTAAAGATTTTAATTCCTCTAGATCTGGTGTATGTGCGTATCTATTATTATCTGATTGTCACTTATTCACTCCACTTGCACTTTTGTGAATGTCTTTCATGTATGAATGCTAGTTAGGTTGCAGACTTTGTGTAGCAACTAGTTTATGGTCAATAGTCGTGAATTTACCATAGGAGTGATATTTGGTGGTTAGAAGATTTTAGGTATTCTTCCAAGTTCAATAGCTGTAAGGTGAGGGCTTGTTGGTATGTCTAAGTTGTTAAATTGCAAGGTTAGAGGCTTTGTGAGAAGATCTGCCTAGTTTCCCTTTCAATTCTTGCATATCAAGTTAGATCTGGACTTCAATAATTACCCCTTGCACTTAGTGTAGTGAGGCTTTCGCGCTGTGAGGTAGATTGTCTAGCGGGTACTCGATCATAAGAGTTAGATAACCTGTGAGGGTTTGTACTCCAACCAGTGGTTTAACAACACAACAATAGGGTTTCCCCTTGAGAATGGTCGAGGGTGTCTAGTTTATTCTTGATGTTTATTAATTTAAGATCCCGGTTCCAATTCAGTTCCATAACCATAGAAGCTTATCAGGCATAGTTCTTAGGGTGAGTCCTAAGTGTAGAGTTTGTATTAGTTACGATTGGTCCGTCCTCCGGTAGTGGTTCATAGGTTTTTATCTTTCTATTTTATCTTTGTTTTTTTGTCTTTGAGTCTGTGTGCAGATTTGTGTGTTTGCTTAGGTAGAGGAAATTTCACCATAAGCGGAACCCATGTATTATCTTTATATATATATATATATATATATATATTATGAGTGGGAGTTTTGGTAAAGGTCTGGGTAATAAAAGAGAATTTTTCTAAAAAAAATAATAATTAACTTTCTGTGAAAAAAGACTTTTCAAGTAATGAGAGGAGTCTGGGCTGACCTGTTCGCCTCATGGGACCAGCTATTACCCCGGAAAGTTATATTTTTTTTCTCTTGCAATGCGTATTGTGATCACCAGTGTCATTCACGTTGAGCGAGAACCAGAATTTTTTTTTCTTCTACCCATTTGGTTCTACCACCATTCACTGCCATTTTGCTAAGCAGGTACGTCTTCTTGTTTGTTGTTATATTATGAGTCTAAGTTGGTAGTTTGAGTCTTTTTATTTTTGTGTAGTTCGGTATTATGCTCGGTTTTTTTTTTGTTTGCTTTGTCTTGTGCAGGTTTGGATTGTGCCGTCCGTACTCAATCTCCATTCCGGCGATTCCGGAGCTGTTCATATTGTCGAAGCAACCTAGAGTTTACCATCGTGTCAGGGCCGATCGCGAATGAAATGCTATACGATCGAGCTGGATTGGACTAGAATGTTAGAGCTTACAAAGAAAAAATTAACCAGCTAAGTCTTTTCCAATTTGCCTTTGTCTTTTTTTTTATCTTTTTTTTTTTTTGTTTTTGTTTTCGGATTTTATTTTTGTTTTCAGTTGTTTTCTATTCTTACATTGAGGGCAATGTAGAGTTTAAGTGCGGGGATGGGAAACTGTCGTTTTAGTCTGCATATAGAGTCGTTTTGAGTAAAAAAATTAAATTAAAAAAAAAAGAAAAGAAAAAAATCGAAAAATTCAAAAAATGTCCCTGATTTTGAAGTTTGCACTTATATAAATTATGAAAAATGATAGGTAAAGTCAGGTGTCCGGTTTTCAAATAGTATGTATTAAAAGATTAAAATTGATTGAAAACGTGTCTGATGTGAGATATATGGGTAGGCTCAGCCGGTAGAAAGGTTCCCTTTAGCTAATAATAAACTTAATTATGTTAGGGTATTTTCTGAGTTCTCATCTAGGAGAAAGGGGGAGATCGAAAACGCCAAAAATAGTATAAGGAGGACCGTTATAAGTTTAAAACCGTTAGAATTTCTAATCAAAATGAAAAAAAAATGAGCTAGATATATGAAAGACTTGTCAATTGTGTTGTTTCTGGGGATAGCGATTCTGGACTCAACTCCCTCTAGGATTGTCTAAAAAATATATGACGAGGCCTATGGCGGTTTCTTTTGGGGATGGTGACTCTGATTGAAACTCCCTCTGGGCTAAGTCAGGAAAAATTGAAAAAATATGCCGAGGTCTACGTTGTCGTTTCTGGGGATAGTGACTTTCGGTTCAACAACCTCTAGGATCGGTGTATAAAGAAAAAAAATGCATGTAAAATATCTAGATGCTCAAGGAAAAAAATAATAAGTGATTTTAAATTCTCTTGGTTTTCTACATAAGACGGTTGGCAAATGGTCAGTTGGTCGTTTCCTTAACTCCATAAGCTAGAGGCGGGGATTAGGAGAAACTGTAGCTTCCTTAGAGTGAGACCATAGGTATACTAACTCAGATGAACAAAAATGTAAATAAAAGGGGGCTTGGAAACCAATTTGGGTTTATGAGGACAAGTATACCTGCATTCGCGGTCAATACGTTAGTAGATTTAAAACTGAGTAACCTATGTTTTAAAACCGGATGTAAACCTGATTGTGATTCCATAGCATAATTCTTTTTCAGGGACAAAAAAAAAAGATAAGTGTGAGGATATTTGATATATTGTAAAATACATCTATTTTTAGTGTATAGTTTGTATAATTTTCAAGTCATTTAGATATTACTTTTATTAGTTTTAGACTTGTATCGGTCTATTTTACTTATTATAGATTTTTATAGGCTTTGGGTTTTTTAGTACTTATTTATTTCATATTTTTGTAGGTGTTCATGGACGTTGGAACGTAAACGATCAATTTTGGTCAATTCAAGAACACCTGAGTCGAGAGCACGGATAATAACAGCAGCAGCAACAACAACAACAAGATGAAAAGCAAATTAGAATGAATGACAAAAACAGAAAGAAAAGAAAACGTTGATTCATTCAAAAGAAAGTAAAATGCATTAAATGCAAAGTAAAAAAACAAAGGAAAAGGAAGCGGGATGATGGACTCGGGATACGACAAAGGAAAATAAAACCCAGCCCAGTTTGATTTCAATGGCCCAGGTCGCGATGTTATGAATTTGTTTTTTTAGGTTTTAAATTGGAAGGAGAGTTAGCGGCAGCGATTATTTTGGGAGAAGAAGCACGACAGAAAGAAATATGGATATTATTAGGGAGGCAAGCCAAGGATTGAAGGTTCTAAGCTTTGGGAGCGAGTATTCGAGTGTCAATCATTCGGTTTCTTCGTTCCTTTATTATCTTTATTCTAGACCATGATTGCTGAACTTTTATTTGTCTTTGTTTCTATTTTCAAGATGATCTGTTACTAAAACTTTTATAGCTACTTAGACTAAGACAAATAACTATGTTTTGATTTGCTTATTCTATGGTTTTTTGAACTTGTTTTGGATTTATGATTCAGTAAAGATTTGGATTTCTCTAGATCTGGTGTATGTGCGTATCTATTGTTATCTGATTGTCACTTATTCACTCCACTTGCACTTTTATGAATGTCTTTCATTTATGAGTGCTAGTTAGGTTGCAGACTTTGTGTAGCAACTAGTTTATCGTCAATAGTCGCGAGTTTACCATAGGAATGATATTTGGTGGTTAGAAAATTTTAGGTATTCTTCCAAGTTCAATAGTTGTGAGGTGAGTGTTGGTATGTCTAAGTTGTTAAATTGCTAGGTTAGAGGCTTTGTGAGAAGATCTGCCTAGTTTCCCTTTCAATTCTTGCATATCAAGTTAGATATGGACTTCAATAATTACCCCTTGCACTTAGTGTAGTGAGGCTTTCGCGCTGTGAGGTAGATTGTCTAGCGGGTACTCGATCATAAGAGTTAGATAACCTGTGAGGGTTTGTACTCCAACCGGTGGTTTAACAACACAACAATATTCTAGGGTTTCCCCTTGAGAAGGGTCGAGGGTGTCTAGTTTATTCTTGATGTTTAGTATTTTAAGATCCCGATTCCAACTCAGTTCCATAACCATAGAAGCTTATCCGGCATAGTTCAGTTTAGTTAATCTTTATTTTATTGCAATTTATTTTTCAGCTTAGCTAAGTTCGTGTAGGTAGTGTCTCGTCATCATCTGAATTCAGCTTAGCTAAGTTCGTGTCTTTAGTTCAGTTTAGTTAATCTTTATTTTATTGCAATTTATTTTTCAGTAATACCCCTTTTAAAATAACAAATTAGTTTAATCAGGATTTAGGATAAGCAATCGAGTCTAGTTTTTGTTTTCCATTAGAGTCTCGTGGGTTCGATATCCGGACTTACTTTAGCTATACTAGAGTCAATAGGTTCACTTGCCTGTCAGTAGTTTAGTTTTAGAGAGTCTAGAGTATTACTTAGTGTCTAGTTTAGGTTTAATTTAGTTGTTTTTATTAAACTACTTTTAGCACATCAGTGATCATCGACAATCTCTACTATCATTCTATCATCTTGGAATGTAACAACCCCTTTGAATCTATAGATGTACTCGCTAACCTTTAAGACACCCGATCCCTTCGACCCTTGACTATCTAGTAATCGGCCAACCACATATAAATCAATGAGTTTTATAGACGTTGCTTCATTAATAGTCGTTTGGTTTCTAACACATATGGTTCACACTATATAAATTAACCACACACAAGTGACATTAATCGGCCTAGAACATACTCACACAATATCACAAATGTTTTAGTCCACACTCGGCCCATTTAAAAGTGTCAAGAGATCGATATATATATTAAACATATTTATGTGTATACACTCGAAACTACACCACAAATTAGATAATGATCATACTCGATTTCCTCAAAAACACACTAGTACACACTTGTGATCATCCAATCGTGCATTGTCGAACATGAATAAGTCATGCAAGATACATTAAACAATTGGATTTTTGATGCAATTTATGAAAAGGTTTCGGCTACCTCATGATAACATGTGTTAAGAAATCTATGACGTATGTTAATGTTATATTTTGTTATTAAAAGGCATAAACATATGTTAAAAACACTCGTTTTGCCATAAAACGACCACACGTGTTAGATTGGGAACAATTTATAGCCCATGACGGCATGTGGGGCCATTTTGTTTACAATTGATACTTTTTCACAATAAAATGTCGGGATTCACGAAATCGTACAATCTACAAAATACACATGAAACAATAATAATTGTCACATGCATGAAATATGGCCCACGTATAACCAACACAAGGGTCCACAAGTCGGGTGAACAACTTGTATGATAAACGACAAGAACGTACAACTTACCATGTCCTTGATAATCATAGGGTGCCATTTGTCGGGACAGTAGCTCTTACATTTTTCTGCTTCACCAGACCATATCTACAGTCACCAGGTGATTTTCACGGCCCCATTTAACCTTTTTTTCCATTTTGGGGGATAAACATGCTACATTCCTAGTACATTTCATTTTGTGTGCTATTCTATCGTAACTACCATGTGAAACATGAGACATTCAGTTCATGAGCTCAACAATCCTCGTACTTACATTTACACTATAACCATTAGCTGCCGAAAGCCATGGAACACTTTAATAGATCTATTGGGTTGACACGCCCACTCTTGGTTAGTCGCTCTAACCGGTTACATACAAATGAGTGTTAGTATTCTACTATACATACGTTGTCTTTATTGTACAATGCACGAGGCACAACAGTCAAGAGGTTTGGTTGTGGGACTCATGGTTTGTACAGTAATCATTTGCTTTTCTAGCCTATGATTGGTCATACACGAATTTCACGAGAACTTTACATAGTACATTAAAACCTGTGAACTCACCGAAATTATGTTGGCAAATCTTTTATACATGTTTTCAGGTAACTAATCATGCGGGGCAGAGACTTGAGAGTTGGGTTTGAGCTTACACTCAGTAGTACCATCGTTGGTTTGGTCATGTCAATCATGTGCTATCTTGGTATTGAGTCATGAGATTTCAGACAATGTTATGTTATTTTTAATAATTTATGACATCGTTTACCTTTTGATGGTATCTATTTGATTTAAATCTTATGTGTTGCTCGAACCATGTGCTTGAAAACCTTTCGAATCACATCCCCGTGTTTATGCCTTGGCGGGGTGTGACAGATTAGTATCAGAGCATAAGGTTATAGCGAACTAAGATTCTCTTGAGTCAACTATAACCAAAACATTTTTGAAACGTTTTCACAATGTACCATATTACCTCGCCTTGCATCTCTCAAGTCTCAAGCTACTCCACAATGACACCCGGATATAGTAGTTCATTTATTTACATTCATGTTCATTCATATATGCATACATTTGATAGGATCATGGCTATATCTGTTGACCTCACTCTCATTTCTGACTTCGAGGATGATTACCTTGTACAAGGCTGTATGCGTATAGGATCGGCTATTCAAACAAAGAATATGATCAAACAAGTTCAATTCAGGTACGGAATCCCTGAATTAATCACGAAATGATAATAAAACTAGCAAAACACACAAATCATCATAAACATATTCATTAACACTTTAAAAGCTTGTTTACAATGATATAAATCAGTTACAGACTTGACAAAAACCCTAGGGAGACACACACTCTAAGAGGGAAACAAAATGACCAAAAGTTAAACATTCAAAATGATTCAGCCTTATATAGACCTGCACATTCGCCCAATTAACTTGGTCGAATGTGCAGGTTCGACCATTTAAGGTGGGCGAACCAAGACATATATACATCCAAAACTACATTCGACCTCCCATAACTCCCTTCGACCAAAACATTCTACCTTCGACCAGTCAATATCCACCTTCGACCATTCGACATAAGCAAAACATATTAGAATTTGCAATTCAATAGCATTAGTCGCACTTCGTGTATCTACAAACTCCCCTCGAATATTGCTTGAATTGCTTCAGCCTTCGGTCTTCATCCATTCTTTTGTTCATCAATTTGATATGCAGTAGCTTCTTTTGTTCTTTCGTCATCACTGGTTCATGAGTTTGCTTAGGTTTCTTCTTTTCAACATTCTGAATCTGAACAAACTTCCCCAGCTTCTTATCAAAGTCACAACCCGCATTGACATCCCACACAAAACATAGAAATACCACACGTTGGTATTTAGCTGCCTGTTCGCTGTCTTTCTCTTCACAGTAAATCAGATTATAGTGTAGCATTATAATGTCCTCGTGCGAGCAATTTATCAACCACATTGGGTCAAAGATATGAATCTTCTTAAAATCTTTCATACCATCCTTCAGAACAATAATAGCCTCTGTTGTCTTCCAGTCGTAGTACCACCACATAAAATCTTTCGAAACGTGTTGTGGAATTTGCATCAAAGGAATATGCTTCAACACTTTTGGCGGTTTATACTTCAAAGTCACCTTGTACAACCCCGTTATCTCATCTTTCTCCTTCTTGTGTACTATCCTCTTAGGATATTGTGGGGTAAATACATTCCATTTCGTTCTGCTCTCCCTCGCCAAGCGATCTGCAAAGAAACCAACGAGATTGTTGTTTACTGAAGCACCTGTCATAGTATGTCTGCAGATATCGCGAACAGCCCAATACGGTAGTGTCTTTATATCATGGAATCTGTCAAAGTATAGAATTCCTTTCTCCCATTTCACAGCGACACTCCTAAGCTGTCTCAAATACTTCCATTAGAGAGCTTTTCCTTTAAATAGTTCGTTGTGGGGTTTGTAGAAACTACCTTGAACTTCAGTCTTAGGACGGTTAGCTTCTTTTTCTTTAAGTTTCCTCAACAATTCTTTCAAATCATCAGATTGTTCAATATTCGGCTTCTGACAGTTTGAATTCTTGAACACTTCTTCAACGAACTTTTTGCTCTTCTCACGAGCAAGTTTCTCAGCCTGGCTTAATAACTCGTCAGAGAATTCAGGAAATCCAAGATCTTTATCATTCTTAAAATATTATGGATATTCCTCACTTGTAATAGCCTCCACTCTACTTCTTCAAACACTGGAACATCTCTATCATCAGAGTGATTACCTGCTTCTTTCTCAGGTATATTCGGTATTTGATTCTCACTCATCAACTCTTCCAGAGATTTACCAACCTGTTTAGCCAGTCCCTCTAATATCTCTTTAGACACGGCTGCAGAAACTTCTCCGTCTTCCAGATCAGGATCATTATATTCAAGCTCAAAACGCATGTCATTTGACTAAAATATTTCTGGAAATCTACCAGTCATCTCAATCGTCCAGACTCTATCAGTCAACATCTGGCGATATAACTTCTTATCTTTTTCAGATAAAGCTCGGATTTTCTTGTTCCAGAAAATATTATCATCGTCAGTAGTGCCACCAGGAGCTTTCGAACTAGACTCTCCTGCGTCTTTTCCTGATCCCCTCTTTTCAACACTTATACGTATCAGTATCATCATCATCGTCATCATCATCAATATCAGCAGAGCTATTACCATCACCTGAGTCATCAGCTAAACCATCATTATCACCATCATCTTTCTTCTTAGGAGCATCACCGGCATCCTCATCCAATTCATCATCATCTTCTTCTTCATCTGATGGTTCAAAATCAACCTGTTCTTCTTCAGGTTCTTTATCTTCCTCTCCAGCTTTCAGTTGTGGAGCTTTTGAGTATAAATCTTTTATAAGATTATTCATGCTCTTGTTGGTTTCTTTCAGTTTTTTGTTCTCAACTCTCAAATTAATATACCTTCTAGTATTTCTCTGCTCATGTAATAACAACTTCTGATTCTCATCTTGAGTCGTTTGATCTTAGCTTCCAAACCTTCTTGATTTTCCTATGAAGATACGACAACATCCAACATATTTTGTCATTCTTCCTTAACTGCTCAATCTCTGCTTGTTGCTGATTAATGATTTTCATCATGTCAGTCAGCTTTTGGTTCACTGCATCCATCACATCACCTGATACAGTAACCTTTGAAGTTGAAGCTTCAGCAACTGGAGTCTTTTGTTTCTTCAGCTTTTGCAAGACTCTTTCTAAAGCAACATTAAAGTCATCAGTTGGCAGTTCAGATTGCTAAGCAGCAGATGATGTTTTCTGTTTCTTTGCTACTGGGGATGTCAAGGAAGATTTAGAGTTAGACATTACAGGCACTTTCTTTCCTGCAATTAAGTTCCCAGTGTCTTTAGCTCTTTTCTGCATTGGCTTTACAATCTCATCAGCTTTTGCTTTCTTCTTGTATGTAGGCCTTTTCTGTTTCTCTCCAGTCTTTGGCGATCCACCAAAATCCTTCAGATCCCAATCATAAACCTTCATCAATATCATCCAACGCAATCGGACTTTTCATCCTTTGTTCTTCTAATGACTTGTTCAGACTTTCAGACTCACCAGCCACAGTGGCCTTGGGCATGGTGCTCTTAACAGTCTCATTATCAGAATCCCATCTCTCTTCAACCTGAGTCTCTTCTGAATCCATCGATTCTTCATCAACCAAGTGTGTGCCTTTCTTCGCAACACTCTTTTTCCTCCGAGATATCTTCTTTGGTGGTTCTGCGTCATCCTCTTTTTCTTTTCCTTTCCCTTTACCACTCTTCGCACCAACGTTCACTACTTGCCTTTTCCTTTTTGCTTCAGGACCAACAGGGCATAATGGATTGTCTTCATCAGAATCACTGTTAGCATGCCTGGCTTTATCAGTACCTGGATCTTTATAACCTGGATTGATCAGGTGACCAAACAAGTTCTTCATTGGTGGTCTCTCATTCATTGGCACACCTTTATAACCCTTCATTCTTACTAATGTATTCAGATTCATGTGATCCTGTACGACTATCTGAGTAGGATCTCTTCTCAAATTCTTGTACTTTTCATCAAAGATCATTTGCAGGAATCTCGGGTATAAAAGAAACTTCTTATTCTTCAATCCTCTCAATGGTTCCAGCATATGTTTAAGTATCATTCTAGATACATTGAATGGTTTGTTCAAGATCAGGGTAACCATTAAAGAGCTAATACTCTTTCTCATTACATCATTACCTCCACTCACTGATCCAAAAACATGTAGCATGACGTGAGCAAGGTACTTGAACTACGGGCACAGCTTTCCTTTATGTAATGAACCATCAGTAATCGGTCCATTGTACTTCATTCTTAGGAAACACTTTCTCTGCTCAATCCAAGAAAGAACTCTCGGATCAGTCTTCTTATCTGTCAGCTTCAATGCTTCTCTGATGTCGTCTTCAGAAAGAATCACAAACTCCCCCTGAAGCGTACTAACGATAGCAGATTCGTTGTTCCAATAATCCATTCTGGCATTCATCCAGAATTCTTGTTGATGATCTCTGTATATGATGGCAGGAGTAGCAATTGCAACAATAACACGGCTTCTCTTCAAAAAGTCAACAATACCGGTGAATTCGGTATGTTTCTTCAGATCGCCCAGATAAGCACAGCAGTTGTGTGTTTCTTCAAATGGTAAATCTTCTACTAGTTTCTTCTCGGCTGCCTTGTCTGAAGATCCTGCGGGAATATCAATACTATGTTGTTCAGACATGGTTAAACTGCAAAACAAATCAAGAAAACACGTTAAAAACGAACAAAATAAAAAAATTTGAATTTTTTGATTTTTGATTACCACATTCGACCATTCGGGGGTTCGAATGTGGGAATTCTGAGGTTCGAATGTGAACTATAGTTCGAATGTGAAAAATCAGTGATAAAAATGTACATTCGACCATTTGTTCCACTTTCGACCGTTTGAATCAGCTACATTCGACCAAAGAGCCACTTTCGACCCTTTTAAATTGGTCGAACATGTATGTTCATCTTCTCAAATTGCAGATTTTGATTTAATGTGTTTTAACATGCCATTTTGATTTGTAAAGCATCTAATATGTCCGATTAACACATTCCAAACATCAATTGTTATGATTATTCAGTATTTAAGTGATTTTCCCTAAAATCTAGGGTTTGAAATTTTAAACAATCAATTGCTTAATCTGTGATGATTAAACCCTAGATTTTGGTATATTTTCCCCCTAAAACACTTAGACACTGAATCCATATCAAGAATTATCCCTATAACAGTCCATAAATCATCATTCGATTCATTCTAGGTTTCGAACACATAATCATTGATTATGATGTAATTACTGAATGATTACCTGCAAATAATGGCTCAAAATGATCAGTAAGAGATGAGGATTACAATGGTATGATTTTTAACAATCGGCAACAAGGGGTCTTAATTTTTCTCAACTTTTAAGCATCCAACATTCATTATTTCACATTTAAAGATGACAAAACTCAAATGGTCCATCAAGTTTTAGAAAATCACCATCAACCACCATCGGTTATCAAAAATAAGATAGAAATGTAAAATGTTTTGGATTTTCTAAAATTTTTGTTAAAAACACACCTAAAATCTTTTTGAGTTTTGTATATTTGACGAGAAATGTAAAATGCAGAAATGTAAAGATAAAACAGTAAATGTTTTGTGATTTCCGGTAAGAGGATCATATCAGTTATTGAGAAATCTGGTCACACCATTGATCTTTTGATTTATTATCATTAAAGACAATGTGTGATCTGGCAACTGCTGATATTGTGATCCACATAAGCTCACATTCAGACTGTTGTGCAGTGCTTTAGACTGATACTATTATTTATAGTATAAACTCAATTGTCTGTGGTTCCCACGCACACGACATACTCCTGTATCAAGAAGTAAATGCACAAAGACTCATTGTAACGCGTGATTATGCTTTCATCGTCTGTAATTTTACAAGGTATGAGGCATAGAGGTATACAGGTCAGCAAATCAATGCTACAAATTAACTTGTGCACTCTACCAGGTTGAGGGAAAATATCAATCATGATTTGCATCAATGATTGGATACGATACATTAGATAATCTTTGATTATCGTCATACATTGAAAGTTCCTCAATTCGGTAACTTTAGGATTTGGCTTTGCAGCTCTTTTATAAAGACACCTTGTCTGATCTAGGTCCGTAATGACTTACAGCAGAAGATCAGAGAGGCTATCCCCAGATAACTAATAACATAACGACCAGAAACCTCTGCAGTTTGTACAAATACCCTATCAAACGAAATTACGGTACTAAGACCATATGCCCATGAGGAGTTCATCCACACAACAATTCGTTTGATATGTATGTATCAGGCATGCAGTAATAGGTCTACGAAGCCTATCAACATTCACACAGACTCAAACACAGGCCTTATATTGCATTACACTTCTTTAGCATGTGTCAGATCCCCACTGATGTACTATCATTTCCCCTTTTTCTCCTGGAAATCATTTTGGGTTTTCTAATTTTTATAGATTTTTGAATTTTTCAATGTTTTTGGTTTTTCTAAAAATAAACTCCTCCTAAAGTGAAAAACATATTTTTGGGTTTTTGTATTTTTCTGAAAAACAGTAAAAACTAAAACTAAAAAGGGATAAACCAAGGTGATGATCAGTCTTGTTTTTCTTTAATACCGTTAGCTTTTAAAAGATATTCAAATCTTGATTTATCAAAAGCTTTGGTAAAAAGATCTGCACGTTGATAGTCAGTGTGGATTTTGACCATATCGATCAACTCTTTTGCGTAACAATCACGGATAAAATGATATTTGATCCGGATATGCTTAGCTTTCGAGTGATTGACTAAATCTTTTGTTAATGCAATTGCGGCCTCATTATCACAGTAAATAGGGGTTTTAAGAAATTGAAAACCGTAGTCCACCATCTGTTGTTGTATCCAGAGAACTTGTGAGCAGCAGCTTGATGCTGAGACGTATTCTGCTTCACATGTAGATAAGGCGACTGCAGTTTGTTTCTTGCATTGCCAGGTCACGAGCCTGCTCCCCATAAACTGACATCCAGCCGTTGTGGATTTGCTGTCTTTGTCACAGCCTCCCCAATCTTCATCACTAAAAGCAATTAGGTCAAAATTATCATCATTAGGGTACCACAGTCCTCTCGACGGACAACCCTTCAGATATCTAAGGATACGTTTGACAGCTGCTAAATGACTCTGTTTCGGCTTCGATTGATAACGTGCACAAAGACATGTGGCGAACATTATGTCTGGTCTGGAAGCGGTGAGGTACATCAGAATCCGATGATTGCTCTGTATGTAAAAGGATTAGTTAACTCCCCTTTAGCATCAACACCAATCCCGTGATTAGGTTGTATCGGGGTATCCATCGGCTTGGAATCATCCATCTGGAATCGGCTCAAGACTTTAGAAACGTATTTAGTCTGGTGAATAAAGATCCCCATTGGTCTTTGGTCCACCTGCAAGCCTAGGAAAAACTGCATCTCTCCCATCGCACTCATTTCGAACTTTTCCTGCATCACACGTTCAAATTCTCTGCACAAAAGTTCATTGGTAGAACCAAATATAATGTCATCAACATAAATTTGCACTAGAAGCAAGTCATCTCCTGTTCGTTTTGTGAACAATGTGCAATCTACCAAACCTCTTTTGAATCCTTTGGATAGAAGATACGTGCTCAGCTCCTCATACCATTGTCGTGGAGCCTGGTGCAACCCATAGAGAGCTTTGTTTAGAACGTAGACCTTATCCCGGTGAATATGATCTTCAAAGACTGGTGGTTGACCTACGTAATCTTCTTCCTTGACCACACCATAAAGAAATGCGCTTTTAACGTCCATTTGATACACCTTGAATTTCTTGTAAGATGCAAACGCCAGAAACATGCGGATAGCTTCTAAGCGTGAAACCGGTGCATAAATCTCGTTGTAATCGATTCCTTCCACTTGATGAAATCCTTGTACGACCAATCGAGCTTTGTTCCTAACAATCACTCCTCTGTCATCCTTCTTACATTTAATACCCATTTAGTTCCTATCTTTTTCCGTCCTGGCGGTAAATCTGTCAGTGTCCACACTCCCAGTTTCTGAAATTGTAATAACTCTTCTTGCATTGCCTCTACCCAAGCGTCATCCAAAAGAGCATCCTTGTATGTCCACGGCTCAACCTGTGAAACATAACAAGCAAAAGACCAGTCATTCTGAAAACCTGACTTTTGAATTTTAGCATATAAGGCTAGAGCACCAAGGTTTTCTTGTGAGTTAGCATTCCTCAGTTGACCTCTCGTCATCACACTGCTACCAGGATCACCAATAACTTGCTCGAGCGGGTGAATCCGATGTATCTGAGATTCCGGATAATCAGGTACTTGTACTCCCGTTTAAGTAGTCAAATTCTCTGTCGAATCCAGATCATTACCCAAGTTTGATGATGAAGCACCATTTGGATTTGGGTTCACTGGAGGTGTCTCTGTAGCAATATCTAGAACAGCTTCACTTGTAACATCATCATCATCTTCCGATTCTGATGAATTGAGAGTTGTGGAAGCTTCCTGAAATACCTCTTCTTCAGCTGCAAGAGCATTGGTATCATTAGAAGCTGTTTGAGGGGTTACGGTGATCGGACGCACCAACGGTGATGTCACTACGTTTTCACACTCGTAATATAATCGTAATACAGCCTCTTCAACCAAGCTATCTAGATTGAATGATTCAAAGAAGTCTTTGTAATCAAACATCCAGTCTGGACCGCTACCCTGTACATTATGAGTATACCGCTGAACTTCAACGTTAGCCCACTCCTCGACCTGACGAGTCCGTTTGTTGAATACCCGTTTGAGCGGGGATGCATATCCAACAAAGAATCCTTCTTCAGTTTTTGGTGCGAACTTCTCAGATGGACTAAGCATTGTACACGGAGCTCCAAACGGTTCTAGATACTCTAAGTTCGGCTTTCATCGATTCAACAGCTCATAAGAAGTTTTTCCAAACTTCTTCACTGTTAAAACGCGATTGAGAGTATAACAAGCTGCGTAAATTGCTTCATTCCAGAACATTACTGGAAGATTGGAATCTGCAAGCATTGTCCTTGCCGCTTCAATTAGAGTCATATTTTTGCGTTCTGCGACACCGTTCTGTTGAGGGGTATACGGAGCACTGTATTCATGATGAATTCCTTTGTCTTCACAAAGAGCCTCCATCTGTGCGTTCTTGAACTCCGTCCCATTATCACTCCTAATTCTCTTGATCTTCAGACCATAGACATTTTCTAGTCGAGTGAACAGAACCTTCAGATTATTAAACGTGTCGCTCTTATGATGCAAGCACATAACCCATGAAAATCTAGAATAGTCATCGGTAACCACAAGACAGTACAATTCACCAACATGACTTTTACGCTTGACCGGTCCAAACAGATCCATGTGCAAACGCTCAAGAGGTAGTTCAACTGAATTGACTTTCTTTGGTTTATGGGATTGCTTGTGCTGCTTTCCTTTCTTACAACTCACACACTTGTCATTCAAATGGAAATGTTTAACATTCACGCCTTCGACAAGTTCATTCTTCACCAAATGAATCATTTTTCTAAGGTGAATGTGTCCCATCCTCCGATGCCACATGATTGATTCTTTTTCAGTAGCCTTGGAGAGGAAACACGTGACTTGGCCTTGGGTTGTCATGGCCTTTGACATGTCGAGAATGTACAAGTTGTTCACTCTCGGTGCTTTTAGCATTACCCACTCTTTTGGTAGAACGAATCCTGGCTTGAGAATGTAGCAAGATTTGTCATCAAAGAATACTGAAAACTGCTTATCACATATCTGACTGACACTGAGCAGATTATAATCAATTTGCTTCATGTACAAAATCTTTTCAAAACTCACGATACCATTACTCACACTACCCTCCATAGTAATGTATCCTCCTTTATTCCCAGCAAAAGCTACGTATCCGCCATTTATATTTCTGATGTCAAACAGTAGCGATAAATCCCCTGTCATGTGACCAGAAGCTCCACTGTCAACAATCCAAAGACTGCTCACAGGGCCAGCTGAAGCTCCCTGCACATATCAAGTAAAAAGATTAGATTTTTCGGGGGACCCAAGCCTGCTTGGTCTTGGGTCTTTGAACATTGAGTTTCAAAGATTCTTTTTCACAAACAGTTTGATTTGAATTGATCTTTTTCTAATCAATTTAATCCTTTTCAGTTTCAGATTTGTCATTCACTTGTGAAGATGAAGCACCTTGAGAACCCTTTGGTGACCAATACTGTTCCGAACGTTTCAAGATCCGGATCTCAGATTTTGGGGTCTCAACCGGTTTCTTTACTTCGTCCTTAAAGGAAACTTTCTTGGTTACCTTCTCTGATTTAACAGAGACAGGTCCAACTGTTGGTTTGACTGTAGGTTTTACAGGTACCTTTTGCTTGTCAACAGTTGTGTTCACCACAGGTTTCTTAAGAGGTTTTTCCATAGCTATCTGGTTACGACGGTCATATGTCATCTGACGATTATCCCTCTTTTGAAAATATCTGTTTTGGTTATAAAACGGTGCTGGTTGAGGGACAAAGCGCCTTTGTGGATAACAATGATTATCGATTGGACTTTGGTATTTTTGCTTCACTTCAACCTCGTGCCTTTTGTGCCTAACATACGGGCAGTGAGCAAGTAAATGCCCCTCTCCCCACATTTATAGCACGCACGGTATTCCTCAAAGTTATACTTGGCGTTCGACTTTGCATATGTAGTGATAGGATATTGATCATCCACACACCTTCTTCTAAGACTCTCAGGAGCTGGGTCCTTGGAGTAAGTCGGCTCAAGAAAACTATTAGCCTTCTCCTTTGGCTTAATAAACTCTGTGACATGAACCTTTGGTTCTTTTGGAATATCCAAATAAATTTTCTTTAAAACCTCTGGAGGTACATCATTTGTTCGTTCATGCTTTGGGAACCAAATGGTACTCTCCTGCCAAATTTTCTCAATCTTGGAATAGTTGGCAAATTTGATTGGATATTCCTCATCAGAAATGATCTTATCGGATCCTTCCATCCGATAGAAAACTTTGATGGGTTTGTTACATTGTTCATTTTTCTCAACATGCTTAACTGATTGATTCACTCGATGAGCATTAGCCATTGGATGCATAATCTGAGATGGTGACACTGGTTCATTTGTAATAATGTGATTTTCAGCAGGAATATCACACACCTTCTCAGATTTGTCATCCTCAGAATCGGAATCATCAGTTACAGCAATCACACCTTCATCATTTAGTCCCAAAATAGGTCTAACATCCGAATTAGGGTCTCCCACACTGGAGGTGTTAGACTCATCATCCGATGTAGAGTCAGACTTAACTGAACTCTCCGGTGTTATTGAATGCAAAGTATGGTTTTCAAATAACACTGGAGATGGGACGGCCTTGTAGTTTGCACTACTTGACTGTGAAGGCTCCTCAATGATATGGTCAACAACATATGCAATATGTTTATAACTTTCAAGCTTCTTGTTGACTTTCTCTGCAAAGCACTTGATGGTAGCCATTTCAAGTTTTATATTTTCTAATTCGTTGATATAATTGTTAATGGCTAATTGTTTTAAAGATAAAGTCTTTTTAAGATCTAAAATGTCTTTCTTGTAACTATCAAGCACCTTATTGAATTCTCGTGCTTCTTTTTGATACGATTGACAATTGATCTTAGCACTCTCAAGCTGAACCATGAGTTGCTTATTATCCTCTGTCAATCTATCGCATGCACCACAATACCTCTCACTATTCATATCTAAAGAAGATTCAGAACATACCGGTTTTGGAAGCTTTGTCATCGCCAACAATGCAAAGTGTGCTTCCTTTCCAGCAAAGAATTTAGAATAGTCGATTCTGGTAAAAGCATCATCCACTATGCAAGATTTGCGCGTCATCAGAAAATCAGCTTCGGAAAGATGTTGATCAATATCTTCATCTAGTGAGTTAACACTAGCTTCAGAATCAGAATCGCTCTCCGTATCAGAATAAGCTGAATCACACTGTTCAGGAACATCAGTAACAGAGTCAAGAATCAATCCCGACTTCTTCTCAACACAAACATCACTTTCTTCACTCAACTCTTCAATCTTCACCTCAGACATCTTCTTAGTCATCAAAACATCTTCAACTGACACTGGCTCATCCAAATCCATCTTCTGGGCAACACACGCCGCATTACCAGCAGTGATCTCCTCAACACCGAGTTGCATACCAGTCCAATCAAATCCCTCAGCTTTCTGGATCACTAAAGCCTGGTTCTGGTTATCTGATTGGGTTTGGCTGTTTGGTGTAGAAATAGGAATGATAGTTCTGTTTGGATTGTGTGGTGTTTGATTTTGGTTCTGGTTTTGTGTAGTGGTTTGTCTAACAGTATTGTTTGGTGAGGTGTTTTGGCGGTTTTGGTAAGTATTTTGTGGTTGAAAATTGGAACTGTTTTGGCTTTGATATGATACCTGATTTGTGATTGACGGTTCTGGTAATTGGTGTTGAAAGGATTCATGTTCCCCTACTGTGCTGGTTGTGTGCATTCTCTCTTGACGTGACCTTTCCCACCACAGTTAAAACATGTCACTTTGGCTTTGTTGAAGCCATATGTAGTGTTTGGAGAAGTAGAAAGATCAGTTATGCCCGTCTTCTCAATAAACTCAGTCGCTCGCCTCATGACACTAGCAAACGCCCACTGGATGTTAATGAGCTCCATCTCCTCCTTGTCAATTTGCGCATAATTTTCACTGGTCAAATTGTTATTACCAATTTGACTAGCTACTAACCCGTTATACGAAACGACCATAGCAGAAACCAAGGCTACATGTTGTTGTGCAACTTCAACAGTAACATTGTTCAAGTTTGAGGTTTCCAGCACAATTGGGCTCTGATTAGGTTGACTTGGGTGCATTTGGTTTTGATTCACTTGAGGATATAGGATTGTTGTTGAGGTTGGTTTAAATTTGCTAAATAGCATGCAGCTTGTTGCATTGGTGAAAATGGTGGAATGTATTTAGTAGTATATGATGGTGGTGTATATGATGAAGTTTGAGCAAGATAGTTTATGGGGGTTTTGGTTGGTTCAACAATACTTGATACACAAGCAATGTGTGGAGCAATAGTAGTACTAGAACTTGAACTAGCTAGAGATGAAGATGTACCGCCATGGTATAACTCTGAATTCTGAGGAACTTGTGCTCTTTTCGCCTTCCTCTTTTCCTCCATCTCTTTATTCTCAAGCTTCTGGATAAACTCATTGATGGTCCAGTATTGGTACGCATCTTTCTCTTTGAGAACCTCGATGTGTTGATTCTAGTATGGTGGTAATGCATCAGCGAACTTTTCCACCAGCTCAGACATCGGTATATTAATCTCATAACTTGAAAGTTCGGTCAATAAGTGGCAATACCTCGGAATCAACTCCTTCAGCGTCTCATTTCCCATATAGCTGAAATTCTCAAACTCTTTTCTTAACTCCTCCATTCTAAGCTTCCTCATCTTCTCATTCCCATCATGATGATTCCTTAACATATCCCATAATTGTTTAGAAGTAGTACATAACCCAAACTGATGTAAGAGATTAGTGTTAATGGCCTGGGACAGTTGGGAAAACGCCTACTTTTCCACCGCAAACTTCTACTTCTCGTCCTCAGCAAGACTCTCTAATGGAATCGGCTCACCGGTGTTCTCCAAAACCGGAGCAACATACCCCTTAGAAATCATTTGCCAAGCTTCTGTTCCTTCTAATCCCATTCCTTCTAGATGAATCTTAAACATGGTCTTCCATTGGTTGTAGTCCACCATTTCCATCAACTTTGGTGGACGGCTCCCACTACCCGAAGATAAGTCATGAATAAGTGTCAAAATCGCATTGGTAGTCTGAGAGTGTACCGCCGCTGCTGCAACTCCCAGTAATCAGCCATAGGTTGTGGTTGTGGTTGTGCAACTTGTTGGGGCATCGAACTAGTCATCGCCAAATAGTTAATCGGTTGAGATGGTTGACTAGTCTTCTGAGCAGCTACCGACCAAGGATCCATAGTTGTTTACTGTTGTGGTGTTGTATTAGGTCGTGGTGTTGTCGGAAAGTACCACATATCGTCTGAAAATGATAAAACACGAAACGATTAGAAAAATTTATTAACAGATTCTACTTTCGACCGTTCACAATGATCGTGTGGGCGAATATGGAAATTATTCCAGATTCGACCGTTTATAAAGGCTCGAATGTAGAAAATAACAAACTCGTTTTACTTTCGACCAAATTGTTTTCACTTTCGACCGCCCGATTGGTCGAATGTACAACTGATGGTCGAATGAATAACGGCACACTAAAAATTTCTAGGTTCGACCAAATAACACTCCACGTTCGACCAAAAACTCCTTGGTTCGACCTAAAAACTCCACTATCGACCAAATCTCCCTAGGTTCGACCCTTTCATTTTGAAAAACGGTTATACTTTGAAAATCAGTTATTTTGATCCAAAATTTTCAAAAGTTGATGAAATTTGATGATCTTATGCAGGTTTTGCTTCGGATTGGATTTGGAACAAGTTTAACAAAGAGAATTTTGAATTTTATCCATGAAAACAAGTTCAAATCAATCAATTATCACCAAATTCAAATGTTCAATGAAAACAGAAAAGTTTTGATCAAAATTGGGTCCAAATCAACTGAAATATTATCAATTCGTGGTTGTTTGATCCTTATGGCTCTGATACCACTTTGTATGCGTATAGGATCGGCTATTCAAACAAAAAATATGATCAAACAAGTTCAATTCAGGTGCTGAATCCCTGAATTGATCACGAAATGATAATAAAACTAGCAAAACACACAAATCATCATAAACATATTCATTTCATTCATAAACATAATCATTAGCACTTTAAAAGCTTGTTTACAATGATATAAATCAGTTACAGACTTGACAAAAACCCTAGGGAGACACACACTCTGAGAGGGAAACAAAATGACCAAAAGTTAAACATTCAAAAATGATTCAGCCCAATTGACTTGGTCGAATGTGCAGGTTCGACCATTTAAGGTGGGCGAACCAAGACATATATACATCCAAAACTACATTCGACCTCCCAGAGCTCCCTTCGACCAAAACATTCTACCTTTGACCAGTCAATATCCACCTTCGACCATTCGACATAAGCAAAACATATTAGAATTTGCAATTCAATAGCATTAGTCGCACTTCGTGTATCTACAAAGGCACCCAACTTCCCACACCATGGAGGCGACTTCATTTCTGACTCCGACATGGACGTGAACCCCGCGCCCGTGGATCGTTGTGTTTCCGATGACGACACCGAGGATGACATCACTCCCGCTCTTGCTGACCCTGATGTCCATCCCACGGTGATTCCTCCCACAATCCATTTTGCCTCAGACTCGGCTCTTACGTTTCGCATCTTCCGCGACTTTTCGGTTAGTGCACTCCCTGAAAGAGGGTGCGACAGCCCGTCGTCCTTGCCCTTCCCGCTCGTGCTCCGGTCTCTATAATGCCCACCAACCTTGTTGTTCCCAGCGAGCCAGACCTTTCTCCTGACCCTATACCGGAGCAGCCTGTTGTGGAGGCGCCCGTGCCCGTGCCTGAGCCATCCCGGTGATTGAGGGGGTGATATGAGGCCCTCAAGCGGCCTTACCTCCCCAGTCTTGTAGGTGACTTGGCACCTAGGGACGAGGAGGATGACGAGGAGGCGATGAACCTAGGCGGATCTTCTGGGAGGCCACTTTACACCAAGCGTGGTGTTCTTCTATCCCACGACGCACAGCTGGTGAGTATGGGTGTTCACATTCGAGAGCTGGAGGACCGTGCATCGGAGGCTGAGCAGGGGAGGCCTGCAGCTGGCATAGGACGAGTGGAGGTAGGGAGACGATTGGAGGCGTTGGAGTAGAGGATGACCGAGACGGACCAGTGTATGAGAGCTGCAGTCTCTGCCCTTGCTGCTGCTTTTCCATCTTCATAGGATATTTTATGGTTATACCTTATGTTATGTTGTTTTGTGGTTGTGTTTTAAACTTAGGCGGCTTGGCTGCCAGTCTTTTGTATTATGACAATAGATGTATTTTGAACTGCGAACATGGAATGGATGTAATGGTATTTGATCTATGATGTGTCTTGTTTATTCTTTTGTCTTGTGGTTGTGATTGACTTACTATGCATGGTTATATTTGGTTGTTATATTTGTATGTATGGTAATATTTGTTAAATATGTGTCTTATACTTTTGATATGTGGTGTATTAGAAGGAAAACGTGTAAACCCGACAATTTGCAAGAACCAACGATGGCGAGCCACTTCCAACCACTCCCGCTGAGCTGGCTAGGGTAATTGCTGAGGCGATTGCTCGGCACGACGCAGCTCGAGCCGATTCTAGCGGCGGTTCTGGAGGTACTGGTCGCCGATGGGGAAGCGATTTGGATAACGGTATAAATTTTTGGATCTAAATTCTCTACTTACTACTCCTACGAAAATTATTTGTTTCTCGACATTCAGTACCGGGAGGTGGTTCATAAGTTTGTGTATGAAAGGGGGCTTTTAAAAAGAAAACAGAAGTTAGTGATTGGTTTAGACCCCATTTTGAGGCAAGATTTGATCAAGTTATGCCATGACTCTCCCATGGGAGGACACTTTGGTATGCATGCTACTCACCAAAGGCACAAGTCCATGTTGTACTGGAAAGGTCAGGTGAAATTGGTCAAACAATTCATAAGATCTTATGAGGTTTGCCTGAAAACTAAGCATGAAACAGTTGCTTATCCTGGCCTTCTTCAACCACTACCCATTCTAACTTATGTGTGGTCAGATATCAGTATGGACTTTATAACTGGACTACCAAAATCTCAAGGCAAAGATGTGATTTTTGTGGTGGTTGATAGGCTTACAAAGTATGCTCACCTCATAGCCTTAAGCCATCCTTTCACTGCTGTAAATGTAGCTCAAGCCTTCCTAGTTAATGTCTATAAGTTGCATAGTTGGCCCTCTACTATTGTTTCTAACAGATACACAATGTTTTTGAGCAACTTTTAGAAGGAATTTACCAGGATTCAAGGGGTAAATTTGGCATTATTTATTGCCTACCATCCACAAACAGATGGTCAGACAAAGGTGGTTAATAGATGCCTTGAATCTTACTTAAGATGTATGACAATGGATAGGTCAACATCATGTATGAAATGGTTATCACTTGCTGAATTCTAGTATAATACAAACTACCATACATTCATTGGTACCTTTCCTTTTCAGGCCCTTTACGGGTATGCTCCTCTTTTGCATGGATGATTATATGTTATCAAGGGAACAAACATTAAAAATGTTTAGGGAGTCATTGTTGAAGGCTCAAAATAGAATGATACAAATGGCCAATAAGCATAGGACTGAAAGAGAGTTTGTTGTGGGCATTTGGGTTTTTTTCTCAAGCTTCACAATTATGTTCAAAGTTCTATCAGGAACTTCAACTACAACAAACTATGCTCCAAATACTTTGGACCCTACTTGATTGTTGAAAAGATTGGCAAGGTTACATATAGGTTGGAACTGCTACCTGATGCAAGCATTCACCCCACCTTTCATGTGTCATTACTGAAAGCAGCTTCTGGACCTCCCACCACAGTTTTTCATATTCCAACAGCCACAAGATTCTCCCTGCAGCCTATTAAGATTTTGGATTCTAGAGTGGTTCAAAGGGAAAATAAAGCAGCTGGCCATATTTTGGTTCAATGGAAAGATAAAGATGTTAGTGAAGCCACTTGGGAATTTAGGGATGAATTCCAACTCAGATTTCCTGATTTTCAGTTGAACCGATCTTTGTGGACAAAGATGTCCAAAAGGGGAGTATTGATATGTTAATAAGGGTAGTTAGCAGTTCAGGGACCTTTTATGTCATAGTTTCATAGTTGTATAATAAAGAGTTGTAATAGAAGGACCAATAGTGTAATAGTTCTAAAGTAGAAGGATATGTACTATATTGTAAAGCAGTTAACCGTTGAAAGTTAGTTAAAACAATTGATGGCGAGTCATAATGACTTAGCTTCATGTTGGTCTGAATTATCTCTCTCTCTCTCTCTCTCTCCCCCCCCCCCCCCTCTCCCTCTCCCTCTCTCTCTCTCTCTCTCTCTCTCTCTCTCTCACACACACACACACACACTAAAACAAAGCTATCACTTTTCAGATCATTTAAATCACCTTGATCACGATCAATGGATAATAAGGATTCCTGTTGTCGAGGTGGAATGCGGTGGTGGGGAAGTGACACTAGAAAGTGCTCTCTCTCTCTCTCTCTCTCTCTCTATATATATATATATATATATATATATATATAATATCTAATGTGTGGTAGTGGAAGGAGATACTTGTGCTGACTACGGTGTTGGGTTTTAAGTAGTGGTGGAGTTCCAACAAAGAAGACACCATTAGATCGAAAAGAAAACAATGCCATGCATACATATTGAGTTCAAAAACAAAAGTATGCATGCATGTGTCACCTGAAACCATAAAAATACAAACTGAGTTATAGAATCCTATATCCAACAACCTCGTTAACCAAACTTCCGAAAACACTAAAAAAAAAAAAAAAAATCAGATTGAAACTTTTGGAGTTGTAGTCCAATCTTCATTTAACTTATTAACTAGTAAAAAACATATATACTTTATGTGAAATTCATATGTTAAGTAGTTCCCATTCACCTTGGTTGGTTGTGGGAAAATCCATTGGTGTAGATGGTAGCTACTTTTGTGCACAAATCAATGCCTCAATGGTGTTAGCTCTTATATTTATTGATCATCCTATCATAGTGCAAGGGATAATGCTAGTAGCGTGTTGGAAAATTTGCAAGGCGCGGAATGGGTAACTATCTCAGGAAAAAGACTAGAAAGAACAGATAAAAAAACAAGATGTTACTTGGGAGAGTTTTAGCTTTTTTGTCTTAAAATTTTTGGGTGATAAGTAAAATTGTTTCCCATTAAAAAAAAATAAAAATTATTAAGCCAACAGCTGAGACTGGAATTCCAAAAACAATATGAGAAAGGCAGATCCCAACACATAGCACCGGTAAAGACAAAAAGACAGACTGGAGACTAGACCACTGCAAGGGGATTGTTGGTCAAAAATCCTGTTTTTCAGTGTTGGTTTGCATCTGATTTTGAATGGGTTATATGAGTCAATTTGTAATTATCCTAGTACGTACGTAGTGATGTTGATTTGAACAGGCAGTTGCTTGCTATCCATATTGTCTCTAAACAACATTTTTGCACATCAATTAACTGCACATATAACTTAAACAGATGATTACAGTTTAGGTTTCTTTGTCAGTTCAGTGGCATGGTGTCTATGGCTCAGATTTCGGATTATGAACCAGACCAGACCACACCAAAACTGGAAATCTATTTAAAGTTATTAAACCAGAAACCAATAACAAGAACTTTGGCCGGGTTTACAAACTACCAGTTTTAAACTAGACAAGTCATCATCCTCACAGTTATGCTTTTATGTCTGCAACTTTTTGGGTTAACTCATCAACCTCCTCCTGCTGCTCGACTTTACCTTCGTCCTGCACCATTAACAGTACCTTCAGCTTTACTTACAATGATCAAACCCGTCATTCATTAGTAGTTCGGTTCATCTTGTTTTCTTTGATAATAAAATTAAGAAAAAAACATTACGAACAAGCCATTATTGATCGCTTTGTGTTGGTACATATAATGCTGAATTTTTCTTTTTATCAACATTTTTTTATCCAACCCAAAACATAACCCCATTCCAATTCTATGTTTTGACCCCCTTTGAACTCTACCACTAATCGCATCTGAAATTAATTTTTTACCTACTTTAGCAAATGTTCAAGCTGGGTAGCCGGTTAAAACATGTTCAGGTCAAAAGGGTACTTTTGTACCAGTCAAAATGGGCCAGTCTGGGTCTCAATGAAACACTGTTTGATCTACTGTGACCTCCTTTGCTACTAAAAGGCGAAAAAAAGGCAAGGAAATGTTTATGTAACGTTATTCCTTGGGTGAGCTTGTGGATAAAACATAAAATTAAAAATAAAGCTACCTTTGGATATCTTGTTCCTTGGCTACCTACACATTTGGAGGCACTAATACTGGAACTCTTTAGATAGCTACGAGCACTGGTCCGTACATCTTGTTCAATTGTGTTTCCACTAGGGCCTGTAGCCCCCGCGGCTGCAGTCTCCTTTTTTGTATCATTTTCTTTACTGGCAGTTTCCGCTTTCGGTGCAGGAACTCTTTCCCTGGAGATAACACAAATAATATTTTGAGAATCACATAAGAGTAGGAGAGAGAAACAAAGGCGGTTACATAACCATTTTTAGTGTCACTTTTCAAAGCAATAGGTACAATCTTATGCGGTTCTGAAAACAAACGTTCACTCAATTTCTTTAGGGAATGTTGTTTCAAACCAATAAATGGGTACCTTAATTCCCTTACGTGGTTATAGTTATATACATAGACCCTTAACATTGATTTTGAAAGTATTTACCATAAAATGGAAGTTCACCCAAATATAATATATCAAATTTCTAGAAAATATTCTCAATATAGCATCTTGCCTAGGAAGTGAGGCATGCTGACGATCCAGCGGTGTGGTGCTACTTTTCTCGCCTTTACCATAATGCTCCTCTAGATGTGCAAATTGTCGCTTAAAGCGATCAACACCACTGTCAGATTTAAAAAAAAAAAAAAAACGCATCATTTAGTGAACTGATATATAAAAAAAGGAGCTCCTATATAAAACGATAGGTATCAGGAAAATTATATATACAATGCAGAGTTGGCAATTTCAGCAATTCAACCTATAAATGGGTTGATTTGGGTTATGTAACAGATCAAATGAGTTATCCAGAAACAGTCAACTTACAACTACAGAGGAAACGGGTCGAAAGTGAGCCGGAAGATATGCAAATTCATAAAATCTCCTAAATGGCTAACCCATTTATTTCAACAAGTCAGATTATTGTTATAAATATTAGTTTTTGTGCAATAATCTTTACAGCGTTCGTTATTAATAAAAATGCTAAAATTGGATTAGAAAGCGTTATGGGTTGACACAACACGTTTTGAACCACGCAAAAGGTAACCATTACCAGTTTCCACACCGTTACCCATCTGACTCCAACCCGTTTGCCACCTTTCAAAAATATACGATGGAAAAGGCAAAGAGAGCTTATCACCTCGGGTACAAAAAGCTAGTTTGTTCTCCACCCCGTAAATACTCCTTAAGCATTTGAGGATGGTACTCTAGAATCTAATATATAAATAAGACAATCATGTTAACAACTATTCTCTCGATCCAACAAAAGTTGAAAAGCCATCACCTTTCAGGCATAGTTTTAATCAAAATTACTGATTGCCTGTTATTGTCAATACAAAGATTATTTATTGACTTTGATCTACAAGGGCATTTTAGCCATTTGGTTACAGAAATTCAGCTAGCATAAACCATGTACCAGTTGCAATCATGTTAACAATTATTCCCTAAATCTAGCGAAAGTAGCAAAGCCATGCCCTTGGAGCATGTTTTTAATCAAAATTTACTTATTTGCCTGTTATAGTCTTTACAAAGATGATAAATTTATTTAGGTCCACAAGGGTATTTTAGTTATTTGGTTATAAAATCCATCTAGCATTATCCCCATGTACGAGTTAAAAGTTACAATTTCCATGGAACAGGGAGGGGGTGTTGTAAAGTGAGATACATACCTCTCGATAGATCAACTCTCTAACATCATCTTTTGCCAACTTTCTCCTTTCAAACTCAAACTCAAGCTTTGATATGGCCTGGGTCGAAGGTTCTCGCTCCACATTGGCCAACCCTTGAAAGTAAGGATCTGCTAGTGCCTGTAAAAGACAATTGGAATTATTTCATGTCACCTCCCAAAAAGATAATAAAGTCACATGCGATATTTTGTAGTATAGGTGCAAAAATGGGTGTCAAAATAGATTGTGATATTTTTGTATAGGCCGAGTTTTGTTGACCTGAAGCTCTATGCACAAATATTAAATTTTATGACTAATTATTGTATCAGATAAGAACTTTAAAACATATATAGTTTAAAAACCGTATTATCGTATCAAAACAAGCCTCCCCTAGTTGAACATGAAAAAAGTTAATCTTTACATGGGACCTCCTTTGAAGAATCCCAAGTAAACAACAACAACCAAGCCCAGTAAATCCCACAAATAGCAAAGTATTGGTAGGGTCTGGGAAGGGTGGGATGTAGGCAAGCCTTACCTCTATCCCTAGGGATAGAGAGATTGCTTCCCGCTTCCCGAGAGACCCTCTGCTCAAAACACACAACAACTCACAACAAAATATTCCTGACATCATAGACATTGAAAAACAATGCATTGAAAGAATAGACAGACAGCTATACCACCATACACAACCTATAAACAAACATACAGGAAGACAACCATATGTAAAATCCACATAACGTGAAAGCACAATTAAGACCTTACGATACACCTAAAATGCATTAATCTAATCAATTGAATAATCCCAAGTCTTACCACTAATTCTAGCAGTAATCTAATCAATTGAATAAAGATGATTTAGGAGGTAAACGCACGCTTTGCTGACGTTTGACCCACATTAACTATTTCATTTAAAGCTTCTTTTTTTAATCTAATTTCTATAATTGAGCCGTCAGATATAAGAAATAACACGAATCAACCCATTCATAAAATTTGGGTTGAAATTGCCAACATCTGCATTTTATAGCATAGGTACCTCTTCAGCTGATGGGCGATCTTTCGGATCAAATGATAGCAGGCGTTGCAGTAGGCGAAGTGCCAAAGGATCAATATTAGGAAACTTGTGTGCAAAAGGAACAGGAGGCTTCTTACGCATGTTACTAAGATACCTTCTAGCTTTTTCATTACGAATCTGCATTGACACAGCATTTGCATTATATTAAATATTAATGATGATATGATTTGTAGGACAAAAAAACATGGAAGAGGTAGATAACCAACCCTTGCAATAGATTCAGTGGAAGGAGTGCCAAGCAAATCTGTCATCAGATCCAGCTGGTGCACCACATTCTTTCCCGGAAATAATGGTTTCCTCAAAAGCATTTCCGCAAATATGCATCCAATGCTCCATATATCGACGCCGGGAGTATACTAGATTACAAAAAAAAATTGTCCGTTTTATAAATTATTTATGATATTAATATTTTACTTTTCGAATAAAATGATTTAGGAGATTGTCAGACTAAAAACACTTTGGTGGAAAACTTGAAATCCTTTATAAATAAATGAACTAACACTGTCACATAAAATTTGTGAAAATAACAAATGGTCAAGAGCAACTTCATACTTTGGAGAAAAAGGAGCCACAGAGTTCAGGGGCGCGATACCATCGAGTTGCAACATAATCCTACATTAACCCAGGAAAAGCAATGAAGCTAACAACAACATTGTTTTTCAAAAGATTATAAATGGAAAAGTAGACAAATAAACACATACAGTCCAGAATATGGTCGATGGTGCATCGTTAAACGATACTCGTGCCAGCCCAAAATCACAAATCTTCAACTTACAGTCCGAATTAGCAAGAATGTTTTTTGGTTTTAAATCTCGATGAAACACATTTGCTGCAAAATTTGATAATTACTAGAAGCCGGCACAAGGGCATGCAAAGAGGAAAAAAAATAAAAAAAAACCTGTGTGAATATATTTCAGGCCACGAAGAAGCTGGTAGAAGAAAAACTGATGATGTTCAGGGGTCAAATCATCATTGGCCTTGATAACTTGATGAAGGTCAGATTCCATTAACTCAAAAACTACATAAATATCCTTAAACTCTCTTCTAGAAGGAGGAAGCATAATATGCCTGATTTCTACAATATCAGGATGCTTGAGCAAGCGAAGAAGCTTGATTTCTCGAAGAATCCTGGTGGCATCAGAGACATGTTCGAAAACGTCATTTATTTTCTTAATTGCAACTTTTTCTCCTGTGTGAGTATCAACTGCAGAGGCCACAACGCCATAACTTCCTTTTCCTATAACTTCTTGAACTTGGTACCTACTAGCCTCCCCATACTCGGTGAAGAATTCTGCTCCGAGCTGATATAACAAAACATTTCATTTCATTATGCTACATAACATTTCCCAAATATAATGTTGTAACTAAACCAGAATACATGAGATCCGTTGTTATTTGAGGCAAAGAGTAACTCCAATCCAATGTTAAGTTAAAAGTAGATGAAGATGAAGAAGAAGGAAGCTAAACTATTTTAGCATTGATTACTCTTCTTGTCATCTCAGTAAGTTAAGTTATAAGAAGCTCACAATCACATTGGGTAGTTGTTTAAACGCATGGTATTCTATTACAAAATCGCACCATACATAGAAGGAATTTATTTATTTATTGTGTATATTGGAAGAGTCAGAATAACAATGTTGTGGTGCCTAGGTCAACCGCAATCTACTAGGGTTAATGATTCACAATGCAACACAAAAGCTTTGTAACATAATCAGGTAAGATTGTATGCTAAATATGTATAGGAACAGACATAATAATACTACATTTTTAAGGGCCGGGGAATAATAATAATAATAATATGCAAAATGACAAGTGAAGTAATAATATATATATATATATATACCTTGGTGGTGGTTTGATCCATGGTAGAGGGAAAAGGGGTGCGTTTGGGAACTGTGATAAGGTTAAGAGCAGAGAGATCGAAGATGTGTTTGGATTCAGGAGCAGAAGCAGATGAAGAAGAAGAAGAGCGACGATGGTGGAACCAGCGAAGAAGACCGTCCACGAATGTTCCACCCCCCATAAAAATATAAATAATATTAAAACCTTCCTTTCCTTAACTTAGATTAGATTAGGTTTGATGCTGTTACTATCCCTCCCATATTTAACAACATTGGTGCTGTGCTGTAGCCACACTTACTTCCTTTTCGTCTTCTTATTGTCTCCTGTCACGTCAATGGGTTGGTTGGTTGGTTGGTTGGGCATCTTTTTTTATCTCCACTGTCTTGGCATATTTTTATCGGGTTACTTATTATTTTTCGGGTATCAAGTAAATACGGTGACTAGTAGACCAAAAGGCCATGGGTATTAAGATATTTTTCTGATTCTACTTTAAGCCTACATCTTTGTTTATGATGGGACTTGAAGCCTCGCCATATTCGGATAGACGTGTTTATACTGCTATGCCCTCTTTTATTATTAAGTACGCTTGTTACTATGTTCAAAACTAATACACAACTGAAAATGATATGATAGTGAAAGTGTGTACGGATTTTGACCTGTAAATTCGATAGGTGTCACAATTCTAGCCAATTAACATGTTCTACCGCAGCAATTTCTCATTTACATGTGGAATTCATCATTTAGGTCAAAACCCACCACTTACATATAATCAATCATTCACTATTTCTATGAACTATCAGGATATAACCATTTTATCACATTTTCATAGCTTTTCAATGTTTATAAACACATAGAAACCTTTATATAACAAGCAAACATGATTTTATAAAATCCCTAGAATCATCCCTTTCCAAAATATATGGATTTGGATGAATCAAAAGGGTTCTAAAGTTATCTTAGGATGTTTAGAACAATAATTCAGCAAGAACTCCTACATGCGCTAGGATCCTTGATTTTGTGCAGATTTGGGGATAATTGTGTGGAACTCCTTAAGTGTGTGTTATGGGTGGTGTTCTGATCGATTAGAAGTGTGTGTGTGTGTGTGTGTGTTCACACACTCACTTTTCATTTTACCCCACCAGCTTTCATCTTTGCATACCTGTCACATTCAGCCCCCCTTAGTTGTTATTGTAAACGTTTCACTAATAAAATTAATTTCTTGCATTATTTCGACATGTTTTTGCAACTAACGGGGCTAACGAGGTTATTTACAGGTTAACTAACGTGTTTCATTGATTTATTTGTTAAGCCCCAAATTACTTATATTTTAATAGTAAGCACATTTTACGAGGTTTGGGGTGTTACAACTTCTAAAGGTGTGTATGGTTCGGTTAAGTTCGATTATTAGCCTTAACCGAAACTAAGACCTAAGTCATCAATGAATCGATCTTATTAGACAATCAGTTACTTGGTTCGGTTTATATGGTTAGATTATCGTTTTTTAGTCCAGTTTATTTAATTTTGGTTAATAACAAAAATAAAACTTTGGCTAAAAATTTTTACCTAGAAGTATATGAAATGGATGTATAAATACATGAAATAGAGGTATAAAAGCTAAAAATATATGAATATATGAATGGTTCTGTTACAGTTTGGTTAATTTTGGTGAACTAAGTGTTAAAAAATAACCGATTTTAAGTTAATTCGATTTTTGGTTAATTCAGTTTCGATTGAATGTTCAATTATTGCTCACCCATAGATATCTATACTATATATAATACTAGAGTTGTAGTTACCCGCGCATTGCCGCGGGACGCGCTTTACACTCGCACGTTGCTGTGAGACACGGTTTGAACTCGTATGTTTCGAAAGTGAAAGGCCAACCGTACCAAAAGTACCGGTCACAAAAAATGCTAAAAAGGATTCTTGTACTGGTACATGGAAATCGGTACGTATCGCACACCATAACAACCAATTAGTAAATTTGTAATATTAAACAAAATGATATCTAAACATGTTACGTTATTTACGCCATACTTCGGTTTTGAACATCAAAATGTAACGACGAAAAAGGTATAGTAGTTTAGATAAACAGAAAAAGTAACATATGAAAACAAAAAATTCCCTCAAAAGTTGAAACATTTATTCATATAAAAATAGTATCACTAAATTATATATAAGTACATTTTTTTAGAAAATGGCAACAAATAAGAATTATGTACTTGTTAAACAAAAGTTTGACCCTTTTATAAAAAAAAAAGGCTACTAAGTTATATATAAATACATGTTAAAAATGGCAACAAATAAGAATTTTATACTTGTACATGTTTAACAAAAGTTTGACATTCTATATATATAATATATTAAACGGAGAGGTGATTTGAACAGTACATTTACTAATATTTTATTTGTCGTCAGTATCAACATCTTTATCTCTTCACTCTCTCCCTCTTCTCATCTTTATCTCTGAAATCCTTCACTTCCTTCAATTCCCTTCACTTCCTTCAATTCAAAGGACCACGTGGACTCACACAGTGTAGCGAGAGAAAGTGGCTTCGGAAAATACAGTTGTTGTAACGCAGATGGCAATTCTATTATGCGGTCGGTTTTTAGAGAGAGAATCAGGGAAAACTTGGGGCCTGTTGCATTGTCGCACTACTGTTGTCGCCGACATTTCATCGATATCTGGGTAGAGAAACACATCCGGTCAGGTTTTACCGGAGAAGAGGACAGGTTAAAGTTGAAGTGACGTTGCTAAATGGTGGTAGTCTATTGCCATCGGAAACTTTGCCGGATATGTAGCGCCACCGTCCGCCGTACATTAGGGAGAAGGACATCGGAGTTTCTACACATCTTTCTATGTCTTCCATATTTCATATGTACTTCAAGATTAGAAAAGGGTATGGATTATGAAGAGAAAAATGTCTTTGTGCTTTCTTTGTGAGTAACATTTTAGGTGAAAGATGGTAGTTTTGATGTGACACCCGGCAACTTTCGGTAACTAACTTTTGAAAACTTAGTAAGTCTACCTTAGCGAGTCGCGCATACGTTACACATAACAAGGTCGGTCGAGTCGAGTCGCACATCATTAGGGTTTTAACATACGCAAGTCTCGGGTCCCGGGAATTGGTGATCGGGCGGGGAACGTGTTATTTATCATGCATTATATGTTTACAATCATTATGTGACTTGTCGGTATGTGAATATGTGCTTACATGTGTTTAAAACGGGGTTTAACGCGCAAAACACACAAACACAGAGGTTACAGGCGAGTAGGCTTGCCTAATCGCCTGTATAGGGGCGAGTAGGAGGGTGTTAATGGCGAGTAGGGGCTAATCGCATAACTGTTCATGCGATTAGGCCCCAATCGCATGAACAGTCATGCGATTAGGCTCCCTAATCGCGTGTAAGACTGCATACTCGCATGATACGTGCTGGACGACCAAAAACGCCTATAAATACCACCCTTGACCTCCAAAACATCATTTGTGCAACCCTAGCCGTCCCATAACATAACCCAACACACAAACACCCTCTGGAACTCGTTTTTGCATCAAAACCACCATTTTCAAGCTTATTCCATCATCACCTCTTGATTACAAGGTGTGTTCTTCAAACCCAAACCTTTAAATGATTATGTTTTACTCCCTAAACGTCCAGACCTGACTTATAAATGTTTTTATCTTTGAAAATCCATTTAAAACCGTTTTTAAACAAACCCACACCTTTACATGTGTTGTATGTGTTATATGTGATTAAAGATAGAATTTTTAGGATTGAATCATGATTGTTTTTGTGTTATTATGATGTTTATGGCTATTACAAGTTAGTATGATGATGTCCTAGGAGTTTGAATGGTTTTGGTTGTGTATTGTTGATACTTGATGTTTTGACCCATTTGAAGGATTTTGAATGATTAAGGATGATATGAGGTGTGTTGTTGATTGTATGACGTTAGGGTTTGCTCTAGGATGATGCTAGAACAGTAGGATGCTATCGGATAACGTGGTTATGTGATTTAATCTGAATAATTGCTATTTAGGGCAAGTTCTTGCATGTTGATGTGATGTTTACATGCTAAGTTGCTATTTTGGGAAAACGCTCGCATTCGGAACTGTTAGAACGATGAAAACTTAGGGGTTTTGCTTGAAATATGTTTGTTAATGTGTTAGGATGATTATTGGATGTTCCTACATGTTTCAGATCTGATTTGGAGTGTTCGGCGCGCGAAATTGCACTACAGAACAGTATAGGCGAGTAGGAACCTACTCGCATGAGGCTTTAGGCGAGTAGGCCCCTAAATGCCTGATGTATAGGCGAGTACAAGCCCTATTCGCCTATATATAGGCGAGTAGAGGCCTATTCCCCTATACTACTAGCAATTACAATCCTAAATGCTAGTTTGATTCCTAATCGCGTATAATGCTGCTGTATGTATATTTTAACATCCCGGAACATGATTGACGCCTAGGAACATGATAGGAACCCGGGATACACCCAATGACTTAGTGACACGTGTTCGAACCTGTTTATGCGTTAATCGGATATTATGCTAGACTAGGTGAACTGTTGTGCGTATTAAGTGTTTAATTGCATATGTGGCATGATGTCTTGTATTTATCTAACACGTGGAATGTCGGGTCACCAATGGGATGTCGAGTCTTGTCTTACGTTGTCTGGTTGTCGGTTAAACATGCTTTTCGGACACATAATGGTCATGGACTGGACTTAGGGACTAATGAACCCGATGGGTTATTAGTCTAACTTGACACATATCTTATGATAGGTCGCCAATAGTTGGGGCTATCATATCTTACAGACGGTTTACTCATATCACGCATACGGTTTACTCTTAAACGGAATACGCAACCTAAGGTGAGTTCACGGCCCCACATTTTACAGTTTTGCTTTCGGGGTGAGAAACATGCTTACAAACTCTTTTATGACTTATGACTTGTTAAATTCTTATGGCTCATGACTCTTTATCACGTTATACTATGGCTCACTTATCTTACTATACGGTTCATCGAAAATCCCTTGAAACCACTAACATGGGTATATGGCGGGGAAATATGGATAGCGCTATTGGGAACTGACAAACCCCACTCGACGGTCGGACCGGGCGGGTGCATATTGTCTCTAACAAAACAAGGTCTACCGGCGATGACGGTAGCCCATAGGAACTAAGGGTAACACACGGCTCAGTCAGTAATGGTTTCACCCGTATGAGTATCTCATTCTGCGCCTGGTTTGGCGTTCTCATAAGCATAGTAGTAATTGTGATGGTAACGGTTTTCGAAGGAACACTTTAAACGTTTAATTTAAAACCTGTGAACTCACCAGCATTATATGTTGACTCTTTTAGCATGTTTTCTCAGGTCGCTAAGGTAGCAGCTGTCGGATAGGCGCACGAGGTCGCACTGGAGTCGTCTCGCGTCTAGGGTCTCATTCGCACGTTTTGGAATCATGAACTTTTGAACTTATGTTTACTTATGCATGACTTTTGTAAACTTTAAATGCTTCCGCACTGTTTGAATGTTGGTTTTAAACTTATGCATGGTTTTTGGTTTACGTATGTTTTTACATTTAGACGTCGTTTATTGTGACCGTTGACTTGGATCCTGGTGTGTCACACGCCTCGCGGTAGAACTCCGCAGGTGGAAATTTGAGGGTGTGACAGATTGGTATCAGAGCCAATGGTTATAGTGAACTAGGACTGCATGTAGAGTCTAGACTATAGCCGAGTCACACACACTAGACGGTCACATACATTTGAGTCGTGTCTTTTGGGCAAACATACTAACCTTGTCGGGGTGTCGGTCTCCTTACCACACAGTGTCACATTACCTACCTTATCCTTGGTTATTTCTAGCTTCACTTTATTTCCTCCTCTGGGTTACAACCGAGGGGACTTCTTATTGATCTTTTGGGTTAGTCATATCATTCTGAGATGTGGTTATCGGGTGACTTGAAGTTCTAGCTCGGAGCACGCCTAGGGGACCATGTAGAGCGATTTGTTATTTCGGGTGCACACGAAATCACAAATCGAAATGCATGAAAATCTTGGTGGACTTTGTGTTCGGACTAACGGTCATGCTGGAAACCGCATTCTGAGTTCGTTTGGTCATTGTAGCTTGGTTTGTTTGTGGTACTGAGTGCCTCGTCTCATGTTTTGGCAGAACATGTCTGGTCGCGCTAGTGGACGTGCAGGTGGACGCCGTGGTGGCGGAGGTGGACGCCGTGGTGGGGGTAGAGGTGGTGGTAACATCACTATGACGCATGAGGAACTCAATGAGATGATGCAGCAACAGTTGGGCGTTGCACTAGCTGCTTTTCAGGCTGCCCAGCAGACTTTTATGGGTGCTACTGCTCCTCCGGTTCAGGCAGGTGTTGCTTATAAGCGGTTTAAGGATTGTCAGCCTCTCAGCTTCCAGGGTACGGAGGGAGCTGTGGAGTTACTCAGGTGGTTGGAGAAGACGGAGTCGGTGTTTGCTTTATGTGAGACTCCAGCGGCGGATTGGGTGAAGTTTGCTTCGGGGACTTTTGTAGGAGCCGCCTTGACGTGGTGGAACTGCGTCACACAGACACTTGGTCTTGGGGAGGCCAACGCCATGCCTTGGGCGGATTTTGTGCGTAGGTTGAAGGAGGAGTATTGCCCGCGTGAGGAGATTAAGAGGTTGGAACAGGAATATGGGAATCTTAAGATGGTTGGTTCTGAGGTTGAGGAGTACACGATCAGGCACAACGAGCTAGCAGTGATGTGTCCAGGTTTGTCTACACCAGAGTATAGGAGGATAGAGCAGTATCTTGCGGGTTTGGTGCCAGAGATTGCGGGATTGGTGTCTGCTAGGGATCCCACTACTATGTCAGAGGCTGTGCGGTCAGCTACTAAGATGACCAACTTGAAGATTTCTGAGGGTGTCTTGCCTCCTAGGGGCTCTTTTGTGAAGGCGCCGGCTGAGAACAAGAGGAAGTGGGAAAGCGTGGATAAGGGTTCATCGGGGACTCAGCGACAACCGGCAGCGAAGAAGACTGAAGCTTCTGGGTCAGCATCGGACCAGAAACAGGGGGGCTATGCTGGGAAAAGCCCTAAGTGTGGACGTTGTGGGTTTCATCACTATGGTACTTGTGAGAGTTTTCGCTGTGAACGTTGTCAGAAACGGGGCATCAGGCCAAGGATTGCAGGGTCAACCTTTCCAGGACGACTCAGACTGCTGCTATTACTACCCCTGCTCCACAGGGGAACCAGGGTTGCTTTCATTGTGGGGAAGCGGGGCACTTCAAGCGAAGCTGTCCCAAGTTGAATCAAGGGGGCACAGAGACTGCAGGGAAGGATGGGGACAAGGAAGGCGGTGGCCGGTGGACTCGTGCTCATGATTATGTGATCGGTGCTAGGGAGAACCAGGTGGACCCAGACACTGTTACCCGTACGTATTCTCTCTTATCTCTTGTTACGCTTCGGTTTTACTTTCATCCGCATTGTTGTGCGTTCGTGTTTCGGGTGTTTTCTTTGTGGTTGGTCTCTGTTTCTCATTCTTTGGGTCGATGAGGGTCCTTTGGGGATACTACTTGGACGGTACCGGTGGATTAGTTATACCGATCATAGTAGGCTCCAATAGGCTTTCATCGGGGGTCTCTTGTCTCATACTCATATTTGGGAAAGTGGTTTCCCGTTATTACTGGCACGTTTGGTTTATGACCTTCACTTGTTGTATTTTGGGGAAACGTTACTTGGGCACAAAGGTCGACACACATCACTGTTGAAGCCGAAAGAATCTCGGGACGAGATTCCTTTCAACAGGGGGATGATGTGACGACCCGGAAAATTTTTCTTCTTATTTGTTTTTCCTCCTCGATTTCGGGAAATTTTCGGGACGAAAATTCTTTCAACAGGGGGATGATGTGACACCCGGCAACTTTCGGTAACTAACTTTTGAAAACTTAGTAAGTCTACCTTAGCGAGTCGCGCATACGTTACACATAACAAGGTCGGTCGAGTCGAGTCGCACATCATTAGGGTTTTAACATACGCAAGTCTCGGGTCCCGGGAATTGGTGATCGGGCGGGAACGTGTTATTTATCATGCATTATATGTTTACAATCATTATGTGACTTGTCGGTATGTGAATATGTGCTTACATGTGTTAAAACGGGGTTTAACGCGCAAAACACACAAACACAGAGGTTACAGGCGAGTAGGCTTGCCTAATCGCCTGTATAGGGGCGAGTAGGAGGGTGTTAATGGCGAGTAGGGGCTAATCGCATAACTGTTCATGCGATTAGGCCCCAATCGCATGAACAGTCATGCGATTAGGCTCCCTAATCGCGTGTAAGACTGCATACTCGCATGATACGTGCTGGACGACCAAAAACGCCTATAAATACCACCCTTGACCTCCAAAACATCATTTGTGCAACCCTAGCCGTCCCATAACATAACCCAACACACAAACACCCTCTGGAACTCGTTTTTGCATCAAAACCACCATTTTCAAGCTTATTCCATCATCACCTCTTGATTACAAGGTGTGTTCTTCAAACCCAAACCTTTAAATGATTATGTTTTACTCCCTAAACGTCCAGACCTGACTTATAAATGTTTTTATCTTTGAAAATCCATTTAAAACCGTTTTTAAACAAACCCACACCTTTACATGTGTTGTATGTGTTATATGTGATTAAAGATAGAATTTTTAGGATTGAATCATGATTGTTTTTGTGTTATTATGATGTTTATGGCTATTACAAGTTAGTATGATGATGTCCTAGGAGTTTGAATGGTTTTGGTTGTGTATTGTTGATACTTGATGTTTTGACCCATTTGAAGGATTTTGAATGATTAAGGATGATATGAGGTGTGTTGTTGATTGTATGACGTTAGGGTTTGCTCTAGGATGATGCTAGAACAGTAGGATGCTATCGGATAACGTGGTTATGTGATTTAATCTGAATAATTGCTATTTAGGGCAAGTTCTTGCATGTTGATGTGATGTTTACATGCTAAGTTGCTATTTTGGGAAAACGCTCGCATTCGGAACTGTTAGAACGATGAAAACTTAGGGGTTTTGCTTGAAATATGTTTGTTAATGTGTTAGGATGATTATTGGATGTTCCTACATGTTTCAGATCTGATTTGGAGTGTTCGGCGCGCGAAATTGCACTACAGAACAGTATAGGCGAGTAGGAACCTACTCGCATGAGGCTTTAGGCGAGTAGGCCCCTAAATGCCTGATGTATAGGCGAGTACAAGCCCTATTCGCCTATATATAGGCGAGTAGAGGCCTATTCCCCTATACTACTAGCAATTACAATCCTAAATGCTAGTTTGATTCCTAATCGCGTATAATGCTGCTGTATGTATATTTTAACATCCCGGAACATGATTGACGCCTAGGAACATGATAGGAACCCCGGGATACACCCAATGACTTAGTGACACGTGTTCGAACCTGTTTATGCGTTAATCGGATATTATGCTAGACTAGGTGAACTGTTGTGCGTATTAAGTGTTTAATTGCATATGTGGCATGATGTCTTGTATTTATCTAACACGTGGAATGTCGGGTCACCAATGGGATGTCGAGTCTTGTCTTACGTTGTCTGGTTGTCGGTTAAACATGCTTTTCGGACACATAATGGTCATGGACTGGACTTAGGGACTAATGAACCCGATGGGTTATTAGTCTAACTTGACACATATCTTATGATAGGTCGCCAATAGTTGGGGCTATCATATCTTACAGACGGTTTACTCATATCACGCATACGGTTTACTCTTAAACGGAATACGCAACCTAAGGTGAGTTCACGGCCCCACATTTTACAGTTTTTGCTTTCGGGGTGAGAAACATGCTTACAAACTCTTTTATGACTTATGACTTGTTAAATTCTTATGGCTCATGACTCTTTATCACGTTATACTATGGCTCACTTATCTTACTATACGGTTCATCGAAAATCCCTTGAAACCACTAACATGGGTATATGGCGGGGAAATATGGATAGCGCTATTGGGAACTGACAAACCCCACTCGACGGTCGGACCGGGCGGGTGCATATTGTCTCTAACAAAACAAGGTCTACCGGCGATGACGGTAGCCCATAGGAACTAAGGGTAACACACGGCTCAGTCAGTAATGGTTTCACCCGTATGAGTATCTCATTCTGCGCCTGGTTTGGCGTTCTCATAAGCATAGTAGTAATTGTGATGGTAACGGTTTTCGAAGGAACACTTTAAACGTTTAATTTAAAACCTGTGAACTCACCAGCATTATATGTTGACTCTTTTAGCATGTTTTCTCAGGTCGCTAAGGTAGCAGCTGTCGGATAGGCGCACGAGGTCGCACTGGAGTCGTCTCGCGTCTAGGGTCTCATTCGCACGTTTTGGAATCATGAACTTTTGAACTTATGTTTACTTATGCATGACTTTTGTAAACTTTAAATGCTTCCGCACTGTTTGAATGTTGGTTTTAAACTTATGCATGGTTTTTGGTTTACGTATGTTTTTACATTTAGACGTCGTTTATTGTGACCGTTGACTTGGATCCTGGTGTGTCACACGCCTCGCGGTAGAACTCCGCAGGTGGAAATATGAGGGTGTGACATTTGAGTTTAAACAGGGTAACCAGTTTGATGGTTTTCTAAACCAGCTAATGGTTTTTGTATTTTTATTTCTAAACTAAATGTTGACTTAATTGATTTCCGATTTAATTATTATTATTATCATTATTATTTAATTGATATTTGGGGAGTAGGCAAACTAAAACTAAGATAAATCTTGATTTAATTGATTTCTGATTTAGTGGTAAATTCTTTTTGAAAAGGTAGTCAAATCTTTATTCAATAGTTTTGTATTTTTATTCAGACATTCATTTTATAAATTTGTGTCTAATTAAAATGTGCAGTGAGTTTTGATTGGCAATTGTATATTTGTATAAATTTAATGTATAGTCTATATATTTTTATATTACAATGATTGTTAGCAACATTTTATTACAGTGAACATTAATTAATTCAACTTTACTATTCGTTTTTGTCTAATTTTGTAATCTTACAATGATTGTAAGAAACAGACTTCATGCTTCCAACAAAATTTATATAAAACGTTTTTTCGGGTGACTGAAGATGAGTTATAAGACGGTAAAAGAACAAGCGATTATTACCGTTAGTGTTGGTACAAATAGGAAAAATACTGCCAACTAAATTCCCCTCAATGTGTGAACGAATTCTACTATGTCATGTAAAGAAGGCGCGCAACGCGCGATATTCAAATATTGAACAGAAAGGGATGACATTAGAAGTAGGATCGTCGAACGGTCTTTTGGCTCTGTGACTCCTGACCTTGGAAAATGGGATTCCGAGACCAGGACCCTTTTTCATCACTATTGCATGTCGGTACCGTGTACATTCCCTAATAAACCTAATCGATACCTACCTATACGGAGTATGTGTAGCAGCGCGCAATGCATAGCACTAGTTCTTATTAAAAGAACCGTGCAATAGGAATCAAACCCAAGGCTACAGCATACATGGCCAGCACATAAACCAACTGGGCTAGCATTCTTTTGCTTTTAAGATTTGTTTAAAAATTATATATTCTAAAACATACCCGGAAAAAGACAAAAAAGAAAACAAAAATAAGTGGATGCCACTTGGCATCCACCGATTAGTCAGCGCATTTTAGCAATTATATAGTGTTAAACTGTCTCTACTTTAATATATAGAAGAATATTTGATATGAGGAATTTTAAGATACTCAAAAGTTAAAAGTTAACTTTTGTTTATTTAAATAACACTTACACATTTTCCCCTTATTTTAAGCCAATTGGTAACTACCCCTACGAATTATAAACGATCATAATTTTTTCATACATTAATACTTTAAAAAGAAAAACTATATCATAAAAAGGGACATTATATTGTTTATAATTTGAGTATAGCAAAACAATTCTTTCAATTAAAAATATAGATAGCGTCAAGTTATTCTACACAATGTAACAAAAATGAAAAGGATGAGAAGGATACAAAAAAACACAATAGATCATGAAATATGACACAATGAGCCACAAAATATAACTCAATGCCGAAAAATATAACACAATACTGAAGAAAAAAGAAACAATGAATTGCAAAAATGACACAATGATGAAAATAAGAAAATTACACAATGCTACATAAAAGACACAATGATATAAACATATATTCTAAAAACTACAAGCTAAAAACCCAAAAAAGCGAAGATCTAAAAACTAACATCATAGAGTTCGATGAGATAGTTCCAATGCCGCTTGAATGAGTTCAATCGGAGTCCGTTTGATACCCTTCATACGACTTCCTATTTTTCTTTCACTGTGTATTCGATCCTAACCCAATATGGATATGTTATGTGTTTAACAATATCTAGGGGTGAAAATAACTAAACCTTTAATGGAAATTGACCAAAATTTGATATGTTATGTGATTAAAAATATTTGTTGCCTAACTTTGTTTGGATGAACCTTAACATCATTGATGCAATTTACAATAATTTATTGCAAAATTGTAAATGCGGCGTCTCAAGCTTTACGTATAAAACTAAAGCAAATTGTTGTATTAATTTACAACCAAACAGAAGCACATTCTCCGTGGATTGAAAGCGGTTTAAATGTACCGATAGTATTTGATTTGCTTATATATTTATATCTTTTATACATCAATTTCATGTACATCTAAGCAAAATTTTTAACCAAATATTGGTTTTGGTTATTAACCAAAATTAATGAAACCGAACTAAAAATGATAATCTAGCCAAATAGACTGAACCAATTAATTGTCTGGTTAATAATATCAAAACTGATAATGTCGGTTTTTGTTTATGTTGAGGCTAATAACCAAGCTGAACAGAACCCAACCATGCACCATTAGAAGTGTATGTGTTCCCTACTACATCACACAAGCATGCTGTTATGAATATATGAATGGTGGGTACAAAAAGCAAACAATAACCGACTTTAAGTGAAATCGGATGTTGGTTAATTTAGTTTTCAATTGATTTTGGTACAGTTTTGTCTGTTTTTTAGTTTGGCTTTGGTAAATGATTTAATTATTGCTCATTCGTAGATATTGTTAATCACATAGCACATAAAAAAATTAAATTAAAAAAATAGCAATACTATACTCAAATCAAAGATAACAAACAAAATGCTCATTATATTAATGTAATTTTTTTTTATAAAAGTATCAACGTATGAAAAAAATATATGACTATTTAAAAATCATGGGGATAGTTTGCTTAAAATAAGGAAAAAAGTTTAACTATAATTTAAATAACAAAAGTTGAGTAAAGTTTAAGGGATTAACGTGCAACTAAGATGAAATTTCAAACTGTAAAAGATTTTAAATGACTATTTGTCACACCCCGCCAAGGCGGAAACACGGGAATGCGACCTCGAAAGGTTTTCAAGCACAAGGTACAAGCAACACACATAATTTATTCAAAAGATATCACCATAGGATGATTTATTATTATAAAACTTATTAAAAGTTAAGTAACATTGTCTGGAAACTAGTGCGTATACTGATTAACCATAAACCACAATGACTATGGAGTAGTAATAATCCAACCCATGATGATACCACCATGTGCCTGCTTGGACCCCTCTCTCAAATCCCCGCTGCCCTCCATTAGTTACCTGAAAAACATGCATAAAAGATTTGTTAACAATAATGTTGGTGAGTTCACGGATTTGTACGTAACAAGTAAACAAAGGTGTAATTCGTGTATGACCAATCATAGGCTAGCTAAGCGAATGATCACTATGCGAACCATGAGTCCCGTAACCAAACCTCTTGACTGTGGTGCCTCGCGCATTGTACACTAAAGACAATGTATGTATAGTAGAATACTAACACTCTTTTGTATGTAACATGTTAGAGCGACTAACCAAGAGTAAGGGTGTCAACCCAATAAATCTATTAAAGTGTTCCATGGCTTTTGATAGCTAATGGTTATAGTAAACGTTGTACGAGGACTAATGAGCTCATGAACCAATATGTCTCATGTTCCACATGGCAGTCACGATAGAATGTACACACACTTGTAAATGACACTAGTATTGAAGCATGTTTATCCCCCGAAATGTAAAATAGTAAAATGGGGTCGTAAAACTCACCTGATGATAGTACGTGTGGTCTGGTAAAGCTGGGATGTGAGATACTACCGTCCTGACAATGACTGCTCTATGATGGTTAAGAGTATGGTAAGTTGTATGTTCTTGTCGTTTATCATAAATTTGTTCACCCGGCTTGTGGACGTTTGTGTTTAGTGTAAAGGTGCCATGTTGTTGTGCACGTGACAATTGTTACTAAGTCTACGAAAATCTTTGTAAGGATATGGCTTTGAACATATGATCGTAAAACGTATCAAGTGGACCCCACGTGTCGTCATGGTTATGATTGCTCCCAATCTAACACATGTGGCCAGTTTAAAGTGAAACGGGTACATTTACACACGTTTAGGCCTTTATAATGTACAGTCTAGTACTAACATATGTTATATATTCCTTAACATGTGTTATAATATCAACTGATTCCTTTATATAAAATGTCACCCATTATCCGATTCTCTAACCTCTTAAAACGACTTGATTGCTTAGATTAGTGTCCAAGAGAGTGATCACGAGTGTGTATAGGTGTGTTTTTAAGAAAAATCGGGTATAAATATCCTTCAATTGTGGTGTATGGCCGTGAGTATATATATAAACATGTTGGACTAAAAATTGACATTTTATCATTTATGAAGAGCCGAGGGTAGGTTGCAAGGTATTAGTTATAACATGAGTGTATTGTCTCGGCTTGATCATGTTGATTTCGAAGGTAGTGAGTTCATGTGCAAGTTATATGTATACAAGTGTTAATGTGTGTTAGAAGTTGATATAGATTCCTAACCACAAGGTAATGCTTCGCAATTTATCACCTATAGGGTGTTGTGTGATCGAAACGTTGATATAGATTCCTAACCACAAGGTAATGCTTCGCAATTTATCACCTATAGGGTGTTGTGTGATCGAAACCATGAAGTTTAAAGGTCAAGATCCGGGTTAACAAGGAAAGCCGAGTAAGATATGATGAATAAAGAGACTTGTATTTGGGTGTCTTACCTAATCGGATGGAATGATGATAATAGGTGAATGGTAGGGGTGAGCATTTCGTGGTTCGGACCCACAGGAACCTTGGACCCGACCCACGAGAACCTTGGACCCGAACCTTTTTAAATATATGGGTCGGTTTCCGGTTCTAGATTTATATGAATTATCGGTTCCGGGTCGGGTCGGGTCCAAACCCACGGTTCTAATATAAGAACCACAAGAACCGTTTGTATTTTAATTAAAAAATAATAAAATAATCTTTTTTAGTCTTTTCACTATTCGTTTTTACGTTTTATTGTAATCGATTTCATGTAATGTTAATACAATATTAAAAATATTATTTATAATAATAACAATGTATTTTTCTTGAAATTTTTTTCGGCTTAATGGATATGCATAGATGATATATATTATATAATATATATTATATCCAAATTTGAAGTAAATATTTATATATATCACTCTGATGTGTGTGTGTATTTATTATGTATACATAACAGATTCACATAATGTTTCTATTGATGAGAATAACAAAAATTGTTACGAAAACATAAGTCGAAAAACGAAAAATGACTTAAAAAAACTCATGGGTTATTGTTAGACTGTCTGTTGTGGAAGCGCGGGTAGCACGACGCGAACAAGGTTTCAGCGCCCGTGCTCACCCTCAGCCACAACAGCCTCACGCGAACAGTCAAGCGATGGTGGTCGCGTGGGTTAACGGGAAAATGTGACCTTTGGTCGCGCCGTTGCTCACCTCCAACCACAACGGGGTCAAGTGACCGGATTACTTGATAGTCACGTCGGTGGCCTGCGCACGTTCGCTTGCGCGTCTACAACGAACGACCTTAGAACCATATGGAGGAATTCTTTTACGAGTATGGTAAAAGAATAAGAATATGCAAATCCTCTAAAAGTGGCTATTGCATTAAAGGGTTCTAAAGGGTCAGACCCTTTTACCCGACCCATCAGAACCTTTAGGACCCAGAACCACATAGCATTTTAAGGTTCGGTTCGTGGTTCCTAATTTCAACAATAAAAGGGTATACGGTTCTGGTGGGTCCGGGTCGGGTCGGGTCGGTTCTGGACCCTTTGCACAGCCCTAGTGAATGGTGCCACCTCCAAACCTCCTTTTGGATGCCTTTGGATACCTTGATTGCTTGAAGAGGTTTGGCTTTGTTGTGTGGGGTGATTGGTCGATAGGAACCAAGGAAAGTTGAGTGGGTGTATTGTAGAGTTAGTGTGAACTTTGCAATTCCTTGAGGCCTCTTTATATAGCATCGGCCATGGGTAAGGACAAAAGCAAAGAAGGAAGTGTACTAGTCTCTTGGGAAATGGATTGTTTCATGTTGTTAATCATGCATTTGGGATAGTGATAAGGACACAAGAGAGCATGCATGGGACTTGATTTGGGCCGATTTCCATGATGAAACGTATAAGGGGAATGGTTGACTAACTTAGGGATATGATTAGGATTGTTTGTTGTCCAAAATGGTGTTAGTTTGACAACTACACACCTTTTCTTCTTCCTTTTGTATTGATCGGCCAACAAGAGACAAAAAGAGGTGATCTTGGTGATGTTGATGTGGTATCTTTGTCCTTCTCGATCTGATCATGGGGTAAGAAAAGGGTAGAGGTTGCTCTCATCATGGTGTAAGCATTGTAAGTTGAAAGGGACTAATCACATTTGTTGTTTGTTTGTTGTTTTCGGCTGCCATATGAATCCAAGAGAGGATATCCAAGTTTGGATTATAATCATGCCTTGGAAAGCTCCATGTTCCTTGCTTGTTTCCCGTTTGGTATAAGCTTTGGACAAATCTTTGGTGGTGAGTAGTGGAGGATCGGCCGAAGGGTAGGGACAAAAGAGGTTCATGGTTTATTTGGAATTAAATCCCACATGGGAAGAAGGTTTGTCAAGGTGTTAACTATTTTTGTATAAGGTACCTATCACTTGAGTTGGATATTTGTCTTGTGTGGGTGTTTGTGTCATCGGCCGAATGGAAAGATAAGGGAAAGATCATAGTTCTCATGATTTTTGTACATAATCTAGGTGATAGTGGTGGATAAATGTGGATTTTCTTGTGTTTTACTTGGGTGTGATCCGTGCGTCTGTGTGTGTATATGTGTATGCCTAAACCGAGTACATTTTTGTATGTGTATATGGTTATAGATCCAATGATACATATATACATATCCATAGGTTTAGTGTTGATAAAACGGATCACTAGTTGACTTTGAGTTTTGCTCGACCATTAAGCCAAGGTATGGTAGGGTTTTGATTAGATTGTAGATCATTCTATGACGACATTAACATGTATTATGCTTACAAGTTATGAACATAAGTTATTAGGTGTTGACATATGATAATATTGATGATCCATGAACATGTGTTAGCAAGGTGTTATCATGTGTTAGTGAGTGATATCTCATTGATTGCTCGTTTGGTGATTTGTCCGGGCGTTGTATGCGTAATGACTGATCTTTGTTGAGTTTTCTGAGTAACTCTTGCTTTACCAGACTGGGGGTAAAATGTGTACAAAACGTCTAAATATGCACATTAAATGACAAATAATGAATGAAAAGCGTACGGACATTACCTGGTTCTTTGACTGTTGTCACACTATTTTACCCTCATTTTAAGATTGTTATTGAAAATAAAGTTTAACTTTTGGGTATCTTAAACTACACATCCCTTGTACATTTTTATAGATAAAGTTAATCTATACTTTTATACTACATTATAAAGGAGGAAGCATGGGCAAATATGTCCAAAATGTCCAAAGTTAAAATGGCATACCAAGGGTTTATTTACAATTTCCTAATTTTTACCACTTTTCTTCCCTAAATGCCCCTAGAAGATAATCAACTTTTATATGAAAATGGAACTCACCCAAACTAAATAAACACATGGGATAACAATATTTTTGAACAAATTTCATATAATGGCGATGAAAGATAACAATTTATGTTACCACAATGAATAATCTTATCTCAGCTAAACTTGTATGAGTTTTAAAACTTTGTCACAATAATACTTATATTATAAACCCTTTTCATATATACGCGTCTACCCAACGGAAAAGTGAACGGGATGGTTCGGCTCACTGGCTACATTGGACAATTTTTTAGCTGCTGGGTCAGGTTGGGCAAGTCTATTACAAACTTACAAATCACAACTTTTACTTTCTATATAAATGGACATTGACATTCATATGATAGTGTATACAATATCATATTATTACCACATGCTTTTGTCATTTAAACGAACTTTATCATTTAGCAAGGTGTCTTCAATGACACGGTTATATAGATATGCAATGACCGAGCAACTTACACAAGAGTGATGTTTATGTTCATATTGGTTTGTTACAGTAACTTACCTTTGGTTTATTAAGATTTGTTCAATAATGAGTACATGGTTTTTATGGTGAACTGCAATCAGTTAAAGTGGCGGTGTACATTTCTTTTCTTTTCTTTCTACGAATACTTGTTAAAACATAGTGTGCACATTTCTATTCTTTTTGCGTAACTTGCGGCAAAAAACCTAAGTATCATAATGTTGTATTGCAACCCATTTGTGGATCCCGTTGCACGCGAAGAAAAAGTAGACGAGGCCAAGTATAAAAAAGAAGAACTCAAGGAAAAGCTAGAGTGTGAAGTGGAAGAGGCCAAAGAGGAAATCAAGGAAAAAGAATATGAGGCCAAGTATAAAAACGAATAACATTAGGAAAAGCTCAAGGAAGAAGCAGAAGCGATAAAATATAAAATAGAAGAATTAAAGGAGAATGTTGAGTGTAAAGTAGAAGAGGAAAAAGAAAAAAATGCCGAGAAAATCGAGGAAATCAAAGACAAAATTGAGGAGAGCAAGTACAAAAATGAAGAGCACAAAGAAAAACTCAAAGAAGAAGTAGAGGAGGTTAAACATAAAATAGAAGAGTTCAAAGAGAAGGTCGAGTGTGAATTAGAAGAGGATAAAGTGAAAATTAAGGAAAAAGTTGAAGACAGTTGCTTGGTCGGGACATATTTAGCGGCGGTGATGGGATGTGGTTATTGGTGGTTGCATGTGTGTGAAAAAGAGTGTCTGTGGGTATGAATGAATGATTGAGGATGAATATTGTCTGTGGGATGTGGTTATTGGTGGTTGCATGTGTGTGAAAAGAGTGTCCGGCGGCGGTGAAATCTCTTTCTCTCTCTTCTCTCGCTCTCTGCCTCTCTGAGTCTCTCTCTTTTCTCTCGCTCTCTACCTCTCTGAGTCAAAGTGTGCATATGTATGTATGATAATAAAATGAAGAAGTGGGAAAGACAGGTGTATAGACTGAGATGATAACACCTACTTAAACCACACTACAAAATGACCAATATACCCCTTTTAAAACAGCCTTAAAAAATGCCCACAAAACGCACCCTGCTAGGATTCGAACCGGACCACCAGCATAAACACACCAACACACAGCCTTAAAAAAACAGGCACAAAACGCACCGTGGTGGGATTCAAACCGGAGCATAGAAGAAACACACCAACACCCTAACCAACTGCACTACACATTCGATTGATTTAATTATCAAACAACTTAGTATTTAACATGTTTATAAATCAGAAAAGAAAAATAAAAAACAACGTTCAAATCAATTTGCCTATTATCATATATATATATATATATATATATATATATATATATATGGTTGAGTTCCTGTACAAATGGTGTTTTTTGTGAGAAGTGTAAGAAGTGTTTTGGTCCATTAGATCTAAAGATGGATGGTTGAGATTGAGTAGTGGCAAAATTGTAATAAGTGTTATAAACTTAATTAAAAGATTTGACATGATCGTGGTATATTAGTCTTTTTGTTTGTTTTTAAAATAGAGATAATTAATTATTCCATTAAAATCTCTCAATCTACTACCATTTCTCTCTCTCTCTCTCTCTCTCTCTCTCTCTCTCTCTCTCTCTCTCTCTTCCAAGATGAAGATCGATGATCATAATCTTTCGAGGAACATCTCATGACCTACCATAGTAAGCATTTGAAACCTATTTTTTTCTTCTATAAGTCTAATAATGAAACAAATATTGAATGATTTGGGTGTTTTAAATTAAAGGGTTTTTGGATTTACAAGAAAGATGATGAAAATGATGAGAGGTTACTGCAGTGTGTTTGGAGGACCAAGGTAAGTTTTATATTCATTAAGTCTCATGTAGTGATTGTTAATGATTTAATGCAATAATCTGGTGTGTTATAGATAAAACGACGAAGATAAAACACACCGGTTCATCAGAAAAAACACCCTTATAGTTAATAATAAAACACATCATTTCTAATCGAAAAAGCATTTTGGGGTTTTTTTTCTTTTGTTTGTTGCATGTATAGGGACTAGCATGAAGAAGGCTAAATTAAAGTGTTTAAACGATGATATTGGATCATATGAAGGGGGCGCAGAGCAAAAAAAAAAAAACCTATAATCGAAGTTTTTTTTTTTTACATGAAAATAGGATGGTATTACCAGCTCCTGATGTGTTTTATTAGCTTTCGATATGTTTTATCATGCATCTATTGTGTTTTTATACTCATGGTTGTATGATGATGTGTTTTATACTGATGTTGTGTTTTATACTCATGAGTTGTATCATACTGTTGTGTTTTATGCTGATGTTGTGGTGTTACGGTTGAATAAAAAAATGAAGAAAAGATATAATCTTTTATAAAAAATGGAAATGTATGTAAATGCATGATACTAGCCTAAAATAAATTAATGGATTAATTATAATTAATAGTTAAATTGACTAATATACCCTTATTGCTAAATAAGTAAGATTGCCACGTGTCAAGTTTCTATTGCTTCTTACACTTCTCACAAAAAAAAACCATTTGTATAGGAACCTAAACATATATATATATATATATATATATATATATATATATAATGACTAGCTTATACCCCGGGAGCGTCCCGGGTTGAGAAATCTAAGTAAGTAAAGTGATCTTGTATTGGTGGCTATCTCTTCCTTGGAGATAGCCGGTGTTTGTTGTTTTAATGAAGTTCACTTTTCAAAAAAAAAATCTAAACTATAAAAATGGCATCTATGTATCAACTTACATTAGATACTTTTAAAAAAAATATACCAAAAGATCCATTTCACCATACAACATCAACACCTAAAAGATATTAACGTTTAAAAGTTATGGGAGAAAACGTTAGAGATAAAAATATAATTTTGTTTTTAAATTTTAAATTATTATTTTCCTAAAATAAAGCTCTTGCCACATAGGATGACACATGGCACACTCAATGAAGAGAATAGCCCCTTTAAGTGTCATGTCATTAAAATGACTTTGGTTTATTATATGTATAGATAGATAATGATTTAAGATCCGAACAAAAAGGATAAGAATAAGTTGAGGTGATAACTCCAAATTCAAAAAAATTATAAATAATCTATATATATATATATATATATATATATATACCAAACCAATGGCGTCATCCGTGGGCCGCCCCATGCAGCCCACCGTGATCTCTATAAATAAGATCACATACAATCCTTGTAGATTCATTCAGAAATAATTATCACTACTACACTCATTGTAATTTCCCTTGTTATCAATAATACTCCGGTGTACTTACAGTGGACGTAGGTCATTAACGACCGAACCACTTAACTCTCGTGTTCTCACACACTTCATACACACCTTCACTTACACTAACACTCACACGGGTTACCACCACGGTTTGGGTAAAGGATTAATCTGACAGTAACATAGGTATTAACCCCCCGGTGATTAGTCCTAATCTTCGGGATACCTATTGTTTCGTCACCATCATATAAGTTTATTAAATTAAATTTTAGTGATTATATTAATAATCATAATTGTAACTAAAATCATTAATAAAAGAAAACACATGATTCTTTTTTATACAACATATTTATATTTATGTATTATTAACTTTGAATTTAAATCATGTACCTTAAATTAACCCATTTTTAAAAAAATTAATTTGTTATTCTAAGTTTAAAATTAATCTACATCTAAATATACACTAAATAAAAAAAACACATGAGGGACACATGGCACTCTCTCATGAATTCTCTCAATTTATTATTTAATACATTAAACTCAAATTTAATTATAATAATTGATTTGCAAAACCATCATATAAGTTTATTAAATTAAATTTTAGTAATTATATTAATAATCATAGTTGTAACTGAAATCATTAATAAAAGAAAACACATGATACTATTTTATATAACATATTTATATTTATGTATTATTAACTTTGAATTTAAATCATGTACCTTAAATTAACCCATTTTTAAAACAATTAATCTGTTATTCTAAGTTTAAAATTAATTTTGTTAAAAATATTTGACAAATTATTATTAAGTTTTATTATTTTTGCCATTGTTTTAGATGTTAAACTATGTTCAGCAAATACATATTAATTTTAAATGCTTAAAATAGTTCAAAAGTCAAATAAACAAATTAATAATAACACAATGCAATTAGTCAAGCTGTTTTGTGAGACTTTTATATTGCTCAAAACAAATCAATCAACATTAATCGATTTTATGTATAGTAATAAAAGACAGCACATGGAGTACATAAAACTCCATCATAAAGCCTCGCATTTTATTATTTCAAACAATACATTTATTTTAATTTGTTTCTTTATTTAATAATTATTACTTATTCAGTTTTATTTTTTACAATTATAATTATTAATATAATTACTGGAATTCAGTTTAATATATATATATATATATATATATATATATCCTTATGTTTTTGTAAATCAATTAATATAATTATATTTTAATACAAAATTAGAAATAAATTAATAGACATAATTTGAAAATGTCTATGAACTAACAAAAGTAATCTTTATTAAAAATTATTTATTTTTTAAGATAATGTATTTATATGTTATTAAATTTAAATCATGTACCTTAAAAACGTGTTTTTAATATGTGGTCATTCACTCTAAGTTTAAAACTATATTTCATACAATATTCTAAACAAATAAAATAAAACAAATCAATCCACATTAATTAAATATTTGATTCAATACAAAACTAAATATGTTTGGCTATTTTCGTATTATAATAGCTTGATATATAAAATACATTTTATATATGAAAAATCATTAATTGAAATCTTCATTGACTTTGTTTTTTCAAGTTACTTCAATAGAGAAATGCAATATCTAAACAGTCTTTGCATTACTAATTCGTTTCAATCTTTATTTTCAGGCTATTAATTTACACAATCGTTTTTTATAATACAATCAAATTGAACCAATAAATGTCATTATGTTTAAGGACCTTGATGTTAGAAAAAAAAATGATTATACACTCAAGGTTAGAAATACTTTGGCTTTGAGGAAATTTGAAGTCAAATTCAAAAATGAACAACACTCAATTGGGATGGTTTAACGGATGAGGAGATACTTTTTAAATTAATTTCATTTTTTTATATCTTAGCCTAAACAGATTTACCTTTATTACTTTTTTTATTTTTGTTTTGTTTTGTTGTACGTGCAGTCTACAAGGTAATAGCTGTGTATGGAAGATATATTTTGGAATGTTTGGAAAAAAATTTATGTGAATAAAAATGTTTTTTACAAGAAATCATTTAGGGGTTCATGAATATTTAATATTTTTTCGATTGTACAGAAAACTTTTTTTATTTTAAATAAAATATGTAATCTAATTTTTCTTAATTATATTTTAAATTTATATATAATATATATAATTTAAATTGTTCAGCCCGTGTATCACACGGGTACATAACCTAGTAATTATAATGAAAATACAATTACTTAAGAGATTTTATTTAAATTTAAATCAATTTCTTAAAGTCGTGTTTATTTCAAGATGCTTTGAAAATTACAAAACAAATAGTCATGTTACTTTTTGCTAGTTCCCTTTAAACTTTGGGCTTTAAAAAATAAAATAAGTCTCATGTTTTTGTCTATCATAAAGAAGTTAATCATGACAGTAATTCAAAAGTATTTGACCAATTGTAAAATTGTTTATTGATATCATCTGAGTTCAATGTAATCCTTTTTATTTTTTTTTTGAACGGCAAATTTCACTCCTTGTGGGACTTGAACCCATGATCTCTCCCTTAGGTGTTCTTAGAAGCTTTGCTTCTACCATTGGGCCACCAACCCCAATGGCAATGTAATCCTTTTTATAACCATTTGATTTGAATTGCATAATTGTAAGCTTTATAAGTTCATAATGAGCACAAGTTTTGATTACATATTGAGCAATGAGTACTCGTACATGTTCATCATCCCATTGTAATTTTTCATTTTTCCTGAAAAAAGTTTAAATCCAAATTATATTATATTATATATATATATATATATATATGATTTGAAGAATACACCCTCTGTTTAAAAAAAAAATACAAAATTCATACACAAATATATATGTGTGCGCATATATATAACGAAATAAAGTATAACTTGAAATATAATTTTTGTTCTAAGTATAAAACTTATACACAAATTCTTATTTTGGACTGATCTAGCAATTTGGAACAAATCTTATGGACGAATTTGCAACTAAGAAATAGGAAATGACCAAAATGCCTCTGATTTAACGTTGGTATTTAACAGGGTTTGCAAATTGGACGGATTTAGCACTAAATTTCTAACCTTAGTGGCTCAGGTGTCAAAAATTCTTATTTTGGATGGATCTAGCAATGTTGATCAAACCCCAAGGACGAATTTGGCCATTTACTCATTAGTTTAACTATTTAAGCCAGGGTGTGTTTTTCTTTAGAGGTTTTCATTCTGGGGGTAGATCATAATCATATGTTCGATCCATACACAACACAAAAAATTCATCATGACAGTTTAAGCTTAGGCAAAAAGAACACCGATGTATAGGTAGAGATTACCGCTAGATTAGGGTTGTACACTGAAATAAAAATTGAAAAAAAAATAAAATTGTCAGCCTTGTACAAATTTGCCCAAAATAAGACCATTAGGTGTGCATGCGGGGAAATCATCCGGGGAGGTGAGGTGGACTCGGGAGAATGCCAAACACTGCCCCCACCGTATGATTTTCGAGGAATTCAGGGAAAACCCACCGCTCCCACCGAACAAGATGATTGGTTTGATTTTTTTTTTTTAAATCAAACTTTATATAATAAAAAATGAAGGGGGTTTGGGGGAATACCATTTTCAAACTTTAGAGGAGTAAAGAAGGAGAATGATGTGACGCTGATGTGGCACTTGGGGGAGTTGGGGGAAAAGGGGGGCACACCATATAGGGTATGTTTGGCAAAACTAGCTGGAGGCTGATAGCTGGAAACTTTTTAAATATATTTTGGTGTCTGACAGAGTAGCTGGAGCTTTTAATAAAATGTATAAAATGACCAAAACGGTCATAATTAAAATATTGTAAAAAAGGTTTTTATTTTATTTTTAAAATAGAATGGGTATTTGTGTCATTTACTAACTAAAAGCTTGTAGCTAGTAGAGCTTTTTCTTAAAAGCTACTACTAGTAGCTTTTCACTATAGAGCTTTTTCTCTAACCTAAAAGCTTCCAGCCCCTTCAACCAAACAAGGCTTTTTATTAAGTAAGAGCTTTTTCTTAAAAGCTTGAAGCTTGAAGCTCCTAAAAGCTCTTAAAGGGTATGTTTGGCAATGAGCTTTTAAGAGCTTTTAGGAGCTTCAAGCTTTAAGCTTTTAAGAAAAAGCTCCTACTTAATAAAAAGCCTTGTTTGGTTAAAGGGGCTGGAAGCTTTTAGGTTAGAGAAAAAGCTCTACAGTGAAAAGCTACTAGTAGTAGCTTTTAAGAAAAAGCTCTACTAGCTACAAGCTTTTAGTTAGTAAATGACACAAATACCCATTCTATTTTAAAAATGAAATAAAAACATTCTTTACAATCTTTTAATTATGACCATTTTGGTCATTTTATACATTTTATTAAAAGCTCCAGCTACTCTGCCAAACACCAAAATATATTTAAAAAGCTTCCAGCTAACAGCTTCCAGCTTCCAGCTACCAGCTTGCAGCTTCCAGCTACCAGCCTCCAGCTAATTTTGCCAAACATACCCAAAAGCTCCACTTACCCTGATAGCATCTTTCATCCTCATCCAAAACACAAACCTTTCCTTTCTCCATGGACTCCTTCACCGATCTGCCGCCAGTCACCGCCCCACCTGACCACCACCCCGCCGCCGTCCCACCACCCTTCTCCGGTAACAGCGCCCACCCACCTTACCCCGACGTAAGTCAACAAAAACCCCCTCTTCTTATCTTCTCTTAATTAATACATATTTTATATTTGTTTCTTTTTTTTTTTTTTTTTTTTTTTTTTTTTTTTTTAAACAGATGATAACGTCGGCAATTGCTGCTTTAGACGACAAAGACGGCTCAAGCAGACAAGCCATAGCTAAATACATCGAAAGAGAGTTCTCCAACTTACCCCCGACTCACCCCAACTTGCTGACTCACCATCTCAAACGAATGAAGAACGAAGGTCAGTTGATAATGATCAAACACTCGTATGCTCTTCCGCCTCCTAGATCTGTTCCCTTTCAACAGTCTCCTGTAGATAATCATTTCACTGATTATTCAATCACTGATAGCTTTGGTGGTAATTCGTCGGTTACCCCGAGAAGAAAGCCGGGTCGCCCGCCTAAACCCCGACCGGATTTTGGGTTTCAGGTGCAGAATGAGCAGCCACAGCCTGAGTTTGAACACCCTGGACAAGATTATCAGACCCAAAATGAAACCAGTTTGGGTCAGGGTCAGGAGATGGGTTTAGCGGATGAGGGTCCTACTCCTGAGAATGCGGCAAAGAGGGGTAGAGGTCGGCCGCCGAAGAATGGTAATGGTAATGGTAATGGGAATGTATCTGGATCGGTTGGGGATGGTGGTGGAACAGGGAGTGGGACTGAAGGAAGGCGTAAACGGGGTAGGCCGAAAGGGATGTCGATTTCTAGGGTTAATGGTGGGGTGGGGAAGAGGGGTAGGCCCAAGAGAATTGGAGGGATAGTGACTGTGCCGTTGTCCGGGAATGTTGCCAGCCCTAGAGGAAGGCCTAAGAGGGTTGTGTCCAGGCCGGAAACTGGGTCAGGTGATGTGGGGAGTGGTTCGGTTTCAAGAAGCAGAGGCCGAGGTCGGCCTTCTAAGAACAACTTCAAGAACTCATTTGGTCCACCAAGCAAGGTAATTTTTCGATATCATTAGTTAATTGAATTAACTAATGCAAACGTTGGTTGATTTATTGAGGTCCCTTTTGAATACTAGCTTGTTTTGTATCCCAAAATCCATTCAACACTGCGATTAAAACTTACCATTATTTAGCGTTACACAATAGGGTTTTAGTGATTACCTATTAAATATGGCAAACACGTGTGCCGAGTAGAATTAGTGAACATCCCACTTGCGTTAAGTATTGTCAATGTGGTCAGCCACGTTTGTTATTTCGAGGAAATACACACAGAATAGATTCTTAGCCGACAACACTTGAAGGTTGAAAAGATCCTTGCATTGGAAGTTGATGTTAAAGTTGTCGATTGCTTTGCATGCTGAATAAAATGCGTATGTACGTATTTAGTCAATGTCATTCCATTTCACATCTCATTTTTTTATTCTTAAATCTTAATCTATTCATGTAATAATGTTAGATGTTATACATAGGTGTTCCCATCATGTGTTTTAGGTTGGGCATTGTGATATGTTTTAGGTCATGCCCTAGCTAGCATAAGGGGTTGCTTTTGCACTTTGTTAGCCTATCCAATGTGTGGAGCTATTGTTTTGGTGGATTTAGGAACTCTACGTTAATGGGATTTTGTCACAAACATTGATTTGATCAACTAGGGAGGGAAGAATACTAACTTGTAGATGAGACGGTGTTGCAGAAAATGGATCGCACATTGTTTTAGAAGCATTTATGGAAATATATCAATTGTTATTTTGGGTTCGTTGTATCGAAAGGTTGATAAAAATTAAAATCATGGTTATTAAAATGGTTTCACACTTCGTGCGTCGTGAGTCTTTTAGTTTTCCTGCAATCTTAAACCCTAAGCTCAACTTTATGAGATACCGGTAAGATACACAATAGTTTGTCGCAATTGGTTTTCATATGTATGTGTGTGTTGGGGGAATTGATGTGGATGACCTTCTTATTCATTGGTTGTGAAATATTTTAATTTGCTTTTAACGTTTTTAGTTTTCACTTTGTAGCTGTTTCTTTAAGCTTTGTTGTAGTTTGAAGTATGTAATACATATGAGGTTAAGGCATATGTAATTTGTTTTACGCTTTTAATTTATGCTCATGCACCCAGTGTTGTAAAAGGCGGCCTAGGCGGCCGCCTAGGCGCTAGGCGGTGGTAAAACTTGGAATTTTGCCCTAGGCGGATTCCTCGGCGTTTTGGGGACTAGTCGGAGCCTAGGCGGAGCCTAGGCGGTCCTAGGCGGGCCTAGGCGGTCCTAGGCGGGCCTATTTTTTATTTTTTTTAATTTTTTTTTTATTTTTTTTTTATTTTTTTTATTAAATTTCTAAGTATTTCTAGGTATTTCTTAGTATTATGTATATATATCTAAGTATTATGTGTATATATCTTAACATATTTTAAAAAAACCCCTAAATTTGTGTGTTATATATATAATACGTATAAAATACCAAAACGCCTAATTCCGCCTAATTTTCGCCTAGTCCCGACTAGTCCCTAGGCTGGACCTCACCGCCTGCCTAGCGCCTAGCGCCTTTTACAACACTGCATGCACCCTTGATTTTATACTTTCTAATTATTTTATTTAAAACTATTTTTTATATAATTTAAGTCGGAATAACAACAACTGAGCCCCGTAAATCCCCACTCATAGCAAAGCTCTTGGTAGGGTCTGGGGAGGTGGGATGTAGGCAAAACCTTTACCTCTATTCTTTAGGATAGAGAGGCTGCTTCTAGAGAGACTAACTTAAGTTAGAATAAACTTAGCATATATTCAATAATGGACTCATTTAAGATGTCGGTGAGAATTTTTAGCACTTTATTTTGTACATATTTAAATTTCCATTTATGTTTTAATATTTAATATTAATAATTAATTAATTATGTGAATAAATAGTCAGAATATGCTATACGTTAAAGTCAATAATTAAAAGGGTATACACAGTGGGACCCTAAGGTGCACATACATACCAAAGAACAAATTTCATCGTGTTTTCATGTCAAAGTATGATATTTTGACATATGGCATGCTGGATGAAGTGTGCCTCAAATAAGACTGCCCGAAATTGCCCAGTAAGTTGTTAAACATGGAAAAGCCACATTAACCTAGTGAGGTTGTGCTGAAATTATATCTTATGAATTTGTTATCATCTTTGGGTAGTTTTAACATCCAGTGGACAGCTAACATGATTTTTTTTTTCTTTTTTTGAACTCAAGGTTGGACCAGGGACTGCAGTACTAGTGACAGATCCTCATCAGCTTGTAGCGTACCAAGAGTTGAAGTTGAAATATGAACGTTTGGTATGTTCTCCGTCTCTTGGTTTTAAATTTGGTTACTAGTTATTTTAAGGGGAACTTCAAACAATATTAACCAAGTGTCTCAGCCCTCAGGTATACCATTAATGTCTCTTTGTTTTTTTTTTTTCCAAACTTTCATTGTGTGTTCCAATCTTTTGATTTTTTTTTTTTTTATAAATAATGTTTCTAAAAGTTAAGTGACCTAAATGGAACATATATGAATCTTGGTTAGTATTTGGTAATTACATCATTTATTACTTAATTGAACATTTATGAAACTTGCTTTTTGTTGAGTGAATTTTTTTTCTTCATTATCACCTCCTACGTCAGTCAAGTAAATAAAAAAAAAATTGTAATCACTGAATTGTAAAGTCGAGTAAATTAAAAAGAGTAATCAGTAAATAGTAAAGTATGAGTTATATATGTTTCATTTATGTTACTTGATTGTAAAAAGGTGCAACATTATTAATTTTATGAAAGTTGGATGACTGATGACTTTAAACTTGGTTACTATTAGGTTTGGTGATTTGTTTTTCTTTAAATGTGTTGAGACATATTTATGTTTTGTCTTTTCGGTTGCAGCAATCAAAAGCTAAGGAAGTCATGGGGGTTGTAAAGCCATACATCAACCCAGACTATGAAGCGTTTGGAGCACTGCAAGAGCTGGAAACGCTGGTGGGGACATACGCAGTTGTAGAAAGTGAGAAACAACAACCATATGCCTAGAAGTTAGGATTGAGACGAGTGAAGAGTACTAGTTTGAGGTGGTTACGAGTTTGTAGATGAGCAGCTGTATGTTTAAAAATTCAATGGGGACGCCGCTCGTTTAGCAGAGGTTATTTGTTAAAAGGATGTTATGAGACTAGCCGTGAATAGTACTTAAGCATGCACAAATGTATTCGTGATGCTAACTTATGTTCAGCCTTTTCATTTTACTACTTGTCTTTGCCTGTCCTTTCCGCCGTCGTCGTCTTCATCATCAGTCATCAAGCAAAGAACCCCCCTCGCGGCTATCACCGACTTTGGTAGCAATCCTCCAAACGAGGCTCTCCACAAGAACAAATTGATCTTCGACGGAAGACATTTAACCAAATGAGATGCAGATAGATCTACCGGTTAAAATAACTTGAATTTTATATGTAAAAATGAAACAAACTTTGGTACCTTGTTCACTCGGTTCCGCACCTGAGGCCTATGGCTAATTGATTATTAATAAACACATGGTTAGGGGGGCTTTTAGCTTATTATTCACAAAAGATTTTGCTCATACCGGTTTTACTAGACTACAAGTCGGTTTTCTTATATCTATCTATCAAGAGATATATATTGAGATTTTTCTACCAGATAGTCGTCATTGAACTCTTTCACCAAACTGAAGCAGTCACCAATATTTTTTGGCGTATGGCTGTAGTTCTAACTTCATATTTTGCTCATTCCGGTTTTACTAGACTACAAGTCGATTTTCTTATATCTACCTAAATCGACAGTTTGTAAAAGATATTGAAAATCAGTGAAACACAAGACAAAATCAAAGATAGATGAAGATCGATTTATTGAAATAACATTCGAATGGAGATTATCTATGTTATGTCCGTGTTTTTTTTTAGGGTTTTATATTTTATGGAATTTTGATTTAAAAAAAACGAATTTTTTTATAAAAACCCATAAGATGACATGTGGCATAGTGAGAGGGGGAGAGATAATTGAACTTGCAATGTGGGAATGCCAAGTGTCCCACATTGCTTTTAAATATTAGATGTATAGATTTCATTTTGGAGTTTAGTTTTGTTGGGATATATTGAGACCACAGTTATCAGATTAGAGACTTTTGATAGCCTATTGTATAGTTTGATAGTTGAAGGACTTAGTATGTAATTAAGACATAGTTTAGTACACAAACCCTAGCTGCTGCGCACTTGTGTACGGGCCCTGCGCACTTATGTTAAGTGTGCAGGCCCAGGAGCCTTGCCTATATAAACCTTGTGTGTGCACAGCTCTAGGGTCAGGGTTTTGGGATAATCTTTGTAGCACACGTGAATAGGTGCGTATTTGTCAGTGTATTCCAAGGTGTTCATCATCAAATCAGTAATGGAATCATCATGTTATTCATTGTGTGTGTCGGTTTTATTCATGTTCATCTTAGGGGTGAGCAATTTTCGGTTAGGACCGAAAAAACCCGAACACCGACCCGAAGAGAGCCAAAAACCGAACCTATACCTATGCATTCGGTCAGCCAACGGTTCCATATTTTAGTAAATCTCGGTTTCGGTCTCGGGTTCGGTTCTGGGCTGAAAAACTCACATGAAACCCGAACCGACCCGAAGAAAGAAGGTTTGTGGAGGGGCTAGAGAATTGATTTTCATTGTCTTTTATTTGATCTTGATAACCTGTTCTTCATATAACGAACCTGATAAACTCCTATGGCTTTCTTCTCAGTTCCTTGTATTCTTATGCGGCGGCTAGCAAATGAAAAAAAAACCCTAGAAGCATATGCATTATACATAAAGACAGGTTGTAGTATTTTAAAAGCTAAGGTTAGCAAAATACAACTCTTGTAGAATAAAGTACAAGTTGTTAAAGCTCTTTGCTTTGGGTTTTGAACTTTTTGATCTATTAAAGTATTTTCATATTATAAATTTTTAAAGAAAAGTATAATCTAAAAGCATAAAATATTAAAAATAAAACCTTGCCACTATTTATATAAAATTAATTAAAGTACTAAGTTTTCTTTATAGCTATCATCACTGTGCTCAATCTTGAAAATGCAAAACCATCTCCTACATTTTGCACCAAATCTCAACTTAAAAAATCTCATACATAATCTGCTGAAAGGGTAAGGCTGGCTACCGGAAAAAGCTCCGGCCTATATGTTTTCACTCTTTTCTATTCATCCCAACTTCTTTACTGCCGCGCTGATGCTTTGGCCGGAATTTTTTTCCGATGTGTTGCTTACCTCTTTTATCTCTTAGCTCTGAAAAAGGTCTCGGTTTTACCCGAAAACCGTCCTACCAAAACCGAGACCGTCGGAAACCGAGTATGACAAAGGTGGTCCGGTAGTCGGTCCCTGATTTTTCAGAATTTCGGTCTCGGGTCGGGTCGGGCTTTTGCCGGGTCGGTCCGGTTAATACAAAATGCTCACCCCTAGTTCATCTAGTATCTTTGTCTTTCTGGATTAATCACTTAAAACACCTAACAAACAGGTGTTTCTAAGTGATAACAATCTATTGCATATCACAAGATCTAGCATTCGGGACTTACAATTTGGTATCAGAGCCTCTGTGCTCTAGATTGTATCTACTTTAAGATACCAAAACCCTCATCTTGTTAGTTTTTATTATCAAGATTATTTTCTTTATAAACTTTAAAATCTAGGTGTTTTTCTTATATTTTGGCTTCAAATTTCGTGAAAATTGTGTTTCTAAAAGTTTAGAGTATGTTATTTTAGTTAGAAAATGTTTTGGAAAGGATTCAGCTGAGTTTTGTGTTTTTCACAGCCCGTTTTGCGCACTTATTTCATATAATCTGCGCACTTATCTCATAAGTTGAGCACTTGTTTCTTGGTTTGAGTACTTGGGTCATATATTGCATACTTGTAACTATGAGTACTTAAATCTCTGATTTTAGTACGCAATCAAGTTTTATGCGCACTTATTGCATTTCCATTGTCTTGAGCACTTATCTAGGGTTTCTGCGCACTTAAACAGAAATCGTGGATTTGTGCGCACTTATTGAAAGGTGTAGTCTTGAGTACTTGGCTAGGGTTTCTGCGAACTTAAATCTTAAACGAGAGTTTAAGTGTCCGCGCACTTATTTTAGTACGCAGACTGATCAGTAAACACTGAGCACTTATCATGCCAAGTGTTAACTGATCTGCGCACTTATCTAGAAACACAACCACACGTATACTTCCGAGCTGCGCACTTAACAAAAGACTACAATTTGACAAGGCTGTTTACATTCTTACAGGTTGCTGCATACTTATCTGGACTGTGTGAACTTAGCTGCGCACTTATCTGCGCACTTGCTGTGAACTTAAGGACTTGGACATTTTCTGGACTGTTAACTAAAATCTGATTAACTAAACCCTTAAAATTCATCTAAATTATGGCCGGTAACGATAACCATTCAACAGTAAATCCTATCACTCAACAAGAACTTGAAACCGGAACCACAACTAGAGTTCCTAAGTTAAAAGGTGTTGAGGACTATGGAACTTGGAAGAACAGAATGAGGTCATTCTTCTATGTTACGGACTTCACCCAGTGGAATTCTATCCAGTTGGGCCCACACATTCCTATGAGAACCACTGCCACAGGAGAAGAGTTTAACCCTGATCCAACCACTTACATCGATATTGATAAACAATTACTCCAGAGAGATCATAAGGCTTATGGTGCGCTTACCATGGCCTTATCAAACGATGTTTATAACATGTTTGAGGAGTATGGCATTGCTCATGATCTATGGTTTGCGTTGAATGAATACTATGAAGGGAACGAAGAGATGCGCCAGTACAAGCAAGACATGGTGCAGAAAGAATATGACATGTTCGGCAGTATTCGTGGGGAAAGTTTGAGCTCACACATCGAGAGGTTCATGAGTATGTTGACTAAGATGAAGATGGCGGGAATTCCTGTGAACAACAGAAATTCAATCAAGAAGCTGCTAGACTCACTGCCAAAAGAATGGAGCATCCAGTGTATGTTGATCAGGAAAGAATATCTAGACGCCCAGTCTACCTTGGCTGATCTTATCAACACCCTGAAGTCGTTTGAGATGGATATCACAAAGAGAGAGATGAACCAGACCAATACGAAGGCAGTACCCATCACTGCAATGAAAAACTTGGCATTAATGACTCTAGTGGGTAACATGGGTTCAAGCTCATCTCATGTGTATGCTGATGGAATGGTTGGTGGTAGCTCTAGTTCAGGAAAGACCGTTCCATACTCTCAACCCAGTGGCAAGAACTCTCAACCCTCAACTCTCAATCCTCAACAAACAAGGCTTGCTAATGAACACGTTGAACTCTTCAACGCCTTCATGACCAACTTTGAAGCATTGAAGACAGGTGACCTGAAGAATGATATGATGAGTCCGGAAGATATGTATCAAGTGGATCCCGATGATATGGAAGAGATGGACCTGAAATGGCAAATGGCCATGATTACTCTAAGGGTTAAGAGGTTTCAGGACAGAACAGGTGATACGCGGGGGAAAATCTTAGTCGTTTCGTGTTTAAGATTGTATTTTTATGCAATTTTATGGTTTTGGACACACTACTTTGATAAAGTTTGCGTTTTGCAGGTTTAACAAAGTTTAAGGTGTATTTCGGAGCTAAACGAAGCTTTGGATTGGAGCTAGGATGATTCAGGAAAGAAAACGAAGAAGAAAGATGGAGAAACTGGTGAAGGCCTGTCGCTGACGGACGCTGTTAGTCAAAGTCAAAGAAATCAATATTTTTAGGAAAATTAATGGGACTTTAACCAGAGACTTTGACCCGAGACTTTGACCCGAGACTTTGACCAAAGACTTTGACCAAGACTATTGACCAAGACTTTGACTAAACTAAATGGTCATTAAGAGGAGTTTGACAATGGAGACTATATAATGAAGTCTTGAGAGTAATCTCTCATCATCCCTCTCTATCAATCCAAATCATTCCATACAATTCAAGAACACCAAAATCATTCGATTCATCGAAGACTTTCAAGATCCAAGATCCAACTTTTGAAGAATCAATCTCCATGGCCATGAGTGGCTAGTCTCTTTGTATCATGCCTAGGAAGTAAACAATCGAAGTTTTAGAGTTTAACATTTGGGTATTTCTTTAAACTTTTAATCGTGTGATTGTGTGTTTGAATTAACTGTATTAGACTGCGATTAATCTTATGTTGAATTCATTTTAGTTAATTGATCTTATGCCAATTTCTAATGTCATGAACATGTTTTCTTGCTCTAATACAAACATAGGGTTGTATGTTCTAGGTAATGAAGTGTAGTTTAGTCCATCTCTGATGTTGATGAAACTTGACACCTAAGCCTATTGAACAATCACCCCGTTAACACCAATTGCACTACATTTGTTTGGCCCATTTGTAAAAACTTTAGACTTCAGTTGTTGAAACCTAGGTGTGATTCTTTTAATTAAATTGTTTACAAACTACATTATTTTTCATTCATATAATTTCAATTCAAGTTTTTAATATAACAAACAAAACCCTTCCAATCAAATTCTTAAATGAACCAAGTCCAAACTTCATAAGTTCTCTAGTAATCTTCATAAGTAACACCGTTTAATCAACTAAGTAATATCCACTAACCACACGCTCCTTGGATTGATACCCTACTTATCCTATCTATCTAGGTTAATTAGGTTTTGTATGAACCGTGACGACCGGCTCATCAAATGGCGCCGTTGCCGGGGAGCTAGTGCGCTTAGTGTTTAGTTTTTAGTTGGTTATTGTGATTAACTGTTTAATTTGTCTTTGTTACTTCTTTTTGTTCGTTTTTACGCGTGGTGTGTGAAGTGTGCAGGTGACAGATAATGCATGCATGCCACTTGTGTAAAATCTGAAGATTGGGAATTTAGCAAGACTTGATCGTCATCATCACAATGTATTGGGAAGATGATGATAATACTTGTCCTTGTTGTGGGAGCCCATATCATTTGTGGCGAGATTGTCCAGTAGCCCGTAGGAAAATGGAAGCATTTAAAGAACGAGAAGATCGTATTATTTTTGGGCTCGAAAAACCTGGAGGTTCACATTTATCTTCTTCACCATCATGCAAAACCAAAACAATTTATCGAGAAGGTAACAACCGGCGACCACCCCTTCCACCAACTCTCATTAACCAAAACCGTGCCAATACTCCACCACATCCACAAAACCAAAACCGACAATATCCCAACCAATGACCCGTACAATACACATTATGCCATCCACACTCTAAACCACCTCCACCACCGGAAGATCATTCTTGTTTTTGTTGCGGGAAAATTCACATAAGTGAAGATTGCCCAGTATTCTGGGGTAATCCAAAGTATTGGAAAGAAAAATTCAGGGCTGGTTATAGGGCAAAGCCACGTCAAGAAAATTACCAACCTCAATTATAACTCAAATTGGGGTTATGAAGGTTATGAATCCGAAGAGGAGCCATTTTCAAGTTACCAAGAAGAATACAATATGAACCACAATGAATATCCTCAACCGACATATGAAGAACCTCAAAACTCACGAGATTCCAAGTTCGATGCTATCATAGATGTGATAAAAGAGGCAAAGCAGGAAAATGAAGTGAGAGGCAAAGCTCATGAAGCTTTGGTTATGCAGGTTCACCAACTAGCTGTGGAAATCTCCCAACTTAAACGTGAGCGTGATGAGCTGGCTAGTGGTGCAGTGGTTTATGCTGATATAGATGAAGATACTGCAAGTATTTCTGAATGGTTAACTCCAACTGAAGACTTAGTATCTCATGAAGATCTGGTGGCTGAGGTGAAAGTTCTTCACGAATCTCATCCCGTGTTGATTATAGCACCCAAAAAAGTGGAGGATGAAGGTTTAAAGATGAAGAAGAGGAAGGTGAGCTGGGAGGATATTGGGCAATTTATTGCAAAATGGCCCCGCAACAAAAATCACCCAATTCTCATGCCAATAATTGAGAATCGATTGTGGATTTGGCATGTAGACTACCGGGTGTATGTTGGAAACTCGGTAGTAAAATGTGGGATAAAACCTTCATGCATATATTTGATGAACAAGTGGAAGGAGAAGGAACAGATTGGGAAACATAAAGTAAACTACCGAGCTTATCTTGGTAACTCGGTAGGAAAATGTTCACTTCAACCACCGTGAGTAAGAGGTACTTGTTAGTTTTTGTATATTTTTGTATTTTTTTTCTTTTTGTTCGTTTTTTTTTATTTTGTTTGGTAGGTAAATAAACGTTGTGGGTGTGTTTCCTATATAACCCTCACGAGACCTCACTCGTCCTCATAACCGGGCTACTGGGAGGTTTAAAGGATCTATCTTAGTTAGTGTATATTCTGTCCACTGATCAAAATTAACTAAAAGATTACTTGGTAATGCTTTTAAACAAAAAGTAAAACCGATAACTCTTAATGTTTTTGTGAGAAGCTTGCTTCTACACACTTATGAGTTGCAGGTTAATTTATGATGGAAGTGGAACTATTTTGTTGAAGAACACATGGAATTGAAGAATGAAGAACAACCAGGTGCATCTATTTCCATCTCTTTAATTTTGATCGTTTACTTAGATTTAATAAGTAGATTGTAAACTGTATATTGTTGATTGGGGTGAATTCTTTGGTTTGGCTTTATCACATTCCCGTAAACAATTTGAAACTTTCCCTACACATTGAGGACAATGTGGACTTTAAGTGTGGGGAGAGGAGAAAAATTTAAACAGTTTGAAATCCACCATTTAAACACTACACATTGAGGACAATGTTGGACTCTAAGTGTGGGGATGGGGGAGAAAATTTGAAAATTTTTCAAAAATGTCCTTGTCCTTGTATAAACATTTTAAAAACGCAAGTAACTAAGTCAACACGGGATGGTATGAACCATTTTGGTCTTTTGTCATGGTCAGGTTTTGAAAAATTCGCATGATAACTCTCAACTAGTTTTGGTAAAAAGAATTACGGGTGGTTATCTGGGAGTAGTTTGCTTGAAAGGTCGATTTATTACACACATGTCATATACTTACCCATCTTTCCATGTGAGATTTTGAGCCACCACAACATGTTACACTTTATAAAATTCTATCCATTTTGCATGTTGTGTTCCTTTGAAATGAGAATGCCATTATAGTTGCATACGGTAGAACTTGCACCTTTAATACGTTTACCGCCCTAGATCGATTGTGAACACAAGAATGATTAAGGCATTAGGTTAAACCTTTTATTTTTAAACCATTTTTATCATCCCTGACCCATTCCAATATCCCTTAGTTAACCAATCTTGAGCCTTAAGCATTTTTCAATTTACCACCCATATAAACCCAGTTGACCCATAAGCCTTTTTCACTTTAAACCCGAGTGATGAAAATTCGATTGTAGGTTGTTCCTTTGTGTTGTAAATAGTTCAAAGTTATTATTGTTAGTTGTTTGTTGAAAAAACATTGTAGAAAAAAAAAATATGCTCTAGTTAGTCGTTGAATAAAAAGGCATATCCTTGCTTTTTAGTTGAGTTAGTTTGTTTGTTTCTATTAGTTTGTTTGATGTAATAAAAATCGAATTTTCATCACCTTAGTCACTTTAAATATCCCATTCCACACCCTTCGCCCAGCCACGTTACAACCCTTTTAAAGACCTTTTGACTTGTGTTCGCTTTTGTGTAATTTGGTGAAGTGCGATTAAGTTGCAAGCTTATACCAATATGCATTATAATCGGTTTTGAGAGTACCATATATATACTAGTACATCAATACTAGTCAATTGAACCGAGTGGAGAGAATATTGCGAGGGATATGTGTGTGGTTTATTGGCCTTAGAAGGTAGGCTAATCTTGGGTAACCACTTGAGTTTTGAAAAGAAATATTCATTAAAAGTTGGGTAGTCTTGATTGTAGAAGCCATAGGAACTGGGTATGACATTAGATCTTAACTCTTTGAGAATGGGGAATGCGTTTTGTGTTTGGAATTGTAAAAGCGTAATAAATTTGCTTGAGGACAAGCAAAAGATAAGTGTGGGGATGTGATACGCGGGGGAAAATCTTAGTCGTTTCGTGTTTAAGATTGTATTTTTATGCAATTTTATGGTTTTGGACACACTACTTTGATAAAGTTTGCGTTTTGCAGGTTTAACAAAGTTTAAGGTGTATTTCGGAGCTAAACGAAGCTTTGGATTGGAGCTAGGATGATTCAGGAAAGAAAACGAAGAAGAAAGATGGAGAAACTGGTGAAGGCCTGTCGCTGACGGACGCTGTTAGTCAAAGTCAAAGAAATCAATATTTTTAGGAAAATTAATGGGACTTTGACCAGAGACTTTGACCCGAGACTTTGACCCGAGACTTTGACCAAAGACTTTGACCAAGACTATTGACCAAGACTTTGACTAAACTAAATGGTCATTAAGAGGAGTTTGACAATGGAGACTATATAATGAAGTCTTGAGAGTAATCTCTCATCATCCCTCTTACTTCATCTCTTACACCACCTATTCATCCTATCAATCCAAATCATTCCATACAATTCAAGAACACCAAAATCATTCGATTCATCGAAGACTTTCAAGATCCAAGATCCAACTTTTGAAGAATCAATCTCCATGGCCATGAGTGGCTAGTCTCTTTGTATCATGCCTAGGAAGTAAACAATCGAAGTTTTAGAGTTTAACATTTGGGTATTTCTTTAAACTTTTAATCGTGTGATTGTGTGTTTGAATTAACTGTATTAGACTGCGATTAATCTTATGTTGAATTCATTTTAGTTAATTGATCTTGTGCCAATTTCTAATGTCATGAACATGTTTTCTTGCTCTAATACAAACATAGGGTTGTATGTTCTAGGTAATGAAGTGTAGTTTAGTCCATCTCTGATGTTGATGAAACTTGACACCTAAGCCTATTGAACAATCACCCCGTTAACACCAATTGCACTACATTTGTTTGGCCCATTTGTAAAAACTTTAGACTTCAGTTGTTGAAACCTAGGTGTGATTCTTTTAATTAAATTGTTTACAAACTACATTATTTTTCATTCATATAATTTCAATTCAAGTTTTTAATATAACAAACAAAACCCTTCCAATCAAATTCTTAAATGAACCAAGTCCAAACTTCATAAGTTCTCTAGTAATCTTCATAAGTAACACCGTTTAATCAACTAAGTAATATCCACTAACCACACGCTCCTTGGATTGATACCCTACTTATCCTATCTATCTAGGTTAATTAGGTTTTGTATGAACCGTGACGACCGGCTCATCAACAGGTCGAAGGGTTGGACTGGGAAAGGCTGGCTTTGATAAGTCAAAAATTAGGTGCTACAATTGCAAAACTCTCAGACACTTCAAATATGAATGTCCAACGTTGAATCAAGCTGAAGTTAAACCTGCATAGAGAACGGTGGCAATCACGGATGGAGGCGAAGCCAATCAGCAGAAGGCATTGGTGGTTCAAGATTTTGACTGGGGAGAGGAAGTTGCTGTGGCAGAGGCTGAAGTGAACAAGGCACTGATGGCAAAGATCTGCACAAAATCAACACTTGGTGTGAGCTCTTTGGAAGGGTCATCAGCGGAGATGCCAAAAGGAGAAGGGATGGAGAATGCTGGTCTAAAAGGTGTGTTGAGTGAGGACAAGGGAAAGGAGGTTGCTGCCGAGGAAGCTTTAGTTGCTGAGAAGACTTCCACAAGCAAGGCTGATCAACAACCGCAGAGCATGCAGAAGAAGGTTGAAGAGAGAGACCTGGTAAGTATTCCGCTTGAAATAAAATCAAAGCTGTGCTCACCAAGGTGTGTTACAGCCGTTGCTTACTGTTTGTCTCACAATAGGAGAATTTTAAGAGAAATGGATGACATCAAAAAAATCAACACTGAAATGAAAGAAAATGAGTTAGCATATCAGCGAAAGTTAAATGCAACAATAGCTGAAATGCACACTCTAAAATAATTTGTTCTAAGAAAAGATTTTTTAATAAATGACTTAACTGAAAAACTAGAGATATCTAGAAATGAAACAAATCATCTCCAAATTGTTGTGGACAAATGGAATGTAAGCAAGCATGCTCATACAGATATCCTTGATTGTTCAAGGAAATCATTCGTCAAAGATGGAATTGGGTATAAGGATAAAAAGGGAATTGTAAAATCTCTATTTTTACCCTTGAGCAAAAGTGAATATATACCCATTCCAAAACCACATCCAAAAAATGATCTTTTTGAAAAAGAATGTGTCACATCTGAGTCAAACTCTAATATAAGTAAAAGCAGTGCAGATATGACCCAACAGGATCAGGTGGACGATGATGAAAGTTGTGGTGGACAAACAATGGGGTTAGGTCACCCAGGTGCCAATTACTCTACAGTGAATTGGTTCATCTGGAGTCATGACAAGTCTAAAACTTCTTTGAATTCGGATGAATGTAATAATTTAACTAAACTGAATGATTGTAATAGTTTATCTAGGATGGATAACTGTAATAGTTTATCTAGGCCGGATGACTGTACTAAATTAACTTCCAAACTTGATTTCAAGGGTGTTGTGGACCCTAATGATAGGATGAATCCTATCAAACGCTCAGATATTTGTGTTGAAAATGTTATGCCAGTTTGTGTTGATCTTAATGATGCATTCTCTGATAATGAAAATGTATATAGACCATCTCCGTTTGTTCCAGAACTAAAAAGAAACAGGTTCGGGAAATTTCTTACTGAAGAAATTCCAGAGTTTACACCATCATCAACAGATATGTCATGTTCTGAAGAATCACAAAGTGATACAGATAACACAACTTCTGAAGAATCACAGAGTGATACAGAAAGTGACATCAGCGAGCCAGAATGCAACACAAATGAGGAATCAAGCAACAACAACAATGATGAAGCATGTTCAAGAGACAGCCCCAACTCAAGCAAATACAAGAGAAGAACATCACAACCATCATCATCCAGATCTTCTTCAAAGATCAAGCCTAAACACTCTAAATGCTTTAGATGTAGAAATGAGGGACATGTGGTTAAAAATTGTCATTTGAAACCCAAACCACAAAGTGATACCAAGACCCAAAAATCTTTTTCGGTTCAAATTAAAGATCTTCAAGAAACTATAAGAAGTTTTGTTAAGGTCACAAAAACTTGGAAAAGACAAGAGTCAGTTTTGGGTGAAAATCACGACAGATTAAAACTAAAACAGACCTGGATTCCAAAAGTTACTTAAAATATGGTCTGAGTCGTGATTGTACATAGTGTCTCGTATATTCATCTGTATATTTCTCTTGTTTTATGTGTTTTTCAGAATAAACTACAGAAATGGTTGATTGCCCTGATGAGATATCTATGGCATGTTGATAGCGGGGCGTCAAGGCACATGACGGGGCTAAAAGAACTCCTCAAAAACTATCGGTTCATTGATGGAGAGTTTGTTGCTTTCGCCGGCAACGAGAAGGGCGGAAAGATAGTTGGGATAGGAGACGTGATTTCTGATGCACTGACTTTAGAAGATGTGAACTATGTTCCAGAATTGTGCTACAATCTGCTGAGTGTATCACAAGTCTGCGACAAAGGAATCTCAGTGTTATTTAATGACATGGAGTGCATCTTTCTAAAGCCAGGATTCATACCTCCTACTAATATGATTATGCTTAAAGATCCTAGACAAAATAACACTTATGTGATAAACATGAGAGATGCAAAGTCTGAATGTCAAATGAAATGCTTACTTTCTAAAGCATCCGAGTCAGAGTCACTGTTATGGCACAGGCGATTAGGACATGTTAACTTCAAAAACATTAATAAGCTTTCAAAACTAAATCTTGTCAAAGGTCTTCCTTCCAAGGAATTCCCTTTTTCTGAAAAATGTTTAGCATGTGCCAAAGGAAAACAACACAAGAAATCGCACAAGTCCAAGACAGTGAACTCTATCGACTCGCCTCTTCAATTATTGCATATGGATCTTTTTGGTCCTATTAGTGTTAAAAGTCTAGCTAAAAAGTCTTATTGTTTGGTGATAACAGATGATTTTTCTCGATTTACATGGGTGTACTTCTTGGAATACAAAAGTGAAGCTGCTGAGATATTGATGCTGTTTGTTCCTCTCATTGAGAACATAATAAAGACAAAAGTTAGATCATTCCGAAGTGATCACGGAACTGAATTCAAAAATCAAAGTTTCGTGACTTTCTGCAACAACAGAGGAATTCATCTTCAGTACAGTGCTACGAGAACTCCTCAACAGAATGGTGTTGCTGAAAGGAAAAATCGTACACTTATTGAAGCGGCCAGAACCATGCTTATCGACTCTAAATTGCCGATCATCTTCTGGGTTGAAGCTGTGAATACCGCCTGTTATGTTCTTAACAGAGTCTTAATTGTAAAGACGCGCGGGAAAACAGGTTATGAATTGCTCTTTAAAAGAAAACCTCTGATTGACTACTTCAGGCCTTTTGGATGCTCATGTACGCTGCTTAACAACTACGAGAACATAATGAAGTTTGATGCAGTTGGAGATGAGTGCTTCTTTGTTGGATACTCTTCAAGTCAAAAAGCTTATAGAGTGTACAACAAACGAACCAAAATGGTTCTCGAGTCTTTCTATGTTGATTGGCAGGAATCCAACTCTACCAACACAGGAGCCGGTCCTGACTGGTTCTTTGACGTGGATGTTGTTTTCAACAATTTCAGCATCATTGAAGACCAATCATCTGAAAATCAAGCAGCCGATCCTTCTCCTCTTGAAGATACTCTTTACTCTTCCGAAGACGATGCTGCACCTTTCACCACCCGATTTTCTCCACTCGTAGCTGATCCAATTGTTCCTCTTCAGTCCACAAATGGTGATGCAACTGTTGAAACTACTCCATCTCCTGAAGGTACTCCAGCTTCAGAAGAAACATCTTCAGCACAACAGTCTGCAAATGATCCATCCAGTTCATCAATTCCTGTAGATCACCTTTCTAATCTGCCTTCCCAAATTCAAGAAGAACCAAACATGGGATTTAAGTCTTCTAAGGATCACCCTGTGGAGAACATCATTGGACCAATCTCTGAGGGTGTTCTTACTAGGAATCAGGCAGACAAACTGAATATTGCACTTTCAGCCTTCATATCTCAGACGGTACCTTTCAGCATTGAAGATGCTGTCAGAGATGCAAGTTGGGTTGAAGCCATGCAGGATGAGCTGTATCAGTTTAGAAAGCTCAAGGTTTGGGAACTTGTGGATCTACCTGAAGGAAAGTATCCTATCGGAACAAGATGGGTGTTTCGCAACAAAATGGATGAAAGAGGTGTGGTGATTAAGAACAAGGCTCGTCTGGTTGTTCAGGGCTTTCGTCAGCAGGAAGGTATCGATTATGAGGAAGTGTTCGTTCCAGTTGCTCGACTTGAAGCCATCCGTATCTTCCTGGCATACGCCTCATACAAGAACTTCAAAGTCTTTCAAATGGATGTGAAGAGTGCATTCCTGTACGGGAAGATCAAAGAAGAAGTCTATGTTTGTCAACCCCCGGGTTTTGAAGATCCTCATCATCCCAACAAGTACTACAAACTGGATAAGGCTCTCTATGGACTTCATCAAGCTCCTCGAGCTTGGTATGAGACCTTATCTTCATACTTGCTGCAGAATGGGTACACCAGAGGGAAGATTGACATGACTCTGTTCACCAAAGAAGTCAACAAACACTCTATCCTTGTTCAAATTTATGTTGACGATATTATCTTTGGCTCCACTGATGAAAACTTATGCAGGGAATTTGAAAGCATCATGAAGTCTCAATTTGAAATGAGCATGATGGGCGAATTATCGTTTTTCTTAGGCTTGGAAGTGCAGCAGAAAGAAGACGGAATTCTCATCCACCAAGCCAAGTATACAAGAGACATTCTGGCAAAATACAACATGACCGACTGTAAGCCGTCCAATACTCCTTTTGCGGCCCAAACAACACTTGTACCAGATCTTCAGGGGCCTTCAGTGAATCCTCACACTTATCGATCAATGATTGGCTCTCTGATGTATCTAACAGCTACCAGACTAGATATCATGTGGGCAGTTGGATGCTGCGCGCGTTTTCTGTCCAATCCTAAGCAATCGCATGAAACTGCAGTGAAAAGAGTCTTCCGCTACCTCAAAGGAACACCAAAACTTGGTTTATGGTATCCTAAGAGTGATAATTTTGATCTAATCGCTTACTCTGATAGTGATCATGCAGGTTGTAGGATTGACAGAAAATCTGTCTCTGGTGGTTGTCAATTTCTGGGTAACAGGCTAGTGTCTTGGTAGAGCAAGAAGCAGACTACAGTGTCCATCTCCACTGCTCAAGCTGAATACACAGCTGCATCCAGTTGTTGTTGTCAGGTGTTATGGATCCAAAATCAGCTTTTGGACTACGGTTTGAACGTCATGCATACACCTATTTTTATTGAAAATCATGCCTGTCGTGACATCGTGAAGAATCCAATTGATCATTCTAAAACCAAACACATTGAAATTCGGATTCACTCAATTCGCGATGCTCACGACAAAGGATATATACAGGTGTTGCCAATAGATACTGCTGATCAAAAGGCAGATATCTTTACAAAAGCTTTCGATAAAACCCGGTTTTATCAGTTGGTTACATGGCTTGAGATGATAAATTTTGAATAAAAAAAAAAACTTTACTTGTGCATATTTTATAGAAAAATCTTCTTTTCATTTAAAACAAGATTTTTGGGGGAGAAAGTAAACCAGTCCATTCCTAATGCAAAATTAATTCAGGAAATGATAGGAACTAATCATATCTCGTCAGCATGTAAATAGGACCCAGAGGATGTTGTGGCCTCAAGCAACGATGTGTCGGTAGATTCAGCCTGGAATCAAGTAAACTGCTGATAGGTGATTAACAATGAAGATCTACACGGAAAGCTGGATTCCCATTGTGCTATAGGTCTGCACAAGCTGAGTCCGGTCATACATAGGTTGAGAAATTAAAAGACACAGAAAATTTTGTGCATAGGTAAATCAAAAGACACCTAAGAGTGCAAGCTACCAATGCGGGGCTAAGAAAAAGAAAATTTTTGATACTGAGCAGCAAAAGACACGCAATGTTAGTGACGTGCAAACATATCTAGATAGCTCACCAAACGATCAGATGATCATCTTCTCTGCTTATGGTAACATAGACCTGAAGCTCTCATCATCTGATCAAGATAATGATCATCTTCTCTGCTTATGGTAACATAGACCTGAAGCTCTCATCATTATATTTCAATAAACCTTGAGGATCGGTAAGCCAATACCTAGCACACTATGGGGTCCATAAAATTTTCGTCAATATTACCGAAAAACATGATAAACAGCATCGCCAAACACATGTTGAAAGAGAAAAGGCATGGATTTAAGTGGACAAGCATACCGACAATTGTTCTTAGGCTGCAGCTATCCAACGGGAAGTTGAAACGGGTTCTGGCAGGTATGGTTAGTATGATCTTGAATGCAGAAGGTGAGACTTGGTAAAACCCCACTTATCAAAATGGATTTGGGCTATAAAATCTCTTATTGGGCCAAAACTATGAAATGTGCGTACTTATTGGGCCCTGCGCACTTGACTCAAGTGCGCATGCCCATCTGTTGTGTATATATACTCAGAATTTTTTTTAAACAGTTTATTCTAACCCTAATTTACCCTAACCATCATCTGATCATTATCATCTCTCATCATCATCACCGTTCATCATCATCGTTCATCATCATTATCACAACATAATCACCCCAAATCAAACCTAATCACCCCAAATCAAACCTCATTCTCTTCATTTTGTTGATTATATCCACTGATTAAGGTAGTATTTTGGTCTAATGTTTTGGTCTTGCTTGTGATTACAGGGCCTTAAAGGATGATTTAGATGCATCAGTTAGGGATTTAGTTGTTTCAATGGGTTTTGAACTTTTGAAGATCTGCGTACTTAAGGATGAACAAGTGCGTACTTGTCTCATGGAGACTGCGCACTTGTCTCATACTTATCCTAGCCACAAGAAACCCTAATGTCCTGCGTACATAAGTGTGAACTTAAAAATCTTAAACGAAGGTTTAAGTGTCTGCGTACTTGTCTAGTACGCAGACTTGACTGTGTTGCCAAGGGGTTACCATGCCCGTGTATAGCTAGATCTGCGCACTTGACTGAGTACTTGACTCATTTGACTATGACTTGGACTGCGCACTTGGAAACCTGCGCACTTGAACTTTAAACAAATGTGACATTCATCTTGACCCTTGAGACACTTGAACGGACTGCGTACTTAAACTCGGACGTTAATTATCTTAAAACTAAAAATCAAACGTATCATGGACACTGATGAAACCAATCCATCAAACCTTGATCCTATGATGGTTATAGTTACAAAACTTAAAAAAAAAAAAAAAATAATAATAAAATCTGAGTCTAAGTTCGTTGTTCGTCTGAGTTTAAGTCTAAGGTCAATTATTGGAGATCTAATGGGCTTTTCGTGCTCTTGTTTTAAACAGATGGCACTCGACTGGGATCCGAGAGGCATGCACAATCAGCCGATGAATCTTGAAACTGATGATGTCAAGTTTAAAGACGTAGTGACTTGGATAAGACGCAGCAAAATCGGATATGCTGTGCAGCACGTTGTACCAGTCTACGTTTCTCATATTGAAGACTTCTGGAGGTCAGCTCGAGTTGAAACTGCATCAAGAGTCAAGTGAATCAATGCTACAGTCCGAAACAAGGCTGTAGTCATCACTGAAGACACCGTTCGAAACATGCTGAGACTGCAAGATCAGCCTGGAACTGTTAGATTCATGCCCAAAGCAGATATTCACCAACAGTTCAAGAATTTTGGCTACAAGGGTGATTTCGACAAGAGAGGCGACATCAATAAGAGCCATCTAACAAGAGACTGGAGACTTATTAGTCATGTATTTATAATGTCTCTATGTCATAGAAAGGGAGGCTACAACGCGCTCAGTGCTAAATGGTCGACAGCGATGATAAAGATTTGCAAGAACGAAGCGTTCAACTTGTCAGGCATGATCTTTGATTACATGGTAAAGAATGCAGAAGCTGGGTCAGGCAAATGGGTTATGTACCCAAGGTTTGTGCAGATGATGATCAACGCACAACATGAGAATCTGCCCCTCGGTGATCATTACAATTTCACCAGAGGTGCACGATTCTTTACTGAATGCAACACGCCTGACTGGGAACCAACGCTGGAGAATATGTATGCGGCCCAGCGATATCCATTTGTCATGGAGCTGTACAACAAGATCAGGAAGAGAAGGTCAGATGCTACTGAAACTCGACAACAACCCACAGCTGTTCCTGCACCTGGACCATCTGAACCTACTCCTTCTTCAGCCCAGCCAACTGCTGAAGAAATTGCTCTAGAGAAGGCCAGGGGGAAAAGAGTGGCCACTGAATCTGCTCCATCAAAGCCCAGCAAAAGGACAAGACCAGCTGGTTTATTACAAGAAGGGAGAGATACATTGACACCTGAGCAACTTGAAACTGCTGCAGCCTTACAAGAAGTTGCTGAGTTCGAAAGGGCAGCAAGAAAGAAAAGGAGAGAACAGCTACCTGAGTCAGAGATTCCTCGTGTAGTGACTCAGGATGATATCGAGGAACAAGTGATCTTGGAATCCATCTTTGGGGCAGAACAACCAAATCAACCAGGGCCTTCCACTGCTGCTGCTCCAGCCCCCAAAGCTCCAGCCCAACGATCTGCTGAACCATCCTCCTCAGCTCCTGCTGCACCACGTCGCAAACCGGTGCATCAGGAACTGTATGAGAAGCTTGTGAAAGAGGTTGGTAAAACAGATGCCAGGGAAATCTGCACTCTGAAGAGTGACGTGCACAACAATCAAGAGCTGAGAAAGAAAGTGAAGAAGCTCAAACACAAGAACCGGAACATGGAGAAAATCATCAAAGATCAAAGATACCTGATCAAGTTTTAGAATCAGGTTGAAATGCAAATGTTTGAGATGTTCCAAGAGTTCAAAAAGCAGTAAACTGGTGCTCCCAGCTCTACATTTGATGAGACTTTTGATTTCGGAAAGTTTTTGGAGGAAGAGAAAGAGAAAGAAAGAGCTGCTGAGGAAAGTGAGGTTGACGAGGTAAGTGAAGATGAGATGCCCGAGAGATTCGTGGAGATGGGAATGGATGAAGAGGTAGTTTATGAGACGTCAGATGGGCACAAGTTGGATCCTGAAAGATCAACTTGGTTTCCTAGAAGGCCCATCACCATTCCAGCCCTACATCAAAATATCCATCACACCAGGTCAGCTCACCAGGAGAAGATTATCTCCTGGAAATATGATGAAGAGAAAAGATTGTTCGCGGTGAAGAGAAGAGGGGGAGTGATACAATATTTCAAGGGTCAAAAGGAACCGAAGTCTCTCCCCGATGGGATATCAGGGAGCTCAGCAGGACCCCATTCATCAATCACTCCCTCGACACCCAGGTGTCCATGGTCGAGTGGTTTATCAGGAAAGAATGTGACACTGATTTCCAAATCCTGAAGCCGCAGAAACCAAGAAGGAGGATCTCCAAGAAAAGAATCCATCCAGCAACCGGACGTAGCATGATAACTTATGTGATTGACCCTCCACAGGTCGTCACACGAGTTCCTATTAGATCTGAGCTTCCAGTGATGCTGAGGGACTTTAAAAAGTGGTTTTACGACAGCAACACTGGTGAAGCAGTCATTAAACTACAGGACGATTCAGAGGCTTTGAGGATTTTGGATCCAGTAGACGTGTTTGCACTTAATCTGTCAGATCTGAATATGCTGTTTGCAAATCAGATAAATGTGGGTGCCGGGAACGCGTTGTTTGAAGAAGCGGTGTTATTTAGAAGGGCTGTGGATATGGCTATGAATCTGAAAAGAGAGCTGCTTGAGATAGTCGACAGGATCAATGCAGCAGATAAAGAAAAGGATGACAGGGAGAAAGCTGCTCAAGCTACTGCTGCTGCTACTGCAGAAGTTACTCAACCTGAAGTCGAGACTACTTCAGAGGTACAAACAGAAGATCCTGCAACAGTAGCCGATCCTGAAAGAACTGCAACAGAATCAACTCAAGCTCCTCAAGCAGTTGAAGAAGATCCAGTCGCACTGTACATGCAAGACCCCCCAGAACAGGTTGAGGCGGAGCAAAGCGAGGTTGAGATAGATTGAAGATTGAAGAACTGGTAGCTGTGGTCTAGGGGGAGTATTGTTGGGATATATTGAGACCACAGTTACCAGATTAGAGACTTTTGATAGCCTATTGTATAGTTTGATAGTTGAAGGACTTAGTATGTAATTAAGACATAGTTTAGTACACAAACCCTAGCTGCTGCGCACTTGTGCACGGGCCCTGCGCACTTATGTTAAGTGCGCAGGCCCAGGAGCCTTGCCTATATAAACCTTGTGTGTGCACAACTCTAGGGTCAGGGTTTTGGGATAATCTTTGTAGCACACGTGAATAGGTGCGTATCAGTGTATTCCAAGGTGTTGATCATCAAATCAGCAATGGAATCATCATGTTATTCATTGTGTGTGTCGGTTTTATTCATGTTCATCTAGTATCTTTGTCTTTCTGGATTAATCACTTAAAACACCTAACAAATAGGTGTTTCTAAGTGATAACAATCTATTGCATATCACAAGATCTAGCATTCGGGACTTACAATTTTAATGGAATAAATGATTATTTAAAAACATGTTAACTGCTATAAGCTATTGAACAATCGTCACTACGTGACACATAGATGTTTCCGACATCGGTTGAGGTGTTGCATTGAGAGCACCAGATGATCAACACATACATGTTATGTGTGTTGACACCCTCTCATTCCCACCTAATATCTCCCCTAGGTTTACCACTAATCAATTTTAGCCCCTCCATTTTAACCTTTCATCTAACTTTATCACTAACTAAGCTAACCTAGTTAGGTTCTAGAGTTGTTTTGACCACTTGATAAACTAACAAGACTAATGAGGTTATTCACAAACTGGCACATAACCGGGAGTTACAATAATAAAGTGTGCACGTTGCATTAAAATCAAAAGGTATATAGTATCTACTAGTAAAAATGCCCGCACGTTACATCGGGAATACTTTCACGTATTTTGGTTATTAAATTAATTTGGTAATACATGTAACATATAATATCTAAAGATAAATTGTTTTTTTGGGTTGTTTTAAATGTAATTCCAAACAACCAACAAAAAATTGTAATACAAACAAATGCATTAAACATGTTTGTTTTGTCGGAAGCGTATATGTATGTATCATGTGAAATGTGCCAAGAGGTGGATGTAAGTTACTTACAATGTTTTGATTAGCCCTATTTTGCAACCTCAATAATAGTCAAGAGTTGTAGGTGTATTAATTACTTTAATATTTAGTGAAGGAAAAAAATTATCAAAAAAGTGTTAAGAGGTTGGATCATCCTACCTGACCCATTTTCATGCACACTTAAAGGTCAACCATTTAGACCCTTGTTTCCCCCTTTTTGTTACAGGAGAAAAATGCACACACCAATGAGTTATGGTTATGGGTGGATCAAGTGGTTTGAGTGGTAGAGACTCTGATTTGATCCACATTTGGTAGTTTTATAAACAATGTTGTATTATATATGGTTTACTAAAACAACACTTTAAAATAATCAAATAACTTCTATTAAATAAAACAATTCAATACAATGTAAGCATTTGAATGTAAGTTAAATGACTTTGCTCAAGATCAAAATTTGGGTAAATTTCTTCTTAACTATGACAGTTTATCCGGTTAATAATTAAAAGCAAACCAGATTGAAGTTGTTTCTGGATGATATATGTACTCTCACACAAGTAAGTTGAATTTAGGCTGCCTATTTGGGGAAATATAGCACTCCAATGAAAACGAACCAAGTAGAGTAGTTAACTGTTGATTATATATGACATACATTATCACCCATTTGACACACACACACACACACACACATAGCTATACTTATTTCTGAAAACTGTTATTGTATACCGATGTAACGTAGCCACAAGTATTAACATATAAGACCATACATTAAGATGATAGCTTATGTATTTGTAAAAACACTTAGGCATATTAATGTCTTGCTAAACACTCTTTCAACTCAAGAACTCAATTTCTAAAATCAAAACAAAGTCAAGCAGAGCCTGCAAATATTCTACTGACGGGTGCTAGTAAAAAGGTTGAATTTCTGGATTTACACACACCCCACAATATGACCCATTTAACTATTGCATATTATCACCATATGTATTTTTCATAACAAATAAACCACTCATATAAAAAACGCAGAGAGTTAAAATATGTAATCCAAAGCAGAGTAAGTATAGAAATCAAAATTAATTGTGAATTGCTAGGTAAAAGGGTCTGGATAGTATGTAAATCTTAAAAGTCGTTATATATTGCATCTATTTCATGACTAAAAAATGGAATCATATTTTAACGGGGTAAATCTTTTTTTTTTTTGGTATAATATGGGGTCAAATAACGATGCCCGCTTCAAATAAGAGAGAATTACAAAGATTGTCGTTTAATTATTATAAAAATTGCATGTTCTGTCTTTTATGGAAAATTTTCACTCATTATGTCCTTTATTTTCTCAATTTGCTGCACCCTCTGTCCTTTAGCCTAACTTAGTTAACTTTATTTTCTAAGTTTACACTTTAGCCTCTATAGTTTTGATCGAACCTTAACCCTTGATTGACCTAGAATTCGACCACGACAATTAAAGAAATCATAGGGCTATTATAGAACATCAATTTCGATCAAAACCATGCATAATAATCGTACTGACCTGATCGTTTTTTAGGCTAAATCGAACGATTAAAATTGCGACTGGTTGATATTGTTCTTCAAATTGTGAACGATTTGGTGAGTGTTTATGGTATATTTTTGCACAGAAACGGTCGACTAAGGCATAAGATGTTATAATTGGTTTCAATTTATGGTATAGAGGCTCGGTTTGCAAGAGGGTTTTTAAACGTTTGAAGACCCTTATTTTCTCAAAATATATTTTTAAACGTTTATGGAACGTGCTAAACATCTTATGACTTAGTCGACCGTTTCTGTGAAAAAATATACCATAAACACTCACCAAATCATTCGCAATTTGAAGAACAAGATCAACCAGTCGCAATTTTAATCGTTCGATTTAGCCTCGAAAACGATCAGGTCAGTACAATTATTATACATGGTTTTGATCGGAATTTGATGTTCCATAATAGCCCTACGATTTCGTTAATTGTCATGGTCGAATTCGAGGTCAATCAAGGGTTAGGGTTCGATCAAAACTATAGGGGCTAAAAGTGTAAACTTAGAAAATAAAGTTAACGAAGTTTTTTAACCAAGTTAGGCTAAATGACAGAGGGTGTAGCAAATTGAGAAAACAAAGGACAGAATGAGTGAAAAATTTCTATAAAGGACAGAACATGCGATTTTTATAATAATTAAAGGACAATCTTTGTAATTCTCTCGTCAAATAATGAAGTCTGCTATTGTTTTCTGGGTCTGCGAATGGGTCAGAACTTGTTTTTTTTTTTGTGCATGAAAATGCCTAGAGTCATCTTATATGCAAGAGATGATGATAACCTTTGAGAAAGATCTGTCATTTATTTTGATAAAGATGCAGGTATTGATAATCGAAAACACTGTCATTTATTTTGAGAAAGATCTTTATTAATCGAAACATTCAAAGAAAAGAAATGAAGCCCACCAAAAGTCAGTTTTTTTAGATGTTTGGTAACAAAATGAAGTTTCATGCTTAAAAGTTGTTGTATTATAATAACTTGTGCTTTACATATTAACATATAGAATGATCAAACATTTGGTAGATCAAGAGAACTTATTTTTCAAGAGTTTTCTCATGACGAGTAGCATTTTTAAAGCAATTGTAGAGTAATAAAACACAAGCTCCTAGATCTAAACTGATATATTGTTTTTCCCTAAGAACATAATCCTTCTATCTATAAGATATAGTAAGATGGGAACATCTTCAATTAGACGTAATATAGAACCTAGTAGCTTTACAAATTAAGTTTTAACCATTTTGACAACATATTTTATTTTTATTTTTTAAGCGACTAAAGATAATGCATATAAAGATTTTTTTATAAATTGTGATTTTTTGTAGAAATTAATTGCAACTTTTCAGGAACTTCAAATGCTAATTATGTGACAACCGTTGAAATCATAGGTCATAGCCGTACACCTAACTACACGTATACACTGTGCATGACATTACATTACATTTTGCATGTCTTATTACAATTGGGCCATACAAGGTTCCGACAAGACAATCCCGAGACACACAGTCTAACAGTAGACACATTAGTTAACACAAAGTCCCATCTAGTCAAATAATTCATGACTGATTATAGGAAATCCATACAAACTACAAGGGTAATTATATTCCCATCTAACATGTGGACATAGACACCATTTGAAATACATCTACATATTCATATGGACACACATAGACAAATGGATGATAAGCAAAATTTAAGACCATATAACTATGTATATATGTATGCGATGCACATACATGTGTGTATAAATGCTTGTATCAACAAGAGTCCATTCCCATGTGTGTATAAATGCGATGCGCACACACAAACACACACACACACACACACACACACACACACATATATATATATATATATATCCACGATCACATACACACATATACAATTACCATTGCTTGAAACTCCCATCCTACACATACATACATACCTCATGACATGCACACACTAGACCAACCTAAGCTCCAAGCTACCATTTCACCAAATTAGAACTTTAGCAACCTATCACAATAGAACCATGCTTGGATGACTAACCTAACACCCACATTTCAAGTTCCAAGATCAATTAGGAGCATGTGTGTATAGCCTTGGTAGAAACAACTCTCATTCCTCACATATGTACACATATACACGACACACATACACTCATGACCAAGTCACCATTCTTATCCTTCCAAACTACCAATCTTGAACCCTTATACAAACATGGAACCAACACAAGCCCTCACAACCTCCAAGCCAAGTTGACTAGCCACAATAACCTCCCTTTTTCCCATAATTTTCGGCCTCCAAGAGGCGTGCACACAAACAACCAAAAGCACTAGTCAACTCTTTATACTAATATGGCAAAACATAAAACACATGAACCATTATACCTTGTCAACCTTGCCACAAATGAATTGCCCCTTCCCCATAAGTTGCGGCCGCTACACCACCCCTACATGTCAAACCAAAACTCCCAAGTCAACCCTTATGACTCTAAAGGCCTCTAGTGGAATGCACACCAAGAAAGCAAGTGTTGACCTTCTATAATTGTGAACCAATGAACTCTTGGCTTCCTTCCCCATTCTCGGCTATATATAGAGGCACATGAACACTTGTGATCACACCACAACACCACAATTCACACTAACACTTGAAAACACCTCCTTCCTTTCTTGTTACCCTTCGGACGAAGACACACCCACCCAAAGAGCTTGGTTCGATCGATCACTATTTTCATTAGGAGGTTATGAGACACTAGCAAGCACTTAGGAATCACATTGTGGGGAGTTAGCTTATTTTTCTTTTGATAACAATTGGCTACACACACAAGGTACTAGAACCAAGCTATTTCCTTCTTTTCTTACAATGAATCGGCCACATGTAGTGTCCACCCGAAGACACCCACTCGCACACACCACAAAGTTGTTGCTAGTCGAGTAAAACTAGCTTAAACACCTAAGTTTTATGATTAAAGTCCAATGTTTTCACTTAATGATACACACACCCATATATACAGTTACATACCTCCTAGAATACATGTATGGACATACGCATATACCCACACATACATATGTATGTATGCGTGAGTGCATAGGGTCGAGGCCGGCCCAAAAACAAGTCAATTTCGCTTAGTTTCATAACATATACTAAGGATTGTTTTATAAACATGTTTTAAAGACATTAAAAACATGTGTTAACAAGCTTAACACAAGAGTTTTCTTGAAAACCTATGAAAAACATTTATGTGCGTGCATGTACAAGGGCAAAATACATAAATATGTTGTTTTTATACAATATCCCATAGAATATATCCATATCTCACCCTAGACTTACATAACTGAGGCATAAGTAACACTCGGTAACATTCAGTAAGTCAAGCCACTTGTTTTTACCAAAAACAGACTAAACATAGTCACATTAACGACAAAAACGAACATTTTCTGACACATACACTGTGTGACACACATGGATAGTGGTACAGAAACCCCTAGGTCATAGGTGTTTCAGTCAGGTGAACAATTGCATGATAGTTGAACCAAACATACACATAAGTTGCCTTTAAATGAACATAGGGCAACCCAGACCAGATACACCGCATCCAATTCAGTCCAGTCTAGCATCCAGACATCAAGTGAGTTTTTCACAGCCCCTTTTTACCATTTTTACATTTTTCCGGGGGAAAAACATGCGTACAGTTTTTAGTTACATTCATGACTATTATGTGAACATGAGACATTAAGGTTCAGGATCCATTAAACCCTCGTGTCATACATCATACCATAACCATTAGCTATGGACTTAGCCATGAAACACCAGAATAGATCTATTAGGTTGACACCCCCACTCTTGGTCAGTCGCTCTGACCGGATGACAGATATCAAAAGAGTGTTTGTATTTCACATTATTTCATTGTCTTTAGTGTACAATGGGCGAGGCACAACATGTCAAGGTTTGGGTATGGGCTCATGTCAGATCACATAGTAATTATTGCCATAGCTAGGTAGTAATTTAGTCGGTTTTGGATTACATGTCCATCATATAGAAAACCCGTGAACTCACCAACTTTATGTTGACCTATATTTTTACATGCATGTTTTCAGGAAATTAGCATGGAACGTGGAACTTGTGGGGGTCGCGTGCGAGCATTTATGGGATACCTCCTTTTGAACCGTTGTGTTGTTGTTTTAACACTAAACATTTTTATGCAATGGTTTTGAAATTGAACAATTATCTTTATGTTTTGACAAACTTGGTTGTTTAATGGAAGTTCCTGTTTTATTTTAAGTAATACTCGTGTGACCTTTGTGCTTGGAAATCATTCAAAGTCGCACATCGCGTTTCCGCCTTGACGGGGTGTGACAAATTATAACTTGTGCAACTACTTACCAAGGTACTGAACTGATTACACCAATAAAAATTTGCCACAACTCCTCCATAGATTATGACATAACTGCATCCCACTGCACAAAAACATCAATAAAAATAGTACATGTAAAGAAAAAAACATCATAAGGATATATGTGGTATGCATGGGCCTGAAGGATTGGCTTGAAGCAGAAAATTGCAATTTGATATTATCATATCTGATTGTAATGATGCATCTTCTTAGCATTGATCTGAAAAAAGAGATGGCCTTTTTAAATATGGTACACAAAAGAATCAGTTTTGAAAAAGCACATAACAAAAATCAGCACAACATTAAGGTTTATCAGTTGCCTACGAATCTAAAATCCACCCAAAAAAATCCCAACAACAACGAGACCGGGATGGTTGTATGTAACCTCACTTAATCGGATTTGGAACATGCAAAAGTAGATCGTTAACCTGAACCTAGTCTGTCAACACTTCCATTTCATTATGATTGAATGCGAAGATGTGCACGGATTTGTTGGATGTCGTCATCAAGCTGTTTGATAGGAACTAAGAGGCAGAGCCTCAGCGACTCGGTATATAAAAGAGATGATATAAAGTTGCTGTCACACCCTCAAATTCCACTTGCGGGGTTTTATCGCGAGGGATGTGACACATCAGGATCCAAGTCAACGGTCACAATAAACGACAACTATATGAGTAAAATAACGTAACTAAACCATGCAATATTTAAAACAACAACTCTAGTTACAGCGGAAGCGTATCAAGTTTACAAACCCAAAATAGAATTAAAACACTTGTTTAAAGTTTTGACACACAAAACATGAACCTAGACGCAAGTGTGACTCCCTGTGCCTATCCAAGAGCTGCTACCTAAGCGACCTGAGAAAACATGCTAAAAATGTCAACATACAATGCTGGTGAGTTCATAGATTTAATAAAAACGTTACCATAAGTTTTGAAAGATCTATCCCGTTACTACTATGATTGGAAACCATTACAAACGCGCTACCACAAATGAACAGCCCAGTGAGCTACCGTTACACACGGTAAGTAAGAGTCCGAGACAATATGCACCTGTCCGACCTCCGGTCGACCAGGGTGGGGTTGGTCAGACCCAATAGATCTATCCACATTCCCCCCTTATGTATCCCCACATATTCATGGTTTCCCCTGGGACTTAAATGAGTTATATAGTAAACAAAAGACAACAATAGTATAACATGATCTTTATGAGTCCAAAATACATAGCATGTTTCTCTCCATGAGAAAGTGTGTGAAAGCGGGGCTGTGAAACTCACCTTAGGTTGCGTTCTTGAAACAGACAAACTGACAGTGCTATGATAGTCCCTAATATCGGCGACCTATCATAAAATGTATATAAGTATCCCGACTAATAACTCGGAGGTTAGCTAGTCCCTAAATGTCCAGACCATAACCAAGTACGTTTGAAAACATGTTTGAATGTTGACCTGACCACACAAGTCAAGACTCGACATCCCATTGGTGACCCGGCATCCCCGTGTTAGCCAAATACAAATAACTAAGCAATCATGTGCAAATACGCACCTTATACGCATAACAGTCCATCAAGTCTAGCATATAGTTCACATACCGCACATACGAGTCATAACACGTGTTACCAGGTTTCTAGACATGCCGTGGGGCTTACGCTATGTTCCTAGGTGTCAAAACATGTTTCGGGGTTCCAAAATACACTTCCAGCATCAAAACACACAACTAGGCATCAAAACACACGACTAGGTATCAAATAGGCCACTGGAAAAGCTAGTCGCCCCCTTGGAGGCACGACTATGTTTCTTTCAGGCGACTAGCTAAGCTAGTCGCCCCCAGGGCACACGGCTAGCTTAGTTAGTCGCCCCCTGCAGACGGTTCAGCTCTTTTCACGCGTGAAACCCTCCGAATTTGATCCGAAACATGTAAAAACATCCAATGTCAATCCATAATCATCAAACAAGTTAACCAAAACAAAACCCTTAATCTATCATCAGTTTAACACCCTAATTGCAAACATTTCCCAAAATAGAATAATATTATGAAAACATCACATCATTGCATGAAAACCTTACGCTAACTGGCAAATAATCAGATTTCATCACATAATCACATTCCAAATATCATCATAGTGTTAACAACATTCAATCGCCAAATCATCACATAACACCCTAAATCCTTCTAATGCCCTCTAACGGGTCAAAACTCAATTTATCAATGAAACACATCAAACAACCTTCATAATCTGAGATAATCATCCTAGTAACTCATTCATGTCATTAGAACATCAAACACATAAGAATCCCCATGTTTTAATCATCAAAAACTATCTTATGCATGAATCTTTCATATAGAATCCGTTTAAATGATTAGACTTGCTTTGGAACTGTTTTCAAAGGGTTTTAAAGATAAAAGCTTTATAAAATCAGGTCTGGACCTTTAGGCTTCAAAATAATGACATGACAAGAGCTTAGGATGAATAAGACACCTTAGAGCTTGCTTAGAATTGGTGTTTTATGCTTGGAAATGGTAGATTTAGGGTAAAAACGTGTTACAGAGGTTAAGGATTGTATGAGAGAGGTTTGGGGCAAGTTTGGGTTGCACAAATGATGCTTTACAAGTCAAGTATGTTATTTTTAGCTGCTGCTAGTCGCCCCAGACATACTAGGCGACTAGGAAGCTAGTCGCCTCTGCAGGTGGTGACTAGCTCCCCAGTCGCCCCTTGCAGGTCGGTTTGGTTTTTCGGCGCGTTAAACACTATTTTAACATATTATAAGACGTATTCACATACCAACAAGTTATATACTGATTATAAACACATATTACTTGATAACTAACACGTTCACGTTCGTTCACCAATTCCCGAGACTCGAGACTCGCGTGTGTGCATTAAATCCCGTGATCCTCCGAATCACCAATCCTTGTACACATGGTTATGGACCGACCCCCGATGATCCCTCGGATCATCGTAATGACTCCTGATGATTCCCCAAACCATCGTAATGACTCAACTAACCTATTTAAGTGTAATACATGCATAATTTGCTAAGGTAGACTTATGCGTTTGACCAAAGTTACTAACCTGAGTTTGCCGGGTGTCACAATTTCCATTAACGACATTCAAAACCTCATCAGTTTTGATTAATTAAGAGTTATGGGTTGCTTTTAATTGCTTGATGATAAATGATGAGCAAGGCTTTTCGTTTGCAAACCAAAAACGATTTACAAATCATCAAAGAAATTGAATGTGAGGAAGATGAATGAATTAAGTAAATGTGAAGAACATAGAATGATGAATTGTTGATTAATGAAGAGTTATGGGTTACTTTTAATAGCTTGATGATAAATGATAAGCAAGGATTTTCGTTTGCAAACCAAAATGTGACACCCTAGGAAAATCCTACATCAGCTGTGGCCTGGAGAGATCCTTGGTTCATATGTAATTCAATGCCTCTTAAATCACCAACGTGTTTTGGGGCTTAATGTTAGTGGATGAGAGGACAACTCCAAAGTTAAGCGTGCTTAGGTGGGAGCAGTACCAGGATGGGTGACCTTCTGGGAAGTCTCCACCACGGCAACAAAAAACAAATCCGTGAGCTTTGGATGGGCAACCCATTGGGGCAAAGCAGACAATATTGGTGGTGAGATGGGTCGGATATTATAGATGGTATCAGAGCAACCCCTATGTCGTTCGGGATGGTGGGTGCATACCTCATCACGGACGATGAGACTCTAACAAGGGGTGAATGTGACACCCAAGGAAAATCCCACATCAGTTGTGGCCAGGAGAGATCCTTGGTTCATATGTAATACAATGTCTCTTACATCACCAATGCGTTTTGGGGCTTAATGTACCAGGATGGGTGACCTCCTGGGAAGTCTCCACCGGGGCAACAAAAAACAAATCCGTGAGCTCTGGATGGGCAACCCATCGGGGCAAAGCAGACAATATTGGTTGTGAGAGGGGTCGGATGTTACATAAAAATGGTTTACAAATCATCAAAGGAATGGAAAGTGAGGAAGATGGTAGGTTGTAAAAAGTCATGAGTTGCATTAGCTGTTTGTACAATTGCTATCAAAGGTTGTATAGTAAGGGTATAAAGGGAAGAAAATGAGTAAAAATTAGAAATTTATATTGTGCTTCTTGAGATGCTATCTTAAAAAGATGGTAAAATTACTTTTTTGTCCATTTAATTTCTTTAATAAGGCAACTAGTAGGAATCCCGCGCGTTGCCGTGGGAGCGATAATATAAAATATGATATTCTATATTTAGTTTTATCAATTCTCTCGTGTATCGTGTCCATGAGGATTTATGTACCCTAACTGAGCCTTAAAAATATGCTAAAACTATGTGGAATGCATATACATGTGTTGGTAAACTATAAATACTCTAAATCATTATGTCCACCATTCAAATTATAAGTTTTTTAATCAATTCAGAATCGAATTCCATGTTTAAATAAGTTTGAAATTAGGAGTGGAGATTAGTGGTCGATTGAGGGTGCCCCGCCCCACTCTCGTTTTCTTTGCTCAATAGTGTAAGTTTACGTGTCATCGGCCTAAATTTTTATACGCAATATTGTGTCCAACCCCTTCCGTTTTAAGGGTCGTCCCTGACTGTCATTGCGACGAGGATCCGGTGTGTGTGCAAAACACTTAGAACCATGTAGCAAACTAACCATGCTTCTAATCAAATTCTCACTTCTAAATGAGAATGAATTTCCCTATGTTTCAATACTTATTTTAAAAAAAAACATAACATAAATGAATAACTCATTAAAAGCTCAATTTAAGATTCATGTTATTAATCAATACAGGAAATGAGTTCAAAAATCATTAATCAAAGTTGTAGACTCTAATTATACAACACACCTAAATGATTGTATCATTTGATACAGTTATTTTAAAAAGCATAACATGCATGAATAATCAATTAAAAGCTCAATTTTTAGTCTACGTTAAGACTAAAATATTGATGTTACTAATCAAAACAAAACAGAAAATATGTTAATAAATCATTAATCAAATTTGTTAGTTGTAGTTATACAACACAACTAAATGGGCGAACCTATCCTCATGATTGAAGATTTAAACATTTTTATCGTCTTAGCCAGAGATAGCATAGATCAATAACCAACAAAAAAAAAACTAATTAACAGCAAAAAAAACATATCAATTCATGTGTTTGCTACAAATTTAGAATTTTTTTTCTACAACAACAACAAAGCTTGCTTCCAACTGGAACTCCTCTTACTCGGTCCAGGCGAATTATTTAGACCACTCACCTGAAAAATAGCACTGAATTTGTATTATAAAAGTTAAGAAACACAACAAGAAAAATCAAGAACATATAGCTATAAAAACAATAAAATAGAAATACAACCTTAACAGCATCAACAGATTGTCAATCGAAGAGAAGAACCAGCAAGATGCGAACATCTGGGTGTGATGGGTATGGAAGAACTTGTAGTTTCAAGAAGATGGAGTTATGAAACTTGAAAACACAATTTCAAATTTTCGAATTAAAATTTTGGTTAAAGTGAATTTGTTCTTTATAACAATGTTATGCGAATGATGATTGAAATGTGAACTAATCACCATTTGTGTAGTTAATATTGTATTCATTATGATGAACCACCAAGGAAGATGAAAGGTTAGTATGAATTGAATTGACTAAGATGTCCTTAAAGTGTCTTAAAAGTTTGATGAATGTCCAACTTTAATCCCACTAAATTGGCTTTAAATGTATTGTAAATTATGCTTAAATATTTGTACACAATACAAAATTACAATGGTGTACATCTTTGGACATAATATTTATCAAACTCTTTGAAAGGCACTCAAATTCTATTTACAATGTATACAACTTCCTAATAATCGAATATGCTATATTGGACACTATATAAAGGTAAAATTTGGACCAAAAACAAATTGTATGCAAGGCAACCAAATCCTGAATCGGCCTGTTTCAACCAAACAAACTGTATTAAAGCAACAGTGAAATAAAACGACGGGAAGATATTACCGATCCAATCTCGATCTCCAAGAACATTTTCAGTTTAGCGTTGTGATTCTTATTGGAAACTTCCCTCAATTACCCAACCTGCAGTTCCAATAACAGTTTTGAGTTCAGCTTGTTAATAAAACCAATAGCAACATGATAAATATTGATCTCAACTCTATAGATAAAGCACATTAACATTTATAAAAGATATTAGAAATTAAAGAAAAAAAAAATTCCGATTGGGTTTCCTACAAAGCTTGTTAATAAAACCAATAGCAACATGATAATATGTTATACATGAGAGGCAAAAAGGGTAGGAAATGACAAAAATATAGAGATTTGTAAAGAGGCTTTTCACATGCCATCTTAAAATTGAGAGGAAATTACTTTCATGGACATTCTTCCTCCTTAATAAGGTATTATAGATATAGATATAGATATAGATATAGATATAGATATAGATATAGATATAGATATAGATATAGATATAGATAATATAAAGTATTCAAAATATGCGTGTTGCATTGTTGAGGGTGAAAGTAGACATGTCATGGCTAAAGTTAATGTTAGTGTCTAATATTTACACCAAAATCTAACGATGTCTAAAGTAAACCATGCGGTGGTTGATTATTTATTATGTATAAAGTCTACGTACGCTCAGTGGCGTATTCAGGAATTATTTTCACAGGGTTCCCTTTTTTAGATGCTTCAATCTCATACGACTGAATATAAGAAAAATCGGGTCAGTACAGGGACTCGGGTTAGTTTGACGGTTCGGATCGATTTAGGTTTCGACAGGTTAACATTTAACGTCCCTAAAATTTTTCTTAGTTGTTGTTAACTATTCTTCATTCAACAACTCCAACATCATGCCATTCAAAAACTAAAACTGCCCATGCCCAATTAACCTACGACAAGTCCTAAATCAATCAACAAATTAAGCATTAAGCAACCAATTTATTACCTAAAATGTCCAATAAATAAACAAATCAACTTATGGACTTAAGCATTTAAGCAATCAAGTAAAGCAAATAACTTGTTAAAAATTGAAGTGTTACTAACATGTTAAATAAAGCACTGTAGAATGTGACATCTGCGCGATCTGTGCGTACAACATCCAAACCTGCAAAGAGAACAAGAACCGCCCATTGGTAATAGTGCACAACAAGTATGAGTGGTTTAAATCGGGTTATTCAAATAATCTAGACTATAATTAGAATAATATTATTTTGTGATCTTTTTTTTTTTTGGCTGATGATGCAAGCTAAGTTTCCACTGGGTTACTTTCTTGTCTGACTCATCATCAGATTTTGGCTCAATCTTTTGGCATTGCTCTTTCCATGATTTTTCCCTAACAATAGAACAATAAAATAGTCAGTTAAAAAAATATACCATCAGTCTATTTTGCTCCTTACCATTATAAAAAAACTTATGTTTCATATATTCATTGCACCTCAAGGAGTAGCAAACAGGGCCGGCCTTGAGGGGGTGCGGGGAGGACTCCCGGCCCGGGCCCAATTTCTAAAGGGGCACTTTGAGCGGCGACGAGTGTAGAGTGTATTTTTTCCGCAGGTATTTTCTTTCTGTTTTCAACCCAAAAAAAAAGATCTCATCTTAAACATCACTGGTTATAAACGCAAGAAGGTGAAAAGTAGATAAGGAAGAAGATGAGTCATACATGAAAAACTATATTTGAAGGATACGACAAAACTAAAAAAAAAAAAAGTTGAAGTGTATAACTTGAGATTTGTATTGTGGTACAGTAATTGTGCAGCCTTTGCAGTAAATTTTAATATATATAGTAGTACTACAAAACAGTAATTGTCTCACGCTTATGCACATGATTCAAGTCAAATTCATTTCATTAAAAAACTTTTGAAGTCTAGACATAAATAATGGCCAGATTATTATGGAATTTTAAGAAATGATGGTTTTTTTATGAGCCAATTAGCCAAACATATTAATTTTTATAATTATTACGACACTTTCAGTTCTATATCCAGTTCGACCGGTCCGACTAGGGAACCGGTAAGGACACCGGTTCAACGTGCGCTTCGGTTATGAAAACATTGCTTAAAAGACATAAGACTAAGGGGCATATATTTCCCGGCTCGGCCCGGGCACCCGAATTTTCAGGGCCGGCCCTGGTAGCAAAAGTTAAAAATTATATTAAAAAAATGAACAGATCTTATTAGGTAAAAACTAACAATATTGTACATTACAATGCTTGAATATTAAGAGAAAACAGAAGGTAAACCTTGGACGGCTAATTTTGTTTTATGCAAAAATGACCAAATAAACACACCAATGCACCATAATACACGATTATGGGACTCGAAGTTTCATTTCTCAGATGTATTGATTGTTGAAAGAATAACTTATTGTTGTACCAAATGATAAAGAACAAATTTAGAATTGAAATAAATCAGATGGATGTAAACTTTAGCAAGCCCAAGAGGAGAGGAGAGGAGGAGCTGAGGAGGCAGGGACGGCGTCACGTGATGGAGAGGTACCACCGAATGGGGTGGCTGTGGCAGGTGGCCTGTGGTGTTGTCGCGTGGAGGAGTCAGGGAGGGACGAGGCTGAGGTTGGGTTTGGAGAGGAAAGGAAAGAAGAGGAGGAAAGGAAGGCAAGGGTGGCTGTGGCAGGTGGCCTGTGGTGTTGTCGCGTGGAGGAGTCAGGGAGGGACGAGGCTGAGGTTGGGTTTGGAGAGGAAAGGAAAGAAGAGGAGGAAAGGAAGGCAAGGGTGGCTGTGGTTGTGCTCTATTTGTTTACGCAAACCCCAAGGTTTTAGGTTTTGAATATAAAAAAAATATAGGAACGGAAAAAGATGCACGCTATCAGTTTCGAACCAGGCGTGTGTTTTGTATTAGGAAGGATTGCAACCACTAGAACACTCTCACTTTTTAGTAATGGGTTCCTTTAACATTTTTCTTATGGGTTCCTTTCATTTTTTTATATACAATAACACTATATTTTACAAACCGACGGGTTCTCGGGAACCCGTCAAACATGCCTAAATCCGCCCCTGCATACGCTAGTTTAAATTTGTGGTTATAAATATATCTAAAGTTAACGTCGAGACCAAGGATAAAGGGGAACAACCTTTTTGGCATGTTTGTGGTTATACAACTACGACGTAGTTTGAGGTGCATGTTAAAGTTCACGTTTTGCTACGTTGAGTAAGGTTATGTTTTTAATGTCGTGCCTTACAAGTATAGTGTGTTGAATGTTTTGTATAATTTTAACTAGGTTTTAGTTGGCCCGCGCTTCGCCGCGGGCACGGCTGTTGTGTATACATGTCACGCGCAATGCTGTTGAGGGTTTGGTGGACAGTAGAGATAACATTAAGGTGATTGTTATTCTCGCGTGTGCTTCACAAAAATACTCGCGGGCCATTAAGTTTCAGACTAGCCTTAAGATTACAAAAATTAGGTTACCTTTTGTTGAGCCTACATTTTTCCAATATAGGCTAATGGTTTAAAGCACAAACAAATCATATTAAAAGCAAAATGAGAGTAAGTTTCTGACGGTTATGGGCAACAATTTTTGGGCTAGTTTAATAAATTCTTTGGGCCCTTTTTCTGGGCAGTTGTGTGGCCCATGTTTGGGCTGTGTACTCTAAAATAATTTGTCGCCGTCGTTTCTAGCCAATGACAATTTGGAACTGTAGAACTGTCGTTCCTTTATCTATACATATAATAAACCAAAGCCATTTTAATGACATGTCACTTAAAGAGGGTATTCTCTTCATTGAGTGTGCCATGTGTCATCCCATGTGGCAAGAACTTTATTTTAGGAAAATAATAATTTAAAATTTAAAAACAAAATTAGATTTTTATCTCTAATGTTTTCTCCCATAACTTTTAAACGTTAATATCTTTTATATACGAGATTTTTTAAAGAAAAAAATTACACCAAATTAACGAGCGTTTTATTATCTTTCCAACGGGTACCATAGTGCTATATAAAAAACGGAGAAAAAAACGACTATTTTTTCTGTGGTTTTGTTCATACAGGAAAAAAAACACAAAGTGTTTAGGTTATTCATTAATCATGTATAGGCAAGTCATTAGTTATGTTCAAACCAGTAAATATGATTTTTATTTACAACATGTGTTAGCATTGGAGTTGTACATTGTTTTAGGTTAGGTTTTAATATTAGAGTTATACAATGTTTAAGGTTATATGCACTAACATTGAAGATACATTGTTAATTGTTTTAGGTTAAGTGTTACCCGAAGCTTTCTGCATGTAACTGTAAAACACATCAGTCTATTTAAGGTGTAAAATTGATATTTCAAATTAGATTTCTCAACCCGAGACGCTCCCGGGATATATTAGTTTAAAAAAATTGTGGGTTTGGGTCGGGCATGCGATTAGGTGATACCCGACCCAATTACCCTTTTTTTATATTAGAATATGATAACTTATAGCAGATATTTGTTTAAAATAATAATAATAATAATAATAATAATAATATATTCATTAATCATATATTGACAAGTCATTAATTATGTTGTCATATTAGATATTTTATTATGTCATATTAGATATTTCAACCCGGGCCGCTCTCCAACAGGTAATTGCTATGTTTCCTTTTCTACCATATTCTGAAATAGCTCAAATCTTATTGTATGCAGTTAAACACCTTTGACTGAATGTATTTGTGCTAAACAATCTTTGTCCCCTTGAAGTGCTTGGGATCTTAATATTCTGTTTTAGGTGTTAATTTGTAAGGTGAAATGGATCTTTTGGTATATTTTTTTAAATGTATCTAATGTAAGTTGATACATAGATGCCATTTTTATAGTTTAGATATTTCTAATTTTATTCACTTTACTTAGATTTCTCAACCCGGGACGCTCCCGGGGTATAAGCTAGTTAGATATATATAATTTCCAATGACTTGAAGACACAATTCATCTTTGGTTCTGTGGTGTATTTCTCATTTCTTTGGATAGTTTCTGGGATCAAAAAGTTAATGTCTCGTGGAGGAATTTCCACTTTTGTTTATGTAAGGTTTTCCTATGATGTTGTCAGTTTTTTCTCTTTTTAATGTAGTTTATTTTTTATTAAAAAAAGTTATAATTGCGTAACTCACAGTATGTAAACCAGGTTAAAACGGAATTAGTGAAGAGTCAATTGTGTTGGATATATAAGTCGAGGTCAATGTAACCTAATTCGGTACGATCCGAAGAGTTACACGTTGATACACGAATCAGATAAGTTCATGAGTAGGTGAATTATTATTTATGAAATAATAATATTTTAGACTTGAGGGACTTGATATTAATTAGATTAATATTAAGGAATATTATGATATTATTCAATGGGGCTTAATGTAAGTTGTTTTATAAAAGGAGGGTTAAGGTGTAAACCCTAGGTGCAACCTTTCCTAGCAAAACAACTCCCTTGCTCCCCAAGAAAAGATATTGTGGCCGCCACACAAAGTAGAAGGGCCGCCGCCCTTATTGCTTTGTTTCGGCCAAACCACCACACCGCCGCCATCCCTTCTTGCAAAGCGTTGCTTCCCGGTTGGTTCGTGCTCGGTTGTGAACTTCCTACTAGCGAGGATTCGTTGTAACCCGCGTGTTACAATTCCGGTGCAGTCGTCAAATGTTGATTACTAAACCCTCTATGGTTGTTTCTTATTTATTTGTTTATACGCGTTTAACCGAGATCCTGATTGGGAATATTTTGTTAATTGGATTAATAAAATCATTATTATTATTTATATATATATATAAATCGCAAATATATATATTTGTATATATATTCGTTTTAATTTTAAATAATAATAGAAACCGCTTCCGCTACGTATTTGATACAATGATTCCCAATAGTGGTATCAGAGCCATGGTTACGCGTGTATAGATGGTAAAGGTATAATTTTGATCTATGTTTTATTTGTCAAAAAAAAATTATTTTTTTTTGACAAAAGATCAAAAGCTTTTTGTTGTTCATGGATTGTGATGTGAATCGAGCCCTAGGTATTTTGACCCTTGTCACGGTTGTGTTTGTGATGTTTGATTTTTTTATTGATTTGTATTTTTATTACGGATATTGGATCCGGTGTAATAGATAGGATTAGAATAGATTTGTTTTATTTGTATTTCAAATTTATTTGTAATCCTACAAGTACAAGATCAAGACGAAGATAAAAGGCGAACAGGTTCAATGAAGATAGAGATCTCGGGTCAAGTGGGAGCTATGTCAAAATAGTTTTGAAACCCTTTTGACTAGTTCATTTTGTTTCTGGCTAAAATGAAACGGACAACCTATTAGGCGCTCGATTCGTTTAATTTTATTATTGTGTTTTGTGGTTGTGTTTTATTTATTGTAAATAATTTAGATAACCCAAAATAAATAAAATTTTCACAATCATGGCAACGGTTTTATTAAAACAAGTTTTATAAAAACCGAAAAGCATATTTAATAAAAGGAGTTTTATTAATATTAAAACAAGTCCATTCGCGATAATATGACTAACATAGTTTAAATAGGGTATTTAAAACTATACCGTGTCGAGTGTTGAAAGGAGTTTCAATTATCACGAACAATATAAAATTGGATTTTATAAACTGTTGTGTGACTCACATCATACTAACGAGTCATTCAATATATTTATGGTAAATATTAAAATTAAATCCCAATTTTAAATTGATGTTTTATGCCACCCTTAACGAGTTAACACTTCGTTCTAAATCGAACCCAATTGTTAGTGCTGACCCTGCATCTGGGCGTTGATCATGAGTGAAGGTAATTATCGCGTTTCCTGTGTAACATAGGCCTGTGTTACAGTTAACAGTATAGGACCAAATATCGCTTGTTTGACAAGTGGGCATAGTTGGGGTTAAATATACATCGCTTTTAGCGATAACCCCAAATGGAGAGTTGTGTAGTGAACACAATTAACAATCGTTGTTTACCTACCTAATCGTACCAGTGGACAGTGCTAAGCCAATTCATTGTGTATTGATGAATCGGGATCTCATCCTAATTAATTTTGCATTTTGGGTCATAAAATAATTAGGATATTTAAAACATAACATACTAATAAATTAGATTTTGAACTTTGTAGATGTCAACTAAAAACAATTTCGCCTCCCAATTCTCTCTCAAGTCCATCTTAGAGAAGGACAAACTAAACCACTCCAACTTCATGGACTAGCACCACAACTTGAAAATTGTTCTCAAGGCGGAGAACAAGTTGTATGTTCCTGAAACACCAGTCCCTGATGAACCCATCAATCAGAACTCTGTCGCTTATAGAAACTACTCTAAGCACTTTGATGACTCTTTGAAAGTATCATGTCTGATGTTGGCATCCATGATCCCTGAACTTCAAATGACCATGGATGAGATGATGGCGTACGAGATGAATCAGCACCTGGTGGAAATGTTCCAACAGAGGGCTCATCATGAGAGGTTTGATGTGATGCGATTACTCATAGCCACTCGTATGCAAGAGGGTACATCAGTTAGCACTCATGTGCTAAAAATGAAGGAGGGTCAAGTTAAGAAACCTAACACCAAGAAAAGGGCAATCAGGGTAAAGGGAAGGGCAAAGGCAAATCTGTTGCCAATAAGAAACCTCGGAAAGATGCCAAGTGTTTTCATTGTGATGAAACTGGGCACTGGAAAAGGAACTGTACTAAGTATTTAGCTGAGCTGAAGCAAGCTAAGGCTTCAGGAGGAGAGTCCTCAAGCATATATGTTATAGAAATCTTTGCTTTTCCTAGCAAAACATGGGTGTTTGACACAGGATGTGGTTTCCACATTTGTAATGTTTTGCAGGGACTAAGAAAGATTAAAAAGCTGAAACAAGGCGACTTGGAGGTCCATGTTGGCAATGGACAGAGAGTTGCTGTGAAGGCGATAGGAGAATGTGTTCTCTTACTTCCTTTTGGTTTAGAACTTGTTTTGAACAATGTTTATTATATTCCTAGTGTGACTAGAAATATTGTTTCAATTTCTGCTTTGCGTGGACAAGGTTTTAATTATCGTTTTAATGGTGAATTTATTTCTACTTATTTTAACGATATGTTTTACTTTGATGCAAAACCCAACAATGGGATCTATGAGATAGAAATCCAAAACGCTTTAATGGTGGCATTGTAGACTTGGTCACATAAGTGAGAATCGTGTTAAACAACTTAAAACCGCAGGAATCCTAGATTCCAAGGGTTCAGAGTCGTTTGGAAAATGCGAATCATGCTTAAGTGGAAAGTTAACAAAAGCACCTTTTTCAAATGTTGGAGAAATAGCTAATGATCTGTTAGGACTTGTACATACCGATGTATGTGGTCCATTCAGAACAATGTCAAGACATGGAGAAAGATACTTTGTTACATTTACTGATGATTTCAGTAGATATGGTTATGTTTATCTTATGAAGCATAAATATGAAACTCTTGAAAAGTTCAAGGAGTACCAAAACGAAGTAGAAAATCTGCTAAGTAGAACTATTAAGATGCTTCGATCAGATCGAGGCGGTGAATATTTTAGTTAGGAATTCATCGACCATCTAACGGATTGTGGAATAGTTTCACAACTCACTCCACCTAGAACACCGCAACATAATGGTGTGTCTGAGCGGAGAAATCAAACTCTATTACATATGATTGGATCAATGATGTGTCGAGCAAACCTTCCAAAATCCTTTTGGAGTTATGCTTTGGAAACTGCCGCAAGACTTGTGAATATAGCTCCAACGAAGAAGGTTGATAAAACGCCTTATGAGATATGGCATGGAAAGAAACCTCATGTATCCTACCTTAAAGTTTGGGGATGTAATGCTTATGTCACTCTAGAATCTTCGGATAAACTAGATCCCAGAGGCGGAAAAGTGGTTTTCGTCGGATACGCTAAGAAGATCGGTTACCTATTCTACCACCCCGCTGAAAATATGATTTTCACTAAACGCAGAGGCACTTTCTTAGAGGAAGAGATTTTGGTGCGAGGGATTGGAGATAACCATGTGGATCTTGAAGAAATTCGATAATCACAAGTGATTGAACCAGTTGTTCAGACAGAACAAGAAGTAACCGATCCAGTTGTTGAAGTTGAGCCTAAGAGGACTCAAGAAACAACAGAAACACCAAGTGTTCGAATAAGTATTAGGGATCGTCGTGCACCTGTAAGGTATGACGATATCTTCATGATTGATGAAGCTGAGCCTGCTACTTACAAAGCTGCAATCTTGGATTCGGAATCTAAGAAATGGCAAAAAGCTAAGAATGCAGAGATGCAATCCATGTATGATAACCAAGTCTGGGATTTGGTTGATCTTCCTGCCGAATGTCGGACTGTAGGAAACAAATGGATCTTCAAGAAGAAGACTAACATGGATGGGAACGTGCAAACCTACAAAGCAAGGCTTGTAGCGAAAGGTTTTACTCAGACTCAAGGAATTGATTATGAGGAAACTTTCTCGTTAGTAGCCATGCTTAAGTCTATTAGAATTATACTTGCCATTGCTGCATATTATGACTATGAGATATGGCAAATGGATGTCAAAACCGCGTTCCTTAATGGACACTTACTGGAAGATGTTTATATGGTTCAACCTGAAGATTTTGTCGATCCTAAGAATCCTAATAAGGTGTGCAAGCTGAATAAATCTATCTATGGATTAAAGCAAGCATCTAGCAGCTGGAATCTCCGTTTTGATTAGAAAATCAAAGAGTTTGGTTTTATCAAGAACGAAGATGAACCGTGTGTTTACAAGAAATCTAGTGGGAGCTATATCACTTTTCTTATACTGTATGTAGATGACATACTAATCATTGGAAACAATATCCCTATGCTTAAAGATGTTAAAACCTGGTTAGGTAAATGTTTCGCAATGAAAGATCTTGGTGAAGCTGCTTATATTCTGGGAATAAAGATTTATTAAGATAGATCAAAGCGGTTTTTGGGTTTGAGTCAAAGTACATATATTGATAAGGTCATACGACGCTTCTCAATGCAAGACTCAAAAAGGGGGCTTTTGCCCATGGCACATGGAACCATTCTTAATAGCAAACAGTGTGTAAACACTGAAGAGGAAAAGAAGAAAATGGAAAGAGTTCCATATGCTCCTGCTATTGGTTCCATCATGTATGCCATGTTGTGTACTAGACCTGATGTCTCGTATGCTCTTAGCATGATGAGTAGATATCAACAGAACCTAGGAGAGAGTCACTGGGCTGCAGTGAAGAACATTCTTAAGTACTTAAGAAGGACTAAGGACATGTTCTTAATATATGGAGGACTAGATAAGGAGCTGTCAGTTAAGTGTTATACTGATGCAAGCTTCCAGACTGATCGTGATGATTCAAGGTCACAAACGGGATATGTTTTCATTCTGAATGGTGGGGCTGTAACTTGGAACAGCTTTAAGCAAAGTGTGGTTGCTTAATTCACCTGTGAATCAGAATACAATGCTGCATCGGATGCTGCAAAAGAGGCTGCCTGGATGAAAAAGTTCATTGGTGATCTCGATGTTATGCCTAGCATAAAGAAATCAATCGAGATACTATGTGACAATACTGGTGCCATTGCTCTTGCAAAGGAACCAAGGTCACATCAGACCACAAGGCATATACTCAAGAAATTCCACTATATTAGAGAGATAATAGGACATGGAGACATCGTAATAAACAAAGTTCATACAGATCTGAATCTGGCTGGCCCCTCATGAGGAACATGCTGGAAAGATAGGGCTTAGAGTTGCTAGACAGTCGGCATGATCAGTAGTTATTATTGGTGTTTTATTTTGAACTATGACAGTTATATTGAATATTTATTTGATTTAATGGGTTAAATGCAAATTTAAATATTTATTAACTGTGTTCATTATTTGTATGTTTAAATCCTTGAATAAGGGTATTCTAAATGTATGTGGTCGATCAAATTACATGGGAATGAATTTGAATGTAAGACTATTGTGAATTGAGATGGTTGTATTCATGAGATGAATGGCTCAAGGGTTTGAGGATCATAATTCACAGATATCATTAGAGAATGATATTGGATGTAACTCGCTTCAAAACGATCTCCATGGATTGTGTCATGAGATGTTTTGATATTGATATGTTCAATCTGTCATTTTTCCTAAGGCACATATTAAACTACATTGATCAAGGACTATCTTTGATGTTATCTAACACTATCCTGAAACATGGGTAGCAATAAGGGTAACGTTGGGAGAAATCCAAGATTAAGTGGGAGTTGTATGACACTGATGGAATTCTGTACTTCTATAGGATTAGAAGTCTAGACATTCTGGTGCCCTCGTAAACTTAAACTGCTATAAACGCGTGGCCACGCTCGGACTAAGGTAGTTCGTTAGACCACTTTGAATTAGAGATGAGAATAGAGAATAGTTGATCACTATAAGAATGAATGATCCATGTCTTATGATCAACGAATGTCTATACAGAAGGGACTTATTGATAGAATTATCAGGGCTATAGTATTTGGTTAAGTAAAGCGTTACTTGAACACAAAGAACTAGTTGACGACTATAAAGTGTCATACTGTGTTGGGTGCAGTGCGATGCAGCTAGGCGTCCAACTCTGCACACATTGACTCATTTAATTAAAATCGTCCAAGTGGGAGATTGTTGGATATGTATATATATATATATATATATATATAATATGTCCGATGTAATTAAAAGTCGAGGTCAATGTAACCCGACCTGGTACGATCCGAAAAGTTACACGTTGGTACACGAATCAGATAAGTTCATGAGTAGGTGGATTATTATTTATGAAATAATAATATTTTAGACTTGAGGGACTTGATATTAATTAGATTAATATTAAGGAATATTATGATATTATTCAATGGGGCTTAGTGTAAGTTGTTGTTTTATAAAAGGAGGGTTAAGGTGTAAACCCTAGGTGCAACTTTTCCTAGCAAAACAACTCCCTTGCTCCCCAAGAAAAGATATTGTGGCCGCCACACAAAGTAGAAGGGCCGCCGCCCTTATTGCTTTGTTTCGGCCAAACCACCACACCGCCGCCATCCCTTCTTGCAAAGCGTTGCTTCCCGGTTGGTTCGTGCTTGGTTGTGAACTTCCTACTAGCGAGGATTCGTTGTAACCCGCGTGTTACAATTCTGGTGTAGTCGTCAAAGGTTGATTACTAAATAACCCTCTATGGTTGTTTCTTATTTATTTGTTTATACGCGTTTAACCGAGATCCTGATTGGCAATATTTTGTTAATTGGATTAATAAAATCATTATTAATATTTATATATATATAAATCGAAAATATATATATATTTGTATATATATTCGTTTTAATTTTAAATAATAATAGAAACCGCTTCTGCTACGTATTTGATACCATAATTCCCAACAAATGTTACTTAGTTATTGTAATTGACTTGGATGCCATGTGTTAAAGTCTCCACCGCATGCTTAATGAGAATTTATGGTTGAAGAATTATATGCCAAAGAGTAATTTATGGTTGATGGGGAACCAAACTTGAGAATATAAATTTCCATCGAAAAATATACCTCCCCACCAAGTTTGGACCAAAATTCCCCTAAAAGTGTGAAGATGCAAAGGTTGAGAAAAGGGCCGCCCATGGTGCTTTCCATGTTAGGGTTTTAGTGCCAAATTACCACAATGCCCTCAATGGTACTTGTCATCTTCATTACTGTCTATAACAGGGGTTTTAATCATGTTCAAATTTCTAAATCAATAGCCATATTTAAATATTTTAGGATGTTACAACTAACATAAAAATAATTCACTATCTATCATCACACCTAACATAGAAATTATTTATTATTTGTCATCACTTCAAGGAGAATAGATGTATTGATTTTATTCTTGTCTTAATCGGTTATACTTTAAACTAAATTCTATGTTACTATTAGAAAGGAATCTGAAGTATTCAGCAAAAATGATACCTTAAGACATCATAATTTTATTCCATTTCAGTATAATGTGCTATTAGTCACTACTCTATTATATATCTATTAGTGGGAAACCCGCGCGTTACGGCGGGAGTGTTAAAAAAAATAGGCAAAAAACATTGAATCACGCACACGCGTGGCGGTGAGTTCACTCACCATATTAAAAAGAGTTAAAATTATCATAGAAAACGTTAAGTAAGTCGAAACCGCAACATAACCACATAAAAAGGAAATAAAAAACTAAAAACAAACTTTCATGACTTATTCGCTTATGCTTGGATGACTTGTATATTAGCACACACAATTCCCTTTTAAACGAAACTTACATTCAAATGTATATAAAAATAGAACAAATAAAGAAACTTCGCTTTTCTCCATAACATAACTTTCCATTTTCAATCATTTCCTCCTAAGGTATTAGTAATACAAAATTTTATAATGATATTTATATAGCACAAATTATCAAATAATACTTATCTATCAAACATCCAAAGTTTTTTCTATTAATAATCATTCAACTAAATTATAACGTATTAAAATCATCATAACAATTCGATATCAAATTTTCGCATATTACAATATGTCAAATACTTTTTGTAGAAGAAAATTCATTTTCATCTAATTTGATCATGATTAGTTGACGTAATTACATGAAACCTTTGTTTGAAATTCATTATAAACATAAACTTTTTTATCTTATAGTAGTATCAAGTTTATAAAACGTTAACTTTTATAATGTATCAAATTCTATATAAAATATTATAACAAAACATGTAGCATTATGAATTATTTCTTATATTTTTCTTTTTAATGTGTTCAAAGTAATTGTAAAATTAAATGTCATGAGCTATCATAAACATCACTTAACTCTTGCCTTCATTGTGATTAAATATGATGTTCTAAAGACAAAATTGCCCTAAAAAAATAGTTATTATATGCGGCGGGGACCGTTAAACCGAACAAAAAATAGATGAAAAAAACGTTAAATCACGCACATGCATGGCGGTGAGTTAACTTGCCATATTAAAAAAAATAATAAAAAGTTAAAAATCATTATAGAAAAAGCTACTAAGTCGAAACCGTAACAAATTCACATAAAAAGGGAAATAAAAAACTAAAAATAAAAACACTTTGAAGACTTTTCCGCCTTTACTTAGATGACTTGTACATTATCACACACAATTTTGTTTTAAACGAAGCTTACATTAAAGCGTATATAAAAATCATTGTTTTGAAAACCGGACCGGACCGGCCGGTCGGACCGGTCGGACCGGGCTCCGGGGCCTGGACCGGTCCGGTTCGGGTAGTCGGACCGTTTTTGCAGCGGACCGGTGAACCTGCCGGTCGGACCGGAAACCGGGCCGGTCGGACCGGATTTTTTTAATTTTTTTTTTTGTATATAAAAGATTATAATAAAACATGTAGCATTATGAAAATTCTTTTTTTACATGTTTTGTATTTAATATGTTTTGTAGAAATAAATGTCATGACCTATCATAAACATGACTCTAGATTTCATTTAGATTATTAAATATGATGCTTTAAAGACTAATTTGCCCTTAAAATGTAGTTACTATGTGCATTGTGTGTTGTATCATAAGCAATTTAACTTGTACCTCTTAAATTTTAAGAAGTCCTTGTCAAATGTTTTATAATATACTAGTGAGTAACCCGCGCGTTGCGGCGGAAGTAAAAATTGCATCAAAATGTATCAATTCATTGCAATGTAAAATACATCCAAAACTTTTTATTTAAATGATATATTAAATAAAGAATACTTGTAACAACATGAAATAAGTATTCTCATTTCAAGTAAAAGAATAATTGTATCGAACTATATATATATATATATATATGTATGTGTGTGTGTGTGTTCATTAATCTCTTCTCTGCATTATCATCTTTTGAAAACGATTTATAAGATAGTGGGATGTACTGTGAGCCAGAGTTCACTAAAACCGTAACCTACGAAAAAATGTGTAAAATTGTATAATGATTCTTTTATTATTTGGGTGCTATAAGGAGTTACAAGTACAATACATCAATATATAGATTCTAATCTAAGGTTTAAGAAACTTAATCCCCTAGCGCACATAGAGATAATTAGAGATGACTAAATTAAACAGAAGCTTTCTTCTTCGGTCATTGAATTTGGTGATCATATAGTTTAGATCAGATTAGGCATCTTTACGTGTATGAATATTCATATATGTAATACTTTCAGAATTCAAACCGTTACCTCATGATTAAAAACACAACTTCCAGTTTTGATCTCTCGATTTCTATATAGTATGATCAATGTATAAAACTTTAACTTTTACAAAGTATCTACATCTATATAAAAGATTATAATAAAAGATGTAGCATTATGAATTTTTTTTATATGTTTTCTATTTAATATGTTCAATTTAATTATAAAATTGAATGTAGTGAGGTTTCATAAACATCTCTTGACTCTTGACTTTCTTTTGATTAAATATGGTGTTCTAAAGACCAATTTGCCCCTAAAATGTAGTTATTATGTGCATTGTATGTTATACCATAAGCAAATTAACTTGTACTTCTTAAAATTTAAGAAGTCCTTGTCAAATGCTTTATAATATAGTATAGATAGTATAGATATAGATATAGATATAGATATAGATATAGATTAGTGGGTTAGCCCGCGCGATGCGGCGGGTGTCACCGAGTCTCTTTAGGAGAGCACAATCTAACCCGATCTGTCGTAAACACTGATTATATTTGGTATTACTTTTGGATAGCGCAATATTTATTTCTCATGTTCTTATAGTATTATCAAGTTTATAAAGCTTTAACTTTTATAAAGTAGCTAATTTTATATAAAAGATTATAACAAAGCATGAACCATTATGAATAGTTTTTTATATGGTTTCTATTTAATGTGTTCAACTTCAAAGTAATTGTAGAGTTAAATGTTATGAGCTCTCATAAACATTTCTTGACTTTTGATTTCTTATTGATTAAATATGGTGTTTAAAGACAACTTTGCCCCTCAAAAGTATTTATTTTATGCATCATGTGTTGTATTATAAGCAATTAAACATGTACCTCTTAACTTTTAAGAAGTCCTTGTCAAATGCTTTATTATAATATATATATATATATATATATATATATATATATACACTAGTAGGAACCCGCGCGTTGCGGCGAGGCTGCACGTTATTTGGTTGCATTTGGTCAAACGCCTCGCTGTTGTTTTTTGCTTGATTCGAAGTGCCGTCAAAATGGTTGGGAAAATGAAGTGACAATCTATGTCGGTTGGAGTACTTAAGTAATGATACGTGGTTACAACAAATATAAAAGGCTAATAGAAAATGTGGGGTAGATCTATCAAAATGAACCATTTGAATGTTCAGGCTCACCGTCATGGTCTCGATGGGGCACTTTTAAGTCGAGATCAAGGTGGGAGGTTGATGCCGATACGTTTTTGACTTGTTATCTTGTCTACTCGATTCATATTCACTAATGGATGGAAAGTGAAGTGACACTGAATGTCACTTGCATGGAGTACCTAAGTAATGATATGTGGTTAGTTTAGATACAAAAAAAGGTACAATATACTAAAGTTGTGTGTTAGGTATATAAAAATGAACCTTTTGAATGTTCTAGCACATCGTCATTATCAAGAGGGGTTACGTCGAGATGTAAGGGGAGGTTGGTGCCGGTGTGCTTTCACTGAGGGGACGATTGATATTCCCTTGTTGCAGGTGTTTCCTAGGGATTCCCTGTAATGCAATACGTAGTCGCCTTCTAACATTGTATGACTCATTGTATCTTTTATTGCATGTTTCTCGTAACGAATCTGATGTAGCAGGATTAGGATGACATTGTTCGTAGCAGGATGTTTAAGGTGCTTCGCTATGCTCTGGAGGGTCCATGTTTAGGTCGAGATGAAGGTGGGGTTCATAGTCGTATGTCATGTTGTTCGTATGTGTCAGATGTAGTTGTAAAAAAATATTAGTTATACGTAATTAAGGTGTGTGGCCAGGAGTGTAGGAGTGTGTTATTACATTTGAAGTGAGCGTCACATGTTGTTGTAATTGAAAATTCACAAGGGTATTGACGTTGCAAAACACATAAATCGGTAATACGTGTACGACACGGTTGAGTTTTCAAACTGCTTGACATACATTACAATGCAAATGGCACGGTTCTCAAATACATATTAAAATGTTGGAAGCATTGGCAAAATACTAAAAACTGACAAAACTTGTTTGATCCATTACACAACTCTTCCTAACAACACATCTTGCTATCTCTATTCATTACAACCAATTCCAATACACTTATGTTCCAAAGTTACCATTTAAATACATTAAACATCATAATTACTAATATTTAATTGTTTTTAATTATACCCCATACAAACCCATTGAAATTTGCTTATGGGCCAAACTGGCCAAACAAAGATGCCATTTTCTACTTGATCTTTATATTAATTTTCCGATTTTTTTTATGTAAGAGAGTTACGAAGGGGAATAGCCAAATAGGCAATACGAAATCGATCTCACTCCATGGGGTTGGACTAATTAAAAAAATTAAAACTATCAAGCGTTCCAACTGTTTGCCTTTTTATAGAAGATATACTCAGTACTCTTAGTTTTTAAAGATTTTAAAATTCTTAAGTGCCATGTTTAAATCATATAGACTAAAACAAGAAGAAGACAATGTATAATTATTTACCTATTAAAGAGCGTTACCCGCTTATTGAGATAATAGTAAATGGTGAATCACAAGATTTCTGTTGTGATATTTTCAACATATTGACATCATATATCAATTAGCTTATGATCATAATAAATTTTGGCAATAATAATTCTAGTCAAGTGTTATTACAGTCAAACTTTAGATAAGTCTTCTAGCACTATATATTTATTGTAAAATAAATACATGTTGATTGTTTACAAGTAATTTAGTTGATTGATATAAAGATAGTTATTTTAAGTATTTTGCTTTTTTTATTTAGTTATATTTTTATTTAAGTAAATAATGTTTTAAAATATTATATGATTATACTATATTTTTTTAACAGCAAAGTTTTTCTCCTTGTGCGACTTGAACCCATGACCTCTCCTTTAGGTGTTTCTAGAAGCTTTGCTTCTACCATTGGGCCACCAACCCCAATAGCACCCCAATGGCATATGATTATACTATATGATCTCTCACATACTATGTTTCAAAAAAAAAAAAAAAAAAAAAAAACTATATGATTTCACATAATTAATTACACAAAGTTCATTAAATGTTAGTTTGAGTATTAATTAGTGTTGTATTAAATTTGTCTTCCTAAGTGAATGAATTTACTATTTTGCCCATTTAAATAAATATGAAATGATCATTTTGTTTTTCCAGAACTCATTATATAATAGTATAGATAGTATAGATAGTATAGATATATATATATATATATAGTATAGATCTAGATATAGATGTTGTTGTCCGTATTCAAAAACAATGTGGACGTTGAATGAAGAAATTCTTAATGAATAGTTTTTTTTTTAATCTTATTTTTGAAATATCAATTTCATCTTCTATATAGTTTCGCTTCTTTATTTTTTTCCTAGACATTCACAGATAAGTTTTCTTGAAAACGAAGTAGTAGTCAAATAATAATAATAATAATAATTATTTTTGTCTTGTAAGTTGTAGTAACTAGTAAGTGTCAATGCCGTACATAGACAGTGACAAACTGAACCTTTACCAACATCGGTCATGAATTTATCAAGTAGGCATAAAAGTTGTCTATGAAGACATACGAACCCTTAGAAACACACAAAAGAGAAAGGTGTATATGGTTTAACAGGTGTGACAATTTGGGTTCATTTGAAGATGAGGAGGTGTGAATCACATATGTATTAAAACACTAGTAGGAAATTCTCATGATGTGGCGGCGGCATCGACATATTAAAATGCAATATTCGTTTTCTGTTACTTTATAATCCTTTTGTGAAATATGGTATAAGGGATGAGCTCGGTAACGACACCATTACCGAACGCACCGGTACCGGAAACATTGTAAATTCAGTACTAAATTGGTAACAAAAATTATTTGGTACGGGATATTCCATACCAGTACCCAATACCATTTGCTCATTCCTATTGTATTGTGCTTCTATTAGTTTTCTTATTAATAGGTTATGTTTTTCTACTAAAGAGAGACCTATATAGTAAAAAAAAAAAATTAATAGGTAAAAACCAACGAAACTTGGGTTGAGGTTACAGGACGCTTATTATCCTCTTGTAGATAGTAAAATAAACTCCAAAATGTGTCGTCATATTTTTCATTATTACACTTCTTCATCGTTCTCTCTCAAAGCCACTCAACACCACCAATCCCCTTCTAGTAATTAAGGTTTCATTATTAGGTGTTGTTACACAACTCACACGTATGAGAGAGAGGGAGGGGGGAAGCAATGTCACACTCTCAAATTTTCACTGCGGGGTTTATACCGCGAGGCGCATGACATATCAGGATCCCATAGCCATAAGTCATATGAACGAACTCTAAATGCCCAAACCATTTAGTTCGTTTTTCAAAAACCAAGTTAAGTTAAGCTGCGGAAGCGTAAACCAAATTTAAACCTTTTAAAACCATGCGCAAAACAATGCGACCAAATTGAAATCATATGAAAGAAAATGTAAAAGCATAATATGTAATTTAGGTGTATGCCTAAGAACCCAAATGCAGTGAAGTGTGTAGTGCTTTCTAATCCTGGCACCGGAAAGCTAACTACCTGCAAAAGCATGTATATCGTGGGTCAACAAACAATGTTGGTGAGTTCACTAAGTAAAGTAAATAAGTATGTAAATGCGCTGGTTTCCAAACCACGTAACCAAATAAAAGCATAGGTCCTCCAAACAAAAATGTTCAAGTGTTATCAGTTTAAGCTTGTCAGGGGTAGCTAACCTACTCATTGCAACTAAACAGAATTATTGGGACACCTTCAGTAACATAATAATTTGCCTCAATAACTAGTGTCTATCAACACTAGTTCTCAAATGTGGTCAGAAGTTCATGCCCGTGCCTCAAGCACCTCAGGCATGAGGTTGCTGCACAACCTAATAGCGCTATCAACTAATACCCCGTTCGCCTCCAGCGATTAACCCAATAATATGCAAGGACTTTCCAAATGATAGAGTGTTTAGTTCACAAAGGACCAATAAGTTTTAAACTGATCAAAAACCCGATCCACACAAGGAATCGTAAACCCGACCCACACAAGGAGTCAAAACCCGACCCACACAAGGAGTCAAAACCTGAGTAGTCCCAACCTGGACTAGAAAACGTTTACCAAAGTTGTCTCAAACCCGAGACACATGCTTTTGAGAAAAAGTAGTGAAACTCACCTTAGTATGCAAGCAAGTAAATCCAAACTCCAAAGTAGGGTGTGCTACCGACTCCCTAGTACATGTGTCACTAAGTGAGTATATGTGTAAGACCATTACACCATATAACCCGTTTGTCCAAGACGTTTAATTGTTCAAAATCGTATAAGTGACACCTAGTGGTTCTACATGCATAAGTAAACCCTACGGACCCGTTGGTGAATATGTTGGTTACCATTAGTTTTACACTTCATATGCATCTCATATAAGTGCCCATTCAATTACATATCAAACACATACCACATAGGACTCCAATTAGTCACATAAACACAAAATACACAATCTGCGTTTTTAGGACAGATTGTGCGCCACGAAAACTAATTTATTTAAAATTCTTTACAAAAACTCTAGTTATAACGATTTAAAGTTGACTCAGTTTGTTAATCCGAAAATCTGATATGACCTTTATTCAAAAAAAATAGCAAAAATATATCAAACGACATCCAAATCAGATGGTTTTGCCCATTCTAAAAAGCTAAGACCATGTGCAATCCATTCATGCAAAGAATCGATCAAAACAATTACTTTCAAGCCACGTAACAGACCCTACAAGTTGACATTCAGATTCTGTTCAGATTCTGATCATGCAATATTATCAAACCCTAGTTGCATATTATCAATCAATAACACCTAATAATCATCACACAACATCAATAAGAGCCACATCTAATCAAAACTCTAATGATACATCATAAACATCATCATTCATAAACCCTAGGAGTCTAAAACATCAAGAACATGCATAACCATGCCACCTATCAATTACTAATCGCATAAGATTATGTTTAACCCATTCAATCTCTATAAACCACAAGTTTTAATCTTTAAGAAAACGTTTCAGACCTGGACAAACTTAGTTATAAGGTTTTATAACATATTAAAGAAGATTAAAACATAAGAGATTGAAGATTATACCGCAAGCTCTTCAAAACAATCAACTGAATGCTCTTGAAGCTTCCCGATCGATGTTCTTGCGCCTTAGTAGGTGTTTTGGGGTTAATATTTCATAAATAGGGCAGTAGGGGCGATTAGGGTTTGAGTTTAGGTGATACAAGAGGCTTAAGGTTGCTTAAATAGGTGTTTAAGTCGGTTTAGTGGCGACAGACAGTCGCGAGTGGGCCGCTCGGTCCCTGTGAGCGGTCGCACACAGGGCCTTGGCCCGCGTGGGTGGCCCGTTTCGTCACCTGACGTGTTTTCCTTCGACGTTTTCGCTATTTCGGACCATAATAATTGTAACCCCATGTGTTAAGACCCCAATCATCCTAATGGTCCACCTTTAACGATTTTTATTAACGTATTCGGTTTAAATTCACATAATTACATATGGTTTGCACATAGTTTCACCGAGTATCACAGAAGCACGTAATTGCAATCAATCTCAAACAATTACTTCACAATCATTTTCTTTAACAATTCACCAACGTCCAGGGTTCACTACTCATGTAAATAGTTTGGTAATTCCTCGAATTACCACCTCATGCAGTTATTAACCTATAACCGTGCAATGTGTAACTTATATAGCTAACCCTAGTTAACTAGAATGCATAGAATGTAACCAGAGTTTAGTTAAACACTACAAGAAATTTGGGTATTTAGTCACACATAGTATGTGTAGGAAAAACATATAATGTGTTAGTAGTTACATTTACCTACATATAAATTAAGTGTCATGATGTGTAGACTCAACACTGTAGATATAGATCATTATCTACACATTTATTATGTGTAGGTATATAGCAAGTTATACCTACACATATATGTGTGGCTAAAACTAATATATATGTGTTGGTAGAAGTATAGCAACTTGTTAGAATGTCGTATGACGTGGCATCTGACGTGGCAGCTAATTTTGTGTAGGTATTAATCTTAACATGTGTAGGCATTAATCTTAACATGTGTATAAATAATATATATTAATGTGTTGGTAAAAATGTTTAAATGTGTAGATAAAAACCATGATTTATTTAAATAATAATTTTTAAATGTATACAAACAAATACAAAAAAACAAACATGCGCGACCAAATTAACATTCTTAATCAAAACATAAGTGTTCAAACAACCAAACAAACAAAGCAAATATTGACCATAAGTTACTAACGGGTTATATAAAATCCCTAAACAACATCACTCATTGATACTTTCATCACCCTCTAAGCTATCACCTTGAGATTGTCTAGACGTTCTTGATGGAGGAGGCATGATATTATTGTCAATCAGTGCTTGTTCCATAATTGCACATTTACTTGTCACTTGTTGAAGTGCATGGACCAGCTCATTATAGGTAGGACGCTTTGCTTTTTTAGTTGTTCCCATTGTGTTATCAACAATAATTAGATCATGTCCTCACCCATGCAAACAAATAGAGCTTCGTCCAAGTACATTCTCAATAATCGACTTGTCGCTCATTGATTCCACGGTATGTTGGTAACTCAGCTTCATCATTTCTTCCTTTTAGGAAAAAAAAACAAATACAATAAATTAACTTTTTACCAAATAATGAATACTTAGCGGTAGAAAAGAAAAAGTAAACTTACATATATTGCAGCCGTATTTTTAGATATCCAATCTTTTTCCGCATCCCAATGTGCAAGCCGCCAAATCTCAAGTTGACCGGATGGAGAATCCAAATCCAAGTCAATCTAAATGTGATAGCGTATTGTACTATTCGAACAATTTCTACTATCAAGTTTTCGTTCTACAACCAGTAACAATTTTTAAAGATAATCGTGAATTGAACCGTATGTGCTGGAAAATGATACTTGGATCTTGAGGGTTGCAGATAAGTCACTCTGGTCCAAAGCTTGACAGAGATGAATAAACTTTTCAAAAGCGGTTTTGGACATATCTTTATTGTTTAGTTTAACAAACAATGCACCTGTTTTCTTCAAGTTCTCATCAATCTCCCGTTTCTTAGCTGGAACAACGTTTTAACCTCTCAGGGCTTCTGATGTATAGCTATGACAAAATCGATGAAACTGTCAAATCAACGAAATTGTCAAATCATGAATTGGTTACTCACAACATTATATAACTTAGAACCGACCCATGCTCGCACCTATGCTTCAACCCTTGACCTCCACTCCAATTGATCCACCTCCTTCAATAAAGTGGGTTTACCCGCGCGTTGCAGCGAGATCCACAAATGGGTTGCAATACGACATTATGATACTTAGGTTTTTTGCCGCAAGTTATGCAAAAAGAATAGAAATGTGCACACTATGTTTTAACAAGTATTCATAGAAAGAGAACATGGAATTTCTCCTACCAAAGCAGATCAATAAAAGACTACACTAACCTTAAATTTTCTAAACAAACAGGCAATCCTTTAACCAATACCTAATGAACGACACGTATATTATATCATCAATCTATTATAAAACGCCTAAAATTAATCAACTAATAAAAGCTATAGAGCCTAATTTCACGTAATTATCATGATTAAAATTAAAAACAAAAATGATCACAACAGGTTTAAATAGATTAATAATAAATAATTAAATTAGAACCGACCCGTGCTCGCACCTATGCTTCAACCCTTGACCTCCACTCCAATTGATCCACCTCCTTCAATAATATGCCGCTGCTGTCGTTCGATTTTTGGCTGCTTGTGTCTATCCCCCAAATAATTATTCTCACTAATTCATGTTGCCCTTTTCAATTTACTTTAATTTGGGCCGTGGGCCAAGACTTTGTGACAAAAGTCACGTTTTGTGTTTTTATTATTATTATTATTATTATTATTATTATTATATACTATTACATATATATATATATATATATATATATATAGCATAATAACCCCGTGCTCTTGACTCGGGTGTTTTTGACTTGACCAAAGTTGCTCGTTTACGCTCCAACATCCATGAACACCTACAAAAAATATAAAATAAATAAATAAGTACTAAAAAAACACAAAACTAATAAAAAACTAATAAACGCTAAATAAATAAAATAGAAAACTACAAGCCTAAAACTAATGAAAATAGTATCTAAATGACTCGAAAACTGTACAAACTTTACACTGAGAATAGATGTATTTTACAATACATCATGGGTTCAGATTGGTTGATTAATATACCCAACCACTTAAACCCAAATTTGAAAACTTCTGGATTCTCAAGGCTTTCTCCTCTTCTCTTAGAACTAGAAGCATCCACACTTTGATTGGGAGGAGATAGATGAGCTTTGGGTTAGGATGAGTTTGGTTGATAATAGAATAGGTTTGGGTTAAGATGAGTTTGGGTTAGGATGAGTAAATTAGAAAAAAAAAGGGTAATGATGAGTATGGGTTAGGATGAGTTCAGGGCAGAATGGGTTCGGACTAGACTGGGTCGGTTAACGAACTGGACTGTTTTCTCCTTACAGAATCGTTAAACCACCCGGACCGTTTGGATCCCACCGGACCGTTTCAACCGAACTGAACCCGTTAACGAACCGTACCTTTCAACCCCGCCCTTAAAATACTCGGACCGTTTAGGCCCGAACCGAATTGTTTCGTACTGAACAGGCCCGTTAACGACACGGACCGCTACGATCCAGACCATGCCCATTAATAACCTAGACCATTTATTCCGCACCGATCATTTCTTCTTTACATGCACCTTCTTTACACACCATATTAAGAAAATAAAATAATGATTTAATTAATTATCCAATTTATATGTATCCAATATCTATATATACTTTTTAGATACGTGTATATATTTTTTATGTCATGACATTTACTAGTACATATATATGTAATATTTACACATATCGTACATTTTTTAAAAAGTGTATGTATTTATATGACGCGTCATTTAAAATAAAATTATTGTTTTTTATATGTAACCAATATCTACACATGTTGTACATTTTAAGCATGTGTAGGTATTTATTTTGCCACGTCATTATCAAAAACTAAAATAAAAATTTACATAATATTTTTATCTACATATTTGTTTAAATATATTATGTGTTGGTAAACATAATCATTTGCCTACACATATATTTGTTGTTTACATATTTGTAGATAATTTACCTACACATAACAAAATTTTATCATATGTGTGGGTAGTTTAACATTTAATTGATGTCAATTTTGGGGGGAAATTTTCCCACCAACTCCAATGTGTAGATAAAACGTATTATCAACATATATTAAGTGTTAGTTGTTATTTAACATAAATTGTCAACAATTACCCACGCATGTATAAAAATGTGTAGATATTTACCCACACATTTACATGTGTAGGTAAGTTATATGTGGGTAAACACCCCAAATTCTTGTAGTGAAAGTGAGAACCTGAAATTGCGGGGTATCACATCATCCCCAAGTTGAAAAGAATTTCATCCCGAAATTCAGTTGCGGGGTATCACATCATCCCCAAGTTGAAAAGAATTTCGTCCTGAAATTCAGTAAGTAAACAGTAAAGCCAGCGGAAAAATGCGCGCTTGGTTCCCGGATGTCACATCATCCCCAAGTTGAAAGGAATTTCGCCCCGAAATTCACTTTGAGAGAGCTGCTTTACGTTTAGCGTTCGATCTATGTTCAGGTTCAGGTTCAGAAAAGAGGTGTGGGTATTTAAGCCGCATTTGATCTCTGCGCTCCCACGTATATTCCGGTCCTAGACGGGAATTCCAACGTACCTTAACAATAGGTATAGTGTTTTGTTTAAGTCTCTTGACGCCCCGCTCAAGAATCTCCACTGGTTCTTCCATGAACCGTAGCCGTTTGTCCACCTGGATCTCCTCCAGTGACACCATCTGTGTTGTATCCAACAGGCATTTCTTTATATTTGATACGTGGAGTACATCGTGTACCCCATTAAGTTCATTAGGCAGGTTCAACCTGTAAGTTACTGGACCAATCCTTTCGACAATCTCGAATGGTCCAACGTATCGCGGGTTCAATTCTCCCCGTTTTCCAAAGCGTATAACCCCTTTCCAAGGTGACACCTTTAATAGAACCTTGTCCCCAACCTGGAACTCCAAAGGTTTGCTACGCTTATCAGCGTAACTTTTCTGTCGATCCCGAGCAGCAGCCATCCGGTTTCTGATGTGCATTATCTTCTCAGAAGTTTCGTGCACGAGTTCGGGACCTGTTAGCTGGCTATCCCCAACCTCAGTCCAACAGATGGGAGACCTACACTTGCGTCCATAAAGTGCCTCAAAAGGTGCACACTGCATCGAAGTGTGGTAGCTGTTGTTATAAGAGAATTCAATCAAAGGCAAGTGCTTATCCCAACTGTTGCCAAAATCCACCACGCACGCTCGTAGCAGATCTACCAATGTTTGGATGGTACGTTCACTCTGTCCATCCGTCTGTGAGTGATAGGCTGTGCTTATATCTAGGCGAGTTCCCAAAGCGTTTTGGAGTGTGGTCCAGAAATGAGAAGTGAATCGCGCATCGCGATCAGATATAATAGAAGTAGGCACCCCATGCCTTGAGACTACCTCCTTGATGTAGAGATTTGCTAGTTTCTCGAGCGAGTCCGTTTCCTTTATTGCCAGAAAGTGTGCCGATTTGGTTAAACGATCCACGATAACCCAAATCATAGTATGGCCCGTTGACGTTCTAGGAAGCTTTGTAATAAAATCCATAGAAATCCCGTCCCATTTCCACATAGGGATTTCTGGTTGCTGGAGTAGGCCTGAAGGTTTCTGATATTCAATATTAACCTTCGCACAAGTCAAGCACTTACTAACATAAGTGGCTATTTCAGCTTTCATGTTTGGCCACCAGTAAAGAGTTTTAAGATCTTGTTACATCTTGTCCGAACCAGGATGTACCGAATATTGAGAGGTGTGAGCATCATCGAGCACCAGTTGTCTGAGATCCCCAAACGTGGTATCCAGACTCGATTCATAAAGTGATGAAGACCATCTGTCTTTAGTTCCAGGTGTTTATCAGCACCATGTAATGTTTCAAGCCCGATGTTTTCTTCTTTCAAAGCCTCGCCCTGGGCTTCACGTATGTCATTAGGAAGATTAGAATGTATAGTGAGTTGTAAAGCTCGCACCCGTTTGGGTTTTGTTTCCTTACGATTGAGGGCATCAGCTACTACATTAGATTTCCCTGGATGATATTTGATGGCACAGTTGATGTTTGTAAATGTATATATATATATATATATATATAAATAACACAAACTTTAATTAAAACGACTCACCTAAAAACTACACACGCACGGCAAGTGTACCGGTCGCAAAGCAGTAAACAGATAAGACCGAGTATCGAACCCAAAGACGCGAATGCAACTCTAGATCACAACCTATACCGAATACTAGCCTAAATAAATATATACTTAAATGGGGGTTATTTTAAACTACTAATTATAAACTTAGAAGGAACTAAATATAAATAAAACAACCTCAACTGCTTAAACGAAACTAGAAACTTGGAGAAATCAGATAGGAAGAAGGCTGGTTACTTAGGTAAAATCCCTAGACACTAGCAATAAATCCTGACTCTGGTAATTAACTTGAGACCCTATTCTTATCTAATAAACCTCCTGTCAAAGATAGCTCACTAGACTTAAGGCGGGACAAGTGTAGAAATGCTAAGATGGATCCGGATCGCCCTAGCGTACCAAAATCCCACAGAAATCAGATTAAAACCTCTCCTGGATTAAAATCTTCAAACTATGAAGCAGACTCAAACTCTAATGAAGAAAACCTAGGAAAACTCTAAACATGGACAAGTAGCGACTCCCGCCCTAGCGCTTGCCAACTACCGAACAATGCCTAGTTAGTTACCTAGCAATCTCGAGTTAGATTTCTCACCCTCAAGAATGGACTGCACGTCTTAGTTAATTTATTTTATTAGTTTGTTATACTTGTGTCGTACTCCAACTCCAAATACTAGCACGCTAACCTAAGTTGACGAACTAGATTGATTTCAAGACCTAGGGGGTATCTCTGCATGCCTAGCTCCACAAAACCAATAAACAAACTACAAGTAAAATGAACATCAACACACATATATCAAATCCAACAATAAAATTAAAATCATGTAATTATACACATCAAAATTAAAAACCAAAAATCATTAAAAACTGCAAATTACGTGTCTAGTTCATAAACCTAAGCAACCATGGAAATATTTAGTTCATAATTATAATAAGAAAATAGTCATAGAGTCTCGAAAAAACAATAATAAACATGTCTCTAAATAAATAAATGAAGTAAACAAACCACCGGGTCTTCGAATAATATATCTTTAGTGCACCCGAGACCTTCTCCTCTAACGAATGATTAGGAACACTGCTGTGTTGTTGGTTCCCCTTTTTTTTTGGCTGTGCGATTGAATGATAATCAAATTGAGTCCAATGATTCCCTCCTCTATATCTGTGTCGAATGAATGAAAATATATATATCCTCAACCCAAGAATCGTGCGCCGCTATTTCTATTTTTTAGGTTGAATATGGGCCATGGCCTTGACAGCATGCAAATTGCAATTCACGGTTCATCATTTTTTTTCATTTAAATATTATTATTATTATTATTATTATTATTATTATTATTATTATTATTATTATTATTATACTCCGTGCTCTTGACTCGGGTGTTCTTCACTTGACTAAAGTTACTCGTTTACGCTCCAACGTCCATGAGCACCTATTAAATATAAAATAAAATAGATAAATACTAAAAATGACACAAAACTAATAAAAATCTATAAACACTTATACTAAATAAAATAGACCAGTACAAGCCTAAAACTAATAAAAACACTATCTAAACGACTAAAAAATTGTATAAAGTTTACACCGAAAATAGATGTATTTTACAATACATCAAATATCTCCACACTTATCTCTTTTTCGTCCCTGAAAAAGAATTATGCTATGGAATCACAATCAAATAATCTGGCCTCAAAACATAGGTTACTTTAATTTTAAAAATCTAATCACGTGCCAACTGCGATTGCAGGTATACTTGTCCTCTTAAACCCAACCGTCGGTTTCTAAGCCCCTTATCATGTTAGTTTATCTTTAGGTTCATTTAGTCTACCTAGGGTCTCACACTAAAGAAGCCACAGTTTCACCTAATCCCGCCTCAAGCTTATGAAACAAAAGGAACAACCAATTGACTATTCCTAACCGTTTTATGTAGAAAACCGAGAGAATTTAAAATCGTTTGTTTGTTTTTTTTTCATCTTAGCATACTTAACTCAGAGGGTGTGACCAATCCAAATCGCTATCCCAGTGGCCAGGCATCTTATGCTTCAGTATTTTCGCTTTGATTTTTATTTAATTCATGAGCTTTTTTAGATATTTATTTTCAGACAATCCTAGAGGGAGTCGAGTCCGGAGTCACTATCCCTAGAAACGACACCATTGGCCTTGCCTTTATTTTATATCCAGCTAATTTTTTTTTAACTTTTGATTAGAAATTCTAAAGGTTTTAAACTTATAACGGTATTCCTTATACTATTATTGGCGGTTTCAGCTTCCCCATTTTCCCTAGATGAGAACCCACAAGGTATCCTAATATATTTAGGTGTATTAGCTCAAAGGAAACTTTTCTACCGGCTGGGCCTACCCACACATCCCAAGTCAACATGCTTTCGATTATTTATTCTTCTACTACATATAATATTTGAAAACCAGACACTTGATTTTATCTATCATTTCCCATATTTTATAATACAAACTTCAAAATCAGGGATTTTTTTTTCGCTTTTTTTTTAATTTTTTTTTCGGACTCAAAACGACTTTATATACAGACTAAACGACAGTTTCCCATCCCCACACTTAAACTCTACATTGCCCTCAATGTAGGAATAGAAAAAGACTCAAAACAAAAAATAATAAAAAAAATCCGAATACAAAAATAAAAAGACGAGGGCAAATTGGAAAAGACTTAGCTGGTTAATTAATGCGTAAGCTCCAAAAACTCTAGTCCAATCCAGCTCGATCGTATAGCATTTTGGTCGCGATCGGCTCTGATACAATAGTAAACTCTTGGCTTGCCTTGTTAAATGATAAACAGCTCCGGAATCACCCGAATGGAGATTGAGTACGGGTGGTGCAATCCAAACCTGCGCAAAACGAAACAAACAAAACCGAGCATAATACCAAACCACACAAAAATAAAAAGACTCAAAGTACTAACTTAGACTCAAAATATAACAACAAACAAGAAGACGTACCTGTTTGGCAAAATGGCGGTGAATGGTCGTAGAACCAAATGGGTAGAAAGAAAAAAAAATATGGTTCTCGCTCAACGTGAAGGATACTGGTGATCACAACACGCGTTGCATGCGAAAAAAAATACATAACTTTCCGGGGTAATAGCTGGTCGCATGAGGCGAATAGGTCAGCCCAGACTCCTCACATTACGTGAAAAGTCTTTTTTCGGAGAAAGTTAATTATTTTTTTTTTTAGAAAAATTCTCTTATTACCCAAACCTTTACCAAAACTCCCACTTATAAAATATATATAAAGATAATACAGGGGATCCGCTCATGATGAAATTTCCTCTACCTAAGCAAACACGTAAACAGACTCAAAGACACAAAAAAAAAAAGATAAAATTGAAAGACAAAAACCTATGAACCACTACCGAAGGACGGACCACAAATAAAAAAAAATGAAAAGCTAGAAAAATAAATAAATAAAAGGGTAAAAATATAAATTTACAAACTCTACAAAGCCTCCCCACACTTAAACTTAATCAGGGGGCTTCTCTTTTATCTGGACCCGATCCAATCCGTTTAATTCCACCCGGTTCATATTATTTAGCAAAATTAAATTAGTGGAATTGAAAAATATTTTATCGAATTTAAATGGGTCGGGCCACCAATATTTAAATTTACCTGGACCAAACCTGATTCTTGGCATGTAGTGAGGGGACTTGTTGTCTCTGCAACTCCTGACCCTCACCCTGTGTCGGTCCAGGTGCCTCTTCGCCTTCTCCCGTGGTGGTGGCCATGGTGGTGGCACTAGTAGCAGTGTAATATCCAATGTCTGCACGGGCCGGCTGTGGTGTTCTTCTTCTTCCACCACTGCTTCTTTCTCATCTTCCTTGTTTGGTGACACTTGTTCAAAATCTTTGTCCACTTCTGGAGCTGACAAATCAACCAACTCGTCACCAAACTCTGCTTCCCCATCTGCTGCTTCTTCAAGCAGGTAAGTGGTGTCTTCTTCTTCCACCACTTCTTCCTCAAACAGCCAGCCTGTGGATTCTGAAAAATCCATATCTTCCTCAGCCTCCCTCCAGATATCTGCCCCCCAAGGTTATGCTGCTGAACTAGAGATCTGGCAAGGCTGCTCATCCTGCTGAACCAAAGGTGGGACTAAGGCGTCCATTATGGTCTCTGGCTCTAACCCTGAATCCTGCAAAATATCATCCTCACAAGACAAGTGTAAAGAATCATAAGTGTCAGTTAAATCATGCATAGAATCAGATGAGTAAGGACAAACAGTTTCAGCAACGGGCCTAATACAATCAGGTAATGTAATTGTTACCATCTCGTCCGGGTCATCATATGTGAAATAAACCTGCTGAACTGGAGGTGGGACTTCAACGTCGATTATGGTCTTCAGTTCATCCACCTGAGCCTGTAGCCTCTCAAGTGCCGCATCTTGTTCCCTCAAATAGTCGGTGTGCATGGATAGCAAAGAACGCATATCCTCGAGCATGAGCTCTTGATTAGCAAGGAAGGCATCTTGCTTAGCAAGAAAGGCGGAAAAGTCGGGCCTAGTGTGAGACAAGACATCCCGATAATCGGGATGTGGATACAAATGTTGTCTAGGTGCATACTCTGACGAGCTACCACCATGCCTTTCCTCATACATCATAGCTTGTAGACGATCAAGCCGACTTGTTATTCTATCTAGTGACTCAGATGTTACAGGGTTAAACCACCGGTTTGCCTGTGGGTATGAAGGCTGGTATGACTGATATGGCTGCGGCTGCAAATACGTGTTAGAATAATAATTTGTGGAATACCCCGATGAATATGAATGAGGGCATCTTATGGTAAAATGGGGTCCTCCGCAGATCTCGCACATGATAAAAAAAATTATATATTATGAATAAAAAATAATAATAATAAGAAATAAAAAAAATAAAAGCAAAAATTATTCACAAAATAGTAGACCAGAAACGGATCAGATAATTCTCAAGAGTGCCAATTGCGTCCCCGGCAACGGCGCCAAAAACTTGATGTTTGTAAATGTATATATATATATATATATATATATATATATAAATAACACAAACTTTAATTAAAACGACTCACCTAAAAACTACACACGCACGACAAGTGTACCGGTCACAAAGCAGTAAACAGATAAGACCGAGTATCGAACCCAAAGACGCGAATGCAACTCTAGATCACAACCTATACCGAATACTAGCCTAAATAAATATATACTTAAATGGGGGTATTTTAAACTACTAATTATAAACTTAGAAGGAACTAAATATAAATAAAACAACCTCAACTGCTTAAACGAAACTAGAAACTTGGAGAAATCAGATAGGAAGAAGGCTGGTTACTTAGGTAAAATCCCTAGACACTAGCAATAAATCCTGACTCTGGTAATTAACTTGAGACCCTATTCTTATCTAATAAACCTCCTGTCAAAGATAGCTCACTAGACTTAAGGCGGGACAAGTGTAGAAATGCTAAGATGGATCCGGATCGCCCTAGCGTACCAAAATCCCACAGAAATCAGATTAAAACCTCTCCTGGATTAAAATCTTCAAACTATGAAGCAGACTCAAACTCTAATGAAGAAAACCTAGGAAAACTCTAAACATGGACAAGTAGCGACTCCCGCCCTAGCGCTTGCCAACTACCGAACAATGCCTAGTTAGTTACCTAGCAATCTCGAGTTAGATTTCTCACCCTCAAGAATGGACTGCACGTCTTAGTTAATTTATTTTATTAGTTTGTTATACTTGTGTCGTACTCCAACTCCAAATACTAGCACGCTAACCTAAGTTGACGAACTAGATTGACTTCAAGACCTAGGGGGTATCTCTACATGCCTAGCTCCACAAAACTAATAAACAAACTTCAAATAAAATGAACACCAACACACATATATCAAATCCAACAATAAAATTAAAATCATGTAATTATACACATCAAAATTAAAAACCAAAAATCATTAAAAACTGCAAATTACGTGTCTAGTTCAAAAACCTAAGCAACCATGGAAATATTTAGTTCATAATTATAATAAGAAACATAGTCATAGAGTCTCGAAAAACAATAATAAACATGTCTCTAAATAAATAAATGAAGTAAACAAACCACCGGGTCTTCAAATAATATATCTTTAGTGCACCCGAGACCTTCTCCTCTAACGAATGATTAGGAACACTGCTGTGTTGTTGGTTCCCCTTTTTTTTTTTGGCTGTGCGATTGAATGATAATCAAATTGAGTCCAATGATTCCCTCCTCTATATCTGTGTCGAATGAATGAAAATATATATATCCTCAACCCAAGAATCGTGCGCCGCTATTTCTATTTTTTAGGTTGAATATGGGCCATGGCCTTGACAGCATGCAAATTGCAATTCACGGTTCATCATTTTTTTTTCATTTAAATATTAATATTATTATTATACTCCGTGCTCTTGACTCGGGTGTTTTTCACTTGACTAAAGTTACTCGTTTACGCTCCAACGTCCATGAACACCTATTAAATATAAAATAAAATAGATAAATACTAAAAATGACACAAAACTAATAAAAATCTATAAACACTTATACTAAATAAAATAGACCAGTACAAGCTTAAAACTAATAAAAACACTATCTAAACGACTCAAAAATTGTATAAACTTTACACCGGAAATAGATGTATTTTACAATACATCAACAGTCATAATCATTCAGAAGCTCGACCCATCGACGTTGTCGCATGTTCAGCTCCTTTTGATCGAATATGTGTTGGAGGCTATTGTGGTCAGTGAAGATCGTACACTTCGTCCCATAGAGATAATGCCTCCATATCTTTTAGAGCAAAAACCACTGCTCCCAGTTCCAAGTCGTGGGTGGTGTAATTATTCTCGTGAACCTTTAATTGACGTGAGGCACCCGCGATCACCTTATCGTGCTGCATCAACACACACCCTAGCCCTTGGATAGACGCATCACAGTACACCACAAAGTCCTCTATACCCCCAGGTAGTGATAGTATAGGTGCACTGCAAAGTTTTGCTTTCAACAATTGAAAAGCAGACCCTTGGGCATCACTCCACTTGTAAGTAATTCCCTTCTGTGTCAAAGCAGTGAGGGGTTGAGCGATCTTAGAGAGTCCCTCAATGAACCTGTGATAGTATCCCGCAAGACCAAGAAACAGGCGCACCTCTGTAGGAGTCTTAGGAGCCTCCCACTTTTTGATTTCATCAATCTTGGCGGAATCGACATGTATTCCTTCCTCGTTAACCACATGTCCAAGAAATTGGACTTCTCGAATCCAAAAGCCACATTTAGAGAATTTCGCATACAACTACTCATTTCTCAAAAGTTCCAAGATCAGCTGCAGGTGTTGCTCGTGCTCTTCCCTACTCTTGGAATAAATCAGTATGTCATCTATGAACACTATGACGAATTTATCCAAATAGGGCTTGCACACCCGGTTCATCAGATCCATGAACACAGCCGGTGCATTGGTTAGCCCAAATGGCATCACCAAAAACTCATAATGTCCATAACGAGTTCGAAAGGTTGTCTTCGCCACATCATCCTCTCGGACTCTCAGCTGATGGTATCCTGACCTCAAGTCAATCTTAGAATAGAAACTCGACCTTTGCGGCTGGTCGAACAAGTCATCAGTACGAGGTAAAGGGTAGCGGTTCTCAACCGTCACTTTGTTCAACTCCCGATAATCGATACACATGCGGAAACTCCCATCTTTCTTCTTAACAAACAGAACTGGAGCTCCCCATGGCGAAGAACTAGGTCTAATAAAGCCCCTATCCAATAGCTTTTGGAGTTGGGTAGATAGTTCTTGAAGTTCGCCTGGTGCTAGGCGATATGGTGCGCTTGCAATTGGAGCTGCTCCAGGTACAAGATCAATTTGAAACTCCACTTGACGAACAGGTGGAAATCCAGGTAGTTCCTCTGGGAAAACATCTAGGAAATTTCGAACTACTGGGATGTCCTTCAATCTTAGTTTCAGTTTCAGCTCGAGTGTCAGATATGTTAGCCAAAATGGCTGGACAACCCTTACGGATACACTTCTGGGCTTTCAAGAAGGAGATGATGCCTACCATGGCACCACCACGATCACTCTGAATAGATAAAAGTTCTCCACTAGGGAGGGGGACATGAACAATCTTCTCCTGACAGAGAATTTCAGCGTGTTGCTTGGACAACCAGTCCATGCCAACCACGATATCAAAGTACCTAGGGTGATAGGTAGGAGGTTGATGGCAAACAATTGCCCATCCAATTCGAGCTTACGGTCACGATGTATGTGGGTTACCTCAACAGGCTTCCCATCAACCAATTCTATAGAGTAGGAGGTATCAAGAAGAGTAGGAACCATCCCTAATCGTTTACTAAGTTTCAATGACACAAAACTATAGTCCGCACCATTATCATATAAAATAGAAGCAAGAGTGTCGTTCAAGGAACACGTACCTGTCACGACATTGTTATCAGTCCTAGCTTACCCAAAGCCAATCACAAATGCTCTTCCCCGAGCCCCGTTGTTGTTGTTACCGTTGTGGTAGTTGTTGTTGAAGGACTTATACCTCACACTATTCCACGTTCTCTTGCTATCACCAAAAGTAGAAGATGAAGCACCATGCTTCGGAAAAGTACCATGCTCAACAGCCTCATCAGTGAGTTTGCGAGCTAGGTGAAAGATTTGTTAGATTCTGGGTAGGTGAGCTGCAGTTGCCAAGCCACGAATCTGAGGGACCCACCCTTTTGGTATGAAATTCGATTTGCTGGTAAAGTTGGTTAATTAGATTCTAGCACGAAGTATCTAACTCCTGTATCTTGGTAGTGTAGGCGTCGATCTCAGACCCATCCGTCTTTATATAACAAATTTCTAGGTTTCATCACAGGGTGTTACGTTCTCCATCCAAGTATCTGTAACTCATCGAGTGCGCATTTAGCTTACATTACCCCATCCTGCCTGGGGCAAATGCACATAGCAAAGACTTATACTATCGAAGCAATTAGACAGTCTCCTTCAGTTCCGCTGGAGTTATCGAGGTTTACAACCAATAAAAGGCTTGAAAATACGATGGCAGGTTGTTGTTGTGGCATGTACGTTCAAGGTATCAGAAAATTCAAACGTGGAAGTCAGGGGACAAGAATGATTTAGTAAAGTAGATCTTTACTAGGTTGGAAAGATGCGAGGGCTTCAACCTCCCTATCGTTGATCATATGAACACAGTCTTATCTAAGTTAACAAAGGGAAAAGAAAGAAAAGTCAGGTAAGAAAAAGTAAGAGCCAATCGTCGCCACGCTCTGTCTTAGATAGTAGAGCCTTCATCCTCACTTTCCATGTGCTCGTCCTGCTCAGGTTCCCCTTCCATCCCTTCTTATTCCTCTTTCGCGGTGTTAGTGTTATATGGATCTCTTCGTGTACAGTCTCCTTCTCCGGTCCTATGTAAGCCAGCTTAGTGGTCAGCTGCACCACTTGTTCCTTCAGTTGTGGCTGCCAGTCACTGGTAGGTTTCGTCTTTCCTTGAGATGTTGCACTACTTCACAGGCCTTACATAACTCCCCAAGAGTATGTGTAACAAGCCCCGATCTGATGTGTTCCCATGAATCTACTATATACTCACGAGAAACAGTGACACGTATATCATGTATCGCTTGCTCGTACAGGGCGTAAATGTACTAGAGTAAGGATAAAATTCTATATGAGTAACCCAGTCTCGTCTGAGTTTCGAATGAGAGTAAGAAGTATCAAGCGACAAGGAACATGAACTAATTGTCTCCTTGCTCAAAGATTCCTGAAGATACAAGACTTTCAGCCAGTTCACTGTATGTTTTGAAGGCAATCCCCGGACTTAAACAATTCTAAAATCAGCCCGGAGTGACCAAGCACGCCCATGCTCACTTGCACGAAGGTCCTGCATGCGAGAGAACAACGCAACAAACTTGGAGAGTAAGAAATCAGAGACATCAGCATATGCACACCCGTGCCATATACACATGCACAGCCGTGCCAGGGACAAAAAGGACAGACAATGTCTGCCATGCAGCAACAGAACGTACGTGAGATAACAAGCACACTCCCGATACTCTTGGGCACGCCCGTGCTTCCCCTGGAGCTCAAGTAATAGCAATCTAACCTTCACCATTTGTTCATCCCTTTTCACCTTGACTTGAGCCTTCTTTGGTCGACTTCCAAGAGTCTTCCAGAGGTCTTGGGGTCTTGTGGGAGGCCTTAGTGCCATCCTAACACACCCAACAAGGCTAGGCCCTATCATATCTTGATCATTAAGGCCAAGTAAGGGATCGTAGAGTAGTATGCAATAAACATCGAGGGTCGCGGGGATCATGAGAGACTACATATCACTTGGAGATGGGGAGCTTGTCTATGAGCAGCCATGATCCTTGTGTTGATCATTTCCATGGTTGTATCTTTCTATTATTTGCGAACCTGCTTCGATTTGTAGACTTTTATTATTAGTAGTAGTAGTTTTTTTTTAGTTATTTGTTGTGCTATCTTCTTCTAATCCTTATTTGTTTATCTTGTGGAAGGTTTGAATGATGATTAACTTAATAACTAAAATCAACGTTAACTTAATTAATTAAATAACTAGAGGTATAATCAGCTTCTGGTAGTCCCGAGCTAGATCCAAGGCAAGGAAACCGGTAGTGAGACAGATCCTAAGGGCTTCTGATATCCAAAACAGATTCTAAGCAATGGCTTCTGAAGTGGACCAAATCTGAGTGACACATTTCTGGTTCTTACCAGATGATTGAATGATCTTTTGGCAAAGGATGGTTTCCTTACGGGCGCACCAGTGATCTCTGGATTGCACGCCTTTAGGATTATGTGCCGCCTTTGTTAAGGATTTCATTCAGTTCGGGAGGTTATGGGTTGGGTAATTAAGTCATCATTTATTTAAACCAACTTTATATTTAATTTATCAATAAATAATAAAGTGTCACTTAATACATAAATAAAATAAAGATTCTTTATCTAGTTCTCGTTAGTACAACACCGTTAACCAATGGGGGCCCGAGTGCCTGATACAGTCGTAAGAGAGATCCTTCGGTCTTCATGACCGTTAGCCTATTAGGGGATCCAAGGTTTCCAGGAAACAGAGACCCTTCGGTATGGAACGCGAGAACTAAGGGAGGTGTACGGTGTCCCGGTTCGGTAATGAAGTATCCAATTCAAGAAGACAATAAGTTCGAGAACCAGAGACCTAATCACAGTTTGAGGAGCCCGCTATATGCGAGGCCCTGGTGGAGTACCCCAGGTGGATGCATGCTGGAGAGGTTCTGCATTCTACTCAGTAGTCGCCTCCGCTTCTCTATCAAGGAGTCAACACTTCAAGATCACTCTCATCTTCCGCACAATTAATTAACTTAAATTATTAATTTTAATAATAAACTTAACTACTGATACGGAGGGCCCCGAGATGTGCATATCTATCTACTCTTTTATTTTAATTTTCTTTTATAAAACCAAACCTTTTTCAAAAACTATTTTTATTAAAGAACCCCTTCGTTTTATTTTTCTTTTTAAACCCGATCGATTGAATGATTTTTTTTTTTTTTTTTTTTTTTTTTTTTTTTTTTTTTTTTTAGACTTTACAAATACATGAACCTTGCCAAAAGCAAGTTCAGAAACAACTTGCAACAAGTTGCAGTCTTGGAACTTGTACATAAAGCAAAAAGAAACATTAAAGTAATAAACTACTGATATACAAAGGCGGTGGAAAAGATCTTCTGTAAGTACTGATGAATGACAAACTACTGATGACTAGTTTGTCTTCAGTAGTTCTTCAGTAGAAGTGTCTGGTTTGAACTTCAGAACTTCTGATGACTTTCTTCTTCAGTACTTCTGAATCTCTTCTTCAGCAGTTTGATCCTTCTTCTTCAGCAGTTCCATATTTAGAATATTTTGACAGAAGTGAATTAGACTAAGGTTTGCAAAAGTGGTTTCACCAATCCTTTTTGTCCTAACAATCCCCCCTGGATTGATGAAGCCAAAACCTTACTAATTCTTTATTGTTCTTTTCTGTCCTTCACAATTTTCCATATTCCTTTGAACATGGAATTCTTGAGCTGGTTCAGTTGATCATCAGTAAGAGACCCTTTCTGTGGTTCTAAGTGTTGGATTGTAAGCAGGTCTTTGGTTGATAGTTTCTTCAGTTCATTCATCGACCTATATGTCCTGCTTGTCTGATCTCTTCTTGTCACAAGTACTGAGTTGTTATCAGTAAAGGACCATCTGATGATTGGTACTATAGACTTGTCAAAGTCTACAGTGTAGGGAACCATGGTGGTACCCTGGGTTTCTCCTGAGTGTTGAATGTTTTCAACTTCAGTGACTCTCAGGTGGGATTCACTTCCCTGCTGTTGTTCCATCACATTAGGTATCTGAAATGTTGGCAAATGATGTTCAGTTACTACCTTGGTGTGCAGTTTGTCTGTGATGGTCTTCTGGATTTGATATGCAAAGGTGGAAGGATCCCTGAATTGTGTGATCATAGGCTTTTCTTCTATGTCAAAATCAGAATGGACTACTGTACTACCTTCTAGTAGTACCATTCTGAAATCAGTCTTTACTTTCTCCTCTGATTTCTTTCTTTGGGTAGCTGGTCTTCTTTGAACACCAGAAGTTCTAACTACTGATGTTGAAGCTTCAGCAGTTTGAAACTTCTCTGGATTAGCAGCCCTTGCAGCCTTATATTTTCTATATGTGTCCACCAATCTTTCTTCTTTCCATTTGGACACTGAGGCTTTTGAACCATAACCATTAGCTACCAGTTCTTCTATCATCTGAGCTCTCTTGGCCTTTGTGTCTTTACTTGTTGCAAGTTTATCTGCAATAAGTTGAGCTCTTCTTGTCAGCTCTTCCACAGAGAGTCTCTTCAATGTGTGGGCTTTGATTTTGCTGTTCTTTGTAATGTAAGACATTAGTTGATGTCTTTTATCTTCTTCAGCAATTTCATCTAGGCTAGCCTGGCTTTGGAGTTCAGCTTCATAAGCCTGAAGTTTTTCTTCATGGCTTAGATCTAAGTCATCCCTTTCTTCCAGTGTTTTCCAGATCTGATCTTCTCTGGTCTTCTTTTGGGCTGCCACTAAACTCTTCTCAAGTAGTTCTGCTGATTGAGAGATTGGAGAAGGGTTTAGCACAGTCATTGTGGTAACTGTTGTAGTAGGCCTGATAGGAACAGAGGTTGGTTGAATAGGAGCAGTTGATCTGGAAGGGTCAGCAGTTTGAGTCTTGGAAGTGTTAACTTCTGATGGGTTGACATCTTCTGAAGGTTTGTCAACTACTGAAGGATTGTCTTCAGTACTTTTTGATTCTTCATCAGAACTTTGGCCATCAGAGGTTTCTTCATTGTGCCCTTGGGATTTATCCGACTTTTCAGCATCTTCTATTTCTTGAAGAGAGACACCAAATTGTTGGGCCAGTTTTTCTTTTCTGGCTTGATTCTTCTGATCTCTTTCAAGGATAGCCACTCTTGCCCTTATCCTGGCTTCGAATGACTCCTTAGGTTCCCTAATTTTCTCCCCCTTTTTGGATTCATCAAGTTTGGAAGTTGAGGGTTGGGAGAAATGACCTGTAAGATTAGCAATCTGTCTGCTGTTGAAGTCAATCTTGTTGGACAGATCGTTCATCTTTGTCTTGATCACTCCAAATTGGTTCTTGATTGACAGCTCCAAGTTAGCTATGTATGTTTGGAAGTGATTCTTGATGAGAGTGTTCATCATGTGGTACAGGGGACCATCTGTGCTGCATAGCTGGTTCATGTCTATGCTTGTTTGCCCAGGGAATTGGGTAGGCATTTGTAGTGAGGGGTGTGTTTTTGGGTGATCTTCTTGTTGTACAGAAGATGCCACTCTAGGGGAATCATGGATTGAGTGGTCTTTAACCTGAGATGGTGTGACTAGCTTCTTGAGCTTAGAGACACCAGGTGTAGGACCTTCACTTGTAGCCGTCAATTCAGTAGTTTTGTGTTTTAAAACATCATCCAAATCAATGGAATCATCTGAATCCCTGATTACATCCTCAATGAGGACTGTATCAGTTACATCATGAGCTGAGCCCAACTCAGTTGTCTCATGTACCTCTTGTTCTTGGTTCAGAGGATTTCCTACCTCAGGCATTAAGCCTTCATCAGTAGTTGCCACAGTTGAGGTCTTAGCTATGTTACTTCTGTCCTCAGGTCCACCACTAGGTGGTAAATGAGTAGTAGCAGCCTCAAAAGTACCAAAAGTTTCTAAGTTTGGGCTTAGAGACTCTGGTTCATCCTCATCTCTTTGGTTAGGGCTTTGAGTGTCCACATCCATGTCAATTTCTGAGGCTATGTCCCCTGTTTTATGTGGTTGATGGGGACTGACATGTGTAGATGGGACTTTCTCTTTTAGCCCAGAGAGAAGTTTGGCTATTTCAATGTCTGGTTCAGAAATTTGGGGTGCTGGTTCAGTAGTTTGGGCAGTGGGTTCAGCAGTTTCAAAAGAGGAATCTATTGGAATAGTTTTCTTAAGTCTTTTTCTTTTGAAAAGGATTGTTATTGGTGCTCTTGGTGGGGTTTGAGATGGATGAGACTGAGAGGATGTTTCAGTCACATCTTTAACAAGTGCAGATTGCACAATAGGTTGTTCAGGCATCTCAACCTCCTGAACAGCTTTTCTTTTAGGTTTGGTGGGTTTTTGTTTTTTTATCTTGGGTTTCTTGGCCTTTGGTGGAGTAGGTTTGGAAGATGAGGGTTCCATGGGGACTGGTTCTGGTTCCCCTTGGTCATCTTCTGGCCAGGCAGCCTGTTTGTTGTGCCTTGAGTATGCTTGTGAGGTTAAGGGTTTTAAAATTTCAGTTTTACCCACAAGCACCTCATTACCCAGTTCAGATATTATGCATTGCATAATGAACCTTGGATATAACAAAAACTTTTTCTTAGTGTTATTGTGATGTAACACCAACTCATTAAAGAAAAGTTTTGATGCCCTGAAATTTGTTTCATTCACAATAGAATGAAAGATTGGTTGAAAGGTTGAGGGCATCTGGTCATAAGACCCAGTTTTAGGACTCAAGCACATAATAATATAATGAAACAAAAGTTTATATTTTGGTTCAAAATACTTTTTAAAGATAGTAGCTTGTGAGAGAGTACCTTGATAACCACACTCAGTCATGGTTAGGTGGATTGCAGAGTTGTCAAACTTCTCAGGGGCATTCACATCATTCAACCCCAGTCTGTTTGAGAGTATGGCCGGTGTTATGGCCATTTGTCTCCCTTTAATTGTTGAGTTGAGGGAGATAACTTCATCATCCACCATCACTGTCTCAGCATTAGCCCAGAACTCATTGAGAGTTTCAGGATGTATTGGTGGGTCTATGGTGAGAGCGGTGAAATATTGGGATTTGACGACGAGATCAATGATCTCATCGTATTGGGACCAGCATTCTTGTTTTTCTAGGTAGGCTCTGAGATTGTGTCCCTGTTTGAGAAATAAAGCCATGTGGTTTGTGTGTGTGTTGATGAATCGAACAGTGTTTGTGTTGCAGGTTCAGGGGTTTGAGAGCTTTCTTGAGAGAAGGAGGGAATTTTTGTGTTTGAATGGATAAGTGTTCAAAAAAGATATTTATCAGAAGTTTTTAACCGCTTGGATCTTCTTTATTAGAAGTTTTGAACCGCCTAGGTTAAAAATCTCTTTATCAGAAGTTTTAAACCGACTAGGTCAAACTTCTGATGATGGGAAAAGTCAGATTTGCCCTTTTTTACTAAACTGCTGATGAAGAATTATCTTCATCAGTAGTTCCCATTTTCTCTTCAGCAGTTTTGAACAGCTGATGAGAAATACTTTATAAATACTTTATTCATAACTTCTGAAGGTTGTTTTATCAGAAGTTAATCACTTTTCAGAAAATATCCCCATACTGATGTTTTGTTCATCAGTAGTTTCTCTCTTTTCAGAAGTTTTTCAAATTTTTGAAAACAGATGTAAGTGAAAAATAAAAAGTTGTGCAGAAAAATAAAGAGAAACACTTACAAATTTAGCATCCCTAGCATGGATACTAACTTCTAAAATGTTGATGTGTCAAGGGGTTTAGTGAAAATGTCAGCTATTTGATTAGCTGTTGCTACATGTTTCACTTCAATCTTGCCTTTTTCATAGCAATCTCTTATGAAATGATACCTGATTTCAATGTGTTTAGTCTTTGAAAACTGAACAGGATTTTGAATGATGCTAATGGCAGATTTGCTGTCTACAAGCAATGGTGTCTTGGTGTCTTTGATTCCATAATGAAGAAGTTGATATTGGAGCCATTGTATCTGTGATGTACAACTTGCAGCTGCAATGTATTCAGCTTCAGCAGTTGAAGTTGCAACAGATGTTTATTTCTTTGATTGCCAGGACACTAGACAGTTTCCCAAGAATTGACAACCACCAGATGTTGATTTTCTTGACATTTTACACCCTGCATAGTCACTATCTGAAAAAGCTGATAACTTGGTATTGCTTGAAGCAGGATACCAAATTCCAAGTGTGGGAGTTCCTTTCAGATATTTGAAAATTCTTTTGACTGCAATAAGGTGTGATTCCCTAGGAGCTGATTGATATCTAGCACAGACACATGTTGAAAACATAATATCTGGTCTAGAAGCAGTTAGATATAAAAGGGAACCTATCATACATCTATACATGGTTTGATCAACCTGTTTTCCTTGATCATCTGGTTCAACTTGTGTGGTTTGTGTCATGGGAGTGGAACATGATTTACAGTCTTGTAAAGAAAATTTGTTTAATAATTCTTTAACATATTTTGATCGATGTATAAAAGTTCCATTTGTTTGTTGTTTAATCCGCAGTCCCAAAAAGTACTGCAGTTCTCCCATTGTACTCATTTCAAATTTTGATTGCATGAGTTTCTTAAATTCATCACACAATTTTATGTTTGTTGAACCAAAAATGATATCATCAACATATATTTGAACAAGTAAGACATGATTTCCAACATGTTTTATGAAAAGATTTTTATCAATGTCACCTCTTGTGAAGTTATTTTTGAGTAAAAAGGTTGAAAGTGTATCATACCAGGCTCTTGGAGCCTGTTTGAGCCCATAAAGAGCTTTGTCTAGTTTGTACACCCACTCAGGATGAGAAGGATCCTCAAACCCAGGTGGCTGACAAACATACACTTCCTCTTTTATCTTTCCATACAAAAATGCACTCTTGACATCCATTTGATAAACTTTTATTTTGTTGGAAATGGCATAGGCCAGAAATAACCTGATGGCTTCAAGCCTTGCAACTGGAGAAAAGGTTTCATCATAGTCAATGCCTTCTTCTTGAGAGTAACCTTGTACTACCAGTCTTGCCTTGTTCTTTATTATAATACCAGCTTCATCTTGTTTGTTCCTGAAAACCCATCTTGTGCTAATTGGTTGCTTGTTTGGTGGTAAGGGACAGATTTCCCAAACCTGTTGCTTGTTGAATTGAAGCAATTCATCTTGCATTGCCTGCACCCAATTGTTGTCTTTGAGGGCTTCCTGGTACTTCTTTGGTTCCAACTGTGAAATAAATGCTGAGAATAGACAAAAGTTGGAAAGCTGGTTTCTTGTAAGAACACCTGATGCAATATCACCCATGATTTGATCAAGTGTATGGTCTTTGTGTTCGATCAGTTGTTGTAAACCACTGACAGGTGTTGGTGGCTCATGTTCTTCAAACAAACTACTAAGGTCTATTATATCTTGTTCAGCAGTTTCAGTGTCTTCAGTAGTTGCAGGTGCTGAAGCAGATGTTTGAGTTTGGCCTTCAGTATTTGTTGAATCAGAAGTTTGTGAAACTTCTGATGGTTTTGAAGTTGACTTAATGACTGTTTGAGGAGTCCATGGTGCTAGATCCTCATCATCAAACCTTTGATCACCATAATAAGTAGGTTTGGATGAAGTGACAGTCTTTTCAGGTTCAAAATGGAAGTGTCAAGGTCAAAGAGTTTAGCAGGATGTGCTGGAATGAGAGTGTGTTTTGACTCATTGAACTTGACATTCAGTGTTTCTTCTACTATCCTGGTTCTTGAGTTAAAAACCTTGTAGGCTTTTCTAGTTGAGGAGTAACCAAGAAAGTAACCTGAGTCAACTTTGGCAGCAAACTTTGAAATAGATTCCTTGATGTTCAAGATGAAACATTGACACCCAAAAGCCCTGAAAAAGGAGATAAGGGGCTTCATGCCATGAAGAACTTCATAGGCAGTTTTGGAATGTCTCTTGACCACAAGAACTCTATTCTGAACATAACATGATGTGTTAACTGCTTCTGCCCGGAAGTACAAGGGCAGTCCAGAATCAGCTAACATTGTTCTTGCTCCTTCTATCAATGTTCTGTTCTTCCTTTCTACTACACCATTTTGTTCAGGAGTTCTGGCAACACTGAATTGTCTAATAATCCCTTTAGACAAACAGAATTCATCCAGAGTTTTGTTCCTGAACTCTGTCCCATTATCACTTCTAATGGTTTTGACAGGTAGAGAGTATTGCTTCTCTGCTAGTAGAATGAAGAACTTGATGATTTCAACAGCCTCATCCTTGGAAAATAAGAAGAATACCCATGTAAATCTTGAGTAGTCATCAATGATGACTAAGCAGTACTTCTTCTTACCAAGGCTCATGATTTTTACAGGCCCAAATAAGTCCATATGGAGTTGTTGAAGACATGCAGTTGTTTTTGATTCTTCAATAGACTTATAGGAGGACTTATGCTGTTTACCCTTTAAACATGATACACAGTGTTCTTGACACTGGTATACTTTTAAGGGTAGACCTCTGACCAAGCCCATTTTTGTGACTTTATTTATGGTTTTAAAGTTCACATGGCCAAGTCTCCTGTGCTAGAGATCAGTTTCTAAAGTTGATGCCCTTGAGAAGAAACAGGCAGTGTTGTTCAGTACTTTGTCTTTTTCAATGTCCACTGCATAGACATTGCCACATCTTTTGGCTATTAACAAAGTATGATCTTCAATGATCTTCTCTATCAACTTCTGGCCTTCTGGTGATATGATCTTGCATGCTGTCTTTGTGAAAAAGGAAGAATATCCTTTATCACACATTTGTGACACACTCAGCAAGTTGTACTCAAGGTTTTCAACCAGATTGACCTTGTCAAATTGTATTTTGCCAGAGGAGACATTGCCATGTCCTAGCACATATCCCTTAGCATTGTTCCCAAAGGATACAGATCCATCTCTTTGACTGATAAAATTGTTTATCAGGTATCTGCATCCTGTCATGTGCATTGAGCCTCCACTATCTACATACCAAATGCTATTTAAACCTCTGGAAACTCTCTGCACAAGATAGCAAATCAGTTAGATTTAGGAACCCAAGCCAGTTTGGCTTTGGGTTTGCTCTTGAGAACATTTACAGTTTGTTCTTGACCAAGTTTAGAAATCCATGTCTTTTTGGCAATGGATTTTGCATTAAGTACAATGGTGGTACCCTTTTGAGGACCACCATCAACTTTGGTCATCAGTAGTTGTACCAAGTTCATAAGATCTTTAATCTCAGCAGTTTGTGAAACTGCTGATGATTCAGGTCTAACTACTGATAGAGAATTTTGAGAAAAAGACTTTTGTTGAGATTTTGTCTTTTTCTGAGAAAGGGTTTTAGCTGGTTGTTGTTTCTTGGGAGAAAAAGTTTTTACATAATCAGTTTTGATTTGTTTCCCCACAACCAGTTGTTGATTTTTCTTATTGAACTAAATACCCTTTCTATATCTGCAAAATTCTGTTTTGTGGTTGAACAGACCACAAATTTCACATTCTTTTGTCTTTTCTTTCAAAGACAAGTCTCTGACTGTTTTGATTGGTTTTAGGTCATCAGTAGTTCTCAGGTTCTCAACTCCTGATGTAGTTGAAACTACTGATGGCTTAAAGTCAGATTTTATCAGTGCTTCCGAAGAACTTTCTTTGTATGATTTTAGAAAGTTTTCATGGAAAGATGTGCATTCTTCCTCTTCAGAAGTTTCACCTGAAACAAATTTTCTCCCATCTTCAGTAGTTTTGGGAGAGAAATCTGTTGGTGTTTCAGTGTGATTGTACCCTATGCCAAACCTAACATTTGAAGCACTTTGTTTGTTTAGCAATAATTGGTACCCCTTACAAGATTCCACCCATTTTTCACAAGTGACCTTGGTGTCAGCAAGCTCTTGTCTGACATTTCCTAGGTCATTAATCATGATTTTAATTTGTGTTTGGGTTTCAATAGCAGAGTTAGTCAATTTAGAAACTTCTTTTGTTTTTGCAGAAAGTTTTCTTTCTAAATCACATTTTATCTGAGTGAGTTTTCTCTCAGAATCATTAGCTTTTCCTTGTAAGTGCACATTTGTCTCTCTTATGAGAGCAAAAGATTCTTTGCATGAATTTGAACATAATTTTGTCAAAGATTCTTTAGATACCTGTGACAAGGCAGATTTTGAGGAGCATCCCTCAAATGCCATTAAGGCAAAGTTCTTTCTGCCATTGTCAGGCTCTCCCCAGTTGGTGTCAAACATTTTGTTGTCTGCATCAGGATTGCACTCTGTGGTGTCAAAAGGAAGACTGCTCCAGTCAACATACCCTGAAGTAAATAGACTTTGTTGAGAGGGCTGTTGTTGCTGTGGAGGTTGTTGAGCAGCTGGAAAGGGAGGGATTGATTGTTGGCTCTGCATCTGTTGAGGAGGCATCTGTACATATTGTACTTGTGGCACATATTGGTGTTGTGGAGCTTGTGCCTGTACAAAATGTGCACTCCCTTGTGTTCCATTATTCCTGTTATAATTGGGGTTAAAATTGTTTCCAGACTGAGATTGGTTAAAGCCAGAGCTTCTACATTCTCTAGCAAAGTGTCCCAACTTTTGACACTTGTGACATCTAAGTTTAGATTTGTCAAAACCAATTTTTGTAGAACTGTTAAGTCCTGGAAACTTCCTTCCTGACCTTTTGTAAAATTTATTTGTTTTTAAACTTAACATGGCCAGTTGGTGCAAAATATCCATTTCTTCAAGGTCATCACTGCTGAAACTATTTAAGTCATCCATGATAAAACCCATGTTATCAGCAGTTTGACCAAAGTCATTATTGTCATAACCTGGGAATGATCTTTCAGATGAGATCCCAGCAGTTATGTCAATGTGGTCAAAAGATCCAAAACTATTTGAACAAGTTGGTGAGTCTTGTCCCAATAGTGCTATACTACCAGGTAGATAGTCATCAGCAGTTTTACCAGAATTTTGTAACTTTTTCTTTTGATCAATTTCTCTCTCAAAAGTAAGTAATCTCCCATGAAGTTTTGTAAGAGTGAGGGAGCTAAAATCTGGTGAAGATCTTAAGACTATTGAGTATGTTTCCCATTTATCAGGTAAAGACCTTAAAAATCTATGAAGCATAGATACAGTTGTATAGGTCTGACCATTTAGTTTTAGCTCAGATATTAATGAGGAGAATCTTTCAAATTGCTGTGTTAAAGTTTCCCCATTAATGTGAGCAAAAGTTTCATATTGTTGAGCCAAGATTTCTCTGGTGTTGGCAATCACCTCTTCAGTTCCTCCAAACTGTTCTTTTAGGCAGTCCCAAAGCTCTTTGGCACTATCACAATGTAATAGGCCGGAGTAGATTTCATTTGGGAGTGCCATTGCCAACATAGAAAAAGCTTTTGCATCAAGCTCAAGTTTTAGGAAATCATCATCAGTATAGTCTTTTGGTTCTTTTGGAATCTCTTCCTTAGTTTCAAGATTTATATTTACTGGTTTATGAGGACCATATATAACAGATCTCCAACAACCTGTGTTGGTCTGTGATAAGGTATGTGCCATTCTCTTTTGCCATATGTTATATTCATTTCTTACAAGCATGGCAGGTTTAGTGGCAGAACCAGTATTATGAGGATCCATTTTAAAGAGTATTGATTTGTCAAATATCTCTTAAAGTGATGGATGTTGATAAAAGTGAGCTTATAATCCTTTATTGTTAGGACAAAGAGGATTGGTGAAACCACTTTTGTAAACCTTAGTCTAATTCACTTCTGTCATTTTTGGCTAAGTATAGAAGTACTGAATAGAAGACAAGAAACTGCTGATTAGAAGATATGAAGAAATGCTGAAGTTGCAGAAGTTCTGAAGTCCAAACCAGACAAGTTCACTTCAGAAGTACTGAAGGCAAAACTACTCTTCAGTAGTTGTCCTTCATCAGCACTTAGCAGAAGATATTTGCCACCGCCCTTTTGCATCAGTAGTTTATTGTTTAATATTACTTTTAGCTTTATTTGTTTCTTTCAATGTTGCAACTTGTGCAACTTGTAACTGGACTTTCTGTGCTTGCTTTTTAGGCAAGATACATGCATGTAATCGTCTATAAATAGAAGGCTTCAACCTTCTATTTTAGACATTGATTTTTAACAGAAAAATCCTTCAAACACTCTCATTGTTATATTCCATTTCTGTATTTATTGTGAATCTCTCTAAGTATCTAATTCTCATTTACAACTTAGATTCATAATAAATACTTTGTCATTTATCTTGTTTCAAACATCAAGGGGGAGTTACAACTCTGCCTTTGCATAAAAAGTGTTGCTTTAACTTATAACATTCCGCTGTGCTTATAATCTGATTTACAAGGACTTGCTAAACACTTAAGTGTCAAGATAGCAAGTTCTTACTTAGCAAACAAGAGCAAACTGATCCAACATTTATTGAATATCAATAAGAGCCTGTGTCTGATTCTCAATTTGTTAGATTGATATGTGATCAGATAAACCAGGGCTCTGATACCAATTGTTGGATCAGTATATTGCTCTTTTGTTGAACTTGCTAGTTGACACTTAAGTGTTTAGCAAGTTCTTCGATCAGTGATAGCACAGCGGAATGTTTATAAGTTTAAAGCTACACTTATCAACAGGAGTTATTATTCCCCCTGGAATCAAGAACTAATAAATGAAAAGTGTTTGTTGAGAATCTAAGTATTGAATGAGAATAAAACACTTTGACAGATTCTTAATAAACACGAAATGGAAATAACAATAATAAGAGTTGAAGGATTTCTTGTATTAAAATCAATGTCTAAAACAGAGGGATGAACCCTTCTATTTATAGACTTTACAAATACATGAACCTTGCCAAAAGCAAGTTCAGAAACAACTTGCAACAAGTTGCAGTCTTGGAACTTGTACATAAAGCAAAAAGAAACATTAAAGTAATAAACTACTGATATACAAAGGCGGTGGAAAAGATCTTCTGTAAGTACTGATGAATGACAAACTACTGATGAGTAGTTTGTCTTTAGTAGTTCTTCAGTAGAAGTGTCTGGTTTGAACTTCAGAACTTCTGATGACTTTCTTCTTCAGTACTTCTGAATCTCTTCTTCAGCAGTTTGATCCTTCTTCTTCAGCAGTTCCATACTTAGAATATTTTGACAGAAGTGAATTAGACTAAGGTTTGCAAAAGTGGTTTCACCAATCCTTTTTGTCCTAACAATCTCCCCCTGGATTGATGAAGCCAAAACCTTACTAATTCCTTATTGTTCTTTTCTGTCCTTCACAATTTTCCATATTCCTTTGAACATGGAATTCTTGAGCTGGTTCAGTTGATCATCAGTAAGAGACCCTTTCTGTGGTTCTAAGTGTTGGATTGTAAGCAGGTCTTTGGTTGATAGTTTCTTCAGTTCATTCATCGACCTATATGCCATGCTTGTCTGATCTCTTCTTGTCACAAGTACTGAGTTGTTATCAGTAAAGGACCATCTGATGATTGGTACTATAGACTTGTCAAAGTCTACAGTGTAGGGAACCATGGTGGTACCCTGGGTTTCTCCTGAGTGTTGAATGTTTTCAACTTCAGTGACTCTCAGGTGGGATTCACTTCCCTGCTGTTGTTCCATCACATTAGGTATCTGAAATGTTGGCAAATGATGTTCAGTTACTACCTTGGTGTGCAGTTTGTCTATGATGGTCTTCTGGATTTGATATGCAAAGGTGGAAGGATCCCTGAATTGTGTGATCATAGGCTTTTCTTCTATGTCAAAATCAGAATGGACTACTGTACTACCTTCTAGTAGTACCATTCTGAAATCAGTCTTTACTTTCTCCTCTGATTTCTTTCTTTGGGTAGCTGGTCTTCTTTGAACACCAGAAGTTCTAACTACTGAAGTTGAAGCTTCAGCAGTTTGAAACTTCTCTGGATTAGCAGCCCTTGCAGCCTTATATTTTCTATATGTGTCCACCAATCTTTCTTCTTTCCATTTGGACACTGAGGCTTTTGAACCATAACCATTAGCTACTAGTTCTTCTATCATCTGAGCTCTCTTGGCCTTTGTGTCTTTACTTGTTGCAAGTTTATCTGCAATAAGTTGAGCTCTTCTTGTCAGCTCTTCCACAAAGAGTCTCTTCAATGTGTGGGCTTTGATTTTGCTGTTCTTTGTAATGTAAGACATCAGTTGATGTCTTTTATCTTCTTCAGCAATTTCATCTAGGCTAGCCTGGCTTTGGAGTTCAGCTTCATAAGCCTGAAGTTTTTCTTCATGGCTTAGATCTAAGTCATCCCTTTCTTCCAGTGTTTTCCAGATCTGATCTTCTCTGGCCTTCTTTTGGGCTGCCACTAAACTCTTCTCAAGTAGTTCTGCTGATTGAGAGATTGGAGAAGGGTTTAGCACAGTCATTGTGGTAACTGTTGTAGTAGGCCTGATAGGAACAGAGGTTGGTTGAATAGGAGCAGTTGATCTGGAAGGGTCAGTAGTTTGAGTCTTGGAAGTGTTAACTTCTGATGGGTTGACAACTTCTGAAGGTTTGTCAACTACTGAAGGATTGTCTTCAGTACTTTTTGATTCTTCATCAGAACTTTGGCCATCAGAGGTTTCTTCATTGTGCCCTTGGGATTTATCAGACTTTTTAGCATCTTCTATTTCTTGAATAGAGACACCAAATTGTTGGGCCAGTTTTTCTTTTCTGGCTTGATTCTTCTGATCTCTTTCAAGGATAGCCACTCTTGCCCTTATCCTGGCTTCGAATGACTCCTTAGGTTCCCTAATTTTCTCCCCCTTTTTGGATTCATCAAGTTTGGAAGTTGAGGGTTGGGAGAAATGACCTGTAAGATTAGCAATCTGTCTGCTGTTGAAGTCAATCTTGTTGGACAGATCGTTCATCTTTGTCTTGATCACTCCAAATTGGTTCTTGATTGAGAGCTCCAAGTTAGCTATGTATGTTTGGAAGTGATTCTTGATGAGAGTGTTCATCATGTGGTACAGGGGACCATCTGGGCTGCATAGCTGGTTCATGTCTATGCTTGTTTGCCCAGGGAATTGGGTAGGCATTTGTAGTGAGGGGTGTGTTTTTGGGTGATCTTCTTGTTGTACAGAAGATGCCACTCTAGGGGAATCATGGATTGAGTGGTCTTTAACCTGAGATGGTGTGACTAGCTTCTTGAGCTTAGAGACACCAGGTGTAGGACCTTCACTTGTAGCCGTCAATTCAGTAGTTTTGTGATTTGAAACATCATCCAAATCAATGGAATCATCTGAATCTGTCACTGAAGTTTCTGATGAACCTGAATCCGTCTATTCTAATTCGGAAAGTGAAGCTGATTCGGAAGCAAGCATTAATTCATTGGATGATGAGATTGATCAATTATTAGCCGAAGCAGACTTTCTGATGACAAGAAAATCACGCATTGTGGATGATGCCTTAACAAAGATTTATTATTCGAAGTTCTTTACTAGGAAGGAGGCTCATTTTGCACTAATGGCTATGACAGATCCACCCAAATCGGTAAGTTCTGACTCTACAACTGATATGAATAGTGATAAATACTGTGGTACTTGTGATAGATTGACTGAGGAAAACAAGCAACTCAAGGTTCATCTTGAGAGTGCTAAAATCTACATTCAATCTTATCGTAAAGATGCACATGAATTCAACAAAACACTTGAAGGGTACAAAAAGGACATTTCAGATTTAAAGAAAACCCTTTCATTAAAACAAGTTGCCATTAACAATTACATTAATGAACTTGAAAATACAAAATTGTAAATGGCCACTATCAAGTGTTTTGTTGAAAAGGTCAATAAAAAGTTGGAAAGCTATAAACATATAGCTTATGTTGTTGACCACATAATTGAAGAACCATCACAATCCGGTAGTGCAAACTACAAATCTGTTCCTTCTCCAGTGTTATTTGAGAATCACAATTTGAACTTAGTAACACCAGAGATCAGTAAAATCGGACTCCACATAAGACAATGAATCTAACACTTCCAGTGTTGGAGATCCACATTCTGATGTGAGACCGATACTCGGATTTAATGATGAAGGGGTGGTTGCAGTAACTGATGATTCAGATACTGGAGATGAGAAATCTAAAGAAGGTAGTTATATTCCTTTGGAAAATCACATAATTACAAATGAACCAATCTTACCTTCTCAGTTTTCACATCCTCAGGAAAATGCACATAGAGTGAATCAATCAGTGAACAAGAATGTTAAAAATGATGCAGTTGATAAACATGTCAAGGTTTTCTATCAGATGGAAGGATCCGATAAGACAATCTCTGACGAGGAGTATCCAATCAAATTTTCAAATTATTCAAAGATTGAGAAAATTTGGCAGGAAAGTACCATTTGGTTTCCTAAACATGAAAGGACCAATGATAGCCCTCCTGGACTTTTAAAGAAACTATATTGTGATACTCCTAAGGAACCAAAAGTTCATGTCACTGAATTCATTAAGCCAAAAGAAAGGGCAAACGCATTTTTTGAACCGGCTTACTCAATGGAACCCGCTCCAATGAGTTTAAGACGTAGATGTGTTGATGATCAATACCCGGTCAATTCATATGCGAAGCCGAATGCTAAAAATGTGTTCAAGGAATACCGTGCACGTTTCAAATGTGGGGAGATAGGGCATTTACTTGCTCATTGCCTGTATGTGAGACACAAAAGGCACAAAGTTGAGAAAAATCAGCCTTATAGAAGTCCAGTTGACAATCATAGATATCCACAAAGACATTTTGTCCCTCAAAGACCACCATTTTATAATCAAAGTCGTTATTTTCAAAAGAGGGAAAACCGTCAATTTGTCTATGATAAAAGAAACCGGATTACTATGGAGAAGAACCTAAAGAAACCAATAGTGAACACAACTAATGATAAACAAAAGGTTTTTCCAAAACCGGCTGTTAAGTCATCAGTTGGACATGTTTCTGTTAAAGCAGAAAAGGCAACCAAGAAAGTTTCATTTACGAACGATACAAAGAAACCTGCTGAGACACAAAAATCTCATATTAGGATACTTAAACGTTTAGAACAATATTGGTCACCAGTGGGTTCTCCAGGTGCTTCTACCTCAACTGCTAATGTCAAAACTTAAAGTGAAAAAGTTTTGAATGATCAGAAAAAGGTCGATTCAAAACCAAGTGTTTTTGAAAATGAATCTTTGAAGTCTAACATTCAAAGACCCAAGACCAAACAGGCTTGGGTCCCCCGAAAGAACTAATCGTTTCCTTGATTTATGCAGGGAGCTCCAGCTGGCCCTGTTAGCAGTCTTTGGATTGTCGACAGTGGAGCTTCTGGGCACATGACTGGCGATTTAATGCTGCTATTCGACATCAAGAACATCAATGGTGGGTATGTGGATTTTACGGGAAACAAAGGCGGTTATATTACGATGGAAGGAAGTGTTAGCAATGGAATTGTGAGTTTTGAAACAATATCGTATGTGAAGCAATTTGATAATAATCTATTGAGTGTCAGCCAAATTTGTAACAAACAGTTTTCTGTACACTTTGATGATAAATCTTGCTATATTCTGAAACCCGGTTTCGTCATACCAAAAGAATGGATCATGTTGAAAGCACCAAGAGTGAACAATTTGTACATTCTTGATATGAGCAAGGCCATGACAACCCAGGGCCAAGTTACGTGTTTTCTATCCAAAGCTACAGAAAAGGAATCGATACTGTGGCACAGAATGATGGGACATATTCACCTAAGAAAGATGAATCATTTGGTGAAGAACGGGCTTGTAGAAGGGGTTAATGTGAAGCATTTTCATCTCAATGATAATTGTGTGAGTTGCAAGAAGGGGAAACAGCACAAACAGTCCCACAAACCAAAGAAAGTGAACTCTGTAGAAATGCCACTTGAGCGTTTTCATATGGACCTTTTCGGACATGTCAAGCGTAAGAGTCATTATGGAGAGCTTTACTGTCTTGGGGTTACAGACAATTACTTGAGATTCTCGTGGGTGATGTGCTTGCAACACAAAAGTGACACGTTCAATAACTTGAGGGTTCTGTTCACCCGATTAGAAAACATTTACGGATTGAAGATCAAATGAATTCGTAGTGACAACGGGAGGGAGCTCAAAAATTCTCAGATGGATGCACTCTGTGAAGACAAAGGAATTCATCACGAGTATAGTGCTCCATACACACCATAATAGAACGGTGTTGCAGAAAGGAAAAATAGGTTTCTAATAGAAACGACACGGACAATGCTTGCGGATTCGAATCTTTTAGTAATGTTCTGGAATTAAGCTATATACGCAGCTTGTTACACCTTGAATCGTGTATTAATGGTGAAGAAGTTCGGCAAAACTTCTTATGAACTGTTTAATAGACGAAAGCCGAATTTGGATTATCTAGAACCTTTTGGGGCACCTTGTACGATGTTGAATCCTACTGAGAAGTTTGCACCGAAAGGTGAAGACGGATACTTTGTTGGATATGCAACCCTGCTTAAACGGGTATTCAACAATAGAACTAGACAGGTTGAGGAGTGGGCTAATGTTGAAGTACAACGCTACACTCAAAACGTACAAGGCAGTGGTCCTGACTGGATGTTTGACTATAAAGATTTCTTTGAGTCATTCAATCTAGATAACTTGGTTGAAGAGGCTGTTCTACGACTTTATTACGAGTGTGAAAACACAGTGACTTCACCGTTGGTGCGTCCGATCACCGTAACTCCTCCAGCAGCTTCTAATGATACCAATGTTCCTGCAAATGAAGAAGAGGTTTTTCAAGAAGCTTCTACTACTCTTGACACATCTGAATCGGAAGATGAAGATGACATTTCCAGTGAAGCTATTCTAGATCATGTTTCGGAGGAACCACCAGTGAACCCAAATCCAGATGTTGCTTTATCGTCAAATACGAGTAATGATCTGGATATGACAGAAAATCTAACTACTCAAACTGGAGTTCAAGTTCCTGATCATCCGGAATCTCGGATTCATCAGATTCATCCGCTTGAGCAAGTTATTGGTGACCCCAGAAGCAGTGTCATGATTAGAGGACAACTTCGTCGAGCAACTTCACATGATAATATCGGAGCCCTAGCCCTGTATGCTAAAATTCTAAAGTTTGGTTGTCAAAATGACTGGTCCTTTGCTTGTTATGTTTTGCAGGTTGAGCCGTGGACATACAAGGATGCTTTACTAGATGATGCCTGGGTTGAAGCTATGCAAGAGGAATTGTTACAGTTTCAGAAACTGGGAGTTTGGACACTTACAGATTTACCTCCAGGAAGGAAGAAGATTGGTACAAAGTGGGTTTTTAGGCGTAAGAAAGATGATCAAGGCGTAATTGTACGAAACAAAGCTCGGTTGGTTGTACAGGGATTTAGTCAAACTGAAGGAATAGATTACAATGAAGTCTATGCACATGTGGCACGTATAGAAGCTATTCGAATGTTTCTAGCGTTTGCTTCATACAAGAAGTTCAAGGTGTATCAGATGGATGTGAAGAGCGCGTTTCTCTACGGTGTGGTCAAGGAAGAGGTTTACGTTGGTCAACTACTAGGCTTTGAAGATCCTATCCACCGAGATAAGGTTTACGTACTCAACAAATCACTTTATGGGTCGCACAAAACTCCACGACAATGGTATGAGGAGCTAAGAACGTACCTACTTTCAGAGGGATTCAAACGAGGTTTGGTAGATTGTACCCTGGTCACAAAAAGAACAAAGGGTGACTTGCTTCTTGTTCAGATATATGTTGACGATATTATTCTTGGTTCTACTAACGAGCTTTTATGCAGAGAATTTGAACGAGTCATGTAGGAAATGTTCGAGATGAGCGCAATGGGGGAAATGCAGTTTTTTCTAGGCTTGCTGGTGGATCAATTACCAACGGGCATTTTCATTCATCAGACGAAATACGTATCTGAAGTCTTGAGCCGGTTCTAGATGGAAGATTCAAAGCCTATGGATACCCCAATTCAACCTAATCACGGGATTGGAGTTGACGCTAAGGGGGATCTTACTGATCCCTTCACTTATTGAGCCATCGTTGGATCGTTGATGTACCTAACTGCATCTCGTCCATATATAATGTTCGCAACATGTCTCTGTGCTAGATTCCAATCAAAGCCGAAACAGAGTCACCTAACAGCCGTCAAGCGAATCCTGAGATATCTGAAGGGTTGTCCGTTGCGTGGACTTTGGTACCCTAATGATGATAATTTTGACTTTGTTTCTTTCAGTGATACAGATTATGGTGGTTGTGATAAAGACAACAAATCCACAACGGCTGGATGCCAATTCTTTAGGAGCAGGCTCGTGACGTGGCAGTGTAAGAAGCAAACATCAATTGCACTATCTACTTGTGAAGCAGAATATGTAGAAGCCTCTAGTTGCTATTCACAGGTTTTGTGGATTCAACAACAGATGCGCGATTACGGTTTGCAATATCTTAAAACCCCAATTCATTGTGACAATGAACTTGCCATAGCACTCACTAAAGACATGAGCAATCACTCTAAGGCTAAGCATATCCGGATTAAATATCACTTTATCCGTGATTGCTATGCTAAAGGGTTGATTGATATGGTCAAAATCCACACTGACTATCAGAGGGCTGATCTTTTTACCAAAGCTTTTGACAAATCAAGATTTGAATTTTTGCTAAAAGCAAATGGTCTCAAAGAAAAACAAGACTAATCGTCACCTCGGTTTATCACTTTGATTTTAATTTTTCGTTTTTACTGTTTTTCTAGAAAAATCAAAAACCCTAAAATATGTTTTTACATTTTAGGGGGAGTCATTATTTTTCAGAAAAACCAAAAACATTGAAAAAGCCAAAAAGCCATAAAAATCAGAAAAACCCAAAATGATTTTCCAAGAGAAAAAGAGGAAATGATAGTACAAAAAGTCCAAAAGATTTTTGGCGTGTTTTAGCATAAATTTCAGAAAATCCAAAAAATTTTGCATTTCTGCTTTATTTTGGATAACCGATGGTGATTGATGGTCATTTTCTGAAGTTTGACAAACCAACTTGAGTTTCGTATCATTCAAATGTAAAATTCTGGATGTTTGAAGGTAAAAATGTTTGAAAATGATGAAATGGGATTCGATTTTGAGATTTGGTAAAATTTTCAGATTTCAAAATGTTCATTCGCCCCTTCGGTGGGTCGAAGGAGCATTTGAGTCTTCATTCGAACCTCAAAAATGTGGTCGAATAAGAGTTTTTAAATGAAACTTGTTCATTCGAACCCTTCTGCTTCATTCGAGCCTTTCACTAGGGTCGAAGGTGGCTTGAAGTTTTTCATTCGAACCCATGATAGGGTCGAATGTAGAGCACTATATATATCTCATCCCCTCATTTGAACCATCATAAAAAAATTTCAAAAATCTGAGATAACTAGACCTTGTTTCTTTTGTTCTTTAGACCATATTATCTTGTTCCTTGTGTTCCACTGATCATATCCATATCAAAATTACAAGTAAGGGATGACAAACAAGTTCAGAATCATTGATTTTATGTCTGGACTCCTAGAACATCAAATTTAACCTTTTATTGACTTGTTTTGGGACAATTAATGATTGATTAACTGTTTTCGACATTATTAGGGGGAGAACAATAAAAAATCTTGGATTAGAACATAACAGATAATTGAATTGATTGTTTAAAATTGATAAAACCTAGATTTTAATTAAAAATTATCAAAAACAGTTTGATTGTTAAAATTGAACATTGATAAAGGTTAGTCGGCCATATTAGGACTCAAACAAACAAAAATGTGATGTTAATCATGATTGGATTAAATTTTGATAATTTTAAAACCAAACAGTCAGATTCGACCCTGTTGATGAGGTTGAATGAGACTTTGACAGGTCGAATGAAGCCTGAAAGGTCGAATGCGATTTTTTGAGGGTCGAAGGTGGATTTTAGGTCAAACGAACATTTTGTTCATATGATTTTTCTCATTCGAAACTATTTTCTTCATTCGAACCCACGTATGGGTCGAAGGAAGGAGTTTTGATCAAAATTCAAATTTTGTCCATTTCTGATAAATTTCATGTTTATTGTTTTGAATATTTTCAATGGCTGAACAACATAATCCTGAGAAACAAGTTGTTGAACAAGAAAAACCCAAAGAGAAAGAGTTGTTGTTTGAAGAAGCTCACAACTGTTGCGCGTTTATTGGAGAAGTAAAGCAACATGTTGAATTTGCTGGGATGGTCGATTTTTTACAACGAAGCAGATTGATTTATGCACTTGCTGAGAATTCGGTTAAAAACCGAATCCATGGATCGATTAAGCGAAAACAACTCGGTTTCAGACGGGAGATTCGAGACGAGACAGAAATATACGATAACAAAGTCATCACAGATTCGTATTACATCAGAAACGGTTAAAGACACTGTCATCAGTAGGATAAACGTCTATCTCGGGGCGGGAGAGGTCGGGCATGACCTCCCCTTGAGAGCATTCAAAGCATAAACTCAAATCTACAAATAAAAAACACACATGAGATTGCTATATATAGTCCATAATCTAAAGCCACCTTCGCCCATATGATTAGGTTGAATGTGGAACTTTTCCACATTCGACCCTTTCGAATGGTCGAATCTAGCTTATGATTATGGTCTATATTTACAAATGCATCAGATCCATAAAATGCCCTTATGGATCACCACAATCTCATGTAATACAATACACGACTCAATCCTAGTCTATTCGACAGTGACGTCCACATAATAGTGCATCAACAATCTCCCCCTTGGACGTTGCTGGCGAATCCACAAATCTCTTGTACATCAACAGTCAAAATCACAGGTCTCCCCCTCAATACATGCACTATTGCATTGAGTTAGAAATACAATATCCTTCGTGAACCGACCAAGTAATGCACTACGGATCCACAGCATCAATACGCAAGAAGTCAACTAGACCACGTATATCATTTGCGAAATTAGCGAACCACTGAATTACAACCAGATCACCTAGTTACGCCAATGTGAAGTTGACAATGTAATGCACTGCAGTCTCGTAGCATCAGTACCTAGGAATATCATCTTGACCAAGTACATCACGCGCAATCCAACTAGCCCGATAAGACCCCTGCTAGAAAGATTCCATACTAACCGATCAGATATTCAACGTAACACATAGGTACTACCACTAATTCACGTCTCATATCTGCACTTAACCTTTGCATCACCCTTCACACCAACTGGAGAAGTCTAACTGTCAGTACCCAATTAAACATCTCAAATGTGACTATGTGCAAAACAATCCACTCGGACACTTGTACTTCTATGAAAATCTTCATCTGTGCTGACTGTGATTGCATTAACACATTCTTCTCTTTAAATGTTCTTGAGTAACTTCATCTGTTCGACAGAATACAAGCCGTAGACGAGTGAATCAAGCAATCAGAAGTTTTCAGCAGGAACTACCGGTACAATTGTGGACTTGAAAAGCTTCAGATACTGAAGTTTTCTATAGGGCCAACAATAACAACCAATAGCTCTTGAAATTCTTCAGGACTGTAACCTTAAAAATTTCGTTGAATCTACGTGCCACATGACTCCTACTGGGATCCCTCATTACTTTTGGAACATTGAGATCTCAATCTTGATATGTTTGTACATAACAACTTTGTTTGAACAAGTTCCTTCAATTACACTAGAACTGGGTTGACTGTTCTTCATTTTGCAGAATAAAATATGTCTATTTTCTGGCCCATAATAGTCATTTGAATCTGATTATCATACTGTTGATTCTCATGACTACCCCACAATAAAACGTTTCATCATCATTATTTCTTCAACAATCTTCAAAAATTAACAATAGAAAATTTTCGAAAATTTTTACCCCTTAAAATACCAATTTTTCATTCTCTATGTCGAAGGGGCGAAAGTGGAAATAACACTACATTCGACCCCTGTGTATGGTCGAAGGTACCATGATTGTGTCGAACCAAGTTCATTTAAACCTGACTAAAATTAAGATTCCACATTCGACCAGTCGTGAGGTCGAATGTGGAAAACTTCCAGGTTCGACCGTTCTTATCAATTCAAATTAGCAGATTCAACCTTCAAAACCTACGTTCGAAGGTTTACAAGCCACGTTCGACCACTCGTAAGTTCTAATCTGCTGCACATTCGACCGTTTGCAGAAAACGTGTTCTTCTTCAATATTTTCTGCAAATCAGCCCATAAGCACTCTGATTGTTCGAATTTTATGATGAAACTTGTACAGAAACGTGTGGAAATGAAAACCTAACCCTTGAATTCACAAAAACATGGTGAAATCACATGATTTTGGGTTCAATTAAGAATCTAGGGTTTCTAGGGTTTCAACCTTTCAATTAAGAACTGAATTTTAACGTCTGAAATCATGAAAACGAGCTGTGATTGATTCAAACGACTGTTAGATCGTTCAAATCGGTACCATAGCTCTGATACCAGTTGAGAATTCGGTTAAAAACTGAATCCACGGATCGATTAAGCGAAAACAACTCGGTTTCAGACGGGAGATTCGAGACGAGACAGAAATATACGATAACAAAGTCATCATAGATTCGTATTACATTAGAAACGCTTACAGACACTGTCATCAGTAGGATAAACATCTATCTCGGGGCCGGGGGAGGTTGGGCATGAACTCCCCCTTGAGAGCATTCAAAGCATAAACTCAAATCTACAAATGAAAAACACACATGAGATTGCTATATATAGTCCATAATCTAAAGCCACCTTCGCCCATATGATTAGGTTGAATGTGGAACTTTTCCACATTCGACCCTTTCGAATGGCCGAATCTAGCTTATGATTATGGTCTATATTTACAAATGCATCAGATCCATAAAATGCCCTTATGGATCACCACAATCTCATGTAATACAATACACGACTCAACCCTAGTCTATTCGACAGTGACGTCCACATAATAGTGCATCAACACTTGCTACAACAACAGCAATTTACAAAGATCATCAAGTAGATTTCTGGAAGAATGATGTGCTTGATTTTTGGGACAACAAAATAGCTATCCGAAGTAAGATTTATGGAGAGCTTGCACTTGTCACAGAAGATGATATTCGTGAAGCATTGGATTTGAAAGATTCTCCTACTGATCCCAAAGAGCTTTCATGGATTGAACAAATACTGTGTTTTCTGAGAATGAAATATAACGGTCCTATCACAGGTGGGTTATTACACAAGGCCAAACTGTGTCCACAGTTCAAGTATCTAGCACATGTGATCTTGCATGTTTTTGGGCCAATTCGTGGTGGTTATGATGTGATGAGGAAGAGTATAAGTTCTCTAGTGGTTGCTTTGATACTGAACAAGCCGTTCAATGTATCTGGAATGATTTTTAATCACATGCTAGAAGTATTGAAGGGACTGAAGACTGATAAGTTCCTAATGTATCCAAGATTCTTATAGATGATATTTGACAAGAAGTATCCCAATTTGAAGAAAGATCCCAAACAGGTTGTAGTTCAACATCACATGAATCTAAGCACTTTGAGTAGAATGAAAGGTTATAAGGGTATTCCAGAGAATGAAAGACCTCCACACAAGAATTTGTTTGGACATTTGATCAATCCAGGTTACAAGGATCCAGGTCAAAACAAAGCAAGGAATGATGATAGTGCATCTGATACTTATGATCCTTTTTTCCAGTAAATCCTGATGCAAAAATAAAACGTCAGGTGATTAACAAAGGTGCGAAGTCTTGAAAAGGCAAAGAAAAGGTTGTGGAAACTGTACCTAAGAGGCAAAAGAGCGTTGCTAAGGAGAAAACTGGAAAAATCAAGACTTTGCTTGTTGATGAAGAGTCGATTGATTCTGGAGAGACTCAAGACGATGAAGAATGGGATTCGGGTAATGAAACAGTCAAGATCACTAAGCCCAAGGCCACTGAGGCTGGTGAGATTGAAAGTTTGAATAAAACGATTGAAGAACAAGAAAAGAGTCCTCCAAGAGTGTATGATCAAGATTTGGGTTTGACGATGGATAATCTTGATTTTACTGTATCTCCTATTACTGGGGAAAAGATTAAGAAGCCTAAGTTCAAAGCAATGGCTAAAAGAGATAATCCGAAGATGAAAAGGGATAGAGAAGTGGAGATATTGATTGCTGGGAAGAAAGTTCCTAATATTGGAAGTTCAAAAGCTACCACACCTGTGACATCCCCGGTTGCAAAGAAAAAGAAGAAGCTGAAGAAACAACAGTGAATCCTCCTCCAGATTTTGAAACTACTTTAGAGAATGTATTGAAGAAGATTCAAAAGAAAAGGTCTCTTGTTGCTAAGGCATCTTCACCTTAGGTTACCGTTTCTGGTGATGTTATGGAAGCAGTTAACAAGAAAATTGCAGATATGATGAAAGCTTTTAATGAGCAACAACAGGAGATTGAGAAGCTGAAAAAGAATGAAAAAACCATGCTAAAGATTGTTGTATCCTCTCAAGAGAATCAAGAAGATCTGGAAGCTAAGATCAATGAGCTTCAAGAAGAAAACAAGAAGTTGTTAGCTCATGGACAGAGGAATACACGAAGAATTAAGTATTTACAGCATTAGAATAAAGAGATAAAATCAACCAAGAAGAATTTGAGGAAAATGATTGACGATTTATGTGGAAAAGCTCTACAGCTGAAAGAAGGAGAAGAAGATAAGGAACCAGAAGAGGAGTAGGTTGATTTTTAACCATCTGATTCTGAAAAAGAAAAAGTTGATGAAGATGACGATGACGATGATACTGACAAGTACAGGTATGAGAAAAGAGAGTCTGATAAGAAAGATAAAGGTGAATCTAGTTCCACAAAGAAGAATACACCTAGTGGAAATACTGATGATGATAGTATTTTCTGGACTGAGAAGATCAGAGCCTTATTAGATGAAGATAAGAATTTGTATCGTTAGATGCTTACGGAGAAGGTTTGGACTATTGAATTGACTAGAAAGTTTCCAGAAATCTTTGAGTCTGACGATATGAAGTTTCAGTTAGAGTGTAATGATCCTGATTTAGAGGATGGTGAAGTATCTGCAGCTGTTGCAAAAGAGATTTTGAAAAGTTTGGCAAAGCAGGTTGGAAAATCTCTTGAAGAATTGATGAATGACAATGAGATTCCTGACATTCCTGAAAAAGATGCGGGAAATCATTCTGATGATAGAGATACACCTGTGTTTGAAGACATTGAAATAGAGTATATTACAAGTGAAGAGTATCCTGAGTACTTTAGAGATAAACAGGAAGATGTGATTCCTGAATTTACTGAAGAATCTCTTGATCAGGCTGAGAAACTTGCTGAAAAGAAAAGTAAGACATTTATTGATGAAGTATTCAAGAATGATGTCAATCAGATGCCGAATGTTCAACAATCTGATGATTTGAAGAGTTTGTTGAAAAGATTGTAAGAGAAAGAAGCTAACTAACCAAAAACATAAGTACAAGGAGGTTTCTATAAATATCACAATGAGCTATTCAAAGGTAGAGCTCTTGGCTCGAAGTATCTCAGGCAGTTACGATGTGTTGATGTTAAATGGGAGAAAGGAATTCTGTATTTTCACAGATTCCATGACATCAAGACTTTACCATACTGGGCTGTGCGAGATATTTGTAGACATACTACGAGTGGTGCATCTGTTAATAACCATGCAGTTGGTTACTTTGCTGATAGAATGGTTAGACAGAGCAGAACGAGATGGACTGTGTTTAGGCCGCAGTATCCAATCAGGAAAGTTCATAAAGAAGTTGATCCGATTACTGGGCTGAACAAGGTTACTTTGAAGTATAAACCACCTACTGTGCTGAAACGTATTCCTAATGCCTATACAACAACATTTTAACAAAGAATTCGTGATGTGATATTACGACTGGAGAAGATACACATATTTGATCCCATGTGGCTTATTAACTGTTCGTACGAAGACATCATCATGGTTTACTATAATCCAATCTACTATGAGTAGAAGGATGTTGAGCAAGCAATGAAATACCATCGTGTTGTATGTTTGTGTTTTGCTTGGGATGTGAACATAGGATGTGATTATGATAAGAAGTTGGGTAAGTATGTGAAGATGAATGAAGTGAAGAAAAGTTCATCGAAACCTAAACCTGAAACAGTGTTGAGCAAAGAGCGGAAAACAGCTCGTCGGATTAATCTGATGAACATAACACTTGATTATCAATGACAACAATCCAAGCAATAGTCTAGGGGGAGTTTGTAGATGCACGAAATGCGACTAATGCTTTGGATTGTCAATAAAGTGTTTTATGTGTTTACGAGGGGTTGAAGGTAGCTATCATAATGGTCGAAGGAAGATTGTTATGGTCGAAGGTAGAAGACTAAAGACTGAATGTATGTCCGAGCTATGTTAGAGGTCGAAGGTACACATTCGACGTAGTCGAGAGGTCGAATGTGCAGGCTTATATAAGCTTAAAGTTTTATTTTGTTTGTAACTTTTTGTCATTTGGTCGAGTGTGTTTTGTGTTTATTCTCTCTAGAGTTCAGGAAGGTTTTAGACTTGTCTTATTTCTTTATAAACCAACTTGTAAAGCAATATTAACATGTTTATTAATGAAATCATGATTGAAAAGGTGATTGATTGTGTCTGATTCGATTTATATCATTTTGTATACAATCTAGGGTTTCTGCACCTGGATTGTTCAACTTGTATGATCATATAACTGTTTTTATCAAAATTGGTCCTTTACAGAAGTATCAACAGTGGATTGTTGTTGCTTTTGTGCTACAACAGGGTTTGCCTATGGTATCTCATCTTCCAGAGGTCCCTTTTTTGATTTCTTAGGGGGTTTTGTGGTTGGAAATTTCTTTTTGGAAGTGGCTGGTGTAGGTTTCACAGCACTGGATGTAGTGCCATGATCACCAGGAGCAGTGGGCTCAGCAATAGAGGTTTTGACAACAGTTGTTGTCTTAACACCCTTTGCTTGTGTTTTAGAAACTTTAACTTTTGACACTTTTTCTTGGGTGTTTGGACCCAACATTCTTGTAGAAGTTTCATGAGAAAGACTCTTCATTTGAAGAGATTCTCCCTTTTTATAATCCTTTTCAGGTAAAACCTTTTGTAGGATAACACTTAAAAGTCTTGGGTACAAGAGAAAAGCATTGTTAGACCCAGACTTGACTCCCTTAACATTTGCTACTAACTCCAGAAACAGAGCTTGGGATAGATTGTAGTCAGATTCTGACAACATTGCATATCCCAAGTACTGAACTTTCAATGGGATTTCATTGAAAGAAGTGGTTTTAGCAGAGAGATAGATAAGGAGTGTATGAAAGAAAAATTTCATGACTGGTGGAAAATATTTTTTATAAATTGTTGCTCCAGTCATTTGTGAATCATAACCCCTTTCTAGACACTCTGTGAGAAGTTCAGCCTTAGGAAAAGAATCCATATCTGCCAAGTCGTTTAGAGAGAAGGTTGTGGATATGGTTTGGGGGGTTATGGTGACATTTGTATCTCCAATTTTTGAAATAATGGGTGTTGGCTTTTTGTCTTGTAGTAGAAACTCAGCATTTAACCAGAATTCTTATAGAGTGTCAATGAATATGGGTTCATCAGCGGTGAGGATAGGCAAGTATCTGGATTTGAGGAAGACGTCAATGATGGTGTGGAACGGAGTGTTTTCATCTGTTTTAATAATATAAGGTAGGTAATTGTGAGGGGCTTTTGCTTGAAGATCCATTGTAATGGAGTTCAAGTTGAATGAGTGAAGGAATTTGTATGAGGGTTTGAGGTTGAAGAAGGCGGTTTCAGTATTTTGATTACAATGAGATAGTGCAACAACTATTGGGGAAAAGAGGGTTTTTATAGCCTCTGATGAAACCGCTAATGTGGCCAAAGCTCTACTTTTGAGAGCAGGCGTGGCAAACATCTGATGGAGCATACGTGGCAAACAGCTGTTGATAGTTTGCCAAAGCACTGATGAGTTTTTTTTGGAATATATATGTGTGTGTGTGTGTGTAATGGAAAACAGTTGTTTTATCTAATCAGATGTTTGAAACAGATTTTTCAACCAACAGATGATTGAATGAATGAAATAGTGGTTGTTTTATCTTTAACAGATTTTTCAACCAAAAGCTATTTTTAAGGATGGATTTTGATTTTCTGAAAACATTTTAATGTTTTATTTAAGGAAACATTTTTGTTGTTAATCTATGTTTAGCATACCACTCCGAGAGATCAAATTTTCAAAGGTAGATGTGTCTAAAGCTTTTGTCAACACATCTGCCAGCTGATCCTCTATTGGAACATGGTGCAGAGAAATCAAACATTTTTCATAGCTATCTCTCACAAAATGATGTCTGATGTCGATGTGCTTTGTGGTTGAGTGAGAGACTGGATTTTTGATGATATTTTCAGCAGCTTGGCTATCCAGCATGAGTGGAGTCCTTAGTGCAGTTATACCAAAATCCAGTAGTTGATTTTGGAGCCACATGAGTTGGGTTGTACAGCTTGCAGCAGCAATGTATTCAGCCTCTGCTGTTGAGGTTGAAACAACTATTTGCTTTTTGCTTTGCCGGGAGACTAAGGCATTTCCTAGAAATTGGCACCCACCTGATGTGGACTTCCTTGTGGTGTGGCAGCTAGCAAAATCACTATCTGAATAACCTGAAAGCTCAATGTTTCCATTAGCAGGATACCAAATACCAAGTGTGGGATCACCTTTTAGGTATCTGAATATCCTCTTTACAGCAATAAGATTTGACTTTCTAGGTGATTCCTGGGATCTTTCACAGACACAAGTGGCAAACATAATGTCTGGTCTGGATGTAGTTAGGTACAGTAAAGACCCAATCCTGCATCTATAATGTGTCTGATCAACCAGTTCATCTTTGTCATCAATAGTGAGTAGCTTGGTAGTGCTCATGGGTGTATTACATGGCACACAGTCATTCATCTCAAATATTGTTAGTATGTTTTTAACATACTTGTTTTGGAGAATGAATGTACCATTTTGCAGCTGCTTAACTTGCAGACCCGGGAAGCACTGAAGTTCACCCATAGCACTCATCTCAAACTCTGCTGTCATGAGTTCCCTAAACTCTTCACACATTTTGTTACATGTGGACCCAAAAATGATGTCATCCACATATATTTGAACAATCATTAAATCTTTCCCTCTCCATTATAGAAATAAAGTTTTATCAATTTTACCTCTTGTGAAACCTATGGATAAGAGAAAAGTGGAAAAAGTTTCATACTAGGCCCTTGGTGCTTGTTTTAGTCCATACAAAGCTTTATTGAGCTTGTAGACATGATCAGGACAGAATGTGTCTTCAAAACCAGGTGGTTAACATACATAGACCTCCTCCTGAATTTTGCCATAAAGGAATGCACATTTGATGTCCACCTGATACACCTTGATGTTGTGGTTGACATCAAAGGCTAGGAAGAGTCTGATAGCTTCTAGCCTAGCTACAGGAGCAAAGGTTTCATCATAGTCTATCCCCTCTTCTTGTCTGAAGCCTTGAACCACAATCCTGGCTTTGTTCTTGACAACTATGCCCCTTTCATCAGTTTTGTTCTTAAAGACCCACTTTGTGCCAATTGGACAAACATCCTTTGGCAGTGGTACAAGTTCTCATACTTGTTGTCTTTTTAACTGAAGGAGCTCTTCCTGCATGGCCTCTACCCAACTGTTGTCTTTCAGTGCCTCTTGGTACTTGACAGGTGTCTGAGATAGAAAGACTGCAAAAAGACAGATTTTTGAGGATTGGCTCCTTATGAGCACTCCCTCTCTGATGTTGCCAATAATTTGGTCTGGTGGATGAGCTCTTAGGTAGACTAGATTTCCCTGGTATGGTATGATGGCATTTTGAGGTGAGGGACAGAGGTTTGGTGACTCTGTTGTTGTAACATCTGTTTTCACTTCTGTAGTGCCAACAGATGTTTGAAATGGAAGTGGGGGAATGGGTCCAAGTGGTGTAAAGTTGGACTGACTTTTGTCAACAGAGGTTGGACTTTTGTCAATAGATGTTTGAACAGTGGTTGAACTGGATGAGGCAGTGGTTTGAGGGTAAGACTGGTCAACAGTGGTTGACACAGCTGTGGCAGACTTTTGACAGGTGTTTTGAACATCTGCTTCCCCTGATGCAGAAGTGACTTTGTAGTGAGTAGGAGTCACAACATCAAATCTGTAATCCTGTTGTGGAGACTGTGGTATACCTGCACTGTTAGTTTTAGCAGTGATATCTTCAAATTTGAATTTTTCTAAATCAAACAGTTCAGCAGGATTTGCTGGGATTTTTAAGGATGAAAGTTCATTGAACTTTACATTTAGAGTTTCTTATATTGTCCTAGTCCTTGTGTTGAACACTTTATAGGTCTTGGCAGTAGAAGAATATCCCAGAAAATATCCACAATCTACTTTGGCTGCAAATTTTGAAATGGAATCTTTAAGATTTAAAATGAAACATGGGCAGCCAAAGATTTTGAAGAATGATATCAGTGGTTTGATTTTGAACAAAATTTCATAAGCAGTCTTTTGATGTCTAGGGTTAATTAAAACTCTGCTTTGAACATAGCAAGCAGTGTTTACAGCTTCTGCCCAGAAGGACAATGGCAAACCAGAATCTGCTAGCATAGTTCTTGCAGCCTCAATGAGAGTTCTGTTTTTCCTTTCAACCACCCCATTTTGTTCTGGTGTTCTTGGAATATTGTACTGCCTCACAATCCCTTTTGACACACAAAAATCATCCAACTCCTTAGTTTTAAACTCTATTCCATTGTCACTTCAAAAGACTTTTACTGGCAAGTCATATTGTTTTTCAACTTTGGTGACAAAGTCCTTCAAGATACGTGTAGTCTCATCCTTAGAGTGTAAAAAGTAAGTCTATGTAAACCTAGAAAAATCATCAACTATGACAAGACAAAATCTTTTTCTTCTTAGACACATGATTTTAACTGGGCCAAACAAGTCCATGTGCAACAATTGAAGACATTGACTTGTTTTGGACTCATCAATGGATTTGTAAGAGCTTTTATGTTGCTTTCCTTTTAAACAGGAAACACAATACTCATCACATTTGAATTCTTTTGATGGAAGGCCTCTTACAAGGCTTTGTTTAGAGAGTGAGTTGATAGTTTGAAGGTTGGTATGACCCAGTCTCCAATGCCACAATTCTGTCTCTTTAGTTGAGGCAACAGAAAATAGACAGACATTTTCCATATGATTATCTTTCAACATATCAACTGCATACACATTGCCACTCCTGTGAGCAACAAATTGTTCTTTCCTCTCAGCAATGATGGTGTCAATCTTTTTAACCACTTCTGGCCCAATAATCTTACAAGTTTTCTTAGTGAAGAATGACCCATAGCCTTTGTCACTCATTTGTGACACACTAAGAAGATTAAATTTAAGATTATCAATAAGATTGACATTTTCAAACTTGAGTTTCCCAGCCTGAGCAGTCCCTGAACCCAACACCTTACCTTTAGAAGCATTACCAAAAGATATATCACCCCCTCCGTGAGCTAAGAAGTCCAGAAGTAGAGCTCTACATCCTGTCATGTGCCTGGAGCATCCACTATCTACATACCATAGACTATCTAAGCAAGCATAAGCTCCCTGCACATCAGTAATGGATTAGTTTTGGTGGGTGTACAAAGCCAAGTTGGCTTTGGATGGGTTCTCAGACTTTTCAGCCCCAAGTTTAGGAAAATGATCAGTGGTTTGAACTAGTTTTTGAACCAAGTTCAACAACTGTTGCTGACCATTTGCTAGTGTTTGTATGTCAACACTTGGTGCAATAGATGTTTGACCATTTCCTGTCAGATGATAGTAACCATAAGGATTCCTGTTCACTCTTGGTTTTGAAGGCCTCTTGGGCTCTTCATAAAGATGTGATAGACTATGACAAGGTGGTTGTCCATGTCCTCTTGGATACTTGTTTGAGGGTGTAGCATCTGTTACATGGACATCCCTAGGAGCAGATGATTCAAGACTTTTAGTAACAGATGTTTGGGTTGGTGTAAAAGTCTGTTTGGGTTTTCCTTTTGGAGTACTAACCACTTGACTTGCTAGAGTTTTAGCTTTATACTCTTGTATTTTGACATCAAAATTTTTGAGATAAATACACTCTTTGGTTTTATGATTCTTTTTACCACATATTTAGCATGTAGCTTTAGAATCACACACACTTGTTCCTTTGTTGATATCATTTGATTTTAGAAGAAAACAATTTTTAGTAACATGGTTCTTCTTTTCATAGAAATTACAAAACAAGTGTTCACCATTTTCTTTCTTTTTCCCTTTTATAAACTTCCTTTCAACAGATGTTTGAGCATCTACTGGAAGATCTCTCAAGGGAATGGCCTTTTCCTGTGGTGCTTTCTTACCGTCAGGGCTTTTAAAATCAACTGGTTTGAAGCTTCAAGAGTATCACACTCATCTGACCAAGTAGGTTTAAACTCATACTTTTCAAGTTCAGTAAATGATGAGGAACCCTCAGTTTTTTCAAGAATAATTGCTTGCCATTAGGTTCAGTGATTTTAATTTCTTGACCCTCCAAATTAGTTGGAACAACCTCAACTAACTTTGGTTCCCTTTTGTCAATGTTTTGAAAAGTTTGAGCAGTGGTTTCACAAGCAATGCCAAATTTCACATGACTTTTGGTTTGTTTGTTGAGGAGCATCTCAAAACCTTTACATGATTCCACCCATTTTTCACATTCAACTTGGGTGGCTTCAAGCTCCTTTTTACAACTCTGATATTTTGTTATCATAGTTTGGAGCTGGTCTTTGGTTATAGTTACTTCATGTTTTAAACTGCTGATTTCAGATTCTTTTTCAGTCAATTTTGATTTTAACTCTTTTGAAAGTTTTTCAAATTGAACTTCATCATCTAAAATTTTCTTTCTAAGGTTTTCATTCACCTCTTTAATGTTTGCAAATGCTATTACACGTTTGTTTGAGCACAAATCATTTACGATCTGAGGAGATACCTTAGCAGCAACCATCAATGCACAATCACACTTGCACTCACAATCATTATCACCCCAAGGATCTGAGAGATTCACAACCTCTTCTTCAGACTTTTCATCTGGAACTACTGCATGAATAACATCATTAGTCATATTTTCCGATTCAGACACCACATCCTCAGATTCAACTTCTTCTACTATTGTGTTAAAAAAATCATGAAACAAAAATTTTCTGGTTCATTTTCAGCTTTGGCAACAAGAGAAACATTCTCATCTGCAAGCTCATCTCGTAAACTGCTCCAATTAACAAAGCCTTGTGTAAAGAACAGTGGTTTGAACATAGTGAATCTGAGGAACAGTGGTTTGGACATAATGAACAGTAACAGTGGATGAGGACTGTGCAAAATGAGCAATGTTTTGCACATTTGGTCCAGGGGTATAATGGGAAACTTGATAAGTGTTTGTTTGTGGCCTCTGATTTGGATATGTAATCATAGGTGTACCATGTCGAATCCTACATTCCCTAGCAAAATGACCAAGTCTATGACATTTGTAACACTTAATTCTAGATTTATCCAACCCCACCTTTGACCTACCAGTTAAACCTGGAATTCTTCTGCCAGTTTTCTTGTAGAAATTGTTAGTTCTAACACTGAGCAGAGCCAATTGGTGCATTATGTCCATTTCTTCCAAATCATCAGGGTCAAAATATTGAAGGTCATTATACTCAAAGGATATGTTATAAGATGCCTGGATATCACCACCACTTGCTGCAAAAGCATAGTTCGGTGAATAAGAATCAAAATTAAAACTAGAGTGAAAACCTGAAGTTATGTCAATGAAATGATCATAACTCTAATACTTATTATTACTAGGCACCTCATCCTGACCCAAAAGTGTTGTATTACCAAAAACATAGTCAGCAGACACTTTTCCAGAATCCTGAAGCTTCTTTTTCTGGTTAAGCTCTCTCTCATAGGTCAAGAGCTTACCATGAAGCTGGGTCAGAGATAGGACCTTGAAACCAATTGAGTTTCTCATAACTATAGCAATAGTGAACCATTTGTCTCGTAATGATCTTAAAAACCTATGGTTCAATGTTGAATTAGGATAAGTTAAACCCACCAGTTTTAGTTCACTAATAAGATAGTTAAGCCTCTCAAATTGTTGAGTTAATGACTCTCCCTTCACATGACTGAATGTTTCATATTGTTGGTTAAGTATTTCATGATTGTTTTCAATAACCTCCTCAGTCCCACCAAATTGTTCTTTCAAAGCATCCCACAACTCCTTTGCACTGTTATAGTGTAACAGCCCAGCATAGATATCATTTGGTAGAGCCATGGCTACAATACTGAAGGCCTTAGCATCTAACTTAATTTTCTGAAAATCCTGCTCGGAGTAGTTTTCTAATTTCTTTGGCTCTTGAATCTTGGGATCTTCGGTACTCGGCACCGTCGGAACATGTGGTCCGAAGATAACCGACTTCCAACACCCAATATTCTGTTGAGCTAGAACATGGCTCATCCGACGTTGCCAGATATTGTATTCAGATCTGACAAGCATCGGTGGCTTGTTGTTCGTGCCAGTGTTATGTGGATCGTGATTGATTGTTTGTAAAACAAAGTGTGTTTAAAAAACTTTAAACGTAAATAAACTATTACACTATTTTCAAATCGACAAACAAACGATATCAATAATTATGAGCTGATCTGTTTATATTAAATTGATTGGTTAGATCGAATTTAATTGACCAAGCTCTGATACCAATTGTTAGGATCTGAGTTTGATTTGTTTTGATTGTTTATAAATGAAATATGAATGAAGTTAAACGAATATGGAAAGTGCAGCGGAATAGTAAACTATAAATCAAAACAAAGAGAATAATTGTTTTCTAATCAAACTTCTCATTAGTCAAATGATTACAATGATTACACAATTACTCCCCCCTCAGCCTGATCACTCACTAATTGTTTGTCTGAGAGAATGTTTGGAGTGATAAATAGAACAGTACATGCACTGTTCTATTTATAGACAAACTAAACCACTGATGACCTACGGATGACGTCACCTAAGACAGTGACATCTAACAGATATATAACAACATAAAACAACTGATGAATACAGACACTGTTATATTGGTAAGCTTTGATGACTAAACAGCTGATGGGTAAAACTCAGATGCTTCTATCCACTGTTGGAGCCTAAGTGCTGTAACAGTCCTTGTCTTCAACAGTCTTTTAGCTCAACAGTTGTTTCTTCAATCAGCTCTTTGTGATCAGCAGTTGTTAGGGGAACATCAGTTGTTAGAAGCCAACACACTTTTAGGGAAAGTAACTTGAAAACACTGATTTATTATGGATCATATATAGTATGTTTTGGCTTTTCAGATCATCTGTTCTTCTCCAGGTCAACAAACCCAACAAAAGTCCCGTGCGTCGTTATATCTGATTCGGAGTCCACTGGTTTCTCTTCGTGGTCGCGGCATTAGCCGCAACCGTCTAGGGGCGAGGACATTGGAAAACCATTCTGCGCACCCATAGTTGGACTCCCAAGTCCAAATGTGAAGGTTCTAACTCTGAGTCTACGAGTGCAGGGGTGAAGCAGTGAAGGGGGCTGATAAGCTGAAGGAGGCGCCTTCTTCTACTGATGAGGCGTCTGATGATAAACTGGTGCACCGCAAGCGGCGGCACCAGGAGACGTCCTCGCGGATCAGAAGGGGCTCTAAGATAAGCTAGGGGAGTGGGAAAGGGACTGGGGAGCCAAGTCCCACTAAGGCTGATCCCACAGAGAGCTTCCCCAAATTCTTTTTCAAGATATCCACCCCTCCGACGCGGGTGCCCATCCTTCAGAAGACTCTGAAGAAGACTTTGCGTAAGTATTGATTTTCCTCTAAACTTTCCTTGTCTTTTATACTTGGTATTTATTTAACTCCTCTTTCCTTGCACTGGTGGCGCCCAAGATTGTTCCTGCCTTTACTCCGCCAACTCCTACTGAGGAGGAGATTGCTGAGGCAGAGAGGAAGAAGGTTGAAGAGTGGCTGTGGAAGGAGAAGGAGGAGGCCGAGGCAAAGGCCAGGGAAGAGGAAGCGTTGAAAAAGGCTGAAGATTAAAAGGTAGAGGCGTAGCGTATTCGTCTGGAAAAGGAAAAAATCTAGGCGGAGAAGCTTCGTGTGGAGGAGGAGAAAAAGGAAGTCAAGGCTAAGAAGCGGGCGGATGATGCTTCCCAAAAGTTGATGATGGCCACCGCAATGAGAGGCGCTGGTGATGGTAAAGGTACACTGGGCCGGTCGGACATCGCACTGCCCGATCACAGGGTAGGGGACCTCAGGGTCTAAAATTGTTGACTCCTAGAAGGGATTGGTGGGGAGATCTAGCGAGGGTGTAGCCTATACTTGGGCCGAGGGCGATACAATTTGGCGCCCTCACTGGGCCCTTAGAGAGAATTCCCGTTTTGCCAATCCCTTGGCGGTGGAGGAGTTCGTGGCAAAGGGGGTCCCTCTGTCACACCCCGCCAAGGCGGAAACACGGGGATACAACTATCGAAAGGTTTGCAAGCACAAGGTTCAAGTAACACACATTTATTAAAATAGTACCACCATAAATGATGGATATTGTCATAAATTTATTTAAAACGACATCATAACGTTAACAGAAGAAGATATTGTCTAGTACTCATGGAAATCGAAAACATAATATCTTGAAACCGACAAAACCCATCAAAGTGATACCACGTGGTGCGGCCCTCCATTAGTTACCTGAAAAACATGCATAACGAGTTTTGTCAACAATAATGTTGGTGAGTTTATGGGTTTTGATTGTACAAGTAAGACCAAAGTGTAATTCGTGTATGACCAATCATAGGCTAGCTAAGCAAATGATTATTGTGCGAACCATGAGTCCCATTCCCAAACCTCTTGACTGTTGTGCCTCGCGCATTGTACACTAAAGACAATGTATGTATAGTAGAATACTAACACTCTTTGGTATGCAACAGGTTAGAGCGACTAACCAAGAGTGGGGGTGTCAACCCAATAGATCTATTAAAGTGTTCCATGGCTTTTGATAGCTAATGGTTACAGTAAACGTTGTACGAGGACTAATGAGCTCATGAACCAATATGTCTCATGTTCCACATAGTAGTCACGATAGAATGTACACACACTTGAAAATGACACAAGTATTGATGCATGTTATTCCCCCGAAATGTAAAATAGTAAAATGGGGCCGTAAAAACTCACCTGATAGTGTTGGTCTAGTAAAGCCGACAATATGAGATAGTTGTGCCCGAACATATGTTGCCATGTGATTATTAAGAGCACGGTAAATTGTAGATTCTTTATCATGTATTTAATCATTTTGTTCACCCGTCATTCGTATGCCTTGATTTTTGTGTATGTGACAATCCTAAATGTACTTGTGGATTATATTGTTTTGGAACCCCGGGTGTTTTGCAACATGGGTCCCTTTTGTTAAACATGAGTTATAGATTTGTCCCTAACATAACATGTGGGGCTAGTTTGTAACATGTTGCTACAATAAGGAAAATGACCGAGATTAGGTTAAGAGATGTTTAGGTTTATATGTTAAAGGTATATTAGGTTAAGGTTATGATTTAGGGGATCCTCTAGCTCCTGGAATGGACCTGCACAAGGTAACAGACACCGTTAGCCTTAACGCAGGAGGGGGTCTCATGCGTTTGGACTCCGGCGTGAGAATAAGTGTATATTCGTTTGGAGTAATAAAGTAGAGAGTATGAGAGTAAAAGGAGTAGTGAGAAGTGTGTGTAGAATGAATACCCAAGGGTCTCCTTATATAGGCAATGGAAATCTGCCTAGGAGCTCCCTTATGGTAGCATCCTTACTATACCTGGTCTTGGTTGACTCTCTTTATGCTGCCAGCAGTGACACTTTGCCCTTTTAGTGCACTTTCAGCTTTTACTATTTCGTAGGCATGGCTTGGAGCTGTGTGATGTTTTGTTTTATGCCAATAGTAATAAGCCAAAGCACCTTTTTATATTTCCAATGTTTTTACGGTTTACTTTCTGCTGCATAGCTACCGTATGGCAGCCATGCTGCCTTATGTTAGCTGTTTAGCTCCAAGAAGTGAAGCAAACCTTAATACTTTTTATTTTTCTTTATTTTCTTGACAAGGGATTAAACGTGGTCGTTTTAGGACCCACGTCATCAGCCCCCAGTCATAAGCATTTGTAAAGAAGTTATAAGTGCTTGTGACTTGTAAATTGTCTTTTGCCTCGGTGGCAATGTTAGCTAATCTTACCTTGGTACCGAGGAGTTATTAGATTCCAAGCTCCCTCATGGGAGCTATATATTTGTGGAATGCCTTTGCCATTTTTTTATCTCAATTCCTGTCCCTTCGTTTCTCATTATGACCTTATTTTTAATTAATATCGCTGGTCATCATTACTTTCTTGGGGGCAGATTTATGTCCCATCAGCTGCTGCTGTGGCTGCTGATTTGATGGGCGCCATAGGCTGACGTCATCCTATTGGGCAGATGGATGATTTTCTTCATTAGTAACCGTTTTTGGTCATTAAATTCAAATTTCTAATTTATAAAAGGAGATAACTTCTCCTAATTCTTCATTTCATTCCCTTTTTAGTATAACTTCCCTCTTCCACCCACGATCCCCTCTTTCGCCGGCGTCTCAGTTTTCTTCTATAAAAACTGGTAAGTACCTTCCTTTTCTTTCACTCTTGTTTTTCGTTATGGCTAAAAACGATCTTGCTTCTCAATTTACTCGGTTGTCCAAGTCTGATGCCGAACAGTTTTGTTCGGAAGTTGGTATCCCGTTGTCTTTTGAACCCTCTGTTCCAAAGGGAAAGACTCCGGTAACCTCTGTTTCTCCTGGCAAGGTGGCTGTTTACACCCGTCAGTTTGATCAGGGTAATCTCCGATACCCTTTTTCTAGGTTTTTTCTTAATGTCTTAGAGTACCACCAACTTGGTCTTGATTAGCTGTGTCCTTTCGGTGTAGCCCAGATTATTCACTTTGAAATAGTGTGTCGTTGTCTTGGTTATGAGCCTTCTTTGGCTATGTACCGTCGCTTTTTTAGGTTGGCTAAGAATGGGAACTGGTTTACCATTAAGAAAACTCAATGCGAACCAGCCCTAATTTCAAGTGTCATCGGTCTTGTGTCTACCTGGAAAGATAAGTTTTTCTTCTTGAACTCTGATTTCCTACCCTTCAAAGCTCCAAGGAGGTCTTCTGATGCTCCTCTGAATGAGAGGGAGCCTGATCCTGACACTCTTGACCAGGAGTTGTTGGAAAATCTTCGTATTTGCCCTACCCGTCTCCGCACCTTTCCTGAATACTTTTTGTTCATGATGGGTCTGAGTGTTAATTGGGATGATCCGGAGACTGAACCTGTGATTTATCATAGTGGGGAGGGCATGTGTCGTTGAGGCTTATTTTCTTTCCCCCACTTTTGCTTATCTGTTTCTTTCTCTGATGTCTTTTCTTTTTTGCAGAAATGAGTACCCTTGATTTTCTTGCTTTGGATGACATTGCTGATGTCAAGTTCAAGGTCCGGGCCTCGGTTGAGGGGAAGAATGTGGTTGTAAGGACTGAGCATGTTCATTTCCAAGGGGAGTATACTAGTGTTATTTCGTCCCCCTCTACTGCTACGAAGCCTTCAATGAAGAAGTCTGTTACTGTTCGTCGCTCCAGCAAGCAACTTCAAGGCATTTCCTCTGGCCCAGGGAATATACCTGCTATTCCCTTGGTCATTGAAGAGGAGGATGAAGACTCTTCCTTGATAGCCTCCGCCATAGGATGTGTGCCTACCTCTGGGAAGGGCAAGTTGACATTGTCTTCCCCTAAGAAGGATGATGCCTTGTTCAAAAAGCCTAAGGATGTGGTGATCAAGGGTGGGGATCGGAAGCTATTGTTGTCAAGAGCTGAAGGAGGTGAGAGTTTGAAGCCGGTTACCAGTGCTGGTGTTGATTCCCCTGTTCAGCAGGGTCATAGTGAAGGAGTATTTGTACCAAATTGGGACATTAAGAGTTCTGATGTGTTGAAGAGGGCTTCCGTCTGTCGGGATTTGATTGACCATTGCATCCCTGATGCAGAAAGGGTCATGCACAGGGAGTGGGCGGACAAAGATCTGATGAAGACGATGTATTATCATTTTGGGCAATTTCTGTCTTTATTTCCGGACGGGATGGCTAGGTGGGGTGGTTTATTACTTCGGAGTGAGCAGGTTGAAGGTGCCTATGAGAAGCACGAGGTTGAATTGGTGAAGGTGAAAGAGGAACTAGCTAAGTATGTTGCACGGGAGAAAGATCTGGTGCATGAGTTGGCCGTGTCCAGGACCCAGCTTGGTTTGGAGAAGGAGAAGTTTGACAAGATGTTCAAAGGATTGAATGATGAGAAAGCGAGGGTTTCTAAGGAAAGGGAAGGTCTGGCTCGGGCTAGGGAGGCAGTTAGACAAGAGCAGGTTGCTGTGGAGAAGGTTGGCGTGGAGCTTAGGGCTCAAGTGGATCATCTGACTAATTTGAAGGAATGGCTGATTTCTAAGGGGGTTGCCCGTTTTGTTACCAACTTGCTGCATTCCCAAGAGTTCAATGCTCCGTTGGCTGATATTTACGCCAAGGCTATAGCCTTCGGTCGTCATGGGGGAATTCAAGCTAGTTTTAAGGCAGCCGAGGATGGTCAGAAGATCGAGGAGCTACCATCTTTTAAGCCTTCCTCTGGGGACGAGTTTGTGAGTGTTGTGAAGGCGATGGAGGTTTCCACCTACCCTTATATTGCGGCCATTGCCAAAGCTTCTCAGCAACCTATCTCTTTCCTGCAAGATTTGGAGCCAGAAGGTTTGAAGAAGGAGGTGGCCAACGAAGTCTTCAGCTCCTATGTGTCAAAGAGGCCCCTTAGGATCATGTTGGAGGGGGTTGATGGTGGGGAAGGCAGATCGAAGCGTTTAAAACTTGTTGATTCGTCTAAAGTTCCTGATTTGTAGCAGGTATTTAAGAATCCCTCCCCCATCCAAGCTTTGAAGATTGACTCCACCCCTTCTGCTGGTGAGGATGATCCGTTTGCTGGCCTAGACACTGAGGAGCTCTATGGAGATGTTGGAAACCAAGTTCTGGCTTTCACCGGTGAGGGCGATACCACCGATGAAGCCGGAGATTCTGTTACCCCATGATCAAGTCATGTTTTAGTCTTTTGTAATGTTTTGGCAGTCTTTGTAATGAAACTCTATTGTACCTACCCTTAGGGATTTAATCTATGGGAATGCTCCCCCTATAGGGGTGATGCCTTATTTTATGTTTAATGTTTGGTTGTGTTGAATATTTTTGCTTGTCATTTATAGTGTTTGCAATGTCTTTAACCTTTTGCCATGAGGTGGATGCTGCAGTCACCCATCCCAGGCTACTAAGCTAGAGAACCGATGCAATGCTTATCCTATCAGCTTGTTTGTAACCTTTCTTAATGGTTATCTATATGAAATGTTCGTTTTTATGCCTGTTGTGAACATGTATGAGCTGTCTTCGTGTGAGGAGCTCACCCTCTTTCATGGGTCTAGGTATTCCTTCTAAAGGACTTGTCCCATGGAGTTGTGGATTGCATTAGGAACTCACCCTGTATACAGGAAGGTCATTATCCTTGTTACCTGTTGAGCAGTTGTGGCCTAGGAGCTCATCCCCGTTTCATGGGTAGGTATAGCGCCGGATCCCATGGAGCCTTGTTAGGAGGGGCTCACCCTTTGATAAAATAAGTGACAAGTGAACCGTTTTAAAAGAAAGTTCATTCATTATTAGTTGCTTCATGTGGGATACATAGTAGCGTTACAACCATTAAACATAGAATCGTTTCAAATGCTTGTCATTCCAGTGCCATGGGACCATGTTGCCGTTTGGATCAGCTAGCTTGTAGGATCCTCCTTTGTGGGCTTCCTTGATGACATAAAGACCCTCCCATCGGGGACCTAGCTTTCCTACGTTCTGCTGCCTGCTAGCTTCATTGCATCTCAACACGAGTTCCCCCGGCCTGAAGACTTCTTTTCTAACCCTCGTGTTGTAGTAGGCTTTGAGTTTCTTTTTGTACCTAGCTTCCGTGATGGAGGCTTGATCTCTTGATTCCTCGAGGAGGTCTAGGTTGAGCAGGACCTCCCTACCATTGTGTTGTGCATCTCGTCGTGTGCTTCTTCCTGAGCTTACCCCAATTTCGTCTGGTATGACAGCTTCGCTTCCGAAGACGAGGCTATAGGGTGTCTTTTGGTGACTTGTTTTCTCCATGGTTCGGATAACCCAGAGAACACTTGGGAGCTCGTCAACCCATTTTTTGCCGTATCTTCCCAGCCTTGCTTTAATACCTTCGACAATGCTTCTGTTCATACGCTCAACTTGTCCATTGGACTGGGGGTAAGTTACCAAGCTGAAGACTTGCTTGATGCTCAGCTCGGAGCACCAGCTGCTGAACGTCTTGTTGGCAAACTGTTTTCCATTGTCGGTTACAATTTCCCCTGGTAGTCTATATCTGCAAATTATTTGCTCTCATACGAAATACCACATGCTTTCCCGATATGGTGGCCAATGGCCTGACCTCCGGCCACTTGGTGAAGTAGTCAACAGCTACCAAAAGGAACTTCAGTTTTCCTGGGGCCGGGGGGAATGGACCCACTATGTCCATACCCCACTTATAGAAGGGCTAGGCAAAGATAATGGGTACAAGATCGTGTTTCGGGTTGGTCTTCACTGGTGTTTGCAACTGACATGCTTCACATTTTCAGATTGTCTCGAATGCATCTTTGTGGATGGTTGGCCAATAATAACCGAGGTTCATAAGCTTTGATACCACAGCACGAGGCCCGGTATGCATGCCACATCTCCCTTTGTGTATCTCCCTGATGAGATAGTTGCTCTGATTGGGACCCACACACCTGAGTAAGGGTGCTAAGTACCCTTTCTTGTAGAGCTTGTCGTCTTCAATCACATATTGCCTCGCCTTGAGGACCAACCGTTTCGCTTCTTGCTCGCTATCTGGTAGCTTTCCTTCTTTAAGGTAGGACACAATGGGGGTCATCCATGTGAACTCTGTTTCAGTTACAATATCTTGGACCTCTTTGTCATCAATAGATGATCCCCAAAGCACCTCAACCAGGACCTTTTTGGTTAAGTGAGCAAACGTTAGGGAGGCCAGCTTGCTTAGGGCATCTGCCTGTTTATTCTTGGTCCTCGATACTTGTTCGAGTGAGAATGTTTTGAATTCCTTGATGAACTCTTTGACCTTTTCTTTGTATTTGATCATTGAGGGCTCCTTATCCGTGTACCCCCATTCACTTGCTTGACTACCAGGTTCGAATCAACGAAAACACTCAACTATTGGACTTTCATGCTTCTTGCCAACCTTAAACCAGCTAGTAGGGCTTCATATTCAGCAACATTGTTGGTGCAGGGGAAGTCTAAACGGAGGGCATAAGTGTATTCGGTTCCGTGGGGGTCCCTAATGACAAGACCAGCCCCGGAACCTTCTACACTTGAGGCTCCGTCAGTGAAAAGACACCACTTCCCTTGGAGGTCAGGTTGTTCTTCCTCAACCTCATTTATCTCTTCTTCTGTCTGCAGGATGGGTAGCTCGGTTAAAAAATCAGCAAACACCTGCCCTTGGTAAGCCCTCCTAGGTACGTATTCTATCTTGTGCTCCCCTAATCTTCCGGTTTTTCAAGGATGGAACGTATGGGTTGGTCGGTGATTACCCTCATTGGATGAGCTTGGAAATATCGTCTTAGCCTTTTGGCAGTGTGCACGAGTGCCAGCACAAGCTTCTCCATGGGAGCATAATTGATTTCAGCGTCTTTGAGAGCTCTGCTGACGAAGTAGACGGGAATTTGCTCCTTTCCTCGATCAACCAGGAGGACTGAGCTAACTGCTTCAGATCCTGCAGACAAGTAAACTGTTATTACTTCCCCCTTTGCGGGAGCTGCCATTTCTGGCAGGGAAGCTATGTGTTTTTTAAGCTCAAGGAAGGCAGCCTCTGCCTCTTTAGTCCAACGGAAGTCCTTCTTATCGATACAATTCTTGAGTGTTTTAAAGAAGGGTAAGGACTTTTCCGCGGACTTAGGTAAGAAACATTTCAAGGCAGCAATTTTACCGTTGAGGCTCTGCACTTCCTTCTTTGTGGAAGGTGACTTCATATCTAGGACAGCTTGGATCTTGCTTGTATTTTCTTTGATGCTTTGTTTCCCGACTATGTGACCAAGGAACTTCGATTCCTAGAATCCAAAGGAGCACTTTATTGGATTGAGTTTCATATTTATACCCCGGAGGTTATCGAAAGTTTCTCGGATGTCTTTTATCATTGCCTTCCCAGACTCGCTTTTGATGACCAAGTCATCTACGTAGGCTTCCATGTTTCTCCCGATTTGTTTCGAGAAGGCCTGATCCACCAGCCGTTGATAAGTAGCTCCTGCATTTTTCAAGCCAAAGGGCATCTTTCGATAGCAAAAGATTCCCTTATCGGTGTGGAAGGCTGTCTTCTCTTCGTCTTCTTGCTTCATTTGAATCTGGTGATACCCCTTATAGGTGTCCAGAAAGCACTTGTATTGGAAGCCAGTGAGGGAGTCGACCATCCAATCAATCTCGGGCAGTGGGTAGAAGTCTTTTGGGCAAGCTTTATTGAGATCCTTGAAATCTACGCACATCCTCCAGGAACCATCTTGCTTGGCTATCATGACCGGATTCGCCACCCATGAGTGATATTGCACCTCCCTTAGAATGCCAGCTTCCACCAACTTGTCAACCTCCTGGCAAGCAGCCTGGCTCCGGGCAGGTGCCAAGCTCCTTTTCTTTTGAACGACAGGTTTGTAAGAGGGAGTTATGTTGAGGGAGTGTTCTGCCAGATCTCTTTGGACCCCAGTCATGTCTCCGGGACACTGGGCAAATACGTCTCGACTTTCCTAGCAAAAGGTTGATTAGTTCAAACATAACCTTATCAGGGAGCAGATTGTTTACTTTGATGGTCTGCTCCGGATAGGCAGGGTTTATGCTGATTTCTCTGATGGGATTACTGGCTGGTGCCTTCATCTCTCAGGGACCTTCAGCTTCCTCTACAGAAGCTATTAGAAGGGCTTCAGCTGACGGCTTCAGGGTCGCAATTCCAGTGGGCGTTGGGAGCTTCATGAGGCCATGCGTCGTTGACACTACAGCATCATAGGTGGCAATGCCCATCCTTCCAATTAGGACATTGTAGCTTGACGGGTATCTGATCACAGAGAAGGTCAGCTCCTCCGTCCTGGATAGGTCCCCATCTCTGAAACAAACGTTTAGGGTGAGCTTCCTTAAGGGATGTACACGTTCCCCCGAGAAACCCACGAGGGAGGCATCTGACGGTTTGAGCTTGGACCTGATTTCTGGGCTCAGTGATTCGAAACACCGCTCGTACATTACTTCTGATGAGGCACCACCGTCCATGTACACTCTCTCTACCGGGAAGCTATCCAGTTTAGCTTCCACTATTACAGGGGTAATGATCAATTCGTCTGGAGCAGGAGGGAGGCAGATGTATTGTTTGTTCTAGGGCTCGGTACGAGCCCTCTTGATCTGCTGGGTCCCCTCATATCTGATCATGTTGACCTCTTTGTCTTTCCTCCCCTCATCCTTTCTTCCCTTGATGTCCTTGATCAGGTGAGCCAGCTCTCCAGACTTAACGGCTTTTTCTATTCTCTTTTTCGGCTGATAGCAGTCGTTTGTGTGGTGTTTGGTGTCGTTGTGGAAGGCACGGTGCTTGCTGGCATCCCTCTTGTTGGCAGGCTTCGACAAGGGTCTGGGAGGTCAAAATGTGTATTTGACCTCCTCGGTGGAAAGTATCTCCTGAGGGGTCTTGGTTAGGACTGTGAATACGTGCCTTTCTTTTTCATGGTATCTTCCTGGTCTGGCAGACCGTCATCTTTCCTCATTCCTTCTTGACTCGAATGGTCTTCCAGACCGTTTCTCGTTGTAGGGTTGGAAATTGGGTCTTCGGGAGCTTGTTGAGCCGTCTCTTCAGCTTCCCCGATCCCGTTTTCTGGTATCCTGCCGAGTGAGAGTTTCTTCTCCCCGGAGGAAGGCTTCTGCTATCTCAAAGGCTTCCTCCATGGTTTGAGGAACATCCTCATGAAATCTCTTAACAACTTTTTGGGGCAGATGGCCCCCATGAATCCTGACACTCGAATCTTTTCTGTGGCACCACTATATTGTAGGCCTTCCCTCTTATATCTCTCGATGAAGCTGCGGAGATCTTCATGTTCCCCCTGTTGGATCTGATATAGTATGGCAGCATCTTTAGGGCATTTCCTTAGGGGATTAAAGTTTGAGGTGAAGCTTCTCCTCAGATCATCAAATGAGGAGATGCTCCGGGCAGGGAGACCACAAAACCATAAGCGGGCCGGTCCTACCAATGTCTGCATAAACATGTGGCAACACTCGGCGTTGTTCCATTTTTCCACAGTGGCTGCTCCAGAGAAAACGTTCAGGTGGTCGTCGGGATCCTCGGTCCCATCGTATGTCTTCACGTTAGCTGGCATTTTGATTTTGTTGGGGAAATCAAAGTGTGTTATGTGCTCGGCAAAACATTCTAAAGACTTGGGACGGTATGGCTCTGAGGGGGTAGCCTCAGTTCGGACTCCCGCCATAGAGGTCTGAGCGAGGGGTTAGGGAATAACCGACCCTTGACCTCCGGGGAGAGATGTTGCTAGTACTTGGTTTAACGGAAGTGGGTACTGCCATGGGTACCCTCCGGGCCATGTAAGGAAATATGGCGGTATATAAGGTGAGTGTTGAGGCTGGGAGTAGTTGGGATACGTCGTTGCTGAAGGAGTAACAGGTCCTCCAACAAGACATCCAGCTCCTGCCAAGGAGGTGGCAACAGCACCGCTGGCCAGTGGCAGGGACCTCAGAGCTTCCGCAAAGGAGAGAAGTGTTGAGGACGACAAGGACACTTTTGAGGTTTCCAACAATTGTCTTGTCGTGTGTTCTTGGACCCCGGGGGAGAGTATGGTTCTGCTAGGACCTTCCCCTGAAAAAATACCTCCCTGGCTGTTTAAGTAGGGGTGAGGACTCGTGTCAACACGTTGGGTTGTTGGGGAGGTGGTAGTCTCCCATAACGGAGGAGCAGGTGAGAGGGTAACGGTAGGTTCTTCGTCATAAGACAACCTGACTTTACACCTCTGGACCTTCCCTCCCGCACATAGCCATTCAGGAGGTCTCGGAGTTGCAAGAAGTTTCTTCGTACTCCCTCCGGGGTGATGTCCATTCGTTCAATAGGTAGCAACACGTCGTCTCTAGGAGACGAATAAACAGCCCATAAGGCCGGTGGAGTTTGATAATTGAGCATGTCTCCTAGAGACGGTTCGACGTGTGGTCCGTCCGTTCCAGGTGTTTCTTGGCCTGCAGCGTCACCGGAGGTGTGACTGCTGGCCGGAGTTTCTTGAAGACCCCCGTCTTGGTGGTTATCTCCACCGGTCATCACAAAAGAAGGTTACTTAGGAACAAATGGGACTGAAGAACTTTCAACAGCTTTGTTCAAAGTAGCGACAGCCCCACGGTGGGCACCACTTGTTGCTACAACAAGGAAAATGACCGGGATCAGGTTAAGAGATGTTTAGGTATATATGTTAAAGGTATATTAGGTTAAGGTTATGATTTAGGGGATCCTCTAGCTCCTGAAATGGACCTGCACAAGGTAACAGACACCGTTAGCCTTAACGCAGGAGGGGGTCTCCTGCGTTTAGACTCCGGCGTGAGAATAAGTGTATATTCGTTTGGAGTAATAAAGTAGAGAGTATGAGAGTAAAAGGAGTAGTGAGAAGTGTGTGTAGAATGAATACCCAAGGGTCTCCTTATATAGGCAATGGAAATCTGCCCAGGAGCTCCCTTATGGTAGCATCCTTACTATACCTGGTCATGGTTGACTCTCTTTATACTGCCAGCAGTGAGACTTTGCCCTTTTAGTGCACTTTCAGCTTTTACTATATCCTAGGCATGGCTTGGAGCTGTGTGATGTTTTGTTTTATGCCAATAGTAATAAGCCAAACTACCTTTTTATATATCCAATGTTTTTACTATTTACTTTCTGCTGCATAGCTACCGTATGGCAGCCATGCTGCCTTATGTTAGCTGTTCAGCTCCAAGAAGTCAAGCAAACCTCAATACTTTTTATTTTGCTTTATTTTCTTGACAAGGGATTAAACGTGGTCGTTTTAGGACCCACGTCATCATAACAAAACAGGAGTTTAACAAAGGTTTAGGCCCTTTTTATATCCAATTAATACTAACACATGTTTCGGCTCATACAAACCTTTGTTAGAGCTTTGTAGCCAAAACAATAACATGGTGTAGGCCTTCTATTCGATCGTTTATGGATCAAAATGAGTTGATTGAGCCGATTAGGGCATCACTCGAAGCTATGGTAGTGTGGTTAAGTGTATTAATGGTGTAAACCGGTTCCAAGGCTATTCAAGTTAAACCTTTATCTTTGAACAACATTTGGGTGTGTTTGTACTACAAAACTCGATCCATTAGTTGCTGATTTTTATTAACGTTGTTCAAGTTATGAAGGTAACATAAGTGCCGATTGATATTTATAAAAAATGTGATCATTTGCTAGTTAAATGATTATAAACAAGACAATGTGTGTAACCTTATGTGAGTGCTTGATTAAATGAAAACAAGGATCGAAATGGGGACGGGTAATGTAGATGCAAAAGTGCGACTAAAGCTTTGGATTGTAAAACACATTTTGTTTTGTTGATGTCGAAGGTGCGAAGGAGTGAGTTTAAAGGTGCGAAGGAAGTATAAAAGGTGCGAAGGAAGATTGTCTGTACGAATGAAGACTTAGATTATGAAAGAACTTGGTTCGACCAGTTGATGTGGGCGAACCTGCACATTCGCATGAACAGTTTGGGCGAATGTGCAGGCCTATAAATAGGTTAAGTTCATTTTTGAATGAAACTTTGATGATTATTATTCCCTCCTCTTTCTGAAAACTCTCTCTAGATTTTGTTAAACTTGTTTTACGTTTAAACCTTGATTGTATTGATTATTCAACGTGTAAACAAGTGTTTTATTAATGAAATTGATTGAAAATGATGATCTGTGTGTTTGAATCTGTTTGATTATTATTTTGTGATAGTTTTAGGGTTTCCGCACCTGAAACTAACTTGTTTGATCAATCTTTGTTTGTTATCGATCCTTTCACGCACATACAAAGTGGTATCAGAGCCATTTCGGATCAAACAACCACAAATTAATAATCTCTCAGTTGATTTGGACCCAATTTTGGTCAAAAAGTTTCTGTTTTCAATAAACAAACTGATGTGATAAGATTTTGATCGATTACACCTTGATTTTGAGTTTAAATTGGATAATTCTCTTTATTAAAGTTGTTCCAAATCAAATCCGATTCAAAACCTGATTAAGATCATCAATATCCATCAGCATTTGAAAAACATGATCAAAATTAACTGATTTTCAAAGAATAACCGTTTTTGAAATCATAGGGGTCGAACGAGAGAGTTTGGTCGAAAGAGGAATTCATTTGGGTCGAAAGAGTGTTTTTCTGTACGAAGGAGGTGTTTTAGTGGTCGAAGGAAGACTTTGATTGCTTATTTTTCACATTCGTACCTTTGTTTCACCTTCGCCTGATCGAACGGTCGAAGGAGCTGTAAAACGGTCGAAAGAGAGTCTTAAGTGGTCGAAGGAGTGTTTTGTTGATTAGTTTACATTCGTATCAATCATAAATGGGCGAAAGAGAACTTTATTTCTCCTTCGCACGTCCGTATATACGAAGGAGCATTCTGTTTTGAAACATTTTTAATCCTTTTGTGTTTAATCCTTTGCAGGACAAGATGTGGAACTTTCCAACAACGCCTAGACCTACTCAAGCACCACAACAGCAGACAACACAAGATCCGTGGTCCATTGCAGCTCAGAAGACTAGTCAACCATCACAGCCGATCAATTATATGGCAATGACTAGTTCGGCACCACAACAAGTTGTTCAATCATTACCACAACCGATTGACAACTATTGGGGAGTCGCAGCAGCAGCAGTCCATTCCCAGACGACCAACGCTATATCCACTCTTATTCATGATCTATCTTCTGGAAGCGGCAATCGTCCACCAAAGCTAATGGACATGAAGGAGTATAATACTTGGAAGACGAAGTTTAAGATTCACGTTGAGGGACAAGGACTTGAAGGAGCCGAGGCATGGCAAATGATTGTGAAGGGTTACGTTGCTCCTATTCTGGAGAATACTGGAGAACCAATCCCTTTGGAGAATTTGGCGGATGACGAGAAGAAAAGGTTTGCTATAGAGAAGAAAGCATTCTCTCAGCTATCCCAAGCGATCAACACTGATCTATTACATCAGTTTGGATCGTGCACAACATCCAAACAACTATGGGATATGCTGAGAAATCGACATGATGGAAATGAGAAGACCAGGAAGCCTAGGATGGAAGAGCTTCAGAAGGAGTTTGAAAACTTCAGTTATATGGGTAATGAGACCCTAAAAGAGTTGGTTCCAAGGTACTGCAATTTGCTCATTGAATTGTCGAGCTATGAGATCAGCATTCCAATGTCGGAATTAGTAGATAAATTTGCTGATGCTTTACCACCCTACTGGAACCAACACATCGAAGTGTTAAAGGAGAAGGATGCTTACCAGTATTGGACTATTAATGAGTTCATCCAAAAGCTGGAAAACAAAGAGATGGAGGAAAAGAGAAAAGCTAAGAGAGCTCAGATTCCACAGAATCCTGATTTATATGTGAGTGGTACATCTAACTCTCTTTCTGCTTCAAGCACTACTTCTACTGTTGCACCTCACATAGCATGTGTGTCTAACATTGTTGAACCAACAAAAGCACCCATTAACTACCTTGCTCAAACTTCATCCTACACACCATCATACACACAACAACCTTATCAAACACAAAACCTTATTCCACCATTTTCACCATTACAACAAGCCGCATGCTACACATCAAGTCAACCGCAACAACAACAACAATATCCTCCTCAAGTGAATCAGATGCAGATTACTCAAGCACAATCAAGTCAAAACCCGATTGTGTTAGAGACATCAAACCTTAACAATGTGACTGTTGAAATTGCTCAACAGCATGTTGCTCTTGTATCTGCCATGGTTGCTTCTTACAACGGTTTGGTAGCAAGTCAAATTGGTAACAATAATCTCACCAATGAGGACTATGCTCAAATCGACAAAGAGGAAATGGAGTTGATGGACATTCAGTGGGCTTTTGCAAGCATTATGAGGAGAGCCACTGATTTTATTCAGAAGACTGGCAGGACTGATCTCTCAACCTCTCCCAACACCACATACGGATTCAACAAAGCAAAGGTTACTTGCTTTAACTGTGGTGAAAAGGGACATTTTAAAAGAGAGTGCACACAGCCAGCACAGCAAGGTAACCGAAATCCTTTCAATTCTACATACCAAAACCGACAAAATCAAAACCAAAATTAAGTGTCTTACAACAATCCCAACATCTCAAGTTTTCAACCACAAAACCAAAACACTTATCAGAACCGTCAACAAAACAATAACACCAGGCAATCCACAACCCAAAACCAACCTCAACAAAATCCAAACCGAACTATAGTTCCTATCTCTACACCTAACACACAAAACCAAAACCAAACTGATACTCAAAACCAAGCACTTGTGATCCAAAAGGATGAAGGTTTTGACTGGACTGGTATGCAATTGGGGGTGGAGGAGATCACTGCTGGAAATGTTGCATGTGTGGCACAGCAGATGAGGTTGGATGAGAATGAAGAGATTGAAGAAGAGGTTGTGATTGAAAAGGTGTCGGAGTTGAAGATTGAAGAAGTGAATGAAGATGTGATTGCTGAGAGTGAAGACAAGAGATCGGGGATGATTCTTGATTCTGTCACTGATGTTGGAGATCAATACGATTCAGCTTACTCGGATATGGAGAGCGAATCTGATTCAGAGACTAGTGTGAATTCACTAGATGATGATATTGACCAACTGCTAGCTGAAGCTGACTTCCTGATGACTCGCAAGTCATGCATGGTGGATGATGCATGCACCAAGATTGACTATTCCAAATTCTTTGCAGGAAAGGAAGCTCACTTTGCTTTAATGGCCATGACAGAACCTCCTAAGCCGGTAAGTTCTGAAACTCAATCTCAAGCGTGTGTTAAATGTGATAAATGTGCTGATTTTGAAAAACTGACTGATGAAAACAAGCTTCTCAAGGTTCAACTTGAGAGTGCAAAACTCAACTGTCAGATTTATCAAAAGGACTTAAAAGATTTCAACAAAGTTCTTGATGGTTATAAAAAGGATGTGTCTGAACTGAAAAAGACATTATCTATTAAACAACTTGCCATTAATAATTACATCAATGAAATGGAAAACACTAAATTAGAAATGGCAACCATCAAGTGCTTTGCGGAAAAAGTTAACAAGAAATTAGAAAGTTACAAGCACATAGCATATGTAGTCGATCATATCATTGAAGAACCCTCCCAGACGAATAGTGCAAACTATAAATCAGTCCCATCTCCGGTATTGTTTGAGAATCACACTTTACACGCAATACCACCGGAGACTTTAATCAATCCTGATTCCACACCAGAAAGTGAGCCTCACACTTCCAGTGTCGGGGATCCATATCTGATGTGAGACCAATACTGGGAAATAGTGAGGGTGTGGTCGCTACTGATGATTCAGATGAAGAAGATGAGTCATCTGAGACGGTTGAAAGTGATAGTGATATCCCTGATGAAAATCATATAATCACTACTGAGCCAGTCTCACCGTCTCAGATCATTCATCCAATGGCAAATGCTCATCCTAAAAATGAGGTTAAGAAAAATGAAAAGTTTGTTGGTAAGAGTTTTGAAAAGAAAGAGGTAACGAAGGTTGAGAAAAATGTGAGAAAACCGGTTGAAAAGAAAGTTGAAATTAAAACTGAGAAAAATGTGGTAAAACCGGTTGATAAGAAAAATGAGCTTAAATCTGAAAAATCCAATGATGAGAGCAATGAATCGTGTGATAAACCTGTCAAAATCTTCTATCGGATGCAAGGCTCCGATAAGATTTTATCCGATGATGAGTTTCCGATTAAGTTTGTCAATTCTACAAAAATAGAAAAGATCTGGCAGGAAAGTACGATTTGGTTCCCGAAATTTGAAAGGACCAATGACATTCCTCAAAACATTTTAGACAAAATTTATTCGGATAAAGAAGCAAAGGTCAATGTCACACAGTTTGTTTTGCCTGTTCATAAAGAAAATAGTTTTATTGAACCAACTTACTCGAAGGACCCAGCTCCTGAGAGTTTGAGGAAACAATGCATGGTCGATCGATATCCCATTGCTAGTTTTTCCAAGTCGCCGATCAAGGAAAACTATGAGGAATACCGTGCGTGTTATAAGTGCGGGGAACGGGGACATTTACTTGCCGCCTGCCCGTACGTACGACACAAAAGGCACGAGGTGGAGATGAGGCAATATCATGAGTATCCGGTTGACAATTATGGCTATCAACAGAGACGACATTTTCCCCAACAAGAATTTTATCATAATCAAAACAATTTTTATAACAAGGGGGAAAATCGTCCGATGACGTATGATAAGCGCAACCGGATGACCACTGATAAATCTGGTAAGAAACCTATGATGAACTCAACTGCTGATACCAAAAAGGTAGCTCCTAAACCTAATGGTAAACAAGCAGTTGGACCTGTCTCTATTAAATCAGAGAAGGTAACCAAGAAGGTTGCTTTTCAAGAAGAAGTAAAGAAACCGACTGAGACTTCAAAATCTCAGATTCGGATCTTGAAACGATCTGAGCAATCTTGGTCATCTAAGGAATCTGAAGGAGCCTCTACTTCACAGAGCGAGAAGAATGAGAAAAAGAAGGTTGTTAGTGAGAAGAAAGGGGTTGAAGTAACCCAAGATGTTTGTGATTCAAAAGACTCTTTGAAACAACCTGTTCAAAGACCCAAGACCAAACAGGCTTGGGTCCCCCGAAAGAACTAATTGATCTACTTTAAATGTGCAGGGAGCTCCAGCTGGCCCTGTTAGCAGCCTATGGATTGTTGACAGTGGAGCTTCTGGTCACATGACAGGGGACCTCACGCTACTCTTTGACATCAAAAACATTAACGGAGGTTATGTGGCATTTGCTGGTAATAAGGGAGGCTACATTACTATGGAGGGTAGTGTAAGCAATGGGGTCGTAACATTTGAGCGGATTTCTTATGTGAAACAGATAGACTATAATTTGCTCAGTGTTAGTCAGATTTGTGACAAACAATTTTCTGTGTATTTTGATGACAAATCCTGTTACATCTTGAAACCTGGGTTTGAGCTACCAAAAGAGTGGGTGATGCTGAAGGCACCGAGAGTTAACAACTTGTATATTCTCGATATGTCTAAAGCAATGACCACCCATGGCCAAGTCATGTGTTTCCTCTCCAAGGCTACAGAAAAAGAATCCATTATGTGGCACAGGAGAATGGGACACATTCATTTGCGAAAGATGAATCAGCTTGTGAAGAACGAACTTGTCACGGGAGTTAATGTCAAACACTTCCATCTGAATGACAAGTGTATCAGTTGCAAGAAGGGAAAGCAGCACAAACAATCCCATAGACAAAAGAAAGTTAATTCTGTTGAGCTGCCACTTGAACGTTTGCATATGGATTTATTCGGTCCAGTCAGACGTAAAAGTCATGCCGGGGAGTTATACTGTCTTGTGGTGACTGATGATTATTCAAGATTTTCATGGGTAATGTGTTTGCATCAGAAAAGCGACACTTTTGACAATTTGAAGGTTCTGTTTACACGTCTTGAGAATTTATATGGTCTGAAGATCAAAAGAATCCGGAGTGACAATGGGACGGAGTTTAAAAATGCTCAGATGGAGGACCTTTGTGCAAACAAAGGAATTCATCATGAATATAGCGCTCCGTATACACCCCAGCAGAACGGTGTTGCAGAGAGAAAGAACAGGACTCTTATAGAGACGGCGAGAACTATGCTTGCGGATTCAAATCTTCCAGTCATGTTCTGGAACGAAGCTATTTACGTGGCATGTTATACTCTTAACCGTGTTTTGACAGTGAAGAAGTTTGGCAAGACTTCTTATGAGCTGTTGAACCGACGCAAGCCGAATCTGGAGTATCTAGAACCATTTGGTGCCCCGTGTACAATGCTGAATCCTTCAGAAAAGTTTGCACCAAAGGCTGAAGAAGGTTATTTTGTTGGATATGCAACCCCATTAAAACGGGTATTCAACAAAAGAACTAGAAAAGTCGAGGAGTGGAACAATGTCGAAGTTCAAAGATATACACAAAATGTATAGGGTGGAGGACCAGATTGGATGTTTGATTACAAAGACTTCTTTGAATCATTCAATCTAGATAGCATGGTTGAAGAAGTTGTACTTCGCTTATACTACGAGGTCGAAAACGCCGTAACTTCACCGTTAGTGCGTCCGATCACGGTTAACCCCCAAGCAGCTTCTAATGATACCACTGCTCCTGTATTGGAAGAAGAGGTGTTCCAAGAGGCTTCTACATCGCTTAATTCATCCGAATCAGAATATGAAGACGATGATGCAACAAGTGAAGCTATTCTGGACAACGCTACAGTGACACCACCAGTGAACCCATCTAATACTGATGCTTCAACATCGAATGTGGGTAATGATCTGGCTTCTACAGAGAATTTGACAACTCAAACGGGAGTACAAGTACCTGACTATCCGGAATCTCGGATACATCGGATACACCCGCTTGAACAGGTTATTGGTGATCCTGGTAGCAGTGTGATGACAAGAGGGCAGCTGAGAAATGCTCAAGCACCAGAAAACATTGGCAAACTTGCTTTATATGCCAAAATTCAAAAATCTGGTTTTCAGAATGACTGGTCATTTGCTTGTTATGTTTCGCAGGTCGAGCCGCGGACATACAAGGATGCTCTTTTGGATGACGCCTGGGTGGAAGCAATGCAGGAGGAGTTATTACAATTCCAGAAACTTGGTGTATGGACCCTAACAGATTTGCCCCCTGGAAGGAAGAAAATTGGTACCAAATGGGTGTTTAAATGCAAGAAGGATGACAGAGGAGTCATAGTACGAAACAAAGCTCGTTTGGTCGTTCAAGGTTTTCATCAGGTTGAAGGAATCGACTACAATGAAATCTATGCACCGGTTGCACGCTTGGAAGCCATCAGAATGTTCCTCGCGTTTGCATCATGGAAGAAATTTAAGGTGTATCAGATGGATGTAAAGAGCGCTTTTCTTTACGGTGTGGTCAAAGAGGAAGTTTACGTAGGTCAACCGCCGGGCTTTGAGGACCCTATTCACCGGGATAAGGTTTATGTAACATTCCGCATTAAATAATTGTACGTTTCGGGATTAAAACGACGAGTTTTATTATTATTATTTTTAGGATATTTTGAAGCCTAATACAATAATAAATATTCATACATATATATATATATATATATGATTATATAAGATAATAATAATAATAATAATAATTATAATTCAGTTTTGTTTAAAAAAAAAAATATATATATATATATACATACTTAAAACTGATTTCAGTTACTGGCCCACTCCCGTTTTCCTTTTTGGAGCCCAGCATCCGGCCCAATAACTGGCCCAACCCCACCTCCCTTATCCCATTTTTAATCAAAAATAAAAGGGTCCAGCCGGGTTTCGAACCGGTGACCTTTTATACACACACACCCCGCCTCAACCACTAGTCCATGCTATCACATCTGTTTTGATTTAGGAACATTATTTATTTATACATACTTTAAAACTAAAGCTGTTTCCATATCTGCTGCTGTATACGCGAGCTCAGCAAAAAGGAAATCAAATCCTTTGATTTATCAATCAAGCTCACAGATTTGGTAAATATACATGATTATCGGCCCAAAACAACGCGTTTACACATCAATAACACGGCAATAGTTGACCAATTTAATCAATTGCCGCGTGGGTATTCAATTATAAGTCAACCTTCTAATTAACCCTAACCCTAATCCATTAGTATAAATTGAGGCTTCCTGGACCTTGACAAATCGCTCATAACTCTCCCTCAATCTCTATTTCTCTCTATTACTGCTCTGATCGTGGTTTAATCGCTCGTGGTTGACTTTTGCTTTGACCCGATCATAAACATCAATCAAACACTGTGAGTTCAATTTTGTTGGTGGGTTTCATTCATCGGCATCCAAGCAACTATAGCCCTAACATTAATTGGGCTATAGTTGCCTGGATCATCTAATTGCATAACTAGGGTTCATCGCATTCATAAATTGGGGATAAAACTTTTGTTTCATCGTGTATTTATTAATATTAAACCAGAGGTCATCACAACCACCGGCCTAGGCCAGGTGGTTGAGACGCTAGGCTTCCACATGGGTCACCCGGGTTCGAGTCCCGGCTCTGACCGGCTTTTACACTCTTTTCCTTTCTTTTCTTTTTTTTTTACTACATAATTAATTATATATATATATTAATCCTTTAAATCTTTTAAATTCTTTTTAAAATACCTAAACTATTTTATAAACTCTAAAAAAATTATTATTGGTTAATCTGATATAAAAGTGTTATTTACAATTTTTATTTTTCAGAAATTCTTTTATTTAATATTTATAATAATTAAATCATTTTTATACTATTATAATTATAAAAATCCATTATTATATCAAAACAATTTATTTAAATTCTCCAAAAATTATCCTAACTTTTTATAAAGTTAAACTTTACTGAAATAATTTTTAATTCAGTAAAATCATTTATTTATTATTTTTAATCAATTTTTGTAAGATTTAATCATATTTAATTCATAATAAATCCAATTTTCATCATTTTTGCACCAAAATTTTATACAAATTATTTTTAATCATTTAGAACAGAAATATGATTTTTAACATAAGATTTCTTTAATTTTAGTATTTTTGATTATTAAGGTTAATAATTGACTATTTATAAATAAATAGATTTAACAATCTATTTTAAATGAAATAATTTTTTTAAAATTATTTTATTGCTTCAAATACTTTAATGTGCACATTCAAAATTCAAGTTTTATAAAAAGACTATTTTTCATTTATAATCCAATTTTCTTTATTTAATTAACATTTTTAAATTAAATTTAACAATTGATTATCCCCAAATCGAAACCCTAGGATACACATATTAGTTATATAGACTTAGACTTATTATATATTACCTCATTATAGGGTAATATTTGGAATCACTTTGGGCAACACAATTATCATATCTTTTCAACAAGTTAACATTTGCTAAGGTGAGTTTACATAGCCCCTTTTTCTGTTTTACATTTTGGGGTGAAACATGTTTAAACATTTTATACACTATCATTTACTCATTCTTACTTGTGATTCAATTACACTATCATTTACTCATTCTATCATTTGACTGTAACAAAAAGACACAGTACAATCATTAACATTGATCAAGCCGCCTGTTTAGATTATAGCGCTATAGGTCTGACAAACCCATCCCACTCGCATAGACTCAGGGATGATCGATAACAGTAATAACATTTAACTAACTTGCGAGTTAGTCATCAGTCGACACAAGGTTTGGTTGTACATAGACGCATTGTTGCATGTCGGTATCATACTCTATCATCATACAACCCTGAGTGTTGTACAAACTATTGTTATCAACTATTATTCAAAAACCTATGTAATTCTCACCAACTTTTGTTGACCCAAAATATTTTCAACTTTACATGTTTCAGGTTGTACTTGCTTGAAGATTTGCTTGAAGATATGTGCATAGTTTATTCAATTTGATGTACGAATTCTTGTAGAACAATTGTATGTAATATATTTAAAGCAATTAATGAAACTTATTATTTCTCCATGAGCTACTGAACGATCATCAATACGTGGCACCCCGATGTTTCCGCCATCGGTTGGGGTGTTACAGATTGGTATCAGAGCCATGGTTATAGGGAATTAGGTTATTAGAGAAATAATCTAGTCTATAACCATAGGATTTAACCAGTACTTGCTTCTTTTGTTTGCTATTCTCTATCCCTCTCCTACTTCATATCCTCCCTACAAGAAGGTTGCTCTCCATCAGTGGATCTACTCATTAGATAAAATCCTCAGGTTTAACCTGAACCCCCTTGAGATCTCGTCGAAGTTCTAGATCTTAATAACGAACACGTGCAATCTGGAAGGGTGAACGCCTGTATTCTGAGTCTTCTGTCTAGGCTGGCATTGCGCATATATCCCAATCAGACGAGGGACCCGGATGCCTACCTGGGAATTCTCGGGATGAGTGTTCACTTATAGGCTAAAGCATGTCTTCATATGTTATTAGAATTTAGAATCTTTGATAAGTCAACGTTTTCGTTTATTCGTTTTAAATTAATGAATAAATGATTACATTCCTTATATAAACTCTCATTCATTTCATTGTGTCTATTACAGATCATGCCTCCTCGTCGCAGCACTCGCAACAGCAATGGTGAGAACCACGAAGAAGGTGGTGATAACCATAACCACAACCATGACCAAGTTCCTAACCACAACAACAATGGAGTCGATGCTCAACTGGCTGCGATCATTTCTCAACAAATGGCGCAGCAAATCGCAACTCTGGTTCCCAATTTACTTGCTCAGGTCATCCAATTGAACGGCAACGGGAATGGCCACAACAACGGGAACGGGAACGGCAATGGCAATGGAAATGGACCCCAAGCCTGTACCCTTAAGCATTTCAACTCTTGTAACCCTCCAAAGTTTAGTGGTGAAGAAGGAGCTACTGGACTCCTCCAATGGTTTGAGGGTATTGAAAATACCTTCATCAACAGTGAGTGCCCAAACAACTTCAAGGTTCGTTACGCCATGAGTGTTCTCCATAAACGAGCACTCACATGGTGGAATGAAGAAAAGCGTACTCGTGGGGCCGAAGTTGCTCTTACTATGACATGGGACCAAGTCAAAGAGATCATGAAGGAAGAGTTTTGTCCTCGCAATGAAGTTAAGAAGCTTGAGGATGAGTTCCACACCTTAGCTCAAGATAGTGGGGAAAACCTTGCCTACAACACCCGCTTTCATGAGCTTAGCTTATTGTTGCCCCACAAAGTCACTCCCCTGTCGGTAGCCATCGAGAAGTACATCGGTGGTCTGCCCATGCAAATCCAGGATACGGTGTGGGGAAGAAATCCTGCCACCTTGGAGGAAGCCAAACGTTTAGCAGCTACCTTAACTGATAATCACGTAAAGAACGGGACTCTAGTTCGGAAAAGCAATAAAACAAGTATTGTAGCCGCGGTAACTACTGAGAATCAGAAGCGTAAGGCCAAGGATCCTGATGTCAACCTCATTACACAAGCTTCTAACAAGAAACCTTATACAGGAAACCATCCATTGTGCAACACATGCAACCGACATCATCCCACTGCTTCAGCATGTCGCTTGTGCACCAATTGTGGTAGGTATGGCCATCTAGTTAATACATGTCGCGAGACCCCAAATCCTAATGCCAACCAGCCCATCAACCCTGCTCAGGCTGCTAATCCTAATCGATATAACTATGGTCAATGTTATGAATGTGGAGACCCAAATCACTTCCGTAACCGATGCCCTAAACTGAACAGAGATCAAGACCCTCCAGCTACCTAACCGCAAGACTCACCATTTGACTATTGGTTACTTTTTATTCTATGTATTGACGTTATTCGATTCGAGTAATAAAATTCTAGTATTATCATAACATCTGTGTGCATGTTTGTCTGAATGTGAACTAATTGCTATATCTGTAATCACACTTGCTTATACAACAATTAGTTAACTACCAAACGACCAGCTTAACGATTGGTAGAGGTCATCATGTCATTCCAACAGTCGGGAGAGGCCCTACCACCTGAACGACTGGCGGAGACTATCAGACCTGCTTAACAATCGGTAAAGTCATAAAAGGACGCAAAACCCTAATGTAAGGTAAATTGGTAATTACGGTCCGGAACGTAATCATGAATTTACAGGTACGTTAAGGTAGTGTAAGAATTTTATCAAGGTTTCCGGTAGTTGACCAATTGTAACCCTGGTTTTCTCTTAACTTCGGGACGAAGTTCCTAAAAGTAGGGGAGACTGTAACATTCCGCATTAAATAATTGTACGTTTCGGGATTAAAACGACGAGTTTTATTATTATTATTTTTAGGATATTTTGAAGCCTAATACAATAATAAATATTCATACATATATATATATATATATATGATTATATAAGATAATAATAATAATAATAATAATTATAATTCAGTTTTGTTTAAAAAAAAAAAATATATATATATATATATACATACTTAAAACTGATTTCAGTTACTGGCCCACTCCCGTTTTCCTTTTTGGAGCCCAGCATCCGGCCCAATAACTGGCCCAACCCCACCTCCCTTATCCCATTTTTAATCAAAAATAAAAGGGTCCAGCCGGGTTTCGAACCGGTGACCTTTTATACACACACACCCCGCCTCAACCACTAGTCCATGCTATCACATCTGTTTTGATTTAGGAACATTATTTATTTATACATACTTTAAAACTAAAGCTGTTTCCATATCTGCTGCTGTATACGCGAGCTCAGCAAAAAGGAAATCAAATCCTTTGATTTATCAATCAAGCTCACAGATTTGGTAAATATACATGATTATCGGCCCAAAACAACGCGTTTACACATCAATAACACGGCAATAGTTGACCAATTTAATCAATTGCCGCGTGGGTATTCAATTATAAGTCAACCTTCTAATTAACCCTAACCCTAATCCATTAGTATAAATTGAGGCTTCCTGGACCTTGACAAATCGCTCATAACTCTCCCTCAATCTCTATTTCTCTCTATTACTGCTCTGATCGTGGTTTAATCGCTCGTGGTTGACTTTTGCTTTGACCCGATCATAAACATCAATCAAACACTGTGAGTTCAATTTTGTTGGTGGGTTTCATTCATCGGCATCCAAGCAACTATAGCCCTAACATTAATTGGGCTATAGTTGCCTGGATCATCTAATTGCATAACTAGGGTTCATCGCATTCATAAATTGGGGATAAAACTTTTGTTTCATCGTGTATTTATTAATATTAAACCAGAGGTCATCACAACCACCGGCCTAGGCCAGGTGGTTGAGACGCTAGGCTTCCACATGGGTCACCCGGGTTCGAGTCCCGGCTCTGACCGGCTTTTACACTCTTTTCCTTTCTTTTCTTTTTTTTTTTACTACATAATTAATTATATATATATATTAATCCTTTAAATCTTTTAAATTCTTTTTAAAATACCTAAACTATTTTATAAACTCTAAAAAAATTATTATTGGTTAATCTGATATAAAAGTGTTATTTACAATTTTTATTTTTCAGAAATTCTTTTATTTAATATTTATAATAATTAAATCATTTTTATACTATTATAATTATAAAAATCCATTATTATATCAAAACAATTTATTTAAATTCTCCAAAAATTATCCTAACTTTTTATAAAGTTAAACTTTACTGAAATAATTTTTAATTCAGTAAAATCATTTATTTATTATTTTTAATCAATTTTTGTAAGATTTAATCATATTTAATTCATAATAAATCCAATTTTCATCATTTTTGCACCAAAATTTTATACAAATTATTTTTAATCATTTAGAACAGAAATATGATTTTTAACATAAGATTTCTTTAATTTTAGTATTTTTGATTATTAAGGTTAATAATTGACTATTTATAAATAAATAGATTTAACAATCTATTTTAAATGAAATAATTTTTTTAAAATTATTTTATTGCTTCAAATACTTTAATGTGCACATTCAAAATTCAAGTTTTATAAAAAGACTATTTTTCATTTATAATCCAATTTTCTTTATTTAATTAACATTTTTAAATTAAATTTAACAATTGATTATCCCCAAATCGAAACCCTAGGATACACATATTAGTTATATAGACTTAGACTTATTATATATTACCTCATTATAGGGTAATATTTGGAATCACTTTGGGCAACACAATTATCATATCTTTTCAACAAGTTAACATTTGCTAAGGTGAGTTTACATAGCCCCTTTTTCTGTTTTACATTTTGGGGTGAAACATGTTTAAACATTTTATACACTATCATTTACTCATTCTTACTTGTGATTCAATTACACTATCATTTACTCATTCTATCATTTGACTGTAACAAAAAGACACAGTACAATCATTAACATTGATCAAGCCGCCTGTTTAGATTATAGCGCTATAGGTCTGACAAACCCATCCCACTCGCATAGACTCAGGGATGATCGATAACAGTAATAACATTTAACTAACTTGCGAGTTAGTCATCAGTCGACACAAGGTTTGGTTGTACATAGACGCATTGTTGCATGTCGGTATCATACTCTATCATCATACAACCCTGAGTGTTGTACAAACTATTGTTATCAACTATTATTCAAAAACCTATGTAATTCTCACCAACTTTTGTTGACCCAAAATATTTTCAACTTTACATGTTTCAGGTTGTACTTGCTTGAAGATTTGCTTGAAGATATGTGCATAGTTTATTCAATTTGATGTACGAATTCTTGTAGAACAATTGTATGTAATATATTTAAAGCAATTAATGAAACTTATTATTTCTCCATGAGCTACTGAACGATCATCAATACGTGGCACCCCGATGTTTCCGCCATCGGTTGGGGTGTTACAGTTTATGTGTTAAAGAAAGCTCTCTACGGGTTGCACCAGGCTCCGAGACAATGGTATGAGGAGCTGAGCACGTATCTTCTCTCGAAAGGATTCAAACGCGGACTGGTAGACTGCACACTGTTCACGAAACGAGCAGGAGATGATTTGCTTCTAGTACAAATTTATGTTGATGATATTATTTTCGGGTCAACTAACGAACTTCTGTGTAGGGAATTTGAACAAGTTATGCAGGAAAAGTTCGAAATGAGCGCTATGGGAGAAATGCAGTTTTTCCTCGGCTTGCAGGTGGAGCAAAGACCAACGGGGATCTTTATTCACCAGACGAAATACGTTTCTGAAGTCTTGAGCCGATTCCAGATGGATGATTCGAAGCCGATGGATACCCCGATACAGCCCAATCACGGGATTGGAGTAGACCTTAAGGGGGAGCTGACTGATCCATTTACATACAGAGCAATCGTCGGATCTCTGATGTATCTCACAGCGTCAAGACCTGATATAATGTTTGCGACATGTCTTTGTGCGCGATATCAATCGAAGCCGAAACAGAGTCATCTTGCAGCCGTCAAGCGTATCCTTAGATATCTGAAGGGTTGTCCATCGAAAGGACTTTGGTACCCTCATGATGATAATTTTGACCTAATCGCTTTTAGTGATGCAGATTGGGGCGGCTGTGACAAAGACAGCAAATCCACAACGGCTGGATGTCAGTTTATGGGGAGCAGGCTCGTGACCTGGCAATGCAAGAAACAAACCGCAGTTGCATTATCCACATGTGAAGCAGAATACGTTTCAGCATCGAGCTGCTGCTCACAGGTTCTTTGGATCCAACAGCAGATGGTGGATTACGGTTTGCAATTTCTTAAAACCCCTATTTACTGTGATAATGAGGCCGCAATCGCATTAACAAAAGATTTAGTAAATCACTCAAAGGCTAAACATATCCGGATTAAATATCATTTTATCCGTGATTGTTATGCTAAAGAGTTGATCGATATGGTCAAAATCCACACTGATTACCAACGCGCAGATCTTTTTACCAAAGCTTTTGATAAATCCAGATTTGGTTATCTTTTAAAAGCTAATGGTATTAAAGAAAAACAGGACTAATCACCACCTCAGTCTATCACTTTTTAGTTTAAATTTTTACTGTTTTTCAGAAAAATTTCGAAAATCCAAAAACATTGAAAAATTTAAAAATCCATAAAAATTGAAAAATTTCTTTGCTGACTGCTATATCTTCTTCCCTTAGATTAATGCCGTCAGATTTCTGTGATCAAACGATATCTGGGCAGTCACATATTTGAAATGCTCCAGCTTATCCTAGGGAACAGTAAATTCGAAAATCTATAAAAATCAGAAAATTCTAAAAAGATTTCCTGGAGTATAAAGGGAAATGATAGTACATCAGTGGGGATCTGACACATTCTAAATAATGTAATGCTATATAGGGCGTGTGTCTGAGTCTGTGCGATGTGCTGATAGGCTTCGTAGACCTATTACTGCATGCCTAATACATACATATCAAACGATTTGTTGTGTGGATGAACTCCTCATGGGCATATGGTCTTAGTACCGTAATTTCGTTTGATAGGGTATTTGTACAAAACTCGGAGGTTTAGGGTCGTTATGTTATTAGTTGTCTGGGGATAGCCTCTCTGATCTTCTGCTGTAAGTCATTACGGACCTAGATCAGACAGGGTGTCTTTATAAAAGAGCTATATGCCAAAACCTAAAGTTACCGAATTGAGGAACTTTCCATGTTATATGATGATCAAAGATTATCTATTACATCGTATTGATCATTGATGCAAATCATGATTAATATCAGTTCTCAACCTGGTATAGTGCATATGTTACTTTGCTGCATTAATTTGCTGACCTGTATACCTCTATGCATTATATCTTGTACAATTACAGATGACGAAAGCATAATCACGCTTTACAATGAGTCTTTGTGCATTTACTTCTTGATACGGGAGTATGTCGTGTGCGTGGGAACCACAGACAATTGCGTTTATACTATAAATATCAGTATCAGTATAAAGCACTGCACAAAAGTCTGCATGTGAGTTTATGTGGATCACAATATCAGCAGTTGCCAGATCACACATTGTCTTTAATGATAATAATTTCAAAAAGATCAACGGTGTGATCAGATTTCTCAAAAACTAATATGATTCCTTTGCCGGAAATCACAAAAATAATTACAGTTTTTCATTTACATTTCTGCATTTTATTTTCTCGTCAAAAATTACAAAACTCAAAAAGATTTTAGGTGTGTTTTAGCATAAATTTTAGAAAATCCAAAAAGATTTTTCATTTTCATCTTATTTTTGATAACTGATGGTGGTTGATGTCGATTTTCTAAACCTTGATACACCATTTGAGCTTTGTAACTTTTAAAATGTGAAAACATGAATGTTGGATGCTTAAAAGTTGGAAAATAATTGAACCGGGACTCGTTTTTGAGATTTGGAAAATTTTCAAAAATCCCAATTCTCATTCGCCCATTCGTTTGGTCGAATGTGGGATTTTCTTTGTTCATTCGTATGCTTTGTTGGGCGATGGAGAGTGTTCCTGATAATTATTTCATTCGAACCCTTTTATCTCATTCGAACCCTTTCAATAGGGTCGAAGGAGAGAAAAGTTTCTCCTTCGTATGAACAAAACGGGCGAACGAACAGGCCTATATATATCCAGTCTCTCATTCGAACCTCATTCATATTTTTCCAGATTTTTAATCGTAACCTCACCTTGTTGCTTTTTCGTTTAAAATCATTCTATTGTGTTCGTGCTTTACCACTGATCAGTTTGATATCATTTTTACAGGTAAACAACAAGGATTTCAACATCTAATCCCTGTTTTTCAATCTGAGCCCTAACTGTCCAATCTCATTTAAAAACAACATAATAATCACATTTGATGCATAGGGTTCATTGTGTGTGTGTTTTAGGGGGAGAAATAACCAAAACCAAAGTTTAAAACATGACAGATTGTGCAATCAGTGTTTAAACCCTAGTTTTTTGGGTGAAAACACAAACACAATGTTTTAATTGATAAAACTGGTAGTCTAGGAATGATTATCGGCACTATTAGGTCCTATTTCAATCAAATGGACATGTTCAGGATCTTTAAATTTCAAAATTGATTTTTCAAAAATATGAACTGCTTCCTTCGACCAGTTCGAATGGGCGAAGAAAGAGGATAAAATGGGCGAATGAAACTTTTTATCAAAATTAACACATTCGTACCATTTATTTCTCATTCGTACCCTTATAAAATCACCTTCGTACCCCCGTTTGGGCGAAGGAGGAAGTTTTGACCAAAAATTTTCAATTTTGATATTTTGTCGATTTTTAACTTGTGTTTTTGTTTGTTTTTGCAGATCTAACAATGTCTGAATAGCAGAAGACTACGGAACAAGCAGGATCCTCATCACAGCCCGCTAAGCAGCTTGATTTTGAGAATGTGCACAACTGTTGCGCATATCTTGGTGATGTGAAGAAGCACACCGAATTTGTCGGCATCATTGAGTTTTTGAAGCGAAGCAGAGTAATAGATGCCATTGCTACGCCGACAGTGATCTACCGAGATATGATTCAGGAATTCTGGTCTAATGCTAAACTAGATTTATGGAAATGCGAGTCTTGCTTGACGAGCAAAATCCAGGGACAACGAGTCATTGTGTGCGAAGAAGATTTAAGAGAAGCACTGAATCTGGATGATGATCCGAAAGATCCAAAGGAGTTTACATTCATGGATCAAAGAAAGTGCTTTCTCAGGATGAAGTACAACGGACCTATCACTGACGGTTCGTTGCATAAAGAAAAACTGTGCCCACAGTTCAAGTATCTGGCACATGTTTTAATCCACGTATTCGGATCTGCTGCGGGAGGTTATGACTTGATGAGGAAGAGCATCAGTTCGATGATGGTTGCTTTAGTATTGAACAAACCGTTCAATATTTCTGGCATGCTGATGTCTCACTTACTGGAGCCCGTGAATGGAACGAGGAACCTGAAGTTTCTCTTATATCCTCGTTTTCTTCAAATGATTTTCGATCACAAGTACAAAGAGCTGAAGAGAGATGCTAAACACATTGTTGTTCAGGAACACATGTCTCTGAATACACTAGCTAGAATGAAAGCTTATAAAGGTTTGTCTGTTGAAGAACGTCCTCCTGTTAGACGTTTGTTTGGACATCTAGCTAGGTTGGATTATAAAGATCCGGGTGAGGGGCTTGTAAGGAATGAGAACAGTGATTCTGATGCTGATAATCCTTTACATCATGTTGATCCTGACGCTAAGCGCAAGAGACAAGTTGTGAATGTAGGCGCTAAGAGTGGTAAGACAAAGAAACCAGAGATAAGGATTGAGGTTTCTGAACCAGCGAAGAAGAAAAGTACTCAAGGAAGAAATAAGAGGATGGCGAAAAAGGGTTTACATATTGTTGATGAACCTTCCATTGATTCAGAAGAAACGATTGAGGAAGAACAATGGAATTCTGATGCTGAAACAGTAGAGATGACCATGCCCAAGGCCACTGAGGCTGGTGCATCTGCTAGTCAAAGAGAAGAAGATCAAGGGAACAAAAGTCCTATTCCCGTTGATGTAGAAGATTTGAGTTTTAATGCTGAAGAGACATTGGTTGGTTCTCCTGTGCAAGCTGTTAGAAAAGAGAAGAAGAAACAGGAGAAGCCAAGTTTAAAGAGGAAGAAAGAGATAGAATCGTTGATTGCTGGTAAGAAACTGCCGCCAGCTACAAGTTCTAAATCACCGGTTACTGCACCAGTTCAAAAGAAACAGAAGACTGCAACAACATCTAGCACACCACAAACTGAAGAAATTCCAATGGATGATGTGAATGAAGCATTGGATAATGTGCTAAAGAAAATCAGAAAAGGTAAACTGCATGAAGTTGTTGAACCACCAAAGAAGACAAAAGTATCGGTGGACAGTGACATCATGACTGCTGTGAATCAGAGATTTTCTGAGTTGATGAATTTGATTACTAAACAACAAACGGAGATCGAGCAGTTAAAATCTAATGACAAGAAGATGTTGGAAGTCATAGTCACATCGGCAGATGATAATGAGACCTTGAAGAAGACAATCAAGAAATTGAAGAGAGAAAACAAGAAGTTGCTGAAACATGAGCAACGTAACACCAGAAGGATCATAGTCTTGAAGAAGGAGAACAAACAGCTGAAAAAGAGTAACAAGCATATGGATGATCTGATAAAGAACTTGTACTCTCAAGATCCTCAACTTCAAGCTGGTGAAGTGGAAAAAGAAAGAGAAGAAGAGGTAGTTGATTACGAACTGTCTGATGAAGAGGAAGATGATGAACTAGATGAAGATGCTGGTAACGATACAAAGATGAAGAAAAAGGATGATAAGGATGATGGAGGATCGGATGATGGAGACGGCTCTGCGTTTGATGATAGTAGTGATGATGATGATGATGTTGATAAGTTTACTTACGAGAAACGTGACTCAGATAAGGGCGGTGAATCGAGCTCTAAAGCTCCTGGTGATAATGTTGATGATGAAGATATTTTCTGGAACGAGAGATTGCAGTCATTGTCTGAAGAAGATAAGAACAAGTATCGTCAGATGTTAACTGATCGAGTCTGGACGATAGACATGACTAGCAGGTTCCCAGAAATATTTGAAACTAACAATAAACTATTTGAATTGGAGTATGATGACCCTGATCTTGAGGATGGGGAAGTTTCTGCAGCTATTTCGAAAGAAATTCTGGAAGGTTTAGCAAAGCAAGTGGGCAAGACGTTAGAAGAATTACTTGCAGATAACTTTATTCCTAAGATTCCTGAGAAAGAAGCTGGAAATCACTCGGATGATCGTGATGTTCCTGCATTCGAGGAAGTCGAAATGGAAGATATTACGAGCAAAGAATATCCACAATATTTCAGAACAAATCAAGATTGTGGATTTTCTTTCTCAGACGAACTGCTAAACCATGCCGAGAAGCTTGCAAAAGATAAGAGCAAAGTCTTTGAAGATGAAATCTTTAAAGGACATAACAAGCCACGGTTCGAGCAATCAGAAAGCTTAAAAGAGTTGTTGAAGAAGTTGAAAGAAAAGGAGAATAATCGTCCGAAACCTGACATTCAGGGCAGCTTTTACAAACTTCACAATAAGATTTTCAAAGGTCGTGCATTGGCCTGGAAGTTTGTTAAAGAGTTGAAGTGTTTCGCAGTAAAGTGGGAGAAGGGCATCTTGTATTTTGAGAAGTTTCATCACTTGAAGACCCTTCCGTATTGGGAAATCAGAGACATTTGTCATCACCGTTTAACAGGAGCGTCAAATAGTTAGATCACTTATTTTGCTGAGAAGATGACTCGAGAAAGCCGAACTAAGTGGGACTTGTTTACACCACAATATCCAAAGCGAATCGTTCATAAGAAGGATATTGATTTGATAACTGGTACGCCCAAAGTGACTTTGAAATACAAACCACCGCAAGTGTTGAAAAAGATTCCTTTGATGCCTATTCCGCAACACTTTGCCAAAGACTTCATCTGGTGGTATTGTGATTGGAAGATTGCAGAGGCCGTGATCGTGTTGAAGGATGGAGAGACGAATTATAAGAAAGTGCATATCTTTGATCCCATGTGGTTGATAAACTGTTCACATGAGGATATCATCATGCTATTCTATAATCCGATCTATTCAGATGCTAAAGATGCTGAGCAAGCAGGAAAGTACCAACGTGTGGTATTTCTGTGCTTTGCGTTTAATATCAATGCTGGATGTGATTATGATGAGAAGTTGGGAAAGTATGTGGAGAAGCAAAAGGTGCCAGAGATGAAAACGAAGAAACAGAAACAATTTCAGGAACCGGTGTTGACCAGAGAACAAATGATTCAAAGACATATCAGATTGTGGAACAAAAGGTTGGACGAACAACGACGAACACAATCCAAGCAATAGTCGAGGGGGAGTTTGTAGATGCAAAAGTGCGACTAAAGCTTTGGATTGTAAAACACATTTTGTTTTGTTGATGTCGAAGGTGCGAAGGAGTGAGTTTAAAGGTGTGAAGGAAGTATAAAAGGTGCGAAGGAAGATTGTCTGTACGAATGAAGACTTAGATTATGAAAGAACTTGGTTCGACCAGTTGATATGGGCGAACCTACACATTCGCATGAACAGTTTGGGCGAATGTGCAGGCCTATAAATAGGTTAAGTTCATTTTTGAATGAAACTTTGATGATTATTATTCCCTCCTCTTTCTGAAAACTCTCTCTAGATTTTGTTAAACTTGTTTTACGTTTAAACCTTGATTGTATTGATTATTCAACGTGTAAACAAGTGTTTTATTAATGAAATTGATTGAAAATGATGATATGTGTGTTTGAATCTGTTTGATTATTATTTTGTGATAGTTTTAGGGTTTCCGCACCTGAAACTAACTTGTTTGATCAATCTTTGTTTGTTATCGATCCTTTCACGCACATACAGGTAGACTAAATGAGATCGATGAGAGCAAATTTTAGAGTTGTATGGGTCTTACCAAAGGATGGTTGATGCTAGATAGCCTCTTGTCCTTCTCCAAGCTTCTTGAGAGCTTCCTAGTCTTCGGCTATGGATAGGGATGGTCTGAAAGTTTTGAGAGGAGTGTAGTGAGTTATGTTGTGGCAATGGTGAATGATGTGAGGCCCTCTTTATATAGGGGATCGATCGGGTGAGGAAAAATACAAAAGAGGAAGGTGTAAGCTCCTTGGTTAATGCACAGCTTAAGATCTTTAATCACTATTTTGTGCAAGATAGCAACATGAGTCCTCATGCTTCCTTCCTTCCTTATTGTTGGCCGAGTTTAGTTCGGTAGGGATAGATAGAGTTAGTTGACTTGCATGGGAATTTGATGGATGTTTGTTTTCTTTCCTAATCTAGTGTAAGTTGAAAATTATGCATGGACTTTCCTCTTTGTCAAGTTTCGGCCGATTACATAGGACAAGAAAAGGTGATTGATTCTAGGTGATAGTGATGTATGGTAGGCTTCATATCTAGTCTCACTCATGAGGTATTGGCCGATTGTAATTCATCCAAAAAGGGAAGCTTTGTCATGCCTAAACATGAGGTTAAGTGCTTTTGTCTTACTACAATATCAATGTATGTGATTATGTAATGCATGAGGTGTGATTACTTGTCCATTTCGGCCGCTAGTTATAGACATAATCAATACATTTTTGGCATAGAATCATGGGTTAACAAGGATAGTGGAGATAGATTAGGCTTTTGTTAGTATAACTAGCATGGTTGTCAAATGATAGGGACTAGTGAGCGGTTTTGTTTTCGGCCGATGGGTACCAAAGAAAGAGAGATTTGCAATTTGTCTTTAAGTGGTAGTATGTCAAGTCATTGTCACGGATAGGTTGTTTATTCTTGTTTGTTCGGCTAGTGTCACTATCAGCCAAATCTTGGTCTTTTGGCCGTGGGAAATAGAGTCTAGAAAGGAAAGGGACATGCCATAGATGTGGTGATTAGTTGTAGAGGAAGGTTCCATTAACTAAAGATCATATGCACACGTGTGTGTATGTGTATTGTCGTGTATGTATACATATATAATTGCAAGCAAGTGAGTGTTGAACGAGTTCGTATTATCACATGATGTGTTTTTAATGAATTGATGATGACATTAACATGTATTTTGTAGATCATAGGCTATTTGTTTGTTGATATGCTTACATGTGTTAAGAGTTTGCTATCTTGTGTTAAAGTGTGATAACCTCTTTGAGTATTTGTTGGGTGATTGTTCGGGTGTTGTGGGGACTAAACATATGTTCTATGTTGAGTTTTTTGATTAACTCTTGCTTCACTAGACTGGGGGTATAGTGTATGTAAAATATATAAGGATGCACTTATAATGACAATAGTAATTGAAAAGCGTATGGATGTTGACCTGGTTCGTTGACTGTTGTCACACCCTCCCCACTAGAGGGCGTACCAAGATAGCTTGGACTGTCCCTCGCCGATCTCCGATATCTGTGTCGGCCAGGCATTGCAGCTGGTAGCAAAAGATTTGTTGAGGCGACGCGATGCTGCTTTTCAGCGCAACATCGCTAAGTTTGAAGCTGAGAAGGCCACTGCGGCTGAGAGAGGGTCAAAATGAAGTCCGAAGTTGAGAGGTACCGCCACCGTGCTTATGATGCGGAAGACAAAGTAAAGCTCTTGGAGAAAGAGCAGGCGACGACCCAAAAGAGGTGGACTGATTTGTGCAGCCGCACAAACAAAGACATGATGAAACATAAGGAGCGGCTTCAAGTGTTGAAAGGCGAGAACTCCAAGCTTTGTGCGGCGGCCAACGAACAGTCGAACTTGTTGGCAGATAGGACCTCCAAGTACGCGGATGTTCGGTCCGAGCTCCAGTTGAAAGATAAGGTGCTTGTGGCCGCGACCTCCCGCGTATCGGTGTTGGAGGACCAGAAAACCTCCATCCTTAGGTACAAAGAGGATTTGGAATAGGAGCAAGAGTCGTTGGTGGAGTCCCGAGATGCCGTGGTAGAGGAGGCTAAAAATGCCAAAGTCCTTCTGGAGTACTCTGCCGCGGCGCAAGGGCAGACATAAGAGGCCATCCGCTGGTTGATGACCGCGGCATCGATGGGGTAAGAAACTTGTACTTCTCGCATTACTTTTTATTTTGTGAAAATTTTCTAACACTTGTAATACGTTGTGCAGATCTTCAAGCGTTTTTGGAATGAATTGAAGCTTGGAGATCAAGTTGTAGCCGTCACGGCAGTGGCGTTTGCGTATGGGCACGCGGATGGGTATGATGAGGGCTTCCACCACTGTATGGTTGGTGGCAACATTGGGGAGGTGGAGCACTTCAGCAAACCCCTGAAGAAAGAGTATAAAGAAGAACTCGCCAAGTTTGAAAAGGTTGAGTTCCTTGTTCTTCAGGTGGTTGCGGATTGCAACCACCACCCAGACCCTGCCCGCTCCCTCCGATACTTCATCAAAGAATCTGACAGATTAGGGCAGAGGCGAAAAAATGAGCGAAGTAGGATGAGGCCCAGTGCTTAGAGAAGGAGCGCCAAGCCGCCACAGGCGAGGGCCCATCAGGAACCCATCATGATGCAGAGGATGATGTACAAGAGGTTGACTTCAGTAGGTCTGAATAGGATAGACGCTTCTTGTAATCTTTTTTTGTTTCCTTGTAAATGTTTAAGGCCTTTAGCACCATTTTTGATGAATGAATAGAAGTTTTCCTCATTATTTTGTGCGCACATTTTGTTTTAACTTATGTTTTTTGTAGTGAATTACATAGTCCAGCGGTAGGTATTTGTAGTGCCCGCACCTTGAAGACCAAAACTCTAAGTAGTGGACACAATAAATAGATAGAAAATATTCCATTAGAGGTCAAAAGAAAGGCGTGTGTAGCCCTTTGAACAATATAAAGAAAAACTTTACACAAAACATGTACCAAGTTGCGCAGAATTCCAAAAGCGCGGGAGAGGCGTGCCATCTAGATTTTCAAGCGCATAGGCACCCTTTCCCAAGATTTCTTGGATCTTGTATGGTCCTTCCCATGTAGGAGCCAGTTTTCCAAGATTTTCAGCATTGGAGGCTTCACTGTTGCGGAAGACATAATCGCCAATTTTGAATTGGCACAACTTGACCCTTTGGTTATAGTAGCGCTCCAACTGATTCTTGTACTTTGCTTCTCGGATTGCAGCTAGTTCGCGGTGATCTTCTAGTAAGTCAAGGTTTAAGCGGAGCTCAGCATCATTTGTTCTTTGGTCCGCCATGAATACCCATGTGGAGGGCACCCAATTTCGGCGGGTATCACGGACTCAGAACCGTAGGTAAGGCTAAACGGAGGTTCACCGTTGCTCGTCTTGGTGAGTGTGTGATGGGCCCATAGAACATGCGGAACCTCATCTACCCAACCACTCCTGTTGGTTCCGAGTCGTGCCTTGATGCCTTCGACTATGCTTCTATTGGCTCTTTCAACTTGTCCATTTCCTTGTGGGTGTGCGACAAATGTGTAGATCTGTTGAACTCCCATTTGTGCCAGCCATTCTTGTAATTGCTGGTCTTTGAATTGGGTGTCGTTGTCACTCACAAGTTGGTATGGTAAGACAAATCTACAAATAATAAATTCCCAAATGAATTTCTTGACGTGCGCCCCATTAATCTTTGCTAGGGGTTTTGCCTCAATCCATTTGGTGAAGTAGTCAATGCCGACGATCAGGAACTTGACATTGCCTGGCGCTGTAGGGAATGGCCCAACAAGATCAATTGCCCATTTCTGAAATGGCCATGCTGCGGTTACAGGTACTAGGTCGTTTTTGGGGCGCAGGGTGTTTGGCGCAAGGCGCTGACAGGAGTCGCATATACGCAGTTCTGCCACCGCGTCAGGGTGCATTCCCGGCCAGTAATACCCTGCGTTCATCAGCATGGCGACCACCATTCTGGGCCGCGCGTGCAGGCTACAAATGCCCTCATGAATATCTCGAATGAGGAACGAGGCATCCGCTGAGTCAACATAGCGGAGTAGCGGCCCTAGATAAGATCGGCGATAGAGAACGCCGTCGGTAAGCTGATAATGTAAAGCTTTGTATTGGAGTTTCCGGGCTTCTGATTTATTCACAGGAAAGATTCCGGAAGGCTAATAGGCTTTGATTGGGGTCATCTATGACACGTTGCCTGTTTGGATGACATTTACTTGTCGTAGTGGGATGTATTGTTTATCTTGTAACTCCACACGAATGTATGTACCCATGTGTTCAAAAGCCGTTGAGGACATTTTGCTCTGCGCGTCAGCGGGTTTATTCTCACTTCAATTAATGTGAATGATTGTACAAGAGACAAACCTGCGCATGAGTAACTTGGCCTGTTCAAGGTAGAGTACCATGGTAGCATCGCGCGCGTCATAAGTGCCGTTAATGTGTCCTGCTACAACCATTGAATCCATATGTACGACTAGTTGGCGGGCTCCCATTTTATCCGCGATGCGGAGGCCTACCAGCAAAGCTTTGTATTCCGCCTCATTGTTTGTGGCGCGGAAGTCTAGGCAAATGGCATACATGAATTCCTTATTGTCTGGGCTGATAAGGCATAATCCCGCGCCTTCCACGTCGCTGTTTGAGGCCCCATCAGTGTATATGGCCCATCCTTCAGCGTCATCTTTGGGTTGCGCGGGTTCTTGTTCTGCTAAAGAGTCTTGGACCTTATCAACAGGTATTTCTGTTGCAAAATCCGCGAGACTTGGCCTTTAATGGTGGGTCTGGACTTGTAATTGATAGTGTGCTCTCCGAGCTCAATCGCCTATTTTGCCAGGTGACCCGACATTTCTGGTTTTCTAAGTACATCGTTCATTCTGTAATCATTTAGGATATTGATGGGATGTTCGTGAAAGTATCGGCGCGCGAGGCATGGATGAGCGCCAATACTAGTTTCTCCATCGTATAATACCTTGTTTCCGCATCTAGCAGGGTGCGGCAATATAATAAATCAGTGTCTGGACTCCCTTGCGATCCATAAGGAGTATTAGGCCAATGGCCCTTTCTATGACGGATAGGTATAGCGTTAGCGGTTCCTTGGGTAGGGGCGCGGTTAGAGTAGGTATCTACAAAAGGAAAAGACCTTGAAAGACTTTCTCCGCCTCAACGGTCCAGCGAAAATTGCTCTTTTTAAGAAAATTTTTATAGGTATCTACAAAAGGAAAAGAACTTGAAGCATAATTAGAAAGGAAATGGTTGAGGGCAATAAGGCGGCCCATCAGCGTTTGAACTTCCTTGATGGATGCGGGAAAAGGCATTCTATCGATCCCCATGATTTTGTCTGGGTTGGCGCGGAAACCATCGTGCGTAACAATGACGCCAAGGAATTTTCCTTCTTCCATGCAAAAGGAGCACTTGCTGGGGTTGAGTTCATACGCACCTTGTGCAGCTTATCGAAGGTTTTCTTTATGTCCCCCAACATGTGTTCTTCTTCCTTGATTTTGATGACGAGGTCATCGACATAAACTTCCAAGCGTACGCCGATCTCGTCGACGAATGCATTATCCATTAGGCGCTGATAGGTCGCTCCCGCGTTTTTCAGGCCGATGGGCATTTTGTATAAGAAAAGGTGCCCATGTCTGTGCGAAAGGCGGTTTTGTCCTCATCTTCCTTTTCCATAGAAATGTGGTGATAGCCCTTGTATGCGTCCAAGAAGCACTTGAAGCGATAAGGCGCTAACGAATCCACCTTGAGATCAATTTTTGGCAAAGGATAGAAGTCCTTTGGACAAGATTTGTTTAAGTATTTATAGTCAACGCACATGCGCCACCCGCCGGTTACCATGCCTATCATAACTTGGTTGGCGACCCAGGTTTGGTAGCGGATTGGGCAGATGATGCCTGCGCTGAGCAGCTCGTTGACTTGTTCATTCATGGCCTTTGTTTTCTCTGGCCCATGTTGCGCTTTTTCTTGCATGACTGGCTCCACCGACCTGTACACATTGAGTTTGTGTTTCGCGACTTCTCGCGGGACACCGATCATGTCAGATGATTGCCAGGAAAAGACGTCAATGTTTTTGACGAGGATTTGTTTCAGATGCGTTCGAAAATTGGTGTTGGAGATTTCATGGCCAAATGATTACCGTTTGGTCCGGGAATTTAGGGTTAAGAACCCAATTTTCCGGCTCCAAGTGGACTTCTATTTTGAGCATTTTTTGGGGCTTCGTCGTGTCGACTACGTGGCAGTCCTTGTTGCCCCGAATAAATGCGACGACTGTGCAGGTAGGGAAGCCAATGATTTGATAAGGCGTTGACGCGTTTGCGTTGAACCGCGCAAGGCTTTCCTGTCCCAAGAGGATCTCATGGTGTGACGTCGCTGGTGAGACCATGAAGTCGCACATTTCTATGCGCTCATGTCTGCCATCAGTCAGAGTAACTGGAAAAGACAACATGCCTCGCGTCATGATGACTCGTGAATGAAGCCTGAAATTGGTTCATTGACTGGAAGGAGGCGGGCTTTGTCTTCCTCGTCCAGCTGTTGAATACACTAATCATAGATTATGTCAGTGCTGCTTTCGCCGTCCAGGAACATAAACCTGGTGCGGTAATGTCCGGCCACCGGGAACTCTGGGAAGGAGGACGTTTTCCTCCTTCCAAGAGTTGTCATTTTGTTGCCGAGAACACTTTCCTTTGTTTTGGCGTTTGGCGTTCCTGCAGATCATGTTGTGGTGGTGGCGCGGGGGCGGTTGATGATGTTTTTTTTGAGGTTTCGGATTTGCTTTCACCCGCCCTTTTCATGTTTATCATATTGGTTGTTTCCCCGCCCACCTCTGTCAACATTCATTATCAAGTGGCCCTGCTGGCCACTTTTGAGAGCGGCTTCTATTTCCAACTTCAAACTGTAACAGTTATCTGTAAGATGGCCATAGTCATTGTGGTAATCACAAAATTTTGTGGTGTCCACATTTTTCCGCTTTCCAAGGGCTTTAGGCTCCTTGAAAGTGATTTGCTCAGTCTTGAGCACTTAAGATGGTGTCTTGGTAAGGGGTCCAATCCGTGTTTTTCTTGGAGTGCCCCCTTTGGTCCCGCGATTGCTTGTTGGTAATCGTTTGGCGGGCGCCATTGGCGGAAAAATACTTGCCTTCGTCCGCAGGTCCAGAGATGCATGACCAGTCCGACTGTTTATTTTAATTTTTGTTGTTGTTGTGAGTCTGCTGGAAGCTGCGTTGTTATTTGAGGGAGCGCTCAAAGGATGCGAAGATTTTATCTTCCTTAATGACTTCGTCCTAGGAATCTGGGATTCCGTCTTTGCCAGACAGGGTCTTCATGAGTTTCCTCACCGTGGACTCCTTGAATGAAGCCCGCACGGGTGAGGTCTTCTTCGCATCTGATCTGCAGCGCCTCTTTGTTGTAGCACACGATGCAGTCCTCGATGGACTTATTATCATTGCGTTGGCACAATAGGACATGTGATTTGTCCTTTTTATGTTTCATGAGGTGGGAGAAGTGGTCTTTGAAATTTTTGAATAAGGTCATCAAAGTCCACTATCCCACTGACTGGGAGATTATAAAACCACACCCTGGTGGCCCAGTAAGCGTCTAGGCAAAGAGATGGCACCAGACTTGGACCGGCCAGAGGACTGTGGTTCCTGCACATTCAAAATCGTGCAAGTGATCTGTAGGGTCGCGCAAGCCATCGTACTTGTCGATGTTGCTGGGAAGTTTAGCTTGTTTTTCGATTAGAGCGGTGGCTATCCGCTGACAAAAATTGGAGTTGGCGGCAAATGAATTAGGCCTGTAGGGCCAATCCAAGTCACCGTCCCTCTTTTTATTTGACGTCGTGAAAGTATTCTGCAACGTCCGGTGCTTCTTGGACCTATGTTGGTCTGATTCACTGGTAGACGGGTAACCACCTGACTCGCTCGCTAGGCTCTCGGGGTCCTGATCGTGTGTATTTCTACCACGACCTCCACCACGAGTTTTGGAGCCTTCAGTTTCTTTTTCTTTCCCCTTTCAACTATTTTGGTCGAAGGGGGAGGCAACAGTTGTTTTACTAGCGGATAGCTTTGCAAGCATGCCTTGGTAAATTTTTGTATTTTTTAGCTGCTTGCAGAATAGCCACTCGTCTGGGTCGATGGGCCCTATGTGTTCATCCTCAGACTCTGAGTCTGAGCAACTAATCGCTCGGACTGGTGAGCGCGGACTTGGAGCTGGGTGTTTATTTTGGCTGTCCGGAGTTCCTGACGTTCCCATTAGTGTGCCCTGGAGCACAGTAAATGGGGTCGGACCAGGAGTTCCGGCTGGGTTGGGATCTGCCATGGGTGGGTTAAAAGGATGAGTTTTAGAAAACTTAGTTTTCAGTCGGTATGGATGGCGCCAATGAAGAAAGTACAAGTGTTAACTTGGGGTATAGTCGGGGGGTCGCTACTCGTGTTCACTATAGGATATATCCTTTGCTGACACCGAGGTTAGATCCGTGGCCCGTAAGATAGATAGAGGATCAAGAGATAGTACAAAAACACAAGATGTAAGTGGTTCGACCTCGTTGACCTACGTCCACTGTCAAAGTATAATCCTTATTACCCGAAAGCATACAAGTGTAAAGAAAGATACAAGTAAGAGATACAAGCATATGTGTGTAATTGGGGAATTGATCGACCTCTGTAATGGCAGACAAGTCTTTCTTTTATAGAGGATGTGTGGGCCGGGCTCGGCGGCCCACAACGGGCGTGATGGGCTTGGGCCTGACTTCTAGAAGCCCATCCAGTTGAATTTGGACTATGGGTTTGCATAAAGCAAACCGGGTGCAAGTGGCGTCCTACCATTTGTCCACGTGGCGCTGTGATCAGTTGTTAGGGCGGCGCCCTGCCACTGGTACACATGGCGCCCGTGGTTATCTGCAGGGACCTGCTATTCTTCTTTTGTCAGAGTATGTCAGCCGGCTTAGCTTCCTCAATAAGATTCGCTGAAGTGATGTCTGACACATAGGAGAGAGTGCAGCAAGTGGGACTAAAGGGGAGTTGAACCTTGTTGCCGCCAGTTGTCATATTCTGCGGGTGACCATCGCCAGAACCAACGCATGGATTTACGCGGACAGATTGCACTCTTCATATGATACTCTAGGAAGATGAACTCCGTGGAGGTGTGTTGTGATCTCGAATGGCCAACCCTCTGCGGGTGTATTTATAATGGCAATGTTTGTGGGGTAGAGTTTGCCTGCGCGCAAGAATTGGTACCCTACCTCTTCACCTGTGTGGCCCGCGCAAATGAGTTGTCAGTCATTGCCATTCCAAAGGCCCAGCCCACGACCACTATAAATACCTCTTCTTCCCAAGAAAGAGGGGTCGGTTATTCTCACACAAACACACACACACACACACATAGCAATAGCTCAAAGTTTGTAAGAAAGATTGGTCGAAATATTGTCCATTGATACCCGTTGTAATTTCAAGCAAGCACTAGTCATTTGTCCTTTATATTTCGAGTTTTCTTCGGATTGGTGTTTATTCATTGGTGCCATCCATATAGAGCATTTTCTAGAATAGCAAAAACTTGACATCTTTCTTTCACAAACCGTGAGTTCTCTATTACCTTCCTTCCCAGAGGACACCTCTACCGCAGGGGCTACTCAGCTCTGCCCCAATGCGCAAAATAGCCCACAGGGAGGGCAAGAAAAACATACAGAAGGCCCGCATACCGTCTCACCGTCTACAACGAACCATCGCTCAAACGCCTCATTTCACTTTGCAACTGAAAATACAAACGAACAAAAGGGGCAAGCAGTCAAAGACCTCGCACAAACAATCAACCCAGAAGCATGGTACTTCAAGGAACACGAAGCTTTACCGCATCATTCCAATGATATGGTTCAAGAGCAACGAATCAAAGATGCAACAAGAAAACTACCGTTTGAAACTATTCGAGTACACACAACCTCTGAAGGCCCGTCATAACCCAACGAAGGCGGTCTATGCGCGGACTCTAGTGGTACGGGTCACTAAGGTAGCGGAAGTAAGCAAAGAGACCCGACTTAGAGGGAGGATTCCGATGAGTCCCAAAGTCACTTCAGCCACAACAACAGCCACTCCTATGCCAACACCGCTACGTACAAACACTACTCGTCAGCTGAAGAGGACCTCACCAAGCCTTACTATTCTCCTACCGTTAGTGAGAAATCCAAGTTCACCCCACGCATTGCTCTGACTCCCCTGCCTTCCAAAGCCAATATATCAAGCAGCCTGGGTAAATATGATGGGTTGTCAAACCCCAATGATCACATAAGGAGTTTTGAAACCGCAGGCAAAGTCGTGGGCTGGACCGTGCTGGCGTGGTGTCATTTGTTCACATAAACACTCACACGTGTTGCGCGAGTGTGGTTCGGAAGTCTACCGCTTGGCCAAATTGATGGCATCAAGGAACTCATTGACAAATTCTCAAGTCACTTCAGTCTGCAGGGACGCGTGGAGCGCTAGTCTACCAACATCTTGAAGGTGCGACGGTATGACAATGAGTCGATTGAAGACTACATAATAAGGGTCAACAAAGAGGCACTCCAGATTGGACCTATAGGGTTTGAACTCATGAAAGCAACATTTAAACAAGGAGTGCAATGTGACGAGCTCATCTGCACCATAGTCGACAAAACATGTATGCAGACACATATGACGAGATCATGATAGCTACCAAAATTTATGCGCGAACAGAAAGAGAGCTATTCATCTGGATCATAATCCGAGCACCGTAGTAAACCAACGCCCAAGCTCAGTCCGCAAGAAGCAAGCATAACAAGCATGACAAAAATGGCAAAGGTTCAGTTTGGAGCCGACTGCAAACGTTACCTCAAACCGACTTAAAAAGCGTGGAGGTAGTCGAGCATAAATAGCCACATCAGAAAGAAAACAAATCAGGCTGCAGGAACCATAATTCATGGACTACACTCACCGAAACTCCAACGCAGGTCCTCGCCACTAAAAACAAAGACCTGCCAACCCCTAAAGTGATCAAGAAGGGAGAAGGCCTAGACCCAGGTAAGTTTTGTGCATACCACCAAGACATAGGCCATGATATGGATGCATGCTTCCAGTTAAAGTCATCAATAGAAAGGGCTTTAAAGTCAGGAAAGCTATCACACTTACTGAAAGACATACATCGAGGACTTGAAAAGAGCAGGGGACCACCGATAAAGCGGATAAAGAATATGAGCATGACGATCCATGGTGGTAACAATGGGTGAAAATGAAAAGCGAACCATCATTTGCGCACTAGAAGGAGTACCACCCCCTAGTTTATCAACACCTATTTTTTTGTACCATTCCACGAAGGCATCATGCTAAGAAATCAATGAAAGTTATTTCTAAGTCTCACATATTAAACTAGTATAGCAGAGGAACTTGTATGATAAGATACACGAAAAAGCCAAGAATGCGCTAAAATGTTGATCTTGACAATCCTAAAACGCAACGGTTTTTTGAAACAACTCGCGATGTAATTTGTGTCGACCCAGAACAACCCCCTAAACTTAAACGCAGGGTAAGACGTGACTAAACTTAAACGGGTGGTATGACGCCAATAAATTAAATGTGTGGCAAGACACGACTAGACTTAAATGCGTCTTAAGACGTGGCTAAACATAAACGTGTGGAAAGACATGACTAAACTTAAACGAGTGGTAAGACGCGACTAAACTTAAACGTGTGGCAAGACATGACTAAAATTAAACGCGTGGTAATAAGTGACTAAACTTAAACGTATGGCAAGACACGACTAAACTCAAACGTATGGTAAGACACAACTAAGCAGCCACTAGGCATGCGTCCAAACGCACGCCAATGCAGCAAAACATCTACGGTAAGATGGAAAAACTTAAGGTAAACGACACGCACTTGCAAGTGCCAGATCAAATACACGCCGAGCAAAACTAAAGGTAAGTTGTATGGCAAGATATAATTTGCATACTACACGCGTTCAAAATGCAAAGGAAAACGTATAAATTAAACACCCAGGGTAAGATGGAAAAGGTTACGCCCAACATAAAGCGCAAAAAATAATGACACAAATTAAGCCAAGTATAATAAAGGCATGCATGCCGCAAATTAGTCCACAAAGGCTAAACAAAAAAAGTGGCACACAGGCAAAAAAAACCTACACAACTACTAATCCTCGGCAATCCCTATAACCCCCACCGATTTACGAGGTCAAAATCCGTACACTTTCTAGTCAGCATTATGCTTGATACACATATTAGATACCATTTTTATATGCATAAGTCACCCAAGAAAGTCTAGCAAGACCCGAACGAGTACAGTTTCACCCATATCCACGAGCATTGCTGAAGCGAGTTTAAACAATCATTATATTTTTCTTAAAACATGTATATGTGTTTATTTATTTAATACTTGTGGATATAAGTTTGGATATATATATATATATATATATATATATATATATGGGAACTCAAATGCATTTTCTTTTCAAATAGAATATAAAGATAATAAAAAATTCACACACACACACACATATATATATATATATAGGAATATGCATGCATGTGTGAATTAATAATAAGATGAGAAAAACACATTTAAAGTAGATCTCATACATACATTTTGTCTTATCTTAAATGAACTATACAATCTCATTTTTATGTTTAACTAAAAATGGTGTAACAATTAATCAACACTTGGATACATAAAGCATGTTAGCCCAAATTAACCACCACCGCATCACCACCACCTATCGGCACCCTCCCCTTCTTTTCTTTCTTTTTTTTCGGCCCAATCACAATACCATAACCACCTATCTCTTTTGTCCCACTTTCACATAACACAAGAACACTATTATTTGTGTAATCACATCACCAAAATACTCCCACTTTGGTCCCATGTTTAGTCATATATTACTCAAATAATAAATTGTAAAAGATGTGATTAATGATAATTATGGATAGATTCCTTAAAACTCCCTAATCCATGTTAAATTTCATTCCCAAAATGGCACATTAGATCCCTTCTTGGAAGCTTGCAAGCCGTCGCCCCTACACCCATAACACGTTCCTTTTGCTTCCAAATCACTCCATTATCCTATGATATGTCTTTCATCTTGATAGGTAGCGGTGTGAAAGGTCACATGGATTAGAATGGCTTCCAATTTAGCCAAAAATGACTTCCCTTTCCCTTGATCTTTTTAGCTAAAAGAGGAGACAAAGAGGAGGGACACCAATCAACTTTTAAAGCATGATCATCACACTAAACCATGAGAGTTGACTAACCACAAAGGAACATTCCCCTTTTCCATCTAAATTTTTGGCCAAGACACATCAATGGATACCTCCATCTCTTGTCAATGTTCCCTTAATCACAATGTAAGACTCGTTTTTTTTTAAACATATACATAATATATAAATACATACATATATATATATATATACCCATAACATCTTGTCAAACGACATACAAACAACCTTGGCGACATTAGTTGAATTTACAAAAGACAATGCCTAAGTTGGCTACCATGTGAATCTTTAACCCATATTCAAAACCATGTACAAAACATTAACAACTTGTTTATATGACTCAAAAGATCCTAATACTACCATGGTACCCAACCCAAAAGATCTTGAGCGTGCATGATCCAACCTTCACGAGACTTGATCCTCACTCGTGAGCTTTACCTATTAACAATTCAAACAAGCAAACATTTAGTATGCTAAAAATAATATCATCATCTTGTTCAAGGGACACCAAGCAATGCATTTAACCATGATATATCCTTCCTCCCACCATTTTGACCCGTTAAGGGTATTTCCACCATTTTGACCCGTTAAGGGTGTTTCTACATCTTAGACCCGTTAAGGGTGTTTCTACATTTTGACCCGTTAAGGGTGTTTCTACATTTTGACCCGTTAAAGGTATTTCTACCATTTCATACCATTCCACTATCTTGCACCCTTGTGTAGCCAAAAAGGCACTTCCTACTAATTTCATTCCATCATGTCTAACCTCAACAAATACATACATAACAATCATGACCAATAAGTTTATTAAACTAAATACTTGGTAGTAACCAACTTACCTTTGTCGTGTGCACCGTGATCCTTTAGACCACTTGAGCCTTCTACCTTTACACCTACATAACGAAGGAAATCCATACTTTAGTTTTTCATACTTTACCCATTATCATTCTTGGTTCAAGGTGGATAAACTAACATGATATCATAGTTACAAACACTACCATCATGTTTATCATTCATTTCTCACAATTTCACCTATTCTAAAGTGCTAAGAATTTTATCATACATTTGGTGTGCATACCCATACATTCAAGTTATCATACCATCCTAGGATGCAAATCTCCCTTTTTATACAATAGGAAACTTCATTCCAACACCCACATAGAAATTCTCAATTCAGCCCTAACACACCCAAATTAACATGTAATTGTATCAATTCTACACTACCACACATAGCAATCACATTCTTCCTAAACCACAAGAAATAATTAACATAATATAACCATGAATTCCCACCATACCACTTCCAAACCCATTAAAATTGATTCTACAACTTACCAAGAAGATTAGTACCACTAGATAGCTATGAATCCATGAACATGCAGGGAATTAGGGGTGTTTTTCTCACTCAATTTCAGCTATAGAGGGCTACTATGGAGAACCCTCTTTGTCACCAATCTCTCTCTTCTTCTCTGTGTTTTCTTTTCATTCTAATTTCCCCATTTTCCCCTTCTAATCTTTTAATTACTTACCACTTCTAATCTTCCCAAACCCACCCCTCAAGATGAGTGTTAATTCATATTTAACCCCTCCCCTTTTTATTAATTTATTTCAAGATGAGTGTTATTTCTAATTTCCCCATTTTCCCCTTCTAATCTTTTAATTACTTACCACTTCTAATCTTCCCAAACCCACCCCTCAAGATGAGTGTTATTTCATATTTAACCCCTCCCCTTTTTATTAATTTAGCTCCTACCAATTTACCCAAGTAACTAACTTGGTAAATTTTATGTTTGCTAAATGTACAACTATCAATGCACTTACAACTAGGGGTACTCGCCTATACATACACATGTATTTTGGCATACCTACATATTCTTACTTACACACGCACACACACACACACACACACATATATATATATATATATATATATATATATATATATATATATATATAAGTTTTACCATATTATCATTACTTTAACATTTTTGGGGTGTTACACACAAGACATAAGAAAAGTAAGAGTATTAACCTAAATTATGTGTTTAGTCAGTCACAATGACAAAGGATTTGATGATAAATCATGTTTGACTAGATTAGCATCATTCTATGACTAAACACTATCATGTAAAGATTCTAAAGAAACACAAGGTCCCATATAAGTTGATTTGCCAAAAGGGAAATGGACCTCTTTCTCTCTCTTTCTCTCTCTCTCCTCTATAAATAGAAGCCTAAGATGATCACTTACTTGTTTGTTTCACCTCACTAACTCACTTACAAACACACACACACACACACTCAACACTTAGTCATCTAATTCCAAGCCTTCTTTGCAAGATCAATTAGTATGTTCACTAGCTTAACCTTGTTATTTTCATATTCCAAACATTAGTGCTCACCCAAGTTTATGAATAATCTTTTATCCAAGCAAAACTAATCAAGCAACTAGGATCTAGTAATGTATATATGTATGTGTGTGATGTAGTACATATATGTATGTGTGTAGTGTGTATACACAAGATATGTGTGCGTGTGTATGAATAATATATATATATATATGTAGGTGTGTATGTATGTGCAAATATTATATATATATATATATATGTAAGTGTGTATGTGTGTGAATAATATATATATATATATATATATATATATATATATATAGGGTAGGGTTCAAATAGGAACCATACCTTAAGTAGGAATCTTAGCCATTGATCTCTAATGGCATGATTGTAAATAAATAAAACATTAATTAAATATTTAATTAAATCAAAGGGCAATGTGGTAATTGTATATTGAGTATTAATAACACATGTTTAATTAGTTTCCTTTATAATCCCATTATTTTAGGAAAGTATTTATGTTTCCCCATGGTAATCATTCTTCATCAATATGTGCAGTACATGATGTTATATAGTTTTGGATAATATACGTTGGTGTATATTATATGGAAAAGGTAATCGATCAAACCTTAAATAAGATAACGAGGTCAAATGTATCAATATACACGGATGTATAATTATACACTGATAAGAATGGTAGTATTAAATACATATATTATACACTGATGTATAATTATACACTGGTGTATAAATAGTAGTGCTAATCAAATGTATAAATATACACTGATGTATAATTATACACTGGTAAAGAATGATAGTATTAAATACATATATTATACACTGATGTATAATTATACACTGGTGTATAACAACTAACAAACAAACGAGTTCCAAATCCGGCTACCTCTCCATAATTTTCATACATTATGATAGCTTCGTCCAACGTTCTAAACTTGGCACCTACAAATGGCTTAACATTGTCTGGTACAACAGGCGTCTAATATCTCATCCCACCGGGAGACTCATATACGTTGCTGGACGAGGAACCTATAATAAAAAAATGTACATTAGAAATTAATTTTACCAATATTTAAAAAATAGAGTCATACATGCTACAACTCTTATATAGTACACCTGTGTATATTGAGTAACACACAGGATGTGTCATACTGCAGTATATTATATTACACTTGTGTATAGTAATTAATAGACTTATTTTTATACACTGGTGTATAACAAACTATGAAACTAAGAAAAAATCATATTGTATCTGTACGATAATCGAATAACAATATATAATACAGAAGTGTATAACTCTTTACTCATCCTAATTTTATAATTAATATACACCTGTGTACAGTAACCGTCAAAACAAAATACTATCAGTTTATTATATTACACTAGTTTATAATAATTAATAGGTTTGTTTTTATACACTGGTGTATAACAAACTATGAATCTAAGAAAAAATCATATTGTGTCTGTACGATAATCGACTAACAATATAAAACACACAAGTGTATAACTCTTTACTCATCCTAATTTTGAACGTAAAAAAAATGAACTGCATAATACAAACCGCTATTTCGCAAAATCGAAAAATGAACTGCATAATACGAATCACAGAAAACTTGAATTAAAACAAAAAACAATTAAAAAAATAAAAACAATACATAAATACCTTGATTCTCAACACTATTTTTTTTTTGAAGTAATATTAATTTTTTTAATAACTAAATACATATTAATAATAACCAAGTTACATCTGGATAATGGGTAAGCGAGCAACAAGCTGCGCCGCTATCCCCTTTTGAATCGCAAACCCTATTCTACTAAATACAAACCCTTGGTTCCTCGGGCTTTGCGAGTCACTGTGGATCACCTTCTGCACCCGCTCCAAAAAGCGAACTGCCTCAGGGGCAAGGGATCCAAAAGTGTCGAAGGCAAACGGAATGAACACATGCTGATATGGAGGTGATAGTGTTCAAGCACTGTGTCACACCCTCAAATTGCCACGTGCGGGGTTTTACCGCGAGGCGCGTGACACACCAGGATCCAAGTCAACGGTCACAATAAACAACACTATATGATACGTAAAAATGACATAATCAAACCATTAAGTTTTCATAAATGATCCAACGCTGCGGAAGCGTAAAACTTTATTACAACGTGAAATCAAAAGTACGAAAGTCTGAAAATACTAAATGAGATGCACATGAATCCTAGACGCCGTGAGACTCCGTGCGCCTATCGACAGCTGCTACCTTAGCGACCTGAGACAAACATGCTAAATACGTCAGCAAATAATGCCGGTGAGTTCACAGGTTTTTAATGAATACCGACTCCAAATGTATACCATGATTAATCCAGACCACATGCATACAAATCATATGAATACCTGTTACTACTGCGATTGGAAAACCATTACTGGACTCGAATACTGTGAATACTGAATACGTGCCCGAATGAATACTGAATACTGAATACTGTATACTGAATACTGAATACCTAAGAGACAATATGCACCCGTCCGACCTCCAGTCGACGAGTGGGGCGGGTCAAGCCCAAATAGCGCTATCCACATTTCCCCCGTTGTGCATCCCCGCACATTCATGGTTTCCCCCGGGACTTCCAAAGATCGCATAGTAATATAATGAATACTTCAAAACATAATGAATACGTGAAAACATAATGAATACTCCAAACCCAATTAATTCATGAATACCAAAACATAGTTGAAACGCCTTTTTATGAAAACATAGTTGACACACGTTTAAAGGACACAGCATGTTTTCTCCCCCAAAAATGTAAAACCAGTAAAAGAGTGGGGCCGTGAAACTCACCTTAGAGTGCGTCTTCCGATAACTAGAATTCCAACACGTGTATGATAATCCCAACTAATGACAACCTATCAATGAGTTTACATAAGTGTTCCGACTAATAACCATAAGGTTATCTAGTCCCCGATTGTCCAGATCATAACCAAGTATGTTTTAAAACGTGTTTAAATGTTTAACTGACACACTAGACCGACCCGACATCCCGTTGGTGATCCGTTACCCTAACTAATCAAGTACACATAGATTACACGCAAGGTTCAAGCATAAAACACTTAGTTTGTATCAAAAATCTTATTTTTGTTAACGTAGGGTCGAATGTAGTGGTAAGTGGTCGAAGGTGTCCCTAAAAGGTCGAATGTGGCTTTGAACTTCCACCTTCGCCCCTTTTTCTCCCACCTTCGCCCATTTATGGCACCTTCGCCCCTTTTGCTTCCAGGTTCGACCCCTGGAATCCACCTTCGCCCGTTCGACTGGCCGAAGGTGTTCCAGGTTCGACCCTGCTGTGTTGTTTACTCAAAAACGCGTCCAAAAACATCCGAAAACATCACGAAACATCATGAGTTACAGCAGTCAAGCATCATTAATATATTCCTACGAAACCCTACCAATTTTACCCCAAAATCTATCCGTTTTACAAGTTTCCTAAAATAGTAAATTATGGAGATGTCACATCATCATGCATGAAAATATTACCCAATTAGGAAACTTTTTGAAATCAATCAATAATCAGCTCATCATCATCAAATCATCATGAACAAGAAACCCTTATCCTAACTCTATCATTATTATCCAAAAACAAGCCCTAAATCTAACAAAGATTCCTTTAATCGACAAAACACCATCAACAATCAATTGTAACATGTTTCAATCAGAACCCATTATTAATAACAGCCCTAGGTTGTTGCCATATCCTCTATACAACAAGAAATCATCAAACAATGCATAATATCACATTAACACATGTTAATTTGCATAAAAACTCATTGTTTATGAATAGGTTTTATTTAGAAAGATGTTAGGAAGGTTTTTACCCATAAAACATGTTGATATCAGATCTGGACCCTTGGGGTTTAGATGAAAACAAGTTAAAATTGTTTAAAAAGGATTTGTAATGAAGAACACACCTTAGATCTTCACTTGTAATGATTTAGAGAGTTAGGTTATGAAAAACAAGTTCAAAAACTCCTTCCCCAATGATAATAGCTGATAGAGAGTGTTTGGAGGCGTTTAGGGTTTGTGAAATGGTGAAAAATGGCTAAGGATGGTATTTATACCCAGTCCAGGTTCGCCCCTTTTATGTGGTCGAATGTGGAACTTTTCCACATTCGCCCATTTGTAATGGTCGAATGTGGAATCTTTCCACATTCGCCCACTTTGTTTCTACGTTCGCCCATTTTTCAAGTTCCATTTCCACGTTCGCCCACTATTTCCACATTCAGGTCATCAGCACTTTTTAACACATGTTAACAACACTTTTTAACACATGTTAACCTTTTCCCAGTTTGTCGTGTTTAACGCATTCTAACACATCTTAACACATAAGCATGCATCCATAGTCTATACTTAGCATGTTTAGGCACGTATAATCATTTGTACATCGTTTAAGCAAGTATAAGTATACCATCCACCACACGACCCATAATCTACACATATACTTAATTAGTTCATGTAATGTCACCAACAACGGAACCCGGTACTAGTGTATTCCCAAAATGACTCCCAATGATCCTCCAGATCATTGAACCCTGGACAATCCTAATCTGACCCGACACAACTAACCCAGTTAAGTTTGTTTATAAACGTTTCTCGCTAAGGTAGACTTATGTGTTTATAAAATGTTGACCCAAACATGCCGAGTGTCACATCATCCCCCCGTTGAAAGAATTTTCGTCCCGAAAATTTCCCGAAGTCAAAGAGAACGAAGCGATAAAAAGAAAAATTTTCCCGGTCGTCACATCATCCCCCTGTTGAAAGGAATCTCGCCCCGAGATTCACTCTTCGACAGTAATGAGTGTCGACCTAACCCAAGTAACGTTTCCCCAGAACACAAACGAAATGATAACCACGAACGATAGATGATATCAACGAATACTCTGTGCCGGGGAACCGCCCTCCCCAAAGTGAATAGAAAACAATGAATCCCCCTGATCGAAGGCCTACTAGAGACTACTATGATCGGTATAAATGATACACCGGTACCGTCCAAGTAACATCTCCAAAGGACCCACATCAGACTCATGAATGCAAAATGATGACCAAATACCAAACTGAATGCACACAATGAATACGAATTGCCAAACAATGCGAACGAGAATGAATACGAGCATAACGAGAATCAAGAAAAGAATACTCACCAGTAACAGTGTCAGGATCCTCCTGGTTCTCCCTAGCGCCAATGACGTAGACATGACCACGAGTAGTTCGACCGCCGCCTTCATTCCCAGCACCACTTGCCGTCCCTTGGTTCAGCTTAGGACAATCCCGCTTGAAGTGTCCATTATCCCCACAGTGATAACATCCCTGCCTCCCCTGAGGAGCAGTAGCAGTGGTAGTAGTAGTGGCCTGTGCCGGTTGTAGCTGAAGAGTAGTCCTACAGTCCTTAGCATGATGACCAAAACGCTGACACCGTCGACAGCGAAACCTCTCACAATCACCCGTATGATGGAACCCACACTCACCACACTTCGGGAGTTTCCCAGTATATCCCCCAGACCTCTGCTCGGATGATGCTCCCACAACTTCTTGCTTCTTCGTCTGCGGCTGGGACGACCCAGCGCTCTTTCCAGCACTCTCCCACTTTCTCTTGTTGTCCGCAGGGGCTTTCACAGCAGCGCCCCTCGGAGGTAGAACGCCCTCCGCAACCTTCATGTTGGTCAGCTTGTGGGCTGCCCGAACAGTGGCCAACATAGTAGTGTGATCAGCAGCAGCAACCAGTCCTGCAATCTCCGGCACTAACCCAGCAACGTAGTGCTCAATCCTCCGGTACTCCGGTGTAGCCAACCCGGGGCACATCACAGCCAACTCGTTGTGCCTAGCAGTAAACTCCTCGATCTCCGACCCAACCATCTTCAGATTCCAGAACTCATGCTCCAACTTCATAATCTCGTCTCTTGGGCAATACTCTGCCCTCAACATCTGAACAAACTCGGACCACGGCATAGCATTGGCCTCACCCAGACCAAGGTTCGCAGTGGTGGAGTTCCACCAGGTCAACGCATGTCCCTCCAGTGTAGCAGAAGCATACTTGACGCGATCAGCGTCGGGACAGTTACACATAGCAAACACCGACTCAATCTTCTCCAACCACCTAAGTAGTCCCACCGCTCCTTCAGTCCCATTGAAGAAATGGGGCTTACAGTCCATGAACTTCTTGTACGTGCACCCAGTCTGCATCTGATTAGTATTTCCCAGGGTCTGCTGAGCAGCCTGGAAAGCAGCCAACGCAACGTTCAACTGTTGTTGCAACATGTGCTCCAACTCCGCCTGAGTCATGGTGATGTTCCCACCACCTCGTCCACCGCCATTGCGACCCCCGCCGCCACCACGGCGTCCACCAGCACGTCCACCAGCGCGACCAGACATGTTCTGCCAAACATGAGACAAGATACGCAAAATCACCAACAGATCGAGCTACAAGTGACCAAATGAATTCAGAACATGGTTCCAGCATGACCATTAGTCCGAACACGAAGTCCACCAAGATTTTCATGCATTTCGATTTATGATTTCGTGTGCACCCGAAATAACAAATCGCTCTACATGGTCCTCTAGGCGTGCCCCTAGCTAGAACTTCAAATCACCCGATACACACATTCCTAAAAGAAACTGTTATCACCCGAGAATCCCAAAGTGAACAGTCACTCAGGAGTGTACTATGACAAGTACTAGCGCATGATAGTGTGTGAGTAAGCAAGTATGTAAGCGAATAGTCCCATCAACTTCAAACCCGAAGAAGAAGATAGAACCCAGGTAGGAATAACAAAAGATAGATAACGTGATACTGTGTGATGAGGACACCGACACCCCGACAAGGTTAGTATGTTTTCCAAATGACACGACTCGTAACTATGTGTGACCGTCTAACGTGTGTGATACTCGGCTACAGACTAGACTCTACATGCAGTCCTAGTTCACTATAACCATTGGCTCTGATACCAATCTGTCACACCCTCAAATTTCCACGTGCGGGGTTTTACCGCGAGGCGCGTGACACACCAGGATCCAAGTCAACGGTCACAATAAACAACACTATATGATACGTAAAAATGACATAATCAAACCATTAAGTTTTCATAAATGATCCAACGCTGCGGAAGCGTAAAACTTTATTACAACGTGAAATCAAAAGTACGGAAGTCTGAAAATACTAAATGAGATGCACATGAATCCTAGACGCCGTGAGACTCCGTGCGCCTATCGACAGCTGCTACCTTAGCGACCTGAGACAAACATGCTAAATACGTCAGCAAATAATGCCGGTGAGTTCACAGGTTTTTAATGAATACCGACTCCAAATGTATACCATGATTAATCCAGACCACATGCATACAAATCATATGAATACCTGTTACTACTGCGATTGGAAAACCATTACTGGACTCGAATACTGTGAATACTGAATACGTGCCCGAATGAATACTGAATACTGAATACTGTATACTGAATACTGAATACCTAAGAGACAATATGCACCCGTCCGACCTCCAGTCGACGAGTGGGGCGGGTCAAGCCCAAATAGCGCTATCCACATTTCCCCCGTTGTGCATCCCCGCACATTCATGGTTTCCCCCGGGACTTCCAAAGATCGCATAGTAATATAATGAATACTTCAAAACATAATGAATACGTGAAAACATAATGAATACTCCAAACCCAATTAATTCATGAATACCAAAACATAGTTGAAACGCCTTTTTATGAAAACATAGTTGACACACGTTTAAAGGACACAGCATGTTTTCTCCCCCAAAAATGTAAAACCAGTAAAAGAGTGGGGCCGTGAAACTCACCTTAGAGTGCGTCTTCCGATAACTAGAATTCCAACACGTGTATGATAATCCCAACTAATGACAACCTATCAATGAGTTTACATAAGTGTTCCGACTAATAACCATAAGGTTATCTAGTCCCCGATTGTCCAGATCATAACCAAGTATGTTTTAAAACGTGTTTAAATGTTTAACTGACACACTAGACCGACCCGACATCCCGTTGGTGATCCGTTACCCTAACTAATCAAGTACACATAGATTACACGCAAGGTTCAAGCATAAAACACTTAGTTTGTATCAAAAATCTTATTTTTGTTAACGTAGGGTCGAATGTAGTGGTAAGTGGTCGAAGGTGTCCCTAAAAGGTCGAATGTGGCTTTGAACTTCCACCTTCGCCCCTTTTTCTCCCACCTTCGCCCATTTATGGCACCTTCGCCCCTTTTGCTTCCAGGTTCGACCCCTGGAATCCACCTTCGCCCGTTCGACTGGCCGAAGGTGTTCCAGGTTCGACCCTGCTGTGTTGTTTACTCAAAAACGCGTCCAAAAACATCCGAAAACATCACGAAACATCATGAGTTACAGCAGTCAAGCATCATTAATATATTCCTACGAAACCCTACCAATTTTACCCCAAAATCTATCCGTTTTACAAGTTTCCTAAAATAGTAAATTATGGAGATGTCACATCATCATGCATGAAAATATTACCCAATTAGGAAACTTTCTGAAATCAATCAATAATCAGCTCATCATCATCAAATCATCATGAACAAGAAACCCTTATCCTAACTCTATCATTATTATCCAAAAACAAGCCCTAAATCTAACAAAGATTCCTTTAATCGACAAAACACCATCAACAATCAATTGTAACATGTTTCAATCAGAACCCATTATTAATAACAGCCCTAGGTTGTTGCCATATCCTCTATACAACAAGAAATCATCAAACAATGCATAATATCACATTAACACATGTTAATTTGCATAAAAACTCATTGTTTATGAATAGGTTTTATTTAGAAAGATGTTAGGAAGGTTTTTACCCATAAAACATGTTGATATCAGATCTGGACCCTTGGGGTTTAGATGAAAACAAGTTAAAATTGTTTAAAAAGGATTTGTAATGAAGAACACACCTTAGATCTTCACTTGTAATGATTTAGAGAGTTAGGTTATGAAAAACAAGTTCAAAAACTCCTTCCCCAATGATAATAGCTGATAGATAGTGTTTGGAGGCGTTTAGGGTTTGTGAAATGGTGAAAAATGGCTAAGGATGGTATTTATACCCAGTCCAGGTTCGCCCCTTTTATGTGGTCGAATGTGGAACTTTTCCACATTCGCCCATTTGTAATGGTCGAATGTGGAATCTTTCCACATTCGCCCACTTTGTTTCTACGTTCGCCCATTTTTCAAGTTCCATTTCCACGTTCGCCCACTATTTCCACATTCAGGTCATCAGCACTTTTTAACACATGTTAACAGCACTTTTTAACACATGTTAACCTTTTCCCAGTTTGTCGTGTTTAACGCATTCTAACACATCTTAACACATAAGCATGCATCCATAGTCTATACTTAGCATGTTTAGGCACGTATAATCATTTGTACATCGTTTAAGCAAGTATAAGTATACCATCCACCACACGACCCATAATCTACACATATACTTAATTAGTTCATGTAATGTCACCAACAACGGAACCCGGTACTAGTGTATTCCCAAAATGACTCCCAATGATCCTCCAGATCATTGAACCCTGGACAATCCTAATCTGACCCGACACAACTAACCCAGTTAAGTTTGTTTATAAACGTTTCTCGCTAAGGTAGACTTATGTGTTTATAAAATGTTGACCCAAACATGCCCGGTGTCACATCATCCCCCTGTTGAAAGAATTTTCGTCCCGAAAATTTCCCGAAGTCAAAGAGAACGAAGCGATAAAAAGAAAAATTTTCCCGGTCGTCACACACTGCCATTACAAACTTGGTGATAGGCACCCAGAAGTTGCACAAGGTAAAGAAGACCTAATATAACCATATCTTACCCGCTGTAGGTTTGGTAAATACCCCATGGGACCAGGGATAGTGGGCTGGATCCCATAGTAATCACAGACGTGGTCAAAATCGTCGTCTGTCTTTATTTTCCTTCATCTTTTGTTACTTACCGGTGATATCAGGAGACGTGGCCATACTGATGCGGAAAAGGGATAAAGAAATTCGAAAGTTGCTAGAAAAATTTTGAAGAGAGAAAAAGCAGAAGAGTAGTAACCTTCAAAGTGAGGGGCCTCTCTCCTTTTATATAGGTTGAGTAATTAATTCTCCTTGAAACCTGGGTACGCGAACCGCACGACGAACCAGTAATAACACATCACTTGGATGAGAGAGAAAACCGATGTCAGCTTTCTAGACAAAGTAACCGACACAGACGTTTCGGCTGCTCAACAACGTCGCTTCAGACTCATTGCGAAGAAAAACAAAGTTTGTGAATTCGGTGAAAATTCCACGACCTCCCAGAGCTCTTTTTGTATATTCTTTTTTTCCTTTTCCTCTTACAAAATAATAAAAAATTGAAAGGGGGAAGAGAGAAGAATGAGAAACCATTTCCTTGATTTGAAAGAAAGTAAGAGGGGAAATGACCAAATGCTGAAGTAGATTTTAAAGGAGTTGGGAAAGATAGCCTTAGAGCATTCACAATAGAATCCTCATCCCCGTCCCCATCCACTCGTAACCAATTACAACCATATATTACACTAAACCTCATTAAAGTTTCTCTCTCCTTCACTCACAGCCACTTTCAACAAATATTAAAAAATAAATACACTTTTCCTGTTTTACCTAAAAGATTCCCAAAGAACCCAATATATACCGACACACTGTAGATTCCTCATTTTCTTTACTCACAACCACTTTCAACCCTCAAAAAAAATTATAGAATTTTGTCACCCAAAAAAATAGGGTCTCTATTGTGAATGCTTTTAACCCCTTTATATATTCCAGTATATATATACAAAACAGAATAGTTCTCTCATCATATGTCTCTTACTACGTACTAACAAAAGGACATAAAATGGGTATTAAATTAAATAAAGCCTCCATATTGGATCAACAACAACTTAAGAGCCAAAAGCAAAATATTGGTGGTCTTCGAATTCATATATAATTGCTCAATTAGTCAAGTTATATAATTACTAAAATTATTATTTAAGCTAATTATACAATTAGTAGGTCTCACACAAATATATTAATACATAAGAAGCATAAAAAAAATTAATTTTACAACTTTAAACATATAGTATAAACTTTTAAAACATATTGTTACTTTTAAACGAATTTTTTCACGATTTACGGTTTTTCAAAAAACGCATAACTTTTCATATATAAATATTCTTTTAAAAAACTTACATCATACAAACAAGCGTTTTATTTTCTTTAATTTGAGTATGATATTATTATATAAATATATTTTTTTTTAATTTTCAAATAAAAAATTAACATATTATGTGATTATCCGTGTTTATGTTATGTTTCTGGCTAGTATATATACATTTAAGTTATGAAAGGTTCAACAATTCTGGTTGATTGTAATTTTTAATTGCTTATAATATGTGAAGATTGTTGGTTCCGTACCCTGTTGTTTTTCAACATATAAATTGAATCGGGTGTTTTGCTTGATACAAAAATTAACCCGTTTAGCAAACTTAGTTAATTAACATGTTTTAGATTTCATCCCATAGATTATTTATTAGACTTTTGTTTCGTGTGCCTTCGCGTAGTCCATTTTGCAATTGATATTGCAATGGTGTATGGTTGGACCTTTATATGCTTTTGATTTCCGAGAATTGTTGACTTTTCTAAAGCACGTGTCGGGTCGGATAAAGCCAAAAAAAGTTCCATGAAGTTGGCCTTAGCGCCATTTGGTTTTTGTTGAAGTGTTGAAATGAGATGATTTTCAACCAAAAGCAATGTTCCCAGCAGAAGATCTTGGGTGATATTAGAGCCTTGAGTTTGTTATGGGTTAAGTGAAGAGCCAAACAATCGGCTCTCGGTTAGGGTAGATTGTGTAGGTTCAGTTTATTTAATTGATAGATACCGAGTTCGAGATCGGTAGTCTCCAAATTACAATCTAAGAACAAACGTAAAACTAAGACTTTTTTTTTTTTTTTTTTTTTAATTCTTCTCTGCCTTTTCATTCACTATAAACTTGCTTAACTAAATACAACTCATGCATACTAATAAAATGGGAAACGTGGATGATCATGCTAACTACTAATGCAATGCTACGTGAGAACATTGAACATGAAACAAACAAAACAATGCAATCAAATGTAAACGTGGGACGTGGGCAGCGCTTGCATGGAGTCTACAAGGGTTAACCGCTTCTAGGTGGATGGTCCGTATCAGTAATATTCGGTGATAGTTTTATTTAAGAATGTATCGGGTGGCTTCGATGTTCCCCGTTGAGTGATGAATAAAATTTTGTTGAGTGTTAGAAAAAGATATTTAATTAATCGTGTACACAATGGGCAGTGATTCTTCGTGTTGCCTTCGATAAACAACAATATAAATCGATTTGATTAAATAAGTATGATGGGATTAATGATAACAAAAATAAATAGATTATTAAATGCCGTTCAAAAACAAAATAGATTATTGAAATTTTGAATAAAACTTTAGATGCTGTCAGAGATGCTCGTTTATATATTACCAACTGGACATCGCATGCAGTTAGTTGGTAGTTAAACCTTGTTTTATTAGCATTGCTCTTTTTAAACCATAAATATTTCACAACATGCAATAGTCTCAACAAAATGCTATGAATAAACAAATAATAAAACAAAATTGTTGTAGCTAATTCGTCTTGTTTGTGTGTGTATATATGGATGCATGGTGGCAACCGTATGTTATCAATATATTCAGCTAATAATAATAATAATTCCATTCATAGATATGATGAATAAGTATTGTGTGTTGGCAAAAATTTTGGTTATATCACTGCTAGTCACAGCTATACCTTGTTGTTCGTCTTTCACCACCTCAAAACGCTACCATTTCAATGTACGCTTTGCTTTGAGTGTGTGTATGTAATAATCGAAATCATATGATCCACGCGCTATGACTTAATTATGGGTACGTTTTGGTCTATTTTCAGGTTGAATGGAAAAAGGTAAGTCGTTTATGCAGTACAAAGGCTATATTGACGGTAAATGGTGAGTATCCAGGACCAACGATAGCTGTAAACGAAGGAGACAATGTGGAGATTAAGGTTACCAATGGTGTTTCAATAAACACAACTATCCATTGGTTAGTTTCATCTTGTTATGTAACCATGTGTTTTCCTCAGACTTTGATCATTGGTTGACAAATGTGTTGGTGTATGCAGGCATGGAATCAAGCAACTTAGAACCGGATGGGCAGATGGGCCTGCGTATGTTACGCAATGTCCAATAACACCTGGTCGGTCCTATACATATAAGTTTACAGTTACCAGCCAGAGGGGCACCCTTTGGTGGCATGCTCATATTACTTGGCAGCGTGCCACCGTCTATGGTGCCATCATCATATATCCGCGTATGCCCTATCCATTTGCGGCTCCGGTTGAAGCTGAAATCCCAATAATATTCGGTAAACCAACTCATCTTTACCAATTAAGGTTTTTCTTTTATTATTTTTTTAATTTTTTATAATCGGTACGTTGTCTTTAAAACCCATAATTACAAACCGGTATTTGCATCTTCCTTTATTATTTTTTTTTTTTTGGCTTAGTCTATTAGTTGAGAGAGCTATTATACAAAGTTGAAAGCCACTTTTTTATCATTTTAAATTACACACAAGTTTTTACTAGGTAGTCGACAAAAACTCAACTTAAAAAAAAAAAAAAAAAAAAAGGGAAAATTGCCAAAATAAATGGTTGACCAAGCATAATTGCTAAAATAAACATCTGATTCGTCTAAACATTAGGGACGAAACACTCTTTGCGTCTACAAATCAGATTAGTACACGTGTAAAGCCTTCAGACGCTTTAATTTTTAAGGTCTATACGTCTAAACTTTATTTTAAGCAAACCATTCCCCATGATTTTTAAATAGTCATTTTTTTGCATACGTTTATACTTTTATAAAAAAAAATATACATCATAATAATGAGCATTTTATTATCATTAATTTGAGTATAGTATTGCTATTTTTTATTTAAAAGTCTTTATGTGCTACGTGATTAACGATATCTAAGAGTGAGCAATAACTAAATCGTTCACCGAAGCCAAACCAAAATCTGACAAAACTGAACCAAAATTTATTGAAAACTGAGAATATCTGATTTAACTTAAAATTGCTTATCATTTTCTTTTTGTTCCCTTAGTTAACCCAAATTAGTTAAACTATAACAGCATACCCGCACGATGTGGTAGGAAATACAGACACTTCTAATGGTTCATGGTTGGGTTAGGTTCAGTTCGGTTATAAGCCTCAACCGAAAAAAAAAATCAACATTATCAGTTTATCAATGTTCTTAACCAACCGGTTAATTGGTTCAGTCTATTTGGTTAGATTGTCATTTTTAGTTAATTTTGGTTAATAACCAAAACCAAACTTTGGTTAAAATTTTAATTAGAAGCACATGAAATGAAGGTATAAATACATGTAATGGATGTATAAATGATATAAATGTATAAATTGTTGAGTTTTGGTTTGTTAATTTTGGTTAACTTAGGTTACAAAAAAAACTGATATTAGGTTAACTCGGTTTTGGTTAATTTTCAGTTCGGTTTTATATGTTTTTGTTCGATTTCGGTTGAGTTTCAATTATTGTTTACCTTTAGATATTGTTAATCACGTAAAAAATCAATTTTTTTTTATTAAAAGTATATGGCAAATTATACTCTAATATGGTTTGAAGCTGAGTAGATAGGTTTATGAATTATAGTGGCGGTATAAATATAGTGAGTTTTGAAAGTTTTAGCTTTTATACCTAGGCCTGTAAACGAAACGAATATTCATTTAATTTTAACCAAACACAAATACATAATCAAACACTTTTTTGTGTTCATATTCGTTCATTAAGAAATTTGTCATGTTCTTGTTCGTTTATGTTGGTTCGGTTAAACCTAATCGAACAGCTCGCCAACGAACATAAATGGACGTTCACGAACATAATAAATGTGATCGATTTTGTATTACTGAAAAAAAAAAACCCAATTACTAATTGGTTATATATTTATAAAAGTAGCCAAAGCCCAATTTGTATTTGTATTTATGTAAATATAACTACGTATGTAATTAATGAACTTAGACGGACATAAATAAACGAACATAAACGGACGTTCACGAACAGAAATGAACAAAATTAACCTTTGTTCATGTTTGTTCGTTTGTTAAATAAACGACATAAATGAACTTCCCGCCGAACAAGTTCACGAACAGCTCATGAAACATTCGGTTCGTTTACATGCCTATTTTTTACCTCTATTTCATTAATTTATACCTCCATTTCATGTACTTCTAGGTAGGGATGAGCATACGGTCCCGAAAAACGATCCCGAACCGAAAAAATACCGATCCCGTACCGAACCGATACCGAACCGAGGGTGTTTGGTATCGGTATCGGTACCCACATTTAGAGGTTTTCGGTTTCGGTATTATCGGTATCGGTACGGGATTGGTATGGTATCGGTATTTTACCGTATCGATACCGAACCGATACCGATACCGTACCGGTATAATCGGTATCGGTATTGGTTTTTTGAAATTTTCGGTATCGGTATTGTCGGGATCGGTATCGGTTCGGTACCGATACCGTCCCGAGCTCATCCTTACTTCTAGGCAAAAAAAAAAAAAAATTAGCAAAAGTTTGTTTTTGGTATTCACCAAAATTAACTAAACCGGACTAAAAACCGATAATCTAATACTAACCGAACCAAGGAACCAATTGTTTAATAAGATGGATTAATTGATGACTTTTGATTTTAGTTTCGGTTGAGGCTAATAATTGAACATAATCAAACCATACACACCCTTAAAAGTGTTTGCGTTCCCCACTACATCGCGCGGGCACTCTACTAGTTAACAACAAGTTAGCGATAATAAATAATAAACAACTAGATGGATTCTCGCGCGCTTCGCGGCGCGCTCTGGGCACAACACGCGCTAAATTTTCGTGGTATCGTTACAGCACCGGTAGTAGTTTTTGAGTTAAATATTTAAACATTTATTGATAAAATATTTTATAATTTTTAAAATGGATTTATGTTAATTATTTGTCCAACAGTTGTAGCCCAGTTGGTTGAGGGGCCTAAAGTTATTGGAGGCTTAGGTTCAATTTCCACTAGCTACATTTGGAGGACATTGTAGCTACATTTGGAGGACATTGGTGAAGGGGAAATGAGGGATGACCCGGCCATTGGCTTGGGTTCGAGTCCTGATCCCGACCTGTTTTACCGATTATTTCACTGTCGTGCCTTCGGGCGGGTGAGTGGTCGGGTTTTCCCGGGAATTGGTGGCAATTGGTGGCCCGGGAACTCTCGAGTACCTAATTCGTCAAAAGGGTGCCCGAGAGTGCTCGAAAATTGATTCGTTAGCCGTTCAAAAAAAAATATGTTAACTATTTAAATGTCATCGTAGATAAAAAATTTTAAGATTTATCTAGTTTCTTTTTCTAAATGTAAGCATTATATATTTATTCACATTGATCGTACCAAATGAGTTGCATTGGTCTGCTTACTACACCATAAGAAAATAACTTATATCACTTGAATTTATTAAGGATGAAATAATCAAGTAATTTTGAGAAATACACAAATTCATTATTCATTGTTAAATATAAATTTCTTAAAAGTAAGAAAAATTTATTGACTAAAACATTCTATTGAAAAGTTCACTTATCTCTAATGGTATAAAATAATAACAATAGGGCTTCTTTTAAAATCATAATAACACTAATAATGTATTATGCAACACTTGTATCCTAGTTGGTTAAGGGCCTAAAGTTTTTTATGGGAGACTTGGGTTCAATTCTCACTAGCTACATTTGGAGGACATTGGTGGATGGGAAATGAGGGATGACCCAACCATTGGCTTGGGTTCGAGTCTTGATCTCAACCGGTTTTACCGATTATTTCACTGTCGTGCCTTCGGGCGGGTGAGTGGTCGGGTTTTCCCGGGAATTGGTGGCAATTGGTGGCCCGGGTACTCTCGAGTACCTGATTCGCCAAAAGGGTGCCCGAGAGTGCTCGGAAATTGATTCGTTGGCCGTTCAAAAAAAAAAAAAACACTAATAATGTATTTATAAGAATATAAAAGGCCTCACGTAAGATATAATAACATTGCAATAAATAAAAAATCAAGACAGACTCAAACCTTTTAGACCCCCCGTAGTGGGGCTCTATATTGGAGAAAAAAAAATAGCGCCCCCCAACACCAAAACAGGGGGGCTCTATTTTAGAAAAATCAAGGGGGCTCCATATATATAACGCGTGATTCAATTTGCCCCCTCCAATCAATGGCTGCCACCTCACACTCTCTCTCTACTTTATTATTATTTTAATTTAAAAGTTAAAATAAAATATTAATTGGGGCTTTATAAATAAAGCCCCTACCACTACACCCCTTTTTCACTTTATCTCTCCACGCTGACTCAGCAGCCACGTGGACCAATCAGAAAGGGGGGCTTTATATATAAAGCCCCCCACTACGCATGGTCTTAAAGGGACTATTTGGATGTAAACTATAGTACTACAGAGGTTAATCGAAACTAACAAAAACTCATATTAATGTTTCTAGAGGGATACAACTGAACATTGAAGGCGTGTTTACTGTTTTTGTTCTCTTTTATTACCACATTCATTTCACTCTAGAATTCCATTTTATCCCTATGTAATTCTATTGATTTCTCTGATGAATCGTCTTTGGCCATAGTAGCCGTTCGATGACAGTGGCTGCAAGCGACGATGGTGGTTTTACACGAAGGTCGTTGTAACATACCATAAGCGCCAATAATGTACCAGAAATGGCTGGAACGGTACCTAGATTTGTAGGCTAGAACTTTTGGGAACCATTAACGACTCGAGATAGACCTCCAATCTACCAGATCTAGCCCAAAATAGAGCATGCAACATGGATCGGACTACTGCTTCCCTCACCAGAGTCATGGAAGCGGTTCCTTTCCTTCGCAGTGCAGCCTATCGACCATCAAACCACCAACTGCTGTGCGAGTCGGTCATATTTCACCATGCTTCGTCATCGTCGCCTAGCGTCGGAACCTAGCCACTACCCTGTTTGTGTTCGAGCTGAATGATGTTCTGGGGAACACCCTTTCTTAGTTGTCAGATCTGTTGATGCATTAATCAAGGCCGGCCTTGAGGGGTGCTGGGAGGACTCCCGGCCCGGGCCTAATTTCTAAAGGGGCACTTTGAGCGGCGACGAGTGTTTTCTTTCCGTAAGTATTTTCTTTCTGTTTTCGAACCAAAAAAAAAAAAAAGATCTCATCTTGAACATCACTGGTTATAAACGCAAGAAGGTGAAGAGTAGATAAGGAAGAAGATGAGTCATACATGATAACCTTGACTGGAAGGATACGACAAAATTAAAAAAAAAAGTTGAAGTGTGTTATTTGAGATTTGTGTTGTGGTACAGTAATTATGCAGCCTTTATAATAAATTTTAATATATAGTAGTACTACAAAACAATAATTGTCTCACGCTTTTGCACATGATGCAAATCAAATTCGTTTTATTAAAAAAGTTTTGAAGTCTAGACATAAAATAATGGCCAATTATTTGAATTTTAAGAAATAGTGGTTTTTTTATGAGCCAATTAGCGAAACATATTAATTTTTATAATTATTACGACACTTTCAGTTCTATATTCGGTTCAACCGATCGGACTAGGGAACCAGTAAGGACACCGGTGTAACGTCCGCTTCAGTTATACTAGGGGTGTAAATGACACGTAACGGCTCGAGAGCTACCCGGGATCGGCTCGGTAAAAAGCCCGAACGAGCCGAGCCTTAATGAGCCCGAGCCTGAAATATGGCTCGTTTAGTTATCGAGCCCGAGCTCGAGCCCTAGATACAAATCTCGATTGGGCTCGCGAGCCTAAACGAGCCCAAACATAATTATAAGTTATTTATATATCTCTTATAATTTATAGTCCACATCTCCAAAGCTCAAGTCCTTATTTCATAGGCCCATTTAATAACACTCGTAAGCCGAGCTTTTGCGATCTCGAGCCGAGCTTTGAGCTCGTTTGAGATTGTTCTCAAATCACCTCGAGCCGAGCCGAGCCGAGCTCGAGCTTTTGATTTTGCTAGCGAGCCGAGCTCGAGCTCAAGATTGTAGGCTCGAACCGAGTCGAGCTCGAGCTTCATAAAACCTTAACGAGCCGAGCTCGAGCCCAGTCAGGCTCGAGCTCGGCTCGTTTACACCCCTAAGTTATACTAACATTTCGTAAAAGACCAAAGATTAAGGGGCACATATTTCGCAGCTCGGCCCGGCATGTGAATTTTCAGGACCGGCCCTGGCATTAATGTTAGAAAATAAAAGAAACGGAGGCGGATGCAATCGTGAAATAAAAGCAATACCTGATTTTTTGAACATGAAACGATATGAGATTTGGGCAGGCATGTTGATCCGGTGGAGATGCAAGCAGAAGGTATTTATTGAGAGGAATTGGTTTTGTGAGGATGGTGTTATGTAAAGCAACAATTGAATAAAAGGTTGACATGTAGTAGTTAGCTGGCAGGACAAATTGAACAAAAACTTGACACAGCAATGACCTGCTCCAATACGTGGCTTGATAGGGTGAGCTAAAGGCTGAGAAATGATAAAATTACCCAAAATAATTGTTCAACTTCATTTCAAAATAATACATAGTATAATATAATGATTCATTTATCAGCATAATTAAAAAAAAAAAAACACACACACTTAACATCACAACTCTCTTTATATATATATATATATATATATATATATATATATATATTTAATCTCTCTCTTTGATCTTAATTTGTTTAGTATTATTTGTAGGAGAATGGTGGAACTTACCTGTTGAAGGCATAGAAGATGAAATGTACAAGTATGGTAGTGGCCCGAACTCATCGGACGCTTATACGATTAACGGTTTGCCTGGATCATTGTACCCTTGCTCAGCCAAAGGTACGTAAAATCATTACGTCCCTTTTAAAATTCGACAATGACTTAATTGTATCGGATAAAAATTAAAAATGTTTTCTCTTATTCATCTTTCCCATTTAAAAAAAGAAAGCAATTAATTTCTCTAAAAATGTACGTGTCCCACAAAAAAAGTTATATTCAGTTGGATGGATTTTACAAAATAGATAGCCTTGGTAAGGTTGTAGCCTAGTTGATTAAGGTTGTAGCCTAGTTGATTGAGAGCCTAAAGTTTTTTATGGGAGGCTTGGGTTCAATTCACACTAGCTACATTTGTAGGACATTGGTGGAGGGGAAATGAGGGATGATCCGGCCATTGGCTTGGGTTCGAGTCCTGATCCCGACCGGTTTTACCAACTATTTCACCGTCGTGCATTCGGGCGGGTGGGTGGTCGGGTTTTCCCAGGAATTGGTGGCCCGGGTACTCTCGAGTACCTGATTCGTCAAAAGGGTGCCCGAGAGTGCTCAGAATTGATTCGTTGGCCGTTAAAAAAAAAAAAAAAAAGATAGCCTTGGTAAGACGTCATACAAAGAAAGGGTTGACTTATTCGTTGAATTGATTGTTTTTTATAACCTAAAGTCAATTAATAAAAGCTATGGAAATTAAGATTCGGATATTAAAACAAACCCTGGATAATAAATTTACTTCCATATTTTGTCATTATAGAGTGAATCAACACTTGAATTTCGAAATTAAATTAACTTCTAAGTACGTGTCTGATAACAGTTTCAAAGAAAAAGAACACAACTTTATCAATATTTATTGCAACTTTAATATACAGAGTCATGAAATCGGTATATACGCTGTAATTTTTACCTTGTTATTATCCAATTTATTTTCTAAATTTAATTAATTCTTGTGGTATGTTTTGGATTGACCTTTTAAATTTTAATTTTAATCGGTTAACTTTTTTTTTTTTTTGGGGGGGGGGGGGGGGGGGGACCATTTAATGACAAATTTTAAATGGTTCAAAACATTTTGCAACTATTGTGATCTATGTCACAAAGTAGTCACAAACTTTGTGACTTATCTATTGGATTCATATACGCATTTGTGACTCTTTGCTAATTTTCGATACAGATACCTTTATCCAAACTGTAGAACCCGAGAAGATCTACATGCTTAGAATCATCAATGCTGCACTTAACGATGAGCTCTTTTTTGCAATAGCCAACCATACACTTACTGTCGTTGAGATCGATGCTTCTTATACCAAACCCTTTGATACTGAAGCAATCATGATAACCCCGGGACAAACATACACAGTCCTCCTCAATACGAATCAACACAAGCCGGACTCCAACGGGTTGTTTGTAATGGCAGCAAGGCCATACCTGACTACTGTATTCCCTTTTGACAATTCTACCACAATAGGTTTCTTAAAGTACAAAGGAACCATTGCTGAACACATGGTTCTCCCTAAACCATCGACTCTCGTCTTCCCTCATCACCTCCCTAGAATGGAAGATCATGCATATGCAACAAAATTTGTAAGCAAGCTTAGGAGTCTTGGAACAGCGCGGTACCCATGTAATGTGCCGAAAAAGATTGATAAGCGTGTTGTCATTACCATAAGTCTTAACCTTCAAGACTGTCCTGCGAACCAAACATGCAAAGGGTTTAACGGGAAGAGATATGCGGCTTCTATGAATAACCAATCCTTTGTTCGTCCTATGATATCCATACTTGATTGGCATTACAAAAACTACTCTTCCATACAGCATTCTCTCGACTTCCCACTGCAGCCACCTCACGGTTTCGACTATACAGGTGTGGATCCTCTGACACATAACCTAAATCCAAATTTTGGTACAAAGCTGTTTGCAGTCGAGTATGGGACACGGTTAGAAATCGTTCTTCAAGGCACAAGTTTCCTTAACGTAGAAAATCATCCGATACATATTCATGGGCATAACTTTTTCGTCGTGGGTAGGGGATTTGGGAATTTTAATGCTGAAAAGGATACCGCAGGATACAACCTTGTGGATCCGCCTGAGCGGAACACGGTCGGGGTACCGATGGGAGGATGGGCCACGATTCGAATCAAGGCAGATAATCCAGGGGTATGGTTTGTGCACTGCCATCTCGAAGAGCATACATCCTGGGGACTTGCTTCAGGATTCATTGTGAAGGATGGTACGAAGCCATCTCAAAGATTGCTTCCTCCACCAGATGATCTTCCACCATGTTGACAAATTATTTGAATGTTTAATTTAGGCAATATATGATATATGTACTTGCTGTTTAGTTTTGGTATAAAAAGTTTTATATTGGGTGATGCTATCTAGACAACCTTCAAAAAAACCCTAAACTACCTCTCTACAGACCGTAGAGTTCCCCACGGACCGTCTAGGCCAAATAAGGGGAAAACGACGGGTCGTGGGGGCCTCCACGACCCATCATAATACAGAAAAGTGAAAAACAACGGGCCGTGGAGGCCCCCACGACCCGTCCTAATACGAGGTGTCAGTCTGAACTCCCTGCAAAAGCAGGGTGTTCAGACTGAAAAGGTATGAAAAAGTGTTTCACCACAGGCCGTGGGGGCCCCGACGGCCCGTAAAAATGAATTAGGTTTAGACATTTAATGTAATACCCGAAAAAAATCAAAAACCCTATACTATTAAATACGTTATTAATACGTCAGATCTTAAACAAATATGTCGTTAGGTTTGTTATATATATATATATAGGTAGAGGTCCGGGTACAAAAGAGTGTTTTTGTGAGAAAGGTGAGAAATAAATGTGTCCATTAGATTAAATAGATGGATGGATAAGATTAATTGAGTGGCAAACTTGTAAATTATTTTATAATCTAATTAAATTAATATATGGTATCAGGGTATATAGGTAAAAACATTTTATTTATATTAAAAACTCATTAATAAAAACCCCAAATTTTAGGATATTCCCGTTTTTCTCTCACCATATCTCTGTTTTTTCTCTCTCTCTCTTTGATTGAAACTCTTCTTTCTCTGTTAAATGTAGAAGATTAAAACCCTCTTTTCTCTTCATCTTTTTGATTCATCACACAAAAACAACAATCATTCTTCACATCGTCATCTTTGCATCATCCTTTTGTACTAGAAGTGCATTATATTATTTCATTGTAAATTATTTAATTTTGGCATTTTCCAAGCTAGCTCATCTAAACAATCAATTTTCATGCTTTATGACTATGAGAAATGTACTCACCTGAATAGTCTTTTAATGAATATGTGTCAGGTTTTCTTGTTTGTGGTTGTTTTCTTTTTGTGTTTTGAATAGACTGTATGTTTATATGATAGTCGTAAAACATAAAGTTAAAACACTTTTTTATATAAGTTTTGTGTTTTTAATGACCGTTTATAATATTGTATTTTATGTGTGTTATATTGTGTTTTATGTGTATTATATCTGGTTAACATGAGTTTAACTTGAGTTTAAAACACAACTGGTTTATATTAGAAGTTAACAAGAGTTTAAAACACAATAGGTTAAATGGGTGTTATAAACAAATGATTTTGATAGAACACAACTACACAATAAGTTCATCTGGTAGTTTAACATGAGTTTAAAACACACGACGTTTTTAATAAAACACAATAAGTTCTTACGCGTTTAAAACACATTACATTTTTTTTATAAAACATGATAAGTTTTTATGTGCATTTTAACATGAGTTTAAAACACAAAATATATGATTACAAAATTTCGAAAATATCTCAAATTGATTATAGATTGAAATTTCCATAATCTTGAATAGATATATAATTACTTCAATGCCCTTTAGATTTAAATAAAACATTGCCACATGTCACCCTCACAAGCCTTCTTATCCTTCTCACAAAACACACCCTTTGTACTCTAACCTCACCCTATATATATATATATATATATATATATATATATATATATATATATATATATATATATATTATCAATAGTTAACGTAACGCTTTAAAAAAATATTGATGTGTTATCGAAGATAAATAAAAGAATTATTGGTCAATCCTTGTCCTAATTATCTCCTAAATGATCTCCACTATCTCCGTCATTTTATTATACGTATGAACTCCACCGATATAGTTTGGATCTTTTGTATCAATTACTTTGAAAAAAAAATGGAAAATCATGCTATCATCCACCAATTTCGTTCATTCATTGCATGGAGCCCTTTTCTTTTTAGTATTTAGATGCATGCCATTGAAGGGAAATTCAAACCATGCTTTACGACTATATACTGTTCTATTAGAAACCAATTGGATATTCTCAATTAAATCCCATGAAATTAGGAGTCAACAATTCAATCTCCTAAATATCTCGCTCCACCAACCGACCTACACAATATTATTATTTATAACCCTCAATCTCTTGGGTTTATCTCGGCTTCTTATCGAATAACCACAAACCCACCTGCACATGAAGACCACCACCATTCGCCGCCGCTGTCGTTTCTCAATCCATGTCGGCCTATCGTTGGACAAGAACAACCACCTGCAATCCACATATGTTTAGTTCAGGACCAGCCACCGTACGAAGTCGTGAAGCACCGATGTTGTGGTCTCTGTTTCGTCTTCGTTTAACTATGTGAAACTCAAACTCGTTTATTTCTGACCCGTTTCGCTTGATTTTTAAGGTATTTGAACCCTCTTCTGATTCGATTTTAGATATATGAATCATGGTTTCGTTTCAATTGTTCCGGTGACTAAGGCTTTTATAATTTGGAGTTTCATTAAAAGAATATGAATCACAACAGTACTAGTTTTGATATAACAATCAAGTATTGCTTCTTCGTTCCTATGTTTACATGTGAACTGGTAATATGGCTTTGTGTAATTAGGAATGCATATATCTTATGATATATCTTTAATCTCAAATGAAACTATATGTCTTACCTCAATGATTTATAATACTTTTAATCCATTATTCTTTTGCTAGTAGATTTCTTTTAATGATCCGTAAATGAAAGAACAGTTGTAGAGATGAACTCATAAGTTTTTATTTTATTAACTTGTACACGTAAATGTTTACTTCAAAAAGCATTACATAAACACATGGTGATTTAATATATCTTTGAAACTTATCTAAATACCATCAAGGCTTTATAATAATTATGTAAATAAAATAATTGGTGTGGTTTATGCATTAATTTTGAAGTATATGTAGATAATATGTTTTTACATATCGAAGTGGCTAAAAGTTTATGTATTGTTATACTAGCTTTATATATTTCATGTCATGGGGTAAATTAAATACATACTACTACAACTTATTTTAGAATGAATATCTAAACCTGTTTAACCCACTAAGGTAACTAGTGGAGAGTCGTAAAGGTCTTTGTTGCCGGACAACCAACAAGTCAACGAATCCTATATTGGAATTTTATATTAATAAACTTAATAATGAAATATAGATCCACTATCATTTGGGGACGACTTATTTTCCTTGTATTGCTTTGATTCGCTAAACCTCAGGTACGGATTCTGTTTTCTTTTAATAATAGTATAACTTTCGTTTCTTTCCATGTGTACGGGTTCGTTAGTCGTATCATCATAGTATAAGATTTATATCCGTTACTTTGTAGTACGGACTTACGTCTATGTTTAGAGTCTGTTGGTCATCGTTTTATACATATCATCGTTTCGTATTTGGTTCGTTAATTGGGTCGGTGTGTATTTGTCAATTTGTGGTTAGTGTGTCATAGCATGCCATACCTCTGACTTGTACTCATGGTCGCATGTTCCAGATAGTGTCATTTTTAGTTTGCCTGTAATTATTTACATGGCCTTAGCTTTTGTACTCTGTCACCCGAGCAGTTTGTTTTGACTTGTCGTTGGGGCATCAGCGACATGAACACTTTCCGTGACAGTGCGTAATCAAAATCACGGCGTCTCTTACATGGTCCCTTAGAGGCGTATGGATATATCCTAGATCTGATTCTGACTTCTGATATGTGTTTCTGTTTTGTGGAGATTGGAATAATGGGTGTACGCCACACTCACCGTCTCATAGGTGCATAGACTAGCTAACTATGTACCAGTTTGTAAGTTTGTTTTGGCTCGTGGGTGCTTCCGTTTGACGTGGCTTAATTTATTTCTATGAATAGTCACGTAGTTTGATGTGTGTATCTGTTTTGATAAGTTTTTGATATTGTTCTTATATGCTTCGGTATGTGTCTGATTATGTTCCGGTCAAGTATCAGGTTTTGCCTCCAATTATGTTCAGCAATTGTTTCGATATAAGTTTGGTTTTGAGTTTGAAATAGAGTTCGTTTGGTTTTCGTATTCCCTTTTGTATGGTCACTTCGGTCTCAGTTCTATTATGTCTCACTTTTCCGCTGCGCTGAATTACTTAGACTGTTGATTCTTCCGTTACTGGGCAATTTTTGGCTCAGCCGTATTTTCTTTTGTTGTGTTGTCTTATTTGTTTCGCAGGTAATAGGGGATATTTGGGGAATCAGTGAAGAGCGTTAAAAGAAGTTGAACAATCAGTATCATTAATTTATTTCTACAACATAATAAATGGTAATTATGACCTTTATGTTTTAATATTATGGATTGGTTTTTTATTTGATATTTGTAAGTGTGACATGTCAGGCTAGCCGGGTTGGGGTGTGACAATTATGGTATCAGAGCAAAGGCTCTTTCCTGTAGAAAACTTAAACCTTAAAAAGTTAACCTGTGAGTTAAGGGGTAGACGTTGGGTTAGGATTTCATCTTCTGATCAATCGTCGTGCTCATCGGTTTCTAATCTTTTATTTATCCGTTAGAGGCTTTTATGTCTTTAATTGCTACTCGCATATTATGTGTCACACCCTCAAATTTCCACTGCGGGGTTTATACCGCGAGGCGCATGACATACCAGGATCCCATAGCCAAAAGTCATATGAACGAACTCTAAATGTCCAAACCATTTAGTTCGTTTTCAAAAACCAAGTTTAGTTAAGCTGCGGAGGCGTAAACCAAATTTAAACCTTTTAAAAACCATGCGCAAAACAACGCGCCCAAATTAAAACCATATGAAAGAAAATGTAAAAGCATAATATGTAATTTAGGTGTATGCCCAAGACCTCAAATGCAGTGAAGTGTGCAGTGCTTTCTAATCCTGGCACCGGAAGCTAACTACCTGCAAAAGTAAGTAAATCGTGGGTTAACAAACAATGTTGGTGAGTTCTCTAAGTAAAGTAAATGAGTATGTAACTGCGCTGGTTTCCAAAACCACGTAAACAAGTAATTGAGTTGGTTCCAAGAACCGTGTAAACACTAGTTCATCGCATGTCAAGGGTAGCTAACCCATTCATGATAACTAACACCGATATACCGAACTGCTGATGTACGTGTAGCCACAAATGTGAGCCGCATGCCTTACATCATTGCCCATCAACAATGATAAAATCTGTTAAGTTATAGTTCACTCCCGCACTCCCCGAGCCGGTGTGAGGTTTGTCAGACCTAATAGCGCTATCAACTAATAACCCGCTTGCCATAACCCGGCAACTCATTCGGTATGTGAAGGACTTACAGATAATAGAGTTTGTTTAGTTCATCAAGGACACAATTTGCGAACTAGCAAAAACCGACCCACACAAGGATCCATAGCATCCCAACCCGGGATGTGTAAGTAGTCCCAAACCGGACTAGAAAGTAGTAGTCTCAACCTGGACTAGAAAATAGTAGTCCTAACCTGGACTGGAAAAAGTTAAGTACGTTGTCTCAACCTGAGACGCATGCTTTTGAGAAAAGAGTAGTGAAACTCACCTTAGGTTGCACGTGAATAATCCAAATTCCTCAAACAGAAATGAGCTACCGACTCCCTATTACAAATTTCACTATGTGAGTATATGTGCATAACCAACACACCATACAACTTGTTTGTCCAAGACTTTTAAAGTTCAAACCGTGTAGTGACACCTAATGACTCTACATGCACAAGTAAGTCCTACGTATCCCGTTGGTGATCATATTGATTATTATCAGTTTTATACCTCATACACATCTCATATAAGTATTCATGCAAGTTCATGTCAAATACATACCATATAAGACTCCAAATAGTCACGTAAACATCCCTTACACAATCTGCGTTTTCAGGGCAGATTGTACGCTGTGAAAAACGAATTATTTAAAATATTCAACGAACGAATTAAACTCCCAAATCTTTACTAAATATTAATTGGGATTCATTTGATAACCCATATTTGTTTTTTGTTTCACAACCAAACAAAAAATTATTAAAATTCGTACAACACAGCTATGTCCAGAAAATTTCCACAGCAGGTCAGTTTAGTAGAAAAATTCCTAAAACTTGTGTATTCACCCAAACGAGGTGAATCAAATTGGAAAAGCCAAGTTTTTCCAATTTTGACCTACTATCCAAATTTCATAACTTAAACCTTTGTAAATCTCGAGTTATGACCGTTTAAAGTTGACCCAATTTATAATTCCGAAAATCTGATATGACCCTTAATCAAACAAAATTCCAAAAACCACTCAAAAGATGTCCAAATCTGATGGTTTTGCCCATTATGAAAACCTAAGACCACGTACAATACAATCAAGCAAAGAAATCATCAAAACAATCACTTTAACATCACGATATAGACCCTACAAAACACCCTAACGAATCTGTCAGAAATAAGAACTTTCATAACATGATACTCATGAACCTTAATCATTCTCAATAATCTATAATCATGTAATAAACTCATATTAACACCATCAAATCCATATTATCATGTTTAAATCCATGTATTTACTTATCACATACCCTAGATATGATTACTATCATCAATATTCATCAACAATCATAACAAAAATCAAAAACATCTTATTATTCATGATTTGCGATTTCTATATGGATAGTTTTTAGGGTTTTTAAACTTTTCTAGTATTATTATTTATCATAAAGCACATAAAACATATACCTTGCAATTGCTAGAATCCTTAGAACCTCAAGATTGCACCCGAAATAACTTGAATTAGGGATGGAATTAGATGAAGGATTGAAAGTGTTTGTGATGGTTGTGTGGGTACTAGGCCACGGCGCAAACCCCTATGTAGGGTTTGTGTTTTATTTTTTTTATAAATAATGCACCAAGGGTTTAGTTATGGGCCAAGGTTTTAGGTTCTATGGATTTTTATCTAATAAGGGAGCCCGTTAATAATATCTAATTCCCAAGACTAGTCCCGTCAATATTAATCATAACAATTTTATAAAACTACTATTCTATAAATTCATTATTACGTCTAACATAAATATATACATACATACATATATCCTGCAGAGATTACATACCAGTTAACTAATGCACAGTAGTTCACATAAACATGTAATTTACATACATGAGTCAAATTCATCAATACTCACTTGTCCAAAAATCATGCATGCCTAATAAATCACCAACGTTCGGGATACAGGACTCGCGTGTGTGTCAAGACAAGGGTTTTCCTAACCATAGCGTACGTTAATGTCACCTAACATATGTTATTGTTACATAACATCCTGAAGGACCTGTTTAACTAACCCTAGCTAGGTGTTTAACCACGTATGATTATAGAAATTAACTAGAGTTCAGTAAAAGAGTTAACATGAAAATGCGGGGTGTCACATCATCCCCAAGTTGAAAAGAATTTCGTCCCGAAATTCAGCAAGTAAACAATAAATTCAGCTAGAAAAATGTGTGCTTGGTTCCCGGATGTCACATCATCCCCAAGTTGAAAGGAATTTCGCCCCGAAATTCACTTTGAGATAGTTGCTTTACGTATAGTGTTTGGTTTATGCATAGTTTCAGGTTTAGTAAAGAGATGTGGGTATTTAAGCCGCATTTGATCCATGCGTTCCCATGTGTATTCTGGTCCTAGGCGGGAATTCCATAGTACCTTAATAATAGGTATAGTGTTTTGTCTGAGTTTCTTGACGCCCCGCTCAAGAATCTCCATCGGTTCTTCCATGAACCGTAGCTGATCGTCCACCTGGATCTCCACCAGTGGCACCACCAGTGATGTATCCGATAAGCATTTCTTTAAGTTTGATACATGGAATACGTTGTGCACTCCACTGAGTTCATCAGGCAAGTTTAACTTGTAAGCTACCGGACCAATCCTTTCGACAATCTCGAATGGTCCAACGTATCGTGGGTTCAATTTTCCCCGTTTTCCAAAGCGTATCACCCCCTTCCAAGGTGACACCTTCAATAGAACCTTGTCCCCAACCTGGAACTCCAAAGGTTTCCTACGCTTATTAGCGTAACTTTTCTGTCGATCACGAGCAGCAGCCATCCGATTTCTGATTTGCACTATCTCCTAAGAAGTTTCGTGCACAAGTCCGGGACCTGTTAGCTGGCTATCCCCAACTTCAATCCAGCAGATGGGAGACCTACACTTGAATCCATAAAGTGCCTCAAAAGACGCACATTGTATCGAAGTGTGGTAGTTGTTGTTATACGAGAATTCAATCAAAGGCAAGTGCTTATCCCAACTGTTGCCAAAATCCACCACGCACGCTCGTAGCAGATCTTCCAATGTTTGGATGGTACGTTCACTCTGTCCATCCGTCTGTTGGTGATAGGTTGTGCTCATATCTAAGCGAGTCCCTAAAGCGTTTTGGAGAGTAGTCCAAAAATGAGAAGTGAATCGCGCATCGCGATCAGATATAATAGAAATAGGCACCCCATGCCTAGAGACTACCTCCTTGATGTAGAGATTGGCTAGTTTCTCTAGCAAGACAGTTTCCTTTATTGCCAGAAAATGTGCCGATTTGGTTAAACGATCCACAATAACCTAAATCATGTTATGGACAGTTGGCGTTCTAGGAAGCTTTGTGATGAAATCCATAGAAATTCCGTCCCATTTCCACATAGGGATTTCTGGTTGCTGGAGTAGGCCTGAAGGTTTCTGATATTCAATCTCAACCTTCGCATAAGTCAAGCACTTAGTAACATAAGTGGCTATCTCAGCTCTCATGTTTGGCCACCAGTAAAGAGTTTTAAGATCTTGGTACATCTTGTCCGAACCAGGATGTACCGAATATCGAGAGGTGTGAGTTTCATTGAGTACCAGTTGTCTGAGATCCGCAAAACGTGGTATCCAAACTCGATTCTTAAAGTATTAAAAACCATCTGTCTTTAGTTCCAAGTGCTTATCCGCACCATGTAAAGTTTCAAGCCCGTTGTTTTCTTATTTCAAAGCCTCGCCCTGGGCTTCATGTATCTTATCAGGAAGATTGGAATGTATGGTAAGTTGTAAAGCTCGCCCCGTTTGGGCTTCGTTTCCTTACGACTGAGGGCATCAGCTACTACGTTAGCTTTCCCTGGATGATACTTGATGGCACAGTCATAATCATTCAGAAGCTCGACCCATCGACGCTGTCGCATGTTCAGCTCCATTTGATGGAATATGTGTTGGAGGCTCTTGTTGTCAGTGAAGCTCGTACACTTCGTCCCATTGAGATAATGCCTCTAGATCTTTAGAGCCAAAACCACTGTTCCCAGTTCCAAGTCATGGGTGGTGTAATTCTTCTTATGAACCTTTAATTGACGTGAGGCGTACGCGATCACCCTATTCACGCTGCATCAGCACACACCCTAACCCTTGGATAGACGCATCACAGTACACCAGAAGTCCTCTGTACCCTCAGGTAATGATAGTATAGGTGCACTGCAAAGTTTCGACTTTAATAATTGAAAAGCAAATTCTTGGGCATCTCCCCACTTGTAAGTAATACCCTTCTGTGTCAAGGCAGTGAGGGGTTGAGCGATCTTAGAGAATCCCTCAATGAATCTGCGATAATATCCCGCGAGACCAAGAAACTGGCGCACCTCTGTGGGAGTTTTGGAGCCTCCCACTTTTTAATAGTATCAATCTTGGCGGGATCGACATGTATTCCTGCCTTATTAACCCCATGTCCAAGAAATTGGACTTCTCGAATCCAAAAGTCACATTTAGAGAATTTTGCATACAATTGCTCATTTCTCAAGAGTTCCAAGATCAGCTGCAGATGTTGCTCGTGCTCTTCCCTACTCTTGGAATAAATCAACATGTCATCTATGAACACTATGACGAATTTGTCCAAATAAGACTTGCACACGCGGTTCATTAGATCCATGAACACAGCCGGTGCATTGGTTAGCCCAAATGGCATCACCAAAAACTCATAATGTCCATAACGAGTTCGAAAGGCTGTCTTCGCCACATCCTTCTCTCGGACTCTCAGTTGATGGTATCCTGACCTCAAGTCAATCTTAGAATAGAAACTCGACCCTTGAAGCTGGTCGAACAAGTCATTAATACGAGGTAAAGGGTAGCGGTTCTCAACCGTTACTTTATTCAACTTCTGATACACCTGCGGAAACTCCCATCCTTCTTCTTATCAAACAGAACTGGAGCTCCTCATGGCGAAGAACTAGGTCTAATAAAGCCCCTATCCAATAGCTCTTGGAGTTGGGTAGACAGTTCTTGAAGTTCGCCTAGTGCTAGGCGGTATGGTGCGCGTGTAACTGGAGCTGCTCCAGGTACAAGGTCAATTTGAAACTCCACTTGACGAACAGGTGAAAGTCCAGGTAGTTCCTCTGGGGAAAATATCTGGGAAATCTCGGACTACTGGAATGTCCTCAATCTTAGTTTCAGTTTCAGTTTCAGTTTCAGCTCGAGTGTCAGATATGTTAGCCAAAATGGCTGGATAGCCCTTACGAATACACTTCTGGGCTTTCAAGAAGAGATGATGCCCACCATGGCACCACCATGATTACCCTGTATAGATAAAAGTTCTCCACCTGGGAGGGGGACACGAATAATCTTCTCCCGACAGAGAATTTCAGCGGGATGCTTGGACAACTAGTCCATGCCAACCACGAGATCAAAGCTTCCAAGGGTGATAGGTAAAATGTTGATGGCAAACGATTTCCCATCCAACTCGAGCTTACAGTCACAATGGGTGTGGGTTACCTCAACAGGCTTCCCATCAGCTAGCTCTATGGTGTACGGGGTATCAAAAAGAGTAGGAACCATCCCTAGTTGTTTGCTAAGTTTTGATGACACAAAACTATAGTCCGCACCAGTATCATATAAAATAGAAGCAAGAGTGTCGTACCCGTCACGACATTGTTATCAGTCCTAGCTTCCCCCGAGCCAATCACAATTGCTATACCACGAGCCCCATTGTTGTTGTTACCGTTGTGGTTATTGTTTGCTGAAGGACTTGTACCTCACACTATCCCACGTTCTCTTGCAATTACCAAAAGTAGAAGATGAAGCTCTATGCTTCGGAAAAGTACCATGCTCAACAGCCTCATCAATGAGTTTGCGAGCCAGGTGAAAGATTTGTTAGATTCTAAGTAGGTGAGTTGCAGTGGCCAAGCCATGAATATGAGGGACCCACCCTTTTGGTATGCAATACGATCCGCTGGTAAAGTTGGTTAATTAGATTCGAGCACAAAGTATCTAACTCCTGTAGCTTGGTAGTGTAGGCGTCGATCTCAGACCCATCCGTCTTTATATAATAAATTTCTAAGTTTCATCACAGGGTGTTACGTTCTCCATCCAAGTATCTGTAACTCATTGAGTGTGCATGTAGCATACATTACCCCATCCTGCCCGGGGCAAATGCACATGGAAATGACTTATACTATCGAAGCAATCAGACGGTCTCCTTCAGTTCCGTTAGTGTTATCGAGGTTTACGACCAATACAAGGCTTGAAAATATGATGGTAGGTTGTTGTTGTGGCATGTGCGTTCAAGGAATAAGAAAGTTCAAATGTGGAAGTCAGGGGAAACGAATGATTTAGCAAGATGGATCTTTACTAGCTTGGAAAGATGCGAGGGCCTCAACCACCTTATCATTGATCATAAGAACTCAGTCTTACCTAAGATAGTAAAGGAAAAAGAAAGAAAAGATAGGTAAGAAAAGGTAAGAGCCAATCGTTGCCACGCTCTGTCTTAGATAGTAGATCATTCATCCTCACTTCCCATGTGCTCGTCCTGCTCAGGTTCCCCTTCCATCCCTTATCCTTCCTCTTTCGCGATGTCAATGTTATATGGTTCTCATCATGTACAGTCTCCTTCTCCGGTCCTGTGTAAGTCAGCTCAATGGTCAACAACACCATTCGTTCCTCCAATCGTGACTGTCAGTCGCTAGTAGATTTCGTCTTCCTTTGAGATGTTGCACTACATCGCAGACCTTCGTAACTCCCCAAGAGTGTGTGTAACAAGCCCCAATCTAATGTGTTCCCATGAATCTACCATATACTTATGAGTAACAGGGATATGCAGTCATACGTCCGTCCGCTCATACTAGGTGTAAGGTACTAAAGTAAGAAATAAGTTCTATATGTGTAACCCAGTCCCGTCTGAATTTCAAATGGAAGTAAGAAAGATCAAGTAACAAGGAACAGAAACTAATTGTCTCCTTGCTCGGTGAAAAAGGATAAGTATCGGTATTTGAATTTCTTCACAGTTGATTCGGTTTGATGGTATCACGTCATGCGCATCGTGCAGCTTTCCTGGGAACGTGCGCCACAATGCTCGCAAGGGCTTTCTCCCCTGTACAATTGTTGTTTCCTCATCCACGAGGTTTGTTAGGATACTACTCCCAGTAATGCGCCACCTGGTGTAACCCTGGGTTCCCACCATTGACGTGTTCAGAATTAGGTCTAGAACTAGAAGATAACATATCTCCCGAAATCATGTGTTGTAGATATATGTAGCTAAAAGCTAGTTGTGCACTTAAGTTGTGAGTGTACTTATGCTATGATGATTATAGACTAGACTCAACATGCAGTCCTAGTTCACTATAACCAATGGCTCTGATACCAATCTGTCACACCCTCAAATTTCCACTGCGGGGTTTATACCACGAGGCGCATGACATACCAGGATCCCATAGCCATAAGTCATATGAACGAACTCTAAATGCCCAAACCATTTAGTTCGTTTTCAAAAACCAAGTTTAGTTAAGCTGCGGAAGCGTAAACCAAATTTAAACCTTTTAAAAACCATGCGCAAAACAACGCGCCAAATTAAAACCATATGAAAGAAAATGTAAAAGCATAATATGTAATTTAGGTGTATGCCCAAGACCTCAAATGCAGTGAAGTGTGCAGTGCTTTCTAATCCTGGCACCGGAAGCTAACTACCTGCAAAAGCATGTAAATCGTGGGTCAACAAACAATGTTGGTGAGTTCTCTAAGTAAAGTAAATGAGTATGTAACTGCGATGGTTTCCAAAACCACGTAAACAAGTAATTGAGTTGGTTCCAAGAACCGTGTAAACACTAGTTCATCGCATGTCAAGGGTAGCTAACCCATTCATGATAACTAACACCGATATACCGAACTGCTGATGTACGTGTAGCCACAAATGTGAGCCGCATGCCTTACATCATTGCCCATCAACAATGATAAAATCTGTTAAGTTATAGTTCACTCCCGCACTCCCCGAGCCGGTGTGAGGTTTGTCAGACCTAATAGCGCTATCAACTAATAACCCGCTTGCCATAACCTGGCAACTCATTCGGTATGTGAAGGACTTACAGATGATAGAGTTTGTTTAGTTCATCAAGGACACAATTTGCGAACTAGCAAAAACCGACCCACACAAGGATCCATAGCATCCCAACCCGGGATGTGTAAGTAGTCCCAAACCGGAGTAGAAAGTAGTAGTCCCAACCCGGACTAGAAAATAGTAGTCCCAACCCGGACTGGAAAAAGTTAAGTACGTTGTCTCAACCTGAGACGCATGCTTTTGAGAAAAAAACTAGTGAAACTCACCTTAGGTTGCACGTGAATAATCCAAATTCCTCAAACAGAAATGAGCTACCGTCTCCCTATTACAAATGTCACTAGGTGAGTATATATGCATAACCAACACACCATACAACTCGGTTGTCCAAGACTTTTAAAGTTCAAACCGTGTAGTGACACCTAATGACTCTACATGCACAAGTAAGTCCTACGTATCCCGTTGGTGATCATATTGATTATTATCAGTTTTATACCTCATACACATCTCATATAAGTATTCAAGCAAGTTCATGTCAAATACATACCATATAAGACTCCAAATAGTCACGTAAACATCCCTTACACAATCTGCGTTTTCAGGGCAGATTGTACGCTGTGAAAAACGAATTATTTAAAATATTTAACGAACGAATTAAACTCCAAAATTTTTACTGAATATTAATTGGGATTCATTTGATAATCCATATTTGTTTTTTGTCTCACAACCAAACACAAAAATTATTAAAATTCGTACAACACAGCTATGTCCAGAAAATTTTCACAGCAGGTCAGTTTAGTAGAAAAATTCCCAAAAATTGTGTATTCATCAAAACAAGGTGAATCCAATTGGAAAAGCCAAGTTTTTCCAATTTTGACGTACTGTCCAAATTTCATAACTTAACCCTTTGTAAATCTCGAGTTATGACCGTTTAAAGTTGACCCAATTTATAATTCCGAAAATCTGATATGACCCTTAATCAAACAAAATTCCAAAAACCACTCAAAAGATGTCCAAATCTGATGGTTTTGCACATTATGAAAACCTAAGACCACATACAATATAATCAAGCAAAGAAATCATCAAAACAATCACTTTAACATCACGATATAGACCCTAGAAGATGGTCTTTTGAATTTTAAAAGGTTATTTTTTTTATTATTTACAGAAGCGAACATGGTGTATGCTCCAGTGAAGCCAACTAAGCCTGGGCTGGAAGAGACCTAAGAACAGATTCACAAATTAGAATCACTCTCTCCTCCAAGAATGTTAAAAATCTTAAAAAAGGTATAGTTTTCTTAACTATGGTTTAATAATTTTCTTCCCAGTTGGATATATTTGGCATCGTATATGGTTAAGCCTATTTTTTTAACTACATAGGTCAAATTGGTCATTGTTGTAAACTAGTTAATGCTTTAATTTTTATCTAGTGTATTTATTATTTTGTGTTCTATTGTTGGTCAAAATTGTTATTTGGTCAAAAATAGGGTTTGAATGAGGTTGATATGTAAAAATGACAAAAAGATGTAATGATTATGAATGGTTTACTTGATTAAAATGCTGATATGTTAAAAAAAAGACAAGAAAAAAGTAGCTTTTAGTTGAACTTAGAGCAACACGTCGCATACGTTATGCTCCCGCCTTACCCCTTGTGACCTAAACGCCTTGTTTGGGAATTGTTTGGGCATAGGTAGCTATGATTGTTTGAGCATAAATAGCTAAGAATGTTCATAGTAGTTGATTTTTTTTTTAATTGAATCACTTAACATGTTTAAGGTATATATGAGAGTAGTGGGATGTGAGTTGTTTTTGCATTGATCCTCAAACGACTTAATGGGTTAAAAAGGACTGAGTCATTATAACCAAAAAGTGTATATAAGTGGTGTATGATACGCCCACCAGCTTACTACGCGACGATCTGCAAAGCCCTACACCCAATTGAATTACGGTACATGGGTCACACGCAGGCTAAGGGATTTAAGCAATTAGGTTATTAGGTTTTGCGATTGTTAGTTTAATTTGTTTCTCTTATTTTCTTTTTGCTAACTGCCCCGTTTTTTATTTTTGTTTGCTGACGTGATTATGATAATAATTTGTAGTCTTGAAGGTTAATGCAAAATTGAAAAAAAAAAAAAAAGACTGTTGCTACATGTAACGGTTCACTTAGGGTATTGTAAACCAAAACCTCAAGTGCACCTTCCTGCCATTGTTAAAAGATACGACTGTCAAAGCCTTGCTACAGGAATTGTTGACTACCGACATCCCTCTGTCAAATATCAACAAACAAGTGGTTATTGTATCTTTCGTTAATCCTTGGTTTCAAAGTAGTTCTATTGTTAGCGGCAAATAGGTTTTCCTCAAATGTTAGCGGCGGTGGTTGAAGACGATCCAACGGCAGAATTGATGAAGAGACCTTAAAGCCATTTGTGTCACATTCGCCAAGTCAAGGATAGCGTGATAGTCTTCCACCAATGTAAGTCGATATTTTACTTTTAGTTTTGAAGGTTCGCTTTAAATGTATTTGACTCAGTTTTGATGAATGACAAATGGTTAAGTCTTAGGCAATAATGTGATATGTTTTTGTTGCCTTGAAACAGGTTGCGAGGCTGTTTTGAACCTGTTCGGGGCTGCCATGATATGAAGGTTTCAAGCTCTTGATGTGGGTTATTTTGGTGGAGAATCGACCCGTAATCGATGGTAAGCGGTTTGGTTTAGTTATGTTTAATGTTTAACAAGATTTTAAGTGATTGTTATACCTGTTATTGAAGGTAACTGAGGCCAGGGGCTGCTGCGTTTTGGTTCATGTTTGCTGCAAGATAAAGGGTTTAAACTAGTTGATTTGGTAAAACAATGGACAAACAATCTTCGATAAGAAGTTCCAGTTTGTTAGGTATGATTTACTTTTAGTTTTGAAGGTTCTATTGATGTTTTCGAGGCTGTTTTATCATGTTTGGTTCTATGTAGTTTATTACTCATTCTAAAATATAAATTAATTATTTTTGCATTGAATCGCCTAGACTAACTAAACATTATTTTTGCATTGATACAATGGCTTGTTGATACATTGGTCTTTGCTCGCTTGCCTAATGGTTACGCGGCTGGGTGTGTTGCAAGTCTGCCGTTTTTGTACTGGCGCTATCTTCATAGAAATCAGCCTACTGAAAACGGGTCAAATCATGCCCGACAGCCACCTTCTGAGGGTAAAATCGGCCTGCCACATCACCTGACACTTGGAATGGTCTAAATGTTGGTTCAAATGTAGGTAGCTGTCTGCTAATCTGACACTTTTATTATCTTAGTTTGCAATAAATGTGAGGGACTTGATTGTATGTGTTCTTGTTAGCAGGCTTACCATGCTTGTGGACCATTTTAAAATGGCTTTGGATTGCTTTTCCGCTGTGTGGTTCGTAGTTGGCCACACAGCGTATGACGCGTCATCATCTAGAGGCCATTCATCATCTGCTGAACGACGCAGCTGTGGTACCCGCTGTTGTCTTAGGTTGGGGGAGGAGTAGATGCTAACACGGATGCGGATATTAATGCCATTCGTGAAGAGTGGTCTAGTTATGCCGCAACCTTCATTTTCAAGTTATCCGTATGTTTAGTCTAGACTAATGTACTGTATTGACACAATATTTTTGTAACTAGTGGTAGGATTCGACAAATGCTAATTGTAATTTTTTTGTGGTATATATAATATATGCAATTTTATTTTGAAATTTATTGATTTTGTTATTATAAATATAAATATAAATCCAGATTTATTAGTTATTTTGCAGAATTTTTTTTAGGTAAAAAAAAAACATGACACGCAAAATTAGTGTCAAAAAGGTGTGTCGTAAATGCATGTAATGAAAGAGTGTCATTAAAGAGTGTGTCATAAATGCGTGTCAAAAAAGCGTGTCGTAAAGGAGTGTCATAAATGCGTGTCATTAAAAGATGACACGCGCCTGCATGTCATAAACCTTTCTTGACATGTTCTTCCTTGACACTTTTCTGTGTGTCATAAACACCCTTTTATGACGCGCAATGCGTGTCAAGAAAGGGGTATTTTTCTAGTAGTGCTGTCAGAAATCAGAACTTTCATAACATGATACTCATGAACCCTAATCATTCTTAATAATCTATAATCATGTAATAAACTCATATTAACACCATCAAATCCATATTATCATGTTTAAATCCATGTATTTACTTATCACATACCCTAGATATGATTACTATCATCAATATTCATCAACACTCATAACAAACATCAAAAACATCTTATTATTCATGATTTGCGATTTCTATATGGATAGTTTTTAGGGTTTTTAAACTTTTCTAGTATTATTTTTATCATGAAGCACATAAAACATATACCTTGCAATTGCTAGAATCCTTAGAACCTCAAGATTGCACCCGAAATAACTTGAATTAGGGATGGAATTGGATGAAGGATTGAAAGTGTTTGTGATGGTTGTGTGGGTACTAGGCCACGGCGCAAACCCCTATGTAGGGTTTGTGTTTTATTTTTTTTAAAATAATGCACCAAGGGTTTAGTTATGGGCCAAGGTTTTGGGTTCTAGGGATTTTTATCTAATAAGGGAGCCCGTTAATAATATCTAATTCCCAAGACTAGTCCCGTCTATATTAATCATAACAATTTTATAAAACTACTATTCTATAAATTCATTATTACGTCTAACATAAATATATACATACATACATATATCCTGCAGAGATTACGTACCAGTTAACTAATGCACAGTAGTTCACATAAACATGTAATTTACATACATGAGTCACATTCATCAATACTCACTTGTCCATAAAATCATGCATGCCTAATAAATCACCAACGTTCGGGATACAGAACTCGCGTGTGTGTCAAGACAAGGGTTTTTCTAACCATAACGTACGTTAATGTCACCTAACATATGTTATTGTTACATAACATCCTGAAGGACCTGTTTAACTAACCCTAGCTAGGTGTTTAACCACGTATGATTATGGAAATTAACTAGAGTTCAGTAAAAGAGTTAACATGAAAATGCGGGGTGTCACATTATGTACCTCGACTTCTGGCGAATAATAAAGTTAGTCTCTTATTAGTGCGGATTTATTACTGAATTCTTGAATTAGTTGTTACTTGGTGGATGACACGATTGGAGTGGTTATGACATGTAACGAACTCGACTACGCGCAACAAGAACTTTGCCACCATATGTGCTTTTAGAAGTGTTTCGTATCTGTTATATATCCTAGCATAAGTGACCTACCATAGTTATCATCTCAATGTCTCCTAATACTATAGTAATTAATCATGATTCATTTGTTTCATTTCGTGTTTCCTTAAATTGGATATGTCATTGAAATACATGACGAGAGAACCATTAGGGCACCGTTGTAAGGTAATTGATGATTACGGTCGCGAACGCAATCATGAATTACAGGTACATATGTGCGCTACTGGATTTTTGTTATGTAGATTGGTGCCTATCCGAATCCGTTTAGGTCTCAGTCTCCCATATTCGAAATGTTAGATTATTTCTCATCATGTACGAATCTTGATTGATTTCCGTTCTCGTTTAACCGTCATTCTGATAACCCAATAATTCTTTTAATAATTTGGTGTTGTTATGCATTTATGCTATCTGAAATATGTTTTGAATTTGATATATATTTATAAATTTGCTAATTACTTGTACATCACAATTTTGAGGACAAATTTTTTTTTTTACACGGGAAGAATTGTAATACCCGAAAAAAATTAAAAACCCTATACTATTAAATACGTTATTAATACGTCGGATCTTAAACAAATATGTCGTTAGGTTTGTTATATATATATATATATATATATATATATATATATATATTATCAATAGTTAACGTAACGCTTTAAAAAAATATTGATGTGTTATCGAAGATAAATAAAAGAATTATTGGTCAATCCTTGTCCTAATTATCTCCTAAATGATCTCCACTATCTCCGTCATTTTATTATACGTATGAACTCCACCAATATAGTTTGGATCTTTTGTATCAATTACTTTGAAAAAAAAATGGAAAATCATGCTATCATCCACCAATTTCGTTCATTCATTGCATGGAGCCCTTTTCTTTTTAGTATTTAGATGCATGCCATTGAAGAGAAATTCAAACCATGCTTTACGACTATATACTGTTCTATTAGAAACCAATTGGATATTCTCAATTAAATCCCATGAAATTAGGAGTCAACAATTCAATCTCCTAAATATCTCGCTCCACCAACCGACCTACACAATATTATTATTTATAACCCTCAATCTCTTGGGTTTATCTCGGCTTCTTATCGAATAACCACAAACCCACCTGCACATGAAGACCACCACCATTCGCCGCCGCTGTCGTTTCTCAATCCATGTCGGCCTATCGTTGGACAAGAACAACCACCTGCAATCCACATATATTTAGTTCAGGACCAGCCACCGTACGAAATCGTGAAGCACCGATGTTGTGGTCTCTGTTTCGTCTTCGTTTAACCATGTGAAACTCAAACTCGTTTATTTCTGACCCGTTTCGCTTGATTTTTAAGGTATTTGAACCCTCTTCTGATTCGATTTTAGATATATGAATCATGGTTTCGTTTCAATTGTTCCGGTGACTAAGGCTTTTATAATTTGGAGTTTCATTAAAAGAATATGAATCACAACAGTACTAGTTTTGATATAACAATCAAGTATTGCTTCTTCGTTCCTATGTTTACATGTGAACTGGTAATATGGCTTTGTGTAATTAGGAATGCATATATCTTATGATATATCTTTAATCTCAAATGAAACTATATGTCTTACCTCAATGATTTATAATACTTTTAATCCATTAATCTTTTGCTAGTAGATTCTTTTAATGATCCGTAAATGAAAGAACAGTTGTAGAGATGAACTCATAAGTTTTTATTTTATTAACTTGTACACGTAAATGTTTACTTCGAAAAGCATTACACAAACACATGGTGATTTAATATATCTTTGCAACTTATCTAAATACCATCAAGGCTTTATAATAATTATGTAAATAAAATAATTGGTGTGGTTTATGCATTAATTTTGAAGTATATGTAGATAATATGTTTTTACATATCGAAGTGGCTAAAAGTTTATGTATTGTTATACTAGCTTTATATATTTCATGTCATGGGGTAAATTAAATACATTCTACTACAACTTATTTTAGAATGAATATCTAAACTTGTTTAACCCACTAAGGTAACTAGTGGAGAGTCGTAAAGGTCTTTGTTGCCGGACAACCAACAAGTCAACGAATCCTATATTGGAATTTTATATTAATAAACTTAATAATGAAATATAGATCCACTATCATTTGGGGACGACTTATTTTCCTTGTATTGCTTTGATTCGCTAAACCTCAGGTACGGATTCTGTTTTCTTTTAATAATAGTATAACTTTCGTTTCTTTCCATGTGTACGGGTCGTTAGTCGTATCATCATAGTATAAGATTTATATCTGTTACTTTGTAGTACGGACTTACGTCTATGTTTAGAGTCTGTTGGTCATCGTTTTATACATATCATCGTTTCGTATTTGGTTCGTTAATTGGGTCGGTGTGTATTTGTCAATTTGTGGTTAGTGTGTCATAGCATGCCATACCTCTGACTTGTACTCATGGTCGCATGTTCCAGATAGTGTCATTTTTAGTTTACTTGTAATTATTTACATGGCCTTAGCTTTTGTACTCTGTCACCCGAGCTGTTTGTTTTGACTTGTCGTTGGGGCGTCAGCGACATGAACACTTTCTGTGACAGTGCGTAATCAAAATCACGGCGTCTCTTACATGGTCCCTTAGAGGCGTATGGATATATCCTAGATCTGATTCTGACTTCTGATATATGTTTATGTTTTGTGGAGATTGGAATAATGGGTGTACGCCACACTCACCGTCTCATAGGTGCATGGACTAGCTAGCTATGTACCAATTTGTAAGTTTGTTTTGGCTCGTGGGTGCTTCCGTTTGACGTGGCTTACATTATTTCTATGAATAGCCACGTAGTTTGATGTGTGTATCTGTTTTGATAAGTTTTTGATATTGTTCTTATATGCTTCGGTATGTGTCTGATTATGTTCCGGTCAAGTATCAGGTTTTTCCTCCAATTATGTTCAGCAATTGTTTCGATATAAGTTTGGTTTCGAGTTTGAAATAGAGTTCGTTTGGTTTTCGTATTCCCTTTTGTATGGTCACTTCGGTCTAAGTTCTATTATGTCTCACTTTTCCGCTGCGCTGAATTACTTAGACTGTTGATTCTTCCGTTACTGGGCAATTTTTGGCTCAGCCGTATTTTCTTTTGTTGTGTTGTCTTATTTGTTTCGCAGGTAATAGGGGATATTTGGGGAATCAGTGAAGAGCGTTAAAAGAAGTTGAACAATCAGTATCATTAATTTATTTTTACAACATAATAAACGGTAATTATGACCTTTATGTTTTAATATTATAGATTGGTTTTTGATTTGATATTTGTAAGTGTGACATGTCAGCCCTAGCCGGGTTGGGGTGTGACATTTAATGCCTCCACGGCCCGTCGCGACGGAGATCCACCGGAGGAGGTAGAGATGCCAGAGTCTGCCCCTGATGCCCGACAGCATGCTGCCCGCGTTTATCACGCTGTTAGGTTGCCTGATACCACGAGCCAACTACTTCAGCAGGTTCTGGATCAGATTGGGTCGCTTCGGGCTGAGATGGGGTCGATTCGGGCTGAGATGGGGTCGATACGGGCTGATATGGAGGGGATGCGGACGGATATACGGTGGTTGGTGCAGAGCGAGAATGATAGGAGAGCACATTTTGGTACGGAGCCGCGTGGGGCGTCCACCAGTCAGCCGGGTGGGTCGGGTCCTCAGTTTGTTTATTTGGATGTTGTATTTTGAATAGTATCGTTTCTTTATTTGAACAACATGTTTTATTTTGTATATAAATGTTTGAATATTATGCTTTATTTTGTTTTATTGTTTGTATCTTTGGTTTTGTTTAGTTCAGCAACATAAACGTTAATAAAAACCAAACATTCATATTCACATCCATATAAAAAAATCATATTATACAAATAAAAAAAATAACATTTATAAAAAACCAAACATTTATATTCGCATCTTTAACCCATCTTAAATATCAACACTACACTTATAAAAAACCAAACAATTATCACTCAATCATTGCCAATGATTACCAATGATTGGTAATCATTTAGGGTTAGGGTTAGGGTCGTGGGGGCCTTGACGGGCCGTCGTTTTTTGTCGGGTTGGTGCCTTTACGGGCAGTCGAGGCCTTGACGGGCCATTCAGGGTTGTGCAAATAAAAAACCCTAATGTGCAGATATCTCAAGCCTTTATATTTGGAAAGTATTTTTAGGTTTTCTAGTGGATTTAATCAGCAAGGGGATCCCCTTCTAAGGGTTGTGATAAACTCTGGCACAACATAAAAAATCACCTAAAAAAATCAGCAACTTCGATGTGGTTTTCTCATCTCACAACATTATTACTATTAACAATTTGCAATGTCCATACTAATTATAACCATTTGACTTCGAGAAGGCATACGATAGCGTTAACTGGGATTTTCTATTATCTATTATGAACCAAATGGGTTTTCCTCCGAGATGGTGTCTGTGGATTAAAGGCATTTTGGTTTCAAGTCGGGCGTCGATTCTTGTTAACGGGTCTCCTACCTTTCAATTTTCATGCAAAAGAGGTCTCCGGCAAGGTGACCCACTTTCCCATTTTTGTTTTTGATAGTTATGGAGTGCCTTTCGTGGATGTTGGAGAAAGCTAAAAGTTATGAAGATTTCAAAGGTATTCGGTTGATAGAGGAGGAAACGTAGCTTAGTCATCTATTTTACGCCGACGATGCTCTCATCATGGGTGATTGGTCTCGTGAAAACATCCAATGCACGGCCCGTATCCTTAGACTTTTTTATTTATGTTCTGGTATGCGTATAATCTACATAAGTCTAATCTTTTCGGTGTGGGCATTGACGATCATGAAGTGGATAGCATGATGGAGGTTCTCGGTTGTAGAAGAGGCGTTTTTCCCTTTACTTATTTGGGAATCAAAGTTGGGGCCAAAATGTCTAGAGTGAATAGTTGGTCTCCGGTTATTGAGGTGGTAAAGAACCGATTGTGCTCGTGGAAAGCGAAACACTTGTCTATCGGTGGCCGTGTTATTCTTATAAAATCGGTTCTAGAAAATTTACCGATTTATTACTTTTCCATTTACAAGGCCCCTTTGGCGGTTGTTGAGAATTTAGAGGCGTTAATGAGGCGATTCTTATGGTTCGGATCCAATGTGGGGAAAACGATAAATTGGGTTGCATGGGATACGTTAACGTTGCCAAAAAATAGGGGTGGTTTGGGACTTTCAAAATTGCAACACGTGAACGATGCTTTACTCCTTAAGTGGACTTGGCGATTTAAAATAGAAGACGGAAGCTTGTGGAAGAATGTGGTGTTTGGTTGTCATGGGTCGAGCATATCTTGGTCTACGCTTCCGTGCGCCGTTTCCTCTAGTGGATGTTGGAAACATATTTCGAAAATTGGTGATAAACGATTATACAATGGCGTGCCGTTTAATAATCTGTTTGCTGCCACAGTTGGCACTGGGGTGTCAATAAAATTCTGGTTTGACCCATGGTTGCATAATGTCCCTTTACGCCATATTTATAGTAGTCTGTTCAGGATTGAAAAACGGAAGTGGGCTTCAGTTTCGGACAGACTGCAGGTTTTAAACGGAGAAAAGCGGCTGTCTTGGGAATGGAATGCGGAACCCAGCTCTGCAGAACAGATTTCGGATCTGTTCCAATTGTTATCGGATATTCATGACTACAGGTGGACAGGAGGTACGGATAAATGGTCGTGGACAGCGGACGCACAAGGTATTTTTTCTGTTAAGAAGGCAAAAACGCTGCTGTGCTCGAGTTCGATTCAGCAGGATATTCGGCCGTTTCCGTGGAAAGGTGGGCTCCGCTTAAATGTAAAATTATGGCGTGGCGGGCATCTATAGATCGGTTGCCTACGAAAACGGAATTAACTAAAAGAGGCGTCCCAATGCAGAATGATGTGTGTGATTTCTGCGCTTCGTCTTCCGAAACTGCGACACACCTGTTTACCGGGTGTATATTCGCAGCCGAGATATGGTCTAGAATCGAATCCTGGTGTCGCATCTCTCCTATTTTTGCTTTTCAGGTCTTGGATTTGCTCACGATTACAGATTTACAGAATAATTCAAAAGAAAACAAGTATATATTGCGAGGTATAATCATCTCTTCTTTATGGGCAGTTTGGAACGAAAGGAACAATCGGATTTTCAATAACAAGCGTCGTAGAGCCATTGAGGTCGTGGAACACATCAAAACTGTTTCGTTCTTTTGGATTCGGAATAGATCGAAGATCAAAGATATAGATTGGATTTCTTGGTGTAATTGTCCATTGAATAATATGTAACTCGTTTTTGTGCCCTTGGGCCCTTGTTTTGAGGTCCCTCGTGGCGTTTTTCTAATGAAGTTTAACTTTTCAAAAAAAAAAAAATTATATAGGTCTAAAGAATTAAATAATCAAACTTCACATGTAAATGTAGTGTTTCGATCCATTTAAGACAAGGAAAGTCGCGGGGTTTGGTTCAAAATGGATTTTGTGAAACTAAACACAAAGTTTAACTAATAACTACCAATATTTAACATGAATATTCAAAATAAAGTCATTATCCAACATGATTGTGATTTAACAGTACTTAAGATATCAAAGAAGATGTTGCCATAAAAGTAACGAAACAAATACCGACACTAGAAGAATTTTAAGTATTAGCGGCGACCCGCCTAGGTGTTGCCGCTAAAGCCTTAAATCCCACCTACCCCTTCAGCTCAAAATCTCCACCGTTGTGAAACACTAGATCAACAAAGGAGGTTTTATCGTACCTTAACTCATTAGCGACGACGGTATTAGCGACGACCGTCGCCGCTAATGCTCGAAAAGTTTCTTTTTTCCCTCCCTGCTCACCATTTCACTCTCTTTCCCCCATCTCTCCCACCATCAGGTGGTGGCGTTGATAGCCAAAAGACAAAGGGGTACATGCACCGATTGGGTTTGTCATGATTGCTAAGTGTTTTGTGCCTTATGTCCAAGGCTTGATACGAAACCACATTGAGCCGAGTTCTCACTGGAAGCAGTCTCTCTATTCTTAGGGGTAGAGGTAAGGCTGTCTACATCTTACCCTCCTCAGACCCTACCTTAGCTTTGCTATAGGTGAGATTAAGTGAGTATGATGATGATTATGATGATGATATTATGTATATATATTTAAAAAAAGATATATGTAAGTAAATATGTATTTTTTTAAATACATAATATATAAATATTTAAAAAAAATATATTATATATTTATATTTTTTAAAATATATTATATGTGTATGTATGTATGTATGTATGTATGTATGTATGTATGTATGAGTGTATGTATGTATGAGTGAGTGTATGCATGTGTGTGTGTGTTTGTAAGTATGTGTGTGTGTATGTATGTATGTAAGTATGTATGTATGTGTATGTATGTATGTATGTATGTATGTATGTATGTATGTATGTATGTATGTATGTATGTATGTATGTATGTGTACGCAAGTATGTATGCATGTATGTTTATTTATATTTATATGTTAATATGTTAATACATATTAACATAGAAAGACCTGCCCAAAAATGAATCATCATTTAACACATAGTGAGCTTAGAAATACCCGCCCGAAATTGATTTATTAATTAATTTTGGGTAGTCCCCGTTTTGGGACTGTTTTTTGAATACTTTATCTCATTTACGATGTGAATGTGTACTACGTGATTGTTTTTGAAAGATTCGGTTGGTGTTTCCTCTTTGCTCCTCGGGTATATATTTATATTATATACTTGGGGCTAAGGGGAAATGCTACCTAATTTTTCTTAAACAAATAATCATGTAATACACATTCATATATTAGATAAGGTATTCAAAAAGTGGGTTTAGCAGCCTACCCTTTAGGTGTCAATAATATGTTTCAGTTAAATTATCGTGCCTTAAGCCCAAATTATGTTTCAGTCACATTATCATGTCGATCGATAAAAGCTGGATTAAACTACAAAACCGTTTGGACGTTGAGTATGAAAAAGGAATTGACAATTTCATTGAGTATGCCAAACCATTCGTCAACTCATTTGGAACGATTAGATGTCCGGGTAGAAAGTGTAATAATTCTAACTTAATAGACTTCACAACAATGACATTTCATATTCGTATAAATGGTTTCGATAAGGATTACACGATGTCGATCTATCACGGTGAAAATCCAATTAGGACGTCTCCTGTAGTTGTAGATGAGGTTAGGGGAAGAAGCGATATGAATGGCGTTATCGAAGACCTTATAGGGGAGCGTATGGAAGAGGATACAAACCTTAACGAAGGGGACTCAGATACAGATAGTAGTGATGTTGGTGATGAGTTTGAAGCCCTGGTAGATGAAGTCGAATTAGAACTATATCCTGGGTGTACTGATTATTCCTCCCTTGAGTTTATATCAAAGCTTATGAATATGAAGTAAGGCACAAATGGACTAATTATTCGTTTGATGAGCTTCTCGGGTTTTTCCAATCTAAACTTCCAGCAGGTAACAAGGTCCCCCCTTCGCATTACAAAGCTAAAAAGATATTAAAGAAGACTGGTATGGGATATGAGATGATAGTTGTGTGTAAATGGGATTGTGCTCTCTTCTGGAAAGAACATCGGTCGTTGCCGAACTGTCATGTTTGTAATGAGAGTCGGTGGGTAAATAAAGACACAAATGGCAAGAAGGTACCTCACAAGGTTTTACGATACTTTCGTTTGACCCCCAGTCTACGACGCTTGTATGGCTCAAGGCACACAGCAAAAGATATGATATGGCACAGTACCGGACGATCAGAAGATGGTATTATGCGTCATCCAGTTGATAGATCTTCATGGAAGGACTTTTATCTAAGGTACCCTAACTTCTCGAGGGAACCCCGAAATGTTCTCCTAGGGCTTGCAGCTGACGGTTTTAATCCTTTCGGCATCAAAAGCTTAACGGGGAACACGAGACAAGAGCCCCCCGAGACAGTTTAGTCCCGCTGACATAGATGCTCAACATGCTCTTCTACTTAATCACCTACCAGGCAGGCATCCACAATTTGGAGGTGTTATGCATATCGAGAAAAATGTGTGTGGCAGCTTGCTCGGTACTCTTTTGATGAATGGCAAGACGAAAGACAACTCAAATGCACGAAAAGACTTAGAGAAGATGAAAATTTGAAACACGCAATGGTTGAAAAAAAGGGAACCAAGTGGACCTTCCCACTCTCAAAGTACTCATTTGCCCGCCATGACCGAAAGAGTTTCTGTAAGTTTATAAAAAAATGTTAAACTACCAGATGGGTTCGGATCTAATATTAGTAAGAGGGTGACCGATAACAATACTAATATTACTAGTTTGAAATCACATGACTGTCATATTCTCATGCAAAATTTGATACCAATTAGGGTTAGAGCATTTTTGGGCAAAGATGTTTATATACCAATGTGCGTTCTTTAAACAGCTCTGCTCTAGAACACTGCTAGTGGAAGATATGAAGAAAGCGAGGGATGCCATTCTTATGTTCTTGTGCAAGTTAAAGTTGATCTATCCTCCGGCATTTTTTTGACATAATGGTTCATTTGGTTATGCATTTACCTGATGAGGCGATTCTTGATGGTCCAGTCTATATGAGATGGATCTTGTAACGCCCCGGGCAGTCGGTGCCGGGTCGTTGGATCGGGTTATCGGAGCTACGCAGCGGAACTCAGGATATTGACAGTCTTGACTCTTCCAGGATCCACGTCATCATATCTGTTGGGTTACCTGGACACATGCCAAAAATAGTTTCTATCAACATAAAGTTGGTGAGGTCGTGTATTTTGTAAAGTGAATGGCCAGTTCGTTTATTTATAATTCTTTTATATAAAACATGCTTTACAATTCTAATTTCTAGGGGAAATTGTATGCTATTATATTCTATTAAATTATACCGATTATATGTCAATCTATTATATTCTATTAGTTGCCATTCCTATCGATGGTACCACTCTGCTTGTAGTAAATCTAATTATTCCTACCCTCTACTCGGGTAAGACTGGTTCTTGTCCTCTAGTCGGACAGGAAAGGAAATGGCGATATACCGGTCAGTACTGTCCTAGTCGTTTCTATTATCCCCTTTTCTATTATAATTCATTTATAAAATCTATTATGTAAAGCATTTCTAGGTTTTCTAATAAATGACATGTATTTCCCCTAAAACGTTTAATAAAACAGTAAAAGTGGGGAGTTCACGATACTCACAGGTTTGCGTATAATCTTCTATAGTCTCTTTTATTACAATTATATGTCATATATATATATATATATTGATACGTTTTACGCGTGGGACTTGTTAGATTGTATTATTTAGGATATATATCATATATACAATTTATATATATATAGAATTCGGTATATATTAGATAGTCCTAAACTCGGGGTTTATTATTGACACGACACGGACATCCTAAAATCTAGCTGGCCATTACAGCTTGGCACTCGTAGCTAATAAAGCTGGCCATTACAGCTTGGCACACGAACCTACAGAACTCTAGACACGCACTTACCCGGATGCTGGTTCGGCTGAGCATATTATCATTAACCCGAGTCTAGTATATCGTTTTATATATCGAATCGTATATATATAAACGTATATATTTTATATATGATTATTATTGTCTTATTATTATTATCAAGTCCGTACGTTATTCGTATTATATATATATTCGTATAATTCTAATAATCCTCGTCTAGCTATTGGACCGGGTTCTATTCCGGGTGTTGACCGAGTCACTGAGTTGACTCGGTATCGGGTTCAACTCTCCAATTTGATTAACGGTACCTCGCAATAATCATGGAAACAGTATTATAATCGGGTATCAATTATTAATACTAATAGAATTACTGTTAAGATGGTACCTTATCGGATTCTCACCAGGAAGTGACCGGATTCTTACCGAAACCAGGATCGAACTATAACAAGTCCCTCACCCAATTATCATCGTAACTTAATCGATACCATATGCCAATCAAAGACTCGATCCGTCACTTTATAACTAGAAATAATACCACACACACATCGATGTGTGTGTGTGTGTGATAAGTTTATCGGGTGTGTTTGGAGGTGGTTCACGAGTACAAATCCGGACAGGGAGGGTGGTTCAATAGCCGGCTATCGACTACCAGACATGAACCGAAGGGTGAATAAGACCCAATTACTAAACATGATACCACACACACGTAGATGTGTGTGTGGGTGATAAAATAATCGGAGGTTTAACAGACACTTATCACGTAAAGATTAAGAACTGAAAGATCATAAAGCTCGATCAAAGGTTAACTAAACATGACAGTCACCGATTCCGGTGACTGTTCCGGTGACTCTCTTCATCGGACTTATCCAAATAGAGGAGGGGCTTCCTGTGGCTTTTCGAACACCGGTCAACCATAAGGATGGTTCAGTTCTCGGGATTCCATTCAGTAGATTATCAAAACCCGATGGCAGTCACCATGACTTGGTGACTGCTCGATTACGAAGACAGAGAGGGGGATGGTTATCAAGTACACAACAGAAGCAGGGCTCGGGTTCGGTTGGTTTTAATTAACCGATGATACACCCACCGGAACAGATGAAGCAAGGGGTCACAGCTGACTATGGGTTCGATTGGAGGTTAATATTAGCAACGAAAGAGATGGGTTACCGGTTGGTTGTTATCGGAGCAGAAATTCAGAAAGATGGGTTCGATTATGGTTATTGGTTATGAAGGAAGGGTTTACCGGAGCAAAAAGGAAGGTGGCGGCGGCGGCCAACGGTGAAGGTGGTGACCGGCCGGAGATGGAGGCGGTTGTGGTTGCTCTCTATAACACACATATGTGTGTGTATATGCTCGTGAGTATGCAGACAAGAAAGGGACAAGCAAGGTTTTGAAAAGAAATAATAAAACAAGGGGTGTTTGGCCACAGGGATAATAACTGGGACTCGGGTGTTTTGGTAACGGGTATAACAATAAAATAAGAAATGTTTAGTGGCGATTTAATAGTAGATAAGTAGCGTTTAACCGAGATAATAAAAATCCAATAATTATTATCTATATAATCGATTGAAACGGTTAGTCGCGAGATTCGAACTTAAATAATTTATTAAATAGTCGGGTGGTCGGGTACGATCCGACCCGTTTAAGAGACCCGTAACACCTCGAGGTGTTACACTCTCCCCCCTTAGGAAATTTCGTCCCCGAAATTTGAGTGATCTTGTATTTTACACCCTTAATCGATAAGGATGTTACAATGCAAACTTGAACACTCGTCACGAGTCATGATCAGTACTCATGGTTTGCGAGGAAATCGATCTTTATATCAATTCAATTCTACGTTTTAACCTTTCTTGCTATAGTCATGTTAATACAGATACATGGACTATCTGTATCTTCTGGTATGTCTATTAAAGGTTTTCCCGTATAGATTGATATTTTTTCTTTATACTATAAATATTCTTCTAATCTTGTTTCTCATTAGAATGAGAAACAGACTGAATATTTTTCCTATATAAAGACGATTTAAACATACTTTGAGATCCTAATCGTTTATCTTCAAAGAAATTTACAATTCTCCAGCAAACATTACTAGAGTCTCAAAGTGATACGATATAATCATCGTCGGATTCATTTACAATGATGGATTCTAGTTGGTTCTTAAGAGATAGATACGGAAGTCCCTTCATTACCATGACTTGAATGGGATCCGAGCTACGACCTCTTATATTCGAACTTTAGAATTTGCCATCATTGTAATTCTGATTCTCAGAGAGTAGAAGTGATTTCTCAAATCATTAGATGTATCTTATCCGGAGTCTAAAGGTGCCGGAAAAGACTAATTGAACTTGTTGAATTTCACGGTTTCAACAGTTCCTTTTTATCATCTTGATCTACTGAAATCGATTATTAAGATTTCTCTTAAATCATTGATAATAGTCGTACTGACTATTTCATTGATGATTAACTGCATTGTATCTCGTTACATATTATTTGACTTTTCTTAGTGTATTATTGTGAATGAGGTCTTTCACAATTCTACAGTCAATATATGTAACTTTCTCTTTATAGTCTCGGAATCTACTGGTAACAGTCGTCGTTATGATTCTTTGACTTTAGACTTCTATGAACAATGCATCATACATTCTTTCTCAAAATCATGATTATCATTCAGGTTTAATGCATGAATACTTATTGCGTTAAGTATTTCTGCAATTATTCCTTCTTGATATCACTTCGAGATTCGTTGACACTCTCGATAAAATATTTCTATAATTTCTTTTTATAAAATATTCTTTATAAAATTCTAGTCGTTTTCTTATGACTTATACTTTTATCTGTTAGTTTCTTTTATATATATATATATATATATATATTCTTATTCTGATAAATATTTTTCTTGGTCTATCGGATGCCTTTCTATTATTCAGACATATCGGATGTCTTTCTGAATTATATTTCTTTTTATTTGTCGATTTATATTCTTTTATTTATCTATTTATATTCTTTTATATCCAAGCAAATACTGATACTCATTTATAGTAGACACTATAAATCCAGTATTTCTATAATATATGCTTGCTTGGAATAATTCTTTTATGTATTCAATTAAAGTTTATACTTTCAGTGTCTGAAAACACTTTCCGATAAACTTATATATAGGCAATCTATCATATGTTCCTAATCCAACTTATTATAAGCAAAGCTTATTTCATCTGGATATTCGTGTAGATAGTTCTTGCCAAAACAGTGATTTCTCAATTTATCTCTCACAAGCCGTTATTCGAAATAGGAATTCCATCCTTCTTTGGCTAGAGAGTTTCACCGGAAAAATGAGCATAATTCTATTCATTTTTCGTTTATACTTCGATTATACCTTGTGAATCTCTACGCGATTCTGCTTGGTATCAATCGTATTTCGATATATTCGATATCAATTATTTCTTATGATAATTCGTTGGATTCTACCATTTCTGGTTTCTGAATCCATATAAATTTATATCTGTTATATTTTAAGGATTTAACAATTCCTCCATCACTTCTTGACTTTCAACTTGGTAACACTTTACCGTTTTACCAATTTGATTGTACTATAACTCGCACGAGTCTTCATACGAAGTGACTACAAAGATTTGTTCATAGCATCATATATCCTTATAAAGAATCCTGTGACTTGGTGGCAAATGTCCGGATATACGTTCTGTAAGGGTCCAGATATCATTTGCCCCGGAGATTGCACAGAGGACATACAACTATCTTTGGTTGGCAATCAGAAATCAATATACTGATTTCTATGATTCGTAGAAATTAACCAATCGATGGTTTTTATTCTGCGAACATATTCTTAGTCGTATTTCACGAAGAAATTCCAACTAGATTGCCAGTTCTGTGGTCGTATTCTCCACATATGATACGCTGATGGTTCGACTATATATTTCTTCTTATTATTATTTCTTATTATTTCTTTTAATATGTTTATGATACAAACATACTGTGATCTCGATAAACTCCTACTTGAATGTTCCTGTGCCTGTGGCGTTCATAATTATGTCGCGATCATAATTACTATTCCACCTCACCTAACATTCCAGTATTTGTTTATTTTAATCACAATAGGTATGTGTCCTTCACATATTATTCTGATATTCTTTTCTTTATTTATTTATTTTTTTTTTAGATCTGAAATTATATATTTTGGAAGGAAACATGTTGACCTAAGTCTAACGAAATAGACTATCAATCATTTAAGAATTTGATCACGTCAAAAGATGTCCAATATAACCATCCAATCTTTTAATCTTTCTGACTTGTTCGAGTCATAGGATTAAGATGGTACTTGTATTGTTGCATAATCGAGCGAGTAAGAATTCGGTTTCTTTAGAGAGATTCCAAATTATTTTTGTCACGAGAATTTCGAAATAATAATATTTCTTGTTCAAAATATCATCTTAATTCTCGGAAGATAAGACCGAAGATATCATCTGGCTGAGGTTTCTCTATATATATATCCAAAGAGAGATTTATAGAACGTGGTAAATATTTATTGTTCATATCGAGATAAAATATCAAGGAAGTTGTAGGATAGAATATAGATATAGAATCGTGCCGAAAATACTCTTGACATATATATACGGATAAAAATTCAATTAAAGATCTTTACGAAAATGATACGACCGAGGTTTTATAGGATTTTCATATTTTTGAAATAAAAACTTTTAGGGAGGATTAATAATAATAATAATACTGGTTTAGTATAAAATAGAAATGACTAGAAATGAATTCAGTAAACTTCGAAGTTATACTGAGAAGATTTAAAACAACTTGAATTGTCGAGGAATCTATCCGATTTCTAATTAAATAATTGGAGGAAATTATTTAGAAACATAATACTCGTATGTCTCTAACATATCGGATTTTATTGAAATTTCGGAATTTAAAATAATATTTCTGGAAACTTGATCATAGGAATGTTCAAGTTGGAGTGTAATATTTGTATTCTATTTATAAATATTTGGAATAATCGTAAGGTTAACGATCGGAATTTCGATAGGAATAGTCATTAAGACTTGGAATAATTCAATAAACTTATCTGAAGTTTCTTGAATCAACAATGGACGATTTATGTTTTATAATTTATTTTTCTATATAAATATATATACTTTTTATAATTTTCGTCATTTCTTATTTAGAACTCGATTTATTTTCTGATTTCTTTTAATATATATCTGGTTTCTGTTCTATATTTCTGTATTCTTTCTTATTTCTTATGGCCTTATTATCCTGTAAGATTTCCCAGAAATTAAATGTGCATGTAAATTCACAATTGTGTACAGAATTGTCAATTTACCCCACATAATCATTCTAGTAATACCTTGTAGTGGATTCGTTCTGATTTTTAATATACTATTATGGTTCTCACCAACTTTATAATGGTTTGGCATTTAGGTACCCAAAAATTTTACCTTCTAATATTCTTTTACCTTATACATATTTCTAATCAAGATTTCTTTTAAAAGACATTTCTGGAGGATCCTGGATTAGTAAAAATTTCAAGACTGTCCTTAAGCGCCGCTCTGATACCAACCTGTAATGCCCCGGGCAGTCGGTGCCGGGTCGTTGGATCGGGTTATCGGAGCTATGCAGCGGAACTCAGGATATTGACAGTCTTGACTCTTCCAGGATCCACGTCATCATATCTGTTGGGTTACCTGGACACATGCCAAAAATAGTTTCTGTGAACATAAAGTTGGTGAGGTCGTGTATTTTGTAAAGTGAATGGCCAGTTCGTTTATTTATAATTCTTTTATATAAAACATGCTTTACAATTCTAATTTCTAGGGGGAAATTGTATGCTATTATATTCTATTAAATTATACCGATTATATGTCAATCTATTATATTCTATTAGTTGCCATTCCTATCGATGGTACCACTCTGCTTGTGGTAAATCTAATTATTCCTACCCTCTACTCGGGTAAGACTGGTTCTTGTCCTCTAGTCGGACAAGAAAGGAAATGGCGATATACCGGTCAGTACTGTCCTAGTCGTTTCTATTATCCCCTTTTCTATTATAATTCATTTATAAAATCTATTATGTAAAGCATTTCTAGGTTTTCTAATAAATGACATGTATTTCCCCTAAAACGTTTAATAAAACAGTAAAAGTGGGGAGTTCACGATACTCACAGGTTTGTGTATAATCTTCTATAGTCTCTTTTATTACAATTATATGTCATATATATATATATATATATATTGATACGTTTTACGCGTGGGACTTGTTAGATTGTATTATTTAGGATATATATCATATATACAATTTATATATATATATATATAGAATTCGGTATATATTAGATAGTCCTAAACTCGGGGTTTATTATTGACACGACACGGACATCCTAAAATCTAGCTGGCCATTACAGCTTGGCACTCGTAGCTAATAAAGCTGGCCATTACAGCTTGGCACACGAACCTACAGAACTCTAGACACGCACTTACCCGGATGCTGGTTCGGCTGAGCATATTATCATTAACCCGAGTCTAGTATATCGTTTTATATATCGAATCGTTTATATATAAACGTATATATTTTATATATGATTATTATTCTCTTATTATTATTATTATCAAGTCCGTACGTTATTCGTATTATATATATATTCGTATAATTCTAATAATCCTCGTCTAGCTATTGGACCGGGTTCTATTCCGGGTGTTGACCGAGTCACTGAGTTGACTCGGTATCGGGTTCAACTCTCCGATTTGATTAACGGTACCTCGCAATAATCATGGAAACAGTATTATAATCGGGTATCAATTATTAATACTAATAGAATTACTGTTAAGATGGTACCTTATCGGATTCTCACCGGGAAGTGACCGGATTCTTACCGAAACCAGGATTGGACTATAACAAGTCCCTCACCCGATTATCATCGTAACTTAATCGATACCATATGCCAATCAAAGACTCGATCCGTCACTTTATAACTAGAATAATACCACACACACATCGATGTGTGTGTGTGTGTGATAAGTTTATCGGGTGTGTTTGGAGGTGGTTCACGAGTACAAATCCGGACAGGGAGGGTGGTTCAATAGCCGGCTATCGACTACCAGACATGAACCGAGGGGTGAATAAGACCCAATTACTAAACATGATACCACACACACGTCGATGTGTGTGTGGGTGATAAAATAATCGGAGGTTTAACAGACACTTATCACGTAAAGATTAAGAACTGAAAGATCATAAAGCTCGATCAGAAGGTTAACTAAACATGACAGTCACCGATTCCGGTGACTGTTCCGGTGACTCTCTTCATCGGACTTATCCAAATAGAGGAGGGGCTTCCTGTGGCTTTTCGAACACCGGTCAACCATAAGGATGGTTCAGTTCTCGGGATTCCATTCAGTAGATTATCAAAACCCGATGGCAGTCACCATGACTTGGTGACTGCTCGATTACGAAGACAGAGAGGGGGATGGTTATCAAGTACACAACAGAAGCAGGGCTCGGGTTCGGTTGGTTTTAATTAACCGATGATACACCCACCGGAACAGATGAAGCGAGGGGTCACAGCTGACTATGGGTTCGATTGGAGGTTATTATTAGCAACGAAAGAGATGGGTTACCGGTTGGTTGTTATCGGAGCAGAAATTCAGAAAGATGGGTTCGATTATGGTTATTGGTTATGAAGGAAGGGTTTACCGGAGCAAGAAGGAAGGTGGCGGCGGCGGCCATCGGTGAAGGTGGTGACCGGCCGGAGATGGAGGCGGTTGTTGTTGCTCTCTATAACACACATATGTGTGTGTATATGCTCGTGAGTATGCAGACAAGAAAGGGACAAGCAAGGTTTTTAAAAGAAATAATAAAACAAGGGGTGTTTGACCACAGGGATAATAACTGGGACTCGGGTGTTTGGTAACGGGTATAACAATAAAATAAGAAATGTTTAGTGGCGATTTAATAGTAGATAAGTAGCGTTTAACCGAGATAATAAAAATCCAATAATTATTATCTATATAATCGATTGAAACGGTTAGTCGCGAGATTCGAACTTAAATAATTTATTAAATAGTCGGGTGGTCGGGTACGATCCGACCCGTTTATGAGACCCGTAACACCTCGAGGTGTTACAGATCTATCCATTTGAACGTTATATGAAAAAACTGAAAAACTATGTTAAAAACCTGTCAAGGCCAGAAGGTTGTATAGCTGAAGGTTATGTAGCTGAAGAAGCTCTAACATTCTACTCAATGTACCTGCAAAATGTTAAAACTAAGTTCAATCAGCCTGAGAGAAATGAGGACATTGTTGTAGAAAAAAGAAAGTTATGGGTGTTTGAGTCCCAATGCAACCCGACCAGTGCAATGAATGACAAGCTACTTTCAGTTGACGACAAACTCAAGATAGAATGGTTTGTCCTCGATAATTGCGAAGAAGTCAGGGGCTACATGAACTAAGTGCTCCTATCCTTTATATATTTACCGGACATCCCAAAGATATAATTAAGACTATCCTTTCTTTTATATAGTTTTCTTCAACGTAGTGAATTCAAATCGACACATCCCCAAGATGATATTAAAACTAAATTTCTGAATTGGTTTCAACACAAGGTAATACATATATAACATTCGTTACTATATATTTGTTAGGTAATGCATATATAAAAACAATATTATTTTAAATTTGTTAGGTTTATAAGATGAAGAAAGAAAGTTCTTCAGAATTCCACCCAGAGTTATATGCTTTTTCATTGGGTGCGCAATTAATGGCCAAGACTTACACCGGTTGCATAGTCAACGGTGTTAGGTTTATGGTGACTTCACGTGATGCAAAACGTGTAACGCAAAACTCAGGGGTTATGGTGGAGGGAGAGAATGGTGAGAAATATTATGGCGTATTAAAAGAGATTATTGAGATCGGTTATCCTCATGGGTATAAAATTGTCCTATTTCGGTGCAAGTGATACAATACTCGAGTGGGTGTTACATATGAAAATAATATCACTAGTATAAGCACAGAACACGAATGAGACAAAGAAGATCAACTCATATTTTCCCGACAAGCCAAACAAGTGTTCTACATCCAAGAACCATCTCGAGGAAACCAAAATAATAAACATAGGTGGGTCGTTGAAAATGTTAATCACCGACGAATTTGGGATCGACCACCACACGTCGAGAATGTTTAAAATGTAGACACTGAGTTAGGCGAGGATCTTGACATCGTTCACAATAATTCTTCATCTAATATTGGCCTAATTATTGACTTCCGCCAATAATTTAAAAACATATCTGGGACATTTTATGATGAGGACGATCCCAATTATGACGACATGGAGTCTGATTAAAAAAACAGTAATTGTTGATGATTTCATTTATTATAATAAATCAATGTTTACTATTTTTACTTCATTTATTAATATAATAATGTGACTAATAATTTTTATTTCTAATTGTAGGACATCATGATTTCGATTTGGTTTTTGGTTATTTATTTGATAGTAGATGTTATCGGCCTTGGCCACGGCGGAAACGGTGTAGGGGCGCCGCCACCGCCACCAGGTGGTGATGATTGGTGGCACGACCACTAGGCATATGGTGGTAAGTCTTACAGTTCTTTATTGTTTACTATTTTTACTTCCTTTTCAATTCTAATAATGTGACGAATTATTTTTAATTCTAATTGCAGCAGTCCCCTGCAGGAGAACACTGGGCAAGGCAAAAAACCTTGCCTTAAGAAAACATCTTGAGAACAAAGGCCGGGTAGACATTACATTTGATGAGGCCGCCATCTGCATGCCTGTAGGCCACCTTGGTAGCTTGTTCACCCGGGAGGCGTCTATGTATATATGGTGTGAGGTCCCATTGGATGTGAAAGGTTGGGATAATGTTTCTGAACAGGTTATTCGAGTTTTTAAAGGTCGGTGATTTGTAAATATATATTCTATATGGTATTTGTTGATTTTTTTTTTCTATCTGACTAGCTTGTTTTATTTAATTATTACAGCAAGTTCAAAATGGATTTAAAAGTTGTTGATAACAATCTCCTTGCCACTAAAAAACATGGAGGCATTATGGCGAGTGTCAGAAAGCTGTACAACGCCCACAAACTCCAAGAAAAGTCATATTATTTGCATGTGGTGGGAGATACGAGCACATTCTGAGTTGGAACAAGTTCTTTTGCCAGTCCCTATCACAAAAAGGTATACACACACACACATATACATAGACGATAATGTTTATTTAACTTATAATTTAACTTTTAATGTTAAACATAACATCGAACGGTATGAAGCATACTGTGACACCCGGCAAATTCTGGTTAACAACGTTGTCTAGATGAAAGTCTACCTTAGCGAGTCACGCGTATATTGTACTTAACTGGGTTAGTTAAGTCGTGTTATGGTTCGGGAACTACCGGTTTAGTATAGAAGATCATTGGATGTTGGTCTAGAGGTTCATTAGATGTCAGTCCTTAACCAAGTGTACAAATGGTGACGATTCGTAGAATCGTCAGGTCATACGGAACATACAAGTCTCGAGTCCCGGGAATTGGTGAACGAGTGTGAATATGTTTGTTTGCAAGTGTTATGTGTTTAAAATCATTATGTGACTTGTCGGTATGTGAAAATGTGTTAACATATGTTAAAACGGGGTTTAACGCGCAAAATACATGGAACCAACCCCTATAGGCGATTAGGGGAGCCCAATCGCCTATAGGGTATGCGATTGGGCAACATCAGGGGCGAGTAGCATGCTAAATGCATGCTACAGGGGGCGATTAGCCCTAAATGCATGCACAGTCATGCGATTAGCAATGCTAATCGCGTGTAAATGCTGCACAATCGCGTGTTACGTGCTGGACGACTAAAAACGACTATAAATACAATGCTTGACCTCCTAAACTTCATAATAGCAACCCTAGTCGTCCCATAACCCGCCCCAACACACACACAACCTCTGGAACGTGATTTTTGATCAAAACACAAGGTTTCAAGCTTATTTCATCAATCTTTCACAAATCTAAGGTGTGGTTTCCATCCATGCAATCTTTGTTAGCATTTTTATTAAATCCCTAATGGTCCAGACCTGTTCTAAAACAAATAAGCTTTCTGAAAATCGTTAATAAGTGTTGTTAATCGGATTCTATCTATCATACATGTGTTATGTGTGTTTATGATTAAAAGCTAGGGTTTTTATGATTCAAGATGGATGATTACATGTTATTAGGTTAGTTTCAGATTAATAATGATGGCATGATGATTGGATCTGAGTAATTGTTCATTAGGGTTATAGTTATGCATGTTAATGTGATGTTTCATGCTATGTGTATTGTGTTTGGATTACATAGTTGCATGCAGGGCTGATAATACGAGGCTAAACGAAGGATTTTGGTTTAAACATGTTTGGTATAGTTGTTGGATTGATATTGGATGATTACACGCGTTCTGGATCTGATTTGGAGTGTTAAACGCGCGAAAAACCGGAACAGCTGGGTTATTGGCGATTAGCAACCCTAATCGCCTATGTTATAGGCGATTAGGAGGCCAATCGCCTATAAAGATGCCCTAATCGCCTATATACCATGCAATTGGGGGCTAAATGCCTCTATTACATGCAATTGTGATCCTAAATGCTAGTTAAGTCCTGAAATACATGTCTTATAGCCCTAATCGCCTATAAACTCAAGATTTACATGTCTTATGACCCTAAATGCCTATATTACATGCGATTAGCCTTCCTAAATGCCTGTTGACCAACCTAAATGCTAGTTGACTTTTCCTAATCGCGTATACTGCTGCTGTAAGTGTAAATTAGCATTCCGAGACCCGATTTGACATCTAGGAACATGCTAGGAACCCCGTAACATATCTAATAACTTGGTAACATATGTTTGGATGTAATTATGTGATATGTGATCTACGTGCTATAACTTGTTGGACGTTAACGTATGTTAAGTGTGATTGCATGATTGTTTGTTTGGGAGCGTAAACATAACACGGGGAGTCTCGGGTCACCAATGGGATGTCGAGTCTTGTACATTGGGTCAGTTAAACAGTCACGGTGTTTTCAAACGAACTTGGTTATGGTCTGGACATCTAGGGACTAACTAACCTGCGGGTTATTAGTCTAAGTACTTGTAACTGTCATATGTTAGGTCGCCGCTTTACGGGACTAGCATAGCTGCTGAGTTTATTCGTGTTACGGAGTAATGCAACTTAAGGTGAGTTTACGGCCCCTCTTTTAACTGGTTTCACTTTTCGGGGGAGAAAACATGTGTTAAAACTTATGTTTGGTAACTACTGTCATACTATGGGTTTCTATTGTTTACTATACGATCTTTGGAAGTCCCGGGGGAACCATGAATGTGCGGGTTTGCACAACGGGGAAATGTGAATAGCGTTATTGGGAGTGACCAACCCCGCTCGTCGACTTGGAGGGTCGGCGGGTGCATATTGTCTCAAACAGGAACAACAGGTTACTACATCGGGCACGACATCTGGTTTGCGAGTTAGTAATGGTTTTCCAATCGTGATAGTAACAAAACATACGCCTAGCTAGCGTACTTTGGTTTTCGATTTGTTATAGTATGGACAGGTTGAACTTGGTACTTGGATTACAAAACCTGTAAACTCACCAGCATTTTTGTGCTGACGTAAACTTTTACATGTTTTTTCAGGTCGCTAAGGTAGCACAATGGAACTAGGGCGCACGCGTCTGCACGGCGTCTAGTTAGGATTGCATGGTTTTCAAACGTTGAACACTTGGTTTATTTTGGATTCTGTTTTGAATAAGCTTCCGCTGTAATTGGGGATTTTAAACTATGTTTTTCTTAAATTGCATATGTTCATTTAGACTTGTTTATTGTGATCGTTGGTTTGGATCCTGGTTTGTCATACGCCTCGCGGTAAAACTCCAGAGTGGATTTTGAGGGTGTGACAGATTAGTATCAGAGCCAATGGTTATAGTGAACTAGGACTGCATGTAGAGTCTAGTCTATAGCCGAGTCGCACACACTAGATGATCACATAGTACTAAACATTTTGATGGATTACGTATGGGCTGTCGGGGTGTCTCTAAATCATCTGATCTTTCTATGTTACATCATCCGTTCTATCCTAGGTCGAGTTACTTGCTTTCTAGGCAGTGTGGTGTATTGGGGTAAATCGTGTACTCTTGAGATTTGTCCAAGGCTCGGACATCTCCCTTTCATACTCCAATAGAAACACTTGCCATAAACTACCGTAGCATTACGGTGTATAGCTAAGAGTCTATGTTCGGTGATTTGAACTTTGAACTAGGAGAACACTTGGAGGACCATGTAGAGCGGTTTATCATTTTGGGTGCACACAAAATCATAAACCGAAATGCATGGAAGCCCTAGTGAGCTCTGGGTTCGAATGGATAGTCCTGGATTGGACCTAGCTTTGATCTTGTAAACGTTAGTGGTTATCTTTAGCTGCGAAACTAAATTTTCTCGTTCTTTCTGCCAGAATCATGTCTGGAGTACGAGGATGACGTGGAGGTGGTCGCAATGGTGGACGTGGTGGTGGTCGCGGTGGTGCTGGTGGTCGTGGAGGTGTTAACCTATCACAGGAAGATCTGAACAACTTGCTACAAGCTGCCTTCCAGTTAGGGCACAATGGTGGTGGTAAGTTGATTTATCCATTTTCTTTGCCTCGTTGGTGAACCTTGTTTACATTCGTCGTGTTTTCTCACGCGTTTTATTTCAGGTGGTCCTGTTAACCCACCCCCACCCATGTGTACCTACAAGATGTTTCGGGACTGTAAGCCCCAGGAATTCTCTGGCACTGAGGGTGCGGTGAGCTTACTCAGGTGGTTGGAAAAGGTGGAGTCAGTGTTTCTGATGTGTAACTGTCTCCCAGAGGATCGGTCAAGTATGCTGCTGCGTTATTCCAGGATGTTGCTTTGACCTGGTGGAATAACATCACTCAGAACATGGGTATTGGGGAGGCTTATGCTATGCCTTGGGAGAATTTTGTGCAACTGCTGAAGCGTGAGTACTGTCCAAGGGAAGAGGTGCAAAAGCTAGAGCACGAGGTGTGGAACCTCAAGATGACTGGGTCTGAGATCGAAAAGTATACGGTGAGGCGTAATGAGTTGGCAGTGCTGTGTCCTGATCTGCATGTGCCAGAATATAGGAGGATCGAACACTATGTCTCAGGGTTAGTACCAGAAATCGCAGGGTTGGTGGCTGCGGGAAATCATCCTACATACTCAGAGGTGGTCCGATCTGCTCATAGGATGACCAACTTGAAGGTGAATGAGGGTATTTTGCCTGCTAAGGGTTCGACTGTCAAGGCCCCGGAGAATAACAAGCGTAAGTGGGAAAACGAAGGGAAAGGATCTGGGCCAGCACAGCAGGGTAAGAGGTTCGATAATGGGGGTTCTTCTTCTACTGGTAACAAACAGGGTGGATATGCGGGGAAACTGCCTAAATGTAACAAGTGCGGACGTCATCATCAAGGGAACTGCGACAGTAATCGTTGCCATCGCTGCCAGCGAATTGGACATTTTGCTAAAGATTGTCGGGCTACACTTCCATCGACCCAGGCCCCAAGCAATACCCCGGCTCCTGCTGCTCAAGGAACTACGGGAAGACAGGGATGTTACAATTGTGGAGAGACTGGGCATTACAAGAAGGATTGCCCGAAACTGAAGCAGGGTGGGAACAACGGTAACGGGAACAACGGGGGCGGCGGCAGGAATGCACGTGCCTTCGTCATTGGAGCCGCTGAGGCTAGACAGGATCCTGACACAGTTACCGGTACGTTCCTTCTCAATAATCGCTCTGTTAGTGTTTTATTTGATTCCGGTGCCGATAAGAGTTTTATATCCATGGAAGTTAGTCGACTGCTAGATGTAGTACCCGTACCATTAGAGGCTAAGTATGTTATTGAGTTGGCTGACGGTAAAAAGATTGAAGCTACTTGTATCCTTCGGGAGTGTCAACTAGAGTTGTCAGGTTTGTCTTTTCCCATCGACCTTATGCCAGTACCTTTGGGTAGTTTTGACGTTGCGGTTGGCATGGATTGGTTGTCTTTGTATCGCGCGGAGATTGTTTGTTACGACAAGATTATTCGGATTCCTCTCCCTGATGGAGAATTCCTTTCTGTGTACGGTATCAAGGGCGGTGTTCCGCTAAATATCATCTCTAGTATGAAGGCCCTTAAATGTCTTCGAAAGGGTTATTCGGCCGTTTTGGCACTTCTATCTGTTTCCTCTAGCGATGAGAAGAAGATCGACGATATTCCTGTTGTACGCGAGTTTCCTGATGTATTTCCTGATGATTTATCTGGTCTTCCTCCCCATCGTCAAGTTGAGTTCGGCATTGATCTTGTACCAGGGGCTGCTCCTATTGCTCGGGCCCCCTACCGTCTTGCACCTCCCGAGATGCAGGAATTGTCTAGTCAGTTACAGGAACTCTTGGACAAGGGTTTCATCAGACCAAGTTCTTCCCCTTGGGGAGCCCCGATTCTATTCGTCAAGAAGAAGGATGGAAGTTTCCGATTGTGTGTGGACTACAGAGAACTGAACAAATTGACCGTCAAGAACCGTTATCCTCTTCCACGTATTGATGATCTATTCGACCAACTCCAGGGTTCTAGTTACTACTCCAAAATTGATTTGAGGTCCGGTTATCACCAGTTGCGCGTAAGGGAAGCTGACGTTGCAAAGACTGCCTTTCGTACACGTTATGGCCATTTCGAATTCTTGGTCATGCCTTTCGGTCTCACGAACGCACCGGCGGTTTTCATGGATTTGATGAACCGCGTTTGCAAACCATATCTTGACAAGTTCGTCATTGTGTTTATTGATGACATCCTGATTTACTCCAAGAACAAGACTGAACACGAGGAACACCTGCGTTTGGTTTTGGAACTTTTGCGACGAGAACAACTTTACGCTAAATTCTCAAAGTGTGACTTTTGATTACGCGAAGTTCAGTTCCTAGGACATGTGGTTAATGAACTAGGAATTCATGTCGATCCGGCTAAGATCGAAGCGATCAAGGACTAGGGAGCACCAAAGACGCCAACTGAGGTGCGGCAATTCCTAGGCCTTGCGGGCTACTATCGTCGTTTCATTCAGGGGTTCTCGAAGATCGCTCAACCCCTCACCACTCTTACTCAGAAGGATAGAAAATTCGACTGGGGTGAACCACAAGAGTCGGCATTTCAAGAATTAAAGTCTAAACTTTGTTCTGCTCCTATTTTGTCTTTACCTGAAGGCCCTGATGATTTCGTTGTTTACTGTGATGCTTCTATTCATGGTCTCGGTTGCGTGTTGATGCAACGCGAGAAGGTGATTGCGTATGCTTCTCGTCAACTCAAAGTGCACGAGAAGAACTACACCACCCATGACTTGGAGTTGGGTGCAGTGGTTTTCGCGTTGAAAATTTGGAGACATTACTTGTACGGTACCAAATGCACCATCTACACCGATCACAAGAGTCTTCAACATATTTTCGACCAACAACATTTGAACATACGACAGCGTCGTTGGATTGAACTTCTGAATGACTATGATTGCGCCATTAAGTACCATCCTGGCAAGGCGAATGTGGTAGCAGACGCCTTGAGCAGGAAGGAATCAACTAAACCTCGTCGCGTTCGGGCGTTACAACTCACCATTCATTCATCGCTACCTGATCAACTCCGTTCTGCCCAGTTAGAAGCTTTGAAGGAGGAAAACCTTAAAGCTGAAACCATGCACGGTGCCGACAAGCACCTCGAGCGAAGACCTGATGGCCTGCATTACTTCGCAGAACGCATATGGGTTCCTTTATTCGGGGGACTTCGGGAGCTTGTCTTAGATGAGGCTCATAAGTCCCGGTATTCTATTCATCCTGGTTCGGATAAGATGTACCAAGATCTGAAGGTGCTTTACTGGTGGCCAAACATGAGGTCGGATATAGCCTCATACGTGAGCAAATGCTTGACCTGTGCTAAGGTCAAGGTAGAATACCAGAAACCGTCAGGTCTCTTGCAACAACCTGAAATTCCGGAGTGGAAATGGGAACGGATTACCATGGATTTTGTCACGCAACTTCCTAAGTCACCAAGCGGGAATGATAAGATATGGGTGATTGTTGATCGGTTGACAAAATCAGCCCATTTTCTCGCTATTAAAGAGACCGACACCATGGATCGTTTGGCTCGTCTTTATCTGAAGGAAGTTGTTTCTAAGCACGGGGTGCCGGTTTCTATTATTTCGGATCGTGATTCCCATTTTACTTCTCACTTCTGGAAGTCTTTACACAAAGCTTTGGGTACCCAGCTAGACATGAGTACAGCTTATCACCCACAGACTGACGGTCAGAGTGAGCGCACGATTCAGACTTTAGAAGACATGCTGCGGGCATGTGTGATCGATTTTGGCAAAGGTTGGGAAGCTCATCTACCGTTAGTAGAATTCTCTTACAACAACAGTTATCACACGAGTATCAAGGCAGCTCCGTTCGAGGCACTGTACGGGCGGAAATGCCATTCTCCTCTTTGTTGGGCTGAGGTGGGTGAGAGTCAACTCACTGGGCCTGAACTAGTGTACGAAACTTCGGAAAAGATCGTACAGATTCGTAACCGGTTGGCAGCGGCACGGGATCGGCAAAAGAGTTATGCCGATCAGCGTCGCAAACCATTGGAATTCCAAGTTGATGACAAGGTACTTCTGAAGGTTTCACCGTGGAAGGGCGTCATACGCTTTGGGAAGCGTGGCAAACTCAACCCTCGATATGTCGGTCCATTTACGATCCTGGAACGGATTGGACCGGTGGCGTATCGTCTTGATTTACCGACGGAGCTCGGTAACGTACATAACGTCTTCCATGTGTCCAACTTAAAGAAGTGTCTGGCTGACGAGTCTCTCATCGTTCCACTGGAAGAGATCAAGGTTGATGATCGTCTTCGGATTGTGGAAGAACCTGTGGAGATTCTGGATTACAAGATTCGTAGCCTACGTCATAGCAAGATTCGCATTGTTAAGGTTCGTTCGAACTCGAACCGGGGACCAGAGTACACTTGGGAACGGGAGGATCAGATGAAGTCTAAATATCCTCATCTCTTTCCTAAGGAAGCGTTCGAATCGAGATATGTCTCCACTGCTGCTGAATGAATCTCGGGGCGAGATTCCTTTTAACGTGGGGATGATATGACAACTCGGGTAAATCTCTCTTTTGGTTTCTATCTTTTAATTGTTTCTTTCGTCATTCCTTTTGGTACTTGTGCAATTTTCGGGACGAAAATTCTTTTAACGTGGGGATGATGTGACACCCGGCAAATTCTGGTTAACAACGTTGTCTAGATGAAAGTCTACCTTAGCGAGTCACGCGTATATTGTACTTAACTGGGTTAGTTAAGTCGTGTTATGGTTCGGGAACTACCGGTTTAGTATAGAAGATCATTGGATGTTGGTCTAGAGGTTCATTAGATGTCAGTCCTTAACCAAGTGTACAAATGGTGACGATTCGTAGAATCGTCAGGTCATACGGAACATACAAGTCTCGAGTCCCGGGAATTGGTGAACGAGTGTGAATATGTTTGTTTGCAAGTGTTATGTGTTTAAAATCATTATGTGACTTGTCGGTATGTGAAAATGTGTTAACATATGTTAAAACGGGGTTTAACGCGCAAAATACATGGAACCAACCCCTATAGGCGATTAGGGGAGCCCAATCGCCTATAGGGTATGCGATTGGGCAACATCAGGGGCGAGTAGCATGCTAAATGCATGCTACAGGGGGCGATTAGCCCTAAATGCATGCACAGTCATGCGATTAGCAATGCTAATCGCGTGTAAATGCTGCACAATCGCGTGTTACGTGCTGGACGACTAAAAACGACTATAAATACAATGCTTGACCTCCTAAACTTCATAATAGCAACCCTAGTCGTCCCATAACCCGCCCCAACACACACACAACCTCTGGAACGTGATTTTTGATCAAAACACAAGGTTTCAAGCTTATTTCATCAATCTTTCACAAATCTAAGGTGTGGTTTCCATCCATGCAATCTTTGTTAGCGTTTTTATTAAATCCCTAATGGTCCAGACCTGTTCTAAAACAAATAAGCTTTCTGAAAATCGTTAATAAGTGTTGTTAATCGGATTCTATCTATCATACATGTGTTATGTGTGTTTATGATTAAAAGCTAGGGTTTTTATGATTCAAGATGGATGATTACATGTTATTAGGTTAGTTTCAGATTAATAATGATGGCATGATGATTGGATCTGAGTAATTGTTCATTAGGGTTATAGTTATGCATGTTAATGTGATGTTTCATGCTATGTGTATTGTGTTTGGATTACATAGTTGCATGCAGGGCTGATAATACGAGGCTAAACGAAGGATTTTGGTTTAAACATGTTTGGTATAGTTGTTGGATTGATATTGGATGATTACACGCGTTCTGGATCTGATTTGGAGTGTTAAACGCGCGAAAAACCGGAACAGCTGGGTTATTGGCGATTAGCAACCCTAATCGCCTATGTTATAGGCGATTAGGAGGCCAATCGCCTATAAAGATGCCCTAATCGCCTATATACCATGCAATTGGGGGCTAAATGCCTCTATTACATGCAATTGTGATCCTAAATGCTAGTTAAGTCCTGAAATACATGTCTTATAGCCCTAATCGCCTATAAACTCAAGATTTACATGTCTTATGACCCTAAATGCCTATATTACATGCGATTAGCCTTCCTAAATGCCTGTTGACCAACCTAAATGCTAGTTGACTTTTCCTAATCGCGTATACTGCTGCTGTAAGTGTAAATTAGCATTCCGAGACCCGATTTGACATCTAGGAACATGCTAGGAACCCCGTAACATATCTAATAACTTGGTAACATATGTTTGGATGTAATTATGTGATATGTGATCTACGTGCTATAACTTGTTGGACGTTAACGTATGTTAAGTGTGATTGCATGATTGTTTGTTTGGGAGCGTAAACATAACACGGGGAGTCTCGGGTCACCAATGGGATGTCGAGTCTTGTACATTGGGTCAGTTAAACAGTCACGGTGTTTTCAAACGAACTTGGTTATGGTCTGGACATCTAGGGACTAACTAACCTGCGGGTTATTAGTCTAAGTACTTGTAACTGTCATATGTTAGGTCGCCGCTTTACGGGACTAGCATAGCTGCTGAGTTTATTCGTGTTACGGAGTAACGCAACTTAAGGTGAGTTTACGGCCCCTCTTTTAACTGGTTTCACTTTTCGGGAGAGAAAACATGTGTTAAAACTTATGTTTGGTAACTACTGTCATACTATGGGTTTCTATTGTTTACTATACGATCTTTGGAAGTCCCGGGGGGAACCATGAATGTGCGGGTTTGCACAACGGGGAAATGTGAATAGCGCTATTGGGAATGACCAACCCCGCTCGTCGACTTGGAGGATCGGCGGGTGCATATTGTCTCAAACAGGAACTACAGGTTACTACATCGGGCACGACATCTGGTTTGCGAGTTAGTAATGGTTTTCCAATCGTGATAGTAACAAAACATACGCCTAGCTAGCGTACTTTGGTTTTCGATTTGTTATAGTATGGACAGGTTGAACTTGGTACTTGGATTACAAAACCTGTAAACTCACCAGCATTTTTGTGCTGACGTAAACTTTTACATGTTTTCTCAGGTCGCTAAGGTAGCACAATGGAACTAGGGCGCACGCGTCTGCACGGCGTCTAGTTAGGATTGCATGGTTTTCAAACGTTGAACCCTTGGTTTATTTTGGATTCTGTTTTGAATAAGCTTCCGCTGTAATTGGGGATTTTAAACTATGTTTTCTTAAATTGCATATGTTCATTTAGACTTGTTTATTGTGATCGTTGGTTTGGATCCTAGTTTGTCATACGCCTCGCGGTAAAACTCCGCAAGTGGATTTTGAGGGTGTGACACATACCGTACTGGACATACACGAAGGCAGAGGACGTTTGATACCCCTTTAGAATGAAGAGAATTATGTAACCATTTATTTATAATCTATTATATATATATATATATGTAATTCTATTAAATCACTTTTGTAAAATACAGCACAGGTTAAAGTCACGGTTTGAATCTGAACGTCAACGGATCGCCGAAGAAGAAGGAGGAGGAGGAAGAAGCAGCTCCCAACGGTTGGATCAGGTTGGTATATGGTTGTGTATGTGCGTGTTTAGTTTTCATGTTTTTGCGATTATTTGTTGGGTTTAAAGTAGGTTAGAACTAATATTATTTGGGGTGTTTGAAGGTTGGTATATTTGAAGAAGTGTTGGGTAGACGTCACAGACATGTTCGCAAGATTGGGCATATGCCTTGTCTGAGAGAAAGCCTTTCGCAACTTACGCCAACGCAACCGCAATTTACAGAGATATGTCTTTGTAGTTTAAAAGTTAGTATTTGACCCGTTCAGTATAAATATGTTTAGTAAGTAGGATATTTGATCCATTTGGTATATATTTGTAGTTTATTTGTTGGTATTTGACCCATTGGGTATAAATATGTTTAGTAAATAGGGTATTTGACCCATTTGGTATATATTTGTAGTTTATTTGTTGATAGTTGACCCATTTGGTATAAATATGTTTAGTAAATAGGATATTTGACCCATTTGGTATATATTTGTAGTTTAAATGTTGATAGTTGACCAATTTGGTATATGTTTGTAGTTTGACCCATTTGATGTATGTATGTTTGCTAAATGTTAATATTTGACCCGTTTGGTATAAATATGTGTAGTAAATAGGATATTTAACCCATTTGGTATATATTTGTAGTTATTTGTTGATAGTTGACCCATTTGGTAAAATATGTTTAGTAAATAGATTATTTGACTCCTTTGGTATATATATATATATATATATATTTGTAGTTTACATGTTGATAGTTGACCTATTTGGTATATGGTTGTAGTTTGACCCATTTGGTGTATGTATGTTTGCTAAATGTTAATATTTGACCCGTTTAGTATAAATATGTTTAGTAAATAGGATATTTGACCCATTTGGTATAAATATATTTGTAGGAGCAAGTTAATGCCATGATGACGAATCCTCAATTCCAAGCACAAATGCTCCAAATGTGTAATCAATTTGTCCAATCTCAATTCCAATCTCAAAACTTTGGAATTCAAGGCGGAAGCGGCAATAGTGGCGATCACGACAACGACGAAGACGAAGATGTATAGGTGTTTTTGCTATGTTTGTTTACTTTTGTTGGTATGCTTGAATGTAGATATTGGTATGTTAGTTTAGTGTTGATGATATGTTTAGACGAATGTTGGTTAAACTTAGTATGTTTATATTTACATATGTAAATGTTGGTATGTTTGGTTAATTAGTTTTGTTATTATTTCATTTGATTATGTGTTTGTGGACAAAGCAATGAGGGAAAAAAGACATTTAGCGGCGACATGTCGCCACTAAAGACCTTGCCCAGATTGCACAGCTATACGCCACGTAGCATGACACGTGGCAAAAAAAATTAAAAAAATAATGCCACGTGGAAAACCACCTTTAGCGGCCACGTAGGGCGTTAGGGTGACTATCAGCGGCGAAAGTCGCCGCTAATGATGGGTCACCGCTAAAGGGTGACTATTAGCGGCGACAGCTATCGCCGCTAATGCCACCGTTCCTTGTAGTGCGAGTGAAGTATTTGGGAAGTATCCATATTGAGCAATATCAATCCAATGTTTTTTTTAATCCGTTCATGTCAATGTGTACTTTCTATAGATAAACAAATTAAACAAGCTACTTAGTTAGCGATGGGTAATCTATTACATAAGTGAAACCAATTTATCCTAAATGGCATTCAAAGTGGAAATCCTCTATTTTGAGTGTGTCATGTGGCATGCCATGTGGCATTAATTGATTTTAGGAATAAAAAAAATTTAAAAACAAAATTGGATTTTTCTCTCTAATGTTTCCTCCCATAATTTTTAAACGTTAATATCTTTTACATACAAGATTTTTTAAAGAAAAAAATTACACTAAATTAACGAGCGTTTATTAACTTTCCAACGAGTACAATAGTGCTATATAAAAAGCGGAGAAAAAAACAACAATTTTTTGTTCGGGTTTTGTTCATATTAGAAAAAAACACAATGTGTTTAGGTAATTCATTAATCATGTATAGGCAAGTCACTAATTATGTTCAAACCAGTAAATATGAATTCTATTTTCAACATGTGTTTGCATTGGAAAGAAAAAAATTACAACAAATTAACGAGCGTTTTATTATTTTTTTCAACGAATACCATAGTGCTATATAAAAAGCGGGAGAAAAAAAACAACAATTTTTTGTTAGGGTTTTGTTCATACAGAAAAAAAAAACACAAAGTGTTCAGGTAATTCATTAATCATGTATAGGCAAGTCACTAATTATGTTCAAATCAGTAAATATGAATTCTATTTTCAACATGTGTTTGCATTGGAGTTGTACAATTTTTTTGTGGGGTTTTATTCATACAGAAAAAAAAAACACAAAGTGTTCAGGTAATTCATTAATCATGTATAGGCAAGTCACTAATTATGTTCAAATCAGTAAATATAATTCTATTTTCAACATGTGTTACCATTGGAGTTTGTACATTATTTTAGGTTAGGTATTAATATTAGAGTTATACATTGTTTAAGTTTAGGCGTTAACATTGAAGATACATTGTTAATTATTTTAGGTCAGGTGCTACCTGTAAAGGATCGATTTTATAGAAAACAGAAAATATATCACACGAGTAGAACAATCCAGGTGCGGAAACCCTAGATTGTATGCAATATGATAATCAATCGTATTTCAATCATCATTCTCATTAATAATCAAACTTGTTTTAACATTAATAACCTTGATTACAATGATAAACACTCACACGGAACATTCCAGACCTCTCCTGGAAACACACACAAAACACACATACAAAATGACACACCTACTTAACTTCTCAACAAACTTAAACTATATATAGCCTGCACATTCAACGCTTGTAATGGTCGAATGAGTATGTTCGACCTCTACCTAGCTCGAACCAAACATATAAACTAAAAAAAACTTCGTTCGACCCACATTGAATCTCATTTGACCCTACGACTGGTCGAATGAGTCTCGATCTTTCAATCTTCAAAACTTAAGCGCCAATTATTATTGAATCCAAAGCGATAGCCAAACATAGTGTATCAACAAACTCCCCCTTGGCTATTGCTTGGATTGTTGTTCTTGATATTCAAACGTCTTGTTCATCAATTTGATCTTCAAAGTCTTCTTTTGCTTAGCACTCATTTCTGGTTCAGGTTGCCGTTTGTTCGAACCTTCTTTTGCATCTCTAATATTCACATAATTTCCGAGCAACTTATTGTAATCAGAACCAGCATTGACATCCCAAGCAAAACATAAACAAACAACTCTGTAGAACTTCATTGCTTGCTCTACATCATGAACTTCAAAATGGATTGGATTGAAATTTAGCATGTTAATGTTGTTAGCTGAGCAGTTTATTAAACACATCGAATCAAACACTCTTATCTTCTTAAACATCACCTTTGGATCTTTATCTCGTAGCACAATCACAGCTTCAGCAGTCTTCCAATCGAAATACCAAAAGTGAAAATCTTTACTGAAATTTTGCTGTATTGGCATTAATGGTATTCTCTTCATCACCACAGAAGATTTATACTTTAGAGTCACTTTGTTTAAGCCTGTTATGGGATCGATTTGATTCTTATGGACAATTTGTCATGGAATCTGTAAAAGTACAGAATTCCCTTTACCCACTTCATTCCAATACATCTTAGCTGTGGAAAATATTTCCAGCCTAAAGCTCTTCCTTTGAAAACTTGATTGTGAAGTTTGTAAAAAGCACCTTGAACTCCTGCTACTGGTTTGTTCGCTTCCTTTTCTTTAAGCTTCTTTAATAAATCTTTCAACTCATCAGATTATTTGTAAGGTTCTTTCTTGTCAGCATCCTTACCAAACACGTCTTCTAGCACTTTCTTTCCTTTTTCTTTTACAAATTTCTCAGCTTCATTCAAACTCTTTTCATTTATCCCAGGAATCACCACATTCGTCTTCATTGAATAGTATTCTGGATATTCTTCATGAGAAATATCCTCCATCTCAATATATTCAAATACTGGAACATCTTGGTCATCTGAATGTGTTCCTGCTTCCTTAACTAGAATATCTGGAATCTCTTGTGCATTCATAATATCTTCCAGTGATTTCCCAACTTGCTTTGCTAGTCCTTCAAGTATCTCATTAGACATAGCAGCAAACAATTCACCATCCTTTAAATCAGGATCTTGATAATCTATCAAATATTTCATATCTTCACCCTCAAAGATCTCAATAAATCTTCCAGTTAATTAATTCTATTGTCCAGACATTTCTTTCAAGCATCTATTTGTATAGTCTTTTGTCTTCCTTAGTTAAAGCACGAATCTTTTCAGTCCAGAAGATAGATTGATCTTCATTAACCTTTTCGCTTCCTTTCTTTTGCTATGAACTAAATTTATCTTTACTACTCTTCTCTGATTCTCTATTCTTGAAGCTGGATCAACTTGTATCATCGTTATTGTCATCAGAATCTTTATCACTTGACTCTTTATCATTCTTTGAATTCTTACCTCCTGTATTGTCATCATCATCTCCTGAATCACCACTTTCATCATCATCATCATTACCCTCATCATCCGAATCTTCAAAATCAACTTGCTCTTCTTCTTTCTCTTCCTCCTCTTCACCACCTTCAAGTTGTGGTGCCTCAGAATATAACTTGTCAATTAATTTCTTCATTTCTTTATTCTTGCTTTCAATCAGCTTGATCTTTCTTTTATTCTTTCTATCAGAAGCTTTGAGCTTTTCAATGGTTTCTTCTAACTCTTCTTGTTGCTTCTGAGATGATATTACAATCTTCAACATATTGGCTTCATTCTCTTTCAACTGTTTAATTTATGCTTGCTGTTGATTGAGAGCCTTCATCACATTACCAATCTGTCTGTTCACTACCTCCGTAACTTTGTCAAAAACTATCATTCTTGGAGTAGAACTTGATTCTGCTCTGAGTTTCTTAGTCTTCTTTTCCTTTTCTGCTAAAACATTCTTTAGAGTTGCAGAAATATTCTCAAGGCTTAGTGATGATGCTGGATCAGTTGTGATAACTTCAGAAACTTTCTTTTTCTTCAAACTTGGTGATGCTACTGGTGTTGTTACTTTAGAACTCGTTGCCTCATGAACTTTCTTTCCAAGAACTAGTAAATCAATCTCTCTATTCCTTCTTTTCCTTGGATTCTCTTTCTTTGACATACTTTTCTTTCTACCTCTCATTGTTTTTGCCCCTGTGATTGGTGAACCTTGAAGATCATCCAAATTTAGTAACATTTCAGCATCCTCTTCAGTCACGGTCTTTCTATGTTGTTCCTTAACAATCTTATCAATAGCTTCAGGTGTACTAATCTTAGTGGACTTGCGATTAGTAACCTTTATAGATTCAGTTTGAGAGTCCCGTTCCTCATCATCTTTTGTATCCTCATTATCTGCTTCATCAACCAACATAGTTTTTGCTTTACCTCTTACCTTTGTCACCTTCTTTGTTTTTGTTTCAGTTTCATTCACCTTTTGTTTTCCCTTTCCAGACTTTGCCCCTTTGTTGATCACTTGTTTTTTTCTCTTTGCTTTTTTATTCACTGGACATAATGGGCTATCAGAATCTGAGTTGCTATCATCATGTCTTGCTTTGTCTTTACCTGGATCTCTGTAAGCAACATCTCTCAAATGTCCAAACAAATTCTTATTTGGTGGCTTTTCTGCTTCAGGTACACCTTTATATGCAATTATCCTGCTCAAAGTAGCTTGGTTCATATGCACCTGATTGATAACTTGCAAATGATCTTTCTTCAAGTTTGGGTACTCATGATTAAACACCATTTGTAAGAATCTAGGGTACATCAGGAATTTGTCACCCTTTAAACCTTGTAACACTTCCTTCATGTGATGAAAAATCATCACCGACACATTGAAAGGCTTGTTTAATATCAACACAACCACCAATGAGCATAAACTCTTTCTCAACACATCGTAACCTCCTCTAACTAGTCCAAATACATATAGAATCACATGTAGAAGATACTTGTATGGTGGACACAGTTTGGCTTTGTGTAACATGCAATCAGTTACTGGTCCGTTATACTTCATCCTTAAAAACATTTCCTTTGTTCAATCCATGTCAACTCAATAGGATCTGAAGGAGAATCTTGTAATTGTAAGGCTTCTCTGATATCTTGCTCAGACCCTAAAACCAGATGACCTTGAATTCTGCTTTGTATCACTGAATTATTTTCCCAGAAAGTAATCGCTTCCTTTTCCCAGAAATCAACTTGATGGTCTCTGTATATCATCACTGGCTGTGCCAGAGCATAGACAACTCTGCACCTCTTCAGAAAGCTTATCATCCCATCAAATACAACGTACTTTCCAATTAGACCAACATATGCACAACAATTATGCTTCGGCTCAAAATTCTACTCTTTGGGTGGTTCCTTCTCTTGAACTGTGGGTTCTTGAACATTCTGTTGTACTTCGTCAGTCATTTTATATGCAAAACAAATAATCAAAACACAAAAATTTGTTATAACGGACAAAACAATAAAAATGGTCAAAATCAAGCTTCAATCGACCCTACGTGGGTTCGAATGAGACATGTGAATGTCGAATGTGGTTTAGAAAAGTTCATTTGACCCTTAAATTCTTCATTCGACCCTCTGATTAGTTCTTTCGGGGCACCCAATCCATGTTGGTCTTGGGTCTCTGAATATCAACAAACGAAACATTCAAAGATTCCTTTTTTTTTTCTCAACAACATTTTTCTTTTCACTGACTGGTTTTTCCAGAACATTTGTCTTAGAAACCTCTTTTACCGGTTTAGAAGATGAACTTGAGGCTCCGGGAGAACCTTTTGATGTCCAAACTTGTTCCGATCGTTTTAGAATTCTAACTTGAGTTTGAAGTTTTGGTTGTTCATTGTTAGAATTCTTTGAAACAACCTTAGATGGAACATTCTTGGAAACCTTGGTTGATTTAACCACCGAAGGCCTAACATTTTGATTAACATATGGTTTAGAATAAACCTTTTGTTTCTCAAAAGTCGGATTCATCATAGGTCTTCTCATACCATTGTTCATAGCAATTCGATTTCGATTGTCATAGACAACCGGTCGGTTTCCTCTTTGGTAAAAATTGTTTTGATTTTGAAATTGCTTTTAATGATAAAAATTTCTTTGAGGAACACCAACATTTGAATTTCTATGAATTTGCCTATGTTCAACCTCTTGCCTTTTGCATCTCACGTATGGACAGTGGGCAAGTAAATGCCCTCTCTCTCCACACTTGAAACAGGCTGTATACTCTTCAAAATAGTTTTCATCATCAGATCTAGCAAATGTGTTGACCGGATATTGATTCTGTGTTTTTAGGTTATCGAAGGTTAAAAAAAATCCAGCACAGTACATTTGTGATTGCTGGAAGAGGGATGTTCTACCCAAGCGTATATTTGCTATTGAAAACCGTTATGGAGTAGACACTAGCCCCCAAACCGTTTTGAGGAACGAGATAAATGATATTTTTTCTGAATGTCTAGATGTTTTGAGTTCTGAGCCTGATGGTTTATTGGCATTTGCTGAGCAGATACGTGAGATGAAGATCTAGGTTTTAAACAAAGATGTTACAGAAACAACTGCTACTAATCACAACACTTATGTTGTTGAAGACTTAGTAGGCCAATCTCTTGATGTTAATGTTTCGCTCAATAATCCTGAAGGCATTAGGAACAAGGGTCGTGACAACCGTCGTCGTTTACCTGGAGGTGGTGAGAATAAAAATGTTGCTAACCGGGCGAAGTGGGCCAAGGCCCCAAGGCTTTGTAACACATGTTATGAGTATGTAACAGACCATGATTCAAGGAACTGGAAGATGAAGGAGAAATTCGAAAGCGTGGAAGGTGAAACAAGTTTTGGGGACAACAACACAGAGGCTGAGGCTGAGGTTTAGGCGTTGTGGTACTTGTTGATTTTGAAGACATTTGGAATTGTTATTTTGGTCTATATGTAATGAAATTTATGTGTGTAATGAAACTATTTCTACTGTTGTGTTTTGCTGATGTAACTGTGTTATAGACATTGCAGTATTTTTGTAGGCACAATGGGTTTTGTAAACTCAATTGCCTTGTATGTCATCTTTATGTAAACTTGTAGTAGGATGTTGTAATCTCCTTATGGGGTTTACTACGTATTTTCAATTCCAAATGCCATCAAATTTCTATGTTACAAAGTTACGTGTATTTTTTTTTTTATACTCTTACTATTCAGCAATAGTATTAGTTTTTTTTATATTCTTACTAAATGTAACCGACTTATTTCTAGTCTTTTTCAAATTTTTGAAAGTTGACACTACTTTATTTTCTCTGTCCTTTTTTAATGTAAAAGCAAACAATGGGCCCCATCTTGCATTTTATAAGTATCCCATAACCATGAGCATACATTATCATTAATCCCAAATGGACTCAATACCAAGCACCCCTCCAGAAGATGTGCTTCCAAACTCTCACTTGTTACCAGTAAATTACTACCTTAACCCTCTAAAGCACTCGATTAGAGGCAATGATCCAAATTTGGTTGTGAATGATAACCCTCCTGTTTAAGCTGGTGGAAATGGAGTCCATGTTCAAGCTGATAATATCGTCCTTCAACTGTTGGGCGATCTTGCTGCTATATAAGAGAATCAACCCGAAGTTAACATCGCCCCTCAGCAACTTGGAGATGCAGGTTATATTGATGATGATTTTGATTAGAATTTGGCATATGAGCTCCTATATCCCAAAGTTAATGAACACCAGGAGGAGCTTCTACGCGTAGACCACCCGGTGATGTTAGTGTCCAAAGAGATAATCATGTGTAACATTTGCACGTTTTCTAATTTTATCGTAATTACATTTTAGTCCTCATATTACGATCTTTTGAAATTTCTAATAAAACTTAAGTGGCGTTATTCGTTAAATCTTATTTATATACGTTTTATTATAAAACTTTAAATAAATTAGTCGAGGGATGTTGGAAAACATCAAGGTTTACGATGAAAAAGATAAAAACTTGATAATATTATGTCGAGTTTATAAAACAGAAAAAAAAATATATAGTTTTAAAGTTTTAAAAGGTTTGGTTAAAAAATATTATCTTTGGTTAAGTTTTATAAGAAATCAAGGGACTAAACTAACCAAACTAACTTGAGGGACCGAAATTGTCATGTTTCAAAAAAAAAAAATCTGGGCTGTTACTATTCACGTTTTTCCGGCAAAAGTCCGGCCAAAGTCCGGCGAATCTCCGGCGAGCTTGTTTTCTTGATCTTTATTGCGTTTTAACATGAATTAATTGTGGGTTTACGTTTTCTCCAACTTAATGATACGTTTCCCCTTAGAAATTAAGATGAAACAAACGTTTTTAAGTGATTTATAATCGGGTTTTATACTTGTAACCGCCGGAATATTAAAACTTGGTGAAACGCCCTATTTACAAGACCACTATATAAACCAAGCATAGGGTTTGAGTCCTGTGCTCATTCCCTTCAAAACCCACTAAGATACACCAAGTAAAAACGTCTATAGAGGCGCCACATCGTGATAGTTGGTTCGGACCTTGAAGTTTCGATTTCGGCCAAAATACGTATTGTAAGCTCTTGTTTTTGGTGCCATTTTACTCCTTTAATCATGTCCTTTAAAAGCCCTATGAATTCGGGGTCTAACCATTACGAATTGAAGGTCTTGAAATCTAGGTTTAGGGTTATGATTTGGGGAAGAAGATGAAGTGTAGGTGTAGTTTAAATATATTTTTTTGATATTTATTAACAAAGTAGCGTGTTGGTCTACTGGTTGTGTGTGAATGGTTGTACACAAGATGCACAGGTTCGATCCTCACAGCCACGTTTTTTTTTCTTCTTTTTTCTTTTTGCTTCTTTTTTTTATTGTTTCTACTTATTTATAATTATATATATTAGTTAAAACCTTATAATATTTCTAGAAAATTCATTTTTACTCCAAAAATTATGAAAATTTAGGTGAAACATCTTGACACCCTAAAGAAAATTGTAGTATTTTTGTTTTCTGAAAAATATATTATTTTCGTATTTTTCTTGATTTAATTTGTTTTAATCATAATTAAATGATTAAAAATTCACTTTAAGTGATTTTAACCTCAAATTTTCTGGGAATTTATTTATATTAATAATAAACTGAAATAAAATTTAATTTTTCAGAAAATGATTATTTTTGTTATTTTTACTATTTTTTATCATTAAAACCCTATTTAAACTCATTAAATACATTTTAAATGCAAATAAATTGAAAGAAATTATGGAAATATTATTTTCAGTATTTCACATCATAAAATAGTTATTTTTCATAAAAATATCATTTTTGGATCATATCTCGTATTATTTATTCTATTTATATTTAAGTTAGATATAATAAATTGTTTAATTAAATATAAATCATTAAATCTATTTCGTGGATATTTTTCTATAAAATAGAAAATCTTTCTAACTGTGGAAGACAAAAGTGTTTTAGTCACATAATTAATTCTATATCGTGATATAGTTATTTCAAAACTATTGGTTAAATTATTATCAAAAACTTCATCTTCCCTACACAAGTCTAGTAAACCCTAATGCCTTAGATTTTGGTTTCCTTAGACTTTTAAGTTATTTTTTTTATCCTCATTGGTATTCTATCATACATAGGTTGAGTTCTTCGGAATTCTAAGACCTTACGACGAACTTTCGTGGAAATTACAATTAGCGAAACTGTGAGTATATCTTTCCCCTTTTTACTGTTTTACATTTTGGGGTGACTCATGTATTTACAATCAAGTTTCTATTTCTTTTACTAAATGCAATTCTCATGTATGTTTGCTTTATGTTAATTTGTGTGTCTATGACTTGTCAAAATCATTAACCTTTGAGGGCCTGGCATTTCAATGAATAGTACTATGGTATATACCCCTTATGACTCTGTTGAGAGACCTTGGTCATTGTCTTGTGATTCATATTACTCAAAAAAATGTTTTGATTCTTGATTCTTGATACTTATTTCTTAGGGTTGATTTTGAACGGACATTACTTAAATTACATAATTGCAAATGGTATACAACACAAGAATTGCGAAACATTTTGTACTATATATATCAAACAGATGTACTCACCAATACATTATATGTGTTGACAAATTATTTTGTACATCTTTCAGGTGACGTTTGATCTTACTTGATTTCACGCTTAGGCTGGACCTAGTGCTTAAATAAAAGTTGAACATTTATTTTCTATGTTTGAGATTTCTATTAAGACTCTTTGTATTTCTTTTTGAATAATGAAAGTTATTTGCTATTAATATTTACATTTTAGTCCATGTGCTTTTGAACAATCGTCAGTACGTGACACCTCGATGTTTCCGCCATCGGTTGGGGTGTTACAGATTGGTATTAGAGCCATGGTTATAGGGAATTAGGTTATTATTAAATGCTTTTGACCTAGACTATAACTAAGCTACCCATTATATGCTTTCTTTTATCCTCATATTTCTTTAGATAGATTTTCTCCTTTTACTTTTCATTATACTCGAAGAAGATTTTATTCTACAAATGAAACGAAAACACCAAGTTAGGAGTGATATCCATACCTTGGTGAATAGTTTCACTCCTTATATGTTTTATTTATTTTTTTTATCTTGGAATATTTTCCTTTCGACATAGGAGACGTCCAAATCTCAAGGAATCTATCCCTCCAAAAGAAACTTACTCACTAAGCTAGGAGTGATATCCTTATCTTAGTGATCAGTTTCACTCCATCGTATTTTTACTTTTGAAGTATATCTTGAGTTAGGAGTGAAATCCACATCTCAAGGATATATTTCCACATCTCAAGTTCCGCTAGAGTTTTGGAATTTATTTGTGACGGGGCACGTGCAATCTGGAAGGGTGAGCGCCTGTATTCTGAGTTTTCTGTCTAGGCCTGGCATTTCACATAAATCCCAATCAGACGAGGGACCCGTATGCCGACCTGGGAACTCTCGGGATGAGCATTCACTTATAGGCTAAAGTACGCCCCCACAAGTCACTAATAACATTTCAAATACTTTAGTTAGTCAACAGTTTCTTTGGAAACACTCTTATACCTCGTTTTATACTTGGTATTGTTTTTCATTTGAAGTCTTATCATGATTTTCTTTATGATATTCATAATTTTTCTTATATCAATTTATAATTACTATATCTCATGTTATGTGTTACCTGTCCTAATATAAACTATGACATTTCCAAGATTTTTGGAATCAAATCTCATATTTATTGTTTCACTTTTGTAGATGTCTGATCGCGAATCTCGTAAGAGAGCCTCGAAGCGTCAGGCTAAACTGAAATCTGATCGTCGTATCGCGTCCATGCTTAATGATAAGTTGGAAACGCTTGTTCCTAATATCATTAATGCTATTATCCCAAACCTTAACCCAAACGGTAGCTCGAATGGGAACTCAAACGGGAATGCGGGTGGAAACGGTGGAACCACAGAGAATAGCTGCACTTTCAAGCACTTCAACTCTTGTCATCCCAACAAGTTTAATGGCACTGAGGGAGCCACTGGGTTACTTGAATGGTTCGAAAGTATGGAGAATACATTTATTAATAGCGACTGTCCAGACAACTTACGTGTTCGTCACGCCACGGGTGTTCTTCAAAAGAGAGCACTCACTTGGTGGAACGGTGAAAAACACACTCGAGGGACGGAAGCTGCTTTGGCTATGTCTTGGGACGATTTTAAAATTGCCATGACTACTGAGTTCTGTCCTCGTAACGAGATGAGGAAATTAGAGGATGAGTTCTATCACCTCAAGCAGGATAGTGGAAACAACGTTCCCTATAACAACCGTTACCATGAGTTGAGCTTACTGATTCCTCGTATGGTAACCCCGGTGTCCTTGGCTATTGAGAAGTATATTGAGGGACTGCCACCTCAGATCCATGATTCGGTTATGGGAAGTAAACCTGTTACTGTAGAGGATGCCATTCGTCTCGCAGCATCTCTTACTGATAAGCATGTCAAGGATGGTACTCTAACTCGTAAGGGTACTAAAAGACCTACTGAAACCACTTCAAACCCTGCTACCACTGAACCTTCCCAAGAAAACTCTGCCTCTGCCTCTAGTTCCAATAAGAAACAAAAAGGTGGAAACCAAAACTATGCTGTAGTTGCACCTCTTAACCAGGTTCCTGTTGCAAACCCACCTACTACACCTCAATCAACCCCAAGGGCTTATACTGGGAAACAACCTCAATGCGCTACTTGCCACGATCATCATCCCACAAATGTACCCTGTCGTAAGTGTGATGCTTGTGGAAGACTGGGTCATACCACTCCTTTCTGTCGTGTTGCCAATCGACCAATAAATAACCCACAGACTGCTATCCAAAACCAGGGAACTGATCAACCCAGAGTTTGTTACGCTTGTGGTGATCCTAACCATATGCAAAATAGATGCCCTCATCTTACGGCTTTTATTCAGGCTCATCAGCAAACCCCAGTGGTCCCAGCAGTTCCAGCAATTCAAGCAGCTCCAGCCCGTGGTCGTGCTTTCAACATCAATGCAAACCAAGATCAAGCTACCAACGACGCTGTCAATGGTACATTTCTTATTACTAACTTATATACTCCGATTTTGTTTATACCGGTGCGGATAGGTGTTTTGTCTCGTTAGAAATTGAACCTTTGCTTGCTCGTATTTGCCCTCACCTTACCCATCCTTTTACTATGGAGGTTGCTACTGACAATCTTATTCTTATAAAATCATTGATTCGTAATTGCACGTTGAACCTAAACGATTATAACTTTTCTGTAGATCTTATACCCGTTTTTAGGAACCTTATGAATCGAGTTGGTAAACCTTTCTTGGATCAATTCGTAATTGTTTTTCATCGATAACATACTCACATATACCACAACCAGAAACCCTCACTTGAAGTAATTTCGGGGCGAACTTTTCTAAAGTAGGGGAGACCGTAACATTTGCACGTTTTCTAATTTTATCGTAATTTCATTTTAGTCCTCATATTACGATCTTTTGAAATTTCTAATAAAACTTAAGTGGCGTTATTCGTTAAATCTTATTTATATACGTTTTATTATAAAACTTTAAATAAATTAGTCGAGGGATGTTGGAAAACATCAAGGTTTACGATGAAAAAGATAAAAACTTGATAATGTTATGTCGAGTTTATAAAAGAGAAAAAAAAATATATAGTTTTAAAGTTTTAAAAGGTTTGGTTAAAAAATATTATCTTTGGTTAAGTTTTATAAGAAATCAAGGGACTAAACTAACCAAACTAACTTGAGGGACCGAAATTGTCATGTTTCAAAAAAAAAAAAAATCTGGGCTGTTACTATTCACGTTTTTCCGGCGAAAGTCCGGCGAATCTCCGGCGAGCTTGTTTTCTTGATCTTTATTGCGTTTTAACATGAATTAATTGTGGGTTTACGTTTTTCTCCAACTTAATGATACGTTTCCCCTTAGAAATTAAGATGAAACAAGCGTTTTTAAGTGATTTATAATCGGGTTTTATACTTGTAACCGCCGGAATATTAAAACTTGGTGAAACGCCCTATTTACAAGATCACTATATAATCCAAGCATAGGGTTTGAGTCCTGTGCTCATTCCCTTCAAAACCCACTAAGATACACCCAGTAAAAACGTCTATAGAGGCGCCACATCGTGATAGTTGGTTCGGACCTTGAAGTTTCGATTTCGGCCAAAATACGTATTGTAAGCTCTTGTTTTTGGTGCCATTTTACTCCTTTAATCATGTCCTTTAAAAGCCCTATGAATTCGGGGTCTAACCATTACGAATTGAAGGTCTTGAAATCTAGGTTTAGGGTTATGATTTGGGGAAGAAGATGAAGTGTAGGTGTAGTTTAAATATATTTTTTTGATATTTATTAACAAAGTAGTGTGTTGGTCTAGTGGTTGTGTGTGAATGGTTGTACACAAGATGCACAGGTTCGATCCTCACAGCCACGTTTTTTTTTTCTTCTTTTTTCTTTTTGCTTCTTTTTTTTTTATTGTTTCTACTTATTTATAATTATATATATTAGTTAAAACCTTATAATATTTCTAGAAAATTCATTTTTACTCCAAAAATTATGAAAATTTAGGTGAATATCTTGACACCCTAAAGAAAATTGTAGTATTTTTATTTTCTGAAAAATATATTATTTTCGTATTTTTCTTGATTTAATTTGTTTTAAGCATAATTAAATGATTAAAAATTAATTTTAAGTGATTTTAACCTCAAATTTTCTGGGAATTTATTTATATTAATAATAAACTGAAATAAGATTTAATTTTTCAGAAAATGATTATTTTTGTTATTTTTACTATTTTTTATCATTAAAACCCTATTTAAACTCATTAAATACGTTTTAAATGCAAATAAATTGAAAGAAATTATGGAAATATTATTTTCAGTATTTCACATCATAAAATAGTTATTTTTCATAAAAATATCATTTTTGGATCATATCTCGTATTATTTATTCTATTTATATTTAAGTTAGATATAAAAAATTGTTTAATTAAATATAAATCATTAAATCTATTTCGTGGATATTTTTCTATAAAATAGAAAATCTTTCTAAGTGTGGGAGACAAAAGTGTTTTAGTCACATAATTAATTCTATATCGTGATATAATTATTTCAAAACTATTGGTTAAATTATTATCAAAAACTTCATCTTCCCTACACAAGTCTAGTAAACCCTAATGCCTTAGATTTTGGTTTCCTTAGACTTTTAAGTTATTTTTTTTATCCTCATTGGTATTCTATCATATATAGGTTGAGTTCTTCGGAATTCTAAGACCTTTCGAAGAACTTTCGTGGAAATTACAATTAGCGAAACTGTGAGTATATCTTTCCCCTTTTTACTGTTTTACATTTTGGGGTGACTCATGTACTTACAATCAAGTTTCTATTTCTTTTACTAAATGCAATTCTCATGTATGTTTGCTTTATGTTAATTTGTGTGTCTATGACTTGTCAAAATCATTAACCTTTGAGGGCCTGGCATTTCAATGAATAATACTATGGTATATACCCCTTGTGACTCTGTTGAGAGACCTTGGTCATTGTCTTGTGATTCATATTACTCAAAAAAATGTTTTGATTCTTGATTCTTGATACTTATTTCTTAGGGTTGATTTTGAACGGACATTACTTAAATTACATAATTGCAAATGGTATACATCACAAGAATTGCGAAACGTTTTGTACTATATATATCAAACAGATGTACTCACCAATACATTATATGTGTTGACAAATTATTTTGTACATGTTTCAGGTGACATTTGATCTTACTTGCTTTCACGCTTAGGCTGGACCTAGTGCTTAAATAAAAGTTGAACATTTATTTTCTATGTTTGAGATTTCTATTTAGACTCTTTGTATTTCGTTTTGAATAATGGAAGTTATTTGCTATTAATATTTAAATTTTAGTCCATGTGCTTTTGAACAATCGACACTACGTGACACCTCGATGTTTCCGCCATCGGTTGGGGTGTTACATCATGTAACACCCCAACCGATGGCGGAAACATCGGGATGTCACGTATTGATGATTGTTCAGTAGCACATGGTAAATAATAAGTTTCAATAAATGATTTAAATGAACTACATACAATTGTTCTAAAAATTTGTACATCAAAATGAAAAATACTAGCTACGCATCTTCAAGCATTAACTCTAATCTTCGAATAAGCCATAACCTGAAACATGTTAAGTTTGAAAATATTTTGGGTCAACAAAAGTTGGTGAGAATTACATAGTTTTTGATAATTGAATAAAAACTTGTACAATTCGAGTGTCATGGCAAGTCTAGTCCATATGTGAAAACAAAACAATCGGATAAATCGAGTGCATAATCAAACCTTGTGACTAGAATATTGTGGTCCATCCCATACGCTCATGGTTCACTCGATTATGTTATAAATTCGATAACAATCACCCACGCTACCTATGTAGGAGGTACAAGTATCCGGGTGGGATTGTCAGTCCAATAGAACTATCATTGTATACCGTCGGCTGATCAATGTTAATGATTATGCTAGAATATTGTGCTTACCCTAGTAATGTTTAAGACATAATGCAACATAGAATAACACATAGACACTTGTGATTGAATTGTAAATTGAATGTTGTAACATGTTTCAACCCAAAAAAAATAGTGAATGGAAAAGGGGCTATGTAAACTCACCTTAGGTGCTTAATGAGTTCGTGCGTTTTCTTGAGCGTGCAAACACTTAGTAATAATGCCTTGGAAAACTCGGAACTAGCTAGAGGAGATAATGATGGATGTAAACTTTAGTATGTGGGAGATGGGATAATAATGTTTTTTTTTATTGAATGTTATAAAGAGTTGAATGGTAGGCTATTGTATTTATAGTGTAGAAATTGTAGTTGTAATTAGGGGCTACTTTGACTAGGCTAGAATTTAGGAACAACTTTGACTTGACTAGAAGACCATATTTACTAACACTTTGACTTGACTAGGAGACCATATTTACTAACACTTTGACTTGACTTGACTAAGAGACTACATTTGACTTTTCAGGTTTGACTAAGGGACCTTGAAAGGGTTTAAGTTTAATTGGTTTTAATTAACATCACAAAACACCAAATGGTGTAGTGGTTTGTGTGGTGTGGTTAAGGTTTAGCCCGCCAGGGACTCGGGTTCGAATCCTGGCTCAGGCCAACATTTTTTTTAACGTTTTTAAAATCAGAATTTTTAATAAAATCCAATTTAATATTGATTATAAGTCATTATTTAAACAAAAAAATTAATAAAATGGATGGGAAAGATAATGTAAACATGAATCGGATGAATAAACGAGGGAGTTCTATATATATAAAAAAAATTGTGTGATGTTACAGTCTCCCCTACTTTTAGGAACTTCGTCTCGAAGTTTATTAAAAACACAGGGTTGAGGATGATTAGGTAGAAATTAAGTCAACTGGGGTTTGGAAAATTTGGGTTAAGGCACAACATGAATTTATAGGTAATAGAATAATCTGTTTCGAATAATTTGGATAAAAGGTTTTATATGTGTGAGTTTTAAGGGTTGGATTAGGTTCGTCTGAAATAGCAAGGAGAATAAGAATCTAGCAAAACACTAAATTAAGTGTTAGGAAAGAAATGCTTGAGTTGATTGACTATAGAAAGACTAAATGAACTACCAGGTAACTAGAGTTTATAATTGATTATCTACCGAAAACCTTGATAGAATTTCACACTACCTTAACGTACCTGTAAATTCATGATTACGTTCCGGACCGCAATCACCAATTTACCTTACATTAGGGTTTTGTGTCCTTCTATGACTCTAAACACATATGTAAGTAATGCAAAATAACCTTGTGATTGAATCTTTGTATCAATGAGTCTAATAAATCTTTGTATCAAAGTACATGTATGATGTATCCAAAAATGAGTCCAACTGTTGAGCAGGAAAAGACCTCTACCAGTCAGTGAGTAGGAACCTCCACCGATTGTTGAGCAGGTGCGATAGCCTCTACCAGTCGTTGAGCAGGTTATTAGAACCTCTACCGACTGTTGAGCAGGCATGATGACCTCTACCAATCGTTGAGCAGGTTGTTAGGTACTCTACTAACTGTTGAGCAAGTACTTCATCCTCTACCAGTTGTTTGATTAAGTGTAACAATTGTTTTTTATTTAACACATAACTTGCAAGTTCGTAATATATATACATGTAAGTAAGTTTGTAAATGCATCAAGTATAGCATGCGAGTTGTAATAGAGTTGTCCTAGACAAGATTAATGACTCTAGGTGTGTTTATAGCAAATAGTTTATATTCCATGCTTTCAAGTATCATGAATAATCAAATGTTCAAGTAGATAATCAAATCCTCATGTATAACTAAGAATCAAGTTTTATGCAACGAACAATCAAGTTTTCAATAGTCTGATTATCATAGGGATCAAGTTCATGTTCCAGAAGGTGAAGAATATGAATTTAGTTCTTGAGAGGATGATGAAGAACTCAAAGCATCATCAAGGTTATGAAATATAGTGAACGTGAAAATAGTTAATAAAGGGTTTATTTTATAGTAAGGAGATTATGTAGCAGTGTAAATCGTGGGGTTTGGATCAAAGGTTAGAATCTAGCGTATGAGAAAACATGATTGTGATAAATACCAAAAATTGTAAAAGTTCGAACAAGTTGAAAATAATTAGGTGGCAATAGAGATTAAATTTTGTTCATGAGGATGGAAAGATCTTATCATTTTTCTTTTTAAAACTGGTTTCTTATATAAAACAAAAGTTGCTAAATAGTACAAACTAAGTGGCTTTAGATCAGAATATTTTAGTTTAGTCAAAGATTTTAAACACGACGTTAGGTTTTATAGATCAAGGTGACATTATATCAAAAATCCTTTGTTATGCTAATAAATAAACATTTGGATTTAGAAATTAAGTTTGAGGATCTCTTATAACAAAATTATGTATTTTCCATGGTTTATAGGTGATGAAAATTTTGACAATATTAAGAAATCTTTAGTGTTGGGCTAGGGTCTACCCAGGTTATGAGGTTACAGTTTAGAAATATGTAACATGTTGAAAAATGAAATAATATGAGTTGGGGAGGGTGTTGAAAATAATCAAACATGTGGCTAAGATGGTACGATGAAATGTGATTGTGAAATCCATATATGATTAGGAAATGGGATTGATTTAAGCTATAAAATTTTGAGATTTTAGAGCTTAGTTTTAAGGAAAGTGAGTGTAATCATATATTCATTAATTAAAACGAATAAACGAAAACGTTGACTTATCAAAGCTTCTAGATTTTAATAACATAGTGAAAACATGCTTTAGCCTATAAGTGAACACTCATCCCGAGAATTCCCAGGTAGGCATCCGAGTCCCTCGTCTGATTGGGATTTATGCGCAATGCCAGTCCTAGACAGAAAACTCAGAATACAGGCGTTCACCCTTCCAGATTGCACGTGTTCGTTATTAGAATATAGAGCTTTGACGAGATTTATAAGGTATTTCAGGTTAGGATCTGAGAATTTTGTTCCAGTTATGGAGAGCAAACATCTTGTAGGGACTAGAGTAGGGATAAGAAGTAGGATAGAGGTAGAGAATAGAAACAAGTAGAGTTGCAAGTAAAAGGAGCAAGTACTGGTTATAATCCTATGGTTATAGACTAGATTATTTTTCTAATAACCTAATTCCCTATAACCATGGCTCTGATACCAATCTGTAACACCCCAACCGATGGTGGAAACATCGGGATGTCACGTATTGATGATTGTTCAGTAGCACATGGTAAATAATAAGTTTCAATAAATGATTTAAATGAACTACATACAATTGTTCTAAAAATTTGTACATCAAAATGAAAAATACTAGCTACGCATCTTCAAGCATTAACTCTAATCTTCGAATAAGCCATAACCTGAAACATGTTAAGTTTGAAAATATTTTGGGTCAACAAAAGTTGGTGAGAATTACATAGGTTTTGATAATTGAATAAAAACTTGTACAATTCGAGTGTCATGGCAAGTCTAGTCCATATGTGAAAACAAAACAATCGGGTAAATCGAGTGCATAATCAAACCTTGTGACTAGAATATTGTGGTCCATCCCATACGCTCATGGTTCACTCGATTATGTTATAAATTCGATAACAATCACCCAGGCTACCTATGTAGGAGGTACACGTATCCGGGTGGGATTGTCAGTCCAATAGATCTATCATTGTATACCGTCGGCTGATCAATGTTAATGATTATGCTAGAATATTGTGCTTACCCTAGTAATGTTTAAGACATAATGCAACATAGAATAACACATAGACACTTGTGATTGAATTGTAAATTGAATGTTGTAACATGTTTCACCCAAAAAAAAATAGTGAATGGAAAAGGGGCTATGTAAACTCACCTTAGGTGCTTAATGAGTTCATGCGTTTTCTTGAGCGTGCAAACACTTAGTAATAATGCCTTGGAAAACTCGGAACTAGCTAGAGGAGATAATGATGGATGTAAACTTTAGTATGTGGGAGATGGGATAATAATGTTTTTTTTTATTGAATGTTATAAAGAGTTGAATGGTAGGCTATTGTATTTATAGTGTAGAAATTGTAGTTGTAATTAGGGACTACTTTGACTAGGCTAGAATTTAGGAACAACTTGACTTGACTAGAAGACCATATTTACTAACACTTTGACTTGACTAGGAGACCATATTTACTAACACTTTGACTTGACTTGACTAAGAGACTACGTTTGACTTTTCAGTTTTGACTAAGGGACCTTGAAAGGGTTTAAGTTTAATTGGTTTTAATTAACATCACAAAACACCAAATGGTGTAGTGGTTTGTGTGGTGTGGTTAAGGTTTAGCCCGCCAGGGACTCGGGTTCGAATCCTGGCTCAGGCCAACATTTTTTTTAACGTTTTTAAAATCAGAATTTTTAATAAAATCCAATTTAATATTGATTATAAGTCATTATTTAAACAAAAAAAATAATAGAATGGATGGGAAAGATAATGTAAACATGAATCAGATGAATAAACGAGGGAGTTCTATATATATAAAAAAATTGTGTGATGTTACAAATCATTCGCAGCATTTGGCGCATGCAGCTGACGATGATGCTACCAATGATTGGTATTTGGCTTATCACCAAGACTACTACAGACCTGTTGGGGATTATTACACACACACGTCTCATTACACACCTGAATGGGTAAAAGGTTATGAAATGGATCCTGGTGTAGAGTATGAAGCTTGGTCTAATGGTGAGGCTACTCGGGCCATGGAGTGGGAATGGGCAATGCACGACCCATGGGAGGATGAACGTGGAACGAATTTTGATTGCTCCTTTGATTCCATTTTTAGTTACTAGGTGTTTTAGGTTTTAGTTATATGTACTTTGCATTTATTTATGTAATTTGCGGTCTTTTAATGATTTAACTATTTACATCTGTATTTTTATAAATTGTATGCTTATGCTCCGTTTTGCACATGTTTATATTTGTATAAATGTTTTTATTTTGGTTGTGTTACAAGTGCTGTTACAATCGTGTTACGTTATGTTCCGTTTTCACACTCCTATTATTTTTCATGAAAGTCAACATGTTAATACACTTGGTGCACCATTACTCATTAATGTTACTCTATCCGAGGAAATGTAACATTTTTGCGAGTGATAGGAGGGTTAATAATGTGCAAACATCTGATATACGCGTTTTTTTGTCATTAAGATTAATATAGCAAGTTATGTGGCTGTATGCACCATAATGTGTGACTTTGTTTATTATATTTTACAAGTACCCATTAAGATTAACATAGCAAAGTTATGTGTCTGTATTTCTTTTCACTATAGTTACCACATTTAAGTGGTTACCTAACACCATAATTTAACTCATCCACCAAACATTTGTCCCAATTTAATAAAACTATGCCAACTTTCAACCTTTTGATCCCATATATACTGATAAGATCTAAGGTTATCAACATATCCTTACATATCCACATAAAAAGTAAATTACACCCAATACCAAAATGTCCAAAGGGTTAAATATTGAGTTTCACCTACCCAAGACTGAAATATATATATATATATATATATATATATATATATATATATATATATATATATATGACTAGAAAACCCCTCCCAGTTAAAGAAACTTTGAAAAGCCAATACAAGGTCATGGTTCTCCATGTCACTCATTCTTGCAACCTAATACAAGATCATGGTTTTCCTAACACCATAATTTAAGTGTGTGTGTGTGTGTGTATATATATATTCTCAAAAGTACAAAACACCCCCTCCACTTTTGATATTAGGTAACTTGCTCCCAAAGTTACCAGGTTACATTTTAACTAAATGTCAAACAACTCCCTCTAAACTTATTAACCAAGATTTGGGCGCTAACTTGTTCGTTGGCTTATTCGATACAAATTCAAATATAACAAATACACGGGTAATTAAATATTGGATTTTTGGGATGATAAATGTGACGAACTAGGACCGGCTCAAATCCAGTGGGAAAAGGGGTGTCAGAGGGTGGCTGAGATGGTCCACCAACCTCAAATGTAGAGGGAACCTCATCGTCTAAATCCTTGTTGCTGAATGCAAGAAACCCATCAACAGTAGACAGGAAGGTCCTCTTGTGGACTTAGGACCTCTCCAACAGCTTCTAGATGGTTTAGGATCCTCTGGTGCTGATGTTGCTAGAGCAACTGGTGCAAGCTGAGTGTAAGCTCGTTTCCTTAGCGTGTACATCATGCGTACCCCACCGGGAATCGGGTAGAATGAGCAGTATTAAGGCACACGTGGGTGCCACCACTCGCAGGGCCTCTAGAAGTACTGGGTTGGCCACCTCCTCTGCCTCTCCAACTGGCATGTCATCATCATTGTGTGAAACTGGATAGTCTCTCTGTATGACATCTTCTTGCATATCCTCCTTAGGATCTAATACGAGATGGTCTGTCTTATCATCCTGATGACCATGAGGACTATCGGGCACGATTTGGATCTCCTTCTCGGTGTCGGATAAGATAATCAGGTCAATGCTTGGTGCCATGATCCTGTAAATCAATAGCACACGTGTGTGTAAGTAATCATGCAACTTAAATACTATGCTTACTCATGTATATGATGTGTCTGGCATGGAACTCGTGTAGCGCATCAGGATGAATGGTGTTTTTCCATCTTATGAAAACGTTTTGAAAACTATTTTGTTTAAGTTATAGTTTAACTAAAAAAGAATCTTAGTTCATTATAACCTCGTGCTCTGATACCAATCTGTCACACCCCACCTAGGCGGAAACACGGAATGCGACTTCAAAAGGTTTTCAAGCACAAGAGTCACGCAAAACATCGAATTCCTAAAATTCAAAGATATTATAAAGATAACAATGTTTAAAATTTCAAAAGATAATATTTTCTTAAAACCATAATTTCATATGATATAGTTCTAATATCATTTGAACAAAAGACCGGTTTAAATATCCCACGATGCCAACACGCAACTCCCCAAGTTCCATGCTATTGGTTTAATTGCCAAAAAACATGCAAGTAAAATGTGTCAACAACAATGTTGGTGAGTTCACGAATTTTGATGAATGGATGTGTAAACCATGGTAGACTGAACCATTGCCTAGCAAAGATAATGATTAATATGTGACTGACATGAGCCCGTAACCAAACCTTGACATGTTGTGCCTCGCGCCCATTATACACTAAAGATAATGAATAAATTTGAAATACAAGCACTATCTTGATGACTACAATCCGGTTAGAGCGACTAACCAAGAGTGGGGGTGTACCCCAATAGATCTATTCTGGTGTTTTTGGCCAAGTCCATAGCCAATGGTTACAGTGAAATGTATGACACGAGGGCTTATGACTACTCTGGACCTTATTGTCTCATGTTCACATAATAGTCAAAATGTAACTGAACTTGTATGCATGTTTTTCGCCCAAAAGTATGAAAACGGTAAAAAAGGGCCATGAGAACTCACCTTATGTTTGACTACAAATATGGGACCGTGTCTGATGTGCTAGTGTCTGTACGAATGTGCCCTATAATATTAAGGACAACTTATGTCTGTGTACGTGGTTATTTACCATGCAAGTTGTTCACCCAATTTGTATGTCTTTGGACTATGTGTATAGTGTTATTGTCCATACATGTGACGATTACTACGTATTATTGTTTGTACATTTAAAATGATGTATAGTTTTAACTTGTGTATCTTGAAAAACCCTTGTTACTCTTGTTGTTCATAGCCATTAAATAATCAATCTTTGTCAAACCGGGTTCCCGAGTCACTATATGTTACCATATGATGTCTCATGTTAATACATGTTAGGGATTTGTGATGAAAATTGGAGGGTTAACACATGTTTTGTGCTTCTTGTGCTAAAAGCCTGATTGACACATGTTTGACAATCGTTAACATATGTTTCTTAGGAAAACTACCATTTAGTATATGTTATGTTATGTTTTGAGTTGAAAACGACTTTTATGGATCTTGTCCATCTTTATACATACTCGCAAGTCCTCATTATAGTATGGTGAGTATGTATGTGTTTATAAATGTGCACATACGTGCGTGTATATGAAGCATTTTGCATATAGGTGCGAGTGTACATATTGTGGTTAGATGTCGAATTTTCACAAGATTAGTCGAGTAAATCATGTTGTAGTCATGTGTGTGTGGTGTACGTGTGTGGTATGGAGTCGGGTGAACCGTGGGTCTATCATGATAAATGAATATCAGAGAATGGAGTTTGTTTTGGCATACCTCAACACAAATCGAAAGACCAAGCTAATATTCGAGTTCCTAGGCCAATCTTCTCCATAATGCAACCTCTAGATGCTCGAACAATCTTGTATATGGATGATGGTGGTGGTTTACGATCGAAAGGAGGCCCAGGTGTGGTGTTTGGGTTCGCCGAGAGCTAGGGACAAGAGATGAGAGTCTTTTGTGTGTTTGTGGTATTGTAAGGTATGTGAAATCCTCATGGATCTTTGGGGTCTGTTATATAGTTGAAGAGGGTAGGAAAGAGAGTGTATTTGGTTGGTTAATATTTAGGGAAAGTCAATGTGCATGGAATGATGGAGTGTAAAAGGTGGTTGCCAACTTTATATAACAAGTTGACCTTCTTGTTTTGTTGGTTCATGTATGGAAACCCATAGCCAATTCTTAGGAAGGAACAAGGTCCTTTTGGATGGTCAATGTGTGTTGGGAGGAGTTGTGGGTTGATTAAGGTTCCATATTAGTGTAATTCATAGGTTAAAGTGTGTTTTGGATAGGATCATTGAGTTATGTGTACATGAAATGTATGGGTGTGTGGGTGTGTGTATGTGGTCTCATGGGTGTGTGTGTGTGTGTGTGCATAGGTGTCGTGTGTATGTGTGTGTGTATATAACATTGCATTGGTTTTGTTTTGATCACACACATCCTCTTATGTATACATGTATCGCATGGATGCATAATGCGGCTTTTGTTTTGTCTCAATCACACACACACACACACACACATATATATATATATATATGGTCGTGTGTATGTATACAAAAGTGTTGGTGTTGAAGCTTTGTCTTGTTTATAAATATACATATGGATAGGCCGAAATTTACATATGTGTTCATATAATATGCATTTTGAAATTCAATGAATCTATACATATGTGAAAATCCTATTTGTTACATGTTTATTTGTACATGTTTTGTGTTTTGGATGTTGATTATACATGTTTAATGATAATAGGGTTTGATTTCATAGATTTCATGTGTAAATCATGTTTAAACATATGTTTGAATTGTGTATTAACACACATTACATATTTTCTGGATTTGAATTGATCAATGTTAAAACTCAATGTATTGACATGTGTAATCATGTTTTGTTTGTATGTAATAATTGGACATTCAGTTGCTCTCTGTTGAGCAGGTGACTGTCTTGATTGCTCTTGCCAACTATTTTTGGATTAATCAGGTGTTGCATGCGTAAATGGAAAATGTAATAAATTCCTGAAACTATTTGGGCTTTCCTAGACTCGGGATGACATAGTTACTGTAAATATGTATAATGCATAACTGAAAATGACATAATTATGAGAGTGTGTATGGATCTTGACCTAGGAATACAACGGGTGTCATAAGTAACCCTTAATGTCCATCGTCTTTCACCCGAAAGTCACCATAGTTGTCGTATTCTCTCTCTCTACATCTAAGCAATCAATCGGCAATCCCTAAATGCCCTCCTCTGATTGTCCTCTGTTCCGCCGTGGTCAACCGAAGACCCACCGGTCTCCCCACCATCGGTCTCTCTATCTCTAAATCTTTCTCTCTCACTCTCTTTATCTATTTTTCCTATGCTTCTTTCTCTCTCTATTCTCTCTCTCTCTCTCTCTCTCTCTCTAGCTTTGCAGATATGTATGTAAAGTGTATGTGTGTGTTATGCGTGTGAGGTGGGAAGGGTTTATAAAAGAGTTTGTGTGTGTGTGTGTCTTAATAACACTACTAGAAAAAAGGCCTATCTTGACACACATTTTATGACACACACTCATTTATGACACTCAAAGCGTGTGTCATAAAAAAAATGTCATGGTTTATAAAATCTTATTAATTAATGACACTAGTTTTTTTGTGTGTCATGAATTTAGTGTCAACAAATAGAAAAGATGACACTATAATATATTGTGTGTCATCTTTTCATGTCATAAATATATTTTTCAAAAAATTCTAATCTCCCTCCATATAATCTTATTCCCTCTTCCCCTAAAAATTCCAATCTCCCTCACATATTTTTCATTCTCTCCCAATCTTGAACTTCTCCACAAAACCCTTCTTCTCCACCATCTTCTTCTACCAAAAAAAAAAAAAAAAAAAAAAAAAAAAAACACCCACCAACACTTAGAACCCTTCTTCTCCACTATCCTTCTTCCGAAAACAAACCCACCCACACCCGTAAGCCTTCATCTCGACAAGATCTTGAAAGGATTGTACCCTACCCCAAATTTACATCAAATCTGCGTTAATAAATCAGACGAAATTAGCTGTTTCGAGTTGATTAATTGTTGAATCTGATCCGTTATCATGGATCTGAATCCGGTACGTTTCACTAACCTTTGTTTCCTTTCTAATTTTGTACGGTTCATGTATTATTAGGTATTTACATATTAGAACGGATCTAGGGCAAATGTGTTGTTGTATTGTTTCTGCTGCTTGTGGATATTATTAGAACAGATCTAGGGCAAATGTGTTGTTGTATTGTTACAGGTATTGAATAGGAACAGCAGGAAACCATTACATTGTTCACTACGGACGAGCTTGTTTAAATCGGAGGATTGATGGTTCCTAAGCGGGTCCCTTCATCACAGGTTTATTACTATTTGTGTCTTTCATTATGTTGCTTAAAATTTGAAAGAGTGATGATTGAGGGTTTTTAATAAAAAAAAAACTGATGGTTCACAGGGTGAAGGAAAGAGGGGTTTTGAAGGATTATGGTTTAGGAAAATGTTAGAGATACAATCGAAGCATAGGAGGAAGAAGAAGCAGGCAACACTTATAACATCTTAGATTTGCAGGTATTATCCTTTTAAATTACATGTAGCAACGTCAATCGGTCATGTTGGTTTGTCTTTTAATAAAAAAAACTGATGGTTCGGGACTTATTCGTTCAGATATCTTATTACTAAAACTGTTAGTTTCTCCATTTGAATGATATGTGGCATTTTAATTTAGTTCTTAGTGATTTATACATAACTAGTAATTTGGATTTGTGGTTGTGCAGTTGAATGGACACTGGATACATCAAGGTTTGTGGCTTATGATTTTTTTTATTCATAGTAAAGCATAGATTCAGGGAGCTTGTTCTATGTAATTCAGAGGTGATTTTGAATATATAAAAATAAATGGTTTGACGTGAATAATAATTGGTTTACCCCATAGTTGTTAATAGCGACGGTAGCGCCCGCGAAAGCGTCGCGTATCGGCTAACCGTCACTATGTGGTGTTTAACGAGGCAATAGTGTGAAAATAGCGACTTACCCAAGAAAAGTGAGATTGGTTCAAATGGGTCATTTAAAAAATGAGATCAGTTTAAACGGGTCATTTTCAAAATGAGATTGGTTCAAATGGGTCTTTTTAAAAATGATCACAAACTTCCTTCATTTCTATATAGAATGGCTGAATGTTTCACATAAGATGAATGTTTTTTGTTGTTTAGTTTTATTCACATGTACAGATAGCTTTTTTTTAAGAGTTTGTTCTGTTCCTTTTAGAAATTTTGGCTATTAGTTAGCAATACAAAAAATTATTTATCGTTCTTTTGCGCCAATAGGGCTACAGAAGTTTGCTTTTTGAACGCTACTAGAAGAGACAAAGACATGTACTCTTAAGAATAATCTAGTTAGCATGAGAAAGACCTTGATGTTCTACAAAGGGTTAATATCTAGTTGAAGAGTTTTGGCCCAAACTAGCCATTTCACTGGTGTGAGATTTAGTTTCAACTTTTAGGAAACTCAAGTAATATGACATTATTGCAAGTTATGCATGGGTGGAACTAAGAATAAACAAAATTGGCACCCTTATTCTTGGAAGAAGCAGCCATTCCATGTTTTTATTGTATGTGTAGATTATCAAAATTTAAATGGATCTTTTGATAATGCAAATTGTCTATGTAGCAGGTAACATGGCGACGCCAGCTGCATAAAAGAATACCAGTTACGTTTTGCTAATGAGCAATGGTTTAACTAATCGATTGTCAACTTTTAACCGCAATTCAAGTGATTAAATAGGCAAAAAAAGGTACTTTGTAATTTGTATACACTTGATAACAACACAACACAATTAGAGCACATGCTCGATCTGAAGCCCTAGTCTGTTCGCAGGCTACATCGACTTCGATCGATCCATTTTTCAGCTTTTTTTTATCCTTGCGTGACCTTGTTCTACTACCACTACTTTTAGCCATGGGAGATCAATCTCAGAAACAAACCAACACCCAATTGCATCCGGTCTACACCGTAACCGAGATTACTCGAAAGGTTCGTGTGCTTGACGGTGTGAAGATGACTTATTCCTCGTGGGTGAAAGCCTAGGCTAAAATATATTTAACAAGTTGGTTGATCCACTGAACGGTTTTCTTATGCAGGTAAAAAACCAATGCTCTTTATTATGATTTCGAAAACTATGTTATTGCATACATATGTTCACAAAACCACATTCATTAGCTAAGAACTATATTATAAAACATTGCACAGTTTACACTACTTCGGTTTGGAAAATGTGAGATGCAGTTTTATGGGTCTTGTTTTTTTCAGCCAAATGTTTCTTTGTTAATTAACTCAATTTTTTCTACTCAAAATCTCAGATGTTTCAAGTCTAGTTACTGGATGTATTTCTTTTAACATTTTCTTGATTTAATTGTTTTATCAGGTTGGGCGAGGAAAAAATGGATACGCGGATGTGGACATTGATGAAATTCGTGAAGAATGTTCAAGTTATGCTGCAACCTTCATTTTCAAGTGATTCGTACGTTTAGGTCTAGAATAACGTAATGTATTGACACAATACTTTTGTAACCGTTTAATACTTGTGGTAGGATTCGACGAATGCTTATATTATAATGGGTTTTTTGGTGGTATATATAATATATGCAATTTTATTATAAAATTTATTAATTTTGTTATTATAAATCTAAATCCAGGGTTATTACTAATTTTGCAAAAAAAAAAAAAATTAGGTAAAAAAAGCATGACACGCAAAATAAGTGTCATAAAGGTGTGTCGTAAATGCATGTCAAAAAAGAGTGTCATAAAAGTGTGTCATGAAAGAGTGTCATAAATGCGTGTCATAAAAGAGTGTCATTAACGCGTGTCATTAAAAGATGACACGCGCTTGCATGTCATAAAAATTTTATGATATGTTCTTCCTTGACACTTTTTGTTGGGTTATATCGAGACCACAGTTACCAGATCATAGTCTTTTGATAGGTTGTTGAATAGTTTGTAAGTAGAAGGGCTGGTTATGTAATTATGACATAGTTATGTGTACAAAACCCTAGGCTGCGCACTTAAGGACGGGCCCTGCGCACTTAGCTTAAGTGCGCAGGCCCATCTGACCTGCTATATAAAGGATGCTTGTGTGCAGCTCTAGGGTTGGGGGTTTTGGATATTATCTTGGTAGCACAAGTTAAAGGGTGCGTACTTATTCTGTGTAATCCATGGTTCTTTGATGTTAATCAGTAATGGAAAGCTTGATTCTCTTTATCTTGTGTGTCGGTTTTGCTAGTATTATCTAGTATCTTTGTTTCTCAAGATTAATCACTTAAAACACCTAACAAATAGGTGTTTCTAAGTGATAACAATCTCTTGCACTCAACAAGATCTAGTATTTGGGACTTACAATTTGGTATCAGAGCCTTTGTGCTCTAGATTGTATCTATTTTAAGATACCAAAACCCTCATCTTGTTAGTTTTTATTATCAAGATTTTTTTTTATGAACTTTTAAATTTGGGTGTTTTTCTTATATTTTTGCTTCAAATTTCGTGGAATTGTGTTTCTGAAAGTTAAAAGTGGTTCATTTTAAGTAGAAATTTCATCCAAGCACTTCAGAATGGAATGAAAAAGTTTTGGATAGAATTCAGCTGAGTTTTTGTGTTTTTTCACAGCCCGTTTTGCGCACTTATTTCATATGTTGAGCACTTATTTCATACGTTGAGTACTTATTTCTTAGTGTGAGTACTTAGCTCATAAACTGCATACTTGTGCTTATCTGAGTACTTAGACCTTTTATTTTAGTACGCAACTAAGTCTGTGCGTACTTATTGCTTTTCATTGTCTTGAGCACTTAACAAGGGTTTCTGTGCACTTAAACAGAAATCTTGGTGTTGTGCGCACTTATTGAGAGGTGTAGTTTTGAGTACTTGGCTAGGGTTTCTGCGCACTTAAATCTTAAACGAGAGTTTAAGTGTCTGTGTACTTCATTTAGTACGCAGACTGATCAGTCAAGACTAAGCACTTACCATGCCCAAGTGCTGACTGATCTGCGCACTTATCAAGAAACAACAGCCACACGTGTGCTTGCAAGACTGCATACTTATCAACAGACACACATCTTGACAAGGTTGTTTACATTGTTACAGGCGCTGCGTACTTGATCTGGACAACTGCGTACTTGTTGCGCACTTAAGGACTGTGGACAAATTTTCTGGACTGTTAACTATAAAATCTGAAAAACCAAACTCTTAAAATTAACTTAAATCATGGCCGGTAACGATAACCACTCAACTGTAAATCCTATCACTCAACAAGAACTTGAAACTGGAACAACAACTAGAGTTCCTAAGTTAAAAGGTGTAAAAGATTATGGAACTTGGAAGAATCGAATGAGGTCGTTCTTCTATGTCATGGACTTCACCCAATGGACTTCTATCCAGTTAGGTCCACACATTCCAATGAGAACCACTGCCACAGGAGAAGAGTTTAACCCTGATCCAACCACCTACACTGATGTCGATAAACAGCTAGTTCAGAGAGACCATAAGGCTTATGGTGCACTTACCATGGCCTTATCAAACGATGTTTATAACATGTTTGAGGAATATGGCACTGCGCACGATCTGTGGTTTGCGTTAAACGAGTACTATGAAGGGAATGAAGAAATGCGCCAATATAAGCAAGATATCGAAAGAATATGACATGTTTGGTAGCATTCGTGGTGAAAGCTTGAGCTCGCATATCGAAAGATTCATGAGTATGTTAACCAAGATGAAGAAGGCAGGAATTCCCGTCAACAACCGAAATTCCATCAAGAAACTGCTCGACTCCCTGCCCAAAGAATGGAGCATACAGTGCATGTTGATCAGAAAAGAATATCTAGATGCTCAATCTACCTTGGCTGATCTCATCAACACTCTAAAGTCTTTCGAAATGGACATCACCAAAAGGGATATGAACCATACTGCTCCGAAAGTCATGCCCAGCATTGCTATGAAGAATCTGGCATTAATGACCCCCACAAGTAACATGGGTTCAAGCTCGTCACATGCATATGTAGATGCAATGGGTGGTGGTAGTTCAAGTTCGGGAAAGACAGTCTCATACCCTGACACAGTTGCAAAGACACTTAACCCACGGCTTACAAAGCTTGCAAACGAACATGTTGAACTCTTCAACACATTCATGTCTAGCTTTGAGGCTTTGAAGATAGGTGAAATTAAGAGTGAGATGATGAATCTTGAAGACATGTATCAGGTTGACCCGGATGATATGGAGGAAATGGATTTGAAATGGCAGATGGCCATAATTACTCTGAGGGTGAAGAGATTTCAAGATAGAACTGGTCGAAGAGTTTGTATGGGAAAAGCGGGTTTTGATAAGTCTAAGATTAGATGCTACAACTGCAAGACTCTTGGGCACTTCAAGTATGAGTGCCCCACTCTAAATCAAGCAGAGATCAAGCCTGCAAAAAGGATGGTGGCAATAACTGATGGAAGGAAGCGAATCAACAGAAGGCGTTGGTGGTTGAGGACTTTGATTGGGGAGAGGAGGCTGCTGCGGTTGAAGCTGATGTGAACAAGGCTTTGATGGCCAAAATCTGCACTAAATCCACACACGGCGTGAACTCTCTGGAAGGGTCGTCGGCGGAGATGCCGAAGGGTGGAACGCTGGAGAACGCAGGTCTGAAAGGAGTGCTAGAGGCCGATAAGGGAAAAGAAGCCGCGCCTGAGGAAGCACTCGTAGCCGAGAAGACCTCCACCAGCAAAGCAAATGAGAAGCTGCAGAACGTACCTAAGACAGTTGAGGAAAGAGATCTGGTAAGCATTCCTCTTGAAATAAAATCAAATCTGTGCTCACCAAGGTGTGTTACAGCTGTTGCTTACTATTTGTCCCACAATAGGAAAATTTTAAGAGAAATGGATGACATCCGAAAAATCAACACTGAAATGAAGAAAATGAGTTAGCATATCAGCGAAAGTTAAATGCAACTATAGCTGAAATGCAAACTCTAAAAGAATTTGTTCTGAGAAAAGATTTTTTAATAAATGACTTAACAGAAAAATTAGAAAAATCTAGAAATGAAACAAATCATCTCCAAATTGTTGTGGACAAATGGAATGTAAGCAAGCATGCTCATACAGATATCCTTGATTGCTCAAGGAAATCATTCATCAAAGATGGAATTGGGTATAAGGATAAAAAGGAAATTGTAAAATCTCTGTTTTTACCTTTGAGCAAAAGTGAATATATACCCATTCCAAAACCACATCCAAAAAATGATATTTTTGAAAAAGAATGTGTAAAATCTGAGTCAAACTCTAATATAAGTAAAAGCAGTGCAGATGTGACCCAACAGGATCAGGTGGACGATGATGAGAGTTGTGGTGGACAAACGATGGGGTTAGGTCACCCAGGTGCCAATTACTCTACAGTGAATTGGTTCATCTGGAGTAATGACAAGTCTAAAACTATTTTGAATTCAGATGAATGTAATAACTTAACTAAACTGGATGATTGTAATAGTTTGTCTAGGATGGATAACTGTAATAGTTTATCTAGGCCGGCTGACTGTACTACATTAACTTCTAAACTTGATTTAAAGGGCGTTGTGGACCCTGATGATAGGAAGAATCCTATCAAACGCTCAGATATTTGTGTTGACAATGTTATGCCAGTTTGTGTTGATCTTAATGATGCATTCTCTGATAATGAAAATGTATATAGACCATCTCCGTTTGTACCAGAACTAAAAAGAAACAGGTTCGGAAAATTTTTTACTGATGAAATTCCAGAGTTTACTCCATCATCCACAGATATGTCATGTTCTGAAGAATCACAAAGTGAAACAGATAACTTAATTCCTGAAGAATCACAGAGTGATACAGAAAGCGACATCAGCGAGCCAGACTGCAACACAAATGAAGAATCAAACAACAACAACATTGATGAACCATGTTCCAGTGAAAGCTCATGCTCAAGCAAGATCAAGAAAAGAGCATCACAACCATCATCATCCAGACCCTCTCCAAAGATCAAGCCAAAGCACTCAAAATGCTTTAGATGTGGAAATGAGGGTCATGTGGTTAAAACATGTCATTTAAAATCCAGTGACGTCAAAGCACTAAACTGTCTTTCTGATCAGATTAAAAACCTTCAATAAACGGTAAAATTTTTTGATAAAACCACAAAAATTTTGAAAAGACAAGAGTCAGTTTTGGGTGAAAATCACGACAGATCAAAACTAAACCAGACCTGGATTCCCAAAGTCAATTAAGTAAAGGTTTGAGTCGTGATTGTACATAGAGTTTCTTGTATTTATATGCGTATTTCTTGTGTTTTCTTTTGTATTTCAGAATAAGTTACAGAAATGGTTGATCGCACTCATGAGATATCTATGGCATGTTGATAACGGGGCTTCTAGACACATGACTGGTCTAAAGGAACTCCTCAATAACTATAGATTTATTGATGGAGAGTTCGTTGCCTTCACCGGAAATGAAAAGGGCGGGAAGATAGTAGGAATAGGAGTTGTGGTCTCTGACGCACTGACTTTAGAAGATGTGAATTATGTTCCAGAATTGTGCTACAACCTTTTGAGCATATCACAAGTCTGCGACAAAGGAATATCAGTGTTATTCAATGACATGGAGTGCATCTTTCTGAAGCCTGGATTCATGCCGCCCACCAATATGATCATGCTAAAAGCTCCTAGACAGAATAACACATATGTGATAAATATGAGAGATGCTAAGTCAGAATGTCAAATGACATGCTTACTTTCAAAAGCATCCGAGTCAGAGTCACTGTTATGGCACATGTGATTAGGACATGTTAACTTTAAAAACATTAACAAACTGTCAAAATTAAATCTTGTCAGAGGTCTTCCTTCCAAGTAATTCCCTTTTTCTGAAAAATGTTTAGCATGTGCCAAAGGAAAACAACACAAGAAATCGCACAAGTCCAAAACAGTGAACTCTATAGACTCACCTCTTCAACTATTGCATATGGATCTTTTCGGTCCCATTAGTGTTAAAAGTTTAGCTCAAAAATCTTACTGTTTGGTGATAACAGATGACTTTTCTCGTTTTACATGGGTGTACTTCTTAGAATACAAAAGTGAAGCTGCCGAGATGTTCATGTTGTTTGTTCCTCTCATTGAGAACATAGTAAAGACAAAAGTTAGATCAATCAGAAGCGATCACGGAACTGAATTCAAAAATCAAAGCTTCATGACTTTCTACAACAACAAAGGAATTCATCTTCAGTACAGTGCTACGAGAACTCCTCAACAGAATGGATTTGCTGAAAGGAAGAATCGTACACTTATTGAAGCGGCCAGAACTATGCTAATCGACTCCAAGTTGCCGATCATCTTCTGGGCTGAAGCTGTGAATACCGCCTGTTATGTTCTTAATAGAGTCTTAATTGTGAAGGCACGCGGGAAAACAGGTTATGAATTGCTCTTCAAAAGAAAACCTCTGATTGACTACTTCAGGCCGTTTGGATGCTCATGTACTCTACTAAATAACTATGAGAACATAATGAAGTTCGATGCAGTTGGAGATGAGTGCTTCTTTGTTGGATACTCTTCAAGTCAAAAAGCTTATAGAGTATACAACAAATGCACCAAAATGGTTCTCGAATCTTTCTATGTTGATTGGCATGAATCCAACTCTACTAACACAGGAGACGGTCCTGACTGGTTCTTTGACGTGGATGTCGTTTTCAACAATTTCAATATCATTGAAGAACAAACATCTGACAATCAAGCAGCCAATCCCTCTCCTCTCGAAGATACCATTTACTCTTCTGATGATGATGCTGCACCTTTCACCACCCGATTTTCTCCACTAGTAGCTGATCCAATTGTTCCTCTTCAATCCACAAATGGTGATGCAACTGTTGAGACTACACCATCTCCTGAATGTACTCCAATTTCAGAAGAAACATCTTTAGCACAACAGTCTGCAAATGATCCATCCAGCTCATCAATCCCTGTCGATCACCTTTCAAATCTGCCTTCCCAAGTTCAAGAAGAACCAAACATGGGATTTAAATCATCTAAGAATCATCCTGTTGAGAACATCATTGGACCAATATCTGAGGGTGTTCTCACTAGAAATCAGGCAGATAAGCTTAATATTGCACTCTCGGCATTCTTATCTAAAACGGTACCCTTCAGCATTGAAGATGCTGTCAGAGATGCAAGCTGGGTTGAAGCCATGCAGGATGAGCTGTCTCAGTTTAGAAAGCTCAAGGTTTGGGAGCTAGTGGATCTACCTGAAGGGAAGTATCCTATCGGAACAAGATGGGTTTTTCGCAACAAAATGGATGAACGTGGTGTGGTGATCAAGAACAAAGCTTGTCTGGTAGTTCAGGGCTTTCGTCAGCACGAAGGTATTGATTATGAGGAAGTGTTCGCTCTAGTTGCTCAACTTGAAGCCATCTGTATCTTCTTGGCATACGCCTCATACAAGAACTTCAAAGTCTTTCAAATGGATGTGAAGAGTGCATTCCTGTACGGGAAAATCAAGGAAGAAGTCTACGTCTGTCAACCACTGGGTTTTGAAGACCCTCATCATCCCAGCAAATACTACAAATTGGATAAGGCTCTCTATGGACTTCATCAAGCTCCTCGAGCTTGGTATGAGACCTTATCTTCATATTTGCTGCAAAATGGATACACCAGAGGGAAGATTGACATGACTCTGTTCACCAAAGAAGTCAACAAACATTCTATTCTCGTTCAAATTTATGTTGATGATATTATCTTTGGCTCCACTGATGAAAATTTGTGCAGGGAATTCGAAAGCATTATGAAGTCTCAGTTTGAAATGAGCATGATGGGAGAATTGTCATTTTTCTTAGGCTTGGAAGTTCAGCAGAAAGAAGACGGAATTCTCATCCATCAAGCCAAGTATACAAGAGACATTCTGGCAAAATACAACATGACCGACTGCAAGCCGTCCAACACTCCTTTTGCGGCCCAAACAACACTTGTACCAGATCTTCAAGGCCTTTCAGTGAATCCTCACACATATCGATCAATGATTGGCTCACTGATGTATCTAACAGCCAGCAAACCAGATATTATGTGGGCAGTTGGATGCTGTGCACGCTTTCAGTCAAATCCCAAGCAATCGCATGAAACTGCAGTAAAAAGAGTCTTCCGCTACCTCAAAGGGACACCGAAACTTGGTTTATGGTATCCTAAGAGTGATAATTCTGATTTAATTGCTTACTCTGATAGTGATCATGCAGGTTGTAGGATTGACAGGAAATCTGTCTCTGGTGGTTGTCAATTTCTGGGTAACAGGCTGGTGTCTTGGCAGAGCAAGAAGCAGACTACTGTGTCCATCTCTACTGCTCAAGCTGAATACACAGCTGCATCCAGTTGTTGTTGTCAAGTGTTATGGATCCAAAATCAGCTTTTGGACTACAGTTTGAATGTCATGCATACACCTATTTTCATTGAAAATGATGCCTGTCGTGACATTGTGAAGAATCCAATTGATCATTCTAAAACCAAACACATTGAAATTCGGATTCACTCCATTCGCGATGCTCACGACAAAGGATATATACAGGTGTTGCCAATAGATACTGCTGATCAAAAGGCAGATATCTTCAAAAAAGCTTTTGACAAAACCCGTTTTCATCAGTTGGTAACATGGCTTGAGATGATAAATTTTGAATGATTTAAAAAAAAACGTTACTTGTGCATATTAAATAAAAGAAAAATCTTCTTTTTATTCAAACAAAGATTTTTGGGGCAGAAAGTAAAACCGTTTCATCTCTACTGCAAAATTTCAAAAGAATTAATTCAAGAAATGATAGAAACTAATCATATTTCGTCAGCATGTGAATAGGACCCAGAGGATGTTGTGGCCTCAAGCAACGATGTGTCGGTAGATTCAGCCTGGAATCAAGTAAACTGCTAATAGGTGATTAACAGTAAAGATCTACACGGAAAGCTGGATTCCCACTGTGCTATAGGTCTGCACAAGCTGAGTCCGGTCATACACAGGTTGAGAAACTAAAAGACACAGAAAATTTTGTGCATAGGTAAATCAAAAAGACACCTAAGAGTGCAAGCTACCAATGCGGGGCTAAGAAAATTTATCAACTGAGCAGCAAAAGACACGCAATGTTAGTGATGTGCAAACATATTTAGATAGCTCTCCAAACGATCAGATGATCATCTTCCCTGCTTATGGTAACATAGACCTGAAGCTCTCATCATCTGATCAAGATAATGATCATCTTCTCTGCTTATGGTAACATAGACCTGAAGCTCTCATCATTATATTTCGATAAACCTTGAGGATCGGTAGGCCAATACCTAGCACACTGTGGGGTCCATAAAATTTTCGTCAATATTACCGAAGAACATGATAAACAGCATCACCAAACACATGTTGAAAGAGAAAAGGCATGGATTTAAGTGGACAAGCATACCGACAATTGTTCTTAGGCTACAGCTATCCAACGGGAAGTTGAAACGGGTTCTGGAAGGTATGGTTAGTATGATCTTGAATGCAGTAGGTGAGTTTTGGTGAATCCCCACATATTAAAAATGGAATTGGGGTCTTAAACTCTTAGTGGGCCAAAATTTTGAACTGATGCGTACTTAACTGGGCCCTGCGCACTTGACTCAAGTGCGCAGGCCCATATGGCTACTATATATATACTCAGTAAATTTTTTTTAACAGTTTTTATTTTCTTACAAACCATAATCCCTGTTATCATCATCGTTCATCATCACCAAACCCAAATCATCATCGTTCATCATCACCAAACCCAAACCATCATTATCTTTCATTAACCACTATTAATCATCACTGTTCCATTCATCTTCTTTCTTTCTTTGTTGATTCTTACCACTCATTAAGGTAGATTTCTTATACTAATGGTTTTATTGTTGTGATCACAGGATTATCAGCAAACTTATTAGTTTTGTTGTTAAAGTTATAGCTTAAACAATGGGTTTGAACTGTTGAAGATTGCGCACTTAAGGATGAACAGTGTGCACTTGTCTCATAGAGACTGCACACTTGTATCATACTTATTCAAGCCACTGAAACCCTAAATATGTTGCGCACTTGTGCTGCGTATTAAAATCTTAAACGAAGGTTTAAGTATCTGCGTACTTGTCTAGTACGCAGATTTTGACTGTGTTGACTAGGGGTTACCATGCCCGGGTACTGATAAGATCTGCGCACTTGTGATCTCGTGTATCACAAATCTGGTGCCTGCGTACTAACCTAAGTGCTCAGTCAAGTGTGTGAGTACTTGACTGAGTACTTAGATCATTAGCCTTGACTTGGACTGCGCACTTAACATGACTATTCAGACATTTGAACGGACTGTGTATTTAGACTTATCTACCCGTACACTTAAACCTGAACGTTAATGATCTTGAATTGAAAATCAAACGTATCATGGACACTGATAAAACAAATCTATCAAACCTAATCTTATGACTGTCAAAACACAACACATGAAAAACTTAAAAAATTATATAAAATAATTAATAAAATACAGTCTAAGTACGTTGTCCGTCGAAGTCTAAGTCTAAGGTCAGTCGTTTGGTCGTCTACTCATATTCAAGAGATCTAACTTGTTTTTCGTGCACTTGGTCTAAACAGATGGCACTCAATTGGGATCCAAGAGGAATGCACAATCAGCCGATGAATCTTGAGACCGACGATGTAAAGTTCAAAGACGTAGTCACCTGGATCAGACGTAGCAGAGTCGGATACGCTGTGGAGCATAGTTTACAAGTGTATTGCTCCCACATTGAAGATTTTTGGAGATCTGCTCGAGTAGAAGTTGCTGGACGGGTCAAGCGAATCAATGCTACAGTCAGAAACAAGGCTGTAATCATCACTGAAGATACCGTTAGGAACGTGCTGAGACTTCAAACCAGCCAGGAACAGTCAGATTTCTATCCAAAGCCGATGTTCATCAAGAATTCAAGAATTTCGGTTACAAAGGAGATTTTGACAAGAGAGGCGATATCAAGAAAAGTCAGCTGACCAGAGACTGGAGACTCATCAGTCACGTGTTTATCATGTCTCTGTGTCATAGGAAAGGAGGCTACAACGCTCTCAGCACAGAATGGTCGACTGCTATGATAAAGATCTGCAAGAATGAAGCTTTTAACATGTCGGGTATGATCTTTGATTATCTGGTAAAGAATGCAGAGGCTGGCTCCGGCAAATGGGCTATGTACCCAAGATTCGTGCAGATGATGATTAACTCACAGCACGAGGATCTGCCCCTTGGTGATCAGTGCAACTTCACCAAAGGTGCACGATTTTTCACTGAGTGCAATACGGCTGACTGGGAACCCATGCTGGAGAACATGTATGCAGCACAGCGATATCCCATGGTTATGGAGCTTTACAACAAGATTAAGAATAGGAAGCAGGATGTTACGGAAGCTCGTCAGCAATCCACCGCTACTTCTGCACCTGGATCATCTGACCCTACTCCCTCTTCAGCTCAGCCAACTGCTGAAGAGATTGCTCGTGAAAAGGCAAGGGGCAAAAGGGTGGCAACTGAACCAGCTCCATCTAAGCCCACCAAGAAGAAAAGGCCAACTGGATTATTACAAGAGGGCAGAGAGTCACTGACACCAGAACAGCTTGAGACTGCTGCAGCCATACAACAAGTTGCTGAGTTACAGAGGGCCGTAAGAAAGAAGCGAAGGGAACAGTTGCCTGAGTCTGAAGTTCCTCGTGTAATGACTGAGGACGATATTGAGCAAGAAGTGATTTTGGAGTCTATATTCGGGGAAGAAGAACAACCAGGACCATCCACAACTGCTGCTCCAGCCCCCAAAGCTCCAGCTCAACGGCCAACTGAACATTCCTCCTCAGCTCCTGTTGCACCACGCCCCAAACTGGTGCACCAGGAACTGTACGAAAAGTTGGTCAAAGAGGTTGGAAAGACAGCTGCTAGGGAGATCTGTACCCTAAAGAGTGATGTGCATAACAATCAAGAGCTCAGAAGAAAAGTCAAGAAGCTCAAGCACAAGAATAGGAATATGGAGAAAGTTATGAAGGATCAACGATGTCTGATCAAGTTTCAGACTCAGGTTCAGATGAAAATGTTTGATATGATCCAAGAGTTGCAGAAACAACAGACTGGTGCTCCTAGCACAACTTTCGATGAGGTATTTGATTTTGGAAAATTTCTGGAGGAGGAGAAAAAGAAAGAAAGAATCGCTGAAGAAAGTGATGTGGACGAGATCAGCGAGGATGAGATGCCAGAAAAGTTTGTGGAGATGGGAATGGAAGAAGAAATAGTGTACGAGACGTCAGATGGCCATAAGTTGGATCCTGAAAGATCAACATGGTTTCCTAGAAGGCCCATCACTATTCCAGCCCTGCATCAAAACATCCATCATACCAGGGAAGCTCATCAAGAGAGGATCATTTCATGGAAGTATGATGAGGTGAAAAAGTTGTTTGCTGTAAAGAGACGAGGGGGAGTGATACAGTACTTCAGAGGTCGACAGGAACTGAAGTCTCTCCCTCGTTGGGACATCAGGGAACTTAGTAGAGCCCCATTCATCAACCACACCAATGACACCACGGGTTCCATGCTTGATTGGATTATAAAGAAGGAGTGTGAGACTGATTTCCAGATCTTCAAGCCACAGAAACCAAGGAAACGGATCTCCAAGAAACGAATCGATCCAGCAACAGGACAAGGAATGATCACTTATGTGATTGACCCCCCCCCCCCAGGTCATCACACGAGTTCAGATACGTCCTGAGCTTCCAGTTATGCTAAGAGACTTCAAGAAGTGGTTTTATGACAGCAATACTGGTGAAGCCGTTATCAAGCTGAAAGATGATTCAGAGGCTATGAGGATTCTGGATCCGGTAGATGTGTTTGCCCTTAATCTATCGGATTTGAATATGTTGTTTGCCAGTCAGATTAATGTGGGTGCTGTGAATGTGTTATTTGAGGAGGATGTCTTATTTAGAAGAGCAGTTGATCGGGCGATGAAGCTGAAGCAGGAATTGCTGGACATAGTAGACAGGATCAACGCAGCAGACAAAGAAAAAGAAGAAAAAGAGAAAGCTGCCCAAGTTGCTGCTGCAGAAGAACCACAAACTGAAGTCGAAACCACTTCAGAGGTGCAGATACAAGAACCTGCAACAGCAACCGATCCAGAAAGACCAGCAACTGAGTCTACTCAAGCTCCTGTTGTGGTTGAAGATGATCCGGTCGCCTTGTACATTCAAGACCCCCGAGTCAGGAAGAGGGGGAGCCAAGCGATATAGAGATTGATTGAGAATGAAGAACTGGTAGCTGTGGTCTAGGGGGAGTATTGTTGGGTTATATCGAGACCACAGTTACCAGATCATAGTCTTTTGATAGGTTGTTGAGTAGTTTGTAAGTAGAAGGGCTGGTTATGTAATTATGACATAGTTATGTGTACAAAACCCTAGGCTGCGCACTTAAGGACGGGCCCTGCGCACTTAGCTTAAGTGCGCAGGCCCATCTGACCTGCTATATAAAGGATGCTTGTGTGCAGCTCTAGGGTTGGGGGTTTTGGATATTATCTTGGTAGCACAAGTTAAAGGGTGCGTACTTATTCTGTGTAATCCATGGTTCTTTGATGTTAATCAGTAATGGAAAGCTTGAATCTCTTTATCTTGTTTGTCGGTTTTGCTAGTATTATCTAGTATCTTTGTTTTTCAAGATTAATCACTTAAAACACCTAACAAATAGGTGTTTCTAAGTGATAACAATCTCTTGCACTTAACAAGATCTAGTATTTGGGACTTATACTTTTTTGTGTGTCATAAACACCCTATTATGACGCGCAATGCGCGTCAAGATAGGGGTATTTTTCTAGTAGTGTAATAAGATTCCATGGGGCACATGGCAAAGGTGCCATGTGTCCCATGGTGACTAATCACATTAGTCGCAGTGGGTTCGGGTTCATAACGTGTATTGGTTCGGTTTCATGACGTGTACTCTCGTATAACGCTTTTACATATTTACTCGGGTTTTAGTTTTATATTCATATATATATATATATATATATTCATATTTATTGGTTACACTTAATTTAAGCACGAAAAAAATTGGGGTCAGAAATTAGGTTGTTACAACAAATACCTAATGGGCGATCAAGCAAAGACATGAACCGAACACAATGTGACTTATCATATTGTCATGGATCTTCAATCCAAGACTCTTTCCGTCGTTTTAGACAAATTTAGGAAACTATATGCAAGTATTTGAAAATCATGAAACATCTATACCTATCAATTGGATTTTTAAATCTATCGAGAGTTTTTAGAGAGTTAGTATCAATCCTAATTAAAACTCAAATAGCATCTCAATCGCCTTAAATAAATATCTATATATGAATCAAGTTGGTTGTATCAAAAACATAATAAAAAAACGAACAATTGATCTGGGTGAATTTGAAGTTTTCTCATTATGTTTTTTTTGTTCGTTTTGAGATGGTTAATGTTACCGTAGATGATGTTACAAGTGAGTTACTGTGTGTGTGTGTGTGTGTGTGTGTTATAATAAACATATTTGGTTTGGTTTCATCTTGAAGTTGTTTTATTTCTAACAAGAGATGTTTTATATGAATAAGACTTTTTTTATTTTCTTAGGTGTTTTATCTGTATTAGTGTGTTTTCTATATTCATATTATATTGTGTTTAAATCATATTGTATTGTGTTTTAAATGAGTCAGACTATTGTTTGCAGTGTTTTATGTATAAAATATAAATAAGTCAGAATAGTGTTTTAAGTTGCTTTTAAATTACTATTATAACCCTATCTAATCAAATCAATTTATCAAAATTATAACACATATTACATTTTTACCATTTATCAATATCAACCCTCAATTAATAGATTTAATATGTGTGGCCCTCGGGGGGTAATAGTAAAGTTGCACTAATTTTAACGTTATTTTACTAATTTCGTGAAATTTATAGATACTTCATATACGTGTCTGTAGCTTTCGGATTGCCAAAGACGAAATCGCTAAAGTTTTGAAGATAATATGCATTTTTGATAATTGGTTCGGGTAAACGTGAGGTCGAACCAAAGTTTGTTAGGTCGAATGAAGTTATAAGTTTTTTATTCGAACTATGTAATGGTAGAAGGACTTGGTTCGAACCTACGAAAAGTCGAACGAGTTTGTTTATATATATGTGTGAGTTGGTTAGAGGTGGTTAACAGTTTTAGTCAGTTTTATGTGTGTCCAGTGTGTGATCATTTACACCTTGAACTATGTGTTTTCGTTACTTTGAGTCTGTAACCGTTATTACCACTTTAAAGTTAATAAATACATGTTGAAAATGGATATTATCGTGTTCTGATTACGGTTATTATCATTTTGCATGATTATTAGGGTTTCCGCACCTAATACATTTGTACTCGTGTTGACCAAACGTTTCTTTGTCTAAAACCGATCCTACAAATTGGTATCAGAGCTTGTGCTCGATCACACGACTGCAAATTGATAAAAAATTGTTTAGATTTCAGATCAAAATCATCAAAACCCTAGTTGTTTTCATTGAGCATTGATAAAACATGGTTTTTTTTAATGATTTGAAGGTGTTTTTACGATCAAAATCATAACCTCTTTCACAAAAGTTGTTAATCTTGATATACGATCCAAAACCATCACAATTACAATCATTATTGCAACATTTTCAAAAATCAGATCAAAATTGTGTTTTTTTGCAAAAAAAAAATTGATCATGAACACTGGACAGGTCGAATGGGTTTTATCTTTGGGTCGAATGAGTTTTTAGGTTGTCCATTCGTGCTAGAAGTTGGGTCAAACCAGTTCTAGTTTCTTTCATTCAAACCTTTATATTTTCATTCGGGTTATTAGGTTTTCATTTGAGACCTCAAAGTTTCATTAGTGCTCTTGATTAGGTCGAACCAGACAAAACCTTTTTCATTCAAGTTAATTTTTAGGTTGAACCAATTGTCCAATATTTGATTCGACCTCTCGACATCCATAACCAAATTTTCTTTGAAATTTTTTTCTAAGTGTTGAAACCTTTACAACCGACCTAATATGACACCACAACAACCAACACCAATGAGTCCTTGGCATGTAGCAGCAGAGAGAGGTAAACCACAACCACAACCAATGAATAACTACTGGGCAGTGTCAGGTCCAACTCAACCCGCTGTTAGAGCTCCTCCTCAACCAATGCCAGATTATTGGGGAGTTGTTGTAGCCGCAACTGTTCAAAATCAAACAACCACTGCCATAACCACTTTGATGAATGATCTATCAACCGGAAACGGTAACCGACCACCAAAGTTGTTGGACATGATCGAATATCCATCATGGCAGAAAAGATTTAGGATTCATTTGGAGAGACTAGATGGTGAAGAAGCATGGCAGATGTTATAGAAAGGGTTTGTGCAACCGATGATTGAGAACTCAAACACACCAGTTGCACTTGATGATCTACCAGACACAGATAAGAAGAAGTATGCAGCTGAGAAGAAAGCTTACTCTCAGTTATCTCAAGCTTTGACCACAGATTTGCTTCTTCAGTTTGGACCTTGTACCACCTCAAAACAGCCGTGGGAAGCATTGAAGAGCAGGGATGATGGCAATGAGAAGACTAGGAAGCTCAGAATGGATGAGCTAAAGAAGGAATTCGAGAACTTTAGCTTTGTTGGGAATGAGAGTTTGAAAGAATTAACTGCACGTTTTTTTCATTTATTATCTGAATTGTCTAACTATGAAATTGTTTATCCAATGTCAGAATGTGTTGAGAAATTTGCAGACGCATTACCAGTTTATTGGAGTCAACGTGTGGAAGTACTGAGTGAGAAGGACTCGTTTCCATTTTGGACACTGAACGAGTTCATTCAAAGGTTGGAAAACACGGAAATGGAGAAAATAAGGAAAGCGAAGAGGGCGCAGATTCCTTAGAATCCGGAACTGTACTATGCAAGTTCCTCATCTTCGGCCGTTCCAAGTGTTGGTATGAGTTTAGCACCACATACCGCATTTGTTTCAAATGTTGAACCGACCAATGCTTTGAGTTATTATGATGTGTCTTCAGCTTCATCTTACACACCCACTCAACCTCCAATGCAATATGCAAGTTATTATGGTGCTCCAATGGTGAACATGACTCAACAATCATCGTCGAATGTTGGACAAGCACCATCAAGCTCATGTGTCGTTGTGTTAGAAACCTCTACCATGGATTATGTGACTGTGGAAATTTCACAGAAACATGTTGCCTTGGTTTCAGCCATGGTAGCATCTTATAACGGCCCTGTAGCAAGTCAAATTGGCAACAACAATTTCACAAATGAAGATTATTTTCAAATTGACAAGGATAAGATGGAATTGATTGATATACATCATCGAATGTTGGACAAGCACCATCAAGCTCATGTGTCGTTGTGTTAGAAACCTCTACCATGGATTATGTGACTGTGGAAATTTCACAGAAACATGTTGCCTTGGTTTCAGCCATGGTAGCATCTTATAACGGCCCTGTAGCAAGTCAAATTGGCAACAACAATTTCACAAATGAAGATTATTCTCAAATTGACAAGGATAAGATGGAATTGATTGATATACAATGGGCATTTGCAAGGGTGGTGAGGAGAGCGACTGAGTTTATGGAGAGAACTAGTAGAACTGATCTTGCTACCTCTCCAAATACCACTTATGGTTTCAACAAAGCAAAGGTGACTTGTTACAACTGTGGGACAAAAGGTCACTTTGCTCGTGAATGTAGCAAACCGAAACAACAAGGAAACCAAAACTCGTTCAACACCAACTACCAAATCCACCAAAACAACTATCAAACCCAAAACCGACAAATTACCTCACATAATTCCAACCAAAGACAAACATCAACACTTAACCAAACTCAAACCACACCAAATCATGAACGAAACGAACATTTCTGACACATACAGTGCGTGACACACGTGGATAGTGGTACAGAAGCCTCTAGTCCATGGGTGTCCCAGGAACAGTTGCATGGTAGATAGAACAAAACATAGACTTAAGGTGCCTTTAAATGAACTTAGGGCATCCCAGATCAGACACACAGTGCCAGATTCAGTTCAGTCTAGCATCCAGACACCAAGTGAGTATTCACGGCCCTTTTTTACAGTTTTTACATTTTTCCGGGGGAAAAACATGCGTACAGTTTTCAGTCACAATACATGACTATTATGTGTACATGAGACATTACAGATCAGGATCCATTAAGTCCTCATGTCATACATCATACCATAACCATTAGCTATGGACTTAGCCATGAAACACCAGGATAGATCTACTGGGTTGACACCCTCACTCTTGGTCAGTCACTCTGACCGGATGACAGATATCAAAAGAGTGCTTGTATTCACATTATTTTCATTGTCTTTAGAGTACAATGGGCGAGGCACAACATGTCAAGGTTTGGTTATGGGCTCATGTCAGATCACATATTGATTATTGCCCTAGCTAGGCAATGATTTAGTCGATTTTGGATTACATGTCCACCATATAGAAAACCCGTGAACTCACCAACTTTATGTTGACCCATATTTCCTTTAATGCATATTTTTCAGGAAATTAGCATGGATAATGGAACTTTCGGGGGTCGCGTGCAAGCATTTGTGGGATACCTTCTTTTGGACCGTTGTGTTGTTGTTTTAATCCTAGACATTCACATACAATGGTTGTGATTTTTAAACAATTAACTCTATGTTGAAAAAATCTGGTTGTTTAATGAAAGTTCCCACTTTATTTTAATCAATGCTCGTGTGACCTTTGTGCTTGGAAATCTTTCGAAGTCGCACCTCGCGTTTCCGCCTAGGCGAGGTGTGACACCTACAAAAGGTCCAACGAGTCTGTTTATATATATGTGAGTTGGTTAGAGATGGTTAACAATTTTAGTCAGTTGTGTGTGTGTCCAGTGTGTGATTATTTACACCTTGAACTGTGTGCTTTCATTACTTTGAGTCTGTAACCGTTATTATCACTTTAAAGTTAATGAAAACATGTTGAAAATGGATATTATCGTGTTCTGATCACGGTTATTATCATTCTGCTTGATTATTAGGGTTTCCGCACCTAATACATCTGTACTCGTGTTGATCAAACGTTTCTTTGTCTAAAACCGATCCTACAAAAATAACGTTAAAAATGACGGACGATTAATCATGCATCAAGTGGTGGCGTTGATAGCAAAAGACAAGGGGGTACATGCACCAGTCGGGTTTGTCCCGATTGCTAAGTGTTATGTGCCTTATGTCTAACGCTTGATACAAAACCACTATTGAGTCGGGGGTCTCACTAGAAGCAGTCTCTCTATTCCCACTGGGTAAAAGTAATGATGTCTACATCTTATCCTCTTCAGACCCTACCTTAACTGTTGCTATTGATGAAATTAACTGAGTATGATGATGATAATGAATTTATAGATTTAATAGCCAAAAACACTTTTTACCCTTAAAAAACACCCCCTTTTGTATGGAAACCTACCCATAAAATACAAATGGCAAACAAATCAAAATAACAAGACAATTTGATTCTTGTATTGGTAAAAAATAAAGCAAAAACAAACCGATCTGTAGTGTGAATTTATCAAGACCATCGTATCTATCTATGATCAAAGCTAGACAAATATCTATGTTAGCATCCACTCATCACCTTGAATAAAATTGTGCACCGAATACACATCAACATGATCAGCCGATGTCCGACTACTCCACCACACTCTTGCCGACAAATTAGACCCCAATCCCACATTACCAAACTCCCCATAATAAAGTGTCTTCAATGCAAACTCACCATCCCAACGCATCCATCCAAATGGTGACACAATCCCATCCATTCTACATCTCAAAAACACACTCCTTGAATACTCCTTCCATGGTCTCCCAAGAAACACACTAGGGTTTTTTCCGTACAGCTGCATGTATTCTCCTGTGCCACTGACGACGCACTCATGGAACACGAATCCAGTAGTTTGCGCAGGGTCAGTCCGACCCTGCGCAGAGACAACACTATTGTCCAGTCTTGCGGGATCGCGAGGGCGGACAAGGATGGTGCAGCTTTGGAAGATGGAGGCTGAGTTGCCAAAGATGAAATCTACGTTGCCTTGGATGATGCATGATTTGTAGAACTGACGGAGGGAATGAGCATATAGAGTGTCTTGGTTACCGATGAATTCACAGTTTTCAATCACGGATAAGTCGCTGTCTGACCGGAAAGCTACTGCTTGGTGACCGTCTGAACCGGCTGTGTTTTGGATTGTTAGATCTCTTGCCATGAAACCATCACCGACTACCCCTGTACGATGTAGCAATATTCATACTGATTGGTTATTATTAATTACTCGTGATAAAAATAATGTAGTAGCTTGTGGTGTGATAAGTGGAGAATATGAATCCTGTGATCGACAAGGGAAACAAAAATATTTGAACTAGCTAGTAGTAAAAAATTAAATGGAATGAATAAAATTTAATTGATCCTATGACACACTAAAGGGTAGGATTTGAGAAGGGTAAAATGTAGATAGTCTTACCTCTATTTCATAGTAATAGAGAGGCTGCTATTAGTAAGACTCCCGACTCAATACTATCAAACCTTAGACAACAAGGCACATAACACTTAGCAATTAGAACAAACCCTATTGGTACATGTTCTCCCTTATCTTTTGGCTATCAACATCACCACCATATGCATGATTAACTTTCTATTATTTTTAAACTTATTTTTACAAAATTAGTAAACTAAGGTTAAAATTAGTTCAAATTCACTTTTGTATCCCAAAGCCACAGATAAATGCAATATGTATGAGCAGCCGTAAGCAAAGCTGAAAATATTAAGAGTGAAAATATAAAGTATGATATACGTTAGCGAGATGTAGTCAACTATTAAAAAAAAGTATATAGTATTTTATTAAATTATATTAAGAAACTAAAGAATATAAAAGGATAAAAGTAGAGTTGTAAACAAACCAAACGTTTGGCGAACAGTTTGTGAACTGTTTGACGGGAAGTTCGTTTGTGTTCGTTTTTTTTAATAAATGAACGAACACAAACAAAAAATTCCTTTCGTTTACCTAAACAAACAAACATGAACAGAGGTCGCGTTCGTTCGTTTATGTTCGTGAACGTTTGGTAACGTGTTCATGTATATTTGTTTTTGTTCGATGGTTCATTAGGGTTTTTAATTTTTTATATTTAATTTAAGTATTTCAAATTTTCCAGTTGTAGATTATTCAACATATATTAGTGTATCACATATTAGTATTACTTTAACTATTTTGAATTTAGCAAATAAATATAAGCGAACACGAACAAAAATCTCGTTAGGTAACTGTTCATGAACAGTTTGTGAACACGTTATTTTCTTAACAAACAAATACGAACAAAAAATCATGTTCGTGAACAGTTCGCGAACACATTAATTCCTTAAAAAACGAACACAAACAAGTGAAAACAAGATAGTTTACTTCTTTGTATGTGTCACTCTAAACTTTCCTATATGATTTTCTGTCGTAAAACGTTTTTTAAATACATTTGTGTTTTTTAAATACCTTTTGTATGTATATATGTATTTATGGTGTTTTCATAATCGAACCGACATTATACTTGTCTCTTTATTAATCTATTTATCAGGATGACGTCATATATATTATAAAAGTAATTAAGTAGGATAAAATGGAAAGAATTTAATCAATGTTTGGTCTGACCCCCAAATTTTCCGGTTCAACCCTTGATTTTCCCTCCGACCTACTGGTTCAACTCAAAACTGGGATGATAGTAAAAACCGGACCAGCTTGGTTCCTGGTCCACAATCCGGTTCAACTCAAAACCAGTCGGCTAGTATGAGACCCGGTTTTCGGTCCGATTTACAAAACATTCCTAAATACCATAATTTTATAAATTAAATCTATCTCAATCAAATATATATTGGATTGCAATCTATTCTATTCAAGTAATATAATAAAAAGTTCAAGGCACTACGTTATAGAAGATAGATTTGAGATTCTATAGAAAAAGTTAATTTAGAGTTTTGTCGGTATTATGTAGTAAGATTTAACAACTCACCGACAGTGGCAGTGTCGTATGTTGAAATCCCAAGCTTACCGACACTCAAGGACCCCGTAATTATTGTTTTACCAATACCCTCTCCGACTAACATCACATTCCTCTTAGCCAACCCAACACGAACAACCTCTTCATAAACACCCTCCTTTATCTTAATCACGAACCGCTTCTCACCGAAAAGGTTATCCGGTGCCGCACTCACCGCCATCTGTACCCTCTCAAAACTACAAACACCAGCCCCTTTGCACACCGTCACATTTGGTCTCAAACCTCTAGGAACCCTGGGTTCGTCACCCATCGACCCCCGACCAACACCTTCCCAAACCCCCTCCCTCTCTGTCCCTGGAGGCACCCACCAACGACTTCGGTTTCCAAATCTGTCATACGACCACATCATGCTCAATGCGTTACTTGTGGACGTCATCAATGTGTGGTTCATGAAGGATATCGTTTTAGCTATCAGTTGTGTGTCGTTGACTTTCTTTAACCCTGACAAGCAGTCGAATTGGTAGCTTAATGCGGCGCTTGTCCATGCACGCGCCTCCTTCATTCGGCTTCGTTGGACTGCCTTCTTTGAGGATTTGAGGCGGTATGCTGAGTGCCCGATGGCCTCGAGGCAGAGTTTGGTGGTGGTGGTCAGGTTATGCTTGTCCGCGTTGTGCCTGTCTTTTAAGCTACTTTGGACCATGGATTTTGTTGTGGCCAAGTTCTTGGAAGACAGGGACAACGCGGACAGTAGGATTTGAAAAGGGTTTGGATCCGGCGGGACTAGACCAGATTTGGTGAGTGAAACATGGCATAATGTTGGGAACCTTGTGGCTTTGCAAGCTTCTTTGATGGCTAAGGATGAAGCTTGGACAGCGTTGTGGCGGTGGTAGGCGGCGGTGCATATGAAGAAGAAGAAGAGACAAAAGTGAAAATGAGGCGGGGCCATGAAATTCAAGGTAACAAAGAGTGAGTACGTTGGAGTGTTTAGAGAATTTTGTGGATCACGGGATGGATCTGATTTTATGGTGTAAGGCAGTATATAGGTTGGTGGTGAAGGGTACAGAGATCACATGGATGGAATTAATACGAGAGGGTTTTTGGGACGTGCAAGAAAGCTTATGCAAGTGGATTACATAAAAATATCATCAAGAGAGAGTACATACACTACACTGGTTTCAAAATTAAATATGATGGATGGGAGCTGGTAAATACGCTTAAATAACCAAAACTGATTTAACCGATCGCTTACATTTAGACTATAAGGAGTGGGGGGCAGATCATCAATAAGATTGACATTTTCAAACTTAAGTTTCCCAGCCTGAACAGTCCCTGAACCCAACACCTTACCTTTTGAATCATTACCAAAGGATATATCACCCCCTCCATGAGCTAAGAAGTCCAGAAGAAGGGCTCTACATCCTGTCATGTGCCTGGAGCATCCACTATCTACATACCAAAGACTATATAAACAAGCAGAAGCTTCCTACACAGCAGTAATGAATTAGTTTTGGTGAGTGTCCAAAGCCAAGTTGGCTTTGGATGGGTCCTCAGACTTTTCAGACTCAAGCTTTGGAAGATGATCAATGGTTTGAACTAGTTTTTGAATCAAGTTCAACAACTGTTGCTGACCATTTGCAAGTGCTTGAATGTCAACACTTGGGACAACAATTGTTTGATTACTTCTAGACAGATGATAATACCCATAGAGATTTCTGTTCACTCTTGGTTTAGAAGGTCTTTTTGGTTCCTCATAAACATGTGACAGATTATGACATAGTGGTTGTCCATATCCTCTTGGGTACTTGCTTGTGGGTGGAGCATCTGTTACTTGGACATCCCTGGGAGCAGATGTTTCAAGACTTTTGGTAACAGATCTTTGGACTGGTGTGAAGGTCTGTTTGGGTTTTCCTTTTGAAGTACTCACCACCTGACTTGCAAGAGTTTTAGCCTAGTACTCTTGTATTTTGACATCAAAATTTTCAAGGGAATGATCTTTGCCTGAGGTGCTGTCTTTCCCTCAGGAGTTTTGAAATCAACAGGTTTAAAGTTCTCAAGAGTACCACACTCATCAGACCAAGTAGGTTTAAATTCATAATTTTCAAGTTCAGTGAATGATGAGGAATCTTCTAGTTTTTCTAGAACAATTTTCTTACCATTGGGTTCAGTGATTTTAATTTCTTGACCCTTCAAATTTGTTGGCACTACCTCAACTAACTTTTGATCCCTTTTGTCAGTGTTTTCAAAAGCTCAAGCAGTGGTTTCAAAACCAAAACCAAACTTCACATGACTTTTGGTTTGTTTGTTGAGTAGCATTTCAAAACCTCTACATGATTCCACCCATTTCTGACATTCAACTTGGATGGACTCAAGCTCACTTTTACAACTCTGATATTTTGTTATCATAGTTTGGAGCTGGTCTTTGGTTATGGTTGCTTCATGTTTTAAGCTGCTTATTTCAGATTCTTTTTCAGTTAAATTTGTTTTTAACTCTTTTGAAAGTTTCTCAAATTTAACTTCATCATCTAAAATTTTCTTTCTAAGGTTTTCATTCACCTCTTTGATGTTAGCAAATGCTATTACACATTTGTCAGAACATAAATCTTTAAGAATTTGAGGAGATACTGATGTGTGCAATTAAGTATATAAATAAATTGATCAAGTTAAAATCCTAGACTTTTCTAAAACCACACACTATCGGCAAGTGTACCGATCGCAAGTAGCAAGTAGGCAAGACCAGGTATCGAACCTAAGGACTTTATTTAACACTTTTGAAATTACTCCTAATGATTTACCTGATAAAATACTATTTATTATTATTATTAAATTGATTGATTGATTTGGGGGTTTAAACTGAAATTAAAATAAATTAGTTAAAACTAATTAAAATTAAATTACTAATTAAACTAAGAAACTGAAAATAAACGAAAGCTGACGAACTGGATTGAAACTCTAATGAGGAGAAAACTGGTAACCTGGGTAGAATCCCTAGACTCTGGTTATAAAAGCTGACTCATGTAATCCGGTTGGAGACCCCGTTCTCACCTAATAAACCTCTTGTCAAGGATAGTCGACTAGATTCAAGGCGGGACAAGTATTGAGATGCTAAAATGAAAGTGGATCGCCCCAGCGAAACCAAATCCCACAGTAATCCTTTAATCAACCACTCTTGGATTGAAAACTCCTAAACTGTGAAGCAGACTTAACTAATACGAATGAACTCCTAGGAAAACTCTAAACACGAATAAGTAACCGGTCTCGCCCCAGCGATAACCAAACTACTAAACAATGCCTAGGTAGTCAACCTAGCAATCCCGAATTATATTCCTAACCTTCGGGAAGGGATTGCACACCTTAGCTAATTGATTTTAAAAACCTGTTAAACTTGCGCTATTCCTAACTGCAAGAACTAGCTCGACAACAAAAGTTAATCAAACTAGAATGATTTCTAGATCTAGGGGATATTCCTATATGCCTAGAATATCAAAACCAACAAACAAGTAATCAAATCAAAAAGCGCCAGCACACAAATATTCAAAATCAAACATAAAAATTAAATCATGTAACCCAACACATCCAAAACGGAAAACATAAGTCTTTAATTAAAAACCATAATCTAGTTCATCATCCCAAGTTACCAACATAAGGTTTAGCCTATAATATTTAGAAACATCGTCACAAAATTAATTAAAATAGTTTTAATCATGTCTAATAAAAATATTAACAAAAACTAAATCAAACCCGGGGTTTCTTGAATATTAATCTTTAACGTGCCCGGGACCTTCTCTCCTCCACTGCCCTTCTGCTCGTCTTCGACCTCTGGCAGCTTCTTTTGTCGCTTCGATTCAATGTGTTTCGCTGTTGTTCTTGAATGAATGCTGTTGGTCCAATGAATAATAAATTGCCGTCGAAAACATCCATATATCCATTCACATATTAGCAACCGACTTTGACTTGGGCCACACAAAACTGATTTGGGTCGATGCTTGGTGTTGACTTTTATTTTTTTTATGGCTTATGTTCTTTTCTTTTCTTAACCAACGAGGCTTTAAGTCTCTTTTATTATTATTATTATTATTAGTATTAGTAGTAGTAGTAGTAGTAGTATACTCCAAGTTCGCATCTCGGGTGTTCTTGGCTCGACCAAAATTCCTCGTTTACGCTCCAACGTCCATGAACACATACTCTCAAGTGTTGGTGTCTTGATTAAAATTCTTTCATTTTGAGCTCATTTTTCACGAACACCTATAAAATAATAAAATAAATAAATAAATAATAAAACTGACACGAAACGAATACAAAGTTGAAGAAATAATATACAAAATACATAGGAAATTAGATGTGTTTTGCAACACATCAAACATCCCCACACTTAAACCTTTTTCGTCCCTGAAAAAGACTGCAATGGAATCATAATTAGAATTTTTGGTTTCAAAAACTTTTAGGTTCATTAATTAAGATCTAATTACGCATCAACCAAAACTGTCGGTATTGTTGTCCACCTAAACCCAACCACTAGCTAATCAGGCCCTAATCATGTAAAGCAATTAAGTTCATATTATTACAATCAATCTATGGGTCTCACACTCAAGATATCCAGCTTCACCTAATCCCACCTCAAGCTTTCGAAGCAAAGGTTAAACCATATAGATATACCAACCACTGCAAACTAAACTCCCTAATGTATTAGAAATTAAATTTATGATGGATGATGGATGAAGTTTATGAGCTTAGACACATTTTTTTTTTCATACCTAACCCAGAGGTTGTCTCAATCAGAGTCACCATCCCCAAGAGCGACAGCATGAGCTTCGGTATATTTTTTTTTTCTTTTTCAACTTGACCTCGAGGGAGTTTCGATCAGAGGTTTCAGTTTTTTTTTTTTTTTTTTTTTTTTTTTGGACTAGCTCAATTGATGGACATGTGGATTTTTTTTTTTTTTTGGGCGCCACTTTTCACCGGATTTATTCTCATAAAAAGGATCAAGTGTGCCATTTAATTAATAATACATATGGGCTTTCAACCTACAGTGGTACCTCTAATTACTATCAGCGGTTTCAGTTCTACCGTTTCCCCTAAGATGAGAACCCACAAGATTTCATGATTTATTAAGGTATATTAAGAACAATCCTAGGACCTTACAAAGCTAGTTGGGCCTACCGACACATCTTAAGCAAACACGCTTTCAATCTATTTATATTCTCATATATATAATATTTTGAAAGCCAAAAATCCCAATTTTACTATCATTTTCCATATAAAGTGCACAAAAAAATCAGGGACAATTTTTTTTTCTTTCTTTTTTTTCAATTTTTTTTTTTTTTTGAAATAAAGACTCAAACTATACTAAAACGCAGTTCCCATCCCCACACTTAAAATTGCACATTGTCCTCAATGTGTAGCGACAAGGAACTAAAAATAAAGAAGATAAAAATAAATATAACAAGTAAAGTGAAACAGACTCCCCTGGTAATATTGCAGTAACATCCTCGCAAAGCGTGTCTTGAGCTGCCCCATCCAATTGCAAAACAACCGTATAGCATTTCATTCGCGGCTGCATCAATAAATCTAGCACACAAAATCTAAAAAGCCAAAACGTAAAATGAAATAAAAATAGACCGACGACTAGGGATGTCCTTTTACAAATAAAATATTATTGGATTGACCCCGCCTGAATGGAGATTGAGTACAGGCAGGACCCTTCCAAATCTGCAATTAATAATACGGACAATCCCCACACTAGACACAAACCAAAACATAAAAGAAAAAAAATAAAATAAGCAAGAATCTACAAATTGTACAACTTGGGCAAATCCCAAGTACGCTCTATTCTTTTTAAAATATATCTGGTGGCTCCCGTTTGCAATCCTTGGCAACCTGATAAGCTAAATTCCTAACAGTGTGATCCATCACCTCTCTTATACTTTGACCGCCACCCCATCTAGTCCACCAAACAAAAGCCGCCTCCAAACCAACACCGTACTGTGGTTGTTTTCGCGGATCTCGCACCTCTTTTGTTCTAATTTTGTCTCGTTCATAGTCTAGGTGCACATTAATAGCTTTAACCTCCTCTTTCGGCTCCTCATAAGAATTCTGCCGAACTCCAAACACAATCTCCTCGTCACCTACCCGTAGCCTCAGTTTTCTTTCACCCATGTCGACTAGTGCTCTCGATGTGGCCAAGAAAGGTCGACCCAAAATGAGCGGCACGGTGTCGTCCTCTTTCATGTCTAACACCACAAAGTCGACTGGGAACACAAATTTGTCCACCTTCACTAACAAGTTCTCCAATATGCCCCTAGGAATTTTCACAGATTTGTCAGCTAGCTGAATACACATCCTAGTTGGCTTTAGCTCCCCAAGATTAAGCATTAAGAATAGAGAGCAGGGCATCAGGTTTATGCTAGCACCTAGGTCGGCTAGCGCATTTCTAGGAGTGAGGTGGCCGATCAAACAGGGAATGGTGAAACTTCCTGGATCGGTCATTTTATGAGGAAGTGTATTCTGTACGACAGCAGAGCACTCCTCAGAAAGAGTAACGGTGGAGAGTTCCTCAAGTTTCTTTTTATTAGTCAGCAGATCTTTAAGAAACCTGGCATATTTTGGCATTCTGGAAAGAACCTCTATGAATGGTAGGTTAACGTGGAGTTTCTTCAGCATGTCCACAAACTTAGCATACATCTCAGAATCATCAGCACGCACTAGACGACCAGGGAATGGTGGTTTAGGCTTATAGACACGAACTGGACTCTCTTCTCTCTTCTTCTCACTCGACTCACTAGGTTGTGTTGTACTCTCTGAGACTAGCCTAGGTTGCACTTTAGCAGATGGTGGCTCTAACTCAATTTCCTCATCAACCGGTTCTTCATCTTCTCCCGGTGATGGACCAACTACATTCCACCCACTCCTAGTAGTCACTGCCTTAACTTGAGCATGCCTAAGTGTAGAAGTACTCGAGTTAGGATTAGGAATAGTGTTACTAGGAAGGGCTCCTTGAGGTCCTTGACTAACCTGATTAGCTAATTCTTTTACTTTGGCCTCTAGGTTCTAGAAAGCAGCTTGCTGACCTTTCCTGAAAGTGTCCTGCTCATCAAGTTTTGACTGAATGTTACTAAGCATCTGGGACTGCATCTGTAAAATGGTGATAAGGTCAGACTCAGTACGACTAGTGGGCCCCCTAGAGTTGGGAGCTTGGAACAGATTCTTACGAGGTTGGTATCTAGAAGAGTTACCACCTTGCCAGTTGGAATTTTGATATCTCCAATTGGAGTTTGAATCAGGGCTATAGTTTTGATAGGGTGGTTCAAGCCACCCGGAATTAAGAGAATCTACCTGTTCCCGACTTTAAACTGGACACTCAGACGTGTTATGACCCCCTCTACATATTTCACACCTATCTAACCTCATCTGAATATCTCTCACTTGCCTAGTTAAATTCTCAATCACTGCAGCCAGACTAGTATCAGGTGCAATCTGACAAACACCTCGGGTAGTAGGAGAGGTGTTACTAGTCATGGAAATGGAATTCCCAATAGTATGCTTTGGTGGTCTCTCAGAATAGGCGAAACTCTCAAACAACTCATTAGCTGCATCAATATCCATTTTTTCCATGAAATTACCCTGTGCAGCTGTATTAAAACGAACTCGAGTCTCAAAAGTGAGGCCGTTGTAGAATTTCTCCACAAGGGCCCAGTCAGAAAGACCATGATGAGGGCATCGGCTCAGTAGGGTCTGAAAACGCTCCCAAGCCATGTAGTATGGCTCATCAGGATCCATACGGAATGAGTGAATCTGCTCCCTAATGCGGGAATCCTTGGAAGCTGGGTGATATTTTTTTAAGAATTTTCCAAGCATGTCCTCCCAAGTAGCAATGGAACTATTAGGCAGGGTGTCATACCAAGTGGCGGCACGACCAGACAAAGTAAATGGGAACAGACGCAGATAAATGGCTTCCTTAGTGAGGTGGGGAAGATTGGAAGTGTCACAGATACGCACAAATCGGGACAGATGTCCATGAGCATCCTCTTCATCAAGACCATGGAATTGAGTGACATTAATGATAGTGGTCATGACATGGGATGGGATTTGCCAATTGTTGGCATCAGCAATGGTAGGACGAGTGATGGGAGAACGAATCCCAGTATAGCCCTCAATAGCAAGAGAGTGCACAATACGTCTGACGTTCGCATCAGCCATATCGAAGGTAGGAAGTGGAATGGGGGTGAGTGGAAAGTGAGTGGGTGGTTTAGAATTGGTGAGTTGTGGTGATCCCTGTGAACAAGTATGTGGCATACACTGAAAGTGCAAACCACGCTGGAGTTACTAATGGATAGGAAATAACCTAAGACTAAAAGCACAAGTAGCACAGATAATCGAAGGTAAATCCAGCAAGCAGTAAACAAGCAAAACAAAGCAAGTAAAATCAAAAAGTGCCAATTAAAAGTCCCCGGCAACGGTGCCAAAAACTTGATGTGTGCAATTAAGTATATAAATAAATTGATCAAGTTAAAATCCTAGAATTTTCTAAAACCACACACTATCGGCAAGTGTACCGATCGCAAGTAGCAAGTAGGCAAGACCAGGTATCGAACCTAAGGACTTTATTTAACACTTTTGAAATTACTCCTAATGATTTACCTGATAAAATATTATTTATTATTATTAAATTGATTGATTGATTTGGGGGTTTAAACTAAAATTAAAATAAATTAGTTAAAACTAATTAAAATTAAATTACTAATTAAACTAAGAAACTGAAAATAAACGAAAGCTGACGAACTGGATTGAAACTCTAATGAGGAGAAAACTGGTAACCTGGGTAGAATCCCTAGACTCTGGTTATAAAAGCTGACACATGTAATCCGGTTGGAGACCCTGTTCTCACCTAATAAACCTCCTGTCAAGGATAGTCGACTAGATTCAAGGCGGGACAAGTATTGAGATGCTAAAATGAAAGTGGATCGCCCCAGCGAAACCAAATCCCACAGTAATCCTTTAATCAACCACTTTTGGATTGAAAACTCCCAAACTGTGAAGCAGACTTAACTAATACGAATGAAATCCTAGGAAAATTCTAAACACGAATAAGTAACCGGTCTCGCCCCAGCGATAACCAAACTACTAAACAATGCCTAGGTAGTCAACCTAGCAATCCCGAATTATATTCCTAACCTTCGGGAAGGGATTGCACACCTTAGCTAATTGATTTTAAAAACCTGTTAAATTTGCGCTATTCCTAACTGCAAGAACTAGCTCGACAACAAAAGTTAATCAAACTAGAATGATTTCTAGATCTAGGGGATATTCCTATATGCCTAGAACATCAAAACCAACAAACAAGTAATCAAAACAAAAAGCGCCAGCACACAAATATTCAAAATCAAACATAAAAATTAAATCATGTAACCCAACACATCCAAAACGGAAAACATAAGTCTTTAATTAAAAACCATAATCTAGTTCATCATCCCAAGTTACCAACATAAGGTTTAGCCTATAATATTTAGAAACATCGTCACAAAATTAATTAAAATAGTTTTAATCATGTCTAATAAAAATATTAACAAAAACTAAATCAAACCCGGGGTTTCTTGAATATTAATCTTTAACGTGCCCGGGACCTTCTCTCCTCCACTGCCCTTCTGCTCGTCTTCGACCTCTGGCAGCTTCTTTTGTCGCTTCGATTCAATGTGTTTCGCTGTTGTTCTTGAATGAATGCTGTTGGTCCAATGAATAATAAATTGCCGTCGAAAACATCCATATATCCATTCACATATTAGCAACCGACTTTGACTTGGGCCACACAAAACTGATTTGGGCCGATGCTTGGTGTTGACTTCTATTTTTTTTTTTATGGCTTATGTTCTTTTCTTTTCTTAACCAACGAGGCTTTAAGTCTCTTTTATTATTATTATTATTATTATTATTATTATTATTATTATTATTATTATTATTATTATTATTATTATTAGTAGTAGTAGTAGTAGTAGTAGTATTATACTCCAAGTTCGCATCTCGGGTGTTCTTGGCTCGACCAAAATTCCTCGTTTACGCTCCAACGTCCATGAACACATGCTCTCAAGTGTTGGTGTCTTGATTAAAATTCTTTCATTTTGAGCTCATTTTTCACGAACACCTATAAAATAATAAAATAAATAAATAAATAATAAAACTGACACGAAACGAATAAAAAGTTGAAGAAATAATATACAAAATACATAGGAAATTAGATGTGTTTTGCAACACATCAGATACCTTAGCAGCAGCCATCAATGCACAATCACACTTGCACTCATAATCATCAGATGCACCCCAGGGATCTGCGAGATTCACAACCTATTCTTCAGGTTTTTCACCTGCAACTACTTCATCAACAACATCATCAGTCACAACTTTAGATTCAGTCACCACCTCCTCAGATTCAACTTCTTCTACCATAGCCATGAAACAAAAATTTTCTGGTTCATTTTCAGCTTTGGCAACTAATGCAAAAGTTTCATCTGTTAACTCATCTGGTAGACTGCTCCAATCAACAAAGCCTTGTGTGAAGAAACTCTGTTGACTGGTCTCTGCTGTAACACCCCAATCGATGGCGGAAACATCGGGATGTCACGTAGTGATGATTGTTCAGTAGCTCATGGTGAATAATGATTTCATTAGATGATTTAAATAATTTACATACAATGATTCTACAAGAATTCGTACATCAAATTGAATAAGACTATGCACATATCTTCAAGCAAATCTTCAAGCAAGTAGCACCTGAAACATGTTAAGTTGAAAATATTTTGGGTCAACAATTGTTGGTGAGAATTACATAGGTTTTTGAGAAATAGTTGATAACAATAGTTTGTACAACACTCAGGGTTGTATGATGATAGAGTATGATGCCGACATGCAACAATGTGTCTTTGTACAACCAAACCTTGTGTCGACTGATGACTAACTCGCAAGTTAGTTAAATGTTATTACTGTTATCGATCATCCCTGAGTCTATGCGGGGATGGGTTTGTCAGACCTATAGCGCTATAATCTAAACAGGCGGCTTGATCATTGTTAATGATTGTACTGTGTCTTTTTGTTACAGTCAAATGATAGAATGATGTTGTAATTGAATCACAAGTAATATGATAGTATAAAATGTTGAACATGTTTCACCCCAAAAATAGTGAAAATAGAGAAAAGGGCTATGTAAACTCACCTTAGCAAAACGTTATCTCTTGAAAAATAGTGTGTTGCCCAATGTATCAAGTATCACCCTATAATGAGGTAATATATATGTCTAAGTCTACCAAGTCTATAAATGTATAAGTTTCTAGGGCTTCGAATTTGGGGATATCCAATTGTTGAATTTAAAATAAAATGTTAATTAAATAAAGGGAAATTTGGTAATTAAATAAAAGAAAGCCTTTTTATAAAATTTGAATTTAGAATGCTCACAATAATGTGTTTGAAGTTTAAAAATAATTTTTATAAAATTATTTCTTTTAAAATAGATTTTTAAATCTATTTATTACAAATTGCCAAAATTTAACTTTAATTTTCAAAAATACAAAAATTAAAGAATTATTATATTAAAAATCATATTTCTGTTCTAAATATTTAAAAATAAATTGTATAAAATTTTGGTGCAAAAATAATAAAAATTGGATTTATTATGATTTAATTATGATTAAAACTAACAAAAATTGATTAAAAATATTAAATAAATGATTTTTCAGAAATAAAAATCATTTCTGAAAAGCTTAATGTTATAAAAACTTAGGATAATTTTTGTAGAAATTAATAAGATCGTTTTGATATTTTAATGGATTTTTATAAATATAATAGTATAAAATTGATTTAATTATTATAAATGTTAAATAAATGAATTTCAGAAAAATAAAAATTGTAAATAAAACTTTTATCTCAGATTTAATAAATATAATTTTTTTAGAATTTATAACAAGGTTTTAATAATTAAAAATGAATTTATAAGATTTAAATGTATAAGATATATATAATTGGTTTGTTTTTAAAAAGAAATGAAATTTAGTAAAAAGTGTGTGCAAGCCGGGACTCGAACCCGGGTTGTCTTAGTTATAGGCATCAGTCACAACCACTTGGCCTAGGCCTGTGGTTGTGATTGATCTCAGTTTATTGAAAATAAATACAATAAGCAAACGGTTTCTTCCCCAAATCTATTACCCACGAACCCTAGCTTTTTCAATCGGACAGATTACACAATGATAACCCAATTAACCTTAGGGTTATCATTGTGTGTATCCCGAAGGTCAAAACCCAACAAAAACATTGTCACTTACAAAGCTTAATCGTCACGAATGCACGGTCAAACTGGAGGTCAAAATACACGATCGTATAACAATCACAGAGTGTTAGGTGAAGAATTGAGGATTGAGAGAGGTGAATTGGCGAGTTAGTAGTGCACGCAGAGCATCAATTTATAGTGCAATCGTCTGGTTCGATAAATTGGTAAGTTTGACTTGGTTTTTAAAAACAAACGCGTGATATCAATCAATTTGGTCAAATTGATTGAAATTGTTCGGTAATTGATGAACATTAGGCCGGCAATCATGGTACCATTCCATTTTAAAAGAAATTACGAGTCATTATGATGATTAGGTTTGGTCAACAACAAAAAAAAAAAAAAGAAGAAAGAAAGAAAAAAAATAAATAAACTATCTGCTGCTGCTGCTGCACGTCGAAGAGAAGAGGAAATGGGAAGGGTAGTTTGCGTACTTATTTAAAAAGATCAAGAGTTAAGACAATAAGCATCTGTGGCTCGGGTGGTTAGTGTGTTAGTGTGGTTTGCTGTGACTCGGGTTCGAAACCCGTCTGAAGCAAATCCTTTTTTTTTAATTAATCCGGTCAAGGGGGGGGGGGGGTTTGGGCTTGGTTGTGGGCTTCTGTTATGGGATTTTGGGCTGGGATGGCTTGGGTAATGGGCTAGGGGTTAGGGTAAGAAAATCACAAACTCAAGTTATTTAGTGTATGTTATAATTATAATTATTATTATTATTATTATTATTATTATTATTATTATTATTATTATTACTATATATATATATATAGAGATATATGTATGAATAATTATAGTTGTGTAGGGGTTCAAAATATCACCAAAAATAATACACTTGTCGTTTTAAATCCGTAACGTATAATTAATAAATGCGTAATGTTACAGTCTCCCCTACTTTTAGGAACTTCGTCCCGAAGTTAAGAGAAACACTAGTCCTACAATTGGTCAACCACTGAGAACCTTGATAAAATTTCACACTACCTTAACGTACCTGTAAACTCATGATTACGTTCCGGACCGTAATTATCAATTTACCTTACATTAGGGTTTTGCGTCCTTTTTTGACTTTACCGATTGTTGAGCAGGTCTGATAGTCCCCACCAGTCGTTGAGCAGGTGGTAGGGCCTCTCCCGACTGTTGGAAAGACATGATGACCTCTACCAATCGTTAAGTAGGTTGTTTGGTAGTCAACTAATTGTTGTACAAGTAAGTATGATTATAGATATAGCAATTAGTTCATATACAAACAAGCATGCACACAGATGTTATGATAATACTTGAATTTATTATTTGAATCAAAAGTGCAATACATGGAATTAAAGAGAAAGTAGACATTATTCAAATGGTAGGGCTTTCTGTTAAGTAGCTGGGGGTCTTGATCTCTGTTCAATTTAGGGCATCGGTTACGGAAGTGATTTGGGTCTCCACATTCATAACACTGACCATAGTTGTATTGATTAAGATTAGCAGCTTGAGCAGGGTTGGTGGGTTGGTTGGCATTTGGATTTGGGGCCTCACGACACGTGTTGACCAGATGGCCATACCTTCCACAATTGGTGCACAAGCGACACACTGAAGCAGTGGGATGATGTCGGTTGCACGTATAAAGGATGGTTTCCTGTATAAGGTTTCTTCTTAGAAGCTTGTGGAGTGAGGCTTGCATCAGGATCCCTGGTCTTACGTTTCTGGTTCTCAGTGGTTACTGCGGCTACAATACTTGTTTTATTGCCTTTCCGAACTAAGGTCCCGTTCTTTACGTGATTATCGGTTAAGGTAGTTGCTAAACGTTTGGCTTCCTCCAAGGTGGCAGGATTCCTTCCCCACACCGTGTCCTGGATTTGCATGGGCAGACCACCGATGTACTTCTCGATGGCTACCGGCAGGGGAGTGACTTTGTGGGGTAACAATAAGCTAAGCTCGTGAAAGCGGGTATTGTAGGCAAGGTTTTCCCCACTATCTTGAGCTAAGGTGTGGAACTCATCCTCAAGCTTCTTAACTTCATTGCGAGGACAAAACTCTTCCTTCATGACCTCCTTGACTTGGTCCCATGTCATAGCAAGAGCAACTTCGGCCCCACGAGTACGCTTTTCTTCATTCCACCAAGTGAGTGCTCGTTTGTGAAGAACACTCATGGCATAACGGACCTTAAAGTTGTCGGGGCACTCACTGTTGATGAAGGTAAATACCCTCAAACCATTGGAGGAGTCCTGTAGCTCCTTCTTCACCACTAAACTTTGGAGGGTTACAAGAGTTGAAATGCTTAAGGGTGCAGGCTGGGGGTCCATTACCATTGCCATTGCCGTTCCCGTTCCCGTTGCCGTGACCATTCCCGTTGCCGTTCAGTTGGATGACCTGAGCGAGTAGGTTGGGAACCAGAGTTGCGATTTGCTGCGCCATTTGTTGAGAAATGATTGCAGCCAATTGGGCATCAACACCATTGTTGTTGTGGTTAGGAACTTGGTCATGGTTATGGTTATCACCACCTTCTTCGTGGTTCTCACCATTGCTGTTGCGAGTGCTGCGACGTGGAGGCATGATCTGTAAGAGACACAGTGAAATGAGTGAGATTATATAAGGAATGTAATCATTTATTCATTAATTAAAACGAATAAACGAAAACGTTGACTTATCAAAGATTCTCAATTCTAATAACATATGAAGACGTGCTTTAGCCTATAAGCGAACACTCATCCCGAGAATTCCCAGGTAGGCATCCGGGTCCCTCGTCTGATTGGGATATATGCGCAATGCCAGCCTAGACAGAAGACTCAGAATACAGGCGTTCACCCTTCCAGATTGCACGTGTTCGTTATTAAAATCTAGAATTTCGATGAGATCTCAAGGTGGTTCAGGTTAAACCTGAGGATTTTGGATTTTGTCCTATTAGTCTAAGAGTAGGTCTGGTGATGTAGAGCATCTTCTTGTAAGGATGATAGTAGGGATAAGAAGTAGGAGGGAGATAGAGATTAGCAAGTAAAGAAGCAAGTACTGATTAAGTCCTATGGTTATAGACTAGATTATTTTTCTAATAACCTAATTCCCTATAACCATGGCTCTGATACCAATCTGTAACACCCCAACCGATGGCGGAAACATCGGGATGTCACGTAGTGATGATTGTTCAGTAGCTCATGGTGAATAATGATTTCATTAGATGATTTAAATAATTTACATTCAAGCCCACGTCCCCATCTCCCTTTTCCCTACTGCACATTCAAGCCAGTCAACCAACCAGTCAAACGATGCCTTTGACCACGTAAATTGAACCAGAAATAGAAACCATATCCGAATTGAATAACTTGGTTTTGACCAACACATCATCCTGCGTCAATTACAACCTATAATTTCGCTCAATCAAGTCCCAATTGAACCTAATCTGACTCGACAATGACAAGCTTGACCGTGAGATGGTCAAGCATTCAAACCCTTCCATTAGTTCCACTTTGTATAAATTGTATAACCCACTATGAGATGTAGGTGCCGACAAACAAAACCCCACCACCACTTTTCACTTTCATCCTCTCGTTTGAGTACAGATCGAGATATTTGACCTTTCGTTGACTCGTGTTTTGCTTGAAGCTTAAAAATATGTAAGTCACAATTAAACATCTCATGCCGTTTGATATCTTGTTCCGGTCATTAACCCTATGGTTAATTGCCTTGTATTTTTGTTTTTATGGATATAGATATCTAGGGTTCATAGGGTATGTGTATTGGGGATGATGATAACATTCGGATAACATATAGAATGATTTTGAAAGAAATTTAAATAACCATCAGATCTGTGGATCAGATGGTTGTTTCTATGTTAGTTGTTTGGTCGGGCCGCCTCTGGCCATGAGTTCGAACCTGACAACAATTTTTTTTATTTTTTATTTTTTTGATAAATACGAATTAACCTTAACGAACATATACTTACAAGAAAAATCAAAAGATATTCGTTCTCAGGGTCCAGACCAACTGGTCTGGGCTTGTGATTATAAACATTGGACCCGCCAGAGACTCGGGTTCGAGTCCCGGCACAAACAAACAGTTTTTTTTTAGCTTTCTTTATATTTATATTTTGAATATTCTTTTAAAAATAGATTTTAAAATACTAAAATTGTCTTAAAAATTCTATAAAAAATTATTTTGTGTAAGTCTCATGACAAAGTTTACCGTACAATTTTTAGATTTCCAAAAATAATTTATTTAATATAAATTATAAATATTGCAAGTTTATTCATTTATAATTTTAAAATTATATAAAAATATCTAAATGTTCTTATAAATATCCACGAAAATTATTTTAAACTTGTAGATCAATAATTATTTCAAAAATAAATTTTATTCCAGAAATTGTATATTTAATATTTTTGATTAATTTTTTTTGTTATTTTAATCATAAATAAATCATAATAAATTCATTTTTCAATATTTTTATACCAAAATTTTACATAAATTATTGTTGTTCATTTAGAAAAAAAAAATGTAAATTTAAAATTGAAATTTCATTAATTTTAATATTTTTAGATATTAAAATCATATTTTGACAAATAGGAATAAATATACTAAATATTCAATTTTTGAGAAAATAATTTTATAAAAATTATTTTCATACTTAAAATCTTATAATACAACCATCTTAATCAAGATTTTAGAAAAAGTTCTTTTATGTTATTTATTTTCCTAAATCCCTTTATTTATTTATTTATTAACAATTCATCTAAATCAATGATTAATCAATTATCAATCCCCAAATTAGGAACCCTAGAAATACTTGTAGACTTGAAAAACTTAGACTTATTTATTGCTTTAAACATCGGGTAATACTTGGCAACGTGGACCACACTTATTCTATTTCTAAGGACGTAACCCTTTGCTAAGGTGAGTTTACATAGCCCCTTTTTCTGTTTTACATTTTGGGGTGAAACATGTTTAAACATTTTATACACTATCATTTACTCATTCTTACATTGTTGAAACTTGTGATTCAATTACGCTATCATTTACTCATTCTATCATTTGACTGTAACAAAAAGACACAGTACAATCATTAACATTGATCAAGCCGCCTGTTTAGATTATAGCGCTATAGGTCTGACAAACCCATCCCCCGCATAAATTCAGGGATGATCGATAACAGTTACACTTTTACTAACTTGCGAGTTCGGTCTCAGTCGACACAAGGTTTGATTGTACAAAAGACGCATTGTTACATGTCGGACTCATATTCTATCATTACTCATTATTATACTTCAACTATGATTGTTATACAACATATTGTTTTCAACTATATGCAAAACCTATGTATTCTCACCAACTATTTATAGTTGACCCCCCATCTTTCCAACTCAACATGTATCAAGTTTATTTGCTATTGGAAGTTGTACAAGTCTTGGATCTTATAGGAGCTTTTGGACTTACTTTATATTAATCAACTTTTGTAATCTTTACTTGTAAGATGAATTATAAATTGTTTAATAATATTCAACTTTCATTTAGTACCATGAGCTATTGAACAATCATTCAAACGTGACACCTCGATGTTTCCGCCATCGGTTGGGGTGTTACAATCTAAACCATGTTGAGTAAAAACATTGATTAACTTATGCACTCCCACATGTTGAGCAAGCCTCAACACATCCTGATCAGAACTTAGGTCTTTAATACCATCATCTAAAATTTTTTCAGGATTTTGGATAAAGTAATAAATATGATCAACAACAGAGTATCCTAACAGACCCAACATCAAAGAAACTTCATGCACAGAGAACATATCAATATCTAGGGGTGTAAATGACACGTAGCGGCTCGAGAGCTACCCGGGATCGGCTCGGTAAAAATCCCGAACGAGCCGAGCCTTAACGAGCCCGAGCCCGAGCCTGAAATATGGCTCGTTTAGTTATCGAGCCCTAAATACAAAGCTCGATTGGGCTCGCGAGCCTAAACGAGCCCAAACATAATTATAAGTTATTTATATATCTCTTATAATTTATAGCCCACATCTCCAAAGCCCAAGTCCCATTTAATAACACTCGCGAGCCGAGCTTTTGCGATCTCGAGCCGAGCTTTGAGCTCGTTTGAGATTGTTCTCAAACCACCTCGAGTCGAGCCGAGCCGAGCTCGAGCTTTTGATTTTGCTAGCGAGCTGAGCTCGAGCTTCATAAAACCATAACGAGCCGAGCTCGAGCCCAATCAGGCTTGGGCTCGGCTCGGCTCGTTTACACCCCTATCAATATCACACAAGTCAATATAGTTAATCATACCACCTACATACTTACGACCTGGACTTTGAGTTAATCTACCACCATGATGAAGCTTTATACTGAAGAAATGGGGCATTCCAACTGCAAAATTTTAAATATTTGAACTTTAAAAAACTTTCAATAGTAAAACAACAAAATCAGAAAAACTAGGTTACAACTTACAGTATACATCATCGAGATCAACATAATGTCCTGGTCGTCGTATAGTCCAGCCATCAACCCTGCCATCCTCCCACGTCATTGTTGTGATTGTGACGAAGAAGATGATCGAAAAAGTTGATGGTTGATTGTGATTGTATCTGACAATGTGAAGGGTTTTATAGATGAAAGGGGGGAGGGAAATGGGGAGATGAAATGACCAAGTTACCCTCATGTGCCAGGCACATGAGCTGATTTAACGTTAAAACTTAACCAAGTTAGTGCCTTAGGACAGTGGGTGTAACATTTTAGATCGTTAAGGATGAATCTCATCAACTGAAACGCGAAAGGACAACCACTGAAAAACGAGGTAAACCTAAAGGACGAATTCTATAATTTTTCCTAAAACATAATAAACAGTCCAATAAAACATAATGGACGACATACTAAAAACACAATTAATAGAAGACTAAAACATAATGAATAATTTTGAAAAAAAATTGAAAACCCCGTTGCGTAAGACACAATGGATGACATACTAAAGACACAATGAACAGAAGATTAAAACACAATGAATACTTTTGAAAAAAAAAAGTCAAAAACCCAGTTATGTAAAACACAATGGACGACATAATAAGACACAATGAACAGAAGACTAAAACATAATGAATACTTTTGAAAAAAAAAGTTGAAAACCCAGTTGCGTAAGACACAATGGAGATAACGTAAAACACAATGAGTATCAATTAAATATGCAATTGACAATAGGGTATAAAATACAATGAACAGTCTAATAAAACACAATAAACAACATACTAAAGACACAATGAACAGAAGACTAAAACGCAATGAATAATAGACTTAAACACAATGAACAACATAATAAAACACAATATACACCTAAATACAAAACTCATTTGCGTAAAACACAATGAAAAGCATAATAAAATCACAATGACAAAGTTAAATCATGTGTAGACTAGAATAACATAAATAACATATTTATAAAGCACACGTGCATCCTATAACACAATGAACAAGCAGAAGACACAACGGAGAAAAAACCCATTTAACACGAATTTCTTTTTTCAATTTTAATGTAGCAATGTGGTACTCATATTAAAGATAAAAAAACGCTCGTTAATATGGTGAAATGTTTTTGAAAAAAAAAATATCGTATGAAAAAGTTATAGACGTTTTAAAATGATGGGGGAATTGACATGTGCATTGCATGTGATGACAGAAAGTCAACAAATATGGTTTTCCTTTTATACCCTTCCTCTAATTTATTATTTATTTTTTTCAAACAAACTAATCTCAACCCTTCAAATATATGATCAATGGATCACAATCCTTCTCACCCATCCTCGAAAAAGTGTCTTGTGTATTTGATCCTAACCTTATTGTTATGATGAAATTAAGACCATACATGTATGTATATAGGGCGGTTGATAGGAATTTATAAAGGGAAAATCACGATTTTAGTCCATTGGCCGAACGAACTATTAGAATAGTCCATTCCTGTCCTTTTGGAGAGACGGTACATGGCTCCCAAGACGTCTGAATCATCTCCTGGGAGGCTTTCGGTTTCGTCCAATAAAAGTCCGCCACCACATGTCGTTGTTGATCCCGATGAGTGTCAAACGTCTTGGAGACGGGTCAATGCTGCCAAGACCTCTCCGGTAGGCCCTTGAAACATCTAGGCTCACCCCATCTTTGGCTCGGCTTGAGCCGTCATCAGGCGTCTCTAGCCATTTATGAAGGTCAATTTTTTTTACTCAATTTATGGGTATATAAATAGGATGGTTGTGTGGATAAGATTTTCTCTAATCGAATATATCAAATATTTTACCAAAACAAACCATAGCTTCGCAAATGTTTTACCCAAAAAAAAAACCCATACCTTCTCAAATATTCAACACAGTTCAAAACAAATATTTTTAGTTTATTCAACATGTTCTTGAGCTTCAGAAAACCGAAGTATTTTTTTCGGTTAACATCATGCCGCTTTTTAATCGTAAGCCTTTGGGATTAAAGTTAATCCCTTCAAGTCCCCATCATTTTCCTCGCACATTTTCTGTTTCATTCCATCCTGCATCACGACCACCATTCCCATTTTACTGAAAGCTCCTCTTCTCCCTCGCCATAACCATCCGAGCTTGTCACTTTCTAATTTTTTTTTTTTTTTTTTTTGGAGCTGCAGGTTTAAAGTGGAGAAAATTGAACGATATTTTTAGAGCTGAATGTTTAAAAATGTTGGTTTATATTTTTAATTTTTTATTAGTTACCTTCTAATGTTTCTGTGTATCTTATTTTTAAAGTTTGTGTATATCTTGTTTTGTTGTAAGTTTTAATATTTTTATAAATTATAATTTTTATAGTTTGTTCATTTTATGTTGTTAATACTTTAAATAATAATGTACCTTGATACAACCACTTGCCTATAAATATGTTTTATTAATCAAACAATATAAACTTATCATTTATTATAGAAAATAATAAAATTAGTAATTTTATTTTGATTATAATAAATTATTAAATATAAAAACAAATAAATACTTTACAAATAAATAAAATTACAATAAAATGAATTAATTATTTTAAGATGACAATGAATAATAAGTTATATATAAGACATTTTTTATAAAAGGACGTGAAATTTTAAAACATTATATAAAAAACTATAATACAATAAAATGAATTAATTATTTTAAGATGACAATGAATAATAAGTTATATATAAGACATTTTTTATAAAAGGACGTGAAATTTTAAAACATTATATAAAAAACTATAATATTTGACCATCGGACCGTCGTTCTCAGGGTCCAATCCAGTTGGTGGCTGAGATTGTGATAAAGTTCCACCCAATCACAGACCCGGGTTTGATCCCCACAATATAATCTACATAGTTTTTTTTTTTTATTAAAACCAATTTTAAGTTCAATTCTATATATTATATGTATTTTTGAACCAAACAAAATATAAGTAAAAATAAACATTTCATTAAGAAAAAAACAAATTACATTAAAAGTAAAAAAAATTACATTAAAACTAAAAAAAATTACAATAGAACATAAAAAAATTTATTAAACCTAATCTAACGCCCCGGGGACTTCACGGATCATCTGCCACGCCGACAGATGTGGAAAGGGTGGGCGGCCCGAAAACTCGTGCTCTAACATCGCGTGTTCAACCATTTCATGATCGGGTGTGGTTGGTGGGAATTGACGGGTAACCGTCTGGTAGAACCCCTCGAAGTGACGGCAATTGTTTTGCAAGTTCGTCCATTTTCGGTTGAGATACTCGTTGACCGGTTGGACCCTCCAACCAAAACCTTTAACTCGTTGAGCACAAGGGGCCAAATGGACCCTCGGCGTGGTTGGTTCTGCCTAACTTCTATCCACGCGGTACATAACACCATTTCTTCTTCCTCGTTCCAACATGTCATTGTTGTTTTTGAGTTAAACAGTTTGACAAATGGTTTGTAGGAGGGAAAGTTTTTGAACAGTGGGTTGTTGTCAACCGTATATTGCTCCTTATATAGGGATGGTGGGTATCCCAAGGGTCAACCGTTTATTAATTACAAATGGTGGGGTCAAAGGGTATAAATTTGAAAAAAAAAATTACTTCACATGTGCACATTCCAATTCTTTAACCGTGCATATTAATGTTATTATTCAACCGTATTTTATAAAATTTAAACATATCCCACTATTAATTATTTATTTTATAAAATTTAAAGGAAATAAAACATTATATAATTAAAACATTAACTTATATTATAAAATACGAAATTACAATAGAAATAAAAAAACATTACATAAACTTAATTTAACTAAAACTTAAATATAATTCGGACGTAACAACTGCCACACCGAAATATACTCAAAGTCTTCATTATAGGCAAAGTTGTAGTCAATCTTTGCCATTTCAATTACACAACACATGAACTCTCTACCCGGGTTTGCATCAGTCCTGGAGGTACGGATACGAGTAGGAACACCGCATGAACATAATTTCCCTTGACCTGGTAAAGCCTCTTGATGATGACCTCGAAGATGAAGATGATGATTGAGACATTGTGGTGATGATATAAAAATATAAACAAAATGTGATGGTATATTTATATAAACAATATTTACAGATTCGGTCCTTAAGGTTTTACTGCGAAACAAATTCCACCCGATTTTGGTACAACTATCAACTTAGGTCCTTTATATACCCACGATTCACATGTATTTGAATAGCCAAAATGACAAACATTCCTGCTTCAGCAGAAAACACGATTTGAGGAAATCCAAATAATCAATCATGTTTTGGTCTCCAAATATTCTTGAGTTTTACTACGATGGTGATAGCCCGTGTTGCTATTCAACCTATATGGGGCGGACACCACTAAGAAAAGAGTGGTGGGGTGGTATTTTAGGGTACTGTGAAAACGGTTATAGTAAAAAAAAAAAAAAAGGGCAAATATCAATCTTACGTTACACGTTATATGAAACGGTAAACTTTTTGTGATGTTATTAACAATTCTTTACAGCATGTTCGTGCATGGTGCAACAAATTGATATCGTTGAGGGAAATTGAAAGACAAAGACGACGATCCAGACCTGTGCGGTAAAGGATATATCGCCTTTCATATGTTTTTTATAGAACTCGTTGCTATATCAAGGTACAGTATATTGACTACAATCATTTTCAATCAATAATCTTGATACTGCAATCATGTGGCCGTACGGAAAACCAGATATATGGGGAACACAACAGCTGGATGTTTGATTGAACAAATCAACAAAACCATTTTTGTTACCGTCTTCAACATGAAAACTGTTAACCCCAACCCCATAAGCCTTCCACGTTCTAGACCCTTCAATTTTTTTATTAATTTTTTTACCGCGTAAGGAGTTAGTACGTGGTTGTTTACACTACCTTCACTTTGACGTTCATAATACCATGTCTGTAGTTTTTTTCTAAAAAAATCAACCAGATAGGTGATTGGAATTTTTCGTGGATGCTTAGATAAGGCGTTCATTGACTCTGCACTGTTAGATGTCATATAATGATATCGGTTTCCTGGACAGCGTGCTCTAAACCATTTACTAAAACCGATACTCAAGAGAGTATTCCTAATCCGTGGAATGGCTGCACACAGTGCGTTAAAATTTTCTTCAAAATAAGATACCCTGTAAGCTTTACAAGTCTTCCACCACAATGTCTGTAATTCCTTCTTTTTGCTTGATAGTAAGTTTAAGCTGACCATCAAATGGCGACAACACAACCCTTGAAAAGCTTTAGGAAAAACTGTCCTAACTGCCAAATCTATTGAATTGGCTCTATTAGATATGATCGCCAAATCCAGATGCTCATGGACACACTCTTTATGTTTGGATAGGAACCATATCCAAATATCACTGTCCTCAGATTTCCCAATACCATATCCAACTCGTAAAATTTGGTTGTTACCATCCATGCCAACTGCTAGGAACAACGTTCCTTTAAACTCGCCTCTTAAGTGTGCCCCTTCTATAATAATGACCGGTCTTAACGAACGAATAGAACCCCTAATCTAAATAATAAAATGACACATAAGGTTATATTTTGAAAACCTAAGACAAAAACAGTAATAAATTAACTTTTTACTGACTGCAGTACCCATGGCAATAAAAATTATTTCAAACCGTTCTCTTCATCAGTCCTAATGTGAGTAACAGTTCCTGGATTTGCCTTTTCCAAATTATAGCAGTAGAATGGAAGCTCGGAAAACAATTTTTTGCTATTTCCTTGCAAAAGTTCTAGAGCATGACACTTCCCAAGCTATGCTTGAGAATATGTTATGTCCACCTGAAATCTTTGACGAAAATCTTGTACTAGTTCATTTCCACGATATACGCCTCTGGTATCTCTCAATTTGTACTTTAATATGCTACTAATTACTTGTGGGTTAGCCTGACGAAGATGCGGATGAGTTTGAGTCTTAGAACACGTGTGATTATTGTTAAAAAATTTAGCACACACAAAATAATAACCATCAAACACTGATCCACACACAGCAGTTGTTTTTAGACGACTAACCAACACCGCCCCCACCCCCAAAAAACACATAATGTTTAAATTATAGGTGTTTGTTTTTATAACATTTCTAACCCATCAGACGCTGGCACTCCAAACCCGATTAGCGTACACGTTTGTCAATGACAAAAGGATGCTCGATGAAAACCGCTTCCTCAAGGTGTCCAGTTGTGCCTGCTTTCGTTTCCCATTCAAGTTAAACCCACATCTGAAAGGAACCGAAACTCCGCAGTAATTCTCCATGTGGCGCATCATGAAGACGCCTCAGTCAACCGTGTTCTTTGAGGTAGCCCAGGGCAAAGGTACGGGCCATACAACGCATCCGCTCATTGTTGCCGCCTTCAAGTGATTCACCGCAGCAAGGTAGTCACAACAGATATGTTTCTGTAAAACATCAAATGGGTCAGGGGTGGGGCTATAACCATATAAAAGTCAGTAAAACTCACGATGCTTTTTTGTTTTCTTACCACTTTGTACGGCGTGCTTTTTAACGTAGTACACATTCCTGTCCGATAATATCACGGGCGACCTCCTCGGCACAATGTTATCTAGCAAGCAGATGTCTTCATGTTTGAAATCAAATACAACCACATAATAGTGTTCACACTCAAGTACCGGAACAAAAACCATGTCGGCTGCTTATAGATCCAGTCTTGTGTCATCCCCACACATGGCGGCAGAGACACCATTCTTAAAAGATGCCACACGGCTACCACCTGGATCCTCATCCAACGCTAACATCCATGCAACCTGGTCATCCCCCACCCCCCGTACCCCAGACACACACCAACACACACAAAATGTCATGGTCAGTTTTTGAGAGAACCCACATACACCCAAAAAAAAGAAAGAAACAAAAAAGCATCGAAAAAATAGGAACTAAAAATTAAATAAACAATAAAAAACCCGTTTTTACTCACAGTGGTAGTAGTTGGAAGAAACAAGCGACGCACACCACCAACAGACTGGTACATTGGGTCATTGTTAAGGACATTCACCCAGGAGTCAATAACCGATCCGTACAACCTCCTGCCTATCGCCAAAGAATGCAGTATCAGGGCTTCAGCACGCAATCCGTAACGGTCCTCATACAGTACGTAGCATTTTTTTTTCCGTAAACTTGTTTTTCTAGGGAAGGTATTATATTAATACACTTACGGGTAATACTCGGTTGGGTCAATGTCCGACTCATTTACAAGAGCTCCAGCAGCCTGTTTTCTACAAAGTACAGAAAAAAAACACAAAATAATAAAAACCAACATAAATATGAAAAACATTATATAGTCATTTTTTATATCTTACTGCTTCTTAGCGTCAACGGTCGCCTGTTCCATTAGTTCCGTCTTCTCAGTAGTTTTAAACAGGAATGTACATACCAGCAGATCCTTCCTAGCTTGTAGCCTTTGTGGCTAGTTCATTCTTACTGTTCAACACCACGGGCAAACTGGCAACCATACTCCTAGACAGCCCCCGTGTTACCGCTGCCCTAGACAGAATACCTGCATTAGCCCTTGTCCCCTCACTAGCTGTTGCCATGACCGGGCCAGCACCCGGCCCCCCTGAATTGTAAAACAACAAAAAACAATAACCCATCCCCCTTACCCTGATCAACACTACCACCTGGTTGCCGCCCCCAACTCAAACTGATCCACTACCCAGCCTTGTCTGTTTGAAAAAGGAAAAGTCGGGGTGTTAGCAAACTGACATAAAGAAATAATAAAAACAAAACCAATGACAGTTTTTACACCAAAACAAAGGTTATGAACACTGAATGTTCATAAACTTACCGGCCGCTGGGTCTATAGCCCCAGACTCCTACACAACATTTGCTCTCACACCAAACCCATCCCCTGCGACAAAAACATCAGCCACCTCACCCAACTTGTCTTCTGGTTCTTGGGTTAGTCCCAAGCTAAAAGAGGGTTGGGTAAAACAAGCAGCAACAATGGTGTTCTTCCCTAGACCATCCGTTTCTGGCCGGCTCATCTGTGTCAGCCCCAGGCTGAAAGTTGGCTGGCTAAAACGTGGATCCACTATGCCCGATGTGCATGCCACGGTTCCTGCTAAAATCATGTATAAGTATATAATTTTTTCACACAACTAAACGTATAACTAAATTGTTTTTAAAAGGTTGGCACGTACGATCCCCCAACGCCCATATTGTCGGCAGGCCAAATCTTTTTCTGTGCGCTTCAATTTTTTTCCACTAAGGCGTTCCCTCCCGTGCCACTCAGCTGAACATCAACAGTCATTTCCTTCACAGAGCCAAGCGCCGGTGTTTTTTCCCTGGTGACCAACAATGTGGTTTCAGAACCGCCAGAACTTTCAACAAACGAGCTGCCCCCTACACACTCACAGGATCCACGGCAGCATTAGTGTTACCAGGCTCGATCTTACGTAACAACCACTCACCATTGTCGTCTGATTCGGATGATTCCTCATTGGTGGCTATATCTGCTTCCCTCCAGGTGTGTTCTGTTCCTGCGAACAATAACATTTTTTATCCTAACAGTATTTTTACACTAAATTGTAATAAAAAAAAGTAGCCAACGCATGCGTTGTTTTGAGTACCTGCAGAACTGACTGCTTCGTACTGATCAGCTAATTCATCAACTACAGCCTTAATCGTCTTACTCGGTGTCCCAACTGCCTTTCCTTTGTCACACACGGTCTCACAACACGCACACAATTCCATCCTGTACTCAGCTTCCAAATGGACCACGTTGTTGTCCCCTGGATACCCTGAACTTCGCGAAGACAAAATCTTTCCAAGGTCGCTTTTCAATGCCTTCAACTTTGATAACCTATCGCGTACTGCACGCAATTCCACCTAGATTGACAAGCAGTTTTTACAAAAGTTCACAAAAAAAATTATATAAATAAACAAAAAACACAAGGTTGTATGATACCTCAATGTTACCATCAGCGACCCTGTCAGTCTCATTCTCACCCATAGTGATCTCCTTTAGCTTGCCCAAGCCAAACCCACCATGTCGCATCTCATGTTCCTGACGTTTGCTAAGTAACTCCAGCGACCAGTGATGCATCACCCAGACCCCAATGGAGTGTTCATACCGTCAATTGCAAAACAATCCACATATAGTAGCTTCACAACAACAAAAATTTAACATGACATAAAAATTAAAATAACAGAAAAAGCAAGGATTCAACTGTTCCCCCCGTACCGTCAAAAATGTCAACGGGCCAGCAAAGGCACACCCTAGGTCACTGCGCCGCCACTTCCGTTTACATGTTTTCAGGCAGGTTACCATGTAATCGCACCAATCGATGCTCTCAAACCTTGTTTCACTTGTGAAAGACTTGGGGATTTCTTCTTTACAAAGGCCATTCCCATGAGAGTTGATCATTGTTGTCACAAAAAGCATGATGAAATAAACCTTAAATATGAACATGTCATCATACTCATCAGCCTGTATGTTGTTGACTATCAATGACGTGAAAACGTAAGAATTTGTTGGGTAACGATCACGCCAGACTTTTAGGGCAGGATGCCATTTGTCTTGCACCGTAAGGATCGAAAATTTGATCCCTCCACAAGGGATGCCAAACAACTTATGTACCACGACAGCGTTTATAGCCACGTCTTGTTTCCGACACCTCATCCGCATTTTTTCAGGCTACAAAGCATCAACTACATAATGTGCTAGTTTCACTGGGATACCGTCTACATTGAAACACAACATATCCCAAAATCCCATCTGCCGAACTGCTTCTCGTTGCCTGCCACTAAGTTTGGAAATCCCCAAGAAAAGTTGCCACGGCGACGAACGGGTCTTCAGGCTACCCCATGACTGTTTCGGAGGACAATTAGCAACCTTTTTTGGTGACAGTGTGTCAGGCACGTAAGCATCAAAAAATTCAGCCTCATAAACTTCACAGTTTGATCGCTTCTTTGTCCTTGCTATGTCCACAGCCGTAGCAGACGATCCTACATGAATCAGATCAACATGATCAACGCCTCTCGTTCGCCTGGTACTAGGACCAGGCGTGTCGCCACCTGCAGAGATGACCTTTTAGGAAAATAAAATAATAAAAAAAACGTAAACAAATAAATCCATGTTACATAGGATGAGCTAACCTCTTTTACCGGAACTGAGGCAAATAACTTCAATAGGGAGAGAATCGTGCACACGGGCTTGTTTACTACTTCTTGTCCCAGCCACCATTTCCGTTCTTTTATTTTTTTTTTTTTACTATCCTCAACACAAATGAAAAAAATCAAAAAACCCATCAAAATCCACATTTGTGTTTTACCCCGGTGTAAAGTACGTAATCCGTAAACATCATAAAACCCAACTAAACCCATAATATGATTTTTCCAGATGTAAAAGAACACCCTAGATGTAAAGACCAGGCACACAACACAATCCCTAACATAACTAAAAATATGAATCAAGTGACCAAAAAAAAAACAAAAACAAAAAAAAACCTAAAATGTGAAACAAATACAGACACTAAACTGTTAGCCACAAAAATAAAAAACACATACATCATCGTAAAACCCGAACAAACATTCATATAGACACAAAAATGCTAACTACAACATTGTAACACACACCCTAAAAAAAAGAATGAACGATCAAACGAATATTGATATGATCAGTAATCTATGGAAAAAATACCTCACTTTTTTGCTGGACAGACGATTGTATTTGAAAAAGTTAAAATGCCCCTCGATGATGCTACGATGGTCAATATGATCGGTTTTTTGTCTGAAACCCTTTTCGAAAATGAAAAGGCTTTTTTGGTGTCTTTTTTGCTTTTAATGGATAATGACGGTGGGAGATAGTTTGCCCCAAAAAAAACAGTTTTTAAATTAAAAAAAAAGTAAAGGGACAGGGGGTCCATCTCGTTTGTCAATGGGAGAGAGAAACAACTTTTCTCTTACCCAAAATACCCTCCGTAGTATTTTTTTATTATAAAAAACCAACTCAAAAATATAAATTCAATAAAAGACAAAAAAAAACAAGATTCATTCTCATCAATTGGATTACCATGATCAACGGTCCACAGGAGTTCTCAAGTTCTCTCAACTCACTTGAGTTCTCATATTATCCTAACCCTATATATATGGTTCATTTCAGAAGAGGTTTTAATGCGGAAAGAAGATTAATAATTCATTTTTTTCATTTAAAAAAAAGAATGTAAGAACATTGTTGAAATGTGTTGTTTATTCATCTATCTTGAAAAAAAAAACAAATATATGAAGAAATTTCATTAATTTATATAACCTACACTTGTACAAATTTTGTGTAGGAACATTACATACGCATAATATAACACAAGTGTAGGAAAGAGTTTAAACATTAAAAAAAACATTTGATTACATTAATTTAATGAGTTTTTATATATATAACATAAACAATGATATATAAAAAGTAAAAACTTCAAAAATATATGAACCATTACTAAAAAAAAGTAAGATTAAGATTTCTTCTCGCATTTCTCGCAATAAAACACTCTTCTGAAAATAACCTAACACTATATATATATATATATATATATATATATATATATGAGTTAAATGCCAATTTCATCCCTGAGGTTTGGTCCAGTTTGCCACTTCAGTATAAAAAAGTTTTTTTTTCATGGAACCCCTACGGTTTGGATTTTCTGGCTATTTTCGTTCTTTTCACTAACAGGGTTTATTTTTTATGTTAAGTTAGGGGTATTGTAGTCATTTTACTTATTTATTTTTGTTTTTCTAATTTTTTCAATATTTTACTTTTCTATATAATAAAATCAACCCTTACCCCATCCCGCCTTCTTCTCTCTCTCTCTCTCTCTCTCTCTCTCTCTCTCTCTCTCTCTCTCTCTCTCTCTCTCTCTCTCTCTCTCTCTCACCTGCATCCCTGGTTTAGTTTCACTCAAAACCCCACCATACATAACCATCCCTCAAGACCACCACCAGATCCAAACCACACCTCCACAAGAAGACCACCCTCCCCATCTTCCTCACGTGCCAAACCCTCACCAGATCGTACCTCATACCATAAAAAAGCACCACAAAAACAATTATTACTCACCAGATCATAACAAACCAATCAACCAACACCACTTCCAGAAGTCGATGGTCTCGTGTTCGATCCTCATCAATAAAACGTGAAAAATTCGATTTATGTTTCTCCTCGTTGAACCACCACCTCCACCGGAATAATAGATGTAAACAGCCCCTCTCTGTTTACATATTTCAATACCATATTCATCATTATTTCGTGGTCGATGATAAAGGCAGTGACAGCCACCTAGGATTCCGGCAAGGAAGGCTTGAGTTATGGTAGATCGTAAAATAAAAAAAAACCTAGATTTAAAATGTGTATGGAATAAAATTAGGAACAAAAAAACCGTTATACTATAAGAGTTCTTCACTCGGCTTAATTAACTCATCCATTGTCAACTGTCTCGTTCAACCGGAACCATATTAATTACTACTTCTGGCCTGCTTGTACCATAGGTTAAAAATTCTGTGTCGCAATTGGTATCATATATCCTTTTAGATCAACTATTCCATATATTTTTTTCACCGCCTTTATTATAAACACTTAAAGCCCCACATATAGACTAGACATCCTAGGTACTTGAAACTTTAGGTTGAGTCTTCGAGATTCGCCTCACATGCATTCACGACGCTTAGAGGTTTATACAACTTATCGAAGGTGAGTTTACATATCCCCACTCTTTTACAGTTTTTCAATACTTTTTGAGGTGAAACATGCTAAACACTTATACTCAACATATACAATTCTAGTATGTGTCTTGTGTGATTTCTATGTTGCATTATGTCTTAAACAATGCTTTGGTAAACACAATTAGACTCGCGTAATCATTAACTTCGTACAAGCCGACGATACAGAATGATAGATCTATTGGATTGACAACCCTACCCGGATACGTGTGCCCCCGGATATGGGTAGCGTGGGTGATTGTTATCGATCACATAACACAAACGAGTGAACCATATGCGTATGGGATGGACCACAATAAACATGTCACAAGGGTTGATTATGCAAACGATATACCTAGTAGTTTTGTTTTCTCATATGGACTAGATTTGCCATGACACCAGAAATGTACAAGTTTTATGCTCATGACACAATATTCAAACCTATGTAATTCTCACCAACTTTTGTTGACCCAAAATATTTTCCAACTTAACATGTTTCAGGTTATAATGTTGCTTGGAGATACAGTTCATGCTTGAAGATTTATATTTAGTGTTTCTCATTTGATGTACAAATTCCTTTTAGAACAATTGTATGTAATTTATTTAATTGATTTTTGAAATTTATTTTTTACCATGAGCTACTGAACAATCATCAATACGTGACATCCCGATGTTTTCGCCATCGGTTGGGGTGCTACAGGTTGATATCAGAGCCATGGTTATAGGGAATTAGGTTATTAGAAAAATAATCTAGTCTATAACTATAGGATTTTAACCGGTACTTGCTCCTCTTACTTGCAACTTTACTTGTTTCTATTCTCTATCTATATCCAACTTCTTATCCCTACCTAACCCCTACAAGATGATTACTCTCCATCACTGGATCTACCCCTAGACTAATAGGACAAAATTCTCAGGTCCTAACTTGAACTGCCTTGATGATCTTGTCGAAGTCCTAGATTCTAATAATGAACATGTGCAATCTGGAAGGGTGAATGCCTGTATTCTGAGTTTTCCGTTTAGGACTAACATTGCGCATAAAACCCAATCAGACGAGGGACCCGGTTGCCTACGTGGGAATTCTCGGGATGAGTGTTCCCTTATAGGCTAAAGCATGTCTTCATTATGTTATTAAAATCTGGAAGCTTTGATAAGTCAACGTTTTCGTTTATTCGTTTTAATAAATGATTAAACTCACTCTCATTAAAACTAAGCTTTAAATCTCAAAATTTTACAGTTTAAATCAATCCTATTTCATAATCATATATGGGTTTCATAATCACACTTCATCTTACCATCTTAGCGACTTGTTTGATTATTTTCAACACCCTACCTAAATCATATTATTGCCTTTTCAACATGTCACATATTTTTAAACTGTAACCTCATAAATTGAGTATACCCTAAAGATTTCTTAGTATTGTCAAATTTTCATCACCTATAAACTATGGAAAATACACATTTTTGTCGAAAGATGTCCTCAAACTTAATTTCTAAATTCAATTGTTTATTCATTAGCGTAACAAAGGATTTTTGATATAATGTCACCTTGATCTATAAAACCTAATGTCGTGTTAAAATCTCAGACTAACTGAAATATTCTGATCTAAAGCCACTTAGTTTGTACTATTTAACAACTTTTGTTTTATGTACAAAACCAATTCTAAAAAAACAAAAAAAAAACTTTCCATCCCCATGAACAAAATTTAATCTCCAATTCCCCGTTGACACCAACTTATTTTCAACTTGTTCGAACTTTTACAATTTTGGTATTTACCACAATCATGTTTTCTCATATGCTTGATTTTAATATTTGATTCAAACCCCACGATTCATGCTCCTAGATAATCTCCTTACTACTTGTGCCTCTTTGAAAACCTATAAAATAAACCCTTTATTAACCATCTTCACGTACACTATCTTTCATAACCTTGATGATACTTTGAGTTCTTCTTCATCCCCTCAAGAACTAATTTCTTATCCTTTACCCTCTTGAACATGAACTTGATCCGTATGATAACCAAACTATTGAAAACTTGATTGTTTGTTGCATCAAACTTGATTCTTAGTGATACATGAGGATATGATTTATCTTTGGACGTCTGATTATTCGTGATACTTGTAAACATGACTAGTTAAATATGAACTATATGCCATACTAGTAAAACGACATCTAGACTCAGTAATATTGTCTAGGGCAACTCAATTACAAGTCGCATGCTAGAGCTGTTGTTTGTCACATTTACAAACTTACTTACATGTGTGTACTTTCAATTGGCAACATATATGTTAAACTACAAAACAATTATAACAATTATCCACTTAACCACTGGTAAAGGATAAAGTACCTACTCAACAGTTGGTAGAGTACCTAATAACGTGCTCAACGATTGGTAGAGGTCATCATACCCGCTCAACAGTCGGTAGAGGGTCTAATAACCTACTCAACGACTGGTAGAGGCTATCGCACCTGCTCAACAATCGGTAGAGGTTCCTACTCACTGACTGGTAGAGGTCTTTTTCCTGCTCAACAGTTGGACTCATTTTTGGATACATTGTACACGTAATTTGATACAAAGATTTATTAGACTCATTGATACAAAGATTCAATCACAAGGTTATTTAGCATTGTTTGTTTTACATGTGTGTTTAGAGTCATAGAAGGACACAAAACCCTAATGTAAGGTAAATTGGTGAATGCGGTCCCGAACGTAATCATGAATTTACAGGTACATTAAAGTAGTGTGAAATTCTATTAGGGATTTGTTTAGATACCCACTATGTTTTTTTTAGAGAACCCGAGGTATGGTGGGTTAGCTGCGGTACACCCTATATATAAACACTGAAGGTGCGACGAAAGTGAGACTGGGGATCGAACCAAGCGTTAGTCCTAGTCAGTGTAGTAATAGTTTCAATAAGTCCTTTCATAGTCTACAACATAATCGCCCCAAAAGTATTCCAGACCTCATCATTATAAACTTAGTGGTTGTGTTCCTATGAACGTTGGTCACTCCTGATAATCCTGAACAACATCCTACCTCTTTTCATCCTTCAACCTCACACTAGAGCTCATACATAACATTTCTTTTACCGAGACCATTAGAAAACAGTTTGTCTTGTTACCCTAAGCTCTCTTCATCCTTTAAACTTAACCACACCCACCATAATTTATCCCCGAGTACTCACAACCCCGTTTACACATTTCCTTTAAAGAAATTTCGGGACGAAATTTTCAAAAGTAGGGGATGTTGTGACATCCGCCACCTTCACTTTTATCAATTGAACAACACTAGTCCCTCATGTATCAGTGTGTTTACAATCCAAGCCCTTGCATCATGACACTTTTATGCAATAAAAGAAAATTATGTAATTTTACTTTTTCCATCATCGTATTCTTAAGTTCCTGTCTAGTTATTTAACTGTTTAATCTAAAACGTAACAACACTTATTCAATATTTACTTTCCCATTATTCAATAAAACTTCATTTTATTTCTCTCATATTATTATCATAAAAATAATTACAAATTTTCATTTCAACATTATTTAAAAAGTCACATTTTTATAAATAAGATTATTTAATTATAAAAAAATATGTAACTAAAATTTGTATTTATATTTTCAGATTTAATGGAAAATTTCATATTATATAGAGATAATTTATAAAGCCTTTTCTTTTAAAACAAATAACCAAATCCATTAACGAACTATAAACCCAAACCCATTATCATATTAACCCACCAGATTTCCCAAGGCCCAATCCCCACCCAAATATCCAGCCCAAGAACCTTTGAACCTTTCCCTTTGACCTGCCTCTAACCAAGAAGGGTCAAATTCTCCTTTTTCTTTCCTTTAGTGACCCATCAACGCAAACCCTTCAATAAATGCATGTTGAAGCTGTTCTTTCCAATTAAAACACACCATGATGGGTGAAAATCATTCTCCTATCAAACCCCTTTGTCAATTTCGTGACATACTCCATAAATCATGGGCAATTAAAGAGATTTTTTCGTTTTCAAACTTTATTACACCCATTTCTCAAATCATTACTTATACTCATTTATTCTACAATTAAACTCACCCACACACCCTATAGGGGCCGAAAATAAGAACCCCTAACTCATTTTTCACTTTAAAACTACAATCAATCGGATTTAAGGTTCTTTTTGTTTGGTTTCTTCTCGTGTTTGGTTCATCACCTTCGGTCAAGGTATTTTTCAATTCCTTTTGTATATTATTCCATTTGTGTCTTTAGAACAATAGCCCTCTATTTGTTTTATCAATTATAGTCATTAAGGGGTTCCAATTGAAAAGCTAGGGTTTAGGAATATTTAGGAATTTTGATTTAAAAGTTTAGAACTTTAAAAAATCCATAACTCATTCGTTATTGATCTAAAAATAATAAACTTTGTAAACATGTTCATATTAGTGATTTGAACTTTTAGAAATATTTTCATGATTTTTAGAGACTATTTAATATTTTTTTTATTATTTTATGTTGTTTTAATCATGTTTAATTCATATAAAATTGTAATTAGCTTATTTTAACATGAAAATTTGTGAAAATATATCTCAATATGTTAAAATAATTTTCATGTCATTTTCCCTCTGTTTTAAAACTATTTTATATATTATCTCATTTTTAATTGTTAATCTAGTTTTAAATAATAAAAATTCATATTAAATCAATTGTAATTACAAAAATTTCATAAAACTTATTTCGTGACTTTTTAGGTCAGTAGATTAAGTTTTCACAAAAATATTTATTTTTAAAAGTGTTTTACATTTTATTATGAATTTATGTTGTTTTTATCAATATAAATTCAATAAAAACTTTTAAATTAATTATAAAATACAGTTTGAATAAATTTTATTATTTTATCTTCATAAAGTATACTTTTTTTAAAGAAAAAGTTCTTATTATTTTTCACATAATATTATAAAACTAATTAATAGTTATATATACAATAAGTATAAATTATAATTAGTATCTTTTATTAATTAATGTCACTATCATAATTTTTTCCACATAAGCTTAGTATATATTTTATAATATGAACTTAGGTGGAATATATTATCTATTTCACATTTTACGTATGCTATATCCTTTTAGATCAACTATTCCATATTTTTTTTACCGCCTTTATTATAAACACTTAAAACCCCAAATATAGACTAGACATCCTAGGTATCTTAGATTAGGAACCCTAGACTCTTTTAAGTTTAGACACTCATTTTAGATACTTGAAACTTTAGGTTGAGTCTTCGAGATTCGCCTCACATACATTCACGACGCTTAGAGGTTTATACAACTTATAGAAGGTGAGTTTATATATCCCCACTCTTTTACAGTTTTTTCAATACTTTTTGGGGTGAAACATGCTAAACACTTATACTCAACATATACAATTACATTACGTGTCTTGTGTGATTTCTATGTTGCATTATGTCTTAAACAATACTTTGGTAAACACAATTAGACTCGCGTAATCATTAACTCCGTACAAGCCGGCGATACACAATGATAGATCTATTGGATTGACAACCCTACCCGGATACGTGTGCCCCCGGATATGGGTAGCGTGGGTGATTGTTATCGATCACATAACACAAACGAGTGAACCATATGCGTATGGGATGGACCACAATAAACATGTCACAAGGGTTGATTATGCAAACGATTTACCTAGCAGTTTTGTTTTCACATATGGACTACATTTGCCTTGACACCAGAATTGTACAAGTTTTATGCTCATGACACAATATTCAAACCTATGTAATTCTCACCAACTTTTGTTGACCCAAAATATTTTCCAACTTAACATGTTTCAGGTTATAGTGTTGCTTGGAGATAGAGTTCATGCTTGAAGATTTATATTTAGTGTTTCTCATTTGATGTACAAATTCCTTTTAGAACAATTGTATGTAATTTATTTAATTGATTATTGAAATTTATTTTTTTTATCATGAGCTACTGAACAATCATCAATACGTGACATCCCGATGTTTCCGCCATCAGTTGGGGTGTTACAGAAAGTAGGGAGAAAATCCAAACCTCGGGGGTTCCATTGCAAAAAATAAAAAATTTTGTGCCGAAGTGGCAAACTGGACCAAACCTCAGGGGTGAAATTGGAATTTAACTCTCTCTCTCTCTCTCTCTCTATATATATATATATATATATATATATATATATAGGCTAAGTATCTAGAAGAAACCTAAAATTTTAAAGAAACTCCCACAATTTCAACTAATGGCCCTCATTGTTCCAGATCACCCATTAGTAGATATATTATTTTATGTGTTGAAAGGTATATTAGTCATTTTGTTTCCCCTATTTTATAATTTGAATCTTTGATTCATCCTCCTATATAAACAAGTTCCATATCTCTCACATACACTCTCTCTCTCTCTCTCTCTCTCTCTCTCTCTCTCTCTCCACACTCTCTCTCTCTCTCTCTAACAATCAGGGCATTTTTGATCCTGTAAGATTAAAGCAGCCCCTACTCCGACGATCAGCCTCCACACTCATACCTATCGTCGCCCGGTTATTCACCGTTTAGAGAAACCTCAGCCACCACTGCGGCGGCGCCTTCTTCGCCGTCGTCAATCGCACCCATAACATCATTTCCAAAGATTCGTTTCTGGTTCTTTCAGTTTCACGTTATTCTTTCTCTGGCTCCTTTGCTTTGAAGAAACCCAGTTCTGATGAGACGCTTATTCTTGTCATTGAGTCCGAGATTCAGTGCTCTGAAGACAGCTTCGAAGAGGTTTCTTCTTTTTTTTTTGTGTTTGTTTTATGATTTTTATATTTAGGTTTATTATTGTCCTTGTTTTTGTTAAAGTTTGAAGATTTAAATTTGGGTTTGTGTTTAAATTAAATGGGTCTGGGTTGGATTTGGGTCAAAGTTAGGAAAACATAAACTGATGATATGAATCTTGAATGAAAATTGAGGCAAAGAGGGAGATCAGGAGGAAAAAGATAATGAGGAACACATACAACTTGTTTGGTCCATAAAGGAGGTGGTGTTTTGTTATTCTTGTATTTTAGAGAGAGCATGAAGGAGGTGGGGTTTTGTTATTCTAGTATTTTAGAGAGAGAAAATAATCAAAGGTTTTGATGAGAGAGGGGATTTATGGTAGTGAGAATGCAGCAATTAATGCTAACTAGGTTTTTATCCGGCCGCGCGTTTCGGCGGCGTCAATCTAGTTTAGAAAAAGATTAAAATTCCAAATCAATCTTACATCAATTTTCATACAAAAGTCACATATAAAATGAAATGAATGCTAAATAAGTCATATCTATATAATTAGTTTTTCTTTTGGTTTAAGAATAGGCCAAATAAGGATTTGTCTACAAATTCTTATACTATGATGTTAGATGCTCAAACAACCACCCCTGCTCTCCTAGTTGACTAATCATAAGCAATGTGCGGAACCATAATTCTAGCCATAATATCATATTCTTTTTCTTTGGTTCAGAATAAACTCATGAAGTTTTTGTATGGATCATGTTGAACTGAAATCTAGACAGCTGCTGTGGAATGGCGGAAATGACAGGCCAGTATCTCTGCATCCAAGAGCACAAACAATTAGGATTAAGAATAAACCATACCAAAGCATAATAAGAGGCATCAATCTAGTACAGCTCAGTTATTGAGTTCTTTATGCAAACACTAAATTACTAAACTAATTATGTTAATTGCAACTTTCAAAGGTCTATATGATTTCAGCTCACTGTTTCTTGTTCTTAATAATTTTAAGAACAAATATTTAGGTCCGTAGTACCTGAACATTGTCATAAAGCTCAAACAATGGAAAACAACCAAAAAATAAAAATTAATGAAAATGTACCAAACGGGTGGACTGGCAAAATAGCGACCCATGACCCATTTGACCCGTTTTTAAAATTACCCATTTCTGCCAGCTACCCAACTTGCTTGCCTTTCCTCTAGTTTGGATGCATCTGTAGTTGTCATTTTATGACTTGTCTAAAAGGTTTAACAATGTTACCATAAGCTAAAACGTCCATTCCTGCTTTTGTCATTCTATTGTTCTTAAATTTGGCCCCTCTTTCTAACGTTGTTTCTATCTTTGTAATGTACAACTTTGTTACTGTTTGCCTGTTTAGTTATAATCTTGGTTGCGTTTTATGGCCCACTAATCCACGTCATCTAAATCCGATACAGACAACATAATGCGTCATGTATTAGCTACTGTTGTTACTTGTAGTCGTTTAATATTTTCTTTAATATGACCCGTTCCAACCCAAACCCATTTTGCTGAGACATGCTTTGACACATAGCGAATCGATACCCTTTTACAATGAGCTGTTTCAACCCAAACCTGTTATGACATATTACCTCACTCGATTGTTTGTCCAAGATTAATTGGTATTAGATGTCACATTTTAGTTATGGGGGCTCTTTTGTAATGTTGGCTACCACCTAAATTGCATCATTATTTTACTAAAAGTTTATGTAATCATATGTAATACATTAACTCTCTAACGAAGTCAAATAAAAAGGACTAACAATAGCCAGTGGGTCAACCTGACTAGTTTTGACAAAATCTGAATATTAAATCATCATTTTGATCTACCCGATTTGCCCCTTTTGCTGCCTATAGTTCAGTCAATATACATAACAAACAAATTATTGTAAAGTATTCTCTTTCTGACACTAAATGTTATACCACAATATTTATAGAGGTTATTATACACTACCTTAATTTACCAGTGAAAAAAAAATCATATCTTTTATGAACCTATGTTTTATATCCAACTGGCATAGTATTTTTATTACCTCAACCGAAGCTAAGAAATAGACCGCATCAAACAAAACAGATTTATATGTATATGCAATTAAAAACCTAACAAAGCCACTAACGATCACATCACATCACAACAGAATTCATATCAATAAACAATAACATTTCATACGAATATGAAATAAAACAACGAATTAAGGGTTATACCAAATTCTGAGAAGACTTATGCTTTCCAAGCTGCTCATTCCACTGGTCAGCGTTATGGCAGCCGATCACAACTCCTTCATCAACCTTTTTTTAATTTATCTTTCAAAAACCCTAATTCAAATATTGTTAGTTATCAATTGATTTTGCAGAACCCAACGACTTTATATATAGAATTAGAAGCACTTGATTGCAGAACAAAAAAAACAAAAGATTAAGAAAACAAAGATCTGGATCTGGATTTACCTCATAGAAGCTTGATTCTCTCTCTTAAAATTAAAGAAGAAAAGAGATCTAGAGATAGGAGGAAGAGATCTTGAGGCAGAAGTGACGGTAGTGACCCTTGGGGATTGTGCAGCGGTGAAACGGTGACCGCGGTGGTGGTACAGAAAAAAGTTCTCTCTCTCTAGTAAAAGTGTGTGTATATGTAATAATAGACAGGTGGATGCACTTGATCAACAGGTGTCATAAGAAGTCTGAGATATGGTGACACCTAGCTGTATACCCCTTTCACACCAGATAAAAAAAACCGGTCCCTAAAGGGATTCGAACCGGAGTAACATCCCAAATACAACAACGCCCTAACCAACTACACCACATAATCCTTTGTTTAAAATATCAAACCATTTAGTATTTAACATCTTTACAAAATCGATAAAAACACAAAACACTGTTCAAATCACTTTGTAAATTAATATAGTGTAGTGTAATTAAAAAGGGCAATGGAGATCCGACGATTGTGTTGGTTTTGGAGGATAAAGAAGGAAAAGTATTGATTGATTATTATTATTTTATTTATATTGTGATAGAATATTGTGTTTCTATAAAAACTAATTGTTGACTTTAACTTTGTGTAGATAATCATCAAAACGACGTACTTTTTGGTAGATACTCATTAAAACGATGAATTTTAAAAAAGTAAATTCATATGGAGTGTGTGCAATGGTACACATTTTGTTAAGACGTGGATCACGTCTTAACATGTGTTATCCACCTAAAACAGTGTGATATTATTGGTGTTGGATTACACGTAGGTAGCATACGTTAACACGTAGGTTTACATATTAATTAACCTTTTTTATATATTAATTAAACAAAAGTCACTAATCATGGGATGAAATCTAAGTTGCGTATGTTTCGTATGTAACAGCAGAACTAAGTTGGTATAAATTAGTTTTTGATTTTTTTTTACCAGATACAAAGGTTTGATTTTATGACTTTCATGAGTTACACATGGGATTAAATCTATGTTGCGTCTGTTTCGTATGTAACAATAGAACTAAGTTGCGTATGTTACACATCTATGCAGTTTTATAACATTCCTCCTATGTTAAGTTTGATAATCTTTGATAACTAAATGGATAAAACAATGTTTACTTTCAACACTAGTTGCATATCTATATTATCTTATTAAGGAGGAGTGACGTCTAACATTGTAATTTTCCTTTCCGTACAACTTAATAAGCAACATGTACAACATATTTAAGCAAGAAAATTAAGGGTATTATGGGGATAGTTGTGACAATTAAGACACTTAGGAGGGTAATGTAGACATTTTACATACCTCATCCTTTACAATATCAAAACACTTTTACAATTATACCCTCCTCCTTCCATCCCTACCCTCACAATTCTAAGAATTCAATAACGTCAGTCTCTTCGTGTCAATATTCAATTATGGAATTCAATGATGCCCTCTTCAGTGTCATAATGTTGTGTCTCCACAAAGAAGAAACAGTTCATCATTAAACACTAGACGCATTGCTGCTTCGTTCCAGTTTCCTTCTTCCTTCAATCGGCTTAGTTTATTGGTTCTTTATTTTCAATATGTATGCACTTCTTATTTTAGTTGCATCCAGATGTCCTATGGCTGCTGCGAATCCTCAAGAAGTTTCAGAGTATGAGCTCAATCCTGTAGAGTTTTAGATACACAAAAGTGATGGCATCTGAAAGGCAAGCTTCTTTTCAATCATTTAATATTTAATTTTCTATTGTTGTATTTGACTTATGTATATTGAATTTTGAGTTGCCAATAGGGACGGGTTGGGCTAAGGGCAATGTGGAATCGGGTCAAAAACATGTAATTTTTTTTTGTACCAATCAGGTTGGGTTGGATGGAAAAACTTTTAATTAAAAATGTAGTTTTCAAGATTTTCATACTCATATTTGGATTTTGTTGTTCTGTGTTATGTTTATGGACTTGTGTTATATAATTTCTAAGTAAAAAAGGTACAAGGCTGTTATCATTATAATTGACACCCCTGGAGGTTATGCTCTTGATTTTGACTTGTAAGCGTTCCTTAATTCTCACCAAAAAAAAAGCATAACACATTCAAACTTTAGATTCTTATTTCTAAATTAAAAGTTGGAGTGTTTTCGGACAACAAAGACGATTTAAGAGGAAATGTTGTTAGACCATTTGATTTCTAATGTGGCAAGCTTAAAATTCATTTTTTATGTAGGATGTGGAGGCAAATTAGACAATTGGCTGAATCTAAGCTAGTATTTGCATCAATGGTTGATGTGGATTTGTGTTATGAGTAGTTAAAAAAAAGTAAAATGGATATACGGGTCGAAAGGGTCCAACATGTCATTATCATCCAGGTTTTATTTTTAATTAACACTAAAATTCTGTATAAAACCAGAGTAACTTATTTAAAAAATATGATAATAAAGTGTTAATGGGTCAGCTTGAGTAGTTTCAGTCGTATTTAGTGGTCACATGTTCTAACCAGAATTCATGTTAATCTATTGCTTGACCTGCCAAACCACTGTATTATGGCTTCACATTACATTCTAACAACTAGCATTAAACTTTTTTACCACTCATAATTTATGAAGAAACGCTTTTAAATATGACTTGACCTTGTTAGAGAAGGTGTGTCATCCTAATGCGGCTCAGGATGTTGGAGATGTTGTAACATTACGCATTTAAACTTGTACGTTACACGATCGATATTAATAAAAACGTCAAGTTTTATCTTATACGTTCGCAATTATTATTTTTGTCGCTTTATTGGAACCCTAATACTATATATATATATATATATTATATATATGTGGTTATGTGTATAATTATATCAAAAAAATATTTGTCTTGGCCGGGATTCGAACCCGCGCCAAGACCGGCCCATTCAAACTCAACACACTTAACCAACTGGGCTGACTACCAACTTGGAATAAACCCGGACACTTATTAATTATATACGCGTTTTAAAAGCCTTCACAGTTGACAAAGAAAGTCAACTGTGGGTAGCGTGTGATTCAATCTAGTGTAATAACTGATAATTGATCTATGTATGGCAAACTTATGTGATTGCCGGCCCTGTGTGACTCAATTACACGTTAATTACAACCAATCGTTGACCAAATTTGAAAATCATACGCGCTTGACATTTAATCGTGGTCAACTTTCCAATTAACCCAACCCATTGATCCTCACTATAAATTGATGAGCTACGAACCTTCACAACTCGCTCACATCTCTCTCTCAACCTCCAATTATTCTGAAACACAGATAATTAGCTTCTTTTGATCGTCGTTTGACTTCTGGTTTGACCGGGCAAACGAGCACGATTCCATCACTGTGAGTTCTATTTCTTTTGTGGGTTTTGTTAGTCGGCAAACATACAACAAAAGCCCTAACACTAATCGGGTCCAAATTGTGTGGTTTGTTTGATTGTAATATCTAGGGTTCGTTCGTTGTAATTTGGGGATAAACTCAGAATCACATAACGTATTTATTTAATGTTAACCGGGGATTATCACAACCACTGGCCTAGGCCAAGTGGTTGTGACCATGGCCTGATACCCTGAGCACCCGGGTTCGAATCCGGCTTCGGCCATTCTTTTTGTTTCCTTTATTTTTTTTAAAACAACCAATTCAATTATATATATATATATATTACATTTAAAACTTATAAATTCATTTTTAAATATTAAAACTATTTTATAAATTCTAAAAAATTATATTTATTAAATCTGAGTTAAAAGTTTTATTTACAATTTTTATTTTTCAAAAATTCATTTATTTAATATTTATAATAATTAAATCAATTTTATACTATTATATTTATAAAAATCCATTAAAATATCAAAACAACTTTATTAAATTCTACAAAAATTATCTTGAGTTTGTATAGAGTTAAACTTTACTGAAATAATTTTTAATTCAGAAAAATCAATTATTTTATATTTTTAATCAATTTTTGTTAGATTTAATCATAATTAAATCATAATAAATTCAATTTTCATTATTTTTGCACCAAAATTTTATACAATTTATTTTTAAATATTTAGAACAGAAATATGATTTTTAAAATAGAAATTCTTTAATTTTAGTATTTTTGAATATTAAAGTTAATTGTCGGCAATTTGTAATAAATAGATTTAAAAATCTATTTTAAATGAAATAATTTTATAAAAATTATTTTTATACTTCAAACACTTTAATGTGTACATTCAAAATTCAAATTTTATAAAAAGACTTTCTTTTATTAATTATCAAATTTTCCTTTATTAATTAACATTTAATTTAAATTCAACAATTGGATATCCCCAAATCGAAACCCTAGGATACACTTATAAGTTAATTAGACTTAGACTTATTGTTTATTACCTTATTATAGGGTGATATTTGGCATTAATTTGGGCAACACTATTATTTCATCTTTTCAAGAAGTTTAACATTTGCTAAGGTGAGTTTTACATAGCCCCTTTTATTTATCACCATTTTTGGGGTGAAACATGTTATAACATTATCATTGCAATTCAATCATCAATGTGTCTATGTGTTTTCTATGTTGCATTATGTCTTGAGCATGATTAGAGTAAGCACCATTCTAGCATAATCATTAACTCCGTACAAGCCGACGGTATACATTGATAGATCTATTGGACTGACAATCCCACCCGGATACGTGCCTCCTACAAAGGTTGCGTGGGTGTTTGTTATCGCATAACTTATTCAATTGGACCATGAGCGTATGGTATGTATCATATTATAACAGTCATCAGGGTTGATTATGCACTCGATTTATTTCTAGTATGTTCTCACATATGGGCTAGATTGACATGACACATGAATTGCACAACATTTTTATTCATTTTATTATCAAAAACCTATGTAATTCTCACCAACTTATGTTGACCCAAAATACTTTCAAAATTAACATGTTTCAGGTAACAATGAAGCTGAGGCTTGAGTTAGCATGAGGATTTAACATGAAGTTTTATTTGAAGTTATTGAAGTTTTGTTATTTGATATCATGTATTGAATTTCTAGACATCATTTTACATTTGGATATTATGTTTGAATAAATTATTTAAAATTTATATTATACCATGTGCTACTGAAACAATCATCAATACGTGGCACCCCGATGTTTCCGCCATCGGTTGGGGTGTTACAGATTGGTATCAGAGCCTTGGTTATAGGGAATTAGGTTATTAGAAATAATCTAGACTATAACCTTAGGGACTTAAACAGTACTTGCTTCTCCTACTTGTAACCCTAATTGCTTCCCTAAATCCTATCCTTATCCTATGCCTTATAACCCTAAACCTACATGTGACTACTCTTATTCGTCTGCTGCAATCCTGATCCACCATTAGATTAATAGGACAAAATCCTCAGGTTTAACCTGAACCCCCTTGAGATCTCGTCGAAGTTCTAAATTTTAATAACGAACACGTGCAATCTGGAAGGGTGAACGTCTGTATTCTGATTCTTCTGTCTAGGCTGGCATTGCGCATATATCCCAATCAGACGAGGGACCCGGATGCCTACCTGGGAATTCTCGGGATGAGTGTTCACTTATAGGCTAAAGCATGTCTTCATATGTTATTAGAATGTAGAATCTTTGATAAGTCAACGTTTTCGTTTATTCGTTTTAATTAATGAATAAATGATTACATTCCTTATATAAACTCTCATTCATTTCATTGTGTCTATTACAGATCATGCCTCCTCGTCGCAGCACTCGCAACAGCAATGGTGAGAATCACGAAGAAGGTGGTGATAACCATAACCACAACCATGACCAAGTTCCTAACCACAACAACAATGGGGTCGATGCTCAACTGGCTGCGATCATTTCTCAACAAATGGCGCAGCAAATCGCAACTCTGGTTCCCAATTTACTCGCTCAAGTCATCCAATTGAACGGCAACGGGAATGGTCACGGGAATGGGAATGGGAACGGCAATGGCAATGGAAATGGACCCCAAGCCTGCACCCTTAAGCATTTCAACTCTTGTAACCCTCCAAAGTTTAGTGGTGAAGAAGGAGCTACTGGACTCCTCCAATGGTTTGAGGGTATTGAGAATACCTTCATCAACAGTGAGTGCCCCAACAACTTCAAGGTTCGTTACGCCATGAGTGTTCTCCATAAACGAGGACTCACATGGTGGAATGAAGAAAAGCGTACTCGTGGGGCCGAGGTTGCTCTTGCTATGACATGGGACCAAGTCAAGGAGGTCATGAAGGAAGAGTTTTGTCCTCGCAATGAAGTTAAGAAGCTTGAGGATGAGTTCCACACCTTAGCTCAAGATAGTGGGGAAAACCTTGCCTACAACACCCGCTTTCATGAGCTTAGCTTATTGTTGCCCCACAAAGTTACTCCTCTGCCGGTAGCCATCGAGAAGTACATCGGTGGTCTGCCCATGCAAATCCAGGACACCGTTTGGGGTAGAAATCCTGCAACTTTGGAAGAGGCCAAACGTCTAGCGGCCACTCTTACTGATAATCACGTGAAGAACGGTACTCTCTTCCGCAAGGGCACTAAGAAGACGGTTGCCAAAGACACTCCACAGCCTGCAATTGAAGTCAAGCCTGAGACCTCAAGCAACAAAAAGCGCAAGGCTAGAAACTATATGGTTGCTGCTACTCCACCTGCTGCCCAAAACCCAGCCAGGAAACCATACACCGGACCTCACCCTTTGTGCAACACTTGCAAGTACCATCATCCAACACAGGTGCCATGTCGTTTTTGTACTAAGTGTCAAAGATATGGTCACCTGGTGAACGTCTGCCGAGCCCCTCCTACTACCCAAGACAACAATAACCCAGCTCCCAACCAACAAAACAACAGGCCTGCTCGTGGTCAATGCTACGAGTGTGGCAACCCTAATCACTACATCAACAACTGCCCTAATCGTAACCGAAACCAAAACCAAAACCAAAACCAAAACCAAAACCAAAACCAAAACCAGAACCGCAACCAGAACCAAGGTGCTCGAGGTCGCGCTTACAATCTCAACGCTAACCAGGCTCGTGACAACAACGAAGTGGTGAATGGTACGTTTCTCATTAATAACCACTATGCATCCATATTATTTGATTCGGGAGCTGATAAGTCATTTGTGTCACTGAAGTTTGAACCATTACTTAACTTACCCCACACTAATCTAGAAGAACCTTTCGTGGTAGAGGTAGCTAACGGGAAGTCTATTTCGATCGACTCTATTATTCGTAACTGCTTGTTGAACCTCGACGATCATACCTTCCCTATCGATCTCATCCCCATGCATCTTGGTAGTTTTGATGTTATAGTAGGCATGGACTGGTTGTCAACTCATCGTGCCGAAATTCTGTGCTTCGAGAAAGTCATACGCATTCCTCTCGAATCTGGTGAGATTTTGAAGATCTATGGTGAGAAACCCTGTGGTGAGCTTAAGCTTATGTCTTGTACTACTGCCCAAAAGTACTTACGAAAGGGGTATACAGCCTTCTTAGCTAACGTGATAGAGAAGAAGGACAAAGGCAAAAGTATCCAAGACATTCCTATTATTCGAGACTATCCTGAAGTCTTTCCAGAGGATTTACCTGGTTTGCCTCCTGCTCGACAAGTGGAATTTCGTATTGATCTTGTTCCTGGTGCTAATCCTGTCGCTAAAGCTCCTTATCGTCTTGCACCTTCTGAGATGCAAGAACTTGCTAGTCAATTACAGGAACTTTCTGATAAAGGGTTCATTCGCCCTAGTTCTTCTCCATGGGGAGCCCCTGTCTTGTTCGTTAAAAAGAAGGATGGTTCTCTTAGGATGTGTATTGACTACCGTGAACTCAACAAACTCACCATCAAGAATCGTTATCCACTTCCTAGGATTGACGATCTCTTCGATCAACTTCAAGGAGCAACCCACTTCTCGAAGATTGATCTTCGTTCTGGTTATCATCAGCTTAGAGTCCACGATGAAGATATTCCCAAGACAGCTTTTCGCACACGCTATGGTCACTATGAATTCATGGTTATGCCTTTTGGGTTGACCAATGCTCCCGCAGTATTTATGGATTTGATGAATCGGGTTTGTAGACCCTATCTCGACAAATTCGTGATCGTTTTCATCGATGATATTTTGATTTACTCTAAATCAAAATCCGATCACGAGCAACATCTTCACTCTATCTTGAGTCTCCTAAAGAAAGAACAACTGTACGCCAAGTTCTCAAAATGCGAATTTTGGCTTAAGGAAGTTCAATTTTTGGGACATGTCATTGATATGAACGGAATTCATGTTGATCCTGCAAAGATCGAAGCTGTGAAGAATTGGAGTGTTCCTACCACTCCAACGGAAGTCCGTTCTTTTCTTGGGTTGGCTGGTTATTATCGTCGATTCATCGCCAATTTCTCCAAGATCGCTGTTCCTCTCACTACCTTAACTCACAAGGGTAAACCCTATGAGTGGGGACCTAAGCAAGAGGAAGCATTCGAAACTCTTAAGCTGAAACCCTGTGAAGCTCCTATCTTGTCTCTACCTGATGGTAATGATGATTTCGTGGTCTACTGTGATGCATCAAACCAAGGTCTTGGTTGTGTTCTCATGCAACGAGGAAAGGTTATTGCTTATGCGTCTCGACAACTCAAGACTCACGAAAAGAATTATACCACCCATGATCTTGAATTGGGCGCTGTTGTCTTTGCACTCAAGATTTGGAGACATTATCTTTATGGGACCAAATGTGTGGTGTTCACGGACCACAAAAGTCTCCAACATGTCTTCGATCAAAGGAATCTTAACATGAGGCAACGACGTTGGGTTGAATTACTTAACGACTATGATTGCGAAATTCGCTACCATCCTGGCAAGGCGAATGTTGTGGCTGACGCACTTAGTCGTAAAGAGCGTGTCAAACTCCAATGTGCGAGAGTTCGTACTGATCTTCAAGATCGCATTCTCCAGGCTCAACACACATCAGTCACCCAAGGTAACATGTACGATGAAATGTCTTGTGGTGCTGAAACTCAACTTGAAACCAAACCCGATGGTCTTCTTTATTTCCTTAATCGACTGTGGATTCCCGACCGTGATGATCTTCGTACTTTTCTCATGAACGAGGCTCATAAGTCTCGTTATTCTATTCATCCTGGAGCTGACAAGATGTACCAAGATCTTCGTTATTCTTATTGGTGGCCTGGTATGAAGAAAGACATTGCCCTATTCGTTGCAAAATGTCTCACTTGTTCCAAGGTCAAGGCTGAACATCAACGACCATCTGGTATGCTTGAACAACCAGAGATTCCTGTCTGGAAATGGGAGAGCATAGCTATGGATTTCATCACCAAACTCCCTCGTACACCCAAAGGCTTCGACAGTATTTGGGTAATCGTCGATCGTTTGACCAAGTCAGCTCACTTCCTACCTATTCGTGAGAAGTATTCTGTGGAAAGGTTGGCAAAGATTTACGTAAGTGAAATCGTATGTCGTCACGGTATACCTTTGGACATTATTTCTGATCGCGATGGTCGTTTCACCTCTCACTTTTGGGAGTCTCTACAAGATGCTTTGGGTACCAAGTTGAACCTGAGCACTGCTTATCACCCTCAAACAGATGGTCAGACTGAACGAACCATCCAGACACTTGAGGACATGCTCAGGGCATGTGTCATCGATTTTGGTGGCGCATGGGATTCTCATCTTCCTTTGGTTGAGTTTTCATACAACAACAGTTATCACGCCAGCATTAACATGGCTCCTTTTGAGGCACTCTATGGTCGGAAATGTCGTTCACCTGTCTGTTGGACTGAGGTTGGTGAAGCTCGTATTACTGGACCCGAATTAATCCAGGAAACCACAGACAAAATTCAACTCATTCAGGATAAGCTTCTCAAGGCTAGAAGTCGCCAAAAGAGTTATGCTGATAAACGTCGTAAACCATTGGAATTTCAAGTTGGGGACCTTGTACTACTTAAGGTATCCCCTTGGAAAGGAGTAATTCGTTTCGGTAGAAAGGGAAAGCTAGCTCCTTGATACGTAGGCCCCTTCAAAATTCTTGACAGAGTTGGAAAAGTGGCTTACAAACTTGATCTTCCACCTGAGCTAAGCAATGTTCATCCGACCTTCCATGTTTCGAATCTCAAGAAATGCTTAGCAGATGAGAACCTTCATGTTCCTCTTGAGGATGTGCAAATCGATGAAAGCATGCACATTATCGAGAAACCCGTCGAGATTGTTGATACTGGAGTCAAGAAACTCAAGCGCAGTCGTATTCCGATCGTTAAGGTTTGTTGGGAATCTAAACGAGGCCCAGAGTTCACTTGGGAACGTAAAGACCAGATGAAGTCGAAGTATCCACATCTTTTCCCGCCAGACTCTCCAACTCCAACTTCGGGACGAAGTTCCTAAAAGTAGGGGAGACTGTAACATTACGCATTTAAACTTGTACGTTACACGATCGATATTAATAAAAACGTCAAGTTTTATCTTATACGTTCGCAATTATTATTTTTGTCGCTTTATTGGAACCCTAATACTATATATATATATATATATTATATATGTGGTTATGTGTATAATTATATCAAAAAAATATTTGTCTTGGCCGGGATTCGAACCCGCGCCAAGACCGGCCCATTCAAACTCAACACACTTAACCAACTGGGCTGACTACCAACTTGGAATAAACCCGGACACTTATTAATTATATACGCGTTTTAAAAGCCTTCACAGTTGACAAAGAAAGTCAACTGTGGGTAGCGTGTGATTCAATCTAGTGTAATAACTGATAATTGATCTATGTATGGCAAACTTATGTGATTGCCGGCCCTGTGTGACTCGATTACACGTTAATTACAACCAATCGTTGACCAAATTTGAAAATCATACGCGCTTGACATTTAATCGTGGTCAACTTTCCAATTAACCCAACCCATTGATCCTCACTATAAATTGATGAGCTACGAACCTTCACAACTCGCTCACATCTCTCTCTCAACCTCCAATTATTCTGAAACACAGATAATTAGCTTCTTTTGATCGTCGTTTGACTTCTGGTTTGACCGGGCAAACGAGCACGATTCCATCACTGTGAGTTCTATTTCTTTTGTGGGTTTTGTTAGTCGGCAAACATACAACAAAAGCCCTAACATTAATCGGGTCCAAATTGTGTGGTTTGTTTGATTGTAATATCTAGGGTTCGTTCGTTGTAATTTGGGGATAAACTCAGAATCACATAACGTATTTATTTAATGTTAACCGGGGATTATCACAACCACTGGCCTAGGCCAAGTGGTTGTGACCATGGCCTGATACCCTGAGCACCCGGGTTCGAATCCGGCTTCGGCCATTCTTTTTGTTTCCTTTATTTTTTTTAAAACAACCAATTCTATTATATATATATATTACATTTAAAACTTATAAATTCATTTTTAAATATTAAAACTATTTTATAAATTCTAAAAAATTATATTTATTAAATCTGAGTTAAAAGTTTTATTTACAATTTTTATTTTTCAAAAATTCATTTATTTAATATTTATAATAATTAAATCAATTTTATACTATTATATTTATAAAAATCCATTAAAATATCAAAACAACTTTATTAAATTCTACAAAAATTATCTTGAGTTTGTATAGAGTTAAACTTTACTGAAATAATTTTTAATTCAGAAAAATCAATTATTTTATATTTTTAATCAATTTTTGTTAGATTTAATCATAATTAAATCATAATAAATTCAATTTTCATTATTTTTGCACCAAAATTTTATACAATTTATTTTTAAATATTTAGAACAGAAATATGATTTTTAAAATAGAAATTCTTTAATTTTAGTATTTTTGAATATTAAAGTTAATTGTCGGCAATTTGTAATAAATAGATTTAAAAATCTATTTTAAATGAAATAATTTTATAAAAATTATTTTTATACTTCAAACACTTTAATGTGTACATTCAAAATTCAAATTTTATAAAAAGACTTTCTTTTATTAATTATCAAATTTTCCTTTATTAATTAACATTTTAATTTAAATTCAACAATTGGATATCCCCAAATCGAAACCCTAGGATACACTTATAAGTTAATTAGACTTAGACTTATTATTTATTACCTTATTATAGGGTGATATTTGGCATTAATTTGGGCAACACTATTATTTCATCTTTTCAAGAAGTTTAACATTTGCTAAGGTGAGTTTTACATAGCCCCTTTTATTTATCACCATTTTTGGGGTGAAACATGTTATAACATTATCATTGCAATTCAATCATCAATGTGTCTATGTGTTTTCTATGTTGCATTATGTCTTGAGCATGATTAGAGTAAGCACCATTCTAGCATAATCATTAACTCCGTACAAGCCGACGGTATACATTGATAGATCTATTGGACTGACAATCCCACCCGGATACGTGCCTCCTACAAAGGTTGCGTGGGTGTTTGTTATCGCATAACTTATTCAATTGGACCATGAGCGTATGGTATGTATCATATTATAACAGTCATCAGGGTTGATTATGCACTCGATTTATTTCTAGTATGTTCTCACATATGGGCTAGATTGACATGACACATGAATTGCACAACATTTTTATTCATTTTATTATCAAAAACCTATGTAATTCTCACCAACTTATGTTGACCCAAAATACTTTCAAAATTAACATGTTTCAGGTAACAATGAAGCTGAGGCTTGAGTTAGCATGAGGATTTAACATGAAGTTTTATTTGAAGTTATTGAAGTTTTGTTATTTGATATCATGTATTGAATTTCTAGACATCATTTTACATTTGGATATTATGTTTGAATAAATTATTTAAAATTTATATTATACCATGTGCTACTGAAACAATCATCAATACGTGGCACCCCGATGTTTCCGCCATCGGTTGGGGTGTTACAGATGTCACTCAAAATGTACCCATGATGATTGTTTCGGCTATTTTCAGGTAAGAACATGCAAGCAAAAGCTCGGCCGTTAATCACTGGCTTGGCATACCCCGATTGTCTAGGCATACCCCGTTGTAAGTCAAATAAAACAAAAAAAACACACCAAATTCAATGACGAACCAAATTGAACAGATGCTTCAACAGTTTGCTGTTAGTGAAGACAGCGGACAATTCGAACAGAGAGTTCGGCCTTATATCAATCAGATTCTTTTGGTAGTTTGCATTCCATTTAAGATTTTGTATTAGTAGATGTGATGTAGTGAAGTTGTTACATGTTTGTTGTTATGGTCATGTAGTATGAAGACTCGCATCGTCAAGAGGCGGCGAGGAAAACAGTGCCTGTGGAGAAGCTTGAGAAGGCATTAGTTGCTTTAGCCAAGGTTAAAGGATATGATTGTTAATTTTTTTGTGAAGTTTGATATGTTGTTTTACCTTAATGTATGTCGTTTCTGTTCAGGAGGGGAATTATTTTGAATCCATCTAAAACTGAGGTTGATCATGCATTCTTGCTGCAACTTCTTTTCTGGTTTAAACAGACATTCAAGTATGTTTTCTGTTTGATTTTTTCTCAAGTCTTGATTTTGAAAAGTGTGCCTCACCTCGGTGCTAGGGGCACTCAGACGCAAGCTGACCTAGCGCTTCTGACTGCCTAAGGCGACGCCTATATATGAGGCGCAGGCGAAAACAACTTGAGGCACGCCTCATGTACATAAGAAGATTTGTGCCTGAGGATGTTACACATATAGATTTTTAGGTTGTACATATAGGTTATGTATATATTAAATCATATATAGTGCATGATGCTAGAAACCTGTGAAATATATAAATACTTTGCACCTCGAGTGCGTGATGTGGTGCGCTTTGCGCCTCGCTCTTTGGCTGCAGACCATATGGTGTCATGCTTTTCAAAACAAAGTCCTTAAGCTAAGTTATTTTCACCAACTCAAGAAGAAAAAATATATCGCATGCCTTTTTTCTTTGAAAAGGGGTGTCACTGTCCAATTATTCACCCCTGAAGAGTTGTTTGTGTGGAACATTCACAAGTGGTCACATACTCACACCCATTTTAGAGTAACGATTGCATGTAACAATTTTTTCCATCTAAAGTTTATAAAAGTTCTTTTAAGGAGCCCTCTTTCACCACGAGTGCCAATAAATCTTATTCTTGCGTTGTTAAGGAATGTTACTTGAGTTTTTTATTTTCTTATTTGATAAAATTTAGGTGGGTTAATTCACCTCCGTGTGAAAGTTGTGGCAACGAGACCCGCGGTACAACAACCCTATAAAGGTAAGCAAGCTTTGTTTTTCCTTCAAGAAGTTTCTGGTTATTTATACTAATAGAGCATCCCTTTTAATGATGTAGCTTCTTGAAACAAAGAAAAAGCGATGTGGGGAGTGGGCCAATTGCTTTTCACTACATTGTCGTTCTTTTGGTTACGGTACTCGTTTGGTAAGACACTTATCTGCATTACCGACCTGTTTGCACTTGAAGCTTTATAAATGATAGTAATCAAAGGACACACGTAGGCGTTATCAACCCAAAAACGATTCTGAATAAAATTCGTAAAACTCGTAGCACATGCGGCAAAAAAAAAACATAAACACCCGCGGCAACGCGCGGGCACTACTACTAGTGTTACTCAATACAAAGTCACTTATCACGAATGTAATGAATATTATAGAGGGAGTATTTGGGATGTATGTTTGTATCTGTTTCGTATGTTTTTTTAATCCAGGTGGTTAACATACGTTTTTTTTGCAGGTGAACATATTTTTTTGCATTAAAGATGAGGATGATTATCAAGAATGAAGTGTAGACAACTTTTTTTTATTTATGATTGTTTTTTAGCATTTGTTGATTGTAATGACCGTTTTGATTGTACATTTGAATGTTTTTTGCTCTGTATGTGTTTTAACGTATGCAAAGTTTTTAATGTGTACATTTGAATGTTTTTGCTCTTTAAAGTTTTTAAGTGATTTTTATACATTCTATGTGTTTTAACGTATGCAACAAAGATGAAGATGATTGTTTTTAGCACTTTGTAAGAAACATTCTTGTGTATATTTGAATGTTTTTTATCTGTAAAGTTTTTAATTGATTTTATACAATCTATGTGTTTTAACATATGCAACAAGAAATCACATATGAGACCAGAGTCTGTGCAATTTTAAAGCATGTAACACTACATATGTTACATATGTAACACGATGACATGACAGATTTAGAACAATGGTCACAAAAGTATGAGAGAGATGATGTGACATGTGTCAGGTCAACTTGTCATAGATGTTTTTTTAGAAAAATGTCATTTGATCCTTTTGCCCTTTTTTTGTCATATAGTCTATTAATTTAAATCAAAAAGCATGAATAAAATATGGACCATTGATCTAGTTTGATCAATGGTTGTAAGAGGGTTTAATGGGTTTTTTCAATTTGAGTGGGTTTTTATTCTAACCATCCTATATATATATATATATATATATATATATATGGTCAAGATCCTGTACAAAAGGTGTTTTGTGTGAGAAGGCTAGGAAGGAAATATGACCATTAAATGAGTTTAATCTAGGGTGTAGATTAATTGAGTGGCAATATTGTAATTAGTATTATAATTTTATTAATTGATTTGACCATTTAGGGGTAGGATAGTAAAATAAACCAACAAGACCATTAAAACATCTCCTTAATTTAAGGAGATTTTCTATAATTACATTTCTCTCTCTATCTTTGCTCTCTTATTATTAATAATAATAATAATAATAATAATAATAATAATAATAATAAAAGGAAAAGTAGGTATGGAGTCACCACACCTGGGTGACGATATAGAAAAGAGAAAACATTAAAAAAAAGTATCAGAATTGCATGAAAGGAAAAAAGACATCGCTTTGTCATTGGCATTTCTAATCTTGCAGCCATAATTGGTACCAAAACGAAGCTCATATTCTATTCGTTGTATCATGTTCTAATCGAGCCATCTAGTAAGCCTTTCTTCAATTAATTTCATATACATGGCCGACTGGATTTATTGAACAAAACCTCCATGTTATTCTTTTCAATCTATCTCTGTACACTTCGATAAGGCTTGATCAGTATAAACGGGATCATGTTTTCTTTATAAAACATCATATTATGTTTTATGTGTATTGTGTGTTTTTAACAATTGTTTATGGCATTGTGTTTTAGTAGTATCACATTTGTTTATTGTGTTTTTTAATGGATTTGTTTACATTCTTGATAATTTGTTCTACATAAGTTAAAACACACTAGGTTCAAATGTGTGTTATAACACAATGTTTTGATACACACAATAAGTTCATATGGTAGTTAACATGGGTTTAAAACACACAATGACGATTTTAATAAAACACAATAAGTTCGATGGGTAGTTAACATGAGTTTAAAACACACAAAATACCGATTTTGATAAAACACGGTAAGTTCATATGGGTGGTTAATATGTGTTTAAAACACATAATCACAATTTTGATAAAAACACAGTAACTTCATATGCGTGGTTAACATGTGTTTAAAACACATAATGACGATTTTGATAAAAACACAGTAAGTTCGGATGAGTATTTAACATGAGTTTGAAACACACTAAAAAAATATAATGACGATTTTGTGGTTTTTTTTTCTTCAGAATTCGCATGCGTGAGAATAAGATTCATAGATAAAAATAATTGTAGAAGAAAATCCCTAAAATCTCTCTTATTTCATTAATGATAGATATTGTCTAGTTATTAATTGGTTATGTAATTACCTTAATGCCCATAAGAGTCAAATAAATGAATGCCACATGTCAGGCTTACATTCCTTCTTATCCTTCTCACAAAAATGGGACTTTGTACAAGAACCCTTATGTATATATATATATATATATATATATATATATATATATATATATATATATATATATATAGGGTAGGGTTAGCATACAAAAGGGGTGTTTTGTGAGAAAGGTGAGAAGGAGTTTTAACCATTGGATCAATTAGATGGATGGATGAGATGATACTAGTGGCATTTTTGTAATATGTGTTTTAAATATATTGTATAAATTAATGCTGAAAGGGTACTTGGGTAATATTACACAACAAACAACATAAAACCCATTTAATTTTAAAATCAGTAACCGTATGCTCTCCATAATTTTCGCCCATTATCATTAATCATTATCTCTCACAAAAATAGGCAACTAACAAACCCTATAATCCATGTAACCTACATATTAATAAAAAATAATATTGTATTAGGGTTGGGGAAAAATTGCGATTGGTGTTTATTGGGGAAAAAATATGAACACAAAAGTGGTTTTTTTTTTTTTTTTTTTTAAAGGTGATTTAAAGGTGTGTTGGGGAAGATACAATTGGATTACGACAAAACAGTGTTTCATTCTTGGTTTTTTTTTTTTAATTACGATAGGTGTTCTTTAATATTTTTGGGGAAATTATAAATAAAATTAGATGTAAAAGGTGTTTTTTGAGGATACTAAAACACATATTACGGTAACAGTGTTTTTGCTTCTTTTGGTTTTTTTTTTTTTTTAATTATGTTTAACACCATGTGTAATTTTAGTGTGTTTTAGGATGTGATAGTGTTTTAGAATGTGCAGAAACAAAGCTTTTGTTTTTAGAATGTGCAGCAGCATTATGTGTTTTAGGATTCTATTAAACTCATCCGGAATATGCAAACCGAGTATATGGCAAACCTTTAGTTAGGATATGGTAGCAAAATAATGAGCTGTAAGATATTGATCTAAATTCGTATCCTGATTAAAATATAAATCAGTCTCTAGATGCTTGGTGTGGTGATGAAAGCCTGGATAACTAAGCTCATGCATTCATGCCATAATCCATCATGTTTTTAGTAGCATGAGCAACTCAAGCCTGGATGTGTTTTATGATGGTGTTTTAGGATGTGCAGAACCAAGCTTTTGGATGTGTTTTAGGATGTGCAGAAATAAGCATTGTGTTTTAGGATGTGAGATAAAATATGATTGAATAAAAACAATGACACATAACACACAAAATTTTTAAATTTCCTATAATTACTCTTAATTAAATCGTGGACTTTAATATCCATTTATAAAAATCGTGGACTTTAATATCCATTTGACCGAAAATTTTTAAATTTCCTATAATTACTCTTAATTAAAAAAAAGAATTAAAATTTGATATATAATTATTTGGGTAAAATTACTAGTTTGTCCATCCCCTTGGTGCCACATGTCATTATTAGGTTCTTTCTCACATTTCTCACAAAATATGGTTTTTGTATGGGAACCCTTATCTATATATATATATATGGTAGGGATCCAGAGAAAACTCTTGTTATAGTGAAAACTCTGGAAACTCTGACTTCCCAAGTTTTTTAGGGCCTAAAAATTTTAGGGCATGTAATATACATGATTTTAAGCATTTTGAGCCAAAAAAATAAGTTTTCGGGTAACATATGTTAAGCGAAATTAACATGTGTTAACAATTTGTTACCCAAAAACTTATTTATTTTTTTAAAAAAAAAGTGCTCGGCGCTTTTTTGATTTTTTTTTTGGCTCAAAATGCTTAAAATCATGTATATTACAAACCCTAAAATTTTCATATAAAAAAAGCTCGGGAAGTTAGAGTTACTAGAGTTTTCACTATAACAAGGGTTTTCAATATATCCTTATATATATATATATATATATATATATATATATTTAGGGTGTTACAGAAATAACTCATTGTGTTTCGTCTGCTCTTTTTCTTTAAAACCAAGTTTTGAAAAGAAATGATTGCTTGGGATGCATAATTTTGTATTAAAATTGTATTTTAGGTGTAACGAGTTGACGTTAATTACCCGCACATTGCAACGGGATGTTAAGTATGAATGTTTTTAGTATCACTATATAAAATGTAACACTAAGTTCTTTTTATTATGCTTTTTTTTTCCCTAGCCTAACACCATATTAAAGCATTTTACTTCAAAATACAAAAAATGTTTTAAGGATTTTCATAACTTGTCAGCATAATTTGGTCGTTATCATTTACCGCACTTGGTATGGTTAAAATTTCTATATTCTTGAGTCATACTATGTAGATCACAATCAAATCCGTCTTGTTTTTGTTTTCTAAGATGCTCGCAGATCTAAAGAAAATAAAATAATAATTACATAAACATTTTAGGTTATGATACACGTACTATTAGACTTGGTTGCATCTGGTTAAGTTAAGTTTATTCAAATCACAAATAATTAACACGTTAATATGATTATATATTATATATTACAAATATAACTTATAACTTCATTATATGAGTAAATTAACATATCACTCCATGTTTTACTAAATTTCTATATTTGCTTAATTAACATGTACATCTTTTAGACTTTCAAAGTTAAATGAAACATTATTGGTTCGGAGATTACTGTATATGATATTTTACTTTGTTGATGTTTATAATGATATATGTTAAACATATAGATTAGTTAATATAGATTAGTTAGACCGCCTGTAATGAGGCGTTTTGCACATAAATAACGCCGGAAAACGCCATCCACACCGGCCCTCCGGGCGTTTTAAGGGCGTGAAGTGGAGGAAGCATTTTTACAATAACGCCACAGGAACACCTCGAAATTTTAACAAAATCAGATATTACCGTTGTATATGCTACCATTGGACATTAAATATGGCATATATCGGTGATGGAAACCATGTTTCTCCGGCCTTTTTTCCGGCCAAACTGCAAATCACCTTGAGTCGCATTTTCCGGCCATTATTTATGTGGAGTTGATCGTGAAAGGGAAAACAAGGATTGGGTGTTGATCCATGGCGCCGGTGAACAGGTTATCGGATTTTTGTCGGAAGGTCAGGGAGGGGAAAGCAGATGTAGAAGAAAGAGAAAGAAAAGGGATAGAGAGAGGAAGGGTGTAGGTAGTGTGTATTGATCTGCAAGGCAAACCTTTTTGTTTTGGCTCCGGATATTTGCACAAGTCCACTTTTTATTCACACAACCCTCTACGGCTCGTAGGTAATCATTACCAATGATTGTATGATTGTCAATCATGGTAATGATTGCCTACGGGCCGTAGAGACCTCTACGGCTCGTAGAAGAAGTCTTATTAATTTGAGAATGAAGAAGGGATGGATGGATGTTTTATGTTGCCTACGGCCCGTAGAGGCCTCTACGGGTCGTAGACAAAAAAAACAAAAAACGTTTGGGACGAGGTTCGATCTTAGGCACATTATCACACAAACACACACACAAAGTCTTATTTCGTATATGGGGACCATCTGGGCTACCAGTTCGCTGGTTTCTTTGTTGGAAAAATTTAATATAACATAAACCAGTATTAGGCACCCTCTACGGCCCGTAGAGAGGGTTTTTTTTAAATCATTTTAATTATGTAATAATTAATCCCGAGCGTGTAAAACATTAACACAAACGTGTAAAACATTAATACAAATTTATAAAATAAATTTTAATTGTTTAATTTTTTTAGTTTTTTAATGTCGTCTCGATAAGCAGGCAAAACATTAACACAAGCGTTTATATAACCAAACGATAAAACTAAAAGTTAAAACATTTACACAAGCGTTCAAAATAAAAATTGTTTAAAAAAAATTATTTTTTTTAAGTAGAATAAAGCCAACCAGCTAGTTTGTTTTGTAGTGCAATATATTTAAAAAAGTTTTAAACGAGAACTTTGATTTTACATGTGTTAAATTATTTAATTTTTTTAATTCTTTTTTTTTAAAGGTTTGTTTAGTGTACACTACTAAAAAATATACCTATCTTGGCACGCAAACAATGACACACGTAAAATAATGACACTCAAAATCGTGTGTCATAAAAATATGTCGTGATTTATAAAATTTGATAAATTTATGACACGCATTTTTGTGTGTCATTATATTAGTGTCATTAAAAAAAAAAAAAAAAAAAAAAACCATGACACTATCAAAATGTGTGTATCATCTTTCAGTGTCATATTAAATTTTTTAAAATCTTGACTTTCCCTCCTACACTAATTTGATTCCCTCTATCCAGCCTTAGAAAAACCTAAATCCATCTTTTCCCTTGTTCTAGCCTCCACCAAAATCAGATTTCATAAACCCACAATTAACAACCACCCCTTCATAGTTCACATCATCTTTAACCACCAGCTCCAAACTCCCGCTCGGACCACCTATCTCCACAACAACAAGCGCCTACAACCCTTCGACGGTTGTGGATGGCGGTGGTGATATTTGCTTCAAGGTGAAGTAATAAGTATTATGTTTACTTCAATTTGATGTTCTGTTAGTTCTATTTTTTAATTTTTTTATTATTTTTTTTGCAGTTGTTGGAATCGAGGGTTAAGAGATATGGATATTGTTCTACTAAGGGCAGATTTGGTTTGAGAAATGTAGTCTTTTATTTATGTATTTTTTTTATGGTTTTGGCTGTAAAATGTGATTCATATTTCAATTTTGGTTTTGCTGAATTACCAGGTGATAATGGTTTGAGAAATCTACAAAAGAATTTGATTACTATGCATTGTTTTCAAGTGGATCAATGACATTGGGGAACCCAGCAGTAGCGGCAGCAAATGAACAAACGAAAATGAATCCTGTTTATGAAGTCGGGGAGTTATTCGAAAATGAATCATGTTTATTGTTGTTAGGATTGCTTGGTGTTGAAACCTTTTTTGTCATACGACATCCAATACCGATGAAGTCTTCAATGTAGCGTTTTCATGTCACAACAAACCGTCATCAACCACCTATAGGGCATGTGTAAGTGTTCTGCATTATGCTTAATCAAAGCACTGCTTAAGGTTATTTTTTAGTTTGATACATAATTTATACTTCAAAGTCCAACTGTATTGGTTTAATGTAATTTAATTTCTCAAAAGTTCAGCTCAGTGTTAAAGAAAAATGCAACTATTTTTGGTGTTGATAGTATGCTTCATAACAAGCATACTTTAGAAATCGATGTTCTTAGGTTAAACATCAAGGTGAGCACTTAATTATCCTAACTATTTAAACACAAATTGAACTATATGATGATTTATTTAGGCTGCTTGTAGAACATGGATTTTGATGTGTGATACACAAAGTGCGCGAACCTTAACCTTTAATCTTATTAATTTAATTGTGTCTCAGGTTGGGGGAGGAGTGGATGTTTACACGGATGCGGATATTGATTTTATCCATGAAGAATGGTCAAGTTATGCCGCGACCTTCATTTTCAAGTGATCTGTATGTTTAGGTCTAGATCGACTAACGTAATGTATTGACACAATGTTTTTGTAACCGTTAATATTTGTGGTAGGATTCGACAAATGATTGTAATGGGTTTTTTTGTGGTATATATAATATATGCAGTTTTATTATTAAATTTATTGATTTTTTAATTATAAATATAAATATAAATTCAGGGATATTAGTCATTTTGTAGAAAAAAAATTAGGTAAAAAAAACCATGACACGTAAAATGAGTGTCATAAAGGTGTGTCAAGAATGTATGTCATTAAAGAGTGTCATGAAAGCGTGTCAAAAATGCGTGTCAAAAAACGTGTCATAAAAGAGTGTCATTAACGCGTTGCATGTCATAAAAATTTAATGACATGTTCTTCCTTGACATATTTTTGTGTGTCATAAACACCCTTTTATGACGCGCAATTTATGACGCGCAATGCGCGTCAAGATAGGGGTATTTTTCTAGTAGTGTTTAATTCATAATGATTAAATAAAAAAAATTACAAAATATAATATTATATAATGATTAAAGAGGCATGAAGGGGCTTGAAACACTACACCATTTTTTGGCAAAAAATGATCCTGCTTATGTGGCGTCCACATGACAATAAACGCCCTTAAGGGCTTGAACCATTACACATGGTCTTAGAGTCAAAAATTGAAAAACACCATCGCTCATTCCAACAGGCCAAAAAGCAAACCATGGGTAATTCCTTTCCAACACATCTCTCTCATTATACCTGTTAAAGCCTCCATAATGATCAAAAAAAAAGGTGATATCGGGTCCCCCTGCCTTAAACCTTTAAAACACTAGAACTCAAGCGTCGGCGAGCCATTCACCAAGACAGACGCTCTAGCTGAAGATACAATCGCGAACACCCACTTCCGCCATCTCTCAGGAAACTTCATCTGTTTAAGGATGGACATCAGAAAACTCCAGCTCACCGAGTCGTAAGCCTTGTCTATGTCGACTTTTAAAAACATCCCTTCCTTTTTCGTTCTCCTCATCCATCCAAGTACCTCATTTAGAATCAAAGGTCCATCTATTATACTCCTCCCATTAAGAAACGCCGTTTGTTCTGCTGAGATAAGCTTACCAATGACCCCTTTAAGCCTATTCACCAAAACCTTAGACACCACTTTACTAACACACCCCATCAAACTAATAGGTCGGAAATTGGACAACACCACCGGATCCTTCACCTTAGGAATTAGTGCAATGAACGAAGCCGCGCACCCATGAGAGATTGTACCATCCCTAAAAAACTCCTCAAACAGACGCATAAAATCACCTTGGAACAAATCCCAAAAACGCTTCAAAAATTTAAAGTTGAAGCCATCTGGGCCCGGTGCTTTATCCCCCTCACACGACCATACCGCTTCTTTAATCTCAAAAAGCAAGAATGGTTGAATCAAGGAGTCAGCCTCGGCGTCAGTCAGACACATAAGATTCGGACACACTATGGGGGGGTCTATTCACCAAAGGCTCCTTAAACTTGTCCCTGAAAAAATTAAACACGGTATCCTTAATAACGAGTGGATTCGTCACCCACTCCCCGTCCACCTCAAGACCATGAATTCTGTTGCTCGATGTATTGGCGTTAATAACCCTATGAAAATAAGCTGAATTCTCATCCCCGTCGACTGCACATCTGACACGTGCTTTCTGTTGGAGATCCACATGTTTAATCCTATCAAATTCCAACATGGCCACCCTTCTCTCCTCCCTATCTATTAATTCAGACTCCAACAGGACTCTGTTCTCAGCCTAACCATCCAATTCAGCAACCCTGGCTCGATTAGAATTAAATTCCCCTTCCAACCTTTGTTTCTCAGCAAGCACCCAACCCTTAATTTTATTCTTCAGAAATCGAAGCTTGGTGGCCAAGCACAGATCGGCTGGCCCCTGAAACACAAACGACGAGCACAAACCCCCTACATAATCCCCAAAACCCGATAACTCCAACCAGGAGTTGTAAAAGCGAAACGGTATATGACCAAAATCATTGGAAACCACTGACAAAATAATCGGACTATGGTTTGACAGATACCTGGACAGCGTAGTAACCGACGCCGATGGCCACGAATCCCTGAAACCGCGACATACTAGGAAACGGTCCAATTTGCTCATCTTATTCCCATCATCAGAATTGTATGTAAATTTCAGGCCACCCATATTATATTCTACCAATTCTGCCCCATCTATCAAATCGTTAAACCATCTACTATTGGCTGCAATAAAATCCGAATTCCTCCTTTCCGATTCATCCCTGGCATCGTTGAAATCCCCCATAAAAATCCATTTTCCTTGTAATGACCACCTCAACCGACCAAGTTCCAACCACCAATCTCCGTTCTGAAACGTCGTTAGGTGCATATACGTTCACCATGTTCAAGACCTCACCATTTGCAATCACTTTCCCAGATACCACCAAGAAACTTCTATGTTTAGTGACACCCATACACTGAAAAATGGATGGGTTCCACAAACTCGCCAGCCCACCCGATCTTCCAACCGACGGGACCATATCAAATTCAAAAACAGATCTACCCAAAAAGACCCAAAATTAAATCTACAACCCAACTCAATCTTAGATTCTTGCAGAGCTAAAAACTCAATCCCATGGCTCGTCTTCAGCCCCTTGACCCAAGATGCTTTCCTCGGATCCCTAACCCCCCTAATATTTAACGCCATACAATTCATTACGCCCCATTGTTTCCACCACCACCCAAGACAAGCTCTTCCACCTGTTCTTCAAATCCAGTTAACATAATACCGACCATCTCCCCAGCTGCCACTGTGGCTTTAATTTCATCCTCAGAAGTGTTTACTTCAGCAGCCCCACTTTCCATCCGCCCCCATCCCCTGAATCGCCCAACCCCTGCTGTTCGCCGCCTTGGTCCACCACGTTACCTGCCTGACTTGCCACATCCTCGATATCAACCTCCATAGACCCCCTCGAAATATTTGCATCACCACATTGGAAAGGATTTTTTGGAAGTGGAATGTTACGATCACGAAAGGATTCCATCGAGTCAGGATGTGTTTGTTTCTCGTGTTCATCAGGCCCCACCGAATGGTTATCCACCTCAGGAGATCTCACTGATCTTGGTCTTTTTCTGGGCCTACCAAAATTAGTTGGGGTAACATTTCCTGACCGGCCCACTATGAAACCCAAATTACCCACTTGGTCCATATGCAAACCCACCTGGTCCACACACATTGCTTTAACACCCCCAACCCCACGCGCCTTCATTAAAGCTGATTTGGAGTTAACCCCACGCACCAACTCCTCCACTTCCCCATGCTCATCAGTCTCACGTTCCCCATGCATGCAATCATCATCGTTTGGCCGTTCAGCTTCCTCCGCCGCACTGTTCGACTTCCTAACCAGCCTAGGATCAATTTCACCCTCCTCTAATACGTCATCTCCGGCCACCGAATGTGCAGAACCAACCGGAGCCTCAACCGCACCCGATACTAAGTCGTCAATAATGGATTGAAACGCCGACCCCTCCACCTAAGCAATCCATATCACCGAATGATTACCCTCCCACACAACCACCACCTCCTCATCGATCCTCTTCATTTCAGATGTTAGCACCCAGACCTCCCACACTGAGTTGTCCGGTTTCAACCAGGAAAAGCTTGCATCCCCCGTCACTTCCCCGAAAGCGGCACTGACCTTCTCATAAGTTTTTCCATCCCTCATTTGCACCAGTACACCATGAATACGAAGGCGTACCAATCTGTCAAAACGTAGCTCCTGGCCTACCCATAGTACAACCGACTTGAACACTTCCGACCATAACCCACTTTGTTCAATGAAACCTACGGCTGAGCGTTTGTCCCGGAAAGCCACCATAAATTTTAACCCACCCAGATAACAAATAGGACTCTCCACATAGCCCCCGATTCCACCATCGCCTTAATCTTCCCCACCTCCCTCACCCCTTTGGCTTCACCGATTATCGACCTCGTCATGCAGTGAGCAGGAAACAACACCGGTCTATCACCTATCTCCACCACCTTCCTAGTTTTCTCCTTGTGCCCCTTCAATCCCAAGGCCGCCTCCTTATATGTTCCACCAGGTACAAACTCACCACCCAACTCCACCTCTTTTGGAACCACCCTAGGCTCCTCAACATTCCGGTTTGTAGTTTTTTTCTTGACACTTGGACCCCCCGTAGTCATCTGATCCCCAGTATTCTGGATCTTCCCATGATTCTTGTTGAACTTAGCCAATGACACACTCACCTTGGCCTCAAAAATCGTCACTGTAATCATGTTTACCAACATCTCCTCCACGTTCTGCACACCCTCATACCTTACAAACCCAAAGAAATTACCTCTAGCATCTCTCTTCCTAGCGACGTATGCATCGTTCACAATACCGAACTGTTGAAATGCTCTCCCAGAAGCGAGCTAGTTACCTCCACCGGAAGATTCGAGACAAAGAAAGTTGTGATTGGTTTGTGTTTAGATGGTCTCCGATCTCTCCGATACTGGACGTCTGATATATAGTGCAATACCAAAATATTTTTCTTTAATTCCAAAATGTTGTATAAGGACCACTTAAGCCGAAAAGTGTACAAACTAATTATAAACATGTATCATAATTCACAAATGACTTGCTATTACCTGATTATGATTCGTGTAACCTAAACTACACTACTAACACTTGGCAATCCTATTACAGTCCCAAAAAATTTGCAATCATACTGATATACATTAAATTCTACATGTTTTACATATCAAAATGGTATTTTAGAATCATACACCCTCTAATTAGGATTCATACACCCTGGTCCACATCGCCCACCAATAAGAGACTGCCACATACCTAGAATGTGATGTCACACACCCCAAAATGTGATGTCGCGGGGTGTATGAAACCTAGAACCCTATCAAAATATACCCACGCCATATATCTCACACCATCTATCGATTTTTCTTGAAATATATTAGAAATACGCTTAATTTGATTTATTTTTTATTTAGAGGACAAATTGGGCTCTAAATGAACAAATGGAGTAGAACCGAGAGAAACAAGAGGGCGAGACACAGAGACACGGTTCGTGCCTCAGGCACAAAAAGACGAAATCTAGATTTGAAGAAGATTCGAAGATCTTATTTATATACAACTATTATAAATTAATATACAGACTAGATATTTGCCCGCGTGTACACGCGGTTTTCCAACGTACATCTATTTGGAGAATTATAACGTATAAGAAAAATACAGTAGAAATATTGTATTAAAGTATAAAACAACGAATACAAATTTTATTCAAATATCACTAAATATTTCTTTATACACCACATTTTTTGTTTTAAACCCTCTGCTGTCATTATCCGTCATTGACCCACCAGGATTCTCAGTCATGAACTGTTCCCAAAACCCGTCATTCACACCCGCCTACACAATTCCCGTGTTCCCATTTTCAAGTTCTTTGTCTTTTACAACAGTATTAATTGGTTAAGAAGTTGTGGCCATCTCACATTCTTCATAACCCATTTCAATGTCCATTGGCGGCTCGTGATCCATCTCACATGGCCATTTTTGGTGGACTTCGGTTAACATATCCTCCCAAAACATTATAGAGCCGCCAATGGATATGAATTTTGCGTCTCAACGATCTGGACATCGAAGCACACCTGATCATTAAAATCAGACAAAAACCGTCTTTTTCGTTCATTCATGTCCAAACTCTGAGACGGCTTCTGCAACATATTTTTTAAGCCACACAAGAGATCTTTTAGGTATTTTCCAACCATCTTTAAATGCTCTGTTAACACGTATGCCGCCACTTCAATATCTTCTTGTTCTTTTGGCGTGTTTGGAACTCTAAAGATAACGATTCTTTCTCTAAATGCAACCTGCGGATATCTTTTTTGTATTGAATTCTTTCTGATTCTATCAATGCAGAAGACGAAGAAGCTTCATGGATGTTAACATTCTGCATTGAATGACTATGAACCGGCTTTCTTCTATGGATATTCTTTAACAGATCAGGTTGACCTGTAATAAAATCTTCATTTGCAAATTCCCATTGTTCTGGATCAACTTTCCTAAAACCGTATATAAGATTAAATCGCGTAAACCAAAATTAGCTAAAGATTTAAAAACACAATGAATCATGTGAACATAAAGGATAGATTACTCGCATAAGTGTTTGGTTGTCTGATAAAGCTTGAGAAATTATTGTATTGCATTTGTGTTTCAAAGATGACTTTGATAACAATCCGCATAACTAATTATATAATTTGTTTATCTAAAAGCTCAAACTAATTATATGACAATGAGTTCTAAATTCATATCTAAACAACCTAAAGTCAAAGTGAGTGGTAAATCATGAATTTTCAACCAAGGTATGCATTACCATAGCAAACTTCCTTCATTTATTTTCCTGCATACACTACAAACACAAATGGATGATGAACTCGATCAAACGCCCTCTAAAAAAATATGATTATTTAGAAAAACAATGATATAACATACTTTAACTTTTAAGGTCTATTATTCCATCTAAAACGTATATGGACTTTATATCATTTGCTGTAAACTAATTATCAAAGCAGATCCATTTTTAGAAGCCTAAATATGAAATAACAAAATGATCAATCTTTATATAAAATTAGATATTGACCTGAAACAATTATTACATCAAAATTCTTACTTGATTTGCAAATTCAGAATCCTTTTGGGATTGAGCTTCTGGAGCTTCTTCAATGCAGTACCTAAACATCAATCAACTACACAATTAGGTATTCATGATAATCAAACAAACTTGTGTATGATCCGACGTGTTCTTCTCATTGGAAGCCGACATAATCTGACTGATGAACTACCAACCACAGCACCCCGTGGGAACAGAAATAAGTGTCCAGTTCCTAGCACGCTTTACAACACAAACACATACGAAGGAGACCATCCAAATCCCCTTCATTAAACTTAACTCATCCTAAAACCACAGAAACATCATAAAACATGTCATTTTTCATCGTCACATAGCGAAATCAACATTATGATAATAATAATCTAAAATAGTAATCAAACAACCAATGCAACCCCCTATCTACCTCAACACACTACATATACACAAATCAGATACTCAATTAGTCATCATACTATCATAGAAAGCAGTAAAAGCAGTAACATTTTAAATTAATATATCATAAATAAATTAAACTTCATAACCAGTAAAAAAAAGTTTAAAAAAACATAAAATAACCTTCTTCACCATCACATTCAAGACAAATACAACACGTGGCGATGGATCCAGCTTCAGCATCTTCATCAACGGCTATCAAAGACGGTGAATTAGAGCCGGCAGTTATGATTCACGAAGGCAAACCCATCTATGAATCTCGGTTTTGATCCTTATCGCAACTCCACGTTATTTCGCTTAGCTATAACAAAAAAAAACATAAATCAAACAAAAACATAATCAATTAACAGGGAAAAGATATGTTTGTATACTTACCTTCTCATCTTCAAATAGGTAGCATAAGTATGTGTTCTGGTTATGCGGGATCCATTTTTTTATCGCTCTTACCTGTATAGGTTCCGCAGCATCACTCGCTCTTATCAGGATGTCATCTCACTCTCTTAACTTCAAGAATAAGCAATGCTTCTGGTAGTAATTTCTTTCAATTAAAGAGCATCTTGCTTATCCTCGGGTAACATTTTCTCAATGGCAGTGTGTGGAACTGTTTCGAAGATAATCATCATCACTTCCTGAAACCTTGCTTCAGACAAAGAAACCTCTGCAAGAAGTGGCCACGCTTTTTCCTCATATGCGCCTTCATAATCCTCCTTCCTTTTCAACACCATGTGTCCGCTGATTTCCCAGACAGTTGGGTTCAGCTGAGTATCTAGAAGTTCGGCACTCACTTCACCTAAAGCCTGTTTCTCTGCATAGCACTGTCCTTACACATGTCAGCGTTAGGTCACTCAAGTCTTAACATAGTAATATGCTACCAATTACGGTTGTTTGTACATGTGGAATGACAAAGATACGTTTCCCAGATTCTAAAATTTGCACATTGTAAGGTATGAAAAAGAGTTAACTGATCCAAATATAACAATGAGGATAATGAAACATGTATGTGTGTAAATCATAAGAAGTCAATACCTTATGTCACCCTTCACTGGCCAGCTGTGTAAGGAGTTTGCCAGTTTACCCAATAATATCAAATGTTGCCATGAGTTTTCACTTAACTCTCACCACATATACATATCTCCATCATTAACGACCTGTTCCAATATGATAAGTCTTAAATTCACTTGCAATATAGGTTATGTATATGTAAAAATATATAAATATTTGATTTAAAACTCTAAGAACATAAAGCATCAATAATAGCCGAAGCAAGCGACTCATGCATTTGCAGTTAGACCAACAACAACCAACTCAATAGCAAAAACGTATTATATTTTAGTTTCATAGTTATCTATTTGACAGTAAAATTCCATTTGAATCAATAAAACATTTAAAGCATGTCACAGACTAATATTTTCAATAGCTGGTGTCTTAAATCCAAGACCAATACTATTCCGAAGTTTGGTTCCACATTTTCTAGGCTTCTTTCCTTTCCTGTCTTCGTAGAGCAGATCTACATTATATAAAACCACCATTAACCCAAATTACATAAAATCTCCAATAAAACAAATTAATTATATCAAACCAACAATCAAACAAAATGCAACAAATTTACATAAACTAATAAACATAAAGGTTTAAGGTTCGTTTCTAACCAGAGGAACACTTTCTGTTGCTTCAATAATGCATTCTCGGTCTACAAATAGATGCGGAAAACAAATTAGAACATGACAGCTACTAATATCATAAAATAAGATTGAAATGTGATACGGAGTGTGGGTCTTCCACATCACATGCGAGAACTGATGATGAAATCAACATCAACATTATCCTAATATGCCAAAAGACTTGATAACATAAACTGACAAATGGATGTGTTCCTACGTCATGCATGCTTTCTAATCTGGTAAAAGATTTTTTTTTTATTTTAGAAAGTAGAAAAAATGGCTGATTATATGAAAAAGGTAGAAAAAATGGCTGCAACATTTAGAAGGTTAGTTGTTCAACTAAAAATACCAAATTGACAATGACATGTTCCTTTAGAAACCGAAGTTGGTGGCTCATTTCTCCAGCAACGCCACCATCTGTATCAAGTTGTCCCAGCACCTGCAACGCATATTGTTTATGCTCAAGTTGTCCCTTCGCGACAATTGAAATGTGCAAGAAATCCACAACAATCAATTGCAATAAAAAAAAACAAAAATGAGGTTTGCATTATGGAGCATCAATGAAATTTACTCACTGTACATTAGGTCCATCTGAAAAAATCTCCCAAAATTGAATCACCTGCACAGCAAGAATAGAACAACAAAGCCCTTATCACTCACAAAAAATTGTACGTCCAATAACATATCAGTATTTCACATCTTCAAATGATAACATCTATCTATATAATAATTGAGGTCACTTGGGTTGAATCAAGGCCTTAGAAAGGGCCTTTATGATCCAACAACTAATATGGAGCTCCAAATTATGACTATAAAAACTTTTTTCTTTTATTTTTTTTTCATTCTCCATATCAAAACTCTCCTATTCTTCTTAATTCCTAACAAATCTTTCAATCTTTCTTCTTCACCTTGCATCATTTCTTGATTATCCACAACTGATTAAAGGTAAACATCCATACTACTCTTCTAATGTTGATTCCTATTATTATTTTGACTTTTTTTTTATTGTTAACATTATTAAGAACAAATCAAACCGAATGAAAATTCTTATTCTTTTACGTGGAAATCATTCTTCTTAAACACATGTTCTAATGAAACGGATTTGTGATAAATGGATTTGTGATAAACGGATTTGTGATAAACACATATTCAATCGGATTTATTATAAAGTGATAACAAAGATACTATCAATTCCTATTGTTATTTTTTTTATTCTTTTTAAGATTTCCTAATCTAATAACCATTTGAAATCATTCTGGTGTTTATCACATGTTCTAATGAAACGGATTTGTGATAAACATATATTCAATCGGATTTGTGATAAAGGGATAACAAAGATACTATAGATTCCTATTGTTACTTTTTTTATTCTTTTTAATATTTCATAATCTAATTACCATTTGAAATCATTGTTGTGTTTATCACATGTTCAAATGAAATGGATTTGTGATGAACGTATTTGTGATAAACACATATTCAATCGGATTTGTGATAAAGGGATAATAAGGATTGCATTCAATCAGATTTATGTTAATTTTATTATTGTTATCACGGTTTTTTTAGACATATATTGAATCGGATTTACTATTTGATCGGATTTAGTAATGCTATATTTTAACATTTGAAAAACAGGATTTGATCCGAAGACACAAACGCTATTATGTCTTATCATAATGGTTTTCAATTCTTCAAGGTATTGCATGACCCTTCGGCAACAGTTTTGGTATATTTGTTATTTTCATGTACATATGCCTATTTAATTTTCAAAAATGATTCTTTATTTTTTAATGTTGTTTTTAACGTGTCAATCCAGACTGTGCTGAAGGCCATAAACAAATTTCTGTTGTCTAAAAACATACATAACAGGGACGTTACAGTTACCACATACGAAGGGCAATCTTGGTTGGTACGATTTTTAATGTTTTTAATGTAATTTATTTGAATTACTGTTTTTCGTATTTATGTTTAATATTATTGTAATAATTGACTGTTTTTCGAAAAAAAATTTAATCACATTTATTTATATTACTGTTTTTCGAAATTATTTTAATATTATTGTAATATTAGACCGAATTTAATGTCATCAATTCTGAATTATTGTTATTTATTTACATTAATAATAATTAACCGAATTTAATGTCATTTAATCTGAAATTTGAATGTGAATTATTGTTATTTATTTACATTAATAAAAATTGACCGAATTTAATGTTATTTATTACTATCTTTTAATAATTGACCAAATTTATATTAATATTAATATGAATTTCAATTTACCATAAGAAGCCTCATTTATTTTTTTATTATGAATGATTGATTATTAATCAATTTAACATTCATTTATGAACGAAATAACTCTCATTTATTTTTAATATTACGATTTTAGTTTTACTATTTGTAATAATAGTTATGTTGACCGAATATATTACTAATACTAATTGACATTAATAATAATTGACCGAATTGAATGTTATTTATTACGAATTTTTAATCTCATTTATTTATATTAATATTACTACGAAATTATGTTTAAACTATCTTTATGAATTATTATTGGTCTTGCCTGCAATTAATAGGATTTATTTTGTTTTTTAATGTTATTTAGTATGAGTTTTAATGACATTAATTATAATTGACCGAATTTAGGGTTATATATTAAGATTTTTAAGCTCATTTATTTATTATTGACCGAATTAAATTACAAATATATTACTAATACTAAAACTAATATTACGAATTATTATTGGTCTTGTCTGCAATTAATAGAATTTATTCATTTTTTAATGTTATTCAGTATGAGTTTTAATGACATTAATAATAATTGACCGAATTTAGTGATATATATTACGATTTTTAAGCTCATTTGTTTATTATTGACCGAATTGACCGAACTAATTACGAATATATTACTAATACTAAAACTAATATTACGATTTTTAATTTTAATCCCATTTATATCTTATTGACCGAATTAAAATGTTCTATTACTATTTTTACGAATATATTACTAATTACTAATACTAACTAATACTAATACTAATATTACGATTTTAGTTTGCTTCAATTAGAAGTCATTTCCATTGGCGAATATTGTGTCTTTAAATGGTGTTCAATCCAACACAGGTTATTTGTTACAAAGGTTCCAACACAAGAAGTCATTGATTTTCAAATTAAAATTACGATTTTTTATGTTTGTAATGTAATTTATTTGAATTATTGATTACGATTTTGTGGTTATTTATTAAGATTTATAATCTCATTTATTTATATTACTATGTTTACGAATTATGATTAGTCTTGATTGCAATCAATAAGATTTATTCATTTTTACTGTTATTTATTAAGATGTTTAATATTATTTATTGACATCAATAGTAATTGACCGAATTTAATATTATTTATTAAAATTATTAATCTCATTTATTTATATTACTTTTTTTGAATTTATGTTTAATAAGATTTAATTATTTTTAATGAATTTTTAGTATGTTAGAATTAATGTTATTTATTGACATTAATAATAATTGACCGAGTTGAATGTTATTTATTATGATTTTTTAATCTCATTTATTTATATTAATATTACTACGAAATTATGTTTAATCTATTTTTATGAAATTATGTTTAATCTGTTTTTATGAAATTATGCTTAATATTATTTATATTACTATTCATTCGAATTATTATTGGTCTTGCCTGCAATTAAAAGGATTTATTTATTTTTAATTGATATTTATTATGAGTTTTAATGACATTAATAATAGTTGATCGAATTTAATGTTATATATTACGATTTTTAAGCTCATTTATTTATTATTAACCGAATTGACCGAATTAATTTACGAATATATTACTAATACTAATACTAATACTAATATTACGATTTTTAATTTTAATCTAATTTATTTATTATTGACCGAATTAAATTATGAATATATTATTAATACTAAAACTAATATTACGATTTTTAATTTAAATCTCATTTATACCTTATTGACCGAATTAAAAATTTTATTACTATTTTTACGAATATATTACTAATTACTAATACTAACTAATACTAGCTAATACTAATACTAATATTACAAATTTAGTTTGCTTTAATTAGAAGATATTTCTATTGGCGAATATTGAGTCTTTAAATGGTGTTCAATCCAGCACAGGCTGTTTGTTACAAAGGTTCCACCACAAGAAGTCATTGATTTTCAAATTAAAATTACGGTTTTTTATGTTTGTAATGTAATTTATTTGAATTATTGATTACGATTTTGAGGTTATTTATTAAGATTTATAATCTCATTTATTTATATTAGTATGTTTACGAATTATGATTAGTCTTGATTGCAATTAATAAGATTTATTCATTTTTACTGTTATTTATTAAGATGTTTAATATTATTTATTAACATTAATAATAATTGACCGAATTTAATATTATTTATTAAAATTATTAATCTCATTTATTTATATTACTTTTTTTGAATTTATGTTTAATAAGATTTAATTATTTTTAATGAATTTTTAGTATGTTAGAATTAATGTTATTTATTGACATTAATAATAATTGACCGAGTTGAATGTTATTTATTATGATTTTTTAATCTCATTTATTTATATTAATATTACTACGAAATTATGTTTAATCTATTTTTATAAAATTATGTTTAATCTGTTTTTATGAAATTATGTTTAATATTATTTATATTACTATTCATTCGAATTATTATTGGTCTTGCCTGCAATTAAAAGGATTTATTTATTTTTAATTGATATTTATTATGAGTTTTAATGACATTAATAATAGTTGACGGAATTTAATGTTATATATTACGATTTTTAAGCTCATTTATTTATTATTGACCGAATTGACCGAATTAATTTACGAATATACTACTAATACTAATACTAATACTAATATTACGATTTTTAATTTTAATCTAATTTATTTATTATTGACCGAATTAAATTATGAATATATTATTAATACTAAAACTAATATTACGATTTTTAATTTTAATCTCATTTATATCTTATTGACCGAATTAAAAATTTTTATTACTATTTTTACGAATATATTACTAATTACTAATACTAACTAATACTAATACTAATATTACAAATTTAGTTTGCTTTAATTAGAAGATATTTCTATTGGCGAATATTGTGTCTATAAATGGTGTTCAATCCAGCACAGGCTGTTTGTTACAAAGGTTCCACCACAAGAAGTCATTGATTTTCAAATTAAAATTACGGTTTTTTATGTTTGTAATGTAATTTATTTGAATTATTGATTACGATTTTGAGGTTATTTATTAAGATTTATAATCTCATTTATTTATATTAGTATGTTTACGAATTATGATTAGTCTTGATTGCAATTAATAAGATTTATTCATTTTTACTGTTATTTATTAAGATGTTTAATATTATTTATTGACATTAATAATAATTGACCGAATTTAATGTTATTTATTAAAATTATTAATCTCATTTATTTATATTACTTTTTTCCAGTTTATGTTTAATAAGATTTAATTATTTTTAATGTATTTTTAGTATGTTAGAATTAATGTTATTGACATTAATAATAATTGACCAAGTTAAATGTTATTTATTATGATTTTTTAATCTCATTTATTTATATTAATATTACTACGAAATTATGTTTAATATGTCTTTATGAAATTATGTTTAATATTATTTATATTACTGTTCGTTCGAATTATTATTGGTCTTGCCTGCAATTAATAGGATTTATTTATTTTTTAATGATATTTATTATGAGTTTTAATGACATTAATAATAGTTGACCGAATTTAATGTTATATATTGCGATTTTTAAGCTCATTTATTTATTATTGACCGAATTAATTTACGAATATATTACTAATACTAATATTGCAATTTTTAATTTTAATCTGATTTATTTATTATTGACCGAATTAAATTATGAATATATTACTAATACTAAAACTAATATTACGATATTTAATTTTATTCCCATTTATATCTTATTAACCGAATTAAAATTTTCTATTACTATTTTTACGAATATATTACTAATTACTAATAATTACTAATATTAACTAAAACTAATATTACGATTTTATTTTTACTATTCGTAAAAATAGTATTGTTGACCGAATATATTACTAATTCTAATTGACAATAATAATTGACCGAATTGAATGTTATTTATTACGATTTTTAATCTCATTTATTTATATTAATGTTACTATGAAATTATGTTTAATATATTTTTATGAATTATTATTGGTCCTGCCTGCAATTAATAAGATTTATTCATTTTTTAATGTTATTTATTATGAGTTTTAATGAGATTAATAATAATTGATCGAATTTAATGTTATATATTACGATTTTTAAGCTCATTTATTTATTATTGACCGAATTGACCCAATTAAATTACGAATATATTACTAATACTAAAACTAATATTACGATTTTTAATTTTAATCTCATTTATATCTTATTGACCGAATTAAAATTTTCTATTACTGTTTTTACGAATATATTACTAATTACTAATAATTACTAATACTAATACTAATATTACGTGCAGAAATTGTTTCACAAGTCGCTAGGTTTGTTATTTGCATATTCAACATTTATGTTTACAATATTCTTATTTTATAATTAGTTACACATTTTAAATTTTCTATACATAATTCTTTTGTAAAGGTTTACTCATTACTGTGATTGGATGACCTGATTTACTTCAATCAAAAGATACTTCCATTGGCGAATACTGTGTCTTCAAATGGTGTTCAATCGAGCACAAAATGTTTGTTACAAAGGTTGCACCACAAGATGTCATTGATTTTGAAATTTAAATTATGATTTTGTTGTTATTTATGAAGAGTTTTAATGTTATTTATGATAATTTTAATGTCATTGATTTGAATGATTGATTATGATTTGGTTGTTCTTTATTAAGATTTTTAATCTTATTTATTGATATTACTAATATTACGAAATTCATTTTAATATTGTTGACCGACTTTAATTTTGATATTACAACTTTCCTTTAATCAATTGTGATGAAACGATATTTTTTTTAAACATATACGACTTTTTTTCAAATATTTATTTAAATCTATTTTACAGTTTATAATTTAAATATAATCCGAAGATAACACTGTACATTTATTTTCCTACACTTTTATTTTTCTTTTAATAATAAATATAATTTAAATATAATTAACAGTTTCTTAAAATATATATAATGTATTCAAAATAATTTCAATGCTATTACTAATATTACGACCTTAATGTTAATATTGTTGACCGAATCTGTATAAAAACTTTTTACGTTTTTGTTAAATTGATGGAGGTCAATTCTTTGACTATATGTCTTTGAATTTGATTGTGCTAATTTTAACCGTTGTTGACCAATTCACGTCAATTACCAATCCTTCCCATTTTTATAATTCAAAGACTTTCCTTTAATCATTTGAAATGAAACGATATTCTTTTAAACATATACGACTTTCCTTTAAACATTTATTTAAATCTATTTACAATTTTAAATCTATTTAACAGTTTATAATTTATATATAATCCAAAGATAGGAGTGTACATTCATTTTCCTACACTTTTATTATTCTTTTAATAATAAATATAATTTAAATCTATTTAATAGTTTCCTAAAATATATAATGTATTCAAAATAATTTTCAATGCTGTTACTAATATTACGACCTTAATTTTAATATTGTTGATCAAATATTAGTAAAAACTTTTTACGTTTTTGTTAATTTGATGGAGGTCAATTTTTTGACTTTATGTCTTTGAGTTTGATTGTGTTAATTTTTGTAAACATCGCAAAATTTTTCAAATTTTAATACGTATATTATATTCATTTCATAATGTGCTTAAGTTTTATTTCCGACCACACAACTTATATATATATATGTATATATATAAATATAATAATAATAATAATAATAATAATAACAATAATAAAACTAGATTGTTAAACCCCCCCTTAACCCAACAAACCAAAGCCCAATCTCCATTCTATTTTCCCTTAGTTGTTTGGAGCCCAGGAGTTCCGGCCCACAAAGAAAGGCCCAAAGCAAGACCCGGCCCAAGACTCCCTCTTCCCCTCCCTTCCTTGCTAAAAAAAAATGTGTTGCTTCAACTGGGATTCGAACCGGGGTCAAGCCACACACACACACGCACTTAACCAACTGAGCCACATCAATTCCTTGTTTCTATACGAACTTAATTTTTATTTATAACCACGCTGTTTCATGTCTGGTGCTTCCTGTCACTCTGTGCAGCGATCGAACCAAGTCAATATCTTACCTTGACTTTTGATTGAACACAATTATGGAAATACTTGACAAAATTTCTTCGTGACATATCAATAACGGGTATTACGCATATCAGACACCAATTATCGCAATCAAAAAAATCCAAATTAAAGATCATTACACGTATGGTTTAAAACCAAGTCAATACTTGCCATTCGAACAAATCGAGCCACTACCCTATAAATTGAAGCTTTCCCGGACCATCCCAACTCGCCAATCTTCTTCTCTTAATCCCTCAATTCTTCACTTAAACGCTGTTCTTGTTCAAACGATACAGTTTGACTTTTAGGTTGACCGGGCATTCGAGATCAATTAAGCACGGTAAATATAATATTCTTTGTGGGTTTTGATCTCCGGCATTCACACATCAAAAGCCCTAAGATCAATTGAGCTATTAATGTGTGAATCGAATTATTGCAGAAACTAGGGTTCGTGAGTGTTGATTTGGGGATAAAACTGATTTCGCGTAATGTATATATTTTTAAAACAGAGATAAATCACAACCACAGGCCTAGGCCAAGTGGTTGTGACTGATGCTGGTAACCTTAACCATCCGGGTTCGAGTCCCGGCTTGGGCACCCTTTTTCCACTATTTTTCATTTTTAAAAACAAACCATTTATAATTATATATTACACATCAAATCTTGTAAATTCATTTTTAATTATTAAAACCTTTTTATAAATTCTAAAAAAATTATATTTATCAAATCTGATGTAAAAGATTTATCTACAATTTTTAGTTTTCTGAAATTCATTTATTTAATATTTATAATAATTAAATCAATTTTATGCTATTATATTTATAAAAATCCATTAAAATATCAAAACAATTTTATAAATTCCTACAAAAATTATCCTATGTTTGTACAATGATAAACCTTACTGAAATGATTTTTAATTTTGAAAAATCATTTATTTTATATTTTTAATCAATTTTTGTTAGTTTTAATCATAATTAAATCATAATAAATTCAATTTTTATTATTTTTGCACCAAAATTTTATACAATTTATTTTTAAATATTTAGAACAGAAATATGATTTTTAAAATAATAATTCTTTAATTTTAGTATTTTTAAATATTAAAGTTAAATTTTGGCAATTTGTAATAAATAGATTTAAAAATCTATTTTAAAGAAAATAATTTTATAAAAAATTATTTTTATACTTCAAACACATTATTGTGAACACCCTAAATTCAAATTTTATAAAAAGTCTTTCATTTATTTAATTATCAAATTTCCCTTTATTTAATTAACATTTTATTATAAATTCAACAATTGGATATCCCCAAATCGAAACCCTAGAATATACTTATAGACTAGATAGACTTAGACTTATTTATTGCCTTATACATAGGGTGATACTTGGCAATCTATTGGGCTACACTTATACTATTCCTCAATACCTAATACTATACCAAGGTGAGTTTACGTAACCATGTTTATGCGATTCTTTATACTTGCAACAATTTTAAGCAATTCAACATGCATGTCTAGTAGTAAACTTTATTGCCTCATGAATTAGTCAACAGTTTCAACGAGTTTCAACGAGTTTCAACATTACATAATCATTAGCTATGGCCAAGCCGGCGATACTCAATAATAGATCTATTGGATTGACAACCCCACCCGGATACGTGTACCTCCTACATAGGTAACGTGGGTGATTGTTATCGTTCCAACATATTACTAAGGTGAACCGTAGATGACGAGATGGACCTAAACTAGTCGGAGGTTTGATTATGTCAACATATTATACTATTCATGTAGACTTAAATTTACGATAGACATACGAATTGCTAAACTTTTATACATAAACTATTTGCTTGACATGGCTTATGTATTCTCACCAACTTCTAGTTGACCCCCCCCCCCCATTTTTACAACTCAACAGGAAATAATGATGCTTGAAATCTAGAGATTTAGCTTGAGGAGAAATTTGAAGTTTATGCTTTGTTTTGGCTTTTTGATGTATTAGAATTCCATTCAAGACTTGTTATGTATTTTCAAATTTGGACATTTTTCCTTTAAATAAATTTCAATTAAAACTTGAATACCAGGTGCTACTGTATACTCATTCATACGTGACACCTCGATGTTTCCGCCATCGGTTGGGGTGTTACAATTTTAAGCGTTGTTGACTAATTCACGTCAATTACCAATTCTTCTATTTTTATAATTCAAATATATAAATAAATATTCCTACTCGATCACGTCAATCGAGGCACATTATTTCCGATTTTGCAGAATTGTTCGAGACACAACAATACTATATAAACCTTAACAAATAATAAAATCATTTAATCGTCATACCAAATTTAACAACAAAATTAAATGATAATATAAATTTTCAAAATATTACTTTTGGTACAACTAATAATGATTACTAATGATGTCAATAATAAATTGTATATAATGGGTAAGGCAATTTGAGACGCGGATGATTTTAATGTCATTTATTTGAATGATTGATTACGATTTTTATGTTATTTATTAAGATTTTTAATCTTATTTACTGATGTTACTAATATTACGAATTTCATTTTAACATTGTTGACCGACTTTCATTTTGATATTACGACTTTCCTTTAATCATTTGTAACTAAACGATAATCATCATCTTGATTTCAATAAGTGTGCTAATTTTAAGTGTGCTAATTTTAAGATGTTAATAATAATTTGTATATAACGGGTAAGTTAATTTTAGACGTGGATTATTTTAATGTCATTGATTTGAATGATTGATTATGATTTTGATGTTATTTATTAAGATTTTTAATTGTTAAGTACTATATTTACACAGTTTAAATAATGACGTTTTTTTGGCGGCTTTTTGTAACATGTCAAAAGTTGCCTAAAGTGTGTGTACAATGGGTCCTTTTGGCTACATGTTGAAATGGGTCTGGGGTTCCTTTTGGTGTTTATTTTTTAATAAAATATAGGAAATTTATATTACAGCATGTGACATTGGACCCATTTTCTTATTAGTTGTTTTTTAGCTATGTAATCGGTTTGAACCATTGGAGAGATAACATGAAAATTTAAGCTACCCATTCAAGTAAGTGGGTTAAGGATTGTTTCTTGATTTACTTATCACCGTATCTATATCTTTACAACAACTATATTTTATGTAGAACACAAATATGGAATACAATGGTGGAGGTTTTCATAAATTATTGAAAATGAGCTGCACTTCGAGGATCGTGATGACAATGATAACAACTTCGAAGGTGAAAAATCAGCTATCAATGAGCAAGAGTTGGAAAATTTTGATTGAAGTAATGAAAATGGACCATTGGTTGAAGTTCGTTAAGCCCCAACTAAATGATAAGTGTTCTATGCTTAAGCTTAGTTATGATTATAATATAGATATTACCCTTACCCAAATGATGTCATGTGCAATATTTGTTGAAGTTCGTTAAGCCCTAACTAAATGATAAGTGTTCTATGTTTAAGCTTAGTTATGATTAGAATATAAATATTACCCAAATGATGTAATGTGTGATATTGTGATAGTATGCTATGTAGTTTGCAGTTGTCAAATTAAACTTTACTTACTCGATATATCCATCATTTCGTTACATTAAACTGTTAGATGACATTTTGCATTTAACATCAAAAATCATACATATTGCATTATCAAACATTTAGTAACCAAAACAAATCGTATAATACAATTCTTATTTTCCTACTTTTTTTTTCATTTTACTTTCGGGTGAACCGTGGGTCCCCACGGGACTCTAACCTAGTACCAAATATATATCTCTAATTGGTTGAATCCCTTAAAAGTCAACTTCTAATCATCAAACTTCCTGCATAATAAATGATAAAAAAGATCTTAATACCACCAATTAGCTGTTAAATAAGATCCACTAATAGATCAAAACCCATATAAAACTACATAAAACTATGTAAAACTTCAAATTAGGTGTTTCCTATGTTCAATGGTTGTGGGTTGTTAGCTGTCGAGAGGATGGTTGCCGGAGACATGAGAGGATGGTTGTGGGTTGTTACCATCCGTCATCTATGTGTGATAAGAAAACCCTCATCATCATCATCATCATCAAAACAGAGAAAAAAAACCTTTAATCAACAAAAAAATCGGAAAAAAAAAAACGAACAAGACACAGAGAAAAAGATAGGTCAAGATCGATTCATTGAAATAAAAATGGAATAGAGAAAACATTGGAGAGAAGATGAAGAAAACCTTGGATCACCCTTGATTAACTTGAATGAGAAGCCCTATAAATGCTTTTGACCAAAATAATAATCATAATGAATTACTTAATTTAATATAATTAATGATTTTTTGATTTTTAGAAAAAAGAAAAATTTTATAAATTCTCACATTGTGACACATGGCACAATATGATAGGCTAGAGAATTGAAGGATCAACATGGGAGTGTCATGTGTCCACATTGAGTTTCATATATTAGTTGTATAGATAGATTATATATATATATATATATATATATATATATATATATATATATACCTTCTACTAATAAATGAGTAACTAGGGTGTCACTTGTTCCTTTACTAGGACCTCTACATAGGCTCCACATCATATTACTACACGTGGCAAGCATACAATCAACCTCAAATAATATTCGCGGGCCTCCGACCCGTTTGTTCTTATAACCCTCTTTCAATATTTCATAACCCTAATTCCCATTTCCTCAGCCTTTCTCTCTCTCTCTGTTCTTCCTCTCCATTGATCACAGGTTCCTCATAGTAGTAATTGTTCATCGTTATGTCGTTCTTTCCATTGCCAATCTTTACAGATGGTAATCCCTATTTCTCAATTGCGGTTTCTTAATCGATGGATGACTTCCAGCGATTTCGAGCTTTGAACTATGGTTTTCAACGATTCAGCAAGTTTGCGATTCCTTTGTTGGTTCGTAATTTATTTTCAATATTGTGATTTTGTTTCTTTATATGCTACTTCTTTGATTGCGATTGTTAATAATTCTCGCTATGGTTTTTATGATTTTGTTTTCTATTCATGTTTTAGGCCATTCGAATTTCTCTATTCTCACCGTCTTTTCCCTAGCTGCGCCTTACACCACCGCTCACCGCCATTGTTCAAGCCATCACACCTGCGTCTGCTACTGTCATGGATTGTTTTCAAGATTTCTACCTTTGTCGGTGTCATCAAGACAACAACAAGTTTCTTCTTTTTAGGTTTAAAGGTTCGAATGGATTTCTGCCAGCTTTCTTCTTGAATGGGGTAACAATTGTTTAATGCTAGAATTTACTCGAAAGAATTAGAAATTATTGATGTTGATCTATAGAGAGGCGTAAATAGTTGTTTGTTTGCGCTGTTTTAGATCGGTAATCATTTTGCTAGCTTCATACTCCATCGTTTTTTTGACCAGTCGTATATTACTTGAACTTTTGTTTTCAGTGTTGTAAAAGGCGCTAGGCGCTAGGCAGGCGGTGAGGTCCAGCCTAGGGACTAGTCGGGACTAGGCGAAAATTAGGCGGAATTAGGCGTTTTGGTATTTTATACGTATTATATATATATATATATATATATATATATATATATATATATATATATATATATATACACAAATTTAGGGGTTTTTTTAAAATATGTTAAGATATATACACATAATACTAAGAAATACCTAGAAATACTTAGAAATTTAATAAAAAAAAAAAAAAATAGGACCGCCTAGGCCCGCCTAGGACCGCCTAGGCTCCGACTAACTGCCAAAACGCCGAGGAATCCGCCTAGGGCAAAATTCCAAGTTTTACCACCGCCTAGCGGCCGCCTTTTACAACACTGTCTGTTTTAATGCTTATCATATATTTCAAAGCCTAAGGACTGTTCTGTTAGTTACTCTTTTTTGTGTTTTTTTTTTTTTTTAATTTTGTTATGATGCAGAAGATAAGCTTATTTGATTGTGATAGGATTTGTAAAAGCAATGTTGTAGTGTAGCAGTTAGTTACAGTTATTTAATTGTTGATTAATTAATTAATATAATACTATTGATAATAATTATCAAGAAGTTAGTTGCAAGTGTGTATGGGAAGTTTATTTAGTATTGAATTATTGACACAATATAAATCACTATGTTAATAAAGGAACGGATCTCAGTTTTGAATGTATTTAGTTATTGAGTTTGAGTTTAGCACAATATAATGGCTGTTTTTGTTAATTAGGCTCAAAACATTGGCCTCTAAGTCATGATGTTGTTTTCCTTGTGTGATTTTTGAATCCATGGCAAGATTATTATTGAACCGATTTAATAATCATCTTTCATGAGGTATCCAATTATCAATAGAAGTTTTCAATTAATCATATGATTTGGTTTATATGTAAAACTGAACACACATTAACAGATGTCCGTTCAATCGTTCAATAACTTACTAGATATTTACTTCACAATACATTAACTTTTGATTAGCTTAACAAAGGATTAGCTTAACTTTAACATTAAAACTTATAACTCATATTCATACATTAACTTTTAGTGATAATTAGCAAACTACTTGTATTTTTCTTTTTGATGATGCAACTTTGCCGAGGTGATCACTGGCATATTAGTTTCCTTCTTTTCCCTATTGCCTATAATGATCTAGCTTAGCTCAGGTTTTATATGCAACAAACTATATTATTATGTAATAATGTAATCATTTGATTAAAGTGATTTAGCAGGGTGTATGCACGAAAAACACACTTTGGTCGACTTTCAATCCCCCTTGACACGTTTCCTTTCTAGCAAATTTTATAGTATACTCATTTGACCCGTTAAAAGGTTGATGTCACCATTCACCATCTCCAAATTTGGTTAGAGTGTATGCATTAAAAACACACTTTGGTCCAGCTTCAATCTGCTCAACCCATGTACTTTATAACAAATCTTGTAGTCTACCATTTGACTCTTTAGACAGTGGAAACTACTATCTTTACATTTTGTTAATGTTTACTTTGTTTATGATTGATGCAGGCATATGATGGCATGATTGTTGGTGAACACTTAGGAGACATAGGTCTTGATGTATGATTGAGATTTATGTTACTTTTACTCAAATATTTACTATTATGATTTTATTTTACTTTATTGATGAAACTAACAGCTTGAGTGTTTGTGATAGGTTAACCCGGTATGAAACAAGGCACTTACAAATATAAGATCTGCTGGAAATGATGAGAATTTGAAGCTATCACCACATCGCAGAGTTCGTCTCTCGCCTATTTTACTGAATCTTGTATATAATCTTGTATATCTTCTATTTTCCTTACCTGATTTCACCATGTTCGTGTTTAGAGTTTCTATGTTGATCGATTAGGGTTATGCTATTGATTTTTTGCATCAGTTTTAGTAGGTTCATTTTGACAGTGTTATTACTTTTGAAGATGGAAAAGCATGAAGCAAGGTTGCCATCATATTCATATGTATCTTCTTCGCATCAGTTGATTTTGAGGCCTATGTGAATTACATTTTTTAAATCACCTTTAATGTATGCTCACTTTTTACTTCTTTGAATTTGTTACATTGCAAAGAATCGTATACTTATCCATATATATTATTGATTTATATTCGTGATTTGTGTTAATGAAACATAATAATCTATACAGTGGATTCTTGATTTGTTGTTACATAGGCAAAGCCTGCACCTTTAATGGAAATATGATTAATAGTTTTTTTAATAAGCTTTAGCTACATGAATCATTTAATGAATGATAAAAAAATTTTATTGATACAGACTATCATTTGTATTTGTGGGTTACAGCGATAAAATTATTTCCTATTTCTTACAGACGATCATTTTTCATTTTATCTTTTTTTCAACCGTGAAGTTCACGGTACTCTGACAGAAGACAATTCTCCATTGCTTTGTATTTCGCAATGACAAAAAACACAGTCAAGGATAATCCCTATCTAGAGTTTGGCTGTATTTGTAGAATCAATTTTTACACATGGCGAGTTGTATGTAGTGTTAAGAACCAAAATCAAATGTTATGTACAAAGAAATATTTGAAGCTATGTGAATAAGTACTTTATGATATTTTGCATAAATCGTTTAAATTGTTTTTCTAATAATTTTTTATTTTTATGTTTTTGTTAAACTATATTTAATTACTTTGAATGTTGATGTTCTTTTGTATTTAGTTAGAATAAATATGTTATTATTCATTTCATTTCATCATTTGTTTACAAATCACATCAAATCAAACATTTGTTGATCGATATATCCCTTAGTGCGCTACATTAAACTCTTTTGATGATGTTTTGCATGCAACCAAAATCCATACGAATTGCATTACGTAATTTTAAATAAATAAAACAACTTGCATACTACAATCTTAATAGAATTTTTTAATTTTACTTGTGGATCCACCGTGTGTCCACACGGGACTCAAACCTAGTATATATATATATATATATATATATATATATATATATATGACCTCGTGTGACACATCGCTAACATGTGTTAACACACATATACTAAAAAGAACAAAATAAAAAGAACACATAAAATGTATATTTAATTAAGAAATGATAAAAAAGATCATTATAATCAATACTAAAAATGTATCAAAAACTTTTCATACAAACATAGTTATTTGCGAATGATAAAAAAACTATCATAACAACATAAAAATGATCTAGCTATGCTTCGTTCTTGATACCCATCTGCATCTTTAACACAAAAACATCTTTTCACCTACAAAAAAAAAATAATAAAATAATCAAAAAAAAAAAAGATAACACGTGTTAGTTGAGCTCTCCAAAACACATAATGATACATCACTGACATGTGTAGTGTGTTGTAAAACATATGTTTTACTGAAATAACGTATGTCATATGAACCCTAACACATGTTAGTTGGGCATATACTAACGCATGTCATATGAACCCTAACACCTGCTAGTTAGGCATACTAGCATGTGTTAGCATCACTAACATGTGTATAAACATATGTTTTACTAAAAGACATCAGTAGCATGTGTTAGCATATTCTAAAACATATGTTTTACTGAAAATAACGTATGTCATATGGACCCTAGCACCTGTTAGTTGGGCATATACTAGCATATGTTAGCATCACTAACGTGTGTGAGCATACAAGACTCAGACCGCAAAAAATAGACATTCACCCTAGACAAGTTCATAACACTTTCACTTGCCAAAAAAAATATTAAACAGAATACAATAATAATAATAATAATAATAATAATAATAATAATAATAATACGATTAAATAGGGTTTAAAATCCAACAATAATAAATTTTAAAAAATCAAATCAGAACCAATCCAAATCCATATACCAAAAAATTATCCTCATATTCATGAAATATATAATATAATAAAAGACATCAGTAGCATGTGTTAGCATATTCTAAAACATATGTTTTACTAAAAATAACGTATGTCATATGGACCCTAACACCTGTTAGTTGGGCATATACTAGCATGTGTTAGCATTACTAACGTGTGTGGGCATACATGACTCAGACCGCAAAAATAGACATGCACCCTAGACGAGTTCATAAACACCTTCACTTGCGTAAAAAAATAAAAATTTATAATCTTTATAAAAAAAACTCAAAACAATCACTTACCACAACCACATCATCAACGCCACCTTCTTCCTATAGCCTACTCGTGAAAACCAACACTAGAACAGATACACATGTTAGTTTGGGATCCTCAAACACATAATGGGGCATCACTAACATGTGTTAACATATACTAACATAAAAAGACTACAAATTTATTCATCAATCACATGTGATATATCAACCTCATGTCCCCAATCCAATAAAAATCTAACATAAACAAAATAATAATAATAAAAAAATAAAAAAATGTTAACATAAGTTTTTTTTTTTTCATTCAAGCATTTGATCGAACACTTGGTATGCGAACAAAAAACATCCCAAAAAAAATTATCATTATTATTGTCTGTTGAGCCATGTGTTTTTACACATAATAAAAAAAATAAAAAAGATTTAATAACTAATTTATATAAGGCTAATGATGCCATAAAGATAAACAAATAATTATGGTGTTGGTAAAAACAACTCAAAAGCAACGTGGTTCCTAAATTACCATTTATGTGAACTTTTGTTCTTTCAATTCTAATATGAGGGTACTAACACTACCTGACGCTACAAACCCACACAAAAGCAAAATTCCAAATTGTGATTAATATATATATACGAAGAAAGTTGGATGAACATATTAATGTTCACCATAAATCATAACAACTTAAAAAAAAAAAAAAAAAAAAAGCATAACAACGAAAATGTGAATGAAAACCTTAACCTGTAGCACCAAGTTTTTTAGTAAGTTTTTCTATTAATTTAAAATTTTTAGCACTTTTGAGAGCATGCCCCCTGTAATAACAACACGAGCACTTCCAAGATCTGGACGTTCTGAATCTTGAGTGGTTCATCAGTTGGCCGTCTTTGATGCTCTGCTTATTCAATGCTCTGTTTTTAACAGAAGGTTTGTTCGATGCTCTGTTGTGGTGGTGGTAGTGGTGGTGGTTGTGGTGGTGGTGGTGGTTCTAGAGAGAGACATAGAGAGGGGAGGGTAGAGAGAGCAGGGTAAAAATTCTGCAATTTGAATTTGAAAACAAAAAAAAAATGAAGAGAGAGAGGGGGGAAATAATATATATAGGGAGAGAGAAAAGGGGAGGAGTGTAAATGTCCAAATTACCCTTTATAATATAATATGATGAAATATTGGCTTGGATGATGTGGCACAATATGGGCCAAGAGATGAGTTTCTTAGGGTTTTTCCATTTTGAAGGGTTTTCTCTATATACTTACACTATATATATATATATATATATATATATATATAATATATAGGATGAGTTAGTTTGAGAACTCATGTGAGTTGTGAGAACCATAGGAACTCTTTTAAGCCATTGATCATGATCATCCAATGGTTAAGATCAACTGATGGGACATTTTTGTCTTGACATGTTTATTAAGTGTTTTTTATTATGAAAAAGTCAATGAAGGGGTATTTGGGTAAAAATGTCATGTGAGAGAAAAAAATAATATAATATCATATTAGTTTTTTATTTTATTATTAATATAATGAAATAACATATATTCAGTAACTTATTTTTTTAATTCATTTATTTTTTTAAAAAATGTAAAAAATAACACATATTCAGTAAACCTCATGTATGAAAATTCTTTACACCAATATACAAAAGTCAAAATTCATAATTTTTACATCCGCTATTCTATGATCTCTCCCCTCGAGTTTACACTTATGTAAAATTTACGTTGGTGTAAAACACCACAAAAACGTCGTAAAAAACTTGAACACGCGAACTTGCTCCCAAAAGTGTTGATCATCATTAATCGCTTCTCTTCGTTGTCCAACCTAACAAAATTAATAAAACCACGAAATCAAAAACTTGAAGATTAAAACATCCATTACCATCAAAAGACAAAATTTCATCAAATATTATATTTAACCAACAAAATATCAAACCTAAAAAGTTAAAAAAACATTACCTTACTAGTACTACTATAAGCATTCCATAGATAAAAAAATCAATAAAACATAAAAAATTAACCAATAATCTCAAAATTAGTACCGAATCAACAAACAAAAAGTATTACACCAGTGTAAATACGTATTACACCGGTGTAAATAACCAACAAAACATTGAAAAAAACGTATTACACCGTTGTAAATAACCAACAAAACAATGAAAAAATTCAGGATCATAATCATCAATCTTTTCTAAAAATTCAGGATCATAATCATCAGTCATCAAATCTGTGTCTCTACGTGTGTGTTTGTGTTTGTTGTTATTCAAAGCAAATTCACAAAATCTTATCTTTCTATAGGTTTCATTCTAGTAGTAATAATAATAAAAAAACTATTCTCCACAACAATTTCACATAAAAAAACAAAACGTATAAGGAATTAATCCATACACAAAATCTCACCAATCATAATAATAACTAAATACAAACACATTACACATAGAGATATAAAGCATATTATATATTAACCTTATCTGCACGAGTGAGACGATCACCACTTTCACCAACAAAGATATATATATAACTTTTATCATAAATAATAACTTTATATTTTTAAATAGTTTCATGTATATATTTCACAACATACAAATATAAATAATAAATTATCAAATACATATTATAAAAGAAAATATATTTTTCACATAATGAACCTACAAAAATAAAAAATAAAGTAAATTGCCAAATTCATCCCTAGGGTTTGACCAGTTTTGCTAGTTACATCCAAAAAAACTTTTCTTTTACAACTGGACACCTGAGGTTTGTCATTTGTCAAGTTACCTTTTTTTATACTTATTTTCACTTTTTCTTATATATAAATTAAAATAATACAAAATATATATAAAAATCCCCCTACCTTTTCGGTGTGGAGGGCAATGCCTACAAAAAATATGACCATTTGGGACTGAAAAATCAGTCTCTGATACTTCAAAGTCAGCCCCTAATAGTTATCAGAGACTGATTTGCTAGTCCCCAGTCAGTGGCAGATACCTAGTCCTAGATAGTGGTTTTAGTAACTGAATATCAGTCCCTATTCTTTAACACCAACAAGGATTAAAATTCAGTCTCCAATGCCTACAAATTCAGTCCTCCAGCAAACCTCATGTACTACATCATTTAGTCTCCAATACATTCATTCTGGGAATGAAAATTAGTCTCTGATACTAATATATTTCAGTCTCCGATTAATTTCTTTAGGGACTGAAAATTAGTTCTTTAAACTTTTTATTTTGTTTCAAATACGTTTAATTAGGTTCACGATTTCATGTCAAATCAGCCTTCAAAAAAAGGTTTTAGAGACTAGAAAATAATTCATGATACCATGTTATTTTAGTCTGGTATGATATTTTTAGAGACTAAAAAGTAATCTCGAATGCTATGTAATTTTTGTATTGGATATGATGGTGATGGTTTAGAGTCTGAAAGCAATCTCTAATAACAATATTTTTAGCCTCTAAAATGTTTATAATGTCATTTTTGTTCGGTCCCCATTATTTTTTTTAAATCCTTAGTAATCAAATTCAAATATTATGTCTAGTATCCAACTATTCATCGAGAACTCCTTAAATTTACCAATTAACAAAGTACAAATTATACAAACATGAGAGAATTAAAAAAAAAAAAAAAAACTAAAAACAAGCTAATATTATGTTAGGACAAATTACAAAATTCGTCCTTTAGGTTTGGGCCATTTTTCAGTGGATGTCCTTTCGCGTTTCAGTTGATGTGTTTCGTCCTTAACGACCTAAAATCCTTACACCCACTATCCTAAAGGCCTAACTTGGTTAGTTTTTAACGTTAAATCTGGTCATGTGCCTTGCACATGAGGGTATTCTGGTAATTTCAATTATATATAAAAATAAAGCCCCTTTCATCTTCATCTTCTCTCTCTTTCTCCTCAAAACCCTTCTTCCACCACCACTCCACCACCACCCTATGGGCAGCTCCACCCACCGACCACCACCAACAATCCAGGCATCACACTCTCCGTCTCTACTCCACCACCACCACCACCCACCGGTCAACAATACCCCGTCGGTCAACGCAATGAATTCATCACTAAACCCACTCCACCACCACTACCTACCCAAACCCTTCTACCACCACCACCTACCAAAACCCACAATCCTCACCACCTTCTCTTCCTTTCGTCGCCGCCGTCACCCCAACAATAACTAACACCACCCACATCCCTACAAACGACGCCGTTTCATCCCCACCTGATTCCAAACTCCACCTAATAATCGACCTCCAACAATACATACCAAATAGAGGGTATAAAACTTTATTAAAAAACTGCTGAACTTGAATTCAATAACCTTATTCAATCCGGAAACGACGCCGTTCAGGATCTCCGTACACTTATTACCGTTGACAGTAACCGAGAGTCATGGTATCCTGCAAAAAGTCAACTGTCTATTTCCTCGGTCAACTAATTACTAGGAGAGATAGGAGTTTAGGTGGGAGAGAGGTGGTGGTTAGTACTAAGAAGGAATTGAGGAGGGAGGGTGGTGGGTTGTCAAATACAAGAGAAGAAGGGGGTGACCAACTAGAAAGTCTTAGCAGCCGATATTGTTAGATATATTAGGAATAGATTATGTTTGTTATTTAGAGATAATCTTTTATTTATTTGTGTATATCGTTTCCTATTTTATTGGTTGTACTCATCCCTATATAAAGGGTCTTTCATTATGAATAATATTCACAGAAAACATTACAACCATCAATCTCTTATATGGTATCACAGCCATAATAATCGATCCTTAACCCTAATTTTTCTTTTTTCGTTTTTTTTCTTCCTTCCAGCCGGACTCGTTCGGTCTTCGCCATCATGACAAAGGATGATGTTGCTGCTGAATCGTCTACCAAACCTGCCCCTCTTCACCCTGCTTACTCCGTGTCGAATATACAATCTAAAATCCGGACTCTGGACGGATCCAAGGTTACGTATTCGCAGGGTTAAGCTTTTTCGCCTTCATGCTGTTGCATACAAAGTTGAAAATCACATAGACGGTTCAGCCACTCCAGCCGCCAACTCCCCAGAATATGACCAATGGAAAGAACTAGACGCCTTGGTCTTGCAATGGATCTACAGCACCGTTTCAGATGACAATCTGAAACGCCTTATGGATACGACTGTAGCACGAGAGGCTTGGCTCAAACTCGAGAAGAAATTCTTGAGTAACAAAAAGGCTCGCGCTGCAGCGCTTGAGACAAGGTTTTGTAACCTTACCTTGACCGCTTGTTCTTCGGTTGAGGATTATTGCCAACAACTTTCTGATTTGGCAAACCAATTGGGTGACGTTGATCAGCCCGTTTCTGAATCACGTCTCGTCCTTCAGCTTGTTCGTGGTCTTCCGGCCGAATACAACACCACTGCCTCTTTAATCAATCAGCAGGGTGTTGATTGGGACGAGGCCATAGCAATGCTTAATGACGAGGTGATCCGGATTGAAGCTCAAAAGGGAACTCAGACCACGGTGCTCGCTGCTACTGCTCCGTCACAGCCCCCTTCTTCTGGTGGATCTGCTGCCCCAACTCAGCAGCAACAGGACGCTTCGGCTCCTTATTCCAATCGGCGAGGCAGTCGTGGTCGTGGAAATTCGTACAATCGCAGGGGCCAGGGCCGGGGCCGCTCACAGCAGCCGGCCTGGAATTCGTACCAGGGTGCTCCGCCAGCATTCCCGCAGTGGGCTTGGTGGACGCCTCCACCGTGCCCGTATCCTACTCAGCAGTCCCAATGGAACAGCAAGCAGGCCGCCCCACAATCAGATGCACAGGCCCATTTTTCAGCATATTCTCCGGCCCACTTCAGCCCCTACCCGCCTGGTTTTCAGCAGCCCACTTACAACCCAATGTGCCCAACTGATTTAGCTGCTGCCATGGCAAATTTACAGGTTAATTCCCAGAATACGGGCTGGACTTCGGACGTTATGGACACGGGAGCTGAAACCCATGTCACCAATGAAAAAGGTAAAATTCACATCCCTGACTCGTTTCCTGTTTGTCGTAATATTTTGGTAGGCAATGGCATGACTTTACCAGTTAAAGGATAAGGTACGGGCTTTCACCCATTACCAAACCGCACTTATATCCTACCACATATCCTTTACAGCCCCCAAATAATTAAAAATCTTATTTCCGTTAGACGTTTTACTCGTGATAATTTAGTGTCTGTCGAATTTGACCCTTTTGGTTTTACTTTGAAGGACCTCAAAACTAAGAAGACACTTTCTCGCCATAATAGCACCGGGACTCTCTATACGTTCACGCCTTCTCAACTACCACCTCAAGCCACCTTCATTGCATCCGTCCACTTACCTTGGCATGATCGTCTAGGACATCCCGGGGCGCAAGTTCTAGATATTTTAAATCGCAATTTTAATTTTCAATGTAATAAGGACAAAAGTCATCTTTGCAATTCTTGTCAACTTTCGAATAGTAAAAGATTGCCTTTTCATTTATCAAATACATTTACTTTTGCTCCTTTTGATATTGTTCATTGCGATTTATGGACTTCGCCAATCACGAGTAAAACAGGATATAAGTACTACATGGTGCTAATTGACAATTTTTCACACTTCGTGTGGGTTTACCCCCTAAAATATAAGTCCGAAACCTTCCCCACATTTGCCAAATTCCATCAATTAATTTTAACCCAATTTAACCGCAAAATAAAAACCTTCCAATGTGACTTAGGGGGTGAATTTGACAATTTAGCATTTAAAAACTTTGCTCATCAAAACGGTTTACTTTTCCGTTTCGCCTGCCCCCAAACATCCTCCCAAAACGGTAGGGCAGAACGCATGATCCGACGCCTTAACGACATTATTAGGGCTCTTTTAATTCATGCGAATCTCCTTCCTTCGTTTTGGGTTGAGGCTTTACACACTGCCACCTACCTCCATAATATCCTACCAACCAAACGGCTCAATTTTTACACACCTACCTTTGCCCTTTACCTCCGCCACCCAGATTATGAACACTTAAGAGTGTTCGGCTGCGCGTGTTACCCAAACACTTCAGCCACTCAGCCTCATAAACTACACCATAGGTCCATGCGTTGTATTTTTCTCGGGTACCCACCCGATTTTCGTGGCTACCGTTGCTTTGATCCTACTACAGGCAAGGTCCACATTTCACGCCATGTGACATTTGATGAGCATGTGTTTCCTTACACCATTCCACAACCAACCTCATCCTACAATTTTTTGGATGACTCCTTCCCACCCGGCTTCACGTTCCACAGACCGCTCACCCAAGTCCATCAGCCCGAGCCCAACCAACCCGCCCAACCCAATCATCCGGCCCATCCCGTAACAGCCCCGTACACATTTACGTACTCTCGCCGACCTCGCCAATTACCTATCCCACAACCCATACCAGCCCCTAGCCCATTACCCAATATTCCTACTAGCCCGGCCCATTCATCTACCCAACCGGCTGCCCCGCTTTTAAACCAACACCCGATGACCACCAGGTCCAAATCCCGTGCCAACCTATCGTCTATTCACCACACCACCTCTCTCTCACCTATTCCCACCTCTTATGCCAAAGCCCTGACTGATCCAAATTGGATGCATGCCATGCAAACCGAGTATTCTGCTTTACAGGATAATGAGACATGGGAACTAGTTCCCCGACCACACGATCACCCTGTTATCCGTTGCATGTGGTTGTTTAGGCACAAATTTAAATCGGATGGGACTTTGGAACGCTATAAAGCCCGGTTAGTGGTCAATGGTAATTCTCAAACGGTTGGTGTGGATTGTGATGAAACGTTTAGTCCGGTTGTTAAACCCGCCACTATACGTACAGTGTTGTCCTTAGCTGTGTCGCGGGCTTGGTCTGTTCATCAACTGGATGTCAAGAATGCTTTTCTACACGGGGAACTCAATGAGACGGTTTTTATGCATCAACCACCGGGGTTCTATGATAAACGGTTTCCTAATCACGTTTGCCGCTTAAAGAAATCGTTGTATGGTTTGAAACAGGCTCCACGGGCTTGGTACACCCGTTTTGCAAATTTTATTACTTCCAAAGGGTTTCGCAGCAGCACATGCGATCAGTCCCACTTTGTTTATCATCAGGATGCTTCGAACATTGCCTATTTATTATTATATGTGGATGACATTGTTCTTACAGCTTCTAGTGATCGTCTTTTGAACGATATTATTGCCGCACTCTCACGAGAGTTCGCTATGACGGATTTAGGCCGTTTACATCATTTTTTGGGAATTAAAGTCACTCGGCAGAAACAAGGTATGTTCTTGTCTCAGTCACAGTATGCTAAGGACATCATAGCCCGCGCGTCAATGTCTGAATGCAAACCTTGTGCTACACCTGTTGATCTCTCCTCTAAGCTTAGTGCTACTGATGGTCCCTTATTCTCTGACCCGACTTTGTATCGTAGTCTTGCGGGCGCGTTGCAGTACTTGACTTTTACTCGGCCAGATATTTCATATGCGGTCCAACAGGTTTGCCTCTTTATGCATGAACCTCACGAACCTCACTTTGCATTCATGAAGCGCATAATCAGGTATTTACAAGGCACACTTGAGTATGGTTTACGAATTGTCAAGTCCGGTTCACAAGAATTAGTGGCCTATTCAGATGCGGATTGGGGTGGATGTCCATTTTCAAGACGGTCTACATCGGGTTATTGTGTTTTTCTTGGTGACAATCTGATTTCTTGGTCCGCTAAACGGCAGCCCACAGTCTCGCGATCTAGTGCCGAAGCCGAGTATCGAGGTGTAGCTAATGCAGTCGCTGAAACGTCATGGATTCGGAATTTGCTTCTCGAACTCCATACTCCATTACATCGTGCTTCGGTCGTGTTTTGTGACAATGTTTCAGCAGTTTATTTGTCCAACAATCCAGTTCAACATCAAAGAACTAAACACATCGAGATTGACATTCACTTCGTTCGAGAAAAGGTTCGACTTGGCCACATCAAGGTTCTCCATGTTCCTGCTGCCTTACAGTACGCGGATATCTTCACAAAAGGATTATCTCGGGAGCTATTCCAGTCTTTTCGGTCCAGCTTGAGCGTCTGTCCTCTGCCCGCTCAAACTGAGGGGGTGTCTTAGCAGCCGATATTGTTAGATATATTAGGAATAGATTATGTTTGTTATTTAGAGATAATCTTTTATTTATTTGTGTATATCGTTTCCTATTTTATTGGTTGTACTCATCCCTATATAAAGGGCCTTTCATTATGAATAATATTCACAGAAAAACATTACAACCATCAATCTCTTATAGAAAGGATGTTGCTGCAACCAGTATTTTTTATATATGTATTTTTTTATAATTTTTAAAATTCATAATTATATATTATTACCATCCTACCCTCATGTGCTTTGCACATGACCAAAGTTAACTGAAAATTTTAACCAAGTTAGGCCCTTAGGACAGTGGGTGTAAGGATTTTAGGTCGTTAAGGACGAAACACATCAACTGAAACGCGAAAGGACATCCACTGAAAAATGGCCCAAACCTAAAGGATGAATTGTGTAATTTGTCCATTATGTTAATATGCAAATATGCAATGTAACACCATAAATCGTTCTTCATAAGCTAAATGTATGAATACATTGGAGAAGAATACCAATAAGTAAATTACATTGCTACATGTCACGCAAATAAATGAGGCTTTTCTTGGCTTCAATACAGGTTGCAAATTTCTTCTGGTAATCCGCTGAAGCCTACACTAGGAAGCAACAATGTACAGTGCATAGTGCAGCAAATAGTTCTTCAAACATATGATTTTTGTAATTTACATTTCTTAGTAAGTGTGGAAACAATGACAAACCTTGTTAAATTGTGAGCACTTCAGCATCATTTAAATTTCATGATCTTCTTTTGCCTAAAAATCATTATGATTAAAATGAGAATTCCACCTATCTATATATGAATAAAAATAGGGTTTAAATTTGGGAGATTATATCTATATATAAACCAGCGATTTGTATGATATCTATATATTGACGAGTGTACCTTGTCACTGTCCGTTTGAAGTCACTTGCCAATTGCCTTAACTGTTGTGGAATTTGCCAATTTTCATCCAATAATTAATCAACAAATTGGCTGCAACATGTAAAGACATTCAATTTAAGGTTCAAGATCAATGATTTGATATCATCAATAAGCTTCAAGATCATTATGAACCTACCAAAAAGGAATCAATTCATAAGTGCATCAGCATTGTCTCATCATGTATGCGGCAAGTTCAAGATCACAAATTTAATCATAATTGCGGAAAAGCTTGAGGTATTAATGGTGATGATTAGTAGCAAAACCCATTACTCTCTTGGTTTTGAAAATGATAGGCGCACAAAAGCGATGAGGTCTAAAATTGAGGTACAAAGCCCAAAGCGCAAAAGTGGTGGGCTTTTCATGCCCGAGGCGCAAGATGATTATATAATATTTTTTATACATCACATATATATCCCATAGATTTTTAGCCACCTTTACCAAAAATATAGCTACAAATAAGGTTTTTATATCCTTTTACCTACATGTACAAGCCAATAAACCCAAAGTACAACATTTTCCAGCAAAAAAAAATACCCCAGAAACATGAGGAGTGCGTCTCAGGCCTGAAAAAACTAAAAAAAAAAAAAAAAAAAAAATCAAAACTTTGCGCCTTTTTTGCGCTTCATGGAATCTGCCTAGGCGTAACAACATAAGGCGGTGAACAGTGAGCCTTATTGCGCCACGCGCCTAGGCTCGCTTTTATAAACCAAGTTTGATCTCCTCCGTTTAATTAGTGCAAACCAAAGTAATTGAAAACAGATACTACATTTTACTATTAACAAATGTTGCCACCAACTATTATGTGGATATAGCAAGTCATTAAGAAATTAAGCTAACTTAGCATACGTACCTCAAATGTAAGTGTCCAAATTTGCACAAGAGTCAAATATGAAACTCTAGTAGGCCATTATGTTTCCGAGAAATGAATGTAAGAACAGTAGAACAAAATTCTAATACTCACAAGCCTTCTCAATAAATTAACACTTAAACTAAGAATATTGAGTCCCATGACACACCTGGACATCTAATATTTGAAGTCCCAAACTATGTCCAAACAATAGTCCATGTCATCAAACATCTTCCGGTTCTTCCTTTGCAGCTTCTGGGCATAAAAAAAATCTAAAAACATAAGGCTGAAATAAAATATATAAACCTATAAAAACAAGAAAACTAACTATGATTAACAAAAATACAAAATACAAACGTAACCCTCTTACTTAATCTTGTTAACAGATAAATAAAAAGAAAAAAAAAAAAAAAACCTTACACAGACCAGATCTAGGGTGCCTTTAAAACACACTTCCTAATGAACATTAAAGTTAATTAGTGGACAGGGGCAAATATATATAGCATTAAGAATTAAACATAAAATCTTCAAAATAATTCTTTGACAAGCGACCAAGATGTGTGCTTCATTCTCCCAAGGAAATTACTGTTGAAAGGACTAGGAAATTGCACATCTGCAAAGTGCGATTAAATTAGGGATAAAATACGATTGCTCTTTTTTTGGCAATGAATAGACTAACGATACAGAGAATCAGGGCAAAAACAATATACCTTCAACAAAATTGGGTAATACCAGAAGACAACCCTTCGATTTATTAAGCCTTTTTTTTGTCAATTCCACTTTTTAGACCGATTTTCAGAGCGAACAACTTGTAAGACCTGCGTTTCGAAAGAAGACGTGAGTGAATGACCAAAAAACCTGCAGATCGGCTGGTTTAGACTAATTAAAAGGTTGAACAAAAAAAGAAATTGAATTAGGAGAAACATGTGAGCGATAAAATTAGGGTTAGGGAGGGAGCGGGAAGGGCGAAATTTGAGGAGGAAAATATTGAAATAAACTAGAGGGAGATAAGGTGGGGAAATATGGGGCGGGAAAACTTGAATTTTAATTTTAAAGAAGGTTTTATAAAATTTATACTATCTAGTAATTAAACTTCCTTTATGTAAAACTAGGCAGTCGTTTAGGGCCTCCAAATTTTTAGGGCCCTGTTTTTTTGCTGAAATGAAAAGCTATATATATTGTATATATATATATATATTAAATATAGTTTAATTACAATGAAACAAATGTTACCATGTACGTAGCAGTGGTAAGCCTTTCATTTAATAGCCTAGCATACCAGTGTTCGATTCCTGGAACTTAATTTCTTTTTCAACACTCCTTTATTACTTTCTTTGCATTTTCTTATATTATTTTCTAGCCCCCATTTTTTTACTTTTCTTATTTTCTCTCTTTATGTTTTGGTAGGTTGATACATAGTTATTTTTGTGATATTATTATACTTGTTTTTAGTATATCATTATTTCATAGTTTTGTTATATTATAGATGGCGATGTTAACTAAAGTTAGCAATGTAACTCACAAACATTATATATCTACTCTTTAACTCTACATCAACATTCACCATAAGACTAGAAGTATTATTCATTTGAAGATAAAAATCTTTACAATACTTTTTTTTATACCACTAAGATATAAGCCTTTTGGTTTTGTTCTAGACAACCAACTTTATTTCGGAAAAAAAGCAAGCCTGGGAATTGATTAGGTTCTATATAAGTCCCGTCAAGTTTCAACCTTTTTTTAGACAGGGCCCTGGATTAATGCTTCGCTTTGGGCCTCCAAAACGATTGGGCCGGCTCTGATTAAATTTATATAATATATATACACACACTAGGTTCACAAGTTAAAAAAATCCTTGTATTATACGAGTTGAATAAACACGTGTATTACACGGTATGCATAAATATAATCTAACCGGTTAGCACATATAGTGGTTAAGTAGAGTGCCTTGGAGGTCTGTAATCGCTACTGAGTCGGGCGTTGAGATGATTTTCTACAACTCCGCCAAGTTACTCGATATCGATCAAAAATGGTCAACCGCGGTCACAATTGCATCTAGTCAGTCAACATAGGCTGAGTTTGATTTAAAATAAATTAAAACATAATTCATATAGCAATAATATTAAAGCATGAATATTATTTTTCTAAAGCTGAATAAGTATTTGAACACGTTTCTTTTTTACTTATACTGATAATCATGTATTTTGTTATAAATACTAATAAAATTATAATGTTTGACATATATAGTCCCCCAAAAAGTAATTAATTTATTATTTACCATGTCCTGTTACTTTGAGTACTCAAAACTCCCTAGTCGACCGGCCTATGAGTGCCTAGTGACTTTTGTAACCATGTGTAATATACATTCAAAATTAACATTAGTCACTAATAGTTGGATTAAAGATGACGCATAGGGTCCTTGATTATCCTATACACGAAATGTCTTTGGGACTCAGTCCCCAATAGGCCTTTTTCAATTACTGTTAAGACTGATTTTCACTTTATATATTATCATAATGGTATTCATTCATCAACTAAATGAACAGAGACTGAATATCAATCCCCATTTATTAAGTACTGCTTTTGAATAACTTCGTATAAAATAATTTAGTTTAGTTTTCATCAAGAATTTGTGCTAAATGAACGGCGACTAAAAATCAGTCTTTGATCTTTTCCTATACAATAGGCGTTGAAGACTAAATTTTAGTCCCTAAATTGATCGATTGTTGGAATATTAAGAACTAATATTTAGTCTCTAATATGTACCTTCGGAATTAGATACTGAAGATCGGTCACCAATATATTTGTGCCACTTTTCAATAAAATAGGTATGTATTTAGGACTGAAATTCAGTTAAAAAAGTTTTCCCTCCAAAACTTAATGTTACATGGACACATTTGTAACAGAAGTTTAGTCTCAAATAAGGTGTCAATATATTAGCGACTGGTTATTAGTCACTAATGTAAGTCGCATAAAAATCAGTCCCCGATATTATCAGTGACTGATATATCAGTCCCAGATATTACATATTCAAGACTGATACATCAGTCCCTAATAATATAGTCTCTAATGGCTACTTTTTTTGTAGATGGTAGACGCCAATATGATATGGTGTGGTCTTTGCCCTTTCCGTCATAACTCCTTATAGTGTTAGACAATTCGTATATGATACGTAGTTTTATTTGCAGTTTGCTTGTTGTTCTTTGTAAACTAAATATTAATTGTATGTGGTAAAATGACAATAATATCCTTAAAAATGGTGATAGTGTTTTGTCTTTTATGAGTAAAACTGGAAATTGCATTTCTATTTTTTAAAACGAGAAATTTAATTTGAGACAAACAAAAAAGGAAAGAAAGACATTTAAATTGGGACCGATGGAGTATATAACTTGATGATTTGAGCAGTGTTGAACTATATGCATACACACTTGTACATTCTATGTTGAGGCGGGGGAGGTTTTAGTGTCCTAAAAATCTTATCACAAGTGTTTGAGATAAGGTAGGGACCAATAGCATACATATTACACCATAACAGCTTAACATGTTTAGATAAACCACCCATGGCAACTTTCTTTGGTTCTCCTCCACCTATTGTATCCCCTCCGGTGGTAAGAACTCACCACTTATCTTCATCTTCACAGCCACCACCGCCGCCATCGCAACCGCCGTCTCAGCCACCATCACAGCAGCCATCCCTCAGTAAGAGTGCACAAGCACAGGAGCCATTGGTGGCAGCAAAAGATAAGGTACAACGAGGTGGCAATGTGGATTCAACAGATTGGATAGCTTCAAGCTTGACCAGAAGATTCGGTCTAGGTGCCGGGTTGGCTTGGGCGGGGTTTTTAGCTTTTGGTGTTGTCTCTGAACAGATCAAGACCCGTCTTGAAGTCAGTCAGCAAGAAGCTAATACTAGGTTTGTTATGCTGCAGCTAGCCTTTGGAAAAGACAATGATACTATGATTTAACGAACCTAAAACATTTTGGACGAGTGTTCCATTGTGGGATCAAGTATAGGATTGGTTTTAAAAGTTTTCCACGGTGTATAATATTAGGTGATACATAGCCCAATTACCCGCAACATACGTGATCCTTTTACTTAAATCATACCCATAAATATATTCTTTTTTATATGTCCTTGCTAATATATAGGGAAGTCGATTAGCTAGATATAGGACTGAGATTACCAATACCCGTGTAGTTGTTAGGATTTATAAATCCACTATCTAAACATATATATATTTTGTGGTATTTCACATTATTATCTAATAAGTTTGATCTTAAAATTAATTGTATCTTTTTTGGCTGGATTGATGCAGAGATGTAGAGAGGGAAGAGGAGGTGGTGCTACCTAATGGCATAAGGTACAATTATCCCATCCCATAGAACATGATAGTATTAATTTTATCTATCAACATATATATATATATATATAGTTTTATAATTATTTGAAATGGATAATAATAATAATAAGTTAAATGATTATGGAATGAGTATGGCCGGGTTTTGGTTGTGTAGGTACTATGAGTTGAGAGTGGGTGGTGGTGCTACACCAAGGAAAGGCGATTTGGTGGTCATAGATATCAAGGGAAGTGTGGTAGGAGATGGTGGTGTGTTTGTGGATACATTCGGTAGGGATAAAAAGCCATTGGCTCTGGTGGTTGGATCAAGGCCTTATAGCAAGGGAATGTGTGAAGGGGTCGAAATGGTTTTAAAAACTATCAACAACGGTGGAAAGCGAAGAATCATAGTGCCTCCAGCTCTCGCCTTTGGAGACGAGGGTGCAGATTTTGGTTCCGAGCATGTAAACATTCCTCCTTCCGCGACACTTGAGTACATTGTTGAGGTTGAAAAGGTTTCAATTGCACCTTCTTGACTGATTTTTCCATCTACTTTCTCTTATTGTGGATATGAATCTCAATATATAATTAATTAGCATTCCAATTATATTTATTCTAAAAAGAAAAAGTAACATATCATTCATATTCGGTTTGTTTTGTTTTGACACAAAAATGTAGGATATGAGTCACGATTTTATTAAAATAATATTAATAAAATAATAAAGATATTCTCTTCATACAATTTGGGAAATGGTAGTACACACCGTATACAAATCCAAACAAAAATAAAATGAAATACAACAAATGTAAAGTAACCGATTCATACCAAGTCTTCAATAACGTCTTTGAGTCTGTCTAAAATGATTTAACCAAGATCTTCAAAAATCAAGTCTTCAACAAGGTCTTCTTATAGTTCTCCATGGGTGCAAGAATGAACAAACTAATGTTGACGGTTGTGGCTGAGGCACGTGTTCAACACGCTTCTCTTAGACTGAAAGGAGTGGGGGGCGGGAGAGGGGCGGGAGAGGCTTTCCAGGGCGGGAACACCGCCGCCGGTGGGGCGGGAAGGCTGGCGTGGGGCTGGGGGGGGGGGGGGGGGGGGGGGGGGGCTTCACTGGCGTGGGGCTTGGGGTGGGGGTGAGGTGGCAGCGATCTATTGGTCAGGTTTTTTTTTTTTTTTAACACAATATAATATTATTTCCTTCCCCCCTCTCCCCCCCTTCCACTCCTCACAATTATTTCCCCCCCCCCCCCACAAGGGTCCCACAAGTGCCACATGGCGCTTCATCCCCCTCTTTCCCGCCCCCACTCCTTATAGTCTTAAAACAGATTTCGCACCTCTACTAAAGACAACGCGTCTGTCTCCCAGGGTACAACAACCGAAGCAGTCTGTACTGCCGGAGAAGGCTACGCGCCTGAGGTTACACCAGGTAAATTGTAGTGTTAGAACTTATGGAATTTGGTAGAAAGTAGTCATCTCTATGTACTTAACATATCAAGAACCCTTCATGTATTCAAGTATGTTATTTTCTCTAGTAACAAATAAGACACATAGCCTATTTATACAAGAGTTGAGGATGAGTGAAGAGTCTTTCTCTTTAATTAGAGACTTAATTACTCTAATAAAAGTTAATCAAGTGAAATAAAAAACGATACTCAAGAGTTTTCCTTCAATTCACATTATGAATACATTAATTAATAAATTTTGTTAATTAAATATCCATTCAAAATATTAAAAATTCCAACAATCCCCCACATGAATGGAGATTGATCAAAACACACAAGATTTCCAATGCAACCTCGACAGTTAAGTATTGCAGGATAGGTAGGTATTAGCTTTGAACCTTCCTTTGTGAAGCATACTTAGTCTCCTAGCAGTTTGTGGACGCGATGTCCTTGAACAAACCCCCATTTGAGTAGACGACAATACACTTCACACAATACTCTCCTTAGCTGGGCCATCCCCTCACTTTCGTGTCCATTAATGGTCCTGGATCACTTTCCTGGTTCTGCGAGAGCTCTAGGAATTGTGCCCCCAATTCCATTTGAAGCGACCACACTTCTCTCTAACATTGGTGATTTTCCTCAAACCATTAAAAGCATTATGGTTACCATGATTTACGCACATCATTTACCATATATTATGCTTAACCTCACAATTTGTCACTGAATGCCAAATGAATGGACAAGGACATATTAAAACACCCTTTTATAGTTTAGGGGGGATATATATAACCATATATACTAGCTTACACATAGTAGCCATGCCCCCACAGTGACCACCCTTAGGTAAGTGAATTAGTTGTCCTATTGAACCTAGCTCTTAGGATCTTCAGTCAACTAAGGTAGGTTTCCTTCACATGCCTTATTTCCATGGGCTTTAGTCTCATTCCACAACTTGATCTCTGATCAACCCCAGGTTATTGGATCCATAACATTATCTTTGACTTCGTCAAGTCACTACTTGATAATTTTGCAATTGAGATCAATTGTACTAACGTGTTATTAACTCGCATGTCGTTCATGCCTTATTGTCAACTCGTAAGACTATAACTCATGATCTAAACTTTGATCTAGTTATAATGTCTTCTTTTTAGACTAAAACAAATCTTATTTCAATATGAACACGTATTCATTATGCATATGGCCGGTATGCCCAATCATCAGGCATTAATATCAAACCGGTTGGCATATGAGTCTAATCAATCTGATTAACTCCTTATCAAGTTTGCATTTGAGTCTAATCAACCAGATTAACTCCTTATGACCAATGTGTATTGAAGTTGACATCTGAGTCTAACCAACCAGATGGCTCGTTACAACCATAACCTTTATTACCAACTTTTAACTTCATATTCCCAAATGCAAGTTATCCCCCACATTTAAGCATTATTGGATTGAAATAATCCAACACAAGATAAAAGTAAAGAAATGTCATCTTTTTACATGGATTGAGAGACTCCTCAAACACCATTTATACAAATCTATGGCTGTTTGTTTAATGTATCTCTCCCCCACATTACTTGCACTTTGAACAAGTTTAAGTGATACTACTCACGATGACTACTAGAAACCTTGATTAGATAACAAATATCTACATCTTTGAACTGTTGAAGTCATTCGAGTATATTGTTCACGTCATATTCCACTTGTGCACAAGAGGTTTTAAAGCTAAACAAGGCAACATATGCCTTAGCATGAGATGCCAACACTTTTGCGTGTATGAGTTCTCCTCACTACACTTAAAAAAAACCTGGATAGAATCATTATCATTTATCTAGTTAATGGTTTTTTTTTTCGAGTTATTCCATTAGACTGAAGGAAGTTATATATTTTTAGTCTTTGTTTAAAGTTAATTTAATCTCCACAGAGCATCTAAATTAACATGTACTAGTCTAGCATGCTTTAGACTACAATACACTAGCATGTGAACATAAGATGCATCATTCTTGTAACACCCCAACCGATGGCGGAAACATCGGGGTGCCACGTATTGATGATTGTTCAGTAGCTCATGGTGAATAATAGATTCCATTAAATGATTTATATGAATTACATACAATAGTTCTAGAATTTGTACATCAAATTGAATGAAACTATACACATATCTTCAAGCATCAATACAAATCTTCAAGCAAATAGAACCTGAAACATGTTAAGTTGAAAATGTTTTGGGTCAACAAAAGTTGGTGAGAGTTACATAGGTTTTTGATAATTGAGTAAAAATGATGTGCAATTCATGTGTCATGTCAATCTAGTCCATATGTGAGAACATACTAGAAATAAATCGAGTGCATAATCAACCCTGATGACTGTTATAAAATGATACATACCATACGCTCATGGTCCAATATGTTATACGATAACAAACACCCACGTAACCTTTGTAGGAGGCACGTATCCGGGTGGGATTGTCAGTCCAATAGATCTATCAATGTATACCGCCGGCTGATCAATGTTAATGATTATGCTAGAATGGTGCTTACTCTAATCATGCTCAAGACATAATGCAACATAGAAAACACATAGACACATTGATGATTGAATTGCAATGATGATGTTATAAACATGTTTCACCCCAAAAATGGTGATAAATGGAAAAGGGGCTATGTAAAACTCACCTTGTTAAAATGTTGTATCTGTTGAGAAATGTGTTGACCAAATGTATCAAGTATCACCCTAAAATGAGGTAATAAATATGTCTAAGTCTATCAAGTCTACAAATGTATAAGTTCTAGGGCTTCGAATTGGGGACAATTGCTCGTTTGATTAATATTAAAAATATTCGCCAATTGAGAGAAATTTAGTAAATAAATAACTAAAAATCTTTTTATAGATGTTAAATCTAGGATGGTCACAAGAATGTGTTTAAAGTATAAAAATAATTTTTATGAAATTATTTTCTTTAAAATAGATTATTTAATCTATTTATAACAAATTGTCAAAATCTAACTTTAATATTTAAAAATATTAAAATTAAATAATTTTTAGTTTAAAATTCATATTTCTGTTCTAAATAATCAGAAATAATTTCTATAAAATTTTGGTGCAAAAATAATGAAAATTGGATTTATTATGATTTAATTATGATTAAATCTAACAAAAATTGATTAAAAATATAAAATGAATGATTTTACTGAATTAAAAATTATTTCAGTAAAGTTTAATGTTATAAAAACTTAAAATAATTTTTGTGGAAATTAATAAGATCGTTTCGATATTTTTATAGATTTTTATAAATAAAATAGAATAAACTTGATTTAATTATTATAAATATTAAATAAATGAATTTTTGAAAAATAAAAATTGTGAATAACACTTTTATCTCAGATTAAACAAATATAATTTTTTTGGAATTTATAAAATAGTTTTAATATTTTAAAATGAATTTATAAGATTAAAAGGTTTAATATATATATATATATATATTAGTTTTGATTAAAAGAATAAAAAGAAGCAAAATGGGGCAGTAGCCGGGACTCGAACCCGGATACCTTCTGTGTTGAGCCAAGGTCACAACCACTTGGCCTAGGCCAGTGGTTGTGATGTTTTCTGTTTAGAATTAAATAAATACAGTATGCGAATCAAGGTTTATCCCCAATTCTAAATGTATGAACCCTAGAATTTGCAATAGTTTGATTCACACATCAATAGCCCAATTAATCATAGGGCTATTGATGTGTGAATGTCGATGAACATACCCCACTGAAATAATTAAACTTACAAACGCGTTTAAGGTACGATCTGGCCAGTCAAACTCGAAGTCAAAGAGAACGATCAAAAACGCCAGATAACAGTTTTATTGTAGAAATTGGAGGTTGGAAGAAGATGTTCGGCGAGTAGGGATGGTGGTATGATGTTCAATTTATAGTGAGATGACTGGATTGGTGAAATGGCAAGGATTGACCACGCATTGAAGTTTATACGCGTATAATGTCAATTGGTTGACAATTGATTGATAATTAACGTAATGCTTAGTTACTGATGGCCGAATATCAAGTAATCATTCTATATATAGATTTAAGTGTATCAATTTAGTTAATTGGATGGTCAAAATATTAAACCATGGTCATATCTGCTGCTGCGCGACCCTTAGGAAAGAAGAAGAGAGAGCAGAAAACGAGTATAAATATAAGTAGGTCTGTGTTAAAAGCAAATTGAAGGGTGTGGATCAGTGGATAACACGCGTGTGTTGTGTGCCCTTGGTGTCCGGTTCGAATCCGGGAGGAGCGGTTCCCACGTTTTTTTTTTTTTTTTTTAAAGTAAGGAAAAGGGAAAGGGGGTTGGGCCATGTTGTTTGGGCTTGGGGGTCTGGGCCGGTCAAACTGGGCTAAAAGGAGATGGGGTCTTTACAAAAAAATCAGATTTGTGTGTAGTATATTTTTTTTTTTTTAAAAGCTGAATTATAATTATTATTATTATCATTATTATTATTATTATTAGAAAAAAAAATGCATTATATAGATGTGTATATATATATATATATATATTGTGAGTTAGGAAAAGTAAATATAGACTTGGGCACCTTAGTATAGAATTAAGGATAATAAAAGTTTCGTGAAAATTTTGCGATGTTACAGTCTCCCCTACTTTTAGGAACTTCGTCCCGAAGTTAAGAGAAACACTAGGTTTACAATTGGTCAACTACCGGAACCTTGATAAAATTTCACACTACCTTAACGTACCTGTAAATTCATGATTACGTTCCGGACCGTAATTACCAATTTACCTTACGTTAGGGTTTTGCGTCCTTTTATGACTCTACCGATTGTTGAGCAGGTCTGATAGTCCCCACTAGTCGTTGAGCAGGTGGTAGGGCCTCTCCCGACTGTTGGAAAGACATGATGACTTCTACCAATCGTTAAAATAGGTTGTTTGGTAGTCAACTAATTGTTGTACAAGTAAGCAAATATGATTATTGTTATAGCAATCAGTTCATATACAAACAAGCATGCACACAGATGTTATAATAATACTTGAATTTATTATCTGATTCAAAAGTGACAATACATGAAATTAAAGAGAAAGTAAATATTATTCAAGTGGTAGGGTTTGATGTTGAGTAGTTGGAGGGTCTCAAGCGGGATTATTTGGAGCATCAAGAGCGTTGGTAGCAGGGATTCGACAAGCTTCTGCAAGATGCCCATACCTCTGACAATTGGTGCACTGTCGACAGGGTACTTGAGTTGGATGGTGATACTGGCAGGTGTCACACTTAGGTAGGTTCCCATTGTATTGTTTCTTGGTGGGTGGGGCAGTGGTGTCTATTGCAAAATTCCTGACCTTGTTTTTCCCGTTGGTTGAGGCCTCAGTTTTGATTTCGACGGCAGTTTGGGGAGTATCCTTTTTCTTTTCCCCTTCACGAGTCAGGGTTCCTGCCTTCACATGGTTATCTGTTAGGGTGGCAGCCAAACGCTTTGCTTCTTCCAAGGTAGCAGGGTTCCTTCCCCACACTGTGTCTTGAATCTGCATCGGTAAGCCACCAATGTATTTTTCGATCGCAAGGGGCAAAGGGGTGACTTTGTGGGGTAGCAGTAAGCTAAGTTCGTGAAAGCGAGTGTTGTAAGCAAGGTTTTCCCCACTGTCTTGAGCAAGATCATAAAATTCGTCTTCCAGTTTCTTGATTTCATTACGAGGACAGAACTCTGCTTTCATAATGTCTTTAGCTTGATCCCAGGTTAAGGCTAGTGCAGCTTCAGCTCCGCGAGTGCGTTTTTCTTCATTCCACCAAGTGAGTGCTCGCTTATGAAGAACACTCATGGCATAACGGACCTTAAAGTTGTCGGGGCATTCACTGTTAATGAAGGTATTTTCAATGCCCTCAAACCATTGTAGGAGTCCTGTAGCTCCTTCTTCACCGCTGAACTTTGGAGGGTTACAAGAGTTGAAATGTTTAAGGGTGCAAGCTTGGGGTCCATTTCCATTGCCATTGCCATTCCCTTTCCCATTGTTGTGACCATTCCCGTTGCCGTTCAATTGGATGACCTGAGCAAGTAAATTGGGAACCAGAGTTGCGATTTGCTGCGCCATTTGTTGAGAAATGATCGCAGCCAGTTGAGCATCGACCCCATTGTTGTTGTGACCAGGACCTTGGTCATGACCATGGTTGTCACTACCTTCATCGTGGTTCTCACCAGTGCTGTTGCGAGTGCTGCGACGAGGAGGCATGATCTGTAATAGACACAATGAAATGAATGAGAGTTTATATAAGGAATGTAATCATTTATTCATTAATTAAAACGAATAAACGAAAACGTTGACTTATCAAAGATTCTAAATTCTAATAACATATGAAGACATGCTTTAGCCTATAAGTGAACACTCATCCCGAGAATTCCCAGGTAGGCATCCGGGTCCCTCGTCTGATTGGGATATATGCGCAATGCCAGCCTAGACAGAAGACTCAGAATACAGGCGTTCACCCTTCCAGATTGCACGTGTTCGTTATTAAAATCTAGAACTTCGACGAGATCTCAAGGGGGTTCAGGTTAAACCTGAGGATTTTATCCTATTAGTCTAAGAGTAGATCCAGTGATGGAGATCAACCTTCTTGTAAGGATGAAAGTAGGGATAAGAAGTAGGAGGGAGATAGAGAATAGCAAGCAAAAGAAGCAAGTACTTGTTAAATCCTATGGTTATAGACTAGATTATTTTTCTAATAACCTAATTCCCTATAACCATGGCTCTGATACCAATCTGTAACACCCCAACCGATGGCGGAAACATCGGGGTGCCACGTATTGATGATTGTTCAGTAGCTCATGGTGAATAATAGATTCCATTAAATGATTTATATGAATTACATACAATAGTTCTAGAATTTGTACATCAAATTGAATGAAACTATACACATATCTTCAAGCATCAATACAAATCTTCAAGCAAATAGAACCTGAAACATGTTAAGTTGAAAATGTTTTGGGTCAACAAAAGTTGGTGAGAGTTACATAGGTTTTTGATAATTGAGTAAAAATGATGTGCAATTCATGTGTCATGTCAATCTAGTCCATATGTGAGAACATACTAGAAATAAATCGAGTGCATAATCAACCCAGATGACTGTTATAAAATGATACATACCATACGCTCATGGTCCAATATGTTATACGATAACAAACACCCACGTAACCTTTGTAGGAGGCACGTATCCGGGTGGGATTGTCAGTCCAATAGATCTATCAATGTATACCGCCGGCTGATCAATGTTAATGATTATGCTAGAATGGTGCTTACTCTAATCATGCTCAAGACATAATGCAACATAGAAAACACATAGACACATTGATGATTGAATTGCAATGATGATGTTATAAACATGTTTCACCCCAAAAATGGTGATAAATGGAAAAGGGGCTATGTAAAACTCACCTTGTTAAAATGTTGTATCTGTTGAGAAATGTGTTGACCAAATGTATCAAGTATCACCCTAAAATGAGGTAATAAATATGTCTAAGTCTATCAAGTCTACAAATGTATAAGTTCTAGGGCTTCGAATTGGGGACAATTGCTCGTTTGATTAATATTAAAAATATTCGCCAATTGAGAGAAATTTAGTAAATAAATAACTAAAAATCTTTTTATAGATGTTAAATCTAGGATGGTCACAAGAATGTGTTTAAAGTATAAAAATAATTTTTATGAAATTATTTTCTTTAAAATAGATTATTTAATCTATTTATAACAAATTGTCAAAATCTAACTTTAATATTTAAAAATATTAAAATTAAATAATTTTTAGTTTAAAATTCATATTTCTGTTCTAAATAATCAGAAATAATTTCTATAAAATTTTGGTGCAAAAATAATGAAAATTGGATTTATTATGATTTAATTATGATTAAATCTAACAAAAATTGATTAAAAATATAAAATGAATGATTTTACTGAATTAAAAATTATTTCAGTAAAGTTTAATGTTATAAAAACTTAAAATAATTTTTGTGGAAATTAATAAGATCGTTTCGATATTTTTATAGATTTTTATAAATAAAATAGAATAAACTTGATTTAATTATTATAAATATTAAATAAATGAATTTTTGAAAAATAAAAATTGTGAATAACACTTTTATCTCAGATTAAACAAATATAATTTTTTTGGAATTTATAAAATAGTTTTAATATTTTAAAATGAATTTATAAGATTAAAAGGTTTAATATATATATATATATATATATATATTAGTTTTGATTAAAAGAATAAAAAGAAGCAAAATGGGGCAGTAGCCGGGACTCGAACCCGGATACCTTCTGTGTTGAGCCAAGGTCACAACCACTTGGCCTAGGCCAGTGGTTGTGATGTTTTCTGTTTAGAATTAAATAAATACAGTATGCGAATCAAGGTTTATCCCCAATTCTAAATGTATGAACCCTAGAATTTGCAATAGTTTGATTCACACATCAATAGCCCAATTAATCATAGGGCTATTGATGTGTGAATGTCGATGAACATACCCCACTGAAATAATTAAACTTACAAACGCGTTTAAGGTACGATCTGGCCAGTCAAACTCGAAGTCAAAGAGAACGATCAAAAACGCCAGATAACAGTTTTATTGTAGAAATTGGAGGTTGGAAGAAGATGTTCGGCGAGTAGGGATGGTGGTATGATGTTCAATTTATAGTGAGATGACTGGATTGGTGAAATGGCAAGGATTGACCACGCATTGAAGTTTATACGCGTATAATGTCAATTGGTTGACAATTGATTGATAATTAACGTAATGCTTAGTTACTGATGGCCGAATATCAAGTAATCATTCTATATATAGATTTAAGTGTATCAATTTAGTTAATTGGATGGTCAAAATATTAAACCATGGTCATATCTGCTGCTGCGCGACCCTTAGGAAAGAAGAAGAGAGAGCAGAAAACGAGTATAAATATAAGTAGGTCTGTGTTAAAAGCAAATTGAAGGGTGTGGATCAGTGGATAACACGCGTGTGTTGTGTGCCCTTGGTGTCCGGTTCGAATCCCGGGAGGAGCGGTTCCCACGTTTTTTTTTTTTTTTTTTTTAAAAGTAAGGAAAAGGGAAAGGGGGTTGGGCCATGTTGTTTGGGCTTGGGGGTCTGGGCCGGTCAAACTGGGCTAAAAGGAGATGGGGTCTTTACAAAAAAATCAGATTTGTGTGTAGTATATATTTTTTTTTTTAAAAGCTGAATTATAATTATTATTATTATCATTATTATTATTATTATTAGAAAAAAAATGCATTATATAGATGTGTATATATATATATATATATATATTGTGAGTTAGGAAAAGTAAATATAGACTTGGGCACCTTAGTATAGAATTAAGGATAATAAAAGTTTCGTGAAAATTTTGCGATGTTACAATTCTTATTCTTCACAGCCTTAAGAGATATACACATTATCTCTTACCAACATTCATTCTTATTTTTTACATGACCATGAGATTTTTTTTTCATATAGGCTCATATCTATGTTACATAAACATGCATCTTCTAGTATTCAGTCTAAGGAATATAACATTTTTGCCTTTGATCTCAAAGGCTTCACCATTAACTCATAAGTACTTAACTATAAGTCTTATCTCGAGTAACTTTGGTGAATACATTCATCACCCACAAAAGGTATGAATAGTATAAGTGTACAATCACTTTTATGTTGAAATGAAATCACTTAGATTCACACTCAACAAACCAACTTTAAAATTGTTTGTTTAAGTGACATGCCTTGTTGTTTTCTTTTAAAACTAAGTATATTTAGGACACTGTCCTAATTTTAAGGTTAGAACCTTTACATACTTCCAACAACTTGAAAGTGGTAGACATATCAACATATCCTCCATTTCCAATCGTAAATCTTTTGGAACAAATCTTGCCTGCTTCATTAAAGATTGGTATTAACATATATTTCTTCCATATGTTAAAATTCACCCTTGCGAATTTTCACGACAATCTTTAATGAAATATATCGATATGTAACATACTTGTGTATTTCATCTAAATACACTCACCACTTTCTTTCATGATGTGGTTAGACATTTGATGTCTCGTCTTCAACTTTTAGTCAATGCAACAACTCTTAAGTTGTTTATGTCCAATTCTTTCCATATACTATCCGTTTATAACAATGTTCTTTAACATTGTATATTTGACGTTATAGTTATTTATTAAAAAAATAACATTTCATATGTCATAAACCATACTGATTTATTTCTTTGTAAATAAAAATTGCATATGTTATCCAAAGATATTGAACACAAACAATAAATAATATACATTCAAAACTAAATCATAAAGTGCAAAACACTTTTAAAAGTTTAAACGGATAAGTAGACATATCTACACATCAAATCTTATAGTGTTATCATCTTCAACACTTTTATCATCCAATCAAAGTCATCACAATATCGTCTTGCAACATGTTTTGAGAACTTTATGCACTTATAAGTACAAGTTCCTCATTAGATCGTGAAATTCTAAAGTTGGACACTCACAAATCTGTTCAAAACGATACCAAGTCGTTAAAAAGACTACAATTAAGTAGTGAAGCTTGAACAATTAATCTTGTTCACAACAACACCAAGTTGTTTTCCACCATATAGTGTCATCGAAAATACTACTTTGGTTCAACATATGCTACATCTAGCAAAAGTAACGAACCATTTAAATTATCAAAACTATGCAAAACTTTGTTTTAAAAATCATTCTAAAACATTCCTTTAGTTTTGTAATATCAATACGGTTTATGAAACCGTATATCGAAACCCAAAATAGCAAACTATTTTATATGGTTTTAGTTTAATACACATGTACTATAACAGTTTCTAACCCACATGTTAAAAAAAGAAAAAATTACGCCGTTAGTCCCTGTGGTTTCCCTCCAGTTGCAATGTAAGGTATTAAGGTTTTATTGTTTCACTTTGGGGTATTAAATTTCTAATTTGTTTCAATGCCAGGTATTAAGCTTTTAATTTGTTTCAATGTAGGGTATTAGGGACTAACCTAGTTAAAACTTAACTAAGTTTGAGGGTATTATGGTCCATTCACCTGTTTATTTCTTTTAACCAATTAATACATATATTATAGATTTTGAGGGACTAAACCTGTCAAATTTTCAAAGTTTTATGTATAGGGGCCAAACACCCCCTTTACCTATTCTTGCACATGTTGCCAAACACCCCTCATTTAGTCCCACCTATATAAACCTCCCCCTCCCCCAATTCGTTCACCAACTTGCAGAAGCTTCAAGCCCTGTCCTTGAACAACAATCTGTTGACCGGTCAGCTGCCGCCATGGATAGGGCGGCTCAAGTCTCTTACCACCCTTTCTCTAAGTTTCAACCAGCTTGTTGGTCAAATCCCACAATCCATTTCACAATTACCCAACTTATGGTACCTTAATTTATCTAGAAACTCACTTTCTTAATAAGTTCAATTTAGGAACCATTCCAAAGTGGATTACAAGCAGACAGCTGTCAGATATCAATTTGGCAGGGTGTAATCTTAAAGGGTTGTTACCAATTTTTACAAAACCAGATTTACTCACCTCGATAGACCTTTCCGACAACCATTTTACAGGAGAGAGTAATGGAGTAATGGAGTCTCTCTCACGACCTCTTAACAGAAGAAGACTGACAAATGCCAGTAGCTTTTCCGGCAAAAACGCTTACGACGGTGTCTTCTCCGGCCACCGACGGAAGCACGACGGAGCTCCGGTTGTTAGAGTTGAAGAGTACGGTGAGATATTTAGTGCTGGTTGTTCGATTCCGGTTCTTGATCTTCCTACTTTAGAAGAATCGTGTGATGAGTTGGATATGGAAATGTGGAGTAGGAAGCCGGATTACACCATGATTTTTGGCGGATTTTGTGATCAGGATATTGCTATTTCTTATGAAGACCTGCTTGCTCGCGATAATGCTAGGTATTTTTATTTTTTTTATTATTATATTTTATTTTTAGTTTCAGTGTTTATAGGTAATTGATTTTTGTTGGTTGTGTTGGTGAAGATGAAGATGATGATGCTTTTCTCCTAATCATAGCAATGTGGTTGTGTTTTATTGAGTTAAGTAAAGTGAAGTTGCTGTAATAACCATCTGATAACTTAGATCAGCTGGTTTGCATGTTCTTTTAATATAAGCCAAGGTCTCAGGTTCGAGTCTTGTACAAGTGGGTTTTGGCTTTTATTTTGTTTTTCTTTATAAATAGGTGAATGGACCATAATACCCCTCAAACTTAGTTAAGTTTTAACTAGGTTAGTCCCTAATACCCTACATTGAAACAAATTAAAAGCTTAATACCTGGCATTGAAACAAATTAGAACTTTAATACCCCAAAGTGAAACAATAAAACCTTAATACCTTACATTGCAACTGGAGGGAAACCACAGGGACTAACGGCGTAATTTTTTCTTAAAAAAATGTTATAGCACGCACATTATACAATTGGACATTTACATAAAATGTTTTCCAATGATATAATTCATAAAAGAATCAATTTCTAGTGAACATACTAGAAAATAAAATGTTTACATAAAACATTTTCCTGGTCATTGTGGTTTACAAAATAAACCCGTTCTAACAAACATGTTAGAATTTAAATGATTCTAATGCGCACGATAGGGACATTTTTTTTCATGAAACATTTCCAAATATTCCATTTTATAAAATAAATCGCATCTAAACTCGTATCACTGATAAAAGTTTTTTTTTTTACTTTCTAAAACGAGTTCTATTACCCATATTTAGAAGTATTAAAACTTCTATACGAAATATTTTAAACACATATGGTTCATAAATTAAACCATTTCTAACACACATGTTAAAAGACAAATGATTACAAAAATCATTTTTGAAGTTGAAGGTTCTATAAACCATTTCAAACATACTAGATAGCAATAAACGATTACAAAAATCGTTATAAACTTATCAATAAATCAATTCTAACACGCTCGTTAGAATTAAACGATTACACAATCGTTACGAACTTGACAATTTATTTACAATAAACAAATTTTAACACCATCGTTAAAAGTAAATGATTACAAAAATCATTATCATGCTTATTGATTTATATTAAAAAAAAAAACATTTTCCAACACACTTGTTAGACATTATCGATTACAAAAATCGTTATAACACTTATCGGTTTGCATAAAACAAACTGATTCTAACATGCTCGTTAGAAATAAATGATTACAAAAATCATTATAAGGCTTTTTAGTTTATCAAAATAAACTATTTCCAACACCCATTATAAGAAACGAGACGCTTAGACAAACTTTTCAAATCAATATATTTTTTCTAATATAATCATTTCTAACACACATGTTAGAAAATGAAACGTTTACAAAAAACGTATTGTTTATAAAATAAACCAAGTCCTACGCGAACGTTGTGGAAATTAACGTTTGCAAAAAAACGTATTGTTTACACCAATAAACCCGCTATAACACACTTGTTATAAAAAAAATCACGATTAAGATCGTTTTTAAAACCAAATGGTTGAATCAAAACCAATTGTTTTGTATCACGGTGTAGGATTTAACATTATACCACAATATCTATAAATCCAAACCCAAGAAGTTGTACTACATACATATTTCCCAAAACAAATATTTACAAGATTATACAAAAATCTCTAAAACAATTTTTTTAACCACTTCGTGAACCTAAAATCCTTATGAATAAGGTTTTAAGATTGTAGCAACAATCTCACGAAATCTGTTTTAAGATTGTAGGATATGGGTCACGATTTTATTAAAATAATATTAATAAAATAATAAAGATACTCTCTTTATACAATTTGGGAAATGGTAGTACACACCGTATACAAATCCAAACAAAATAAAATGAAATACAACAAATGTAAAGTAACTGATTCATACCAAGTCTTCAATAATGTCTTGAGCCTGTCTAAAATGATTTAACCAAGATCTTCAAAAATCAAGTCTTCAACAAGGTCTTCTTATAGTTCTCCATGGCTGCAAGAATGAACAAACTAATGTTGACGGTTGTGGCTGAGGCACGTGTTCAACACGTTTCTCTTAAAACAGATTTCACGCCTCTACTAAAGACAACGCGTCTGTCTCCCAGGGTACAACAGCCGAAGCAGTCTGTACTGCCGGAGAAGGCTACGTGCCCGAGGTTACACCAGGTAAATTGTAGTGTTAGAACTTATGGAATTTGGTAGAAAGTATTCATCTCTATGTACTCAACATATCAAGAACCCTTCATGTATTCAAGTATGTTATTTTCTCTAGTATCAAATAAGGCACATAGCCCTATTTATACAAGAGTTGAGGATGAATGAAGAGCCTTTCTCTTTAATTAGAGACTTAATTACTCTAATAAAAGTTAATCAAGTGAAATCAAAAACTCTACTCAAAAGTTTTCCTTTGATTCACATTATGAATACATTAATTAATAAATTTTGTTAATTAAATATCCAATCAAAATATTAAAAATTCCAACAAAAAGTTTTGGGGTGAAACACTAATTAAAGTTCTAAAACACGATAGGTTATTTATGTGAAAAAAGGGGGTATATCAACCAAAAAGCAAAATCTATTTAAAAAAAAAACAAACAACTATCACTAATTATAAAAAAAAATGGAAAATTACATATTTTAACTTTGTTTTTTTCTGTAAAGTTGAACCAAATTAACTGAGAAAAGAAAATTTAAGTTGTTGCCATGAAACTTGTGTTTAATTTTATAAAGATAATATAAGTGACACAATTTTCTCTTGGAATATTGTGTAGTAAGAATATTTTGTAACTTGCACTTGGATAGTTAATTAATTTACGTTCTTTCAAGATTTAAAAGTGAATAATATTATAATATATAAATTTATTATTAACACAAAGAATTAGTTGATACAATAACTCGTTTTTAGTAGAAGTCAGCTCATCATAACTCATAAGATAAGGACGTTGACATAGCAAATATATAGATCCTCTCTATCAACATATCTAAGAAGAAAATAATACATTAGAGTTAATAGTCATTTTCGTCCCAAAGGTTTGGTCCAGTTTGCCACTCCAGTACAAAAGTTTTTTTTTTTGCAATCTCTTACCTGTGGTTTGGATTTTTTTGCCAAATTCGTCCTTTTCACTAAACCAGTTAAAAAATCTCGTTAGTGTCAGGGGTAGGGTTGTCTTTTTACCAGTCAGGGACGAATTCGGCATTTAAAATTCAACCTTACCCCAGGGACGAATTTGGCATTTAACTCTTAATTTAAAATAATTGTTAATTAAATAATTTATTATGAATTTTTAAATATATTTTATTATGAATTTTTAAATAATTTATTATGAATCGTTAGTGACGAATTTGCTTACCTGTGCCAGAAAACTCATCTGGCACGAAACTGCAAACCACCCTCCTGATCAATGAAAATGTTGGGCAAACCTGAGATGAAAAAAAAAAAAGACATTTGATCAAAATATGAAAATGAATAACATGAACAAAAGAACAAAAAAATGGGGACCAATTATTTAATTACCTCTTTTCTTGTGGACTTGTCTGCAAGCAATTCAAAAGGAAATTAAAATTTCAGGCCCTTTTCTAAAAACAGAATACGAAGATTCTGGCAAACCTTTGTGCAACATTGTTTTAGCTAACTATAATGCACTTAAAATAACTAAGTTATGTAATATTTCTATAACTAATAGTTGCTACCATCTTTTACTAAAGTCTAAAAATATTTTATGGAAACGCATCCCTCAAAACTTCACTTTTAGATGAGAAAGACCAGAACAATGAAGTTATTCACTCATGATTTCTATATAAGAAAGAAGTGGCATACTTGAACTTGTGTTTCTAAAGCTATAATTACCTAAATCTACTCGACATATAGATTGGATCAAAGACGTGAAGATAACAACTACAACTCCAGTTATTGCTTTCAAATTATCATTCAACTAAAGATTACTTAATCATTAAACCGCCATTAATGTGTTTTCGAAATAAGGAGCTTCAATCTATATTTTTAAAAACAGCTTAGTTCACACTCTTGTGGTTAATAAGCAGTCTGAAATATGCCAAAAGTTATACACATGTTGCTCATAGTAATTCACGCATCAATCCATATGCTGTGTTGCTAATAAAATTGTATTTTTCATTTAGGGACTACAGCATATCAATAAAATGATAATTTTCTTTATCATTACTCAGTGGAATTTAGAGATTAAAAGTTTACCTCCCAAGTTTTAATTTGGTAGTATGTGGAGAACGATGTGGGCTTCAGTAGAAAATGAATTCTGTCACAAAAATGAAGCAGAAACGTGAAGGGGATCTGGGCATTGCGTTTTAGATTTAAAAAAAAAGTTAAAAACGAATCAGAAACGTGAATGGAAGAAGGTTCGAAGCTAGGACTTTAAGTTTGAAAGTGGAAGTTTTAACCATGGAGCTATTCATCATTTTTGTGTATGGGTTCATTCCAATAATACTTATGGGTTCATGGCATAATTTTTATATACATTTCTACTAAAAATTTGAAACTGAATGGATTCGTGTGAACCCGTCACGCCCTACCTAAATCCGCCCCTGTAGACCATGTCCCAATCTGGTAAGAAAGATATAGAATTTATAGTTAAGTTTACTGTTGTAAACTCATTAGGATGTAAACATTGACCTTTTAGGTCAAATGGACTACTAACTTCTGCTTTAGAGAGACTATCTTGTGTTTTTAGATTTACTTGATAATTATTTTGAAATTTATAAAAACTGTGTGAACTGTGAATTTTATTATAAATACGTAATGAATAATAATAAAAAGATACCAGTCTTGGAAGCACGGGTAAGCAAATTCGTCACTAACGATTCATAATAAATTATTTAAAAATTCATAATAAAATATATTTAAAAATTCATAATAAATTATTTAATTAACAATTATTTTAAATTAAGAGTTAAATGCCAAATTCGTCCCTGAGGTAAGGTTGAATTTTAAATGCCAAATTCGTCCCTGACTGGTAAAAAGACAACCCTACCCCTGACACTAACGAGATTTTCTAACTGGGTTAGTGAAAAGGACGAATTTGGCAAAAAAATCCAAACCACAGGTAAGAGATTGCAAAAAAAAAAACTTTTGTACTGGAGTGGCAAACTGGACCAAACCTCAGGGACAAAAATGGCTATTAACTCAATACATTAAGTATATATATATATATATATATATATATATATATATATGGAATGGTTCTAGAGAAAACCCTCCTTATTTGGTAAACTCTGGAAACTCTGACTTCCCAATATTTTTTTTTTTGAAAAAAATAGGGCAAGTAATATACATGATTTTAAGCATTTTGGGCCAAAAAATTAAAAAAGCGCCGAGTATTTTTTTTTTTAAAAAATAAAATAAAATTTTGACTAACACATGTTAAGCGCTAATAACAGGTATTAACAATGTGTTAACTATATGTAAACAGTATACGTTTTTTATTTTAAAAAAAAAAACCGTTCGGCGCTTTTTTCGATTTTTTTGGCTCAAAATGCTTAAAAAATGTATATTACATACCCTATTTTTTTCAAAAAAAAAAAAAAAGTTGGGAAGTCAGAGTTTCCAGAGTTTACCAAATAAGGAGGGTTTCCTCCATATACTTTACCTATATATATATATATATATATATATATATATATATATATATATTTACATCAAGTGATCCATATATGCAAAACGTATTTAAGTTATAAAAAAAAATGTGATTTGTATATCATAATCATGTCATATAGTGTGCAGTTTTAATTTATATATGCTTCCTAGAACAATATTGCTACAAAGATTGTTGTTGGAAACCGGCTCTTGAAGGGTTCGATGGTGAAGTCAATATCGTATCAATAACCAAATATGTGCATATGAGCGAGCTATTTTAATGTGTATATCCCGAGTGAACAAGGGGAGGGGAATAAGCCTATTACTAACTATGATTTTTTTTTATTTTTTTTTTTAATAAAATGTTGAAAAAGTTGATAAGAATCCGTGTTTTTTTTAAAGTTGTTGACAAAGTCTTTATTGGCCACAACCAGGAAACAAACAAGTATAAGTTTACTTTGACAAAGTCAACCCACTCTAAAGTCAACTCCTCCAGCCTAGCCTGCCTATAACAAACATTATTCTTCTCTAAATGAAAGTCACCCACCAATTGTAGAGAGAAAGATGGGCAAGTTGATGCACAACACACAAATCAAGCACTCAAGCCATCCTCATCTCCTGCAGTTATCATCAAACTTGCAGCTACAAAACAATACTACTTGTGCAGGCTGCAACCATGTCGTTTCTCCCTCCGATCACATCTACGCCTGTAGACCATGCAACTTTTTCTTGCACGCGTCATGCTCTAAGTTTCCAGAACTAATCACCCACCCGTCCCATCGTGAACACACGCTTTCTCTTCTTCCCACCTCTATCTACCCCGGTGGTTTCTTTCGTTGTGACGCATGCACTCAACAAGGAACTCGGTTCAGTTATCATTGCCAAGTCTGTGACTTTGACTTGCATGTGTTATGTGCTTCTAAGCCCTCTCTGTTAACCACCCGTCCCACCAGCACCCGCTTGTCCTAACTTTTTCCTCTCCTTACGGTGAAAAGTCAGGCTTCTCGTGTGACGTGTGCCGCTGTGTTGGGTTGGCTGGCCAGTGGCTCTACCGCTGTGTTGCTTGTGAGTTTGATGTTCATTTACATTGTGCCACTGCCAAAATGCCACCGGCTCTGCAGCACAGTCACTCGTATCCAGCTACAGGTTCTGCCTCCCATCAACCTCAATTTGTCTCTCCGGTGCCTGGCCAGCCGATTGCACATAGCATGAGCACGGGTCATGCTCAAGCTCAAGCTCAAACTTATTGGCAAACACAGAACCCTGCACCTGTAGCCGCTCAAAGTTACCAGCGTCCCACACAGCCACAAACACCTGCTGTTTTTAATACTTACCAAGGTCACCCACAGCCACAGCAACAAGCACCTGTCGGTTTTCCGACATACCAAGGTCCCCCACAGCCACAGCCACAGCCACGACCACAAGGACCAGTTGGTTTTCAAAGTTATCAGGGCCCTGCACAACCACAGCCGCCAGCACCTGTTGGTGGTCAAAATTACCAGATGCAGCCACAACAACAGGTACCTGCTACAGCCAATCAAAATATAGCAGATGTGATGGTGACAGGATTCGTCGATGGTATGATGCAGCAGCTTGGCCAGAACTTTGTCCAAAGTCTTACAGGAAGTGGAGGTGGAGGTGGTGGCGGTGATGTGGTCAATGTTAACGTTGAATGCAGTGATACGAACGACTATGAATGCAGTACTATAAACGACTATGAATGTAGTACTGTGAGTGAAGATTATTAATGATAACTAAGAATTTGTGAATGTAACAAGTTTGAATTTGTTTTCCCTGAGTGTAACATACTTATGCAATTATACTATTCTGCGTGTGACGTTATCTTTCTGGTCACAAATCAGCAACATTAACAATTATTCAATGGCTACATATAATCTGAAGAACGCCGCTTATTTTACAACACTAAATTTTGAAATAGTAAATTACTTTATAAAATCATTGAATAAATACAGAGAAATATCATGCAATCTTATCTGATAGTGCATCTTCAAGTATCTTTATCAGTTTCTTACTTCCACCTACTCGAGCTTCATCAAGAGGTGTATTACCCCATCTGCATCAAACCACACAGTTGATAGTTACAATCGATGAATTTTTTAAAACCTGTATAAAAAGATTCAATGAAATTGTAGAGCCTATAATTAATGTGTACAACCAACTTTCCTAATGCTGCTCACTCATTTGATAATGACACCAACCTATTAAGCATCATTTGTTATAATAAAAATATTATATTTAGGAGGCTTAAAAAAGTAAACTTTCTTTCAACTCATTTGATCAATTCAATTCTTATGTGGCTTGGTTTGTTTGTAAAACACACCTGTCTTTTGAATATACACTCCCTCCAGCATCTAAGATCAACTTAGCTATCAAATACAAGCCTTCTGCAGCCGCAATATGAAGTGGTGTACGAAGATCATAATTCCGGGTGTTGGGATTAATCCCATTATCCAGAACCCGTTTTAAAAATTCTATGTCCCCCTTTGCAACAGCCACACAAAGACAATTCCCAGCATTGTCTATATCCAAAACTGCTCCGGCTTCCACAAGCATGGAAACCACCACGTCATGCCCATTCTTGATTGCTTCAAATAATGGAGTGTTTCCATTATTATCTACATCACATGTTTAAATTGTTTTTAATTAATTTTCGCAAGATGGGTGGGTCGGGTAATGGGTCAAAACATGTTTCGTTTGGAACAGGTCAATTTACGTACACTATGGACCATGGGGCTCGATCATGTTGACCCACTAAACATTTTTATCATCATCATCATAATAGTAGTAGTAGTAGTAGTAGTAGTAGTAGTAGTAGTAGTAGTAGTAGTAGTAGTAGTAGTAGTAGTAATAATATTAATAATAATAATATAAATATTGTAATAAAATACATCTAGGAGCGGTATGCATATTTTTATAACACACTTTTTCGTAACTTTTTAGTTTGACCCATTTGAGATAATACACAGCCCAAATTGACCCATATGGGCTGAAATTTCCACCTCCATCATTAGGAGGACTAATGCAACACTGCAAACAAAAACTTGCCTGTAGCATTGATTCTTGCTCCCTTTTGTAGAAGAAACTGAACAATGTCTGCATATCCCTTGATTGCAGCAATAAGCTGTGAGTTGATGGTGTTAGATAATTATTAATATACAGGCAGGCACTACTTGTGAAAGCAAAGCAATGTTTCCCCTTAGCAACAAATCATCAAACACAATTATCAAAACTAATACATTAATGGTAATTAATAGAAATCGAATCAGTTAACTAATAAAAAAATTAGTAGTTTTCATGTTTTTATTTCAGATCCATAGTGGACAATGATAGATTGACGATTGCTTTACGATGGCATATATGCATATTCTTTAATGAAATAAATCACAGAAATCAATCTAGCAACCATCCAATGCGTTTTGAAGAGTAAAAACATACCAATGGTGATCTTCCATCATAATCTGTGTTATTAGGATTTATCCCAGCTGCAACCAAACGCTTTACACGATGGAGGTCATCATTATAAACAGCAGAATTTAACCTCAGAGCCAATTCAGATTCTTGTTTCGCTACATGAAGTGTCAAGTCAGACTCCAATATCTTGTTCCGAATGTGTGCTTGTTTTCCCTGATAACAACAAATGAGACAGAACATTTAAGTTCAAAGCTTCTTGCACAGTTACAGTAAATAAAGAATAAGGAAATCATTTACAATTTTGTGATTGAATGAGTTTCTAAATCAATATTTTACAGTCCTTTTAAAGAGAGTTAAAATAGATAAAGTAGTCACTAGTCAAATTTTTTTAAAATTAAACGGCAACTTTTCAAACTAATATAGTGAAGTAGTCTACACATATTAATCATAAATAACTATAATCAGAAAAAATCCAGTGACTGGTTAAAAAAGCAGTGTGTGTGTGTGTATAAGGATGAGTTCAAATGAGAACCACGAAATAGTTGAGAACTAAAAGAATCGCTTTTTAGCTTTTGATCATTGAACGGACTAAACCATCCATTGAAATATGACGGGGGCGCTTGAAATTTTAATTAACGCACGTATGGTTGCACATGCGTGTGTGTATAGGGATGAGTTCAAATGAGAACTAAAAAATAACTGAGAACCAAAGAATCGTTTTTTAGCCTTTGATCGTTTAACGGACTAAACCATCCATTGAAATGTGATCCAAAATTTTACGGGGCCGCTTTGGATTTGAATTAACGCAGTGTGGATAGGCCTATACACATATATTATAAGTATATATACATATATATAGGGAGGGATTATAAGAAAACTCATTTTGATGAGAAAGCTCAATGCGTTTCCATGAGGTCCTTAGTGTGTTTTTTTTGTGTAGTTTTCTCATTAACAATGGGTGTCTCTTTGTATTGGCTAGGTGCTGATTGTCTTATGTATTTTCAGTTGGTGATCATTATAAACTTTGGGCTGTAAGTTTTGGGGTTTTAGATTCTTACTAGCCCCTCGTTAATGATAAATTTGTTAGCTGTTTAAGAAAAAAACAATGAGGTTCTCACGATCCCTCCCCTAGATACATATGCACTACCAAACATACCCGGTGTAATGAGAGAGGATATTGAACTTGAGTAACTGACCTCAAGGAGGTTGTCTAGAATGATCCTCTCATCAGCAAAATGTATCTCCAATATATTGGTAAGAGATTTCTTATCAATGCGCAGTAGCTTTGACTGCTCGGCAACACGAACTGTATCAGGTACTGGAATGTTACAAAGAACAGATAATTCATTTAGAATGCTACACTTTTTCAATGTCTTAACACATTTTTCTGCTTCATTCTCACTTCTTTCAACATCCACCTATACATACAACAATACTTGACAGTTAATACTATTCTCTTTTATAAATGACTCACAGTGAAATTTTGACACAACGATATGATTTAGTAACTGTGAAGAAATATACCAACATCTCATGACAAACAATGTAAAGCTGGTCTGCTATGTTTCCTTCTTCAATAATCACGTCTTCTGTAAGAAAAAGCTCTTCCTGAACATTAATTGCCTACATGATCAAAGAACCAAATAAGTTACCATGAGTATCTCAGATTAATATTAGTTCAAATAGTTTTGTATACACAGGGAAGAGGGGACCTGCATATGAAACATGAAAATATCATTTTTATGAAATTTAAACTGCATCTACAAAATGCATAATAGAGTTTGCATCACAATGGAATATTATGGACTTACTATTTGTTTAATGAATGGAAGGGAGCATCCCTTGAAAAGAGGAACTTCTTTGATGTTAGATTCGTATAACTTTTGTGAGATCTGTAAAACACAACGATTAATGTAAAAAAATAATCTAATAAATAAAAACCTAAATCTCACATTAAAGTTCAAAATAATAAACACTATAAAGATCTAGTCAAGGTTGTCAATATATAAAATATAGGTGGTGATTTTAACCAATTTATAAGTTGGGTCATTTCACTTGTATCATAGTGACAACAGGTAAAATGAAGAAAAATGTTAATCAATTTAGAAAACGGGTCAAATGGACTAGAGGGGTTAAACGACTCAAAAGCTTTCTTGGTGCATTTAAAAACTATAAAACCTCTTAAATCATTTTATTTAAAAAGTATTCAGTTGTTTTTCTATAACACAATTTTTGTAATTATATCTGATATAATAATGTTTACATATAAACTTCAGAACATTTGATAAATAAAAAGTGTTGACAAGTCAACCCAGCCGAACCTTGCCAGAACTTAAGGATGACCCATCACCCAACCTGCCCTACCTGTCCATTTTGCCAACTTTAGTAAACATGGCCTGCATCATATCCCACCTTGGCTTTAAATGTAGCGGGAATATCCTGAAGAACAGTAGCCTCATTGTAGCTGGTCTCAAACTGTAAGCGGACGTGGCCTTTGATATCTTTACTTATCTGGTCCCCAAGATTATGTTTGTTCATAAATTTCTTAATATCCGCCATTTTATCCCTGAACCTTTCTGTTCTTGATCCTTTCACAATTAGTGCTGCCATATTACCTAGTAAATAAGCACCAAGAAGCATGTCACCCGAAATATAGATGATTATGAATATCATTTCCCTATTGTTTACAGCATGTATATCTCCGTAACCTGCAGCATATGCAAAAAATGACAGAAGTCAGTTAAATCCAATAAAGAATGCCCCCCCCCAGTATTTTGCCACACGTATAGTATGCGAGGCATTGCTATGCTCTATTTACAATTAGATAAGCTTTACTTACAACCAGAAGTTGTTTCTCTCATATGTTTCACATCAAATTTTTATCAAAGTAAACTTTTCAATAATTTCGATCTTCATCCCTTTGGTTGATTTTACATATCAGCATTTGACAAAATTTGAGCCAAAAGTATATGAGGTGTTTTCCATATCACCTTGCGCATCATGCGTGCCTTTTTAAACTAAGCCATATGTATATAATATATTAAAGTAATAGGATAATAAACTATAGTTGGAATAAGAGAATGATAATAAAAGGAGGTGTTGTGTTGGCTCACCAACAGTTGCCATGGTGACAATGGCGAAATATAGGGAAGTTATATAGCGCGTCCACAAGTCTATATCTCTAAATTCAGAATAGTTGTAGTCACCCATCTTCAAACTGCCTATCCATGTGTAACCTTCTTCAGCTGGAGGCAGTGTGGTGGCTAGGTAGTAAAAGAAACACGCAGCGGCATGTGTACTATAGAGTTCGACAACAAATAGTTTTATAATTCGTGTAAACAGGTAGTTGATCCGAATATCTTTCTCTAATGCCTCAAAGAATTCAGTGACTCTAAGAGCTCTACTTAGCCGGATCCATAGCAAGTACTTGACAACTTCGTTTCTGTTACAAGCCTGTGGTTGAAATACATACATACATATTGTAAACCGAGTCAAGTAGAATGGAATGGAATGTATGTAGAGTTGGTTAGATAGAAATTAGAAATACCTTGTAGATGGCATCCAATGGTAAACAACCAATAAAGTCAAATAAGAAACGAGATTTCAAGTAGCTGCATGCATGCAGTGACATAGAAGATTTCATTTGTAAATTCACATAACGTAACATAAATTAAGAAAAAAAATGAATGAAGGGATGGACCGAATGGCGATTTGGTTATGACTAGTGACAAGGCGATGATGGTGGTGAGGATCCTTGTAGGCGAGGAAGAAGTGAAGGAAAATGTCGATGAAGAAAGCAAGCTGACCGGCAATGTCCAGAAGGAATAACTTCTCGGGCAGGCCTCGGAAGAAGCCGAACTCCAGCGGGGTGAAGAAGGATGAGTATACTGCCCATATTAATATGAATTGCTTCCATACTAAATACCACCTGCATTTGCATTTTCATTATCAATCAAACTTTAGTCTATATATAGGTCAACAATTACAAGGCATTCATAACCCTTTTGTATACGTTTCCTATTTAAATTCTTTCGTTATAAGTGTTGTTGACTTTGTCGGTCATCTTGTTCAATGTTGACAAGTAAACAAAATGTTAAACCATTGTGTTTCTGTTTCATCTTATTCTTAGTCACTCATGATAACTTTTTTTTTTCCGAACGACTCACTTGATTAAAACGACTAAAAAAAATCAAATTACACAACAACGCCACCAATCTTTTCAAGTAATACTGTTAGTCAACTATAGTTAATGTGATTGGTCAACCATATTTATTGTAATTGATAATGTGTATATCTCCCCTTAATTAGGATAGATAGTTACCATACTTATCTAATTATAACATTCTATATATTTTGTAAAGTTTCTCAATGGAATACATACGACGATTGATTTCATGGTATTAGAGCGCAGACGCTCTGGACCCTAATCCCTTTTCCGGTCCCTGCCTCTAAGACCTCGGTCTTCTTTTCCGACCGCTGCCCTCGGGCCTGTCAATCGCCGGACACATTTTCTTTGCTCATCACCCTCCTACCCCATGGGAGACAATACCGATAACCCACCAAAACCCTCGCACTCTAGTCCTTTGCACCCCGTTTACTCTGTCAACAACATTCAACAGAAGATTCGCACTCTTGAGGGGGGAAAAGGTCTCGTCCTAGGCCAGTCTCTTCCACCTTCACGCTACTACCTACCGTGTCCTCGACCACATCGATGACACACCCCCACCCGCTGTCGATGACCCCTCCCTATCCTCCTGGAAAGAGATCGATGTCGTGGTCCTTCAATGGATCTACGACACTTTATCCGACGATCTCTATCTAAAAATCCTTCAGCCCTGTTCCACGGCTCGTCAGGCGTGGCTCCGCTTAGAAAACCATTTCCTCAACAACAAAGACGCTCGTGCCGCAACCCTTGAAGAAGATTTCACTAACCTTACCCTTCAATCCTGCTCCTCCCTTGAAGCCTATTTTCAGCGATTGAAGGAGATCTCTGGCCAACTTGCCGCCGTGGACTGCCCTGTGCCTGAAAAACGGCTTGTCTTGAAACTGGTCCGTGGACTGCCCCCGGAGTTTGACCTGACCGGGGCTCTCATCGTTCAGCGACTGCCCTCTTGGGCCGATGCTTGTGATATGCTTCTCCGGGAACAAAGCCGTCAACAGGCCTGTGTTGCTGTCTCTCCACCGGTGGTGGCTGCTGCAGTGGAGTCTGCTCCTCCGGCTCCTCCACGGCCTGACTCTCGTGAACCTCGTGAGTCCCGGGATCGTGACTATCGTAATCGCCAAGGCGGTTCATTCCGCCGCGGCCAACCCAAAGGACGAGGCCAATACTCATACTATTCTCGTAACTGGCCCGCTCCTCCCCCTTTTCCACCACCCGGACCCTTTGGCTTTTATGGTTCCCCACAATGGATGGTCCCACCATGCCCATTTCCCACCCAAGGCTCTTGGATAACCCCTTGGTCCCACAACAACACACCTCCTGCTACTACACAGCAACCAAATCAGCCCACACAACAGCAGCCCGCCCCCTCGGCCCAGGCCCACTTCAGTGACTTTATGCAGCCCACTAACTTAGCCCAGGCTTTTGCTGCTATGGGTATGGAGAAGCCACAGGAACTTTGGAATATGGACACAGGGGCTACTTCTCATATCACGCCAGAGCGAGGTAATATTTCTACCCCTGTATCAACACCCTTGGCCCAATAACCTGTCAACCCATCCCCACCTCCTGGCCCACAGCCTGTATACCCTATGATTACTCGTGCACACGCGGGTATCACCAAACCCCGCATCCCTTTCAACTTAACCACCATGACCTCTACTACCCCTTCACCGTTACCAAAATCTCACTTGTCCGCTTTGTCCGATCCGAACTGGAAACGAGTTATGGCCGCTCAATACAAAGCGCTATTAGATAATAAAACGTGGGAGCTGGTACCGAGACCTACCGATGCTCCAGTTATTAGGCGTATGTGGTTATATAAACATAAATTTCATTCGGATGGGACTTTGGAGCGCTATAAAGCGCGACTCGTGGTTAATGGTAAGAGTCAGACAGTGGGCATTGATTGTGATGAGACGTTCAGCCCCGTGGTTAAGCCAACCACCATTCGCACCATACTTAGCCTGGCAGTCTCCAGGGCTTGGCCGATCCATCAGCTTGACATGAAGAATGCCTTTCTTCATGGGAACCTTAATGAAACAGTCTATATGCATCAACCGCCAGGTTTCGTGGACTCATCCAATCCTCGACTTGTGTGCAAGCTTAAAAAGTCTCTATATGGTCTCAAGCAAGCTCCTCATGCGTGGTATCAACGTTTTGCCACCTTCATCACTAAATGCGGTTTTCATGGCAGCACTTGTGACACATCTTTGTTTATTTATCACCGTGGCACTGAAATGGCTTACTTGTTACTGTATGTTGACGACATCATACTTACCGCCTCTTCACCGGGCCTACTAAAACACGTTATTTGGTTCTTATCCAAAGAATTTGCAATGATTGATCTAGGTTCGCTTCATCATTTCCTTGGCATCAAGGTTACTCACATGGCGAATGGTCTCTTCCTATCTCAATCCTCATATGCCTCTGATATTTTAAAACATGCCAACATGACGGATTGTGAGCCTTGCACCACTCATGTGGAAATCGGCTCCAAGTTAAGCGCGGACTCCGGTCCTCCGGTTAAAGATGGCACCTTATACCACAGTCTCACGGGTGCTTTGCAGTATCTTACTATCACTCGGCCGGACATCTCCTACGTGGTTCAACAGATTTGTCTTTTCATGCATGACCCACGGGAAACACATTTTTCGTTCCTTAAACGCATACTTTGGTACGTTAAAGGCACCATTGACTTTGGTCTTCATCTCTCCCCCTCCAGCCCCACGTCTCTTACTGCATACTTTGATGCGGACTAGGGGTGCCCGGATTCACGTCGGTCCACCTCATGGTACTGTGTATACTTGGGCGCTAATTGAATTTCATGGAGCTCCAAACGACAGCCCACGATTTCACAGTCTAGTGCGGAAGCAGAATATAGTGGGGTTGCGAATGAAGTTGCAGAGACATCTTGGATACGCAACTTACTTCTTGAGCTTGGGGTCGCTACAAAACAGGCTACCATTGTTTACTGCGATAACGTCTCCGCAGTTTACTTGACTCAGAACCCTGTTCAACATCAGAGGACCGAACACGTGGAGCTTGACATTCATTTTTTCCGTGATAAGGTCCGCATTGGCGACGTTCGTGTTCTTCATGTTCCCGCTGACTACCAGTATGCGGATATTTTTACTAAAGGCCTGCCTAAGTACCTGTTTACTCGTTTTTGTACCAGTTTGTGCCTTCGTCCGGCTACGGTTCAAACTGCGGGGACCTGTTAGTCAACTATAGTTAATGTGATTGGTCAACCATATTTATTGTAATTGATAATGTGTATATCTCCCCTTAATTCGGATAGATAGTTACCATACTTATCTAATTGTAACCTTTGATATATTTTGTAAAGTTTCTCAATGGAATACACACGACAATTGATTTCAAATACTTCTCAATGTAGATCTATTCTTAATCCACATGTAGCTTAAAGATTTAATATCCTCAAAGGTTTTTTTGAATACAAGATTTGTTATCTTAGAATGTCGCCTCATTTCTGACCTTCCAGATGCACCACGTCACTATCATTAGAATCTCATAAAGTAACTTTTCTAATTGACGACCCAGGATGAGGAAGCGTAGCAAGATCAGCGGGCCTTTCAATGAAAATAACAGGATATGTGACAATCTACACCACGCTCCAACACGTTGCCATATCTCCATGGCAAAGAGGCATGAGGTAAAAAGATGGCCACATGTTTACGCCGTGTCTCCGTATAACCTATATATAGATGGATGCGCCCCCATTGATGTTTCTCCTAGATAGCGCGTCAACCGCGGGAACTCTATTCATCAATGCCTTCCACAAAAAAACACATTCACTTTCTTTGGAATCCATCCATTCCATTTAGTGATCATATAAGCATTAGAAGATGTGTTTTATAGGGTGTGTCTAGGCGTACTCATTCCCTAATATACATAGTTACATACCTCTAATTAGAGGGAAAATATTTTTTAAAAGGTGTTGATTGCATTAAATGTTATTCGAAAAAAAAAGAATGTTTATTACACTGGTTGAATAAATATATTTTTGAGTAAATTACAATTTTTTTTTGCTTTATATTTATACCAAATTTCAACGCTATGTTTTTTCCCTTTAAAATTGATGACTTTTGTATATAATGTTTCTAAAAACTATACATTTTGTCATTTGCTACTAACTCAGTTAGTTTTTTTTGTTAAAGCATATCATATAGGGGTGTTTTAGTCTTTTTACCTATTTATTAAAGATTTTCTACAAATAAAAAAAATAAGTTTTAAGAAATAATATTCTCTCTCCCTCTCTCCATCACGACCATCTGTTACCACCCTCCACCACCTGCAAAACATCCCAAACCCTAACATTAATCACCGTCACTAACCCGCCCATGTGCCCCTTTGCTCTCGAGAGAGACAACATGCACCATCAATGCCAGAAACCCTATCTTCACAGTTATGGATCAGACACATCGTATCCCTGAACCAACCTTAAAGATTGATCGATGATTGAAAGGTGATGGATGTCCTTTAGCCAAGCTCGGTATGTATTTTTTTTATATTTCTTTTTAACGGTGAGAAGGAATTTTATTGAAACTACAACAAGAAACGTACTCCAAATTGTATGTATCTCACGAGCTATTTTTAGACTATTTATATAATTAATGACTTGTACTCGCAACCAGAATTTTGTATATCATTTTGGGTTAAAATTTTAAAGTTTGTGATACCCGTGATGAGATGACTATATTTTTACCATGCTTTTTTTTCAAATTAATTTTAAAAGTATCTTTGGATTTTCATAAATAGTTCTTGATTGTATTGAACACGTAATTTGTGGTTCAAATTTTGTTACATGTTCTTTTAGCATAGGATTACTTTATTTGGTGTTTCAACTGTATTAAAGAATCAATCCTGATATATAGATCGATTTATGTTTCTTTTAACTTCATTGGAACAACATCATCTGCATTGCATTATGAACATACAAATATAATACCCCTAAACCATTTAATAAAAGAAAGAAACAAAGCTTCTGTAGAGGTATGGTGCTTGACCCGACATACCGTCTTTATTACTTGTTACTTATTATATTATTTACTAATATTGGGGTGTGGAGGTAACCCCCTAACTGGGCTTGGTGCCAATGAGCTATGTGCCCATATAGTTAGGGGTCCATGATGTCCGGCCCATTAAGGCCCATGAAAGCCCTATATAAGAGGTCATCACCTCTCATTAGGGCACAAGTTATCACACATGAGATTACCCCCTGATAACACATGGCCGCCGTTGCCGCCATCACTTTTTGTGTCTGTACGTTGGACTCCATTCGTGGTTTCCTAGCAGTCACCTCCACTCCCCACCTTTCCTTTCTCACTTGCAGGTCTGGATCTTACCGGAGAAGGCGGAGACCGAGCTGCAGTTCTCCTATTCAACACCGTCGAGGCATACACCGGACAGTCGTTCCGGTTATTGTTTCTTCATTGGCGCCATCCGTGGGACCGGCAACGAACTACACTCAGTTTTCTCTTCCTCCAAACCTCCAGATCTGCTCTATCGAAGCTGAAAAGGTTATCTCTGGTGGAATACTTTTCAGATCTGGGATTCGTTTTTGTTCTTCTCTATCAAAAGTCAAAACTCTCAGATCAATTCTATTAGATCTGAAAAAGCCATTTGTGGTGAATCTCTTTTTAGATCTGGGTTTCGTTTTACCTAGATACAAGTTGCTAACATCAAAAACTCCACAAATCTGAGTTGGTGAATCTCAGATCTCAACGCTACTTTTAGTCCAATAAAGAGGAGCTAGCAACACTCAATATATTATTAAAAAGAAAAAAGCTTCACAGCTATATGAAGTGCTGTCATCTCATATTTTTGTCTTGTAGTGGGAAGGCCTCATACTCCGCACCTCTGTATATAGTCGTTTTGATGAAACGTCATTTTTCGCGCACGTATCCTATCACTTCCACAATCAAGGGGTTATGTAGCTTTAACGCGCGGTGGAGGTGTCTTTCATCCGCACTCCCCCTGACGTAACGTACAAAGACGTCACCACTCCGCGGAACAAGCCGTCATATGAAGCAAACAAATCTCAAACTATCAGTCAACGCCAAACATGGTTTTCATCCGCTAAAGACGTCACCCTCCGCGCATGGTTCCAGCAGCGAGTGACCCGGGGGTCTGCGGGTGCAACCCGCCAAAGCATTGTTTTTATCCGCTAACGCAAGCCTTTTTGCGCAACCTGACGCGAAGAGCTTGCGACCTGGTTCCTCACGCGCCGCGAGACCAACCACCCGCGGCCGGACACAACAGTCGCTGCCATCATCAGCAGCTCCGCGGAGGCCTGCTCCGCCGTCATGAGACACCATTCGCTGCCATCATTAGCAGCTCTGCGGTGGCCGACTCAGTTAACATGAGATATCTTGTCTCGTACAGGTTCTGAGTTTCTTTACCTCCTCTTTATAAGCCAAAATAATGTTTTCAACTAACATACAACTTCAACCCTTTGGATTTAGTGATAATATACTTTTGTCTTTTCCACGAGGAAAAATGTGGGTCAAATATTCAAATAATGAGCCACGTGGCTCAAAAGGAAAGTACATGCAAAAAATTTTTTTTTATTGTCCTAAAAATGTGTGGGAACCAACATTGTACATTTTAGTGACCAACTTTAACGAGGTGATGATATTGTTTCAAAACTTTCATAAACACTCTTTTATGAAAAGGTATTATTTTGGGGTCACACACAAATGTGTTGGCAATCGCGTAAATTGCCAAATAATTGTACCAAATGCTTAATCGCCTTTCTAGTTAATGTTACTAACATTACGTAGCCACAGAGAACTGGGGGACTGGCAGGGTATAACGCCGTTTTAGATGGTTCTTATATCACAATACGCCAAACGATCCAGCTTCAAATAAAAAGCTTTGATACAATCTTTTAATATTTAGCGTTACTTAGCATCTAGCAACCTATTTTAGAGTTCATGATACACTAACGCAAGGTTGGGCACCTTAAAATACGCCCATATTAAAATACGGGTAACCCCGCTTGTCGGTAACTCCCTACGCAACGGTAAGCCCGCGCAGAGCCGGTAACTCCACGCTACGGGTAACCCCGCTTGTCGGTAACTCCCTACGCAACGGTAACCCCGCGCAGAGCCGGTAACTCCACGCTACGGGTAACCCCGCTTGTCGGTAACTCCCTACGCAACGGTAAGCCCGCGCAGAGCCGGTAACTCCACGCTACGGGTAACCCCGCTTGTCGGTAACTCCCTACGCAACGGTAAGCCCGCGCAGAGCCGGTAACTCCACGCTACGGGTAACCCCGCTTGTCGGTAACTCCCTACGCAACGGTAACCCCGCGCAGAGCCGGTAACTCCACGCTACGGGTAACCCCGCTTGTCGGTAACTCCCTACGCAACGGTAAGCCCGCGCAGAGCCGGTAACTCCACGCTACGGGTAACCCCGCTTGTCGGTAACTCCCTACGCAACGGTAAGCCCGCGCAGAGCCGGTAACTCCACGCTACGGGTAACCCCGCTTGTCGGTAACTCCCCACGCTACGGTAATCCCGCGCAGAGCCGGTAACTCCACGCTACGGGTAACCCCGCTTGTCGGTAACTCCCTACGCAACGGTAAGCCCGCGCAGAGCCGGTAACTCCACGCTACAGGTAACCCCGCTTGTCGGTAACTCCCTACGCAACGGTAAGCCCGCGCAGAGCCGGTAACTCCACGCTACGGGTAACCCCGCTTGTCGGTAACTCCCTACGCAACGGTAAGCCCGCGCAGAGCCGGTAACTCCACGCTACGGGTAACCCCGCTTGTCGGTAACTCCCTATGCAACGGTAACCCCGCGCAGAGCCGGTAACCCCGCGCTTGTCGGTAACTCTCTACGCATAGTAAACTCTATGTCTAAAGCTTATGCTCTACGTCTAAAGCTTATGCTCTACGTGCTAGTATTGTATCAAGCTCAAGCTCGTCTTACACACTACTTATTAGTTATTATTTTTACATATTTAAAACAATAATTGTACCATGATTTATTAACTTTTCCTCAGAATTACATGTATATGCTCTGATATCCTAACTTGCTCTAGTTTATTAAAGCTTAACTTAATCTAAACTTTTTAAGGAATGGTTCACAAACATCTCTAAACAAATATAATAAACTTATAAATACAATAATGGAACTAATCAAAAGTTGTATTTTCTATTCAAAAATAGTTTGTTGCTCGTCTACCTAACATCCTTGTGTAATTTACTTAGTTAATGAAACTATCTAAACCAGACACACAAAAAAAAAAAAAAAAATAAGTTGTTTCTTTTCTTTTATCAACCGAATTAATATAGAGTAATTAAAGTTTTCTTTACAGAATCATATAAAGTTTATAAATATTACAAAAGTAAATAATTCTTAAAGATAGTAGTGGATGTTTGGATGATGTCTTACCAATTTTTTGGATGAATAATAAAGCGACGGGTGGTGGTGCCACCGTCACTGGGTGGTCGCCGCCTTGTTGGGCTGTTTTGCTCTTCTTCATACTCAACCACCTCTCTTGTGCTTGACTCCATTTATTTATTTATTTATTTTTTTTTTTTTTTTTTGTGAAACCCTCTAAATCATCATCACAAATTTACATGCCCATGCAATATGCATGTGTACATATATATTGCTTTTACTAAGAATAATCATGTCTTTATGAAAAGTGAAAAAAGATGAATAAAATATATTCTTAATTATTTATAGAGTCAATTAAAATTTTTATATGTGTAATTAATCCATTAAAATGAAATCAAAAATTATTTTTATGTATATATGTTTTACCATTATTTTCTAGAATACCAATCACATATACCAAATGAAAATTACTTTGTTGAACAACTTTGAAATATACTTAAAAATGAGGTATTATATCAAAAACATCATAACATAACATAATATATAAATGTATATATGTTGAACGATAAAACTAGTGGTAATTATGATCGTCTTTGACAAGAAGAATATAAGACAAAATATAGTGGTGAATACTCGTGATAGAATATATACTCTTTTTATCATGTCCAACCCATCAACGTGTGTACGTAAAAGAGACGATAACGTGTTCGGCCTATTTAATAAACGAGCTTGATCAAGGCTCAAGCTAGGGCTGTTCAAATTGCTCGATGCTCGACACTCGCTCGATGTCCGTTCGAAAAATGCTTGGAATTTTCCCGTTCGATTCAGCTTGATTAAAAAGGCGCTCGATTCAGATCGATTCGGTTTGTAAACGAACCATGTACGAGCAAAGGTCCGCTTGATTCGGTTCGGCTTGGTTGGCTCGATTTACACATACATACATACATACATACATACATACATACATACATACATACATACATACATACATACATACATACATACATACATACATACATACATACACAGTGGCAGATACAAAAAAATTGTACGGGGGGCACAATACGGGTCGGTTTAAATGGGTAAAAAACGACTATAAATTAACTTAGTTCATTGAATATTTAAATGTAATAACGACATACCACGATTAAAAATATTTTCGTCTTATGTTATCTCATTGATTTTGATGGTAATCTAAAATTCTTATCCTATCAGCAGGATCCCAAGGTAGATTATTTAAGTCAACTAACTTAGGCATAGAAGGAGTAGAGATAGGCACGAGACTATTCATACTACCAGATGGAATTTCATTTGTGGATGGTTCTTTTCTTTTTAAGAAATTGTCAAAAAGAGTTCCTAAATGAAAAACAAATATAAATTTAACAATGAACATAAACAATACAATTACCAAACAAAACATAAATCACAACTTGCTTAAGATGGCAAAAAAATACGCACCTTGTTTAACTTTATGCAAAGACATAATCAAATGATTAAATCACCAACTTATCAACGATCCAACTCAAAACCACAAATTATACTCTAGAATCAGGATATTTAGAAAACATATAATTATTATAAAGCAACACAATAATTATGAAGCAACACAATTATTATAAACAACAAAAAGTCAAAAACACACAATGCTTCATACCTAACTTCAAAAATTTTGCCCTTATCATTTAATCATGGATTAATGATAAAAACAACTCACGTGGCTTTCATATTTTACATACCAAATTACCAACGAAAACACAACAACACTCCAACAGAACGGGGAGCAGGGAGCCAGACTCAAGGAGAATGGTTGAGCGGTGAACTTTGATGATTGATCGGACTCCGAGCACAACACAGGGGATTTATTGATGATCAGGCTTTGATGTTTGATCGGAAATTTTTTATCATCAGAGAGGCGGAGCACAGAGCACAAGGCAGAAGAGTGGGACTGCAGGAGAGTTGCAAAATTTCGATCGACTACTATTAGGGCTTTTCGAGTTCAAACGTGGGCACTGCAGCACTGGGCTCTTCACTAGGGTGGGCACGGGCTTTGCATTATGCTGGCACTAGGCTTTGCATATAGAAAACAAGATGGCGCAATGGATCGTACGGTGGGCACCGACCCACCATAGAATGAGGGTAGCTCCGCTACTGTACATACATACATACATACATACATACATACATACATACATACATACATACATACATACATACATACATACATACATACATACATACATACATGTTCCTATACAAAGTGCATTTTTCGTGCAAAGTGTAAGAAGTCTATGTAGCTATCATGTTTTAAATTTTGCTAAGATTTTTTCGATTCCTTATGAATTGTATTATATTGAAAAACACCAAACTCAACATTTTAAAACATAAACAAATGTATTCTAGACATAAAATTTAAAACACACTGAGTACTTTCTTCGGCATGGTGTTTTAAATTGCATGTTGAGAAATACATAGTGTTTTAAGTTGTTAAGTTTTGTGTTTTTCTACATAATTCCAAAAGAATATAAAACATCATGACTAAAATTTAAAACACAATGCCTATATAGACTTCTCACACTTTATACGAAAAATGCATTTTGTACAGGAAATCCACCCATATATATATATATATATATATATATATATATATATATATATATAGGGGAAGGATAAAATGAAAACCCTCTTGAGTTGAGAAAACCTTTGAAAACCCATGTAAAAAACCATTATTTTTTTTTTGAAAAAAATAACCAATGTAAAATACATGTTTTTAAGCATTTTGGGCAAAAAAAATAACAAAAGCGCCGATGGGATTTTTTTAAAAAATAAACAAAGTTGCTAAAAAACATATGTTTTCAGCTATTTACCTATGTTTTTAACAACTTTGTTTATTTTTTTTTAAAAAAATCCCATCGGCGCTTTTTTTATTTTTTGGTCCAAAACGCTTACAAACATGTATTTTACATTGGTTATTTTTTTCAAAGAAATAAAAAATTTTTTACATGGGTTTTCGAAAGTTTTCTCAACTCAAGCAGGTTTTCATTTTATAATTGACATCCTTAGTTTGTGAGAAGTGTGAGAAAAAAAATAAAAATTGATATATAAACATCATTTTTTGGACTTATTGATGATGTTTTGGATTGTTTAGGCTAAAATAACATAAAACATAACAATTAGAAACACAAAACAACTTATTGTAGATTTAAAAACTTAAAACACTATGCTAAGAACATATGTTCTAAATTGTTGTGTTTTTGCTGTGTGTTTTAGCTATGTTTTGAATTCAATGGCTATAATACATTGCATTGTGTTTTACATTATTGTGTTTGATTTTTTTTTAGTAAAAACAATCCAAAACATCATACCTAAATCCAAAACATGATGCCTACATGTGAATTCTTGATCTTTCTCACGAAATATAGCCTTTGTACCTGAACCTTTACATATATAGGGGAAGGTTCTATAGAAAACCTCAAATATTTGAGAAAACTCACTAAACCCCATCATAACCATTGATCAAGCATGATCAATGGTTGTGATTCATGGTCCCACCTTTTGGCCCACATCCCATTAAAACAATATCAATAATGTACAATAAGGGTAAAAGGGTCAAATGAATTCACCTTCTCTCTTCATCTTGTCACATTCTCTCTCCACCTTTTCATCTTCTCTCTCCACCTTTTCTCTCTCCACCTTCTCTCTCCTACTTTTTTCTCTACCACTTATTTCACATATTAATTTAAAGATCCAGATTTATTAATAACGTATGCCACACGAGCCCCTTAACACAAGTTAGTTGTTCTCTTCAAACAAACTTCTTTCACACACATCACAAGTTAGGCACCAATACAAACATGTGCTAAAATCACTAACATGTGTTAATTGAACCCTGACACATCAGTAAGCACCAATACAAAAATTCAAAACCTTCGCCAAAATCAAACCTTTACTTTAATATATACAAATTCATACATTTTTAGGAACTACTCTAAATATATACATATTTACATATAAACAGTCAAGTTATATTTTGAAAAAAAAATAGTTTTTTTAATTTTTCTAATTAAAACATTTTTATTCTACATGTGTTAGCATCACTAACACATGTTAATTGAAACCTAACACATGTCAATTGGGATGGATTCATCAGTAAGCACCTATGCAAACATGTGTTTGGATCACTAACAGGTTTTAAATGAACCATGACACATCCGTAAGCACCAAATACAAAAAAAAAAAAATCAAGAAAATAAAAAAACACATTTGCTATTTAACACATGTTAATTGAACCCTAACACATGTTAATTGGGATAGATTCAGCTCCTAATTCAGAAACTAAAAGACCTTAAACAAAAAATATGTAATAAAAACACATTTACCCAATTCAAAAAATATGATCTTTTTAACATCCAATCTAACATAAACAAAATAATAATAATAATAATAATAATAATAAAGGTTAACATAAGGTTTTTTTTCATTCAAGTATTTGATCAAACACTTGGCGTGCAAAACAAATTATCCCCAAAACTGTTTATTTATTATAAAATCATTATAATATCATTCAAGCATTATGAATTTCAAAAATACAATCTATTTATATATTAAAAAAAAATCATTCAATTGTGGGTTTTAAATATTTGTGAATCTTGAGATTTGGGTTTGTTTAATAAGAACAAAGAAAAGGGGGAAAATGAAACTTACAGAAATATGAATATATCTTTGCTTGAAAATTGAAATTACTATGCAATAAAACACTTTATCTTCCACCCTTTTAAGTCTTCAGGGATGTATTTGTTAGGCATGTGATATTGTTCCAAAATTGAAGTGAGCTCGAACCAATGGCCCAAGGAAACAGAGCATGACTGGGAATTGCTTTCATAGTCGAGCTAAGTCACGATTCTTACTTTTATAAGCTTCATCTTGAAGTTGCTTCTCAAAACAGCTATTGAAATAACCATGATGGTGGTGGTTAATGGTGGTTGTTAGTGTGGTCGATGGTGGTGAGGCGGTGGTGGTGGCTGCTCATGGTGGTCAGATGAGATAAAGAGAGAGAATGTGGTGGTGAGAGAATGAGAGATAAATAGAGAGAATGTGTTTATATAGGGAGGGAAAATTATTCAACATTTAAAAAGGGGGGAATGATAAAATTAGTTAAATAACCTTGGAAATATAATATTTAGAAGATGCTTGGAGGTGGTGTGGACAAATGTGAGCCAAGTATTGGGTTTACTAAGGTTTTCCCATTTTAGAGTGTTTTCTTTAAATACTTCCCATATATATATATATATATATATATATATATATATATATATATAGTGTCTGGTCCACTATTCAAATAGAGACCATTTGAGTAATCATAATTGAAGTTCAATACCAATTTGTAACACTCCAACGGATGGCAGAATATGAAGCGACGATCAACACTCAGCTCTTAACCCGCCATTTGATCAAAAGTACAAAACCCTAATCAAAACACCCCATCGGCCATCACTATTTGACTTCAAAACCAAACGTGTTTTGCAAATTATGTTCCCAAGGATTCTGACCAAAGTATAAGAGACTGGCCATCTCTCTAAGTTAAAGGTATACAAATCTCTTTAAAGGTATACTGGTTTTTGCCTTTCTACGAATTGTGTTTATACGCTCTGCTTGAACGCACGATATCCGTGTATAGTTCAAGATAGTGGGACTCGTCTTTGTAAAAGTAGCTGATAATTTCACTATTATTGGCTATATGTTGGACCTTACGAATGTATTCAATGGCATAACATGGACATGCTATACACCGGACTTGACCCAAGAATTTAACATTTGACATGTTTTTACAAGATTTTGGCATGTACAGTCACGTCGATTATATCCCTGGTATTTACAAAATTGGTATATCCCAAAGTATTCCTAAGTTTGGCTTGGCCCAAGTGTTCACAATTTCAGCATAGCCTAAGAATTTGGCATGGTCCAGGTAGGGCCGTCTTCGAACAATGTAAAAATGTTTTGGGCCTGGGGCCACTACAAATAAACTGGACTCATACAACTTGAACTCAATAATCATATATAAAAATCATAATGAGATATTAATTGTTATAAAAAGCATCAAAATAAAAGTATTACACCAAATTGATCAAAATTTACTTAAGCGAACTATACGTCTCTCTCGCCCCTCACAATATTAGGCCCGTACCCCACAAAATTGTTTGTAAGTTGTTTAAATTTCAATTTGAGTTGGATTTATTTTGATGGGTTTAAAACTTTTAGTGATTTTGAGCCTTATTAGATGGGTTGATGTTAAAAAAAAATTATCACAATAACCCATAACACATGAATATATATACATTTTTTTTAAATAAAAGCCTTCATGCCCTCGGGGTTTTTGGGCCTAGGCCGTCGCCCACACCGCCCCCTATTAAAGGCCAACACTAGGTCCAAGTAATAAACATCTATATCTATATCTGTATTGTAACAAGCCCTTTTAACTTGGTTACTAATCTTGTAATGATATGGGTTTAATAACACATTTTATAAACTAGAATGTGACAAAACATCGCTATCCAAGTATATGGATTTAATACATACGTTCAAAACATCCAAAAGGTTAGGTTTTAAGTTTTTTTTAACAAACAAATATTTTGTTGATGATCACAAAAGAACCAAGTCTCTAAACCCATGACAATGAGATTTTGCGGAAGCTTCAAGTTAGAGCATTCGATCTTCGCTTCTTATTGATCACCAACTAGGTCCAAATCTTCATGCCTATAGGCTTTTACATGACATTAGAACATATAGTAAGCGAATAATCGAATATAATTAGATAAAAACAAACGAGAAACGAAGACAAAATCAACCACCCCATCCACGTCGTAGCCTACGTATCATCAACCGTAGGCTACGGTTGACTACAGCTGTTGATTATTTGTTTTGTTCGAGTGAGCCGTAGCCTGCAGCCTCGAGTCGTAGGCTACGGTTGTGGCCTTCTAACTTGTGAGTTGTTGGACCGTAACCTACGGCCTAAAGCCATAGGCTACAGCTCAAGGCTACTGAATTGCTCTATTTCACCCCTTTAACTTAGTCCTTTTCATGCGTTTGGACCGGGTTATTATGAAGGGATTCAGGCTTGTTATATTTCGGCTAGCAAGCCTCAACTAACACAGTTACAAGCTCCATAATATGAAAAGTCAACTTGTTCATCTGCAATCTAGAGATCAAAATTCCCATGATGATTCTTTATTGACCCGTTAACACCCTCCACAATCCAATCCTAGACTAAGAGAGTCGGTAAGGCTACTGGAACTTACCGGTTACTTAAACGACTCACTTACCTGCGCCATAGGTGATTCGGAGAGTAGCATATTCACTGATGTGTATCCCAACCATTTGCGACTCAATTAAACTTCACCGATTTCCTTTAATATATGAAATAACTTCTTGTGATTCCTAAACTTACGTTGCATTGTAAAGGTCAACCATCAACCTTTTATCAATGAGAAATGCATCTACACAAGTCATTCTACCGTTGTTGCGACACCTTGTGTCTGTGGCCGCATGTGCCACTTTTCTCGGTTGTACATGCAGGTTCGAATAACTCGTATTATTAATTCACTTGCGTACTTATACCATAAAGTCATGAACACTTCAATCTAAACGATATACTAGTTGTAGTATCAAACACATAATTATACCATAAAGTCATGAGAATGACTTACCTTACTCGTGTCCTTTTAGCTTCAATTCTTTGCCCGAGCTACTTCCCGAGGTCTCTTGCTTGACATCTAGATGTATTCACATAGACATTTAAGCATTGGTCGTTAGTCGCGATTTCAAACAACCGTAAGTGTTTATCATTAAGTGTCTATGCCAATCATTTCTACAAGCATTCTAATGAGGTCGAGCCCCATTGTGGCATTTTGTCAAACACTTAGTGGGCACGATTTTGCAAGCTTTATTCATTGGCCTTCTAGACCATAAAGACTCTACCTCAATCTCAATTTCAAAGCTCATATTACACAATTAACATTACTTTCATCATTTTTCACAATTAGGATTTAAAACACATATAATATCATCAAGATTCATAGGTTCTTACACACAATCCATAAACCCACCAAGTTCATACCATGAACTTCAAGGATCTCCCAACATAGGTTAATATTAGCATGATTCACTCAAAATTTTATCATAGTAAGGCTCTCTCATACAAGAAGTGCCTTCCCTAGCTAACAATTCATCAAAAGCATACACCCTATAACTTAACCATTATCACCTAGATCAATAGAATGCCAATTTGGATGAAATCAAAGGTTACCTAGATGATTTTTAGGCCTTAGATGACTAGAATTTCACTTATACAAGAGCTAACACCTTGTTTGCTAGATGAATTTACCCAAATCAGAGGTTAGGGACTTCTGTGTGTGTGTAATGTGTGTTTTTTACATGAGAAAAAATTCAGGGAATGAACTCCTGATTTGTTTAGCGAGGGTTTTAAACCTAAGTTTGTCACTTGGCAACCTTAGTCCCTCAAGATTCAATAAATCAGGTTTTAATATTTTACACTAATGGCTTCTTTCAATGACTAAGTATTTGAGTTATGGTTCTATTAGTGTCATGTTTTTATTTAATTAGATTACAAATAAACATATTAAATAATTGTAAGTCCCAATACACTAGATCTAAAGTGCTAGAGATTGATATCACTCAGAAACACCTATTGGTTAGGTGTTTTGAGTGATGAATCTATGAAAACCAAAAGATTCTAGATTAAAAAATAAGAACTGACACACACAAGATAATCAAAAGATGTTTTCCATTGATTGATATCCAATAAGATCTGGAAATAACAAAAAGGAATCGAGAAAATTACTTATGCACAAAGAGACTCCCAAAACCCTAGCTATGTTGTGCACGTGTTGAATCTATATATAGTAAACCTACTTAAGTACGCAGAAACTTGAAGAAACCCTAGAAACTATTTAGTATTAACAAACAAGTCCCTTGACTTGTATCCCACACATATATAACCCAAAACACTATAATCTGGTAACAATGGTCCCAATAATACCCAACAATACTCCCCCTAGACCATTGCTACCAACGATTCTTCAAGAAACTTCATCTTGTTTCTCTGAGTCGTCTCCACCAATTGAAATGTCACTCGACTCGTCTTCACCTAAAGGCTTCTCTTTCGACTTCTCATGTTCTGCAATCTTTGAGGCTTCTGATTTTTCCAAAGCTTTCTGTATGTCTGCCTCTTTTATCCTGTCAAGGACCTCCATCATTTTTATCTTTTTCTCCCTTGCTCTTTCCACAGCCCTATGAAATACTCAAATAACATACCTTCTGTAAAAAGACGACCAGAAACAGTGTATGAATCAGAAGATGGATACTCCATAAGCCCTGAAAGGCATAATTGGTTACCAAAGAAGGTGGCAGCATTACCAACTCTTCATCAAAACATTCATCTCAGTAAGGAAGCTGTGACATCCGACAAAAATTGGTGTGTTTCCGTACGTAATTAGTGTATGTAATAAACGGTAATTAAGTGCAAATATAAATTAGTTGTACTAATTTAGCCTTTATAGAATAGAAAATTTCCCATAGGATACATAGGAATGCATTTGTTTAATTGAAGGCATGGCGAAATCGCGTGCAAATAAACTTGTCCGTAACGGACGTTGGTGATTACCCGGTAACTATTAATTAACCGAAAACAATCCCGAACACCCAGGATATAAAATAAAGGGTATTTTCGTGAAATATTATGTGTTTTGGAACTCCAAAACCACAAATGGAAACTCCAAATAAAAATATCCCGGTAACTAATAAAGTTAGTGTATCGCACCCGATATGCACAAAACATATAAATTCATCCAATTAAAGCCAAAATAACTTACAAATACCTAAACTAGTCTATGTTTAAGGGTAATTGGGAGTCAATTATATGTCCGAGATAACTCGTAATAAACACGCGATAAACCCCGAAAACCCTAACCGAACTAGTTAGGAACTAACCATAAATTATGAGATGGTTAAGAAAAGCAAGTGGGTCCCACCCCCATGCTTTGTGGCCAGTTCTAGGGTGTGCCCAAGCCACCCTGTTGTTGCATGTTAGGCTATCCATAATGATGAGTTTTAGTGCATGCTTATGATATAATATTATATATGTTATTAACACATGACAAAAGTAACATATTATAAAACAAAATATCTACACTTCAACAAACAAAAACCTTCATCTTCTTGAAGAAAACCTATGGCCATCACCATCCATCCTTGTTTTTCATCAAAACACTCACAAAATCATCTCCATTCCATACCCAAATCAAGTGTGTACAAGATCTTGGAGCTTAACCCTTGGAAGACACACTTAAACCTCACTCGCTATTTGAGTTTTGAGTCTTCCCTAGCCTTGTGCTAGTAATAAGCTTTTTGTTTATGAATATTTTTATTAACATGTATTAGAAGCAAGTTGTATATGAGTTAAGATAACAAATTTTCACATAATAAAACTTATGTTATACAAGGCCAAAATGGATGTGTAAAACTGCCTACAAAATCAGTAGGATGGATATTATTGTTTTTGTAAGTTAAAAGTTAAACATAAACTTACATATGTTAAAGATCTAAACATAGTATGTTACTAGGGTTTAAAATATGAAATGTCACATGTTTTTACATGTTTAACATGGATACATAAAAAGATGACTAGGTCCGTGAGTTTATAAAAATATGTTAGTGATTTTGTAGTCTTGAAAAGTTCACATAAACATATGTTTGAAGATGTTTTGAATGGTTTTTATAAATATAACTTGAACACCCTCAGAAGTGGTTTTGAACATGTTAAAATAACCATCTAACACATAATGTTATGATGGATCTATACAATGCAACAAGGTATAAAAGTTACATATTCAGAGTTACTAACTTGAAACACCAAATATGGACATTTTGGACTTAATCCACCCAATACACCTAGTATTATCCTTGATGAAATTACTATGGAGTATTAATAAAGTTGGAAAAATAATCCATAGCAACAAAATTGACAAAACCAAACTTACTAGTTTAGTAAAACAGTGTCATTTTTGAAAGAATAAGGATAAAAATGTAACTTTTAAAAGTTGAGGATGTTACTCGGTAACTTTAAAAGTTAAGAGGTGTAAAATGTCAATTTAGAAACTTGAAGTCTAAAATGTGACATTTGAAAAGATTGGTGTTCAAAATGAAAAGTTGTTTTTATCAAGGTTTTTAAGTGAAATGTTACAAACTTACATAAATGTAATTTTATAAAATAGGATTTTTATAAAAATATAAATTACCGAACATGTCGATAAATATAAAAACAAAGGTATTTATAACAAAAGTAAGTAATTTAAAGACTTGGAAAAATTGTATAAAAACGAAAACTTTTATATCTATGGAAATGTAAAAGTGTTAGGAGCGTTTTTGTGTGGTAAATAATCAAGTCTTGGTTTAAAAAATATAAAAGTTATTTTATAAATTCCAAGTAAAACATATTGTTGGGAATTTAAGAAAAGTAACTAAATATATATTTTGGACGTAGGAAAAATAATATTACGGCGACAAGTAATTATTCCTAAAAAATATATATATATGGAGTACTTGTATTATTCGGGACGCGAGAATATATGAATACAAATAATTGAATGTTGACATATTTATATTACGAGGTGTTAACGGACAAGATGTGATATGGACGGATAAGAATATATTGTATAACTTCCTACAAGATATGCATATATGTTATTGCGTCAAATGTGTGCATGAAAAATAAATATCTTATGAACTAAAATATATAAGGATACTTATGGGTGAAAAATGTGTGACACTTTCCTAAGTGTTGGAAAAATATTCGTGGGAGAATTAATGTTAAATAATCTATAACGATTACACGTTTAAACTAAGTTAAGCATGTGAACTTGACAATGTAAAATATGTTATCGAATCGGCAAGATAATAGTATATTTATTTAATAGGAAAATAAATATATGATAAAGTGAGTCAAGTCGAATGTTGAAATTGAAATATCGATCGACAAGATCATAGTATAATTATTTAATGGGAAAATAGTTATACGGTAAATTGAGTCAAGTCGAGGATGATGTACCGTGAGTTAATTAATACGGAAATATAAGTGTAACTCATAATAAGGGTAATCCATCACCAACAATTCTAGGCCATATGTTTAATTAAACGGGAAATTGTGTGTCTAATAGTGGTGTTGGGAGTACAACTTGTCGGATAACACGCGCTATAGATTTAGTGACTTATACGCACTAAGTTAAAATGTGTTAAGTGGCATGATGAGTACTTGGGTTTATTGTTCACCACTCGGGATGAGTCCTGGATACTGTAACCATTTACTCGTGTGTTGTGTGTGTGTGAAATCGAGAACTGAAAGAATATTTGGATAGTACTATTGATGCATGACAAGGCCCACCCTTAATCGATAGCATCGATTATGTAATTGTGTATACCATGGGTGCACGTATTCTGAACTAAGTTGTTATTTACCGAGAAACAACTACTTGCGGGGCATTGCATGTCTTGGTTTGGTTATGGGCTTAAGGGATTGCTCATCATAGTTTTGTAGGAGTTAGCTACTCCTTACAATGGTCACTGCTTGTGTTTGTTCCGCACATGTTGTTGTTGTTAAAACGTTGTTATGGAACTAAAACATTTGAACTCACCAATATTTTATATATTGACGTCTTTCTTTAAACATATCTTTTAGGTAACTAAGTGTTGAATAGATATGAGGCTAGTACGGTGAAATATGGGATGTCTGACACTTGTCGGGGATTTCACCTATATTTACCATTAGGTTGGGACATAGATGGAAAAACCCCATGTTTGAACTTTATGTTTGTTGTTTTGTGTAATGTTTGTGACAAGGTACTCTTTTCAACATCTTAATGAAATTATCTTTTCTAATTAAATATGGTTTGTATTAATCTTGACTTTGATATGCTTTCGAGTGCTACACCACGTGTTTCTGCCATTGGCGTGGTTTGACAGAAGCCCATCGTGAAAAGATTATCTCCTCGATGTACAGTGATTTTGTCACACCCTCAAAATCCACTTGCGGAGTTTTACCGCGAGGCGCATGACAAACCAGGATCCAAGTCAACGATCACAATAAACAAATCTAAATGAACACATGCAATTTCATAAACATTGTTTAAAATCCCCAATTACTGCGGAAGCTTATTCTCAAAACATAATCCAAAAGTAAACCAAAATATTCAATGTTCGAAAACCATGCAACCCTAACTAGACGCCGTGCAGACGCGTGCGCCCTAGTTCCGTAGTGCTACCTTAGCGACCTGAGAAAACATGTAAGAGTTACGTCAGCACAAAAATGCTGGTGAGTTCACAGGTTTTGTAATCAAAGTATCAAGTTCAACCTGTCCATACTATATCAATTTGTAAACCAAGTACGCTAGCTAGGCGTATGTTTTGTTACTACAACGATTGGAAAACCATTACTAACTCGCAAACCAGATGCTGTGCCCGAATAGTAAACCTGTTCCTGTTTGAGACAATATGCACTCGCCCGCCCTCCAAGCCGACGAGCGGGGTTGGTCACTCCCAATAGATCTATTCACATTTCCCCGTTGTGCTAACCCGCACATTCATGGTTTCCCCCGGGACTTCCAAGATCGTATAGTAAACCATAGAAACCCATAGTATGACAGTTGTTACCAAAACATAAGTTTAACACATGTTTTCTCCCCCAAAAAGTGAAACCAGTTAAAAGAGGGGCCGTAAACTCACCTTAACGTGCCAGCAAAGAATCCGAACAGCAAGTAATATATGCTACCGACACCCTAATAACAGTGTCATTACGTGAGTATAGGCGTAATATCATTACACCATATAACTCGTTTGTCCAAGGCGTTTTAAATGTTCAAAAGCGTGTAAGTGACACCTAGTGATTCTACATGCATAAGTAAATCCTACGGACCCGTTGGTGAATACGTTGGTTACAATTAGTTTCTACATTCCGTATGTGTCTCAGACAAGTGTACTTCAGTTACATGTCAATTCCATACCACCTAAGACCTCAATTAATCACATAAGCACATAATACACAATCTGTGTTTTCAGGACAGATTGTGCGCCATCAAAACGAATTTATTTAAAATAGCAAATCAGTGAGTTAACCTCCCAAATTTTTACTGAATTTTCTTTGGGATTCACTTAACAATACCTATTTTTGTTTTGTCTTAAATCCAAACACAAAAATAATTAAAATTCGTCTAATACATCTATGTTCAGAAAACCTTCCTAACAGGTCAGTTTGGTAGATAAATTCCCAAAAATTGTGTGTTCATCCAAACGAGATGAATCCACTTGGAAAACTCATATTACTCCAATATTAACCTTCTGTAAAAATTTCACAACCCAACTCTTTATAAAACTTGATTTATGATGTTTCAAAGTTGACTCAGTTTGATACCTGAAATTCTGACCTGACCTATTTTAAATGAAAATTCCAAAAACATATCAAACGACATCCAAATCAGATGATTTTGCCCATTCTAAAAAGCTAAGACTATGTACAATCTATTCATGCAAAGAATCGATCAAACCAATTATTTTCAAGCCATGAAACAGACCCTACAAGTCGACATTCAGAATCTGTCCAGATTCTAATCATGCAATATTATCAATTATATCAAACCCTAGTTGCATATTATCAATCAATAACACCTAATAATCATCATACAACATTAGTAAGAACCACATCTGATCAAAACCCTAATTATACATCACAAACATCATTATTCACAAACCCTAGAAGTCTAAAACATCAAGAACATGCATAATCATGCAAAACATATAACATTCATAATATAACAATGTGCTTGACCCTTTTAATCTTCGTAATCATCATGTTTTAACTTTATAAAATACTTTCAGACCTGGACAAACAAGGTTTTGATGTTTTAAAACAATTTAAAGAAGATTAAAACATAAGGAATGAAGATTATACCACAAACACTCCAAAACAACCAACCGAACGCTCTCCAAGCTTCCCGATTGATGTTCTTGAGCTTTAGCAGGTGGTTTAGGGTTAATAATTCGTGTGGGGCAGAAAGGGGCTATTAGGGTTGAGTTTAGGGGTTGCATGGGGGTTAAGGATGCTTAAATAAGAGTTTAAGGTGGTTTAAACCCGTCAGACATGAGCGAGCGGCCGCTCGGGCCCTGTGAGCGGCTGCTCACAGGCCCGAGGCCCTCGTTCGTGTCTCATTTCATCACCCGACGCGTTATCCTTTGACGTTTTCGTTATTTCGGACCGTAACAAGCGCAACCCTATGCGTTAAGACCCTAATCAACCTCATACTCCACTTTTAGTGATTTTTATTAACGTATTCGGTTTAGGTTCACATAATCACGTATGGTTTTCACATAAGTTCATCAACTATCACAGAGACACATAAGTTCGTTATTCACCAACGTCCGAGGTTCACTAATCATGTAATCACATATTAACTCACAACAATGCACGTATGTCCCATCTAGCTATCTAGCTAACCCTAGTTAAGTATAATATACGCGTGACTCGCTAAGGTAGACTTTAATCTAGACAACGTTGTTAACCAGAATTTGCCGGGTGTCACAGATTTGAAGGGGTTATTCATTGTGAAGAGAAGAGGGGGAGTGATTCAGCACTTCGCTAATCAGCATGATCTACAAACTCTTCCAAGATGGAACATTCGGACTCTTGCAAAGACGAATCAGATCAATCCCTCCAACAGCTCTGATACTAAATTGTAAGTCGCAATACACTAGATCTAAGGTGCTAGATGTGACATCCGTCACCTTTACATTTATCATTATTACAACTACAGTCCCTCTCGTATTCAAGTATTTTCATTTCTAGCACTTGTATATTATTTTTTTTCTCCAACTCTTTATTTATAAAAGAAATTCGCATTTATTTAACCTTTTCGTTAAATCCAAAACCATATCCGAAATCTTGTTCCAAAAACGTATATTTATAAAAGTATATATTTTAATGTATTTTTTAATCTGTTTCTTAATAAATAAATGATTATTTAATCAAATTCTTTCTATTATTTAATAAAATGAATAAATTTATAAATCTTAGTCTTTTCTTCTCTAGATATTATCAAAACTTATTTAAAGAAATTAAATTTATAAAACCATGTTTTATAAAAAAAATCTATTTATTTAAAACCTAAACCCATTAATAGTCCAAACCCAATAACCAAAACCCACTATCATTAACCCTATCTAAACTCAAGCCCACCTAACCCCTTAGCCCAACAGATAAGGTCCATACCTTATCCCCTTTTTTGCCCAACAAACCGAGTTTGATTTGACCCGTACTGCAACCCACAATTGATAACACCTAACCGGAGCCTCTAGACGTGTCATTTCCTCAATCAAATCTCATGCTCTATTCATTTAATTATTAAAAATAGCGAAATTTGTCCAAAGTTTTTATAAAAATTATCATGGATTCACTAAACTATAAAGTTTATGTTTAATTTTTTTTCTAGAAAATATTTATTTATTATCTTTAACGTATTTATTTTGTTTAAATTTTAATTAATTCATAAAAAATCATTTTTAATCATGTTATTTCGTGGAGATATTTCTATCCATATAAAACATTTGGTAATTTAATTTTCTGAAAAAATATTATTTTAACCATTTTTTGCAATTTAGTTATATTTAATTGATTAAATTCAATTAAATTTTGTTTTAAACAAAAATAATATGGAAAATAATTTATAAAATTATTTCCCACTTATAACACATATAAACTATTGTTCAAAAATAAAGATAATACTTTTGCACTTTATTTGTATTTACTTCCTAATTATTTCATTATTACTAATAATAAATCAATTTAAAATACTATAATATCAATAATTTTGAGTTTAAAAAATTCTAAAATATTTTTTTTGTTTCAGAATAAACTTTACTTGAAATTTTATATTTAAAATAATTCCAATACCCTAAAATCCCTAAATCTAGTCTATGAAACCCTAAGTGCCCAATCTTTGATACTTTAGATTTTAAGATTATTTCCCTTATAAAATTGTTATTCCTTTAGATTAATCCTTTAGGATCTCTATTATTTTAACTCTCACTGTTCGGTAGAATCAAGCTTCTACATAAACTATGCGTATTACTTATCCCCTTTTTTTTTCACACTTTTGGGGTGATTCAAGCACACTATTTTAAACTTGCACATTCATATATACATACTTTTGATCAATTACAATTCATATATGTGTCTTGTTTATCATCATGCTTGTGTTTAAACGTGAACGTAGCTTACATGCTTATACTTAAACTTAGACATAATTCGGTAATGGTGCTATATTAGACTTTACACGTGTTAAGGTGCTCAATATTACATTCGTGAACTATATACTTGAATCTTATTTGTTTGTTACTTACATGTCTACATAACGCATTGATCTACTCGACACATGAATTGTACCTCTTTTCAAACTTATGCTATATGTACAAAGCTGGGTAAGGATCACCAACATTATGTGTTGACAAAATTTATTTTCGTGCATGTTTTAGGATAAGCTTGCTTGACGCTTCACATAGGACATTGGACTTAGATCAAATAAAGGAACTATCTTTATTTTTGTTGTGGTGTATTTATCTTGTAAAACAATATTCAATAGTCAAATATTTACATGTTAGTACCATGAGCCTTTGAACAATCGTCACTATCTTGCACCCTGATGATTCCACCATTGGTCGGGGTGTTACACTAGAGATTTATATCACTCAGAAACACCTATTGGTTAGGTGTTTTGAGTGATGAATCTATGAAAACCAAAAGATTCTAGATAAAACAATAAGAACTGACACACACACAAGATAATCAAAAGATGTTTTCCATTAATTGATATTCAATAAGATCTGGAAATAACAAAAAGGAGCTGAGAAAATTACTTGTGCACAAAGAGACTCCCAAAACCCTAGCTATGGTGTGCACAGGTTGCATCTATATATAGTAAACCTATTGGGCCAGCGTACTTAACATTAAGTACGCTGGGCTCGACATTAAGTACGCAGAAACATGAAGAAACCCTAGCAACTATTTAGTATTAACAAAACAAGTCCCTTGACTTGTATCCCACACATATATAACCCAAAACACTATAATCTGGTAACAATGGTCTCAATAATACCCAACAATAATAAAAGTATACTTAGGAAGTTTGGGGTGTTACATATATTACCTTATTAAGAGAATTGGATGGCCTTGATGGTCATTTCACAACAATTTTAAGATGGCATCTTAAGAGCCACAAGTATAAATCTCTAATTTTTACCCCCTTTCTTCCTTATATGCCATTCTTGTGCAACCTTTGATGTTAATTGTACAATTCACTAATGCAACTCATTCCATGAAGCTTAATCCATGCTTTTTGAAACCGTTCCAACTAATTGATTTCTATAAATCATTAACTACAAATCATGAATACCAATTAGTTCATCATAGCCTTCAAGAGCAGTTACAACAAGAGATGTTCTATATACCTTTTTCACTCGGTAATTAATATGACAGATAAATGGATGTAGTGATAATACATATTTGATGGTCAAAAATGCATCAAAGGGTTCATTAGGTTGACAATTAAGCATTGCAAAATGTTAGTTGAGTATCAATATGGTCATATCCTTCACTTCAATACGGAAACTCAAAGCTTGTACACCTACATCACTATTTCATGATATACTCACTTATATCCACTTGGGTATCTAGGTATTTTGTATGATATAGATGATTTACCAGCAACTTAAACTTGAAAGAAAAACATTTCTTTTTGCCTTTTGTAATAATATGAATGGGATGAGATTCTATGTTAAACACAAACTCTCTTAATAGGATAACGCTATTGTCACTATATAATAAGTATAATACTTATTTGTTCTTATATTTTACGAAGTTAAAACTTTATAGATTGGCATTCTTTATTTATTTCAATATAAGGGGTGGCTTCCAGAATGAAACTAAATGGTCCTGGTGAACTCTTAAGAGCGATACTATATGCAATTTCATCTATATGGTTGCCTATTTCTTACACTGTTCTTTTTTATTTCCTGGGAGACGAAAATCAAAGAAATGAGGTATGTTGAAGAAATCTTAAAGAACAAAATTGCAGGAAAATAGGAGAAAGTAAGTTTTAACCATATTATGCTTTAATAATCATCAAAACTACCATTACATAGAAGCTCGTCATCATGAAGATGGAGTGCACGTTTAGGGTTGTAGGTTATAGATTCAGGATGTGAGGGAAAAATGACTCCAATTTGAGTTTTTAAATTTCTGTAAATTCACAATGATCCTCATAGAGATTGAAAATAAAATAATATTAAACTTATACTCAATATAAAAATCAAAATTAAAAAACTAAGTATTATTTTAGTATTGTATTAACCATTTTTACATTTAGATAATATTAAAGTTATTATTTGTCACACCCCGCCAAGGCGGAAACGCGAGGTGCGACTTCAAATGATTTCCAAGCACTAAGGTCACACGAGCATTAATTAAAATTAAACAGGAACTTCCATTAAACAACCAAGTTTTACAAACATAACGTTAATTGTTCAAATTTGAAAACCATTGCATAAAAAGTTTAGATTAAAATGACAACACAACGGTTCAAAAGGAGGTATCCCATGAATGGTCACACGCGACCTTCCCAAGTTCCATACTCCATGCAAATTTCCTGAAAAACATGCATGTAAAAATATAGATCAACACAAAGTTGGTGAGTTCACGGGTTTTGTATATGATGGACATGTAATCCCAAAACCGACTAAATTACTGCCTAGCTAGGGCAATAATTAATATGTGATCTGACATGAGCCCATAACCAAACCTTGACATGTTGTGCCTCGCCCATTGTACACTTAAGATAATGAAATAATGTGAAATACAAGCATTCTTTTGATATTTGTCATCCGGTCAGAGCGACTGACCAAGAGCGGGGGTGTCAACACAATAGATCTATCTCGGTGTTTCATGGCTAAGTCCATAGCTAATGGTTATGGTATGATGTATGACACGATGGCTTAATGGATCCTGAACCTTAATGTCTCATGTTCACAAAATAGTCATGATTGTAACAGAAAACTGTACGCATGTTTTTCCCCAGAAAAATGTAAAACAGTGAAAAACTCACCGTGTGGTGTGTCTGGGAATGAACAAATGAGTCTGAGCTAGAGAGATCGACCTATGTGTCCTATGTAAAAAAAAAAGGGGGGACAATTTAGGTCTATGTCACTTGTACTGTCCACAAGTTGTTCTCTTGTTATGTCTGTACTTGTAACTTAACTCTTTAAGTAAGGTGTGTGTCTTTAATGTAAGGACTTGTATATTTATCAACTTGTTTCCCAAAAGGTACAATGTTTATCGTTTAGATGTACAATATTAAGGTCTCTAGTGTAACTTTTCCATAATATTAACCTCATGCTTTGTGTTGCTAGATTTACCATACTTGTATACTCTAGAGATCTTGGTGAAAAATAGCATTATTTCTAGTGAAAACCTTACTTTTATTAAAAACATGGACACTTTTGTAAGTTTTGTCATGGATCTAAACATGTCACACCCCGCCAAGGCGGAAACGCGAGGTGCGACTTCGAAAGATTTCCATGCACAAAAGGTCACACGAGCATTAAGTAAAACAAAATGTGAACTTTCATTAAACAACCAAATCCGTTCAACATTAGTTAATTGTTTAATACTAAAACGATTGTATATAAATGTCTAAAATTATTATGACAACACAACGGTCCAAAATGAGGTATCCCACAAATGCTCGCACGCGACCCTGAAAGTTCCATTGTCCATGCTAAATTCCTGAAAAACATGCATGTAAAATATATGGATCAACATAAAGTTGGTGAGTTCACGGGTTTTCTATATGATGGACATGTAATCCAAAACCGACTAAATCATTGCCTAGCTAGGGCAATAATCAATATGTGATCTGACATAGGCCCATAACCAAACCTTGACATGTTGTGCCTCACCCATTGTACACTAAAGACAATGAAGTAATGTGAAATACAAGCACTCTTTTGATATCTGTCATCCGGTAAGAGCAACTGACCAAGAGTGGGGGTGTCAACCCAATAGATCTATCCCGGTGTTTCATGCTAAGTCCGTAGCTAATGGTTACGGTGTGATGTATGACACGAGGGCTTAATGGATCCTGAACTATAATGTCTCATGTTCACATAATAGTCATGTATTGTAACTAAAAACTTTAGGAATATTTTCCCCCTGGAAAAATGTAAAAACTGTGAAAAGGGGCCGTGAATACTCACTTGATGTCTGGATGCTAAACTGATCTAAATCTGGCACTGTGTGTCTGTCTAGGAACCCTAAATGTAATTCAAAAGCAATTTAGGTCCATGTTTGGTTCTAACTATCATGCAATTGTTCACTCGACTGTCTCACCTATGGACTAGGGTTTTTTGTACCACTATGCACGTGTGTCACACACTGTATGTGTTAGGAATGTTCATTTTGTTGATTACGTGACGGTGATTAGTCTATTTTTGAGTAAAACATGTACTTAGTCTTACTAAGTGTTACCAAGTGTCATGTATATCACATTTATGCAAGCCTAGAGTGACATATGGACATATTTCGGGATAATCTTGTATGAAAACAATTTGTTTAGGTGTTTTGCCTTGGTTTATACTCGCATGTCTTAGGTTTTCAAGAAAACTATTGTGTTAAGCTTATTAACACATGTTTTTATAGTATATAACACATGTTTGTAAATCTAATCATGTTATTTGATGCAAAACAAGGCGAAATATGCTACTTTTGGACCGGGTCTTGGCCTCATACACGCACGCATACACTCATGTGTATGTGTGTGTGCATTGTTTATGTCCATACGTGTGTATCTCAAGGTGTATCCTCCATTATACGTGTATATGTATTCATGGCTAATTATTGAGCTTTTTAACACAAACTTAAGTTGTTAAGTTAGTTAATTTCAAGGCTTGTGATTCTATAGTGTGTGCGAGTGTGTATGGTTTCGGGTGAGCATCACATGTAGCCGAATAATGTGTAAACAAGACTAAGGGTTCGGGTGTTATACCTCACGTGTATAGCTGAGAGAAATAAGAAAATAATAAGCTAGCTCCTCACAAGAAAACTCGTAGATGCTAGACGTGTACATGGATCCCTTGCTTGATGATGATGACCGATCGAACACGACCCGTTGGGGATGTTTGGGGCTCGGCCGAAGGGTAACAAGGAAGTAAGGAGGGGTTTCAAGTGTTAGTGAGTTCTTGAGAGGATGTGGTGTGAATGACTTGTGCTCTAGTGCCTCTATTTATAGCTGAAATGGTTAGAGGAAGAGCTTGTTCCATTGGCTCACAATTAAGGTAAGTCAACTCTTTGTTTTTCCTAAGGTGCATCATCCTAGGGGCCTTGTAAGAGAAAAGCTTTGACTTGGGTTTTTGGCTTGTCATGTTAGGTGGTATAAGGGCCGAAAATTATGGGGAAAGAGCAAGGAGTTTTGGGCAATCTTGACAATGTGGGAAGGGTCAAATGTTTTATGTTTTATATTTTGCCACATTAGTATAAAGGGTTGACTAGTGTTTTGTGTGCACACTCTCTTGGATGTCTTGGGAGCCGAAGATAATAGGACAATGGAGTTTTTAGGGTAAGTCAACTATGGTCTTGAGGTCCATGTTAATCTTGTTGTTGCCATGTTAGTGTAAAGCATAGGAATGTGGTATGTTTAGGATAAGGATGATGAGTGTGTAGTGAGTGTATATGTGTGTGTCGTGTGGTGTGTATATATACGCGTGTGGTCTCTCTCTGTGTGTGTGTAGAGGTCGTATGTATGCATGTATGAACATGGAGAATTGTTCATTCCCAATGTATTCCCATGTTTCCACATGTTGTTTTAGATGGTTTCAGAAAGTCAACTTGTGTAAGAAATAGCCATCGTGTGTCCCTTAATCTACTTTGGGATTTTCCATGGGAAATTGTAATGTAAAAAGCATGGAAACTTGGATGTTTTGTATGTGTGTGGCCGTGAATATACATAAAAATGTATATAATTTGGTTCTTGTTACATGTTAACTTGTCTATGGGTGTACATATGTGTTCGTATTAGAATTAATACCCTTGTACACAAATTAATTTAAGTTTAATTGTCTTTGTTGGACAAAGCATATGGATAGCTCATGTAGATGGACATTGTTTGATTTTGTCCTTGTCGGGGTAACAAGTGGGAATTTTTGTTCAATTGTATGGATTTCCTATAGTCCAGCTAGACATATTTAACTAACTAAAGCCTTTTACTAACTAATGTGTCTACTATTAGACTGCATGTCTCGGGATTTGTCTTGTTGGAACCCTATAAGATTCAACCATGACAGAATAGATGACATGGAATGCTATGCACAATGTATTCACGTGTAGTTAGATGTACGGATATGACCTGTGATTTCGACGGGTGTCACATTCTCCCCCTGTTAGAGGAATTTCGTCCGCGGAATTTTCGGTGTTGGTCATCTAAACTAGTGATCTCTTGGAAGAGATGTGGGTACTTGCGTTTCATCTGATCTTCGAGCTCCCATGTGTAATCGGGTCCGCGTCTGGAATTCCAATGCACTTTGACAAACTTGACCTGGCTGCGACGAATTTCTGAACTTTCCAATCGGTTATCTCGAGTGGTTCCTTAATGAAATGAAGTTGTTTGTCCATGTTGATTTCCTCTGGAGGGATAACCAATGACTCATCAGCACGGCACTTCTTGAGGTTCGAGACATGAAACGTGTCGTGAACGCCACCGAGTTCTTGTGGTAACTTGAGTTTGTATGCAACTGGTCCAATTCGTGCAAAGATCTCAAAGGGACCTATGTATCTGGGATAGAGCTTCCCTTGTTTTCCGAACCTGGGAACTCCTTTCCATGGAGATACTTTGAGCAAAACTCTGTCACCAACCTGAAACTCTAAGGGTTTATGCCTCTGATCCGCATAACTCTTCTGTCTGTCTCTAGCAGCTTTCAATCTGTCCCTGATCTAGAAGACCTTGTTAGTTATCTCCTGAATGAGTTCTGGACCTGAGGTGCTTGTCTCCTACCTCAGCCCAACACACGGGCGATCGACACTTGCGTCCATACAACGCCTCGAAAGGAGCAGCTTTGATACTAGTATGGTGACTGTTATTGTAGGAAAATTCGACCAACGGTAGATGTGTATCCCAATTTTCCCCAAAGTCAATTACACATGCTCTAAGCATGTCCTCTAGTGTCTGGATGGTTCTCTCGCTTTGCCCATCTGTCTGTGGGTGGTAAGCGATGCTCAGGTCTAACCTGGAACCAAGAGCTTCCTGCAACGTCTGCTAAAACCTAGAAGTGAAACGGCTATCTCAGTCAGAGATTATGGAAGTAGGCACGCCATGCCTTGACACAATCTCATTGATATATAACCTGGATAATTTCTCTGTTTTGTCAGTTTCCTTGATCGGCAGGAAATCCGCAGACTTTGTTAAACGATCGACAATTACCCAAATCGTATCATGGCCACGAGAAGTCTTTGGCAACTTGGTGATGAAGTCCATACAGATTTGCTCCCATTTCCAAACAGGAATCTCTGGCTGGTGAAGCATTCCTGACGGCTTCTGGTACTCTGCCTTGACCTTTGAACACGTTAAGCAATGTCTAACGCAGGCCGCAATACAACGCTTGATGTTAGGCCACCAATAGAACTGCTTGAGGTCTTTATACATCTTATCTGCACCAGGGTGTATCGATTACTTGGACTTATGCGCTTCATCTAGAACCAAATCACGCAATCCTCCATACAATGGAACCCATATTATGTTCGAGAAATATTTTGTCCCATCAGGTTTTATCTCTAACTGATTAACCTGATTGTACAGAGCTTCTTGCCCGATGTTACTATCCATAAGAGTCTCTTGCTGAGCTTGACGAATGCGAGCAGTGAGATCGCTATGAATGGTCATGCCTAGCGCACAAACACGCAATGTCTTGGCACGTTCCTTTCGCTTAGTGCGTCTGCCATGACATTTTCCTTCCCTAGATGGTACTTAGTCTCACAATTGTAGTCATTGAGTAGCTCAGCCCGTCGTCTTTGACGCTTGTTCAGATCCTTCTGGTCAAAGATATGCTATAAGCTCTTATGGTCAGTAAAGACTGTGCGCTTAGTCCCATAGAGGTAATGTCTCCAAATCTTGAGTGCGAACACTACTGCACCCAGTTCTAGATCATGGGTTGTGTAGTTTCGTTCATGCACTTTGAGTTGTCGAGAGGCATAGGCTATAACCTTGTTCCTCTGCATTAAGACACAACCGAGACGTTGGTGAGATGCATCGCAGTAAACTACGAAGTCCTCTGTTTCCTCTGGCAATGAGAGAATCGGTGCACTACATAACTTGAGCTTCAGGAGCTGAAAAGCGGATTCCTGTGGATCTCCCCATTCGAATTTCTTGTCTTTCTGGGTCAATACTGTTAGAGACTGGGGTTCTCGATAAATCGCCGATAGTAGCCAGCTAACCCTAGAAATTGTCGAACTTCTGTTGGGGTAATGGGTCTAGGCCAGTCTTTGATCGACTCTACTTTGGCTGGATCAACATGTATACCCTTCTCGTTCACCACGTGACCGAGGAAATGAACTTCACGAATCCAAAACTCGCATTTGGACAGCTTGGCATACAGCTTTTCCTGCTTGAGTAGATTCAGAATAACTCTCAAATGCTGCTCATGTTCTTCTCGAGTTCATGAGCAAATCATAATGTCATCAATGAATATGATCACGAACTTGTTGAGGTAAGGCTTGCACACCCTGTTCATTAGGTCCATGAACACTACTGGTGCGTTGGTCAACCCGAATGGCATAACCAGAAACTCGATATGGCCATACCGCGTCCTGAAAGCAGTCTTTGGTATGTCCCCTTCGTGAATTCATAACTGGTGATAGCCTGATCTCAGATCAATCTTCGAGTAGAAACTAGAGCCTTGCAGCTGATCAAACAGATCATCTATCCTGGGAAGAGGGTAACGGTTCTTCACCGTGAGCTTGTTCAACTCTCTGTAGTTGATGCACATGCGAAACGATACATCTTTTTTCTTGACAAAAAGAACTGGAGCTCCCCATGTTGACGAACTCGGGCGAATGAATCCTTTGTCGAGCAACTCTTGTAGTTGGTCAGACAACTCTTGCATCTCAGTCGGAGCTAAACGGTAAGGCGAACATGCTACGGGAGCAGCTCCGGGAATGAGATCAATACGGAACTCGACTTGCCTTGGGAATGGCAATCCTGGCAGATCTTCGGGAAAGACTTCTGGGAAATCTTTCAAGATAGGGATGTCTTCGATCTTGCTCACCTTTGGCTTCTCCTCACGCACAAATGCTAAGAAAGCAGAATGACGTTTTCGTATGCACTTCTGTGCCTTCATGCTATGCACCAATAGCAACGGGGTCTTCCTACGATCCCCTGTATGGATAAGAACTCTCCACTGGGCAACGGGATTCGAACCACCTTTGCGAAACAAATGACTTCTGCACGGTTCTTCGACAACCAGTCCATGCCAACGACGATGTCGAAACTTCCCAATTCGATTGGCAGAAGATCGATACTAGACTCGTGATCTCCTAACCTTAACGCACAATTCCTAACTACTTCCTCAGACCTAATTGTCTTACCATTGGCCAACCCTATGGAGAAATGTTCATGCAACTTATATGACTCTAATCCGAGGGTTTGTTTAAAGCCAGTTGAGACGAAACTTAGATCGGCACCGGTATCAAATAGTACAGAAGCAATATGGTTGTTTACGAGGAACATACCCGTGACTACCCTAGGATCCCCACGTGCGTCATCAGTTCCCATGACAAATGTCATGCCACGAGCTTGGCCTTTCAACTTGGGGCAGTCCATCTTGAAATGGTCAGTAGATCCACACTCGAAGCATGCTGGCTTGCCGTCTGTGTTCACAACTGCTTTGGCCCGGCACTGCACTGTGGGATGTCCCATCCGCTTGCAATTCTCGCACTTGATACTATCGCACGTCCCCACATGGTGATACTTGCACTTATTGCAGAGTGGGTAGGGCCCGTTGTACGGCTTGCGAGTCTCAGTAGCGGTGGCAACAAAAGCTTTTACGGTTTCGGGTTTCTTGCTAGGATTACCCTCTGCACCTCTTCCTTTCTTGATGTGAGACCACTTACACTTGTTTCCAGAGCCTTCACCCTTGTCGGATTCCTTTTGGGTCAGGGATCCCATGCGTACCGTGTCGTCGGTAAGGCTGTGAGCAAGGGTGACTGCATGTTGGATGGAAGTTGGAGCAGCGGTGGTAACCATGCTACAGATATTGGGAGAAAGTCCCCAGATGTACCTCTCTACCCGTTTATACTCAGGGGTAACCATGAGTGGAACTAGACGAGAAAGCTCATGGAATCGGGTGGTATAAGCAGAGATATCTGCCCCATTCATGGTCAAATTCCAGAACTCGGTCTCCAACTTCTGCAGTTCGCTCCATGGGCAATACTTGTCCATCAGCATCGACTTTAACTCAGTCCACGAGAGATTGTAGGCAGCTTCGCGACCCAAGGTCTGCACTTGTAACTTCCACCATGTTAGCGCCTCGTCCTGGAAGGTACAGGTGACGTACTTGATCTTCTGGTCCTCCGAACAGCCACTAATGTCGAGCACAATTTTCGTTTTCTCAATCCATCGGACAATACCAATTGCTCTTTCTGACCCACGAATGTTCCAAGGCTTGCATGCCATGAAAGTCTTGTAGGAACACCAACGTATGGGATTTTCTGCCACTACAGCGTCAGAAAGATTGGATTGTCAACGAAAGGATTAGTATAGGGAAACAATCGAGAAAAGGGAAAGAATAGGCTAAAGCTTTACCATTCTCAGGGTCCTGGGTTCTGCGTCGGCCTGCAGCGCCCGAACCGCCACTAGAATCGGCGCGGTTCGCCTCATGTTGCGCAATAGCCTCTGCGATTACCCTGGCTAAATCCGCTGAGGTGGCGGAAAAGCTTCTTCCTCGGAAGATGAACGAGTAGCCCTCTTAGGAGGCATGTTTCTTCTAATACATACGATTAAAATAAATGAGACACATATCACTGCATAATATTATCGCATATGTACCAAGCAACCAACTAACCAATCATCACAAGCAACAAGCACAAAATACGGCACAACACACAACTAAGTAGGAAACCAAAATACCAAATTTCTAATTAATAGTTAACCGTAGCAATCTAGTTTCATACATCACAAAATAACAATACAAGAGTACCACAATAAGTCAACTACTACTAAGTTAACTACTACTAAGTCAACTACAACACATAATGTCCTAAGGAGACGGGGGTGGGAAAGCAGCGGACAAAGCTGCAACGGCGGCTGTCATCATGGCCTCGATGTCATCAACTCTCACCTCTAACTAGGCAACACGATCCTCGGCTGCAGCGCGTCCCTATCTGCCTCGTGTACGCGAGTACCCAACTCTGCCAGTCGATAGAGGAGAGGATCCCGGGTATGACCTGTCAGATAGAGATCATCCTCAATCTCCCGAACTCTCCCTCGCAGCACCACAATCTTAGTGTCGTGACGTCCAACCACGTCCTGCACAGAGTAGAGGGCGTGATGCACAGGAGCTGGCTCAAAGCCGATGGGTAACGGAGTGTCAGAGAGAGGCTGAGATGGACCACTAGTCTCAAAAGTAGAGGGAGCCTGGTCATCGGTGTCCTCATCAGAGTAGGCTAAGAATCCATCCATGGTCGGTAGGTAAATCCTCTTCCGAGCCTGAGATCGCCGGAGAAGTTTCCTTCTGGGTGGCTCGGGGTCCTCTGGAGCTGGAGGTTGGGGATCGGCTGGTGCCGGAGGCTCGGGGTCAATAGGGGCAGGAGCCTCGGCTGGAGCGATAGGAGCCGGTGGAGGGACTACCGCTTCCTAGGGGTATACATCGGACGAGTCCCGCCTGGACGTAGACGATAAGGTCGAAAAGACGGCTTTCGGGGCTCTGGCTATGGTAAGGGTGCATCCTCCTCCTGTGCCTCGCCAGCAGGCACATCCTCCTCGTCGTCGGAGACAGCGTGATCGACCTATATATGGTCGTAATCGGTGTCGGAGTCGCTAGAATCGGGCTCGTAGCCCTGCTGAAGAACGTCGGGTGGAGGGTTGTCTGGTACAATCTCCTCCTCAGAATCCGAGAGAATGATGGGGGCGTCTTTGTTGTTGGTGAAAATCCTCAGGATGATTTTGCCTCACATCCCTGATGTGCCATCTCCAGCATACTGAAAGACCTGAGTAACTTCAGGATGTGACAGTATTTCAGCATGTGCACATCCTAAGGATGAGCTAACGAGTTAATTTTCCTATGTATGATTGCAGGTACAAATAAGTTATAATATGGATTTGCATGCTTGGTAACATCTATATTATCACCCGCAATTAAAGAAGTCAAGAATAGAGATACAACTCGTGGTCAAGATGGAAGATATGGTCAAGATGGGAGACATAGTCAAAACTGCAACCGATATACATTAAATGTCGGCAACAAAAGAGGAAATAGCTGAAACATTAAACCAGCTAAGGAGAAACCGTAGCTACAACAGTCACTTGAGATGAAACAGCCTCAACGGTCATAAGAAGACTTCAAAGAACATAACTACTTAGCGACTTTCATGGGATCGTTTGTTAACTTCATGTACTATATAAAGGGGGTATTGGACGAGTATAGGACACCTACTTGCACACTGCTTACACTATAGACTACTCAGATACACTTAGCTAATCACAAACACTTGCACAATCATTGTAATCATAGCATACTCGTCCACATACTCATCCAAAGTTGTATCTTTTTACCATATCAATATTAACAAACAAGGAGGGGCCTAGACTCCTCCCGAGGTTTTATGCCGGCGATCTACAATTGATCAAGGGCTTTCCTCGTAGATCGTGTGTTGTTCTTCTTGTTTATTGTTTTATTTGTTCATTTCTAGCAGTTCCATCCTGAGGATATAGTCGTCCATCCTGAGGATACAACTGCCCATCCCGGAACTAACCTAAGCCATCCCGGTCATAGTTGCCATATTTTTACTTGTTAAACATCCTCATACACCATCTCAAGAATATTATTGATTTACAAACATATTTCCACACATTTAGCACTCTACCTCACATTAACTAATTTGGAATACAAAGTTATTTTTATTGGAAAATTTTTGACCAAAACAATTTGGCGCCCACCGTGGGGCAAGTGGTGCTATTTTAACAAAAAACTTTGTTAAAACTTTCTTTTATTCAAGTTTTATTTACGAAATTTGACAACTATGGCTTCTTCACAAAAAAATTTTCAACATCCATGCCATCTACAACTTCTGCCAGAAACACTACCTTACCACCTCCACCTGCACTTCCAAGAAGTTCCACTTCCCAAATCCCATCTAGACCATATGGATCTAGTCCTCATGTTCTTATATCAAATGATGAATTACTTTCTATGTTTGCACTGATGAAGGATTCGATACATCAACAACTAGACACAAACCGGATGCTGATAAGAGAAATACAAGCCTTAAATCATCCTTAAGGAGGCCAAGTGAAGACATGGGGACACCATTGCAGCCCAGGGTGTTAGATTTTAATTCTGGCATCTCTGGAGGAGTACATCAAGGAGATTTCATCCCCATGAGTTCTGGATTCTCTGCCCCAGAAACAATTACTACTCCCAGGATGGCAACCACCAGGGATACAGGATATGCACCTATGCCATCTCAAGGATACAACACTAACGGTAACAATTTAAATTCTAGTACTTTTACTGCTAATGAGGTTGTTTCTTTGCAGGATACAGGAATAAGCCCTCAGCTAGCAAGGGAACTTCAGAAGATCAAGGATATGGTATCGAGTGTTCCAGGGTTAGTACAGCCCATCCCTGAAGTATCCTCGGCATGCCATAGAGTGTCAAGATTTGCACCTCCCATATGTGATGCAGAGATTCCAAAATGATTTCAAACTCCAAGCATGAAGCTTTATGATGGATCTACATATCCTGAAGAGCATGTGGCTCAATATAGGGAAAGGATGGAAATAAATCCAATCCATGCCAATCTGAAAGAAGCATGTTTATGCAAGGGATTTTGCTCAACTCTCACCGGTCCAGCCCTGAAATGTCTCCTAAGTGTTCCACCTTATTCTATTACTTCTTTTGCACATTTGATTAACATGTTTAATAACCAATTTTCTTGTAGTCGAACGTTCGAACGTTTGACAAGTGATCTGTACAGAGTAACTCAACCACAGGGGGAGTCACTAAGAGAATATATTACCAGGTTTGGAAATGAAGCACTTGACATCCCGAACCTAGATGTCACTGCAGCAGTCCAGGCATTCAAGATGGGGCTGCAGAGAAATTCACCATTATACCAAGAATTGGTGATGAACCCATGCAGGAACTTAGATGAAGTCAGGAACAGAGCTTTGAGATTCATCCGACTTGAAGATAATAAGAAGATGCAAGAAAGGATAGAATCATCCTCAAAATATAACCATCCCAATTGAAAATCCACTCCCACATACGAGCCATATAAGCATAAACCATATGCTAGGCCTGATAATAAGAAGGTCAATGTGGTAGAGGATGACCGCCCTAAATTATCAGACTATTGTTTTTCTGTCGATGTAACAGGTTTGATGTATGCCATGAAGGATCTAGGGGACAAAGCAAGATGGCCAAGGAAGGACAACAAGGCAGGATGGAAAGACAAATCCAAATGGTGTGCCCTTCACAAAGATTTTGGCCATATCACTGAAGATTGTGTTGCACTAAGAAAGGAGATAGCATATCTCTTAAGCAAGGGTCACCTCAAGGATCTCCTGGGCAAGAAGAAATCAAGATCTCAGGATGACATTAACACCCCGGAAAGAGCAACATCCCCACCTAAGGATACTGGCATTATCAACTTTATTTCAGGAGGGTCAGACATTTGTGGAACCTCATACTCTGCTGCTAAAAGACATGTGAGGGAAACAAAGTCTGAAAGAGGAGAAAGACCAACGAAGACGACCATCTTGACAACCTCAAAAGTGATAAGTTTTGAGGAAGAAGATAGAGAAAACATCCTTGACCCTCATCATGACGGTTTGGTTATTACTTTATATATTGCTAACCACTTTGTTCGCAGAATTCTTATAGATGGAGGAAGCTCAGTAAACATCATCCAGCTTGAGGCCCTAAAGAGGATGAACATCCCAGAATCAGAGATAGTTTCCAATTCATCAGTTTTAGTGGGCTTCAGTGGAGAAACCAAGAGCACAGTGGGTGACATCAAACTACCAGTATATGTAGAAGGGGTGAACTCTATCCAAAGATTTTGTGTGATAGATTCCCTATCCTGCTACAATGTCATCCTGGGGAGACCCTGGATACATGATATGAAGGCCGTGCCTTCAACCTATCACCAATGTGTGAAACTACCCATACCTTGGGGAGTTGTGAAGATCAACAGCGATCAACAAGAAGCCAAGGATTGCTACACAACATCAATGAAGGCCTCATCCTGACAAGCATAACAATTACAGCAGAATACACAATGCCATCCTCAGACTGTTAAAGCACATCCTGATCAGGATGTAAAAGCCATCTGCCTTGACGACAACAACGAGGATGTCACTGTGCAAATCGGTAAGAATATCCCACATGATATTGAACAATCACTAATATCTTTTCTTAAATGTAGGATGTCTACTTTTTCCTAGAAACATGAAGATATGACCGGCATATCAAAGGATGTCATCACTCACAAACTTGGGATTGATAAGAGTTTCAAGCCCATTCAGCAAAAAAGAAGGAAGTTTGCTCCAGAAAGAAATGTCATCATCCAAGAAGAGGTAGACAGGCTGCTAAAGTCTAAGATGATAAGGGAAGTAAAATTCCCAAGATGGCTGGCGAATGTTGTGGTAGTCCAAAAGAAAAATGGGAAATGGAGAGTGTGTGTGGACTACACAGACCTTAACAAGGCATGTCCTAAAGATCCATTCCCACTACCACACATAGATTCAATGGTGGATGCTACAGCAGGCCATGAGATGCTGACATTCATGGATGCATCCTCAGGATTTCAACAGATACAAATGGAACCAGATGACTAGGAGGATACAACATTCATGACACCGTCAGGTATATATTGTTATATAGCCATGATGTTCAAGGAAAAGATTGGGGAAACGATGGAGGTCTACATTGATGACATGGTAGTAAAATCCAAGAAAGCAGAAGATCATATTCGGGATCTCAAAGAAGCTTTTGACATCCTGGATGCCTACAACATGAAATTAAACCCAGTAAAGTGCCATTTTGGGGTTGGAGTGTGACATCCGGGAACCAAGCGTACACTTTTCTAGCTGGCTTTACTGTTTACTTGCTGAATTTCGGGACGAAATTCTTTTCAACTTGGGGATGATGTGATACCCCGCAAATTCAGGTTCTCACTTTAACTAAACTCTAGTTACGTTCCTTGCATTATACTTAACTATGGTTAGCTAGATAGGACACACGTGCATTGTTGTGAGTTAATATCTGGTTACATGATTAGTGAACCTCGGACGTTGGTGAATAATGAACTTATGTGTCTCTGTGATATTTGATGAACTTATGTGAAAACCATACGTGATTGTGTGAACCTAAACCGGATACGTTAATAAAAATCACTAAAAGTGGAGCATGAGGTTGATTAGGGTCTTAACGCATGGGGTTGCACTTGTTACGGTCCGAAATAACGAAAACATCAAAGGATAATGCGTCGGGTGACGAAACGGGACAATCACGCGGGCCTCGGGCCTATGAGCGACCGCTCACAGGGCCCGAGTGGCCGCTCGGATTCGTCTGACGGGTCTAAACCGCCTTACACTCCTATTTAAGCATCCTTAACCCCCATGCAACCCCTAAACTCAACCCTAATCGCCCCCTTACTGCCCCACACGAAATATTAACCCTAAAGCTCCTGCTAAGGCTCAAGATCATCAATTGGGAAGCTCCAAAGGCGCACGGTTGATCGAATCGAAGAGCCAAGGGTATAATCTTTGATTCCTTACACTTTTATCTTGTGTTTTTGTTATAAAAATCATGTAACAAAGTTTTTCCAGGTCTGAAAGTTTTAATAATCATTAAAACATGAAGTTTTTGAATATTAAACGGATCAAACATAATAATAAACGATTAGTAACATCATAGGATACTTGTTGCGCAAGTTATTGATGTTTTGGTCTTTAAAGTTGTGATCTTTGCATGTTTAGTAGTAGAATATGATCAAAATAAGTATTAGGGATGTTTGGTAATGATGATTGATGTTTGTTGATTGTTTTTATGTACACGGTAGTCGATTAAAGTATGATTTAGGCGAAACTAAAATCTGGACAGAATGATTAGACGAACTTGTAGGAGCTGTAACACGACCTTAACATGATGATTTTGGTATTTTCTTTTCATGGTTGAATCACACTTGGTCTTAGATTTTCATAATGTGTAAAATCAAGTGTTTTGGACGTCGGTTGAGTTGTTTTTGGAATTTTCATTGAAAATAGGTCAGGTCAGAATTTCGGGTATCAAACTGAGTCAACTTTGAAACATCATGACTCAAGTTTTATAAAGAGTTGGGTTGTGAAATTTTTACAGAAGGTTACTATTGGAGTAATTTGAGTTTTCCAAGTGGATTCATCCCGTTTGGATGAATACACAATGTTTGGAAATTTATCTACCAAACTGACCTGTTAGGAAGATTTTCTGAACATAGCTGAATTAGACGAATTTTAATTATTTTTGTGTTTGGATTTAAGACAAAACAAAAATAGGTGTTGTTGAGTGAATCCCAAAGAAAATTCAGTAAAAAGTTGGGAGGTTAACTCACTGCTTTACTATTTTAAATAAATTCTTTTTGATGGCCACAATCTGTCCTAAAAACACAGATTGTGTATTATGTGCTTATGTGATTAATTGAGGTCTTAGGAGGTATGGAATTGACATGTAACTGAAGTACACTTGTTTGAGACACATACGGAATGTAGAAACTAATTGTAACCAATACATTCACCAACGAGTCCGTAGGGTTTACTATTGCATGTAGAATCATTAGGCGTCGCATACACACTTTTGAACGTTTAAAACGCCTTGGACAAAGAAGTTATATGGTGTATCGATATTACGCCTATACTCACTTAGTGAAACTTATGTTAGGGTGTCGGTAGCATACTTTACTTGCGGTTCGGATTTCTTTTGCTTGCACATTAAGGTGAGTTTCACTACTCTTTTTCTCAAAAGCATGCGTCTCGGATTGGAGACAACTTTGGTAAACATTTTCTAGTCCAGTTGGGACTACTCAGGTATGGACTCCTTGTGTGGGTCGGTTTTACGATTCCTTGTGTGGATTGGGTTTTCGGTCAGTTTAAAACTTATTGGTCCTTTGTAATCTAAACACTCTATCATTTGAAGTCCTTGCATATTATTGGGTTAATCGCTGGAGGCGAACGGAGTATTAGTTGATAGCGCTATTAGGTTGATGCAGCAACCTCATGTCTGAGGTGCTTGAGGCACGGGCATGAACTTCTGACCACAATTTCCGACTGGTGTTGATAGACGCCAGTCATTGAGGCAAATAACTATTTTCCTGAAGGTTTCCCAATAATTTTGTTTAGTTACATTGAGTGGGCTAGCTACCCCTGACACACTTAAACTGATAACTCTTTAACTTTTTGGTCTGGAGGACCTACGTTATTACTTGGTTATGTGGTTTTGGAAACCAGTGCATTTTATACGTGTTAGCTTTACTTTGTGAACTCACCAGCATTATGTTGACACACGATAGCATGCTTTTGCAGGTAACTAGGAACGGAGCACAGTTAGGTCATGCATCATATCATGGGTCTCAAACATTAAACTATTTTGCACATTTACTATTTATTCGGTTTTGGGCGCGGTGTTTTGCGCAGACTTTATTTATTATTTTTCATTCGTTTCCACTATACTTTTATTGGTTTGGTTAAAACTTTAAAACTTGGTTTTTACAATAACGAACTAAATGGTTGGGCATTTATAGTCGTTCATGTGACTTATGGCTATGGGATCCTGGTTTGTCATGCGCCTCGCGGTATAAACCCCGCAGTGGAAATTTGAGGGTGTGACAGATTGGTATTAGAGCCATTGGTTATAGTGAACTAGGATTTGCATCTAGACTATAATCATCATAGCATAAGTATTAGTACACTCACTATTCTCAGCACACTACTAGCTATTTCTTGGATACGTATGCTGATCTAACGTATTGCAGGAAAACATGACTAACCCCGCTCATCATAATTACTCTTCTTATCACCCTCTTGGAAGTTCGCAAAACACGTCTTTGAACCCGTATGAACAACCAGCTCAGACAGGGAACCTGGATGAGAATACCAATCGTTGGGTGTGGTTCACAGAAATGTTACACTCGTGGGTTGTAGGGTACGGAGTGCCAGCTCAGGTCCCTCCCATTATTGACTCATTGGAGTGGTCTCTGGCAGGGATGGTTAGGCACGTGCATACAGAGCTAGAGAATGCCTATAATGCCGTGAGGCAATTTCAGTCTTGGAGGCAGAATGCCGATGGATCTATTAAGCGCATGGAAAGAGAGATAGACCACTTGTTTGGTGAATTGGAAAAGGTTAATAGTAAATTGGAAAGGGTTGAAAGGGAAGCTGCAGAAGATAGGCACGAGAGATCGATTGCTATTCAGGAGACAGCACTATTAAGGGAGGAGTTGACCCTGGTCAGTAACAAGCTTGAGGAAGCTCTAGCTCAAAATGGTGCAAAACCAGAGGAGGATCACGAGGAAGAGCCTGCAGTTGGGGGATTTGATGACCTCGAGGCAGCATTGGATGCCGCGCTCGAGGAAGAGTTTGAGCCTGAGGAGGAGGAGCCATTGGAGTTAGAGATTGAGGATGAGAGCGAGGATGAGGGCTCATGCATCTCCATGGATCACGACGACGACTGATTTCTTTTATATATTTTTAGTATTCATATATTATTATTATGACTTTTGTTTCCCCCTAACATTGTGAGACTTGAGGATTCTTTGTTTTGTGGTTGGATTCTTATTTACTACTATTACATAAATTCTTTATTCTATTCTCGCGCATGTTATTTATATTCTAGTTTACTTGTACTATGTGAACGATTGTATGTGGGACATATTATTGTTTTCTCATGAGTATAGTGTAAATGTAGAATTACTATGGCGGGAAGAGGACACGGGAGAGGCAACATCAACATGACTCAAGCGGAGTTGAATGCACTTATCAATGACAGGGTGGTGGAAGCCCTCGCAGCTTTTCAAGCTGGTAACTCAATCTTGCTTTAAACTTTCCTCTATGCTCCAACGTTACGCTCTTTTATTCATTCGTGGTTCCTTCACTTTTACACTCAGGTCAACCTGGACATCACCCTCCAGCCTGCACCTACAAGTACTTCATGGACTACAAGCCTCATAACTTTGGTGGATCTGAAGGGGCTGTCGGGCTACTGCGGTGGTTCAAGAAACTGGAATCTTGCTTCGCTATGTGTAACTGTCCACCAGCTGACAGGGTGAAGTATGCCATTGCTACTCTCGAGAACTTGGCATTAACCTGGTGGAACTCTCAAGTGCAGATGCTAGGTGTGGAAGTGGCTAACGCAACACCTTGGGCAGATTTTAAGGAACTGATGAAGGAGGAATACTGTCCTCGAGACGAAATCCAGAAGTTAGAAACTGAGTATCTCAATCTAAAGATGGTGGGATCGGAGATTGAGAAATACACCACCAGATCGCATGAACTGGCAGCAATGTGCCCAAATTACTCCAACCCGCCCTACAAGAGGATTGAGTTGTATATCAAGGGCTTGGTGCCCCAGATCAAGAGCATGGTCACTGCTGCTAACCTCAATACCATCCAGCAGGTTATTAGGATGGCTCATCAACTGACTGATCAGAAGGTGGAAGAGGGGGTGTTACCTCCTCGTGGTACTTCATCTTCTGGTACTAATGATAACAAGAGGAAGTGGGAGAATGCATCTGGCAAACCCCCAGGGAATGGCAGTCAGCAGCAGCAGCAGAATAAGAAACATGACAGCCATGGCAGTAGTAGCAATCGCAACAACAACAACCAGGGAGGCTATGAGGGGACTTTACCTAAGTGCAACAGGTGTGGTAGGCATCACACTGGGACGTGTAGTAACATTAAGTGTGAACGATGCGGCAAGATGGGTCATAAGCAGAAGGACTGCAGGGTGTTTATCCCGGGAAATCCGCCAGCTGCACAACAGGGGCAACAGCATAGTGGTGGTAAAGGTTGTTACCAATGTGGGAATGAAAATCATTTCAAGAGGAACTGCCCACAACTGAATGGTAACGGTAATGGTAATGGCAACAACAGGGGTAACACCAACAACGGTGGTGGTAACAGGGCAGGAAACAACAACACCACCAATGCTGGGAACAACAACAACAACAACGGGAACAACAACAACGGGGCTCGTGGTAGAGCATTCGTGATTGGCTCTGGGGAGGCTAGGACCGATAACAACGTCGTGACGGGTACGTGTTCCTTGAACGACACTCTTGCTTCTATTTTATATGATACCGGTGCGGACTATAGTTTTGTTCATCAAAACTTAGTAAACAATTAGGGATGGTTCCTACTCTTCTAGATACCCCATACTCTATTGAACTGGCTGATGGGAAGCCTGTCGAGGTAACCCATATACATCGTGACTGTAAGCTTGAGTTGAACGGGCAATTGTTTGCCATCAACCTCTTACCTATCACCCTAGGTAGCTTTGATCTCGTGGTTGGCATGGACTGGTTGTCCAAGCAACACGCGGAAATTCTCTGTCAGGAGAAAATTGTTCGCATCCCCCTCCCAAGTGGAGAACTTTTATCCATACAGGGTGATCGAGGTGGTGCCATGGTGGGCATCATCTCCTATCTGAAGGCCCAGAAGTGTATTCGCAAGGGCTGTCCGGCCATTTTGGCTAACATATCTGGCACTCGAGCTGAAACTGAAACTAGAATTGAGGACATCCCAGTGGTCCGAGACTTCCAAGATGTATTCCCAGAGGAATTACCTGGATTTCCACCCGTTCGTCAAGTGGAGTTCCAGATTGACCTTGCACCTGGAGCAGCGCCAGTTGCACGCGCACCGTACCATTTGGCACCAGGGGAGCTTCAAGAACTATCTACCCAACTCCAAGAGCTATTGGATAGGGGTTTCATTAGTCCCAGTTCTTCGCCATGGGGAGCTCCAGTTCTGTTCGTTAGGAAGAAAGATGGGAGCTTTCGCATGTGCATAGATTATCGGGAGTTGAACAAGGTAACGATTAAGAACCGTTATCCTTTGCCTCGTATTGATGACTTGTTCGACCAACTGCAAGGATCGAGCTTCTACTCTAAGATTGACTTGAGGTCAGGGTACCATCAGCTGAGAGTCCGAGAAGAGGATGTGGCAAAAATGGTGTTTCAAACTCGTTATGGACATTATGAGTTTTTGGTTATGCCATTTAGGCTAACTAATGCACCGGCGGTGTTCATGGATCTAATGAACCGTGTGTGCAAGCCTTACTTGGACAAATTCATCATAGTGTTCATAGATGACATATTGATTTATTCCAAGAGCAGGGAGGAGCACGAGCAGCACCTGCGGTTAATCTTGGAACTACTGAGGAATGAGCAGCTGTATGCGAAGTTTTCTAAATGTGATTTTTGGATTCGAGAAGTCCAATTCCTTGGGCATGTGGTCAACGAGGCAGGAATACATGTTGACCCAGCCAAGATTGACGCCATCAAAAAGTGGGAGGCTCCTAGGACCCCTACTGAAGTGCGCCAATTTCTTGGTCTCGCGGGATACTATCGAAGATTTATTGAGGGATTTTCTAAGATCGCTCAACCTCTCACCGCCCTAACACAGAAAGGTATTACTTATAAGTGGGGAGATGCCCAAGAAACTGCCTTTCAGCTACTAAAGTCCAAACTTTGCAGTGCACCGATACTATCGTTGCCTGAGGGTACAGAGGACTTTGTAGTGTACTGTGATGCGTCTATCCAAGGCTTAGGGTGTGTACTGATGCAACGTGATAAGGTAATTGCATATGCATCGCGGCAACTGAAGGTCCATGAGAAGAATTACCCCACTCATGATTTGGAACTGGGAGCGGTGGTTTTCGCTCTCAAAATCTGGAGACACTACCTCTATGGAACGAAGTGCACAATCTTCACTGATCACAAGAGCCTTCAGCATATATTTGATCAGAAGGTGCTGAATATACGACAACGTCGCTGGGTTGAACTTTTGAATGATTATGACTGTGCCATCAGGTATCATCCAGGGAAGGCTAACGTAGTAGCTGATGCCCTCAGTCGAAAGGAAACGAAACCCAGAAGGGTGCGAGCCTTACAACTCACCATCCATTCTAATCTTCCTGATAAGATACGTGAAACCTAGGGTGAGGCCTTGAAGGATGGAAACATCGGGCTTGAGACCCTACATGGTGCTGATAAGCACTTGGAACTGAAAACGGATGGTCTACGGTACTTCATGGATCGAGTCTGGATACCACGATTTGGGGATCTCAGACAACTGGTGCTTGATGAAGCACATACCTCTCGCTATTCGGTGCATCCTGGTTCGGACAAGATGTACCAAGATCTTAAGACTCTTTACTGGTGGCCAAACATGAAAGCAGAGATAGCCACTTATGTTAGTAAGTTCTTGACTTGTGCGAAGGTTAAGATTGAATATCAAAAACCTTCAGGCCTACTCCAACAACCAGAAATTCCGATGTGGAAATGGGATGGGATTTCCATGGATTTTATTACAAAGCTTCCTAGAACGCCAACGGGCCATAACATGATTTGGGTTATTGTGGACCGTTTAACCAAATCGGCCCACTTCCTGGCAATAAAGGAAACGGACTCACTAGAGAAACTGGCGAACCTTTACATCAAGGAGGTAGTCTCTAGGCATGGGGTGCCTACTTCTATTATATCTGATCGCGATGGGCGATTCACTTCTCGTTTCTGGACTACTCTCCAAGATGCTTTAGGAACTCGTCTTGATATGAGCACAGCCTATCACCCGCAGACGGATGGACAGAGTGAACGTACCATCCAAACATTAGAGGATCTGCTACGAGTGTGCGTAGTGGACTTTGGCAATAATTGGGATAAGCACTTGCCCTTGATCGAATTCTCCTACAACAACAGTTACCACACTTCGATACAGTGTGCGCCTTTTGAGGCACTTTACGGGCGCAAGTGTAGGTCTCCCATCTGTTGGACTGAGGTTGGGGATAGCCAACTAACAGGTCCTGAACTCGTGCACGAAACTTCTGAGAAGATAGTGCAAATCAGAAACCGGATGGCTGCTGCTCGGGATCGACAGAAAAGTTATGCTGATAAACGTAGAAAACCTTTGGAGTTCCAAGTTGGGGACAAGGTTTTGTTAAAGGTGTCACCTTGGAAAGGAGTGATACGCTTTGGAAAACGAGGGAAGTTGAACCCCCGATACGTTGGACCTTTCGAGATTGTCAAAAGGATTGGTCCGCTAGCTTACCAGCTAAATCTACCAGATGAACTCAATGGAGTACACAATGTATTCCACGTCTCGAACTTAAAGAAATGCTTATCAGATACGACACTGGTAGTGCCACTGGAAGAGATCCAGGTGGACGATCAGCTACGGTTCGTAGAAGAACCAGTGGAGATTCTTGAGCAGGGCGTCAAGAAACTCAGACAAAGCACTATACCTATTGTTAAGGTACGGTGGAATTCCCGTCTAGGACCGGAATACACGTGGGAGCGCAGAGATCAGATGCGGCTCAAATACCCACACCTCTTTACTGAACCAGAACCTGTGCATAGATCAAATGCCGAACATAAAGCAGCTCGCTCAAAGTGAATTTCGGGGAGAAATTCCTTTCAACTTGGGGATGATGTGACATCCGGGAACCAAGCGTACACTTTTCTAGCTGGCTTTACTATTTACTTGCTTTACTGTTTACTTACTGAATTTCGGGACGAAATTCTTTTCAACTTGGGGATGATGTGATATCCCGCAAATTCAGGTTCTCACTTTAACTAAACTCTAGTTACGTTCCTTGCATTATACATAACTAGGGTTAGCTAGATAGGACACACGTGCATTGTTGTGAGTTAAGATCTGGTTACATGATTAGTGAACCTCGGACGTTGGTGAATAATGAACTTATGTGTTTCTGTGATATTTGATGAACTTATGTGAAAACCATACGTGATTGTGTGTACCTAAACCGGATACGTTAATAAAAATCACTAAAAGTGGAGCATGAGGTTGATTAGGGTCTTAACGCATGGGGTTGCACTTGTTACGGTCTGAAATAACGAAAACATCGAAGGATAACGCGTCGGGTGACGAAACAGGACAATCACGCGGGCCTCGGGCCTGTGAGCGTGTAACACCCCAACCGATGGCGGAAACATCGGGATGTCGCGTATTGATGATTGTTCAGTAGCTCATGGTAATTAATAAGTTTCAATAAATGATTTAAATAAATTACATACAATTGTTCTAAGAATTTGTACATCAAAATAACAAATACTAGCTACGCATCTTCAAGCATTAACTCTAATCTTCGAGCAAGCTATAACCTGAAACATGTTAAGTTTAAAAATATTTTGGGTCAACAAAAGTTGGTGAGAATTACATAGATTTTGATAATCGAAGAAAGCTTGTACAATTCAAGTGTCATGGCAAATCTAGTCCATATGTGAAAACATACTAGAAGTAAATCGAGTGCATAATCAACCCTTGTGACTGTTATATTGTGGTCTATCCCATACGCTCATGGTTCACTCGATTATGTTATGCGATAACAATCACCCACGCTACCTATGTAGGAGGCACGTATCCGGGTGGGATTGTCAGTCCAATAGATCTATCATTGTATACCGTCGGCTGATCAATGTTAATGATTATGCTAGAATATTGTGCTTACCCTAGTCATGTTTAAGACATAATGCAACATAGAAAAACACATAGACACTTTATGATTGAATTGCATATAGAATGTTGTAACATGTTTCACCCCAAAAATAGTGAATAATAGAAAAGGGGCTATGTAAAACTCACCTGAAATTCACTGTGTAGGTACTAGCAAAACAATAGTCTGAACTTGAATTAATTGAACATCTTGTGCCCTATTAGAAGTAAAGGACATCTTAAATTCTAATGCAAAAGAGTTTAATTCATTTGTTAGTTGTAAAGATAGTTGATTCAACTACCTAGACTCGTATTGTAAATAATACGTGTCTCAATGCGTATAACTTAACGAACCGATAGCAACTTGGTTTGGTTTATTGAAAATATAAGCATTTGTATGGTTACCTAGATAGCAACTTGGTTTGGTTTATTGAAAATAACGAACCTAGATAGCTTGGTTGAAGAGGTTGTCTTACGTTTATATTACAAGGTCGAAAACGCAGTGACATCACCGTTGGTGCGTCCGATCACCGTGAACCCCCAAGCAACTTCTAATGATACCAATGTTCCTGTAGTTGAAGAAGAGGTATTCCAAGAAGCTTCCACAACTTTAAATTCATCAGAATCTGAAGATGACGATGACGATGATAATGTTACAAGTGAAGCTATTTTAGATCATGCTACAGTGACACCACCAGTGAACCCAAATACAAATGGTGCTTCATCATCGAATGTGGGTAATGATCTGGTTTCGGCAGAGAATTTAACTACTCAAATGGGAGTCCAAGTACCTGATTATCCGGAATCTCGGATACATCGAATTCACCCGATCGAGCAGGTTATTGGTGATCCTGGTAGCAGTGTGATGACAAGAGGTCAACTGAGGAATGCTAACTCACCGGAAACCATGGCAATCTTGCTTTATATGCCAAAATTCAAAAATCAGGTTTTCAAAATGACTGGTCTTTTGCTTGTTATGTTTCGCAGGTTGAGCCGCGGACTTACAAGGACGCTCTTTTGGATGATGCTTGGGTAGAAGCTATGCAAGAGGAGTTATTGCAGTTTTAGAAACTTGGCGTTTGGACACTGACAGATTTGCCCCCAGGACGAAAGAAGATTGGAACTAAATGGGTATTCAAATGCAAAAAGGATGATAGAGGAGTGATCGTAAGGAACAAAGCTCGTTTGGTTGTACAAGGATTTCATCAAGTTGAAGGCATTGATTACAACGAGATTTATGCACGCTTAGAGGCTATCCGAATGTTTCTAGCGTTGGCATCATGGAAGAAATTTAAGGTGTATCAAATGGATGTTAAGAGCGCGTTTCTCTATGGTGTGGTCAAGGAGGAAGTATACGTAGGTCAACCACCAGGCTTTGAAGATCCTATTCACCGGGATAAGGTCTACGTTTTGAACAAAGCTCTCTACGGGTTGCACCAGGCTCCAAGGCAATGGTATGAGGAGCTGAGCACGTATCTTCTTTCAAAAGGATTCAAACGAGGTTTGGTAGATTGCACACTGTTCACTAAACGAACAGGCGATGACTTTCTTCTAGTCCAGATTTATGTTGACGATATTATATTTGGTTCTACTAACGAACTTCTTTGCAAAGAATTTGAACGTGTTATGCAGGAAAAGTTCGAGATGAGCGCGATGGGAGAGATGCAGTTTTTCCTAGGCTTGCAGGTGGAACAAAGACCAACGGGGATCTTTATTCACCAGATGAAATACGTTTCTGAAGTCTTGAGCCGATTCCTGATGGATGATTCAAAGCCGATGGATACCCCAATACAACCTAATCACGGGTTTGGAGTTGACGCTAAGGGGGAGCTAACTGACCCATTTACATACAGAGCAATCGTCGGATCTCTGATGTATCTCACTGCCTCCAGACCAGATATAATGTTTGCCACATGTCTCTGTGCACGTTATCAGTCGAAGCCGAAACAGAGTCATCTTGCAGCTGTCAAACGTATCCTTAGATATCTGAAGGGTTGTCCGTCAAAAGGACTATGGTACCCTAATGATGATAATTTTGACCTAATCGCTTTTAGTGATGCAGATTGGGGTGGCTGTGACAAGGACAACAAATCCACAATGGTTGGATGCCAGTTTATGGGGAGCAGGCTCGTGACCTGGCAGTGAAAGAAACAGACCGCAGTTGCATTATCCACATGTGAAGCAGAATACGTTTCAGCATCGAGCTGCTGCTCACAGGTTCTTTGGATACAACAACAGATGGTGGACTACGGTTTGCAATTTCTTAAAACCCCTATTTACTGTGATAATGAAGCCGCAATTGCATTAGCAAAAGACTTAGTAAATCACTCAAAGGCGAAACATATCCGGATCAAATACCATTTTATTCGTGATTGTTATGCTAAAGAGTTGATCGATATGGTCAAAATCCACACTGATTATCAACGTGCAGATCTTTTTACCAAAGCTTTTGATAAATCAAGATTTGACTATCTTTTGAAAGCCAATGGTATTAAAGAAAAACAAGACTGATCACCACCTCAGTTTATCGCTTTTTAGTTTAGTTTTTATTGTTTTTCAGAAAATACGAAAATCCAAAAATATGTTTTTACAATTTTTAGATAGAATATATTTTCAGAAAATCCAAAAACATTAAAAAATCTCAAACCCATAAAAATTAGAAAAACATTGCTGACTGCTATATCTTCTTCCCTTAGATTAATGCCGTCAGATTTCTGTGAACAAACGATATCTTGGGCAGTCACATATTTGAAATGCTCCAGCTTATCCTTGGGAACAGTAAACTCAAAAATTTATAAAAATTAGAAAATCCAAAATGATTTCCTGGAGAAAAAGGGGAAATGATAGTACATCAGTGGGGATCTGACACATTCTAAAGAAATGTAATGCAATATAGGGCGTGTGTCTGAGTCTGTGTGATGTGCTGATAGGCTTCGTAGACCTATTACTGCGTGCCTGATACATACATATCAAACGAATTGATGTGTGGATGAACTCCTAATGGGCATATGGTCTTAGTACCGTAATTTCGTTTGATAGGGTATTTGTACAAAACTCGGAGGTTTTGGGTCGTTATGTTATTAGTTATCTGGGGATAGCCTCTCTGATCTTCTGCTGTAAGTCATTACGGACCTAGATCAGATAGGGTGTCTTTATAAAAGAGCTTTAATGCCAAATCCTAAAGTTACCGAATTGAGGAACTTTCCATGTATTATGATAATCAAAGATTATCTATTACATCGTATTCAATCATTGATGCACATCATGATTGATATCAGCCCTCAACCTGGTAGAGTGCTCATGTTACTTTGTTGCATTGATTTGCTGACCTATATACCTCTGTGCCTCCTACCTTGTAAATTACAGACGATGAAAGCATAATCACGCTTTACAATGAGTCTTTGTGCATTCACTTCTTGATACGGGAGTATGTCGTGTGCATGGGAACCACAGACAATTGCGTTTATACTATACATAATCGTATCAGTATAAAGCACTGCACAAAAGTCTGCATGTGAGTTTATGTGGATCACAATATCAGCAGTTGCCAGATCACACATTGTCTTTAATGATAATAAATCAAAAAGATCAACGGTGTGATCAGATTTCTCAATAACTGATATGATCCCTTTACCGGAAATCCCAAAACATTTACTGCTTTATCTTTACATTTCCGCATTTTATATTTCTCGTCAAAAATGCAAAACTCAAAAAGATTTTAGGTGTGTTTTAACATAAACTTTAGAAAATCCAAAAAGATTTTACATTTCTATCTTTTTTTGATAGCTGATGGTGGTTGATAATGATTTTCTAAAACTTGATGGACCATTTGAGCTTTGTAATCTTTAAATTAGAAATAATGACTGTTGGATGCTTAAAAGTTGAAAAATATTTTGAACGGGACTCGATTTTGAGATTTGGTAAAATTTTCAAAATTTCATGTTTCATTCGCCCTTTCGTTGGGTCGAAGGTGGAATTTTGTCTGCTCATTCGTATGTTTTAAACGGTCGAATGTGAGTGTTCATATGAAAATTTCACATTCGGACCCTTTTTCTACATTCGAACCTTTCAGTAGGGTCGAAGGTAGAAAAAGCATCACATTCGACCTAGTCAAACGGTCAAATGTGAAGCTTATATAACCCTTTCTCAGCTCATTCGACCCCATTCGAAAAAATTTCAAATTTTTTTGAGATAAAGTCACTTTGTTGCTCGTGATTTCTAGACCATTTCATTGTTTTCGTTGTGTTTCACTGATCCTTTTACACCATTATTTGCAGGTTATTATCCATTTTTCAGTGTTTAATCACTGATTTTGTGTTCATGCCCTAACCGACTTTAAAACTGGATTAAACCATGATAATTGTACTATTTTTTTATTGGGATTCATTAATTAAGTGTTTTAGGGGGAGATTATCCAAAAACTTATAGTTAAACAACAACAGATTGGATAATTGATTGTTTAAGTTTTTGAACCCTAGTTTTTGAATTAAAAACACATAATCAATGAATGTTCGTTGAAATTAATCACTGGAAAGGCTTAATCGGAAGTGTTAGTTGCTATTCAAATCAAAATGGCAGTTTAAAACGATCAAAATCAAATTCTGAAATTTGAAGAAGATGAACAGACACCTTCGCCCCATCACAAACGGTCGAATGTGACAGTTTGGGCGAAGGAGAATGTTTAACGGTCGAATGAAGATCAAATGGTCGAATGAATAAATTTTTCAAATTTTTTTACATTCGAACCCTCAAATTTTCACATTCGAACCTACTATTTCACATTCGAACCACCGTTTGGTCGAATGTAGAAGTTGAAAACTTAATTTTTCAAATTTTGTTTATTTTGTTCGTTTTAACATGTTTGTTTTGATTTGTTTTGCAGTTTAACAATGTCTGAACAGGAAAGTGCGAGTGTTCCTGCTGGATCATCTTCACAGGCAGCCGAGAAGGAAAAGAATGTTGATTTACCGTTTGAATCTGCACACAACTGCTGTGCATATTTAGGCGATGTGAAGAAACATACAGAGTTTGCTGGGATTATACAGTTCTTGAAGAGGAGTAGAGTGATTGACGCGATTGCTACACCAGCTATCATTTACCGTGATCACCAACAGGAGTTCTGGACCAATGCGAAGATGGACTTCTGGGAAGGCGAATCGTCACTCGTTAGTACGATTCAGGGGGAGCTGGTGATTGTCTCTAAGAACGATATAAGAGAGGCATTGAAATTAGAGGATGTTAAAACGGATCCTAGGGAACTGAGTTGGACCGAACAAAGGAAGTGCTTTTTACGAATGAAGTACAACGGACCTATCACTGACGGTTCGTTACATAAAGGAAAGCTATGTCCTCGGTTCAAATATCTTGCACATGTGATGATTCATGTTTTCGGATCAGCGAGTGGAGGTTCCGATTTGATGAGAAAAAAGCATCAGCTCATTGATGGTGGCTTTAATATTGAACAAACCGTTCAATGTGTTTGGGATGCTGATGGAACACATGTTAGAACCTGTGAGAGGGTTAAGGAGCAGGAAATTCTTGTTATATCCTCGATTTCTTCAGATGATCTTGATGCTAAGTACAAGAAGTTGAAGAGAGATCCTAAACAGATTATTGTTCAGGAGCACATGAATCTGAACACTCTTGCTAGGATGAAGGCGTATAAGGGTGTGCCATTGAATGAACAACCACCGATGAAGAATCTATTTGGTCACCTGATCAAGATAGATTATACAGACCCAGGTCAGGATAAGGTGAGACATGATAACAGTGGATCAGATGAAGACAATCCTTTACATCCAGTAGACCCTGATGCTAAACGAAAGCGTCAAGTGGTGAATGTTGGAGCAAAGAGTGGAAAGGGTACAGAGAAAGAAGATGAAGCTGAACCAGTTAAGAAGAAAGTTTCTAGAAGACATAAGAGTATGGCGAAGAAAGGATTACATTTGGTAGATGAGGCGTCTGTAGACTCTGAAGAGACGCAAGAGGATGAGAGATGGGACTCTGATGCTGAGACAGTGAAGAGCACCACGCCCAAGGCCACTGTGGCTGGTGAGTCTGTCAGTCTCAACAAGTCGTTGGAGGAACAGAGTACTAAAAGTCCTATTCATTTAGATGAAACTAATGTGAGTTTAGGCTTGGGATCAGAGGATTTTCCTGGATCGCCAAAGCAAGGGGAGAAACAAAAGAAACCCCAGTTCAAGAAGAAGGAGAAGGTTTTAAGACCTATGGAAAAGATAGCTAGAGACATAGAATCACTGATTGCTGGTAAGAAATTGCCACCAGCATCTAGCTCAAAATCACCGGTTGCAACTCCAGCTGCTAAGAAGCAGAAGACTACATCAGGTACTGAAAAGGAGACTGAATTACCTGTTAATGAGTTTAATGATGCACTGGATAGAGTGCTGAAGAAGATAAAGAAAGGAAAGTTGCCTGGTGCTGAAGCTTCTACACCAAAGGTTATAGTTGATAGTGATGTGATGAATGCTGTGAACTAGAAGCTAGCTGACATGATGAAAATAATCAATCAGCAGCAAGCAGAGATAGAGCAATTGAGAAACAACGACAAGAAGATGCTAGACGTTGTTGAAACATCTTATGAGAATCAGGAAGCTCTTGAAGCCAAGATTAAACAACTTCGAAAAGAAAACAAGAAGTTGTTAAAGCATGAACAAAGGAACACCAGGAGATTTATTGAGTTAAAAGAGGAGAATAAGAAGCTGAAAGAGAGTAACAAGAACATGGATAATTTGATTAAAGACTTGTACTCTAGAGCTCCTCAATTGCAAGATGGTGAAGAGGATAAAGAGCGAGATGAAGAAGAAGTAGATTTTGAACCATCTGATAATGAAGAAGAAGATGATGAGGAGTTAGATGATGCTGGTAATACTTCTCAGAAGAAAATGAAAGATGACGGTGACGATGATGGTTCTGATAATGATTCTGGTGAAGGAAACAGCTTTGCAAGCTCAGATAGTGATGATGATGATGATGATGATGACGATACTGATAAATACAAGTGTGAGAAAAGAGGATCTGGAAAAGGTGAAGGATGATCCAGCTCAAACGCTCCTGGAGGATCTGTTGATGATGATACGGTCTTTTGGAATGAGAAGCTAAGATCATTATCAGATGATGATAAGAAGATGTATCGCCAGATGTTAACAGATAGAGTCTGGACGATAGATATGACTAGCAGATTTCCAGAGATCTTTGAATCCAGTGACATGATATATGAGTTGGAGTATAACGATCCAGATTTGGAGGATGGAGAAGTTTCTGCGGCTATGTCGAAAGAAATATTAGAAGGTTTGGCAAAACAAGTTGGGAAGACGTTGGAAGAGTTGTTGATTGATAATCAGATTCCTAACTTACCTGAAAAAGAAGCAGGTAATCATTCAGATGATCGAGATGTGCCTGTATTTGAGGAGGTTTAGATTGAATACATAACAAGTGAAGAATATCCAGAATATTACAAGAAGAATAAAGATTCTAGATTTGCTGAATTTACTGATGAATTGATGAAAGAAACCGAGAAACTTGCTCATGAAAAGAGTAAGAGATTCATTGAAGAAGTATTTCCAGGGCATGATAAACCAAGCACAGAACAATCTGATAGTTTGAAGGAGTTATTGAAGGAGAAAGAGGCTAATCATCCTAAGACAGAGATTCAGGGAAGTTTTTACAAGTTACACAATGAGATATTCAAAGATAGAGCGTTGGGATGGAAGTTTGTGAAACAGTTGAAGTGTGTAGCTGTTAAATGGGAAAAAGGAATATTTTATTTTGAAAGATTCCATGATCTGAAGACACTTCCATACTGGGCGATTCGAGATGTGTGTAGACACCAGTTGACTGGCTCTGTGAATGATCATGTTGCGTATTTTGCTGATCGTATGGCAAGAGAAAGCAGGACGAGATGGAATCTATTCACTCCTCAGTATCCTAAACGGATTGTTCATAAGAAAGAGATTGATGAGATAACCAGAATGCCCAAGGTGACGTTGAAGTACAAACCACCTAAAGTGTTGAAACACATTCCTTTAATGCAGATCCCTCAACACTTTTCTAAGGATTTCATTTGGTGGTACTATGACTGGAAAACTGCAGAGGCTGTGATTGTGTTGAAAGATGGTGTGAAAGATTTCAAGAAGATACACATATTTGATCCTATGTGGTTGATTAACTGCTCACATGAAGATATTATTATGTTGTATTATAATCCGATTTATAGTGAGGTAAAGGATTGTGATCAAGCAAGCAAATATCAACGTGTGGTATTCCTGTGCTTTGCTCATGATATAAATGTTGGATGTGATTATGACAAGAAGCTTGATAAGTTTGTGAAGGTTCAAGATGTTCCTGAAGTCAAGAAGAAGAAACCTAAACAAGCTTATGAACCGGTGATGACCAAAGAACAAAAGAAGCAATTGCTCATAAAGCTGATGAACAAAAGGATGGATGAAGAACGTCGACTCAAACAATCCAAGCAATAGTCGAGGGGGAGTTTGTAGATGCATTTTGTGCGACTAGTGCTTTGGATTATACTTAACACATGTTTTTGTTCATTATCGTTTGGTCGAAGGAGTCTCCAGATGGTCGAAGGAAGGTTGCTGGACGGTCGAAGGAAGACTTGAAGGTTCGAAGGAGAACAGGAGGTCGAAGGTAGATATAGATTTTAATGTATTGCTTGGTTCAACCAGTATGTTTGGTCGAACCTGCACATTCGACCATACTATATGGGCGAATGTGCAGGCCTATATAAGGTCAAGTTTATTTTTGAGATGTAAGTTTTGGTCATTTTGTTTTCCCTCCAGTTTGTGTTCTCCCTAGGGTTTTAAGTCAACTTTGTACACGTCTTTTATTGATTATAAACATCTTTTTAACGTGTAATTAAGTATGATTATGAATGAAATGAATGTTTTAATGACGATTTTCTGCGTTTTGTTGATATTATTATCATTTTCTAACTGATTCAAGGATTCCGCACTTGAATTAGTAGACATGTTTGATCAATACAATTGTTATTGTCAATTCGATCCTTCTACACAAAGTGGTTGAAAAACTCAACAAGAGTCAACTAAGAATTTGCCACTTGGCAAAAAAAATGATTCTCACTCTCAGATCTTGATGTTGTCCTCATTAGCCCAGACATAGGTTCATCCCGGTAAAAAGTAGGGATCCACATTGACCTCATATTAAACATGTCCGTCAACCAATTGTTCTCGTTTAGATTGTAGTCGACAATAAGTACACCCCACTCGAAATCAAATGTCTCCGGACTGATGGACTCTGTCCACACAATTGCACAAATTCTCCTTTTGAACTCATCAACACTACATAATGCACTACCTACCTAAAAACATAAAAAACATAGAAAACAAACGCACTGTGTTAGAAATTTGGACGCATTAACATGAAAATACATAAAACCTATCAAACGCACTTATATATAAGTTTGGACGCATTCACTGTATTGTAACCAACCAATCACTATTTAAATGCACTCATGTAATAACACAGACGCACTCTTTAATTAAGATCAAACATTCATACTGACCTTATCAGAAACCTTCTTCATGATATGCCACATACACAACCTGTGTCTGCTATTTTGAAAAATCAACTGGATTGCATTTTTCATAGCAGGATCTTGGTCAGTTACAACCACTTTTAGATGCTTTCCAAAACATTTGGAAAACGATTGTAACAACCATGTGTATGATTCACTAGTCTCGGATGACAACAATCCTGCACCAAGTGTGACATTCCGGCAGTGATTATCAATTCCGGTAAATGGTACAAACACCATCTTGTACCTGCAAAAAACACATTTAAAAAATGGCAGAAAAAAACTATAAACATATAATAGTTGGATATCAAGCTTAAAAATTAAAAACATACCTATTGGTGTTAAATGTTGCATCAAACGATATCACATCTCCAAATTCCATATAATTCCTCTTGCATAAAGCATCAGCCCAAAATAACCCTGTGAGCGCATTCTTTTGATCCACATAATACTCAAATAAAATGTGGTAGGAACTTCTTCTTATCCCTAAGCCTAGACATTATCATATATGCATCATACTCACCAATGAAGTTGTTTAAGCCACCTTAAAGTTCTTACAATCAGTAGCAGTTGCACCAACATTATCAAAACCTCCATACTTAGTCTTCATAATTTTAAAAGCTTTGACATGACCCATATTCAATGAAGACAGCGCGCATATCATCTCTTCTTGGGTATGTGTCAGCTTCTTATTCGCAGCTAGAAAATGAATGTCACTTTCATGTACAAAAGGATGATTATGAGCTTCCACAAAGCCATAAACCTTGAATGTCTTTCCATTCTCAGTAGTTAGCTTTATATGTGCCAGACATCCGGTCCGGATAGACGGCCTTTTCCTTGACTTAACATCTTTATTAGAACTCTCCGAACCTACTTTGAATGGCTTAAAACCCTCCTTGTAACATACAAAGTATTTGAGTCTTAAAACACCTCTTCGCACATCTGACGTACCCTTTCGAATAGAAAAAACCACTAACCTTTGCATATTTGGCATAAAACTCATGTGCATGCTCAATACTAGGAAACTCCATGTCTTTTATTGGTTTGAGTGAATCGGGTACATCAGGAATATATGTGTTACTAGCTTGGTCGTCAACAGCAACATCAGTAGCAACACCTTAAAAAACAAACGCAATAAAACTTCAAACGCACTTTGAAGATTGATAGTTTGAAATACTCAAACGCACTCGTGATTAACTTAAAACGCACTCTTATATGATCAATATCAAAATAGGTACATTTAAACGCACTTATTACCTAATTTAAACGCACTTATTAAATCAGATATTCAAAAAAAAATTAAATACCTTGAATACTTATGTATTCATTGATGAGGTTCAAGCTATGAATATCCACATCCTGGTTAGTATCTTCGATTAGGTCTGTATATACACAAAACATCATGTTTACGAATATCAAACATTAAAACACAGATTGAAAAAAATGAGTAAAAAACAGAGCATGATGATCTGAACCATGAAAAACAATATTATCAACATCTGCATTGGAATTCTCAACAGCAACACTCTGCTCATCAACCGACAGGTTTAAATCTGATAAACAAAATCAAAAATTAAACAAAAGTCTACTGAAAACTGATTTAATTAACTATGAACATACGTACTGAACATGATGAATTAATCGAATTAACTGTGATTGTGATGATCAAATTGTGATTGATTCATGATTTGATTGAATCGTAATGTGAGTGATTGTCTGGTGTTCTATAATTCAAATTCGAATTTGAAAAATCCTTTACGTATGTTATGAAATCGTTTACAAAAATAACGAACGTGATTATAGTAATCAGTTACGTATAATAAAAGTCTGAATTGTCCTTGGGTTTAACTGAGGTTAAGATTAATTAGAGTTTGGTTAGGTTAATTGTGGTTTGGTTAAGTTGACACATGGCATCACCTGGTGGCTTCTTATTCTCCTCACGTTAATAAATTTGTATTGTATACTTTCTCATCTGTTTTTAATTGTTAAGTACTATATTTACATAGTTTAAATAATGACGTTTTTTTTGCAGCATTTTGTAACATGTCAAAAGTTGCCTAAATTGTGTGTACAATGGGTCCTTTTGGCTACATGTAGAAATGGTCGGGGGCTAATCCTTTTGGTGTCTATTTTTTAATAAAATATAGGAAATTTATATTATAGCATGGGACATTGGACTCATTTTCTTATTAGTTGTTTTTTAGCTATGTAATCGGTTTGAACCATTGGAGAGATAACATGTAAAATTTAAGCGACCCATTTAAGTAAATGGATTAAGGATTGGTTCTTGATTTACTTATCACCGTATCCATATCTTTACAAAAACTATATTTTATGTAGAACACAAATATGGAAAACAATGGTGGAGGGTTTCATAAATTATTGAAAACGAGCCGCACTCTGAGGATCGTGATGACAATGATAACAACTTCGAAGGTGAAAAATCAGCTATCAATGAGCAAGACTTGAAAGATTTTGATTGAAGTAATGATACTGGACCATTGGGTGAAGTTCGTTAAGCCCCAACTAAATGATAAGTGTTCTATACTTAAGTTTAGTTATGATTAAAATATAGATATTATCAAAATGATGTAATGTGTGATATTGTGATAGTATGCTATATAGTTTGCAGTTGTCTGAATGCTTAAATATAACGCTTATTCATTCTAAATTAAACTTTTGCTTAAAATCAGGTAAGTTGGCAAAGTATTCTATTTGCTATTAGATCATAAGCTTTCATTTGAATTTAATTACGATAAAATGAAATTTTAATTTTGGCAATAACTGAGATTTATGTAGTGTGTTAATAGCTTGGTTTGTGATTTATAACTATAAGTTATGTGATATGTTACTTTGTTTCTATTTATTTTACTTAAACAGCTTATGATCTTTGTATTGTGTTTATAGCATTGAAAACCTTAAATTATTTCCTTACGTATATATTTCTAGTCTTATTTCCCAAATTATAAATTTAATACATTAACTTTGTTCCATTAATGTTACTAAAAAACATTGATCAGAAAACGGTTTGTGTAACGGGACAAGATTACAAGTTGTTAAAAAGGGGAAACGTGTAATAGAAGCTAAAAATCAGAAAACGGTTTGTGTAACGGGACAAGATTACAAGTTGTTAAAAAGGGGAAACGTGTAATAGAAGCTAAAAATCATTTCAAGAAGTAACATTGGAATTCGAACCTTTATCCTAAGAATTAGTCTATCCCCTTCTGATAAAAAAAATTCTTTTAAATTTAACAGAAGACAATTCTCACTTGCTTTGTCTTTTGCAATGACAATAAACAAGAATCAAGGACAATCCTTATCTAGAGTTGTTGGATCAGTATTGCTCTTTTGTATGAACTTGCTAGTGAACACTTAGGTGTTTAGCAAGTTCTTGATCAGTGATAGCACAGCGGAATGTTATGAGTTTAAAGCTACACTTATCAACAGGAGTTGTAACTCCCCCTGGATTGAAAAACTAATAAATGATAAGTATTTATTGAGAATCTAAGTATTGAATGAGAATGAAACACTTAGACAGATTCTCAATAAATATGAAATGGAAATAACAATAATATGTGTTGAAGGATTTCTGTATTAAAATCAATGTCTAAAACAGAGGGATGAACCCTTCTATTTATAGACTTTACAAATACATGAACCTTGCCAAAAAGCAAGTTCAGAAACAAGTTGCAGCATTGGAACTTGTACATAAAGCAAAAGTAATACTAAAGTAATAACTACTGATGCAAAAAGGCGGTGGAAAAGATCTTTACATAAGTGCTGATGAATGACAAACTACTGATGAGTAGTTTGTCTTCAGTAGTTCTTCAGTAAAAGTGTCTGGTTTGAACTTCAGAACTTCTGATGATTTTTCTTCTTCAGCACTTGTGGAATCTCTTCTTCAGCAGTTTGATCTTCCTTCTTCAGCAGTTCTATACTTAGAATATTTTGACAGAAGTGAATTAGACTAAGGTTTGCAAAAGTGGTTTCACCAATCCTTTTTGTCCTAACAAGAGTTGAGTTGTTGAAGCATCCTGTTTTTTCAAATGGCCAATTGTATATTGCGCTATCAAAAGTCAAGAGTCGAGACGGACTGAAGATGTTAATATTAGACAAAGACGAAAGCCTTACGAACAAAACAACAAATGTTGTGTACAAATAATGACGTTTTTTGGCAGCATTTTGTAACATGTCAAAAGTTGCCTAAATTGTGTGTACAATGGGTCCTTTTGGCTACATGTAGAAATGGTCGGGGGCTAATCCTTTTGGTGTCTATTTTTTAATAAAATATAGGAAATTTATATTATAGCATGGGACATTGGACTCATTTTCTTATTAGTTGTTTTTTAGCTATGTAATCGGTTTGAACCATTGGAGAGATAACATGTAAAATTTAAGCGACCCATTTAAGTAAATGGATTAAGGATTGGTTCTTGATTTACTTATCACCGTATCCATATCTTTACAAAAACTATATTTTATGTAGAACACAAATATGGAAAACAATGGTGGAGGGTTTCATAAATTATTGAAAACGAGCCGCACTCTGAGGATCGTGATGACAATGATAACAACTTCGAAGGTGAAAAATCAGCTATCAATGAGCAAGACTTGAAAGATTTTGATTGAAGTAATGATACTGGACCATTGGGTGAAGTTCGTTAAGCCCCAACTAAATGATAAGTGTTCTATACTTAAGTTTAGTTATGATTAAAATATAGATATTATCAAAATGATGTAATGTGTGATATTGTGATAGTATGCTATATAGTTTGCAGTTGTCTGAATGCTTAAATATAACGCTTATTCATTCTAAATTAAACTTTTGCTTAAAATCAGGTAAGTTGGCAAAGTATTCTATTTGCTATTAGATCATAAGCTTTCATTTGAATTTAATTACGATAAAATGAAATTTTAATTTTGGCAATAACTGAGATTTATGTAGTGTGTTAATAGCTTGGTTTGTGATTTATAACTATAAGTTATGTGATATGTTACTTTGTTTCTATTTATTTTACTTAAACAGCTTATGATCTTTGTATTGTGTTTATAGCATTGAAAACCTTAAATTATTTCCTTACGTATATATTTCTAGTCTTATTTCCCAAATTATAAATTTAATACATTAACTTTGTTCCATTAATGTTACTAAAAAACATTGATCAGAAAACGGTTTGTGTAACGGGACAAGATTACAAGTTGTTAAAAAGGGGAAACGTGTAATAGAAGCTAAAAATCAGAAAACGGTTTGTGTAACGGGACAAGATTACAAGTTGTTAAAAAGGGGAAACGTGTAATAGAAGCTAAAAATCATTTCAAGAAGTAACATTGGAATTCGAACCTTTATCCTAAGAATTAGTCTATCCCCTTCTGATAAAAAAAATTCTTTTAAATTTAACAGAAGACAATTCTCACTTGCTTTGTCTTTTGCAATGACAATAAACAAGAATCAAGGACAATCCTTATCTAGAGTTGTTGGATCAGTATTGCTCTTTTGTATGAACTTGCTAGTGAACACTTAGGTGTTTAGCAAGTTCTTGATCAGTGATAGCACAGCGGAATGTTATGAGTTTAAAGCTACACTTATCAACAGGAGTTGTAACTCCCCCTGGATTGAAAAACTAATAAATGATAAGTATTTATTGAGAATCTAAGTATTGAATGAGAATGAAACACTTAGACAGATTCTCAATAAATATGAAATGGAAATAACAATAATATGTGTTGAAGGATTTCTGTATTAAAATCAATGTCTAAAACAGAGGGATGAACCCTTCTATTTATAGACTTTACAAATACATGAACCTTGCCAAAAAGCAAGTTCAGAAACAAGTTGCAGCATTGGAACTTGTACATAAAGCAAAAGTAATACTAAAGTAATAAACTACTGATGCAAAAAGGCGGTGGAAAAGATCTTTACATAAGTGCTGATGAATGACAAACTACTGATGAGTAGTTTGTCTTCAGTAGTTCTTCAGTAAAAGTGTCTGGTTTGAACTTCAGAACTTCTGATGATTTTTCTTCTTCAGCACTTGTGGAATCTCTTCTTCAGCAGTTTGATCTTCCTTCTTCAGCAGTTCTATACTTAGAATATTTTGACAGAAGTGAATTAGACTAAGGTTTGCAAAAGTGGTTTCACCAATCCTTTTTGTCCTAACAAGAGTTGAGTTGTTGAAGCATCCTGTTTTTTCAAATGGCCAATTGTATATTGCGCTATCAAAAGTCAAGAGTCGAGACGGACTGAAGATGTTAATATTAGACAAAGACGAAAGCCTTACGAACAAAACAACAAATGTTGTGTACAAATAAATATTTGGAGCTTTATGAATAACCTTATAAGATTTTAAATTATCTGTTTTTTTATGTAAGGTTTTTAATGTTGCTTTAAAAGTTTGAACGGTGTAATTTGTTTTTATTATTAATTTCTATGTTTTGGAAAACTATTTTTAGTCACATTAAATGTTCATGTCCATTGACTTCCATTAGAATAAATTCGGTATTATTTATTTGATTCCAGTCTTTGTTTATATTTTTTGTCAAATCAAACTTTACTTAGTTGATATATCCCCCATTGCGTTACATTAAAAGCCTTATATGATATTTTGCATTTAACAACAAAATCCATACCAATTGAACCACCAAACATTTAGTAAGCAAAGCAACTTGCATACTACAATTGATTCCAGTCTTTGTTTATAATTTTTGTCAAATCGAACTTTACTTAGTCGATATATCCATCACATGGGCAGTTGTATGTTGCGCCATCAAGGGTCAAAAGTCGAGATGGACTGAAGATACTAATACTAGATCAAGATGGCAACCTTACGAACAAAACATCAAACGTTGTGTATAAAGAAATATTTGTAGCTTTATGAATAACTTTATAAGATTTTGATTTCTCTGTTTTTTGTTTTAGGTTTATGAATGTTGATTTAAAATTTCGAATAGTGATTTTTTTTATTATTATTTTCAATGTTATGATAACTATATTTAGTCACTTTAAATGTTCATGTTGATAATAAATCCATTAGAATAAATACAATATTATTCATTTTATTCAATTCTTTGTTTATATTTTTTGTCAAATTAAACTTTACTTAGTCGATATATCCATCATTTCGTTACATTAAACTGTTAGATGATATTTTGCATTTAACATCAAAATTCATACATATTGAATTATCAAACATTTAATAACCAAAACAACTTGCATAATACAATTCTTATTTTCCTACTTTTTTTCATTTTACTTTCGGGTAAACCATGGGTCCCCACGGGACTCTAACCTAGTTATTGACTAAAATTGTGTAACGCTGACCAAAAGCTTTATTTTATTGGTATTAAATAATATAGATGCGTATTTGTATGTATGTGCGTATTTTAATGTATATTTTCATGAGTATATATGTGTTATGTACATGTGTATGTGTGGTAATGCATACAAAAATGCATATACACACACACACGTACATATAGACACATAGTTACGGAATAACAAAAGCTTGTATTAAGCAACGAGCACACACGTATATATGTGCATAATACGTATAATTTGGTAAATTAAAAGTATTAAATGTATGATCAAGGTGTACAAAAGATAAGATGAAAAAAACGACGTTTAAAGCTCGAAAAATAAAAAAATGATATATGTTGTCGGTAAATGGTCGGTAATTACCGACCACTTTCCGACAAAAATCACATTTCATTGGAAATTTATAGGTAATTACCGACCATTTTCCGACAAAGATCACATTTCGTCGGAAATTCGTCGGTAATTACCAACCATTTTCCGACCAAAAGCTTTATTTTATTGGTATTAAATAATATAGATGCGTATTTGTATGCATGTGCGTATTTTAATGTATGTGTTTATATATCATACTTTTGGAATAATTTTATTCATAGATGATGTTATTTATGGAGTTTCAGAAGTCAACGGGTCACTAAAACAAAATAAACTGTAACCGAATGAATTAACGTGTGTTCCGAATGCACTCGTTGGAGTATGTAAATGATATTTTAATTGCGCGATTTAGTTTTATTTTTAAACCCAGACATTTCCGACTCATTTTCTTGTTTAAATACCAATTTGAAATATAAATCGAGAAGCGAGACGTATAACAGGTTCGAATACGCGGTATCCTCCACTTAACCTAACCCTGCCTATAAAAGCATCTTATTCTCTTTCCCCTTCATTTTGTGGCAGCCAACCAAACTACCAAACCCTAGACCTCTTTCTCTCTCAGTTTCCTTCTCTCTCTCCTTCTCGATCTCTCTCCATTCCTCTCTAAAACCAGCGTCCGACCACCACCCCTGGTGATTGGAGCCGATGGAGCCGGTTATTGGTCCGATGGTCGTGATTTCAAGGCAGAAAGGGGGCGGCGGCTGGAAGTATCGTGGGAGGGAGGGTTTTTGGGGTTATGGTTGTTGGGTTTTGGGATAGCAGCGGCGGAGATGGTAGTACCCGGTTGTTAGTATCGACGGGTTTTGGTGTAGTCCTTTTTATATTGGTGTGTTGCTGAATAACGTGGGTTGGTTGTTTGTGTTTAAAGATGCGAGTTAGTCGGAAAATCTAGTTAGAAACTAGTCGGAAGTTAGTCGGAAAATCTGCCTTGCTTTTTAGTCGGAAATTTGTAGGAAACTTTGTCGGAACTTTGTCGGAATTTTGTCGGAAAATATTACCGACTAGATTTTTCAGACAAAAGACACTTTGTCGGAAATTGGTCGGAAACGCCGTTTTCCGACCAAAAGCTTGGTCGGAAACAGGTCAGTTTTCTAGTAGTGTTCCTGGTGTTAATGAAACTAGCAGGAACCCGCACGTTGCGGCGGGGCTGCACGGTATTTGGTTGTTGCGTTTGGTCAATCGCCTCATTAGTGTTGTACATTATACAAACTTAAGGTTGGAAGCAACAAATAGTCATAATTATAAGGTAAAGCATACAAGAATAAATGTCCATTCACATAACAACTTTTTTCACTCAATTAATTCAAAGAATCGACTATATCAAATAGTGATTGATGACAAGAAAACATAAAAAGTAGAAGTAATTTATGGAAAATGAATAGATGCGTAACATCATCCCCATTCCCCAACCAAGTAGCCAACATATACTCTCATAAGCGAACATGAATAAGAGACAATAGGTAATTCAAGACGCTAAATGGAAGATAAAACAAAGAAACAAAACAACAAGTGAAAAAAGGGGAAAATAGTCATTAGACATCTAAATAGAGAAATATTTAAAAGCTAACAAACTATGTAAGAAATGTTGTTATGTGTAATAAAAAACGCTAAACTCAATGTCATGTGTTTCTTAATAAAAGTTCTCCACTTTATCGATAAAAAAGACATCCAGCACGAGTCAATAGTTAGGAAACGCTAATTGCATAAAAATCTTCGACTAAATAAAACTATAAACTATTAATTTTGATTTAAGGTAATGAACATTCAAAAATTTCGGTGTAAGGTAATCAGACCGAGACACCAAGTTATCCGGTAAAAAAGATGATGTAGCTGTTAAAGCGCCTGTAAATTTTGATAATGATGACCTTTTTTTCACACATTGCTCCGGGAAACAGGTCACATTAGAATATTACCTTAAACATCAATATTTAGAGGTTGATGGTCATTTTTCCAGGGTAAAAAAAAACTAGTTTACATGCAAATACAAAGATGACGTTATGCAATTTCGCTTTTTAACAAAAATTGGTTTACAATCCCCTTTACAAGATTGCAACTTATGAGAGTAAACATGACATTTACCATCAAAAGAAACGCACTGCATCCAACAATTTTGAACCTATAAATGAACCATGGTTCAGTTCCTGTAACGATTGCAAGGGCGGCCCAATTATTTTGGTGGCTCCAGCATCTCATAAATCCAATTTATTTTTATGGCATTCAATGTAAGTTATAAAGTAACACCTTTAGGTTTGTAATGGAACACTAATATTTATAAAATGAACAGATAAAATCAAAAACTTAGGAAACTATGTATCTAATCACCAAGAATGAACTAAATCTAAAAAAAAACTAAATATACTATCAATCATTACAAACTTACACTATTGCTCCACTTAAGTACCAACTTTATCTCCAAAAATCATTGATAAAAGATGTGTTTCAGCACCTGCAATATCAGGAATGATGGAATTGTAGCTTGAACCTTTACCCGATCCTGAATCCGTCAATGAAATTGTAAAGAACTTCGATATCATTTTCAAAGATGATAGAAAGAACATCCTACTATCGTATGGCACCAGAAGACAACGAGTGCGGAAAACGAAAGACAGTGATGATGTGCTTCACATTAATCCGCAGTATAAAGAACGACCAAAGACATGTTAACAGAAATTTTAACCCTTGAAACTTGTTACCTGGATCTTTAGCAATAAATCTCAAGACGCGGTTGACGAAGGTGATGATAGTGATCAGATCAATAACTAGCGTCTTAAAAAAACCCAAGAGACGCGTGGTTAACATTTAAAATTCGTTTTAAGAAGCGTCAGTTTCTCAATTACCTAAGTCGTACCATTGTTTTAGTAATAACAGTACCCAGATTCAAGTGAAGAACAATAACAACTACACATCCAAATTTAAGCTTTTTACAGAGCTTTTAAGTGTTCTAAGAGTTGTAGAAGGCAAACTTTTCTAGACAAGGTTCCTGCAAAATGAACGCACAACATGAAAGATTGCATTTTTTTTTTGTTACAAAAAAAAAATGCTTCTCATAATTACTAACTTACTGTATCCTCCCGTTGAAATTTTAAGGCAATAACATGGCAAATATTATTGAATTCTTCTACATTAATCTACATGTAAACGATTAGAATAGACTGAAACACTAACCAAGAATTATCTTTTAGGATATAAATTAATAAAATACCTTATAATCACTATTCTTATCCAATGCATTATTTATCAACTTAAAATCTTCTCATGATATTGTTGGCATTCTTTTAGAATAGAATGTGCTTTTTAGTTTTCCATAATAAGTACTATAAAACAAGGGTTCAACAGTAAATCACAAAGGTCGTTATCAAACAACCTGATACATTAATGATTAAACAAACAAACAATCAATCAATTCCAAAATAAAACAACCCGAACCTGTAAAGGCACCGTAGACCGCATCATATACCATATACCTACAGTTCCATTGCTCTCGATCATAATGCTCTAACCTCAATAATCTAAATAGAACTTTATTTAAAAAACACAGAATTTCAATTTGGGGTTTTCAAATTCAAGAACAGCCCATATAGAAAGCAATAATGATAATCAATAGGACTACGCCGTTACTAAGGCTTAAAAGTATGCTTGAATTGTAAATGGAAGGACAAAATAAATGATACATTTAAACGGTAAGGGTTGAAGGGATATCGAAACAGTCCCTGCAGTGATGGACAGTTGATGGAAAGGAGGTGAATCATTGTTTCTGCAAGGGAGGCAATGTAAAGAAGGTGAACCGCTTGCAATTAAGAAATTCAATTAGCTTCTTTAAATATTACCCATAAGATAGTATTGATATCAAAAACAAAATTAAAGAAAAGAGATTATAAATTAAATTTGACTTAAATTAAATTTGTCTTTTTAGTTGAATGAAATTACAAATTTGCTCATGTAAATGAATATAAATTACATTATATAGTAGTATAGATAACGATACTAACATTCAATTGCAGAAGGTGAAGGAAGGGAGGGGTAGTAAGGAAATGAATTTTTAAGTTTTAACTAAAATTCAAAGATAAAATTACAATAATAATAAGTCTATTGAAATCTTAAATTAGTGGTAAATTCCCTGATTTGTACGCTCAGTCGGTTAACAAGGCGGCTTCTGTTTCTAATAATTACTCGTGGGGACTGTTGGGTATTCAATGGGGTTGGGCGTGGAAAGGAGGCAGATTACGGACTAACTTTCTGCAGGATTTTGAGGAATTACGAGCCCTTCTGCAGCAGATCCAAATTCATCAGAAACTGGATGTCTGGACCTGGGAGAACACGGAAGGAACTGGTTTTTCGACTAGAGATCTTCGTTGGAATATTATTGTGGCGTCGGTGGAGGTTGAAACGCAGCAGCCGTATTTGTGGAACACTTAGGCGCATATGAAGACAATTGTTTTTCTTTGGAGAGCATTGATGGGACGAGTTGCAGCTAAGAAGGAGCTTCAGAAAAGGGGCATTTAGGCTGCTAACAATGTCTACGATCAATGCGGATGTCGTGTGGAAGATGTGGATCACTTGTTTATCAGGTGCTTGTTTTCTAAAAGTATATGGTGGCAAATTTTTGTTTGGTTGAGGATTCCATGGCCACCGGATCTTAGCACGTTATAGGATGTTTTTGCCACTTTAAAGGAGAGTCCTGGCTATAAGAGGTGGACGAAATTGGTTTATACGATTGCTATTGCTTCGGTCTGTCGTATTTTGGATGGTGAGGAATCAAAAAGTGTTTGAAAACAAATTCGTTCCTGTGATTAATTTAGCGGAGTCCATGAAAGAAGATGTTTACTTATGGATCGAAAATAGGAGCAATTTGAAACATATTTCTTGGGAAAATTGGGCGGCCTTTGACGTTTTGGAGATTTTGTAATTATTAGTTCTTTGGGGTGTTGTTTTGTTTGTATTTGGAGTTGTTGTAGTGTTTTCCAACCGCTTGCTGGAAAAGAAAAGAGTGAATTGCTTGGTTGGTCCCTGTGATCTCCAGATCTCGCACGCTTGATCCTGGGGGTTTTAAAATTACATAGTTGCTCCCGATGGTTTGAAATATGTTCATGAGTGGACCTGATGGTCGCATTTTCATAACATGAATTGTCCTTACTGGCTAACGTCGTTAAATTTTCCAGTTAAGTTGTGTATGATGACCAATTTACCCTCACCACCATTTATATAACCTAAACAATTATTTTATAAGACCACCATCACTACCACTATCACCACCGGTGATCTTCACCATCTCCGGCAAAATTGGGCGGAACTGGATGAATGCAACAACACCGCCCGTCCCCACCCCCTTTTCTGCACCACCGTCCCCTTCCCCCTTTCAGCCAACGAGAGTTAATAGGAGTTCACGGGAGAGGGTGGATGTGCCAGAAATTATTGATGCCTGAGCATACGGACTCATCTAGACCCAGTTGGATTTTCGAACATGAATGTAGGTGGAATTTTGATTAAAGACTTTATTGTTTCTTTGGATCCCTCTGTTATTATTCATCATTTTTCCGATCTCGAACCAAAATATTCCAGAACCCCGAATTTTGATGTTGTGATGCTTTAATACCATCCAGGTTTGTTTGCTGCTCGGTTCTTCATTAAGTTAAGAAAGAGTGATGTTGTAATGCTTTAATTTTGAACCAAAAATTGATTTGGTTGTTCATGAAGCTAGCTATGTTAGATCAACAAATGGGTGATATTATATTTGGCGAGGTGTGGCAGTAGGAAGGGTGGAAGTATACGGTGGTGAGGTGAACAGTGATGACGGGATGAGAGGTGTGGAGTAGGAGATGATGGTGTTTGGTGGTGTGGGATGGTAGGTGGATGGTAGTGATGGTGGTGGTAGGGGTGTCCATCGGTTCGGTTTATGGTTTATTTGGTTTATATTCGGTTCGGTTTATTTGGTTTTCAAAATTTTGTACCCCAAACCAAAAACCGAACCAAACCAAATTAGGAATATGTAAACTGAACCAAATTCAACCAAATTCAACCGAAGTTTTTTTTTTCTCTAACTTATATACGTTTGTGTTCCAAAATCCGAATAGAAAGCTAGCAACTAATATAAATCAAAAAATCAAACCTCGCAATATATTGTAAAACAAAGTTTAAAAGCAAAATAAAACAAACAAATCTGGAAAATAGTCTTACATACAAACACAAACATCATAGAAATATTTGGGCTTTATTTCGGGTTGGGCTTACATTTAATACTTGAGCTTATATATTATATATGGCTTATTGAATATTTTTATTTGTATTTAATAATTAATTAGTTTACCGGTTTATTCGGTTACCAAATTAAAAAAAAAATGTAGAACCAAAAACTAAACCAAACACCAAATTCATTGCTTGGATCGGTTTTTTTCGGTTACGGTTCGATTTACGGTTTTTATTTGGTTTTCTGTTTTTCTGAACACCCCTAGGTGGTGGTGGTGGTGTGGGTAGATTTATTATTGTTTTATTGATTGAGGGTAGATTTGTCATTTTACATGAACTTAACTGAAATTTATAACGGCATTAATTGGTAAGGACCACTATAGTTACAAATTCTAAATAATGGGAGCACACGAGTACAAGTTGGAAACCTTTAGGATCAAGTATGTAAATATTGAAGTATAGGGATCAAACGTGTGAGATCTGGAAAGCACAGGGACCAACCAAGCAATTCACTAAAAAAAGAAAGAAAAAAAAAAGTATTTAGGAATCATACACAGTGGCGGATTCAGAATTTTCTCTTACGGGGGGCACAAATTGGTCTAGTCAATAAAATCGGGTGAAAATGGTTCGAGTAAAACCAATTCATACCATATATATATAGGTAAAGGTTCGGGTACAAATTTCATATTTCGTGAGAAGTGTGACAAAAATTAAGAATTGAAACGTAGACATTATGTTTCAGATTTAGGCATGATGTTTTACGTTGTTTTGCTAGAAAAACACCAAACAAAACAATTTAAAACACAACGTGATATATTAAAGACATAAAATTTTAAAAACAACTAAAACCCACAGCTAAAACAAAATAATTTAGGGTAAATTAATTAAGCTCAAAATTAAAAAGAAATCATAATTAAAACGTTTTAATATATCATAATCAATGTCTGAGTAAAACCAATTAAAACCCACAGCTAAGATCCTGATCATGTGGCCTAGTGGTAAAAGGGCTGGTTCTCTCTTTGGGGGAGTCGGGTTCAATTCCCACAGGAGGCATGTGATGGATACCCCCACCCTTGTGGTGGGGTAGGTGGTTGGGAAGTGATGGAGAGACCCTTGACCCTTGTGGTCATGGGTTCGACTCCTGATCCCTCCAGGTTTTACCGGTTCACTACCGTCGTGCCTTTGGGCGGGTTTGTGGGCCGGGTTTTCCCTGGAACTGGAGACGGGTGGGCCGAAGGGCTCTGTCCGTACGGACTAGAGGCCGTCTGGGGCCCCTTTCGGCCATTGGGGGCCGCGTACAGAGTACCCGGCAATACTTTAGTTGATCGTTCAAAAAAAAAAAAAACCACAGCTAAGGTGTTTTGCCGTTCAAAAAAAAGAATGAAAAGAAATGTCAGACATTGATTATATCACCATTTAGTAGCCTTTCTTTTCTTACAATTTACTTGATATGGCTAATTACAAAATACCTCTTACTTACTTGTATTTACCATGTTACCCATCATCTTCCTCGCCTCACATAACCCTTGCCTGATCTGAAACTCTAACAAAGTTTAAAAAAATTCTGATGATCTCCTTTCAACTTTTGCTACAATCCCTCGTAGACCAATAATCTTATGGGTCAAAATATACAGATTAGAAAAACGGATCTACTTGTTAAGACGACTTGACTGGACCTACGGTGGGTACATGCCCACCCTTCTAAAAGGGTAGATCCGCCCCTGATCATACATCCTCTAGTTAGGATTCATATGCCCTGGCCCACATCATACACCAATAGAAAGATGCCACATACCAAGAATGTGATGTTACGGGGCGTAAGAAATCTAAAGAAAAAAAAAGGTGGTAAATGAGCGATGTAGCATGGTGAAATAATGAGTTTGGATTGGAGACCACGCAAATGCAATAGGTGAGTGATTTCCTTGGCTTGGTTCCCAAGGCCAAATGAAATGGAATGGAATGGAATCCTAGTCCTTCCTATAATTAAGGTGACCGCCTCATTCCTCCAACTCATCATATCACACATATCATCTGTAGCCTAACCTAACAAAATTTCCCTTCCCTTTGTTTGTCCGTACCATCTTCATCTTCATCTCCCTTTCTTCTTCTTCATTACATTTCTCCTTCAGAAGAACCCCCCCTACATCCTCCCTCTATTCCATCAGGTATACTTACTTATAATCATTCTTTCTTTTCTCTCTCTCTCTCTCTCTCTCTCAAACTAGGGTTTTCATTTATTATTATTATTATTATTATTATTATTATTATTATTATTATTATGCCTCCTTTTCATCTAATCTAATCTAATCTAGGATGAAATATACCATTAGGGTCTAATGGTAGCAACCAAATCGTAATATTGTTTGTAGGTACCAACCAAGTCCTTTGATTAGATTTCTCTCTCATTCATCAACAACTACCATTTCTTCTACTTCACAACTGCCTCCTCCTCCTGAATCCTCCGATCAGGTAAATCTATTATGCCTCCCTCCCTCCTCCTCATCATCATCTAGGTTAGGATCAAATCAATTTTAATTGTAATTTTATTTTATTTTGGTAATTAGGGTTTGTTTAATTGTATGTATGTATGTATGTATGTAGGTGGACATGAGCTCTAACCCTCGTATTGATAGAAGAGATAATCGCCCCCGTCGTCAACAATGGATCCCCAGACCACCTTCTGCTACTAACCCCGATGCCCAACCTCCTACTACTACTACTACTACACCATCCCATTCCCATTCCCATTCACATAATATTAATACTAATAATAATGCCCTTATTGATCTACACTCGCATTCCCACAATAACCCCCATAACAACATTGGCGTTATTGATTTAAGATCAGGTTCCCACTCCCATCCCCATAACAATCATGGACATATTGGGGTACAAAGGAGGCATAATAATGGTCGAGGGCCTGTTCGAGATAGACGAAAAGACCCTCCTCGGCCTTCGAATACTACTTTAAGCAATACAGGTCCAGCTGCTTTACCTCAGCTTGTTCAAGAAATTCAAGATAAGCTTTTGAAAGGGACAATCGAGTGTATGATATGTTACGATATGGTGAAGCGATCTGCCCCAGTTTGGTCTTGCTCCAGCTGTTATTCCATATTTCATTTGCATTGTATTAAAAAGTGGGCTAGGGCCCCTACTTCTATTGATTTGTCTGCTGAGAAGAATCAGGGGTTTAATTGGCGATGTCCGGGGTGTCAATCTGTGCAGCTTATGTCATCCAAGGACATTCGGTATTCTTGTTTTTGTGGGAAGAGGCCTGATCCTCCTTCAGATCCGTATCTCACGCCGCATTCGTGTGGGGAACCTTGTGGAAGACCGCTTGAGAAGGAGATTGCTGGTTCAGGGTCCGGTTCTGGTTCTGGTTCTGGTTCTAGAGATAGGGATGATCTCTGTCCCCATCGTTGTGTTCTTCAATGCCACCCTGGACCATGTCCGCCTTGTAAGGCTTTTGCTCCGCCAAGAGTATGTCCTTGCGGAAAGCAAGTCTTAACTTTAAGATGCTCTGATCAGAAATCGCTTCTTACCTGTGGCCAGCAGTGTGGTAAGCCTCTTAATTGTTTACGTCATAAGTGTGAGAAGACATGCCATGTGGGTCCGTGTGATTCTTGCGAGATTCTCATCGATGCCTCCTGTTTCTGTAATAAAAAGACAGAGGTGGTTGTTTGTGGTGAGATGTCCGTGAAAGGACAAGTAAATGTAGAGGAAGGCGGTATCTTTTCTTGCAGTTTGTCTTGTGGAAAACTGCTTGCTTGTGGAAACCATGTCTGCAAAGACACATGTCATCCTGGTGTTTGCGGTGACTGTGATTTGTTGCCGGGAAGGGTTACGTCATGCTATTGTGGCAAATCGTCTTTACAGGAGGAGCGGCATAGTTGTTTGGATCCAATACCGATCTGCTCACAGATATGTGGCAAAACCCTCCCGTGTGGGTTACATGGCTGTAAAGATACATGCCATCCGGGAGCCTGCCCACCATGTCGGGTGATGGTAACTCAAAAATGCCGTTGTGGGTCAACCTCACGTTCGGTGGAATGTTTCAACACCACCATGGGAAGAGACACATTCACATGTGACAAACCTTGTGGGCGTAAGAAGAGTTGTGGTAGACACCGTTGCAATGACAAGTGCTGCCCTCTTTCTAATTCAAACAATGCTGCTGCTACGCAGGGTATGGACCCGCATTTGTGTTCCAAACCTTGCGAGAAGAAGCTAAGGTGTGGGCAGCATGACTGCGAATCATTGTGTCACAGTGGCCACTGCCCGCCTTGCCCTGAGAGAATCTTCACTGACCTGACCTGTGCTTGTGGAAGATCTTCCATTCCGCCACCACTACCTTGTGGTACGCCGCCTCCTTCTTGTCAATACCCATGTTCGGTTCCTCAACCATGTGGTCACGTTTCATCTCACAGCTGCCACTTCGGGGATTGTCCACCTTGTTCGGTTCCTATACCAAAGGAATGCATCGGGGGACATGTTGTTCTCAGAAACATACCATGTGGTTCAAAAGATATCAGATGTAATAAACTTTGCGGAAAAACAAGACAGTGTGGAATGCATGCATGTCTAAGGACTTGCCACCCAGCTCCATGTGATTCCACGAATGGTGGTGGGTCCACTTCTGGTAAGGCTTCATGTGGTCAGACATGCGGTGCACCACGTAGAGATTGTAGACACACATGCACTTCTCTTTGTCACCCTTATGGCGCATGTCCGGATGTAAGGTGTGAGTTCCCTGTCACGATAGCATGTGGCTGTGGTAGAATAACTGCAACTGTTCCTTGTGACGCTGGCGGCAACAATAGTGCTGACTCTGTTCTTGAAACATCTGCAATTCAGAAACTGCCAGCGCCACTTCAAGCGGTTGAATCAAATGGCAAGAAGATCCCACTTGGACAGAGGAAGCTCATGTGTGATGATGAATGCATGAAAATGGAGCGTAAAAAAGTTCTTGCGGATGCTTTTGGTGTGACCAACTCAAATTTAGAGGCACTCCATTTTGGTGAGAATCCTGCAGTTTCCGATGTGTTGGGGGACTTATTCAGACGTGATTCAAAGTGGGTTTTGGCAGTGGAAGAGAGATGTAAGATGTTGGTTCTTGGTGGTGGTGGTAGGGGTAGAGGTGGTGTGAAGGTGCATGTGTTTTGTCCGATGTTGAAAGAGAAAAGAGACGCAGTGAGGTTAATTGCTGAGAGGTGGAAACTGTCAATAAGCGCTGCGGGTTGGGAGCCGAAACGGTTTATTGTCATTCATGTCACTCCAAAATCCAAGGCACCTAGTCGGGTTATTGGCGCGAAAGGGTTGCATCCGCATCCACCAAGTTTTGATCCTCTGGTCGACATGGATCCGAGGCTAGTGGTGGCTTTGTTTGATCTGCCAAGTGATGCAGATGTAAGTGCTTTGGTATTGAGGTTTGGTGGGGAATGCGAACTCGTGTGGTTGAACGACAAAAACGCATTGGCGGTGTTCAGTGATCGGCTAGAGCTGCAACTGCTATGAGGCGGTTGGATAATGGGTCTGTCTATTATGGGGCCGCTGTAGTAAACAGTGGCACAACATCATCATCGTCAGCATCATCAACCTTATCATCATCTGGCAATGCTTGGGCTTCCTCAGCAGTAGCAAATCCATGGAAAAAGGCTGTTGTGCAGGAGAGTTCATGGAGTGGTGTTGCAGACCCAGAAACAACGACGACACCATGGATGGTAAATGAAGGTCCGGTAATCACTGCTGCAGCTGCTGCAAACAGATGGAGCATCCTGGAGTCAGATCATGAATCTGGTTCATCATCGGCAACAAGTTCTGCTGTACCAAAGCAGGATGATGTTGTAGAGGACTGGGAAAAGGCTTATGAGTAGAGTAATTCATGGCAGTCTTATCGGTTATATGGTCTGGGAAAAGGCTTATGAGCCAGGGTGGTTTTTATAGTAGTTTGTTTTGATTCATATGTTTTTCTTTGTTAATGCTCTCTGCTAAATTGGGAACATTTGGCCAATGGTGATGCTTTGGGTATATATGGGCTGCAAATTTAGAACCCTCGGTTATTTTCAACTTATTACCTGCTTGCTTGTATGATGTTCAAGACAAGACAGTTTTATCAGTATTATATTAATATTAATTAATATATTTGGTTTTTATTTGAATTCTTTTTTATGGTGGTGGTGGTGGTATACCGTCACTACAACGATACCGTGGACAATTTGTTTGCTCAACTTGTATACTGTTGCATCAAGTCCCGCAAACATATGATCGATCCATCCTGCACCACTTGCCGATTCAAAAAGCCACACCCAGTAAACTCTGTGAAATTACATAGCCCACAAACTTGAGAGAGGCTGTGTTGTGATGGTTTAAGACTTACTATTGGATTTGGGTAAAAGCAACCACACTTCTTTTTTTTTTTTTTTTTTTAATTTTGTTGGGTAGAGCGTACATTTGATTTTGGACTTTTGGGTCTCCATATAAAGAATAAGAATTGCATTATGTACCAGACACAGATTTTCCAAACAAAAATTATAAAAATGCTTTTATATGATGATAAATTACAACAAAGATATATTTAACTTTGTTTCCAAACAAAACACCCGTCAAGGGTGAGTCGTCACGATTTTGTTTTGTTTTTTTATCAAGCACGTCAATGGTTTTTCTTCGATTTAGGTGTATTACTAATAATCAAATATGTAATGTGAGGTACCTGTACTAACAAAATTTTGGCCTAACAACCTTGCAACAGCACACGCGGCTAATTAAGTTAGTTTACATTTTGACGTAATGTTTTTCTCGGTAATGAGTCAGGTCATACATAATATGTTTCCGTGCTTATTTTTATGTGTAGGTCCACGTTTTGACGTAAATTTTGTTCGAAAACGAGTCAGGTCAAATATTGAACGACATAATTCGAGTTACTTTAAGTTTCGACGCCGCCGCAAGGGTCAAAATACTAGTTTTAGTTTAGTACATGGAAAAACTTGCTAAAGATATTGTGTAGCCCGATGTCCATCTCTTCATTTTTTACCTCCCTTTTATTATATCATCTTTGTCTTTTGGTCTTTTCCTTCACTTGTCATTTACCTCAGCTTGAACCTTTTCATTTAGAGTTTGTCTTTATCACAAACTAAATTCTTTCTTGGGGACTTGGTTGGACCTTTTCATTTCATTGTCTCTATTGCCATCTTCATACTTTGAGCTTTGAAAATCTTATAATAATAATAATATTATGTAATCGTATATTAAAAGAATAAGATCTTAATCTTCAGATGATTGACTCTCTTTCTGAGAATCAATCCTTAAGCTTAGAAAATGCTGGACGTACGTATGCCTATATCATGTCATCTAAATTTACATAATTTTGGTAAATTTTACAATGTTCTTTAATCTTTTTAACTTGATTTTCTAGATTTTTGTCACACGTATATTTTATATGCAGATTTTGGAATGGTTTTCTTAATTCTGCAAGTTTCTTTATAAAATTTGAAGCATAATTTAATATACCAAGAAAACTTTTAACTTTGTACTTGTTTTTTATCAACTAACTTACTGGGAAAGACTGTATTTTATCAAGGATATGTCTTTGTAGTTCTATCCAGTAGGCAGTGTCGGCTCAACATTTTTGGTGGCCCAAAGCAAAATGAAAAATTGGGGCCTTTTTCGAGTTCCATTGTGATAACGTTTTTTGTTTTTTAGTTTTAGGCTTGATATCGACAATAATAGTTATATATTTTCGAATAATAACAAGCTAGTAGCATCACAGGGTAATACTTAATACACTACCAAATAAACTACAATTATCAATTTGGGAATTACAAGCATATTAAGTTTTGGAATGAACAGTAAAAAATAAAAAATAAATACAAATGAACCCAAAAGAAGTACATGTTAAGCATAATAAAAATGCATCATCAAGCATATGAACAAGTTAGAGATCTGGTGTCAAAATCATCTCATGTTCAACGACAAACATTTCTTATAAAAAAAAAAAAATAGTTGCTAGTAAATAAATTCAATGTGTTAATCGGCTGATGAGATTACCAATTCCCTCCACAAGTCCTCAGATGGCCAACCTAATTTCGTTCTTTCCACAATGGTCTGATTTTTCTATAGCAGCCCATATCACCTTACCAGACACTAAACCCAAGCCTTAAACTTTTTTTTCTGAAAAATAGGGGCCCTAAGAAAGTGGGGGCCTAAAGCTCAAGCTTTATTTGGATTACCCTTCAGCCGGGCCTGGGTAGAATTTCATCAGAGAAGACTTGCGGCAATGAGACGGAAGTTTATTTTTTTTTTTTTTTAGTTTTTTTCTTGCTATTCCCAATGTCAACTCATCAGTATAACACGCTTTGTTGTTTTCATATGTATAATGAAATGAAAGCAATGTTTTCAGAACCGGACCAAATGTCACACCGGTCTTCTTAGCGGTCCACTGGTCGGACCGGTTGAACCAGTCAGACCGGATTTGAGAACCGGGTCTATATATATAGTATAAAATCCAGGAAGGAAATAGCTAAAAGCCTCAATCATCATCATCATACTCAGTTAATCCCATCTATAGCAAAGCTAATGTAGGATCTGAAGAGGGTAAGATGTAGACAGCATTACCTCTACCTCTAAGAATAGAGAGGTTGCTTTTAGTGAGACCCCCGGCTCGTAAACATTTTATACTGCCTAACAAAAACACTTCAAAGAAAAAATAAACAAACTTTCTTTTAAGATTAAACTAAGCTATTTTGTTTGTCAAGTCTAATCAGGTGACAGAGTTTAGCTTTTGCTTTGATCTAGGCTTAATTTTTTCTACAAAAGAAAGTACTTAATTTTAAAGTAGAAAAACCAAGTCTTATATATTTCTTCTCTAACTTTAGCCCAAAACCACCACCACCGTTCTTCCAAGAGGTGCACAAAAAAACATGAACCGGAAAAAAAAACCCAGAACCGGGTATTAAAAAAACCGGAACCGGAACCGACCCTACTCGTCGGGTATGCATAGGATATAGATTTCTATGTAAAAAACCGAAAACCGTACCCAGAACCGGACCCGGTTTTTTAATACTCGGAACCAGGTTTTCCTAATACCCGGTTCATGACCCAAAAAAGTATATGTCAAGCGACGGGACTATTTGGCATTTTGATGTTGAGGCGGTTCGGGAAGGAATGGGTCACTTCGTGATTCAAGAAGGGTTGCCATTTGACCACTTCGACAACCCAAGATTGACCCGTCTCATCCAAAGAATTCTATAACCGCATTATAATCATCTAAGTCGCACTACCCTTCGACGTGATTGTCTAAAAAGAATTCAATATCCAGCAGAGCCGGGTTTTTTCAATATCCAGTGTACCCGTTTTTTTTCAATACCCGGCATACGCGGAACCGGTTCCATACCCGAAATCGGTTATTGAAAGAATCGGAACCTGGTATTGAAAAACCGGAACGGTATACCAGGTATAGTTTTTTATGCTAGGAACCGGAACTGGAACTGGTTCTTCCAATACCTGGTCGAAGTAATACCCGACCCTACCCGGAACCGATTCCATACCCGGAACCGGTATTGAAAAAACCTGATTTGTGCACCTCTGGTTCTTCCTCTACTTCCATTACAAAAGGTGTCTTCGTCATTCCCAGAAAAAACATTATGGTCACACTATCTTTCAGATTAGTTTTCATTTCTACCAACTCTACCATAATATTTTATAGATTCAAAATTTTAAAAAATGTCGTTTAAATATGCTAAATTTTGAAGACCAAAGTAAGAGGAACGGAACTGAGACGCTCATCCAAACTTGAAGAGAAGACGGCCCGCCGTTAATTTATGTTGGTTTCCCGGTTCAACCACCGGTGACCGGCCGGTCATTTTACATACGGTTCGAAGGGGGTGACGGACGGCCAGCACCACCGGTCTCGGTTGGACCGGCGGGTCCTGTCCGGTTTTCAAAAGATTGAATGAAAAGCTCCCGCACATTTTTTTCATGTTTAAACAAATGTGAATGTTTTTATCAACTTTCACACCACATCAAGATCCAACTCCACCAATAGATTTCTTAGTAATATCTTTCACGATCCGATGAAAATAACATTTGTTCTCTAATCCTAAAAAATACTATTGTAGTATAATTTTGTTATAGCTAAAGGAGGTAACAACATTGAGAGAGACAACTGTGATTACATATTTGACTCATTGTCTTAACAAGACCAAGAAAAACCTACCTATGAATCAAACTCCAGTATTGTTTATGTTTTCCAAAGATATAACAGCACCAGATCCATTGGAGACCGCGGTATGTGATCTGAAAATATACAACACCCAGAAATGGAGGCATACAAGGTAAACTATACACCATACTTTCCCATTGGATTTCTTCTTAGGAATGTCCAGAAGATAGAGTCCAACTGCCTCACCAATGACCCTATATTTATTATATCCTTTTGCCACCCTTCTCTACAAACCGCACTCCCGATTCTATATCATTCATTTTCGATGTTTTCAAGCTCTCCTCCAATGATCTTGAAACCGCCTTTTCAAATCAAATAAACCTTGTTATATATCATAATTACCAATTTAAGAGACGGTCGGAAATATCATCATCGCGTACCTCGATTCTGAAAGTTAGCATCGCCTTCTCTGATGATAAGGCCTCGACCTAATGTCAAAATACGTATTTAATATATTGAATATTGGTATTATATAGTACGAGAGTGGTTAATGAGGCTGACCTGGGCTTGTTTCTGAATCAAATGATCTGTCAGCTGGCTAAGCCTGCGCTTCAGTTTCAACCTCCACTTCACTTGGATTTTCAATCTCCTTTCGAGTTACTTCTATGGCCCTTTCAAGTGTCTTCGCCTGTGTACCAAAACATTCATCTTCCTCAGATTCACATACCACACACACACACCCATGTTTGTGTACATGGGAGGCAACCATTGTTAAAGCATACAAGTCATAAGATGTTGCTAACCACGAGAACATGGTGGCCTCTAAGAGGTCAATGGAAACAAGATTCGAGCCCGAGACCTCTGCTAATATTATTATTATATACTTCCGGTGATACCGATATTGAAGGCAATTTTAGGCTGAACCGCTAACTAAGGTTTTGGAAAAACACAAACCGAACCGGCCGGGTTGGTTGGGTCTGGCAGAACCAGCTGATTTTCACAGCTTTACAGTTTGGTTTTGGTGGTTTAGCTGTTTTTGACAAAATGATTGTTCTTTTCAAAACCAAAAATTTGTATTAAAATTTTTTAAAAAAATGGTAAGGGTTGTCACTAATATAATATATACACATAACTTTAAATTCTTAAAATAAAAAAATAAATAAATGATGAATGTTGAACAGCTGTTCCATTTACACAGTCGGTTTCATGTTCCAACCCGTAAACCCAAACCATGAACCGGACCGTTATATATTTCAAAGCAGCCAATTTTCTTCAGTTAGGAAGATTTAGTTGGTTTTGGCAGTCTATGAACACCACTATCATAAACCATACCATGCAGATTATCAAATACAATACCTTAAAAAATCTGTAGAGCACATTTTCAAATAATTATTTCTGTAAATATGTGAAAAAGAACTGAGAAACCTTATAGGATAACACCTCACCTTTTCTTGCAGTTGTCCAACTTTATCAGCCACAAAAGCATGCTCAGCCTCCAATATCTCGTGCTCCAATTCAACTCCTCTTGAAGCCGTCAACTACATATACCACCCAACTTTGTAACTTTGAATAATAGCTACTTATGTATGCAATTTGATACTTCCAAGCGAACTTACTTTATTTCCACTCAGCACGACTTTCCTTCTTTGAGGTCAGCTCTACATGGGCAGATAAAATAAGAATTAAACATTAAATCTAAATACAAATACTGGTCATAGAATTAATCGTCACTAAAATGAATCCATGCATGCATTAAAGAATAACAAAATACTGATGGTTGCCCGTTGCCTACTTCATTTTCTTCATGTTTAGTGAGGATCATTATAGTAAATAAATATAACACTTAAAAAGAATTGTCTCATCACTCAGGCACATTTCATGCTAACTATATATGTATGTCATCCATCCTTGACGCATACTTGTAAGAGCTTACACAGAAACTAGTTGGTCATAAATAATTACAAGGGTAATCGAGTTGACAATTTGACATTGCAATTCGGACATTTGTGGTCTCATTGAACTCACAGTGCATCATGCAGATGGATTCATTCATATTTGTCCTGCCCATTTGATTACAAACTAGTTTTATCAATTGCATTGCTTCAATGAATTAGTGACTTCAGATGGAAATCAACCAAATTAACAGACAACTAAGCATATAACTCAGCTCTTGTGATAGAAGAAATTGTTCATCAGTTGACGGATCATTGCACTCCAACATCTATCTATACTAGTTAAAAAAAAATACTTAAAACAGCCAACTGAAAAGGTAAGTATTAAGTACAAGTGAAAGTTAAAAAAAACGCCCTTCTCGATTGTTGGAATCAAGTTACACATCCAATGAAGGAAATAAAGAGAAAGCAAATTAAGTTTGAACATTTGTTGGTTTTCTTTACCGATACAGAGCACGCATGAGTTCTAGAATTAAGCAGAGATGACGAAACGAGCATGTCGGGACGTACAGGTAAATTTTAGAATCGGGTCAGGCAGATCGGGTGAAAATCTGGCTGGATCAGGTTGACACCTATTTTCCCCTGTGAATTTAATTGATAAAATAAACACCTTTTTATAGCTAATTATTAGTCTCATATATAGTGATTGAAGAGTAACATCAACGCACTAATAAATGTAAAAGAAGTATTCAATGATGCCTTCTTAAAAGACCCAAAAATTATAAGGCTAGACATTAAACTACAGAAGTATTCCCCTCAAAATACAGTAAATTAGTAGTAAATGATACATTAATGATTGGTCACCCAAACAATAGCATACAACCACTATTATTGTGATATCTGACCCACTTTATTAATGCAAGATTAGAAGAGGTGAATAAGGTAAAAGACCTATCTAGTAGTGATCTATACATAATTACAGGTTCACGGCATACATGAGTGTATTGGTTTTAAAGCATTTAAAAAACACAATAGTGACAACGAAGCTTAAAATGCGTACCTCCATGACTAGCTTCCTTTAACTCGATCTGTCTATGAAGTTCTGCTACCCTCTTTACCTAATAGAGTAGATTAATGTGTCAATACATCCTGTTAAGTTGAGTTATCATCTTGCACAAGTCACAGACAGAAAAAAACAAAGGATGATGACGACGACAAGGATGGTGTGAAGACATTCTAAAAGGTCAATATTCCAAAATGTAGCTCATACACCATCTATTTATAATTTGCTAGATTATATATAGATCCTACACATTATTACACTAACTTGGGCAATAGTTTTTTATTTTGAATTGTTTGCTTATGTTCATACTGTTATAAATAGGGATCCCCCATCATAAATTTATAATAAATCATAAATTTTAAGCCCTATGTCTTAAAGGTATTAGTATTGTTCCTTCATACAACCCATCCTATGTGCGTGTTTGACCATTGTATGTTTGCCTCAAATCAGAAACCAGGCGCTAAGAAAATGTGCGCCTGGTTTCTTGACAGAGCCAAAAACGTAGGGATAAATGGATAATAAATTTGATTCTCGTTTTACTTTCTTTCTGACACTGTACTAATATCATACTTTGGATTGGAGTCGTAAAAAAGCAGCAACATTCCTAGCCCTTATGTCTTTAATGTTAAGCAATAAGCACATATTCTAAAGACATGGCAATATGGCATTATTACAGAACCATAGGATTAGTAAGTAGTGACAATAAAACTTAACAAAGAGTGGAGCACGTCACCTACCCAAAGTCTTCGATTATATCATAATGCTACATTGGTACTTCGCTACGTAAAATTAGAGTAATTCTGACAGATAATTAAGAGCTAATTAATATGAATTCGTAAGTATGACCTTCCCTCTAGTTGTTGATCATTTATAACGGTAGATCAAACCTTGCAATGAGAAAGGAAATATAAAAAAGAAACAAAACATGAACACTGCTTGTCTGTTATTTGTATCTTTATTTGAGCTGGAAATCACGCCCCACTTACGGTGTGCGCATATAATGTATATATGTTGTGGCCATCGGGGGGCAAAAGCAAAGTTGCACTAGTTTTAACGTTATTTTACTTATTTCGTGAAAATAACGTTAAAACGACGGACGGTTAATCATGCATCATGTGGTGGCGTTGATAGCCAAAAGACAAAGGGGTACATGCACCGATCGGGTTTGTCCCGATTGCTAAGTGTTATGTCCCTTATGTCCAAGGCTTGATACCAAACCACATAGAGCCGGGGGTCTCACTGGAAGCAGCCTCTCTATTCTTAGGGGTAGAGGTAAGGCTGTCTACATCTTACCCTCCTCAGACCCTACCTTAGCTTTGCTATAGGTGGGATTAACTGAGTATGATGATGATGATGATGATTTGAGCTGGAAATCAATGAAAAGTGAGGGATAAGAATTATTTTCTAACAGGAACAACTTGGAAAAAAGGATTGAAGTTAATGCCAGTCTATCAGTAACTGAAATTGGCATACCTCTACTTCTAGACTCCACTGTGCAGCAGCAAGTGACTTTGCAAGCTCCGCATTTGTAGTCTGCAAAATGGCAAACAATTTCATAAACCTTCTAGTTCTAAGTATTTCCAATCTGTAAAACATGAAATTAGCACAAAAAGGATATGGAAAATACTAACACTCACAAAATATAAGAAAATAGTAAATTCATTTATGCTGATGTTTAAGGATACAAGATTACCTCAAGTTTGGCCAACTTCATTAACGCTTCCATTCTTGTATTATTATGTTTTTGCTTCTCTAAATCAGCAGCTTCCATAGTCTCCATCATCGTTGTTTGCAGTTGTGAAGCCTGGAGGAAAGCAAAGATGAAAATCAACAAGTAACAAACCGACAAAAGCCCTCAATACAAAGAGAATTCTCTAAGAAAAATGTGACCAATAAGACCCTCCTAACTTAAGCTAGCACAACAAACTGGAAGTCTGGATTCTGGAACATACCATATTATCATCAGTAAATTTATCTGATAGATAACATGTATTTAGTTTCTAAACCGTACTATCGTACTTTTATCAGCATATGCTAATTTATAGTAGTATTTTTGTTTAAGTATTACTCTTTTTGTAGGGCAGTAAACAGATCTTGATCCTCATAAAATAAACGAACAGCTCTTATTATATATATTTGGATTATCAAATTTAGTTAATATAGTCATTCCCACTCATAATTTATATTTATGCTTAATTGATTTTATTCTGCAACTTTAATCAGAACAACAAACACATAAAAGAATTACTGAAGTAATATGATGACATCTGTTCTATATACAAAATGTAAAATCTAATAATAAACTTACATTAGATGGCAAAACCGTAAAGATTACCTGTAAAACTATTCATCATCATCATCATACTCAGTTAATCCCACCTATAGCAAAGCTAAGGTAGGGTCTGAGGAGGGTAAGATGTAGACAGCCTTACCTCTACCCCTAAGAATAGAGAGGCTGCTTCCAGTGAGACCCCCGGCTCGATGTGGTTTGGTATCAAGCGTTGGACATAAGGCACTAAACACTTAGGAATCGGGACAAAACCGATCGGTGCATGTACCCTTTGTCTTTTGGCTATCCACGCCACCACATGATGCATGATTAACCGTCGTCGTTTTAACGTTATTTTCACGAAATTAGTAAAATAACGTTTAAAACTAGTGCAACTTTACTTTTGCCCCCCAAGGGCAACACATATATACATTACCTGTAAAACTATTGACATGTCATATTACCTTTATTTAAGTTTTACTCTTTCTTTAAGGGCAGAGAATAGATCTTAATCCTTAAGAAGTATTTTGTGATTTTATTAAGGTCAGTAAAGGAGTCTCTAAACTAAAAATTTATCCGCTTGCAGCAATAAATGTGAATTACGCAAGGCACAAAATCATGAATAACTGAAAAGGTACAAATATATATCAAACAGAAAATAAAATAAAACATTACCTCATGTGCTTGTTGTTTAGCCCTTTCATCCATTATTTTTCTAAGCTTTGTTTCTCCCCCTCCAATCTAGCAACAAGATTTTCCCGTTCTTTAATGGCTTCAATGGCTTTTGCAGCAGCTTTCTGAGCAAGAAGTTGCTCCCTCCTTTTCCTCCTCTCCTCCTCCCTTTCACGCTCGCTCTCTGAATCTGAACTTGAACTTGAATCTGAATCTGAATCATCACTTGCTGACACAGATTCCGCCTTGTTCGATGAACTAGTTATTCCAACTCCACTGCCTGGCAGCACGTTGCTTTGTTCGTTCTTCACTTGTAGCTTCAAATCAGAAGCCGATTGCATCATCTCACGACCACCGTTTCTGTCATTCAAGTAAGAACCACTCAACTTATCCTTAATAGCAGGCAACCCTGTGTTTCGTCCCATCCGTCACAACAATCGCATCCTTTTCAGCAACACCTTGCCCTGCAACATCCAATCTCCTAACACTCTTAGTCACAGCAGCAGCAGCAGCCTGGGTGCGTTGTTTCCGGTGGTCCAAAGCTAACAAATTAGAACCGGAGCGCACCTGTCTCTTACGGTCCTTCAACAAAGCAGAAACCTTAGGCAATCCTCCATTTAAATTAATCCCCTTAGTAGGCGCATTAAGCAGTTGGGTCCAATCACCATCAGTTAAAGTAGAATTAGGGTTTACATTAACCTCCTCAGTAGTATCCACTTTGAGAGCAACATTATCATTGCGTAAGTGTAAATCTTTCTTCTCTGGCTGTGGTTTATTCTTGAGCTGGTGTTTTAATGGGGGCAGAATGTTGTCAGTATAGCACTATGACTGGAATTGGAAATATTATTATGATTATGATTATGATTGGATCGGGATGCCTCGTTGTTGCGAAGCGATTCAGCAGCTTGCTGGTCTATCTGAAAAGAAAAATATTGAAATTATTAGAAATATGATTAGTGGAAGAATTAGGTTGTTAATTAGAGAGAGAGATAGAGAGATGTATGTATGTATGTATGTATGCCTGCTGAAGAAGAGACTCGGCAACTTTGAGCTTGGAGGAGATCCAACCGGACATTGTTATTGTTATTGTTGTTGAATCTCAGATCAAACAGGTCGGTGGGCGACTCAGATAGATATTCACCATGTCAATTGAACAATGTTGGAGATTAGAATAGGAGATGGTTAGTTTATGGTTGTGTCTTTGTGATAATCAGGGGGTGTTTGGGATTGAATTGAAAAATGGTTTATTGACTTATTAGCTTCTTAAAAAAACTAATAAGTCAATATGTCATTTGGGAAAGCATCAAATCCTGGCTTTTTAAAATGACTTATTGACTTATTGGCTTTTTCAAAAAGCTAATAAGTCAATAAGTTATTTCCAAACTCAATCCCAAACATGCTTTCAATTAGCTGGCTGTCAACTCTCTAAAACTAGTTTTTATCCGCCGCGTTACCCAAACCGGACTCCTTTCCGCTCTAATTTATATTGAAACGTATGGTAACTCAAATTTATACGGTCAAATCAAAGCGTATTACATTTTACATGATTTGTCTCCAAATAAAATTTACGTCAAAACCGACAACATGTGTTCCAACTCAAAACGTAAAAAGAAAACATTTTATAATTGAACTGACTCGTTTTCAAACAAAAATGACATTAAAGCGTAGGTGAAGTTAAATTTATACCGACTCGTCCATAAAATAAAAACATACAAAATTAGTTTTAGGATAAGCTCGTAACTTCAGAAAATTTAAAGGGGTCAAAGTAACATTTACAAAGTTAGAGGGTCACCTATGCCATTATAGCAAAGTTTGGGGGTTAGAATGGGTTACTTGTTAAAAGTTTAAGGGTTAAAGAGAAGTTAGAAAGTATGGGCTTTTTGTCAAACTAGAAAGTTAGGAGGTCATTTTTGTCACGTTTAAAAGTTGAGAATGAAGTTTGTAGGAAGAAAAGTAGAAGGGAGAATGTTGTCAAATTAAAAAGAAGGTCGATACCATCAACCTTCCTAAACAACAAGGGTGAAGGTTTGTGAGGGCTAGGGGGTGCCCCAGCCCCCACCATTTTTTGGCGTAGTGGTGGAATTTTACGATTTTCGTAGTTAATTTTTATATGAATTGAGACCGGCCCCCACTGATTTGATCTTCCAGTCCCTAACTATCGGAAAAAAAATGAGTCCGGCCCCCCACCGATTCAATCTCCAAGCTTCGCCACTGCTAAATAATATATAAAATTACATTAAAGCGTAGACGAATTTGAATATATACTAACACGTCCATAAAATAAAAACGTATGAAATTAGTTTGAGGATAAACTAGAAACTTTAGCATAATACATATTCGTTTGCTTTTAACATTTGGGAAGAGATAACGTACAAAGCTTCTTAACGTACAAAGCGTAAGAAGCATTTTCAGCCATTAAATTTAGGCGGTGGCAAGATGGTAATTAACAACCCTAATCATATTTGGGTTAATCTAACCAGGGGTAAATTAGGAAAAAAATCGTTTAAATATTTTTCAAATTGTAAACATCAGACATAATCGAAACAAAATTTTCCAACGATTGAACCTGATTTTCATCGTTTCAATTCAATTAAACGTTCAGAATCATGGGTGAAGCTTCTTTATGGCATGAGGGGGCCCCAGCCCTCACCGATTTTTGGCGCGATGGTGAAATTTTGTGATTTCGTAGGTAAATTGAGTCCGACCCCCACCGATTTGATCTTCCGATCACTACCAATCGAAAAAATTGAGCCCGACCCCCACCAATTCGAGAACCAAGCTTCGCCACTATTCAGAATCATTACACAATAAAAAAACATTCGTTTAAATTAATTCAAAACGTAGTTACAGACGAAGAAGAAAAACAAAGCATTGTAATACAATTGATAAATCAGTCGAATCATATTCAAAATCACAAATCAACACATGTATTATTAACAGAAACTAACAATTTTGATAATAAAAGAATAATTAAAGAAAAAAATGGATGACAAAACAATTTAGATTATGAAGGTAAGTAACTGTTAAACAGGTTCTATTTAAACGCACGTTATGTATATGTTAAAAATAACGTACATTTAATGTTCACTGGTAAACGCACGTTTATAATATTTAAACGCACGTTTAAATATTTTGGACACGCTTATTGTATTATTCAATCGCACGTAATTGACAAAATACACAGCTTATGTTTTTTTTTATTGTGTTCGTACATGTAATGATGAAAAATGCAAGTGGAAAATATGGCAGCAAAACAGAAGGTAAGGGATGCAATCTTGGGGGGCAAGTGATGGATGGGTTGGGTTGTTTGATGGTGGTTTTTGTGGTGGTTTTCTGTGTTTGTATATATATATATATATATATATATATATATATATATATATATATATATATATATAGGGAAGGGATATTGTGGAAACCCATCCTTAGATAGTAAACCTTGGAAAGTCCATCACGTCCATTCATTTTGGTTGATCAATGGCCCATATTTAAAGTTGATTTTTGATTTAATAAAATGGTTGAGTAAAAGTAAAAAGGACATAAAAGGGTATAATAGGAAATCTAAAACCCTTTCTTTTTCCCCTTTCTTGTCAGATATCTAATCCCAACACCATCATCCCTCTCTCATCTCTCCTCTCTATTCTTCTCCAACTCCATTCAACCCACTCTTCATCTTCTCCAAGATAAGCAACCTTCACCCCATCTTTCACAATAACAATAAAACCACCACGACAGACAAAAATCCCCACCAGTCACCGTCGTTTGTCCTCTTAATCTACATCACCATCATCATCACTAGAAACCCCCAAACCGGAACCCTAGACCAGTGCCGCCATCACCCAAACGATCAGACTCCTCCTTAAACTACTGCCTCCGGCTTCCTTTCCCTCTATCCTCCTCTGCCTCTCAGATCCGTTCCTGTTTCTCTTCCTCTCTTACGTCTCTTTCTCCTCTGTCCCGAGCTATCTCTCTCTGCTTCAATCGGAGAATGGGTGTGGGATGATTAAGTGTTAGGTGTGGTTGTCGAGTTGCTTGGTCGGAGCTCCGCCGCCGCGTCTCCGCTGGCAACGGTGGCAGTAGACCAACGGTTTCTGTAACAACCGGCAAAAATAAGGTAATTCCGTACAAATTAATTAATATATGATTAACGTAATTAAATGCCATTATGTGTGATTTAATTATCAAGGCCTTAGGAGATAGCAATTTCCAAATAGTGCATAGGAATTCATACGTTTAATGGTAAAACATGATTGGATCATGTGCGAATAAACTATCCGGTATGGACGTTGGCAATTACCCGGTAATAATTAAATAAACGAAAGGATCTCGGACACCCAGGATGTAAAATAAAGGGTATTTTCACAAAATATAGTGAGTTTTGGAACTCCAAAACCATAAGTGGAAACGTCTTGTACAAATCTCCCGGTAACGAATAAAATGCGCGTACCGCACCCGATACGCGTATAACTCATAATTTCACCGGCAAAAGCCTAAATAACCAATCAACGCTTAAATTAGACTATATTTAAGGGTTATTAAAGGTATTTTTAATGTCCGAATAACGTGGGATTAAACCCCAAAAAATACCCGAACGACACCCGAACGACGAGGGATTAAACATAACAAGTATTGGGTAAATATTTGAAGTTGTGGACCCCACCTAGACCCACACAAGGGCCGGCCTAAAGGCCATAATTATATCCATGCATGGGTTAATAATAATAATCTACACAAGACTAGTATTAAGCATGCTTTACATAAGACAAAAGGTATAAGGCTTAAGGTACAAAAGCAAGCTCTCTTGTCCCCTCCCTTGTAAAATTTTCGGCCATAGGGCCATAATAATCCAAGACAAGACTTAACCTATCATTACACTAGTGCACTCATGTATGTATAAGATCAAGTGAAAGGTTATGAGAGATCACACACACTTAGCAAGATTTGCAAGCAACCTTCCACTCCTATACATATATACACGGCCACACATATACTACACACATCCATCCAAGATCATTTTGTACTTCTTAAATCTCTTGAATCTTTAGTAATGATTACAAGATCCATGAAAGATTACATGTGATAAGGTTATATAAACATGTGTTAGAAACTTGGAGAAACAAAGCAAACTCCTCTCTTCCTTTCCTTCTTGGCCGTAGGTTTCTTCTCACCCACACACATTCTTCTTTCAAGTTTTCACATCTCCAAATCACTCAAAACAATCCATCATCCAAACCCCTATTGTGTGTTTCAAGCTTGGAGCTTAACCATTAAGGAAGAACACACTAAACCCCTCTCAAAATCCAAGGTTTTGTCTTCCCTAGCCTTGTGCTAGTAGTAAGCTTCTTAACCTTGTTTTTTATTATTATTATTCATGTATGTGTTCTTAGAAGCAAGTTGTACATGAAGGGTTAAAAGGTGGTTTGAAACATGATCTTTAATAGGTTTTACATGAGTAAAATGGATGATTAAAGATATGTAAATAAATCATGGATTTGATGATGATAAAGTAATGATCTTGAAAATATATAAAATCTACACATACACTAAGTAGGATGATGATTTGGTTAAGATTTGTGGAATAAACTTGAATGTATTAAAAAGTAGTGTTAATCATCTTAAAATGATCATCCATGTTATAATATATGGTGGAACATGTTAGAAGTTCAAGAATAAAGAAGATGAAAAATTAAAGTTTACTTACTTAGAAGAATGATATTTTGATATAATGGGCAAATACATAAAACACACATACAAGTAGTCTTATATATGGAATATAAGACTAATAAAAGTGTTTTGATACAAAAATAACTTACCAATAAAAAGATGGATCTTCAAAGTCTACTATTTTGAGTGAAAAATGTTAACTTTGGAAGTTAGAGTGGAAAAATGCAACATTTGAAAGTTAAGGGACTAATATTGTAACTTTGAAAGTTAGAGGACTAAAATGGATATTTTAGAAACTATTAGTCCAAAAATGCAAGGATGGAAAGTTTGGTGTCAAAAGTATAAGTAATAAATTTCTAAGGATGATTTGGTAAATACTAGTAGATATACTTGGGTATTTTTGTATAAAAAGTATATTTTTGAAAGTTATAAAATATGGATGATATTAACATAAGGAATTTTTATAAAATTGAGGTTTTATAAAAATGTTAAACAAACTTGAGAAACTTATACAAAAATGAATACTTTTATATAAATGGGAATATAAAAGTGTTGGAAACATTTTTGTAGTAAAGTTAACAAGTTGGGTTAAAAATACATAAGTATTTTAAACCTTCCAAATGACTTGTGTTAGGAGGAAGAAATATGAATAATATTTCTATAAAACACTTGTTGGGAAAAACTTGGAAAAATTAACTATTCGAGCTAAGATATCGAACTAAGACGCGTTAACAAAACGTACACGGACAAACCATGAGAAAAATGCCGTTGCGGCAAGATAAGAAAATATATATTTTTAAGAAGTAAAATATATATACATCATGGGTAAAAACTAATAAACACTTTCCTAAGTGTTGAAGGAATTATTCGTGGGAGAAAAACATGACATAACCAAATAAGACGTTAAGCAAACGTATATACTTAACAAGAAAAATTACACATTTATATATACGTACACTCATCTCGGCGAAATTCTAGTATATCTACTTAATGGGAAAGTAGATATGTGGGAAGGAAAACGAGACGAGTAGACAAATATATATATGTGTATGCCGTGCCGACAAGATCCTAGTATATTTATTTGAATGGGAAAATAAATATACGGTATGGTGAGTTGAATCGGGTGTTAAGAATATACAATCGAACGACAAGATCTTAGCATATTTGTTTAAATGGGAAAACAAATGTGCGGCAAAGTGAGTCGAGTCGAGTGTTGAAATATATATTATATCGAGCGATGCGATCTTAAGTATAATTATTTAAATGGGAAAATAATTATATGTTAAGTGAAGTCGAGTCGATGATAATAAGGTACAAGTTAAGGAAATATTAACAAGAGTAATATATAACTTGTAACACAAAGGGTAATCTAACGCCAACGAAACCTAGGATACGCGCTTAATTAAACGGGATTTGGAATAACTTGTGGTCGGGAGTTGGGTGTACAACTTGCCAAGGCACATGCACTATAGGAATAGTGACTTATACGTCTAGGACGTTTGTAGGTGCAAGACCCTCTTTGCTATCTGCTTAGTGAGCCAGACAGTGTTTCAGGTGAGTTTCACGGCCCCATTTTAAACTATTTTTACGTTTTCCGGGGGAAAGATATGTTAGGGAAAATGTTTGACGGATTTATTACTTGAGGTGTGACCGCCACTCGGGATTGAGTCCTCGCCTCTATAATCATTTATTCAGGGAAATAAAACCGGAGGAATATTGAATAGTACTATTGGTGCCTGACAAGGCCCACCCCTAATCGATAGCGTCGATTATGCATAAGTGTATGCCTGGGGTGCATATATTCTGAACTTAAGTCGTGGGAAACCGAGTAACGACTTGGAGCGGGGCATTATTATTATACGTCTTGGTTTGATTATAGTCTCAAGTAGATTTATAGGAATTTGCAACTCCTATATATTGTCATAACATGGTACTTCCCAAGTATTCAAGTTTTGAAAACTAAAAACCTGTGAACTCACCAATATATTTATATTGACGAAATTTTAAACATATCTTTCAGGTAATTAAATGAAGGCGAACCGGGGCAAGCTGGGTCGTGGAATCCTCCGATGCGGCGTTAAACATTTTGCGGGGTTTCACCTTTATTTCCCAAGGCTTTGGGATATATTTGAGAAACCTCTATGTTGTCTTAAAAAACAATTTACTTTTATGTAATATTTTGAACAAGATTTGACGCCTTAATAAATGACCCATTTTCTTAAATTACTTGTGTTTAGCATTAACCTTGACTTTATGCTCTTGAACCGTCGCGCCACGTATTTCCGCCATTGTCGTGGTGTGACAGAAAGTGGTATCAGAGCCAAGGTTATAGCGAACTAGAGTATTTTCTTTAAAAACTAGACTATAACCGGATTTGGTTCAAATGATAAAGTTTTCAAAAGAAAAATATATAAAGATGCTAAACGCGATAAAGTAATTTTTCAAGAAGCATTGGGCATGAGGAGATTCCGACCAAGCCAGCCATGGGTATTGTTATGCATTAGCATGAAATTAGAAGTTAGGAAGGTTACTGATAACGTACGCCATAACTATCTAATTTAAATAATTCATATATGTTAGTACGGTTCTTTTGCCAGGGATGTCAGACACAGACGCAGGGAGCGTAGCACCGAGCTACGATTGCAGTATTCAGATTATCCCAGCGCCGCCAGCAGAGCCGATCGAGCTTGTGGTACTCGATCCGGAGGATGACGAGATGGAGGTTGACGCCGCCGTGGAGGGCGCAGGAGGAGATAGCTCGGACGAGACTGACCCGAGCGAGGACCCAGCGTGGGCCCCCGCTGAGGGCAACGTGGCCGACCTACCTATGGCCGAGGCACCACAGGCAGACTTGCCTATAGTGCCATTCCAGGCAGCGCCACTGCCAGTACTGCCCCTCCAGGCCATCAGAGACTTCCTAGAGGGCTGTGCAGGTCCATCGAGGCCTGTCCCCGCGCAGTCAGAGACCGTTGAGTCTCCCTATGACCGACACGCACCGATCGATCGTGAGCCCTTACCTACCCCACTTATCCCCGTTCCCCGAGGACACAACGGGTGGATCTCTGATGACTCCGACGATGAGTCGACCGCATCGGTGGAGCACATTGCTGTACCGATCCCACCAGCAGACCAGGAGGAGCACGTCGCTCCGATGATCGAGCATGCCACTACTGCACCAGCCACTCTACCCACCATACCCGAGCCCGTACCTTAGGATGGGCCAGTTCCTACTGGGCACATCCTAGAGGGGAGCTCTGCCCGCAGCTCGGAGCTGCACCGGGCGGGCGTGACGGCATACGCCACTGCGAGCCCTCCCACCCCCACCATAGTGGTGTCCACCCCAGAGTGGGCCACTATTTCAGAGCCCCTCTTGGCCCCCTTGGCCGAGCCTGTACCACCACCCACAGTAGCCATGACACTACCGATCCCTACCCTGCCCAGCATGCCACCTGCACCGTACCCTCTGGGTGCAGGGGACCCCTACATGATGCCACCTCACTTTACCCCCAGACCACAGGGCTTTGCCCCGTTACTTCCTCACATACCGATACCAGCCCCCTTTGGCCCATTCCCGTCAGTTCACCCAGATATACCCGGACCATCCCAGCCACCTAGGATGACACCCCTATCCGGACCAGCATGGTCCACTGCTATCTCCCTAGAGCGAGACTTCCAGACCCTCGCAGACACAGTGCAGCGCACCGTGACACAGGTAGAGCAGCAGACCCGTCTGATGTGGACGCGGATGATTGATGCACGAGATGCTTTGGCGCACTATGCGGAAGAGTTACTGAGCATGGACGCACAGTGTGGTATTACAGGTGATGCGCATTTTGCGCATCGACAGTTCTTATATGAGCGTATCATGGCGATTAGCATGACGATCAGTATGCATGCACCACAGTACCAGTTTCCGCCGCCACCGCCACAGTAGGGATGCATCAGGGACGCACGGAAGAATCACCAGCTTATGTACATAGTAGCAGCAGTATGGTAGTATAGCACGGGTTATGACACTCGTCTGCATTTTGCCTAGCCGTACGGGTACGACGGCACATGATATGATGTTTTATTTATTTCAAAAACAATGTATTGTATGAGGGATGTATTCCCCATTTTGTTATTATGAACAAGCATTGTACTAGTACTATTGAAATTAATGAAAAATCTTATTATTATGATGGTGAAATATGTTGTTGTCTACGATTATTATTGCTTACTCCATATGTTGTGATTTGTGTGATTGTGTGGTGATATTGTGTTGATTACTATTTATTCTGTATGATGTGTTGGTATGTTGTGTGATGACATGGTGTTGATTATTGTGTTCATATTCTGGTTTGTTATTTATGCTTTATATTGTATAAATGTTTGCCAAATTAACCTTTGATAATTATTATTGAAGAAAATGGCACCAGCCACCAGAAGCAACAGCGGTGCAGACGGACTGCCCGCTACACCAGCTGAACTTGAAACCATGATATCGGAGCGCATAGCCCGAGCAATCGCGGAGCACGAAGCCGCTCGCTCTGAACGATCACGTGACTTGACTGGGAGTGACCGACGAGAAACCTCCCCCAATGGTAAGAAGGTTTAAAAATAATTGATAAAGCGATGGGAGAATATCCTAAAAACTCCTATCCCATAATAACATACAATTTTATTAATGCAGAAACGGCCTCGCGAGAGCGTGGCTGCACTTTCAAAGCCTTCTTAGACTGCAAGCCGATCAACTTCAACGGCACAGAAGGATCTGTTGGCCTGGTCAAGTGGTTCGAAAAGACCGAGGCAGTGATCCGTATTAGTGGGTGTACCCCTCGCCAGTCGGTCATGTACTCCACCAACTTGTTCTTGGATCAAGCACTAACGTGGTGGAATTGACAAGTACAGTCATTGGGTGACGACACTGCTTACTCCCTGTCATGGACAGAACTGAAAGAACTCATGATTGCCGAATACCGCCCAGCAAGCGAGGTACAGAAACTGGAAACTGAGTTCTGGAACCTAACTATGATGGGAGCAGACGTGACTGGTTACACGTCTCGATTCCATGATCTCGCCAGACTAGTGCCACGCTTGGTCACCCCTGAGAACAACAAGATAGAGCGTTATCTGTTCGGATTAGCACCGCAAATACGCAGCATGGTCACTGCTTCCAAACCTACGACCATGCGCGCAGCTATTGACCTTGCGCTAAGCCTCACCGAAGATGCTATTCGCATGGGCACACTGATCCGACAAGTTTCAGGACTGAAAATTTCTGAGGCGAGCAGTGTAGAAGCCAAGAATCAGGGGACAAGCTCAGCAGTTGTGTCGAACGATCAGGGGAACAAACCAAGATTTGGGAAAAGGAAACGGGATGAAGGGAAAAGGGACAGAGCGTCGGGTAGCTCAAACAAGAAAGGGAAAGGATATGTTGCCACAGGGCGTGGTAATGGTAACAAACAGGGTAATTAGGGAAGGAATAATGGGTTAACTTGTGGAAAGTGCCACCGCACAGGGCACAAGACTGAAGACTGTCGTTCCGGAGCACCGAAGAATGGAGGGGCTAGACCATGCTTCGCATGCGGGTCACTGGACCATTGGAAAAAGGATTGCCCCAAGATCAACAACCAGGCCCGCGGGCGGGCATTTGTGATTGGAGCCGGTGATGCACGACAAGACCCCAACGTGGTCACTGGTACGTTTCCTCTTAATGGTCATTATGCCTCTGTATTATTTGATACCGGTGCTGACTTTAGCTTCGTATCCATTGAGTTTAAAAGACTACTTGGATTAAAAACTAGTAAACTAGATACACCTTACTCCATAGAACTGGCTAATGGTAAAACTATTGAAACGAGAGAAGTAGCGAAAGATTGTAAATTAGAACTCTGTGGGCACGAGTTTGGGATTGATCTTTTGCCGGTCGTATTGGGAAGTTTTGACATAGTTGTTGGCATGGACTGGTTATCCGCGCATCATGCCGTCGTGATTTGCAACGATAAAGTTATTCAAGTCCCCCTCGCAAGCGGTGAAACTCTCTCAATTCAAGGGGAAAGACACGGGACGCCGCTAAGGATTATTTCAAGCATGAAGGCTCGTAAGTGTCTAAGAAAAGGGCTTGTCCCATTCTTGGCACACGTAGTGGACAAGAAGGCCGACGAGCGAAAGTTGGAAGACATTCCAGTAGCTAGAGATTTTCCGGATGTATTCCCAGAAAATTTGCCGGGGTTGCCACCACCTCGACAAGTCGAGTTCCGCATCGACCTCGTTCCTGGAGCTGCTCCTGTGGCGCGATCGCCATACCGCCTAGCTCCATCAGAGATGCAGGAACTGTCCAGCCAGCTACAAGAATTATTGGACAAAGGTTTTATAAGACCGAGTTTCTCACCTTGGGGAGCTCCCGTCTTATTTGTAAAGAAGAAGGATGGCACATTTCGCATGTGCATCGACTATCGAGAGCTGATAAAGCTAACCATCAAGAATCGCTATCCTCTCCCCAGGATCGACGATTTATTTGATCAGCTCCAAGGATCTAGCTATTACTCCAAAATCGATTTGAGGTCTGGCTATCACCAGTTGCGTATACAAGAAGAAGATGTACCAAAAACGGCCTTCAGAACCCGGTATGGGCACTATGAATTTTTGGTAATGCCGTTCGGCTTAACCAACGCACCAGCGGTTTTCATGGACCTAATGAACCGTGTGTGTAAGCCATACCTGGACAAATTCGTCATTGTTTTCATTGATGATATTTTGATCTATTCACGCACAAAAGAAGACCACGAAAATCACCTCCGATTAATTCTTGAAGTATTACGCAAAGAGAAGCTCTACGCTAAATTCTCAAAGTGTGACTTTTGGATTCGGGAAGTTCACTTTCTAGGCCACGTGGTAAACGAGAAGGGCATACACGTTGATCCCGCCAAGATCGAGGCAATTAAAAATTGGGAAGCCCCTCGAACTCCTACTGAAGTACGACAATTTCTTGGCCTTGCGGGTTATTACAGAAGGTTCATCGAGAACTTTTCAAAGATAGCACAAGCTTTAACCATGTTAACCCAAAAGGATAAGAAATTCGAGTGGACGGAAAAGCAAGAGGCAGCATTCCAATTACTAAAAGACAAGTTACGTGGCGCTCCGATACTATCACTCCCAGATGGTACGGAGGACTTTGTGGTTTACTGTGATGCCTCACATCAAGGCTTGGGTTGTGTACTAATGCAGCGAGAAAAAGTAATAGCATATGCTTCCAGGCAACTGAAAATCCACGAGAGGAACTACACTACACACGATTTGGAATTAGGTGCAGTGGTATTCGCTCTCAAGATATGGAGGCACTATTTGTACGGAACCAAGTGCACGATTTTCACTGATCATAAGAGTTTGCAACACATCTTTGATCAGAAGGATTTAAACATGCGACAACGGCGATGGGTCGAATTATTAAATGATTACGATTGTGAAATAAAGTACCATCCCGGTAAGGCGAACGTTGTGGCCGACGCCTTGAGTCGCAAGGAACGGGTTAAACCATTGCGTGTCCGAGCTTTGGGTCTGACTATCCACACGAATCTGACTGAACGAATTCGTGAAGCTCAAGTTAACGCCCTTAAACCCGAAAATGTCAAGGGTGAAAGATTACGAAAGATGGTTGATTCACTAGAAACAAAAGCAGACCAGACACTGTATTTCATGAATAGAATTTGGGTTCCAGCGTACGGGGGATTGCGTGAGCTAGTATTGGCCGAAGCTCACAGTTCTAGATATTCGGTTCACCCTGGTGCAGACAAGATGTTCCACGATCTGAAAGAACTTTATTGGTGGCCGAATTTCAAAAGAGATATAGCGGCCTATGTTGCGCGATGTTTGACTTGCGCAAAGGTCAAGGCTGAGCATCAGAGACCTTCCGGTTTGCTCCAGCAACCGGAAATACCGGAATGGAAATGGGAACGAATCACCATGGATTTCATTACCAAGTTACCCAAGACAACAAGCGGCCATGACACGATCTGGGTAATCGTTGATCGATTGACAAAATCTGCACACTTCCTTCCGATTCGCGAAACGGACAAGTTGGAGAAACTGACCCGTTTGTACATTAAGGAAGTGGTGTCTAAACACGGTGTACCTGTTTCTATCATCTCCGATCGAGATAGTCGTTTCACTTCAAGATTTTGGGAAAGTTTAAATGAAGCCCTCGGTACTCGCCTCGACATGAGTACCGCATATCACCCCCAAACGGATGGTCAAAGTGAACGAACCATCCAGACCTTGGAAGATATGTTGCGGGCATGCGCGATAGACTTCGGAGGTAATTGGGATACACACTTGCCATTGGTAGAATTTTCCTATAACAACAGTTATCATACGAGCATTCAAGCTGCACCGTTTGAAGCTCTATATGGACGCAAGTGTCGATCTCCGTTATGTTGGGCCGAAGTTGGAGAAAAACAACTCACCGGGCCCGAAATTGTGCAAGAGACCACGGACAAGGTCTTTTTGATAAAGGAACGCCTCAAAGCGGCCCGTGACCGCCAGAAAAGCTATGCTGATACGAGGCGAAAGCCTTTAGAGTTTCAAGTCGGAGACAGGGTCCTACTAAAAGTGTCACCTTGGAAAGGTGTCGCGCGCTTTGGAAAGCGCGGAAAGCTGAACCCACGATATATTGGACCGTTCGAAGTCTTGTCCAGGGTAGGCACAGTGGCATACAAGCTCAAGTTGCCTCAAGAGCTTAGTGGAATACACGACACGTTTCACGTGTCGAATTTGAAAAAGTGCCTATCCGACGAAACTCTCATCATTCCAGCAGACGAAATCCAAATTGATGACAAGTTACATTTTGTTGAAGAACCAATCGAGGTAACTGATTGGAAGGTCCAAAAACTTAGGCGCAGCAAGATCAGAGTGGTCAAAGTGCGCTGGAATGCCAAGCGTGGACCGGAGTTCACGTGGGAAAGGCTGGACCGGATGAAGCAAAAATATCCCGCCCTATTCGAGAAGACACCTGTACCAGAGAACTCGAAGTGAATTCCGGGACGGAATTCTCTTAACGGGGGGAGAATGTAACAACCGGCAAAAATAAGGTAATTCCGTACAAATTAATTAATATATGATTAACGTAATTAAATGCCATTATGTGTGATTTAATTATCAAGGCCTTAGGAGATAGCAATTTCCAAATAGTGCATAGGAATGCATACGTTTAATGGTAAAACATGATTGGATCATGTGCGAATAAACTATCCGGTATGGACGTTGGCAATTACCCGGTAATAATTAAATAAACGAAAAGGATCCCGGACACCCAGGATGTAAAATAAAGGGTATTTTCACAAAATATAGTGAGTTTTGGAACTCCAAAACCATAAGTGGAAACGTCTTGTACAAATCTCCCGGTAACGAATAAAATGCGCGTACCGCACCCGATACGCGTATAACTCATAATTTCACCCGGCAAAAGCCTAAATAACCAATCAACGCTTAAATTAGACTATATTTAAGGGTTATTAAAGGTATTTTTAATGTCCGAATAACGCGGGATTAAATCCCGAAAAATACCCGAACGACACTCGAACGACGAGGGATTAAACATAACAAGTATTGGGTAAATATTTGAAGTTGTGGACCCCACCTAGACCCACACAAGGGCCGGCCTAAAGGCCATAATTATATCCATGCATGGGTTAATAATAATAATCTACACAAGACTAGTATTAAGCATGCTTTACATAAGACAAAAGGTGTAAGGCTTAAGGTACAAAAGCAAGCTCTCTTGTCCCCTCCCTTGTAAAATTTTCGGCCATAGGGCCATAATAATCCAAGACAAGACTTAACCTATCATTACACTAGTGCACTCATGTATGTATAAGATCAAGTGAAAGGTTATGAGAGATCACACACACTTAGCAAGATTTGCAAGCAACCTTCCACTCCTATACATATATACACGGCCACACATATACTACACACATCCATCCAAGATCATTTTGTACTTCTTAAATCACTTGAATCTTTAGTAATGATCACAAGATCCATGAAAGATTACATGTGATAAGGTTATATAAACATGTGTTAGAAACTTGGAGAAACAAAGCAAACTCCTCTCTTCCTTTCCTTCTTGGCCGTAGGTTTCTTCTCACCCACACACATTCTTCTTTCAAGTTTTCACATCTCCAAATCACTCAAAAAAATCCATCATCCAAACCCCTATTGTGTGTTTCAAGCTTGGAGCTTAACCATTAAGGAAGAACACACTAAACCCCTCTCAAAATCCAAGGTTTTGTCTTCCCTAGCCTTGTGCTAGTAGTAAGCTTCTTAACCTTGTTTTTTATTATTATTATTCATGTATGTGTTCTTAGAAGCAAGTTGTACATGAAGGGTTAAAAGGTGGTTTGAAACATGATCTTTAATAGGTTTTACATGAGTAAAATGGATGATTAAAGATATGTAAATAAATCATGGATTTGATGATGATAAAGTAATGATCTTGAAAATATATAAAATCTACACATACACTAAGTAGGATGATGATTTGGTTAAGATTTGTGGAATAAACTTGAATGTATTAAAAAGTAGTGTTAATCATCTTAAAATGATCATCCATGTTATAATATATGGTGGAACATGTTAGAAGTTCAAGAATAAAGAAGATGAAAAATTAAAGTTTACTTACTTAGAAGAATGATATTTTGATATAATGGGCAAATACATAAAACACACATACAAGTAGTCTTATATATGGAATATAAGACTAATAAAAGTGTTTTGATACAAAAATAACTTACCAATAAAAAGATGGATCTTCAAAGTCTACTATTTTGAGTGAAAAATGTTAACTTTGGAAGTTAGAGTGGAAAAATGCAACATTTGAAAGTTAAGGGACTAATATTGTAACTTTGAAAGTTAGAGGACTAAAATGGATATTTTAGAAACTATTAGTCCAAAAATTCAAGGATGGAAAGTTTGGTGTCAAAAGTATAAGTAATAAATTTCTAAGGATGATTTGGTAAATACTAGTAGATATACTTGGGTATTTTTGTATAAAAAAATATATTTTTGAAAGTTATAAAATATGGATGATATTAACATAAGGAATTTTTATAAAATTGAGGTTTTATAAAAATGTTAAACAAACTTGAGAAACTTATACAAAAATGAATACTTTTATATAAATGGGAATATAAAAGTGTTGGAAACATTTTTGTAGTAAAGTTAACAAGTTGGGTTAAAAATACATAAGTATTTTAAACCTTCCAAATGACTTGTGTTAGGAGGAAGAAATATGAATAATATTTCTATAAAACACTTGTTGGGAAAAACTTGGAAAAATTAACTATTCGAGCTAAGATATCGAACTAAGACGCGTTAACAAAACGTACACGGACAAACCATGAGAAAAATGCCGTTGCGGCAAGATAAGAAAATATATATTTTTAAGAAGTAAAATATATATACATCATGGGTAAAAACTAATAAACACTTTCCTAAGTGTTGAAGGAATTATTCGTGGGAGAAAAACATGACATAACCAAATAAGACGTTAAGCAAACGTATATACTTAACAAGAAAAATTACACATTTATATATACGTACACTCATCTCGGCGAAATTCTAGTATATCTACTTAATGGGAAAGTAGATATGTGGGAAGGAAAACGAGACGAGTAGACAAATATATATATGTGTATGCCGTGCCGACAAGATCCTAGTATATTTATTTGAATGGGAAAATAAATATACGGTATGGTGAGTTGAATCGGGTGTTAAGAATATACAATCGAACGACAAGATCTTAGCATATTTGTTTAAATGGGAAAACAAATGTGCGGCAAAGTGAGTCGAGTCGAGTGTTGAAATATATATTATATCGAGCGATGCGATCTTAAGTATAATTATTTAAATGGGAAAATAATTATATGTTAAGTGAAGTCGAGTCGATGATAATAAGGTACAAGTTAAGGAAATATTAACAAGAGTAATATATAACTTGTAACACAAAGGGTAATCTAACGCCAACGAAACCTAGGATACGCGCTTAATTAAACGGGATTTGGAATAACTTGTGGTCGGGAGTTGGGTGTACAACTTGCCAAGGCACATGCACTATAGGAATAGTGACTTATACGTCTAGGACGTTTGTAGGTGCAAGACCCTCTTTGCTATCTGCTTAGTGAGCCAGACAGTGTTTCAGGTGAGTTTCACGGCCCCATTTTAAACTATTTTTACGTTTTCCGGGGAAAGATATGTTAGGGAAAATGTTTGACGGATTTATTACTTGAGGTGTGACCGCCACTCGGGATTGAGTCCTCGCCTCTATAATCATTTATTCAGGGAAATAAAACCGGAGGAATATTGAATAGTACTATTGGTGCCTGACAAGGCCCACCCCTAATCGATAGCGTCGATTATGCATAAGTGTATGCCTGGGGTGCATATATTCTGAACTTAAGTCGTGGGAAACCGAGTAACGACTTGGAGCGGGGCATTATTATTATACGTCTTGGTTTGATTATAGTCTCAAGTAGATTTATAGGAATTTGCAACTCCTATATATTGTCATAACATGGTACTTCCCAAGTATTCAAGTTTGAAAACTAAAAACCTGTGAACTCACCAATATATTTATATTGACGAAATTTTAAACATATCTTTCAGGTAATTAAATGAAGGCGAACCGGGGCAAGCTGGGTCGTGGAATCCTCCGATGCGGCGTTAAACATTTTGCGGGGTTTCACCTTTATTTCCCAAGGCTTTGGGATATATTTGAGAAACCTCTATGTTGTCTTAAAAACAATTTACTTTTATGTAATATTTTGAACAAGATTTGACGCCTTAATAAATGACCCATTTTCTTAAATTACTTGTGTTTAGCATTAACCTTGACTTTATGCTCTTGAACCGTCGCGCCACGTATTTCCGCCATTGTCGTGGTGTGACAGTTTCCTCCCACCATGTCTCTCTCTCTCTAGTTTATTTTCTATAAGTGTGTTTTATTAGCAAACAAATGAAGGGTGGGTGGTTTCAAGAGTTTTTATATTGGGTTAGAGTTGATGGTTTTTAACAAACCATTTCTTGATTCAATGATTAATTATGGGGTGTTGTCACACTATGGGAGGACAAGTGTCCTCCCTAGTGACTCACCAAGTGTGTATTAAGCGGGTTCGTTAACGCGTTTTAGTTCGGTCTTGTAGCGTGTACTTTTTAATAATATTTTAGATATATCGGTTCGGTTTTTGATTTCGCATATAAATGTACTATCCATTATTCGTTCTTGTTTAGATCCTAAATTTTAAGAAACGAAGTTTGGCAAGAGTTGTGGGTCCCGGATCAAGTGGTGGGTATTGAAATGCAACAGCAAACTGTGATGAACTACCTCAAAGGGCTAACATGTGTTATTTAATCTGATAAAGTTAAACATGTTGCCCCATTTACCCATGAGAAGATCTAACATTTGTTAGTATGAGTGGTGTGGTAACATATGTTAAACCTGTATCATTTGTCAACCTTTTTGTCTTTCTTACCACTCCTGTTTTCACTTCATAACTTTACAAAGAAATAAGTAAATATAGCATACAAACTATTAACACACATTATTAAGACGTGTCATAAGAGGTTAACACGTGTTATTTGGTAACACATGTTATTACAAAGTCTCATTACAAAACTATATCAACTGCATGTAAGGTAACATGTGTTAATGTTGCATGAGAGGTTAACATGTGTTATTTGGTAACAGTTATTAAAATTGTATTTAATGTCAGCCCTTTTTTTTGTCTTGCTTACCACTATAGTTTTTACTTCATAAGTTTACTGAGAAATAACATATACAAACTATTTGTCACACCACACCAATGGCGGAAACACGTGGCGCGACGGTTCAAGTGCATAAAATCAAGGCTAACGCAAACTATAAGTAATTATGAAAAAAAGGGATCATTTATTAAGGCGTCGTAACCATGTTTTAAGTTTACATAACCATAAACCAAATTGTTTTAATGCAATAAAGGAGGTTTCCCAAATATATCCCTACGCTTGGGAAATAAAAGCGAAACCCCTACAAAACAACCGACGCTCAAGAGTGAGATCCCCCAACCCAGTTAGCCACGCCATCCTTCATCATTCAATTACCTGAAAGATATGTTTAAAAATCGTCAATATATAAATATTGGTGAGTTCACAGGTTTTAGTTTCCAAAACTTTATTTCTTGGGAAATACCATGTTATGACAATTTATAGGAGTTGCAAATTCCTACAATTCTACTTGAGCCTATAACCAAACCAAGACTAATAATAATGCCCCGCTCCAAGTCGTTACTCGGTATCCCACGACTTGATTTCAGAATAAGTGCACCCCTGGCATACGCCGATGCATAATCGACGCCATCGATTAGGGGTGGGCCTTGTCAGGCACCAATAGTACTATCCAAATATTCCTTCAGTTTCATTTCCCTGAATTAATGGTTATAGAAGAGAGGACTCAACCCCGATTGGCGATCACAACTCAAGTAATTATCCCGTCAAACATTTTCCCTAACATATCTTTCCCCCGAAAAACGTAAAATAGTTTAAAATGGGGCCGTGAAACTCACCTGAATACGTGCTTGGTTCAAATAGAGAATAGTAAGCTTGAGGTCAAACACCTACAAACGTCCTAGACGTATAAGCCACTATACCTATAGTGCATGTGCTTCGGCAAGTTGTACACCCAACTCCCAAACCACGATTTATTCCAATTCCCCGTTTAATTAAACGTGTATTCTAGGTTCGTTGGTGATGGATTACCCCTTTCTTACAAGTTATATATATTCGCGTTAATATTTCTTTAACTTGTATAATATTATCTTCGACTCAACTTCACTTAACGTATAATTATTTTCCCATTAAATAATTATACTTAAGATCGTATCGTTCGATATAATATATTTTTAACACTCGACCCGACTCACTTTACCGCATATTTATTTTCCCATTCAGATAAATATACTAAGATCTTGTCGTTCGACAATATATTTTTAACGCCCGACTCGACTCACCACACCGTACATTTACTTTCCCATTAAGTAAATATACTAGGATCTCGTCGATTAGGTATACATATATATATATATATATATATATATATATATATATATATATACTCGTCTCGGTTTTCCTTCCCGTATATTTGCTTTCCCATTAAGTAAATATACTAGAATTTCGTCGAGCCGAACATATGTATATATATATGTATTTTCCTTGTTAAGTCCATACGTTCGTTTAACGTTTTTAATCGTTAGATTATTTACGTTATGTTTTCTCCCACGAATATTTTTCCAACACTTAGGAAAGTGTTATGTAATTTTTCACCCAAGTTATATATTTTAACTCCTTAAAATATATTTTTACTTATCTTGCCGTAACGATATTTTTCTCGTTTGTCCGCTTTTACGTCATTGTTCGTTAACACGTCCAAGTCCGATTTCTTAACTTATATATGTATATATAGTCAATTTTCCCAAGTTTTTCAATATGTGTTTTCTAGGAATATTATTCAATTTTCTACTTCCTACACATATTACTTGGGGGTTTTAAAATACTTTTGTATTTTTAACACAAAACTTGACAACTTATATACAAAAATGTTCCAACACTTTTATATTTCCATTTATATAAAAGTGTTCATTTTTATATAAGTTCTCCCAAGTTTTTAATTTGTCTAACATTTTTATAAAAACCTTTGTTTTTATAATAATCCAAACCATGCCTTCCATGATCTTCACTAGATCACTAGTACACCAAAAAAAGATTTAAGGTATGGGAGGGGGGTTGGGCCGGTTCTAGTGGGTGTTTTGGTGGGGTCCACAACACAAAATATTTACCAATAATATGTTAAGTTTAATCCCTTAACGTTCGGGTGTCGTTCGGGTATTTTTCGGACTTTAATCGCGTGTTATTCGGACATTAAAAGTGCCTCTAATAACCCTTAAACATAGCCTAGTTTAAGTGTTAATTGGTTATTTAGGCTTTTGTCGGGTGAATTTTTGAGTTATACGCGTACCGGGTGCGGTACGCGCACTTTATTCGTTACCGGGAGATTTGTATGGAAAGTTTTCACTTATGGTTTTGGAGTTCCAAAAACCATTATATTTTGTGAAAATACCCTTTATTTTATATCCTGGGTGTCCGGGATCCTGTTCGTTTATTAAATTTTTGCCAGGTAATCACCAACGTCCATACCGGATAAGTTTATTCGCACATGATCCTATCATGTTTTACCATTAAACATATGCATTCCTATGCATCATATGGGAATTTACTATTCTCTAAGGCCTCAGTTAAATAATTAACACGTATTTGCATTTAATTACGTTAAATTCATATTAATTAATTAGTACGGAATTACCTCATTTTTGTCGGTTGTTATAATTAACACACGTTATTACAAAGTATATAGTTTGTAATAAAATATACAAACAATTAACACACGATATCACAAAGTATATAGTTGGTATTAACATGTGTTAATGTTGCATAAGAGGTTAACATGTGTTAGTTGGTAAAATATGTTAAACTTATGTTTATTTTGTCAGCCTTTTTTTTGTCTTGCTTACCCCCTAGAGTTTTCACATCATAAGTTTAGTGAGAAATAAAGCATACAAACTATTAACACACGTTATTACAAAGTATCATTACAAACTATTAACCACTTTAACAAAATAAATCTAGTGACTCTATACATTGAGTACAAAAAAAAAACGTTATCAAAAAGTTTTTCTACATATTTTTCTTGGCTTCCTTCGACTTCATTTGTTAACATATGTTAACCAGTGGGGGCCTTCGTTATCAACTGCAAAATAATAGATGAGATATTAACCGGTGAGACCAACTCATCATCTAACATTCTAAACAGGAGTAACACATGTTAGTCGGGGCCCAACTGTGAACATGTGTTAACTGGGGATAAATGTGTAACACTTGTTAACCTATGAATTATCATTGCATACGAGGGTAACATGTGTTAGTTGGTCATAAAAGGGCTAACATGTGTTATCTAATCTAATAAAGTTAAACCTGTTGCCCCCATAACACATGTTAACCTATGAATTATGATGTTATATTATTTTTACTAACACACTCCATACTATACTGATTCAAAACACTCCGACTCACTCATAAAGGCAGAGCTTCCCAAAATCAATCAAGATTCAAGACCGACAATATTACATCATCAATCAAAGCAACATCTAAAAAAAAATCAAGAAAGTAACCTTTTGGCCTCTTTCAATATACTTAACAGCAACAAGTTCTTTAGTCTGTTTATCTCTCATAAGTCTAGCAACTCCAAAGTTGTCAGACCCAATATCTTTAACCAAATCATACCGGTCACTATCATGCATGATGAGCAGATCCATACCCGGAACCATGGACCGATCCATTTCCTGAATAAATAATAATAATAATCAAGATCAAAACTTTAAACTCAAAACCAACTCCAACACAACATCCGATTAGTTATATATAATAAAGATCACAAACCCACCTCCAAAAAGTGTAGGAAAATGTCAAAAGATTATCAAGAAACAAATTTGGGAAAGAAAGTCGGCTGCTTTAGGAAGAAACCGGAAGTCTCCTCCGATCCCGGCGGAGCTCCGACGGCCACAAACCTCCACCCCACCACCACCTTCACCCTACCCCCGATTATTATTATTACAACGAGGAGAGAGAGAGAGAGAGAGAGAGACAAACGGTGATCACGAGGCCTGATTGAGTCAGATCTGATGACCGGTAAAAGCAACAATAAACCTTCTTCTTGTACTAATCTGTAAGACATGATTATTGGGAATTGATGGATGATTGTTGTTGAGGGTTTATTATTAAGATTGGGTGTGGTGATGAAGGATGGTTGACGGCAGACGAACGACGGAGGTTTGGGTGGCAGGCGAAGGTGGACAGTTACGGTTGTGGTGGTGGTTATACTTGGTGGTTTTGATGTCGAGCTCGGTTCAAGGAGGCAAAGGAAGAAGGTGATTTGAAGTGGTTAGGTTCAAATGAATTTCCATATAGAGAGAGAGATAAGATAAAGAAGACTAATCTGACAAAAAAATAGAGATGTGATGTTTAGGGGAAATGACTATCCTGCCCTTGTCTTATTATTATATTGATTTTGGATTGTGGTGATGCGGCTTCATTGTAGCCACATATTGGGTTTCTAAGGTTTACTATCTAACAAGGGTTTCTTGTTAATACTTATACTTACTATATATATATATATATATATATATATATATATATATATATATATATATATATATATTATGGTGGTTGTTTTGAGTAGTGATGGTGGTGGTGATTGTGGTGGTGTAATGGTGGTCGTGTAAATTCTATGGATTTTAATATTAATGATATAGACGCACCTATTAGCTATTTTGAACGCACTTATTCTTTATCTTTAAACACACTTAGTTTACAAACAAACGCACCTATATAAACTTTTAAAGTAACTAAGAAAAAAACCAAAAATAAACACACGATTTAAACATTCAGACGCACTTGTTAAAACACGGTAAAATTTACAGAGCCAAAGACCTATATAAAACAACTCCTCATCATCAGAATCTTCTAATTCAACCTCTTCATTATCTTCAAATTCATCTTCGACATTCTGGTCATCTTGTTCAACTTGTGGCAGGGTTGAACCACCCCCCTTCGAATGTTTTCGTCGATCATGGCTTTTCTCTCCGCATATCGAACTACTGATGAAGTAGTCAAACAACTAATAAAAGAAACAGATGATAAAACTAGTGTTGAGGTAACTACTGATGAGTAAAGCAAACTACTGATGAGAAAAGCAAACTACTGATGAGGAAATCAAACTATTGATGAGGTAACTTCAAACCTCTGATGAAAAACAACTGAAATAATAACTTCTGAAGACAATAACTGCTAAAGTCATAACTTCTGAAGTAACAGTTAATCTACTGATAGATAGTTAGTTAGAATTCTGTTAAGCACTAAATACCTCAAGAAAAGCTTGACCATGTGCTTGAGGATCATCATCAACATCTGATGCGACACCTTCAAAAAACAAACGCACTATATAAAACTTCAAACGCACGTTAACATCTGATAATTTGAAAAATTTAAATGCACTTATGATCATCTTAAAACGCACTCTTATAGGATCAGTACTATATTTGAAATATTTAAAGGCACGTATCATACTACTTAAACGCACTCATACATATGATATTCAAAAACATAATTGAAATACCTTCAATCCTTTTGTAATCGTTTATGAGGTTCAAACTATGAATATCCACATCTTGGTTAGTATCTTCGATCAGATATGAATATCCACCAAAACATCATGTTTACGAATATCAACATTAAAACACAGATTGAAAAAACTGAATAAAAAACAGAGCATGATAAAGCTGTACCATGAAAAACAAATATTATTGACATCTGGAATCGAATTCTCAACAGAAACACACTGATCATCAACCGATAAGTTTAAATCTGATAAACAAAATCAACAATTAAACATAATTTATACAGAAACTGATTTAATTGACTATGATCATACACACCGAACATGCTGAATTAATCGAATTGACTGTGATTATGATGATCGTATTGTGATTGAATCGTAATGTGTTTGATCGACTGGTGTTGTATAATTCAAATTCGAATTGGCTGTGATTATGATGATCGTAATGTGATTGAATCGTTTACAAAAATATATACGTGATTGTAGTAATCAGTTACATATAAACAAAGATTAATTTGCCCTTGGTAATTGAAGTTAATTAGGGTTTAGTTAATTTAATCGTGATTTGATTAATGTGACAAGTGACATAATATAGTGGCTTCTTATTATTTGTACGTTAAGAATACTTTGTATCATATACTTTATCTTTACATTTTCATAAGGGACGTCACATGTTTGAGCCTTTCCCTCCGCATCACTTTTCAATCTGTTATAACTTATCAGTCATCCAACTCAAATACATAAGTTTTCAAACAAATGCAACGCTTAATTTGTTTTATGAGGTCAGATTGAAAACGTACATGTATAACATCTTAGTCGCACCATGCAGGTAAAATTTCCTTCATAATTTGCTTTCATTAACTATTCTAAAATTGTAAATAGGTAAATTGCGTTTCATTTTTTTCTTAACATATCACTATAAATAATTTTGACAACGGAGTTGTATTTTAATATAGTGTTCTTTTTGGTGTCGCGGGCAAGCCTAGTGCTAGTACCCTAATGAGCCAACCGATCGGACATCAATATTGATATTGGTTATTGAAACAGGTACGCATTTTCATTGTTTTCAATCAGTGTTAGGGTGTGTTTGATAGCCTCTTAATGAGACTCTGAACCATTCAGACTGTTTATTTCAACCTAAAAAATGCGTTGAATGGAATGATTATGAGCTGAACCATTCAGAACCTTTTAACCATTTAGACCTCTTAACGATTCAGAAATTAATCAACCAAACAGCCCGTTTCATTCAATATGGGTATGGTAACATAGTCGAGCGTGTGAACTGACGTGAGAGAAACCCACCCGCTAGTTGGATTTATTCTGCTTTTGTTTAAAAGAAGAAAGAAAAAAGAAAAAAAGGAGACTTGATAAAAAAGAAAAAAGAAAATCCTTTTTCTGCTGAAATCACGGTCGTTACCGGAATCACGTTACTGTTGTCGAATCTCATTTCAGCGATGAGTCTGTGACCCCAAACGACGCTCCGTTCAGGTAATCTATCTATCTATCTATCTATCTGCTTCAGTGTAAATCCATATCTTGTTTTCTCTCTGCTTTCCTTATCTCATCTTTTCCTCTCATTTATCACTTTACACTACTCATAAATTTTATTATTATTATTATCTACTTTGCTGCATGTATGCGTTTCCGATTCAATTGACAAATAGAAGAAGACGACTTTCTGATTTGATATGTGGAGATCATTTTGTGATGTATTATATATAATTCAATGGCAATGCAGTTTTTGATTGGGGGTTTCTAGGTTTATCCTGGTGAGGTTGATTGATACAGTTTTATAACATTATTTACTACTTACTACTACTACTCATTGCTGAAATTGAGTTTACTCTGCTACTTGCTCAGTATGAAAGTGTTCATTAGTCACTCATCATGTGCTAGCTAGGTAAGGCTACTTTCTTTCTAAGGTCCTATCAACTATAACATATACGCTGTGTTCCCGAGTTCACTTAACATTGTGTTCCCAACTTCACTTGACCAAAGAAAACAAAGGAACGAAAGAAAGAAAATCTTGTTTGTGTTCCAGAATTATTATTATTTTGGAAGGAAGGAAAGAAAGGAAGAGAAAATAAAGAATTCCTTCCTTCTATGAAATGAACAAAGGCTACACTTGACACTTTTATTTATCATACTAATTCACCTTTCTCATGCAATAGCAATATTATCTGTGGATTCTACCTTACCTATCCTTGGTTTTTTAGTGATAAATACTCTCACGATACACATTACTTGAGCCCCCTTCTTTTCTCAACACCACACCATTGTGGTTTATTAATGACTAGTTGTTGAATTAATCATTTAATTTAAAAACAATTACGTGGGGTGGGGATTATTTACTTATTGAAATTTTGTTTCTTATCTAGTAGGAACTAGGAAGGAGATAATTAATTACAATCCTAACAGAGTGATTGCATTGCCTCATTGTTCATCTGGAATATTACTTGTACTGACATAATCATTACAATCCTAAGAGAGTAATTGCGGGTGTGCCGCGCTTTCTTGACTTTCCTAGTGTTGTAGTTTTGCTAAGGTTGTGATTTTGTTAGGTTACTTGGGCCGTCTGATTGAACTTTAAGTTGGTATTCTAGCAAGCAAAAGAGGTTTTCAAAGATGGCTGCAGTCAGCAAAACCAGAAACATGATCGAGGGTTTTGTGAGAGATGGATCATTTAAATGGTTGCTGAAAAACAGAAATCCGTTTCATGAAGAGTTTGAGGAGATGAAAGCATCTCCATCTGCTGGCAAGAATTGGATACACGAGTTATCACCTGTGGCTAATATAGTTGTCCGTCGATGTTCAAAGTAACTTATCTTTTGTATTTCTGTCTCTGTTTTGCTCCATACATGTGGGAAATTTTTTTTTACTCATTTTACACGTCATTACTACAGAATCCTGAAGATTCCTACGGGCCAGCTTCAAGAAAACTTTAATGGGGAGGCTACTGATCCTATAAAAGACCCATCATGTTATGCCCACAATTTTCTGGAATATTCCTGTTACAAGGCTCTTTCTGCATATACACAAGTGAGCGGTTACATGGAGGACAGGAAGTTTCGACGTCTAACATTTGATATGATGCTTGCTTGGGAGGTTCCCGATGCTGCTAGTCAGCCTACCAATACCATGGATGTATGTATTTGTTACATTCATAACTGCTGTTTCAAGCTTAAATTTGCACAAATATATTTGCCAATAAAAGAAGGGATAGACATGAAACAAGTTTGCAAAAACAGCTTTTCCCTTGATCACGTATTGCTTTTTAAGGCTCCTTGAATATGGTACAAGAGATCATTTCTGTTGGTAGTTGATATCTTGTAGACAGGTTCTGGATTTCAGGTCACAATTATGGGACATGATCTTGTACTTTTTAGTTACGGTAGGAGGGTTGAATTTTTAAATTTGATTGATACTGCAGATAGACGAGGATGCAAGTGTGGGTATAGAGGCCTTCTCCCGAATTGCTCCAGCAGTTCCTATTATAGCCGATGTAATTGTCAGCGATTATATATTTGAGTTTCTTACCTCATCAACCGGAAGCCGTCTTCAGTTTTCTACCTTTGAGAAGTACCTTATTGGGTTGGAAAGGTAGCTACTCCTTATGTAACCCCTTATTATTTTCTTTTACATATGTTGTTCTATTTTTTTGTATTTATTACTATGATTATTAATGTTTTTACTACTACTATTATTATCGTCTTTTATTATGATGATGTTTATGTCATCCTACAACTTACACAACAGGGCTGTCAGAAAACTAAAATCTCAATCAGAGTCGTCTATCCTTTCACCCCAGCGATCTGAAAGAGGGGAAAGAATTCTGGAAATAGATGGCACAGTAACCACCCAGCCAGTTCTTCAGCATGTAGGGATCTCAACCTGGCCTGGTATGTTGTCTTAATTATTCTTTGGTGTTAGCATAAATGCTACTTGTATAAGTCAATATATTTATTTATTTATTTATGGTGGCCCTACAGGTCGATTAACCCTGACAGATCATGCTATGTACTTTGAAGCTCTCCGTGTTGTATCTTTTGATAAGCCTACAGTTTATGAGTTGGCTGATGATTTGAAGCAGATTGTGAAGCCAGAGTTGACGGGTCCATGGGGAACCAGACTTTTTGACAAAGCCTTCTTGTATAAATCAGTTTCCTTGTAAGCCTCTTCCCATGCATATGTTACGTATTTCATACTGTTATTTAACTTGTCAATATCCTAGTGGTCGTAACAGGGGCAGGTCGGGTATCCAATCATTTTTCCATATGGATCGGATTGACACAAGTCATTTTTTTTCTCCAAAAATTGTTTTTTACCTTAAGTAATCAGTACACTTCCAAAAAGTTTTTATCATAATAATGCCGATCTAAGTTTTTGAATAAAATAATATAGGGGTTTTTGTGCATCAGAAATAGACTTTCTACCCATTATATGTATGTGAGAGATGGATATGTTTTGAAGTAATTGGGGATGGAATGCAATGTAGATCAGAGGCAGTTGTTATGGAGCTTCCTGAGCTGAAGGGACATAATCGGCGTGACTACTGGCTAGCAATTATTCGCGAAATTTTATACGCTCACAGGTTTATACGCAAGTTCCAGATTACCGGAGTTGAAAGGGAGGACACACTTTTGAAAACAATATTTGGAATTATACGAATGCAAGCCCTCAAAGACATGGTGACCTCCGCAACCCCACTCTGCTTTGAGGCAGGTCTAATGTTCAATGCTTGTGATCAACTTCCAGGTGGAGACAGAATACTGGAAACACTTGCAACAACCCACTTACGTAAGTCTGCTACAAGTGGTGGAATGTCAGCAACAACAATGGCTTCAAGCTTAGGGTTTGTGTTTGGAAAAAGTTCTGAGATTAATATTGTTGGTGATATGAGTGTTGGAGAGCTCACTCCCTTGGAGAAAGCTGTGAAAGAGTCTCGAAGCACTTACAAAATGGTTGCAAATGCACAAGCCACCGTTGATGGGGTCAAAGTTGAAGGCATTGACACCAACTTGGCTGTCATGAAGGTTTCTTTCCTTTTACTTGGTTCTTAATAGGGGTGGCAATTGCCGATACGACACGAAAAGAACTAGGTTTTGGGTTGTCATAGACTCATGCTTAGGTTGCCCCTTTTAATTAAGCATGCCGACTTGCTAACCCATTTAGTTAAGCATGTTGACCCAGTAAACCATTGAACCCATTAATTACAACTTACTACCCATCAAGTGTGTGCAGTTTTTGGCACGAATAATTACATAGGAGCTTCCTATACAGTATAGTTTTATTAGAAAATCCGAAGTTCAAGGGAACAATGACAACAATTTAACTTGCAGGAGTTGCTCTTTCCAGTTACTGAACTCGGGAATCGTCTTGTCAAACTATTCTATTGGGAAGAGCCTATAAAGTCATTTATATTCTGTTTGGTTTCCACATACGTCATGTACAGGTAAAATACCATCTCATTTTGCTATAAGTTGGCAAATGTCATATATATACTTTTTTGTGTTTGTGATGGGGAATGAAAAGAAAAACGTAACAATAACTGATTGTGGTGCAGGGGATGGTTTTCTTACGTGGTAGGGTTGGTGCTTGCGTTTATTGCACTTTTTATTGTGATAACACGGTGGTTTAGCAGAGGAAGGGAGGTGGACGAATTCAGGGTGATCGCCCCGCCACCAATGAACACAATGGAGCAGCTTTTAGCTGTCCAAAACGCAATTTCTCAGGCCGAAGAGCTAATCCAAGACGGAAATATTCTTCTTCTTAAACTCCGTGGCCTACTCTTGTCCATTTTTCCACAGGTCCTCTCTTCTTACTGCTCTTGTAAAATATATATATATTATTATTTTAAAGCATGTCTGAAAAGGTAAGGTGCCGGGTGTCAGGCAAGTGACCGGTTTGTGATTGCGCTTGTGATTATGGCGGTGTTTGTGGCGGTTGTACCGATGAGATATTTGATGCTAGCGGTTTTGTTGGAGGAATGGACCAAGTACTCGCCTATGAGGAGATTGAGCACGGAAAGATTGAACCGAAGAGTGAGAGAGTGGTGGTTTAGCATACCAGCAGCTCCTGTTGTACTGGAAAAGGTCAATGATGAGAAGAAAAAGAAGTGAGTAATATGATTATCAAAGTTTGTTTGTTTGTTGTAAGGCAACAAATGTAAATATCATAGTTGACTGCTACTTTGAAATGCTTGGATTTTGTCTGATATTTGTTTCTTTGTGGATGATGATGATGATGAGCATTTTACAAAATAAATAATAAATAAAGTTACAGTAGTTGGAAATTTTCTACTACTCAAGTTCCTCCTAATAATAATATTATCCTGAGATCCAAATCCTATCTTGTCAATTCCACCATCACCAACTATCTCAAAAAGAAATTGTTTGCAAAGAATCAGATTTGAGTGAAAAATCTTCAAACCCAATATTGAGTAGTCCAAAATTGAAATTATGGCCTCTGTTATTGTTGAGGATGATGATACTTCCAATTATCCCCTTGTGAATTCACATGTCCTTTTGTGGACATTTGTGAAGATGTTCTTGAGAGTAAATCTGATCCATGAAACATTACTTGACTCAGAAAGTCAAAATGCAAATGATTTTGAAAGAAATGAAATTAAAGGGTCTTGCTAATGTTGATGAACTAGACGAAAACGAGTGATTCAAACGAGACTGTTGAAAAGAAGGAATCTAGTGACAGACAGATTGGTTATTTCCCTAGAATTACATTTGGTTCCTTCTGCATATCCCAAATCCCCAATCACTAGTTCGACAGATCAAACTCGTTCCTTGTAATAGAAGAGTAAGTGGCCGGTCAAAATGGCAGAGGGTGGTTCGAATGGTGGTTGCTAGGGTGATGGAATGACATGTGGTGGTTCACGGAGGAGGAGGTTGGATGTGGGTTAGGGTTTTGAATTGAGTGATTAGAGGCTGTGTTAGAAGTTGGTTGGCCCTTGGTGGGAGGGATAGCGGTGATTGTTTGCAGTGGTGGTGGTGGTAGTGGTGCAGTGGGGTGTTAGTCAGGCGGGGATCAATGTGTTAGGGTTGCAAGACTACCAAAATACCCTTTCATTTGATTGTCAAACAAACAACAATTTGATGGGGAGACTCGGATTGTTAACAAAAAGGGAACACAAAGAATGAGGAAATTTTTTTCCAAAGGTGGGACTCAGGTCGTCATTTAAATTGCACTTAACTCAAAATAAAATAAGAAAAAAAAGTAAAGATTAAACAAATTTGGCATGTATCTATGTTATCTTATTAAGGAGGAGACATGTCTAGAAAAATAATTTTACACCCATTTTAAGATGGGATATCAAGAGACTCATGCTTTAACATAGATATGTCATGTAAAAGTTCCCCATAATACCCCTTATTGCATTATGCACTTGTACTATAACTATATAATCAATTTAGAGACTTGTTAATGTATTTGAACTATCACATTCATTACTATCATGTGAGTTGTTTTGAAGCTCCTCACCCTTATATGATTTCAATTAAAAAGACAAAGTGACGGTCTAGATCAACTGCAAAATGACTATAATATAAATATAAATTCTAAAATCATTATATTATACTAAGAAAGTTAAGCTTGAATGATTGTATGAACAAAATAAACATAAAAACATATGTGGGTTGTAAAAAAACAAGAATTGTAATTTTGATTGTTAAATCTTAAATTTACTTTCAAAAGCCGTCTCTTATGAGAATGAGAGCGAGAAAGAGACATGCTTTACGAAATTTAGCCAAATTAGAATGCAATACGCTGCCATGTTTTTTTTAGAATTGTATTTGCGCAGCGAAGCGCGCGGGCATAATACTATTTAGTTTATAAATTTAGATATTTCATGGTTATGTTGGTTTACACTTGTATACACAACCACCTCCTACTCTCCTCACATAGCCACCGCCAAGCAACACCGCAACAACCATCACATATTGCCTCCTCCACAACTGTTGTGATTACCACCATCGTGGCACCGAGCGACGTAAGTGGGTCTGATAGGAATGAGCTGGGAAATCAGGGGTATAATAGGAAAGTTCTAGAATGTGTGTTAGTTAGGTATTAGTATAAATAGTAATGAAATAAACGAGAGATGATAGGATTAAGTTTGTTAGTAGTTGGTTAGGCTCCTGCAGTGAGAGAGGGCACAACCCTAGGCTACATTGTAATTTCCTTTTCAATATCTCTCCATAATAGTATTTTCCCGCCCCTTCTTCATCTTGTTCGACTACTGTTTTATCCATTATAACTTCACAAACACAGATCTAAATCACAAACACATATCTCAGGATTCAGGGTCATGGGTGTATTTAGAAATTACAGATATGGTAGAATATTAAATGAGATTTGTGACAGCCATAGGGCTGTACACGAGCCGAGTCGAGCCGAGCCAGGCCCAGCTCGAGCTCGAACTTAAACTGAGCCAGCTCGGCTCGGCTCGTTTTTCTGGTCGAGCTGAAAAGTTGAGCTCGAGCTCGGCTCGTAAATGTTCGAGCCGAGCTCGAGCCAGCTCGTTATATTTTTTTATTTTTTTTACAAATATTTATTAAATAAAAAACAATAAAATTACACATAATCATGTATATATTTTTTTTTCTTTTTCTAAGTTATGGTTTATTTATTATGAAAAGATCGGGTAGATAGGTAGTATGAGCGGGATTTTCAAATTTTGAATTTTAGAATTAGGTTTTGAGCCAAAATATATTAGTTTCATCTATATATTAATTACACATACACAAGCCTGAGTCGAGCCATATGTCGAGCCATCAAGTCGAGCCACGAGTCGAGCCATCGAGCCGAGCCACGAGCTGAACACCCCTGGCTCGAGCTCGGCTCGATTACAAAACGAGTCAGCTCGGCTCGGCTCGAAAACAAAACAAGCCTCTTCGAGCCGAGCTTTTTTCGAGCGAGCCTCGAGCCGCGAGCTTTTTGTACACCCCTAGACAGCCAATACCCATATGAAAAGTTAAAAAGAAAAATAATATAATAGACAAAGCTCAGTTCAAAGACGAATTGGACTACAGAGTACAGATCCAGAGACCCATATGTTGTGTTCAGATCTCTTTGGCATAATAAACCATGGTTTAAAAAAACGCTTGAGGCGTGCGCCTCGAGGCGCACCTCAAGGCGATTTGGTCTGAAAACGCTTCTGAGGCGGCGCCTCAGGTGTTTAAACAATGGTATGCGCCTCACAGGACTGAGGCGTTATGAAAAGTTGCGCCTCAGATGCGCCTCAGGGGGTTTTCAGGTATATTTTTTATGTTTTCGACTTTTTGTGACATTTTGTCCTTTTTATGTGTGTTTTTGATGATGAAATTAGTTAGCATTTTATTTTTTGAAAGATATATAATTATTTATTTAATTTTTTAATTCCGCCTCGGGCTTACGCCTCGGTTCGCCTCGAGGCGCGTTCCCGTTCTTTTAAACTTTGTAATAAACAAGGATTATTCACCACGTCCCATTTCAACATGTGGCCTTTTTGGTTAGAACCTGTTTTGACTCAAATTTGCCACCTCAATATCGACCCATTTTGAAACTCACTTTTTTTCCAAATTCAGTTTGACCCATTAGTGGCCCAGGCTTACATTTGCACCCTGTTGTGTTGGTACATTCCTTTATGTTATGTTTGTAATCCAAAGTGAAGGATACTTAAGAATATGTTATAGAAGAAAAAAACCACTCTGATCATCATACCAAATGTTCAAAATTCAAAACCAACAAACAAACTCACTCAATCTTTCTAAATCAAAGCCACAACTAATATTTCATGTTTCAGACAAAAATTAGAACTACCCGCAGTCTAATCTTCATTATCCATTCCTGCAGGTTGATCTCTTCTACCGGGTCCACCAGCTGGTTTTGACATTATTATCTGCACAAACCATCCATCATTTTAAATTAGATTTACAATTTTGCAAATCAGATTGTCAAAAAAACATGCAACAATAATTAAATAATATAAAACATGTATTAATCCCGAAATGTTATAATGTTCCCTCCATTTCATTAATACACCTTCAATTTTGATGACAGAATGTCCATGTAATCTCTTCAACGAAAAGAATACAAGTTCTTTAAATCACAAGGTTTTAGTATTTCTATAGATTGCTATGCTTTTTCAAATCAAGCTCATTGTAATTCCCCATGTACGCGTCTAAAGAATTCAGTTTAAGAACCCAAAAAAGGCAGAAAGCTTGTGTTAACTGTTACCTGATCAACACGTAGAACGGTACAAACTGCATCTGCAGCATACTTGATTGCATGAAACCTAAAATTACACAAGTCGGACAACTTCAGCATATAAAACTACAATTACACTACTACAATCATACAAAAAGATCCAGGTTTTAGCATGGCACGTTGACAAGCTAATTGTTTGGAAGCTTCTAATGTTAATACCAAGGAATTTGAGGTTTAAAACTAACGAATCCGCTGATTAATGCAGACAATCACATTCAGTTTTAAATGGGGTAAATAAATGCAAGTAAAAAGGTGAGCAGAACTGCTTACTTTGTGACGAAAAGATCCCATATTTTCAATGTTGAGACATCCTTACATGCTCCTTCTTCCAAGTCAATACCAACTTTGATGTTTCCGGATGAATGCTCTGCATATAGACTGGATATGATCTCCATGGCGTTAAGCCCAGCATTTTCAGCCAATGTTTTTGGTATCATTTCAAAGCACTCAGCGAACTTTGCGATAGCATACTGATCTAATCTGCAATACCAATAACAAAAAAATGTCAAAATACCTGTCACCTGTCACTTTATAATTAAGATTATGAAAGCAGCAGATACCCTGTCTCTGTGAAGGAAAACTCCTTCAGTTTCCTGGCTAATTCTATTTCAGTGGCTGCAGCTCCAGGTACAATTCTACTGTCCCTGCATAATGCCTGAAACACAAACAGAGAGAGAAAGAGATAAAGAGGGAGAGAGAGAGAGAGAGAGATAGATGTTAAAATTAGAGGAAAAGGAAAGTAACAAAAATAATATTAAAGTGAGGAACATATGCATTACACAACCTTGTAAGTATTGACACCATCATCAACAGCCCTTTCCAAATCATCCAATATGCTATCAGTACTTGCTCGCAGCAAAACAGTGGTCACTGAGTTCCCACCTTGTTCGTTTCTTACAACAGTTACCTAAACCCAAATAAATAAATATTTAAACGGGTTAGGTTAGGTTATGGCTAAAAAACGAAAAAAAGAGCACAGAAAAAAAAAAGAACGTTACCCTAGCACCACCGATCTCCTCAACTGAAATGGAGTCGACATATCCAAGATCATCAGGGTTTACAACACTCCCAAGCTTCAACTGTGAATTCAAATAAAAATGTTCATTATTGCCAATTCTTGGTTAATACTATATATTAAACATTGAAACATGTTCTGCTGCTTACAAGAGCAACAGCACCAGTTGTGCGGCAAAAACGGCGAAGTTCAAACTTGGACCCAATTTTTAAGACCATGAGCCTGTAACAAGTAAAACAATTATAGGTAATTAAACCAAAAATTATTATCATGCTCATGCAGCCTTCTAACCAGTAGAGAGAACAACCTTTTGACACAACTAAGTAATAAATAAATTATACAAACAAGTAAAGATGAGCATATACTTGTAACGCTCACAAAAATGCAGAGCCATCTCTCCAACAGCCGCTCCACTAACTATGACCTTTGCACCAGAGTCTGCCACGGCTTTGATGAGCTCTTCAACCTTAGCTTCTTCAGTTTTAGCATAATTTTCAAGCTGCAGTGAAAAATTCTCAGGTAAATTTTATTAACTATAAAAAAACCAAACTGGTTGTAAACTCCAGCAACTAATATCAATAAATTTAGGTCTTTCTTAATGGTACACAAAAATGGTGGCTGTTATTGCAATTTACATCTACTTGAAAAAAGAAAAAAAAAACATGCATACATTGCTACAACACTATGAACAGTAACAGGTCATTTACGCTGCACTTGATGGACATAAAAAAAATAATTTAGCAACTAAAAACAGGTATAACACACTGCACCTGTTCAGCACTGTGAATTAGGACAGTTCCTTTGGTCTCAGTTGCAGTTGTGTCAACACCACCGGCTATCACAACCACCTACAAAACCAATAAACACATTCAGCTCGTCAAGTCAAAAAACCATTAGAACAACAAAAAAAAAAGTTATTGAACGTTAACTTAAGTTGCATGCATTAGAACAACCAATAAACACATGCATCATTTGCCTAATAATGTCTTGAACGATCCAAAAAGCAGTCAGAAAAGTAACTGACTCCAAAATTAGATCTAGCATAACTTAAGTTATTTCATCGTAACATGTTATTTTCAAGGGATCTTCTGCATGAATTATCTGATCCGTTAACCATTTAACCTAATATCATTCGGCAGGGTAATGGTTAGAATTCATAACCAAACAGGTCAGTTAGGGCCACATGTATCTCTTAACAGATTAAAAAACAAAAAATTAGAAACGTTGGCTAAAAAAAGAATAGATCAAATGGGTCAAACATCTTGCAACCCACTATAAATTTATTCAAATGCAAACCTCTTATACACTATATGCAGTACACACACTATATAGATCATTCTTAATTACCCATCCTGTTGTTGAAACTCACTCTGCCACAAGTATATCCAATAGAACTCCTGAAGCAGGTAGCCATAATACATACTCGTGTTTATAGCAATGGGATCAAATAAAAAACCTAAGAACCAATCATAGCCACATGTTTCAAATGCAAATTTTAATTTGAATTCAAATGCATCTAATTGCCCTCAAACTCCACCCCTGCAATTAAAATATGTGGCCCATAATGGTTCTTTTTTATAGTTTTTTTGATTTATATGCATACATATATATATACATGGTGGACAAAGAGCCAAAACTTTTGGAGGCATTGACAGGTTATGAAGATGCAGAATTTGAGAAAGTTCAGTGTCGAGAATAATTCCACTCACCTTTGCCTTCTCTATTCTCTTTACACTCCCCACGGTATCACCTTTCAAAACCATGCCTCTAACAGTTGTACAATTATGCAGACCTCCGCCCAAGAGTTTTGCAACTCTCACGTTATCAACATTGAAGTTTACTGGGTTCTTTGGGCAAACTTGAATACATGCCTGCGGTGAAAAAATAGCACAAGGGTCATTAACATTCACCCTTGTTAAGATCTCGGCCTAATGACTGATAAAAAAATTGATCGACAAGGAAAAAAAACGTACATCGGCAATAAGAGGACACAGAACATCTTCTTGTCCATATTGTTTGCTAGCAACAGCAGCTTTCATCCTTAAAATAACTTCATCTTTATTCCGCACATCCATGGTGTCGGAACCTTCCTCAACCATTCCTTCTAAGAGCTCAACAGTCTGTGTATAAAAGCAATAAATACTCAAACCAGCGCTAAATAAAGTTTTTTTTTTTTTTTTTTAAAAAAAAGAGAGAGACAAACCTTGTTAGTTGCCTTTATGTATCCAGTTATGATTTCACTGGGATGCAGTCCCATCCTAATGAGTTCTTCTGCACCCTGGAGAAACTCCCCGCCTAAAGAAACTACTAGGTTGGCTCCATCACCAATTTCCTCCTGCTGTGCTTTCCCTGCCAATACCAACAGTTTGGCTGCGGGATGCTGAACCTCAAGTTCATTCACAATAGTTGCGGTATCACTCGTCACAAATAGCTTGTCCAGATGGTTAATAACCATTTTATTCATACCTGACACAATAAACACTAAGTTACTCTACAGCCAACACTGCCAATTTATAACTTATAAATCACAAAACCAAACCATCATACAAATACAATTATATATATTACACTTCCAAAAATTAATTATTTAACCAAACTTGTCATACAGTAAGATTAACCTAACCTAATGCTTCTTTTTTCAATTGTATCTACATCCATCAAACGTTTTGAGTGACAAGAATGAAACAATCTTTCAGTATGTATATCTAAATCGCTTTAGTTAGAAAAACTTGATATCAATCAAAAGATATAAATTTTACAACATAGCATAAACAATAGACGACACAGATGAGTAAAATCTGACAAAAAGGAAGAAATACCATTTGGACCAAGAGAAGTTCTGGTGATGGTAGAAAGCTGTTTGCAGGCATCGATGTTCTTGATAACAGCTTCATCTAGCCCAGAGAGATGCTTGTGGCCTTCCTTTAGCATTCCCTGGATACCGTAGGGTTGAGTTTGGAGCCCCATGATTACGATTGATTAATGGGGGCAGATCTCAATGTATGAATGAAACCCTAGAAATGGCGCCTCTTTGTTTGTTTTGTTGTTTCTGTAGAGTGTGTGGGAAGAGTAGTATGTATGAGTGGTATAATCTAAGCCCTAATTTTTATGGGAGTCCAGTCCGTATATATTTAGAAAACTCCAGACCATAAAATTTGTTTATTTAACAAATTGAATGAATCAAAATATACTTGTTTCCTTCACAAATTTTGTTAACTAAAATCTAAAATTAATTAACATCATTGGGCAAACTTCAAAGTTCATTCCATCCCGTAATATTTACATGATTGTACAAAGCAAGATGCTAATTATTATATATATCAAAATATAACATTACCTTGCGCCAGTGACTTTTAAAAGTTCTATGTTTTCGTCACTATAGTTTGATTTCTTTACTTTTCCCCACTGCCCCTCAAATAAACAGAGATTAGTTAGTAATCAGCAATAGGGCCGGCCCTGAGGGGGTGCGGGGAGGACCCCCGGCTCGGGCCCAATTTCTAAAGAGGCATTTTGAGCGGCAACGGGTGTTTTTTTTTTTCTGCACGTATTTTCTTTCTGTTTTCAACCTAAAAAAAGATCTCATCTTGAATATCACTGATTATAAAATATAGGAAGATGTAACAACCGGCAAAAATAAGGTAATTCCGTACTAATTAATTAATATATGATTAACGTAATTAAATGCAATTATGTGTGATTTAATTATCAAGGCCTTAGGAGATAGCAATTTCCAAATAATGCATAGGAATGCATACGTTTAATGGTAAAACATGATAGGATCATGTGCGAATAAACTATCCGGTATGGACGTTGGCGATTACCCGGTAATAATTAAATAAACGAAAAGGATCCCGGACACCCAGGATATAAAATAAAGGGTATTTTCACAAAATATAATGAGTTTTGGAACTCCAAAACCATAAATGGAACCTTTTCATACAAATCTCCCGGTAACGAATAAAGTACGCGCACCGCACCCGATACGCGTATAACTCATAATTTCACCCGACAAAGGCCTAAATAACCAATCAACGCTTAAATTAGACTATATTTAAGGGTTATTAAAGGTATTATTAATGTCCGAATAACGCGCGATTAAAACCCGAAAAATACCCGAACGACACCCGAACGACGAGGAATTAAACTTAACTTATTATTGGTAAATAGATTGTGTTGTGGACCCCACCTAGACCCACCAAGGGCCGGCCTAATGGCCATAATATCTTCTTGCATGGTTTGTTTTAATAATAACCTACTAACCTACCTTAACAAGCATGCATGGAAGAACAAAAGGTGTAAGACTTGTAGTACAAAAGCATGCATCAACTTGTCTCTTTTGTAAGAGATTTTCGGCCCTATGGCCAAGAAAATCCAAGACAAGATCAAATATACTACTACCTAAACACAATCCACTTGCTAAACAAATCCAACATAAAGATCTCATGTGTAATCTTGGAAGGATTATAAAGGAGTGCAAGGATTAACATATCTTCATCATACACAAAATCCTCCCACTCTCTCTCTAATCCCACGGCACACACACATTACACACATCCATCCAAGATCACTTTTGTACTTCTTAAATCTCCTAAATCTTTGAAAAGATTATGTGCAATCTATGAAGGATATGGAGACATTATATAACATGTGTTAGTCCTTTGAAGAAACAAGCAAAAACTCTTCTTCTTTCTTTCTTTTGGGCCGTAGGTTTCACCTCCCCCCACACACATTTCTTTCAAGTTTTTACATCTTCCAATCACTTAAAACAATCCATCATCCAAACCCCATTGTGTGTTTCAAGCTTGGAGCTTAACCAATAAGGAAGAACACACTAAACCCCTCTCAAAATCCAAGGTTTTGTCTTCCCTAGCCTTGTGCTAGTAGTAAGCTTCTTAACCTTGTTTTGATTATTATTCATGTATGTGTTCTTAGAAGCAAGTTGTACATGAAGGGTTTAAAATGTGGTTTTGAAACATATCTTTAATAGGTTTTACATGAGTAAAATGGATGATTAAAGATATGTAAATGGATCATGGATTTGATGATGATAAACTAGTGTTCTTAAAATATATAAAATTTACACATACATTAAGTAGGATGATGATTTGGCTAAGATTTGTGGAATAAACTTGAATGTGTTAAAATGTAACTTTAATCATCTTAAAATGATCATCCATGATATAATATATGATGGAATATATTAGGATGTCATGAATGAAGAAGTTGAAAAGTTAAAGTTTACACCCTTAGATGGATGAAATTTGGACATGTTGAAGAAATACATAAAACACACATATTAGTAGCCTCATGTATGAAATATAAGACTATTAAAAGTGTTTTGATGCAAAAATAACTTAACAATAAAAAGATGAATCTTCAAAGTCCACTAACTTGAGTGAAAAATACTAACTTTGGAAGTTAGAGTGGAAAAATGCAACATTTGAAAGTTAAGGGACTAATGTTGTAACTTTGAAAGTTAGAGGACTAAAATGAACATTTTAGAAACTATTAGTCCAAGAATGCAATAATGGAAAGTTTGGTATCAAAAGTATAAGTAATAATTTTTCCAAGGTTGATTTGGTAAATACTAGTAAACATACTTGGGTATTTTGTATAAAAAGTATATTTTTATAAAAATGAAAGTTATAAAAATATGGGTTTGTATTGACATAAGGATTTTTATAAAATAGAGATTTTATAAAAATGTTAAACCAAAATTAAAACTTGAGAAACTTATACAAAAATGAATACTTTTATATAAATGGGAATATAAAAGTATTGGAAGCATTTTTGTATCTAAGTTAACAAGTTGAGTTAAAAATACAAAAGTATTTTAAACCTTCAAAGTAACATGTGTTAGGAGGAAGAAATATGAATAATATTTCTATAAAACACATGTTGGGAAAAACTTGGAAAAATTGACTAATCAAGCTAAGATATCGAACTAAGACGCGTTAACGAACCATACACGGACAAAACATGAGAAGAATGCCATTGCGGCAAGATGAGAAAATATATATTTTTAGGAAGTAAAATATATATACATCACGGCCCCATTTTAAACTATTTTTACGTTTTCGGGGGAAAGATATGTTAGGGAAAATGTTTGACGGATTTATTACTTGAGGTGTGACCGCCACTCGGGGTTGAGTCCTCGCCTCTATAATCATTCATTCAGGGAAATGAAACCGGTGGAATATTTGAATAGTACTATTGGTGCCTGACAAGGCCCACCCATAATCGATAGCGTCGATTATGCATTAGTGTATGCCTGGGGTGCATATATTCTGAACTTAAGTCGTAGGATACCGAGTAACGACTTGGAGCGGGGCATTATTATTATACGTCTTGGTTTGATTATAGTCTCAAGTAGATTTATAGGAATTTGCAACTCCTATATATTGTCATAACATGGTATTTCCCAAGTATTCAAGTTTTGGAAACTAAAACCTGTGAACTCACCAATATATTTATATTGACGAAATTTTAAACATATCTTTCAGGTAATTAAGCGAAGACAATCATGGCTGACTGGGTCACGGAATTCTCCTATGCGGCGTTGGATATTTTGCGGGGTTTCACCTTTATTTCCCAAGGCTATGGGATATATTTGAGAAACCTCTCCATTTGTGTTATAAACAATTTACTTTATGTGTAATGTTTTGAACAAGATTTGACGCCTAAATAAATGACCCATTTTCTTAAATTACTTGTGATTTGCGTTAACCTTGACTTTATACGCTTGAACCGTCGCGCCACGTGTTTCCGCCATTGGCGTGGTGTGACAAAAAGTGGTATCAGAGCCAAGGTTATAGCGAACTAGAGTATTTTCTTTAAAAACTAGACTATAACCGGATTTGGTTCAAAAGATAAAGTTTTCAAAAAATATAAAGGTGCTAAACGCAATAAAGTAATTTCTCAAGAAGCATTGGGCATGAGGAGATTCCGACCGAGCTAGCCATGGGTATTATTATGCATTAACGTGGTATTAGAGGTTAGGAAGGTTACTGTTGGTGTACGCCTTAACTATCTAATTTAAAATAATTCATATATTTTAGTACGGTTCTTTTGCCAGGGATGTCTGACGCCGGGAGTATAGCGCCGAGCTATGATAGTTTGCCTGCAGATCATTCCAGCACCTCCACCTGAGCCGGTTGAGCTGGTCGTGCTCGACTCGGGAGAGGACGATGTAGAGATGGGCGTCGCCGGAGGATCGGGCGACGATAGTTCCGACGAGACGGATCCTAGCGAGGATCCTGACTGGGCCCCCGCAGGGGATGACGCGGCCGCCGTGGTCGACGCGCCGCAGGCCGACCTACCCATTGTACCCTTGCCTGCCGCACCCTTAGCCCCACACCCCATCAGAGCCGTCAGGGACTTCCCTGAAGGCTGTGCCGGTCCGTCGCGACCCGTCCCAGCCCAGTCGGAGACAGCAGAGTCTCCATTTGATAGAAAGGCTCACATTGATCACGAGCCAGTACCCGCACCACACATCCCCATTCCTCCTGGCATGAGGCTTATGCCGATTGCCCGTGGGCGGAACGGATGGATTTCAGATGACTCAGACGACGAGTCAGTGGCCTCTGTAGACCACATACTAGTACCTAAGATTCCAGTCGTCCAGGAGGAGCCAGTGGCTCCAATGATGGAGGACGCCCCTGCTGCCCCCGTAGCCCCACTTGCACCACTCGAGCCCGCACCTCAGGAGGGGCCAGCCGCAGCAGCACACGTCCTAGAGGGCAGCCCCGCCCGTAGCTCTGAGCTACGCAGGGCAGGCGTGGTAGCTTTCGCCACCGCGAGCCCTCCTACCTCCACCGTAGTGGTGTCCACCCCAGAGTGGGCCACTATTGCAGAGCCCCTTATGGCCCCCTTGGCCGAGCTTATAGCACCACCCCCCACAGCTATGACACTACCTATCCCCACCGTACCCATGATGCCACCTGCACCATATCCTCTGGGTGCAGGGGACCCCTACCTGATACCACCCCACTTTGCCCCCGGACCACAGGGTTTTGCCCCGTTATTTCCCCACATACCGATGCCAGCCCCAGTTGGCCCATCCCAGCCAGTCTACCCCGACATACCTGGACCATCCCAGCCTCACAGGATGACACCATTATCCGGACCAGCTTGGTCCTCTGCTATCTCACTGGAGCGAGACTTTCAGACCCTCGCCGACACGGTGCAGCGCACCGTGAACCAGGTAGAGCAGCAGACTCGCTTGATGTGGGCACGGATGATCGATACTCGAGATGCCTTAGCACACTACGCTGAAGAGTTGTTGAGCATGGATGCGCAGTGTGGGATTACCGGGGATGCGCATTTTGCGCATCGACAGTTTTTATATGATCGCATCATGGCGATTAGTATGACTATCAGCATGCACGCACCACAGTATCAGTTCCCGCCGCCGCCACAGTAGGGACGCATCGGGGACACATGGAAGAATCACTTGCAGATGTATATAGTAGTAGCAGTATGGTAGCGTAGCACGAGTTATGACACTCGTTTGCATTTTGCCCAGCCGTGCGGGCATATGATATGATGTTTTTATTTATTTCAGAACGATGTATTGTATGAGGGATGTTATCCCCTATTTTGTTATTGTAAACAAAGCATTGTACTCGTACTATTGAAATTAATGAAAAACCTTATTATTATGATGGTGAAATATGTTGTTGTCTACGATTATTATTGCTTACTCTATATATTGTGATTTGTGTGATTGTGTGGTGATGTTGGGTTGATTATTATGTTCATGTGATGGGTTGCTACTTATGCTTTGTGTATGTTTATATTTGTGTGAATGTTCGCCAAATTAACCTTTGATAATTATTATTGAAGAAAAATGGCACCAGCCACCCGAAGCAACAGTGGCGCAGACGGACTGCCCACTACACCAGCTGAACTCGAAACCATGATCTCGGAGCGCATAGCCCGAGCTATCGCGGAGCATGAAGCCGCCCGCTCCGAACGATCGTGTGACATAACAGGGAGCGACCGACGAGAGACCTCCCCCAATGGTAAGAAGGTTTAAGAATAATTGAAAAAGTGATGGGAGAATATCCTAAAACTCCTATCCTATAATAACATACTACTTTATTATTGCAGAAACGGCCTCGCGAGAGCGCGGCTGCACTTTCAAAGCCTTCTTAGACTGTAAGCCGATCAACTTCAGCGGCACAGAAGGATCTGTCGGCCTGGTCAAATGGTTCGAAAAGACCGAGGCAATAATCCGCATCAGTGGGTGTACCCCTCGACAGTCAGTCATGTACTCCACTAACTTGTTTCTGGATCAAGCACTAACTTGGTGGAACGGCCAAGTACAGTCACTAGGGGACGACGCTGCTTACTCCCTATCATGGGCGGAACTAAAAGACCTTATGATCGCCGAATACCGCCCGACAAGTGAGGTACAGAAGCTGGAAACAGAATTCTGGAACCTTACCATGATAGGAGCAGACGTGACTGGGTACACGTCCCGATTTCATGATCTCGCCAGACTAGTGCCTCGTTTGGTCACACCGGAAAATAACAAGATAGAGCGGTACTTGTTCGGATTAGCACCACAAATACGCAGCATGGTCACTGCTTCCAAACCCACGACCATGCGCGCGGCTATTGATCTTGCACTAAGCCTCACCGAGGATGCTATCCGCATGGGTACTTTGATCCGACAGGTTTCGGGACTGAAAATTTCTGAGGCTAGCAGTGTGGAAGGCAAGAATCAGGGGACAAGTTCAGCGGTTGTGACAAATGAACAGGGGAATAAACCGAGATTTGGGAAACGCAAGCGGGATGAAGGAAAGAAGGATAGATCATCAGGTGGTTCGAACAAGAAAGGAAAGGGGTATGTCGCCACAGGGCGTGGTAATGGTGGTAAACAGGGTAACCAGGGGAGAAATAATGGGATAACTTGTGGGAAGTGCCACCGTACTGGGCACAAAACGGAAGACTGCCGGTCAGGAGCACTGAAGAACGGAGGGGCTAGACCCTGCTTCGCTTGCGGGTCACTGGACCATTGGAAGAAGAATTGCCCCAAGGTAAACAACCAAGCCCGCGGGCGGGCGTTTGTGATTGGAGCCGGTGATGCATGACAAGACCCCAACGTGGTCACTGGTACGTTCCCTCTTAATGGTCATTATGCCTCTGTATTATTTGATACCGGTGCTGACTTTAGCTTCGTATCCATTGAGTTTAAAAGATTACTTGGATTAAAAACTAGTAAACTAGATACCCCCTACTCCATAGAACTGGCTAATGGTAAAACTATTGAAACGAGAGAAGTAGCGAGGGATTGTAAATTAGAACTCTGTGGGCACGAGTTTGGGATTGATCTCTTGCCGGTTGTGTTGGGAAGTTTTGACATAGTCGTTGGCATGGATTGGTTGTCCGCACACCATGCCATCATGGTTTGCAACGATAAAATCATTCAAGTTCCCCTCGCAAGCGGTGAAACTCTCTCAATTCAAGGGGAAAGGCACGGGACGCCGCTAAGGATTATTTCAAGCATGAAGGCGCGAAAGTGCTTAAGAAAAGGGCTTGTCGCATTCTTGGCACACGTGGTGGACAAGAAAGCCGACGAGCGAAAGTTGGAAGACATTCCAGTAGCTAGAGATTTTCCGGATATATTCCCAGAAGATTTGCCGGGGTTGCCACCACCTCGACAAGTCGAGTTCCGCATCGACCTCGTTCCTGGAGCTGCTCCTGTGTCACGATCGCCATATCGCTTAGCTCCATCGGAGATGCAGGAACTATCCAGCCAGCTACAAGAATTGTTGGACAAGGGTTTTATAAGACCGAGTTTCTCACCTTGGGGAGCTCCCGTCTTATTCGTAAAGAAGAAGGATGGCACATTCCGCGTGTGCATCGACTATCGAGAGCTGAACAAGCTAACCATCAAGAATCGCTATCCTCTCCCCAGGATCGACGATTTATTTGATCAGCTCCAAGGATCTAGCTTCTACTCCAAAATCGATCTGAGGTCCGGCTACCACCAGTTGCGTATCCAGGAAGAGGATGTACCAAAGACGGCCTTCAGAACCCGATATGGGCACTATGAATTTTTGGTAATGCCGTTCGGCTTGACCAACGCTCCAGCGGTTTTCATGGACCTAATGAACCGCGTGTGTAAGCCATACCTGGATAAATTCGTCATTGTTTTCATTGACGATATTTTGATCTATTCACGCACCAAAGAAGACCACGAGAATCACCTTCGGTTAATCCTTGAGGTACTACGCAAGGAAAAGCTCTACGCTAAATTCTCGAAGTGCGACTTTTGGATTCGAGAAGTTCACTTCCTAGGTCACGTGGTAAACGAGAAGGGCATACACGTCGACCCCGCCAAGATCGAGGCAATTAAAAATTGGGAAGCCCCTCGAACTCCTACCGAAGTACGACAATTTCTTGGTCTTGCAGGTTATTACAGAAGGTTCATCGAGAACTTTTCCAAGATAGCACAAGCTTTAACCATGTTAACCCAAAAGGATAAGAAATTCGAGTGGACGGAAAAGCAAGAGGCAGCGTTCCAATTACTAAAAGACAAGTTATGTGGCGCTCCGATACTATCACTCCCCGATGGTACGGAGGATTTTGTGGTTTACTGTGATGCCTCACATCAAGGCTTGGGTTGTGTATTAATGCAGCGAGAAAAAGTGATAGCATATGCTTCCAGGCAGCTGAAAATTCATGAGAAGAACTACACTACACACGATTTGGAATTGGGTGCAGTGGTATTCGCTCTCAAGATATGGAGGCACTATCTGTACGGAACCAAGTGCACAATTTTCACTGATCATAAGAGCTTGCAACACATCTTTGATCAGAAGGACTTGAACATGCGACAACGGCGATGGGTCGAATTATTAAACGATTACGATTGTGAGATAAAGTACCATCCCGGTAAGGCGAACGTTGTGGCCGACGCCTTGAGTCGTAAGGAACGGGTTAAACCGTTGCGTGTCCGAGCTTTGGGTCTGACTATCCACACGAATCTGACTGATCGAATTCGTGAAGCTCAAGTTAACGCCCTTAAACCCGAGAATGTCAAAGGTGAAAGATTACGAAAGATGATTGATTCACTGGAATCAAAAGCGGACCAGACCCTGTATTTCATGAATAGAATTTGGGTTCCAGTATACGGGGGATTGCGTGAGCTAGTATTGGCCGAAGCTCACAGTTCTAGATATTCGGTTCACCCGGGTGCAAACAAGATGTTCCACGATTTGAAGGAACTTTATTGGTGGCCGAATTTCAAAAGAGATATAGCGGCATATGTTGCGCGATGTTTGACTTGCGCAAAGGTAAAGGCTGAGCATCAGAGACCTTCCGGTTTACTCCAGCAACCGGAAATACCGGAATGTAAATGGGAACGAATTACCATGGATTTCATTACCAAGTTACCCAAGACAACAAGCGGCCATGACATGATCTGGGTAATCGTTGATCGATTGACAAAATCTGCACACTTCCTTCCGATTCGCGAAACGGACAAGTTGGAGAAACTGACCCGTTTGTACATTAAGGAAGTGGTGTCTAAGCATGGTGTACCTATTTCTATCATCTCCGATCGAGATAGTCGCTTCACCTCAAGATTTTGGGAAAGTTTAAATGAAGCCCTCGGTACTCGCCTCGACATGAGTACCGCGTGTCACCCCCAAACGGATGGTCAAAGTTAACGAACCATCCAGACCTTGGAAGATATGTTGCGGGCATGCGCGATTGATTTCGGTGGTAATTGGGATACGCACTTGCCTTTAGTGGAGTTTTCTTATAACAACAGTTATCATACGAGCATTCAAGCTGCACCGTTTGAAGCTCTGTATGGACGCAAGTGCAGATCTCCGCTATGTTGAGCTGAAGTTGGAGAAAAACAACTCACCGGGCCCGAAATTGTTCAAGAAACGACGGACAAGGTCTTTTTGATAAGGGAACGCCTCAAAGCGGCCCGCGACCGACAGAAAAGCTACGCTGATATGAGGCGAAAGCCTTTAGAATTTCAAGTCGGAGACAGGGTCCTACTAAAAGTGTCACCTTGGAAAGGTGTCGCGCGCTTTGGAAAGCGCAGAAAGCTGAACCCACGATACGTTGGACCGTTTGAAATCTTGTCCAGGGTAGGCCCAGTGGCATACAAGCTCAAGTTGCCTCAAGAGCTTAGTGGAATACACGACACGTTTCACGTGTCAAATTTGAAAAAGTGCCTATCCGACGAAACTCTCATCATCCCAGCTGACGAAATCCAAATTGACGACAAGTTACATTTTGTTGAAGAACCAATCGAGGTAACCGATTGGAAGGTCCAAAAGCTAAGGCGCAGCAAGATCAGATTGGTCAAAGTGCGCTGGAATGCCAAGCGTGGACCGGAGTTCACGTGGGAAAGGCTGGACCGGATGAAGCAAAATATCCCGCCCTATTCGAGAAGACACCTGTACCGGAGAACTCGAAGTGAATTCCGGTACGGAATTCTCTTAACGGGGGAGAATGTAATAACCGACAAAAATAAGGTAATTCCGTACTAATTAATTAATATATGATTAACGTAATTAAATGCAATTATGTGTGATTTAATTATCAAGGCCTTAGGAGATAGCAATTTCCAAATAATGCATAGGAATGCATACGTTTAATGGTAAAACATGATAGGATCATGTGCGAATAAACTATCCGGTATGGACGTTGGCGATTACCCGGTAATAATTAAATAAACGAAAAGGATCCCGGACACCCATGATATAAAATAAAGGGTATTTTCACAAAATATAATGAGTTTTGGAACTCCAAAACCATAAGTGGAACCTTTTCATACAAATCTCCTGGTAACGAATAAAGTACGCGCACCGCACCCGATACGCGTATAACTCATAATTTCACCCGGCAAAGGCCTAAATAACCAATCAACGCTTAAATTAGACTATATTTAAGGGTTATTAAAGGTATTATTAATGTCCGAATAACGCGCGATTAAAACCCGAAAAATACCCGAACGACACCCGAACGACGAGGAATTAAACTTAACTTATTATTGGTAAATAGATTGTGTTGTGGACCCCACCTAGACCCACCAAGGGCCGGCCTAATGGCCATAATATCTTCTTGCATGGTTTGTTTTAATAATAACCTACTAACCTACCTTAACAAGCATGCATGGAAGAACAAAAGGTGTAAGACTTGTAGTACAAAAGCATGCATCAACTTGTCTCTTTTGTAAGAGATTTTCGGCCCTATGGCCAAGAAAATCCAAGACAAGATCAAATATACTACTACCTAAACACAATCCACTTGCTAAACAAATCCAACATAAAGATCTCATGTGTAATCTTGGAAGGATTATAAAGGAGTGCAAGGATTAACATATCTTCATCATACACAAAATCCTCCCACTCTCTCTCTAATCCCACGGCACACACACATTACACACATCCATCCAAGATCACTTTTGTACTTCTTAAATCTCCTAAATCTTTGAAAAGATTATGTGCAATCTATGAAGGATATGGAGACATTATATAACATGTGTTAGTCCTTTGAAGAAACAAGCAAAAACTCTTCTTCTTTCTTTCTTTTGGGCCGTAGGTTTCACCTCCCCCCACACACATTTCTTTCAAGTTTTTACATCTTCCAATCACTTAAAACAATCCATCATCCAAACCCCCATTGTGTGTTTCAAGCTTGGAGCTTAACCAATAAGGAAGAACACACTAAACCCCTCTCAAAATCCAAGGTTTTGTCTTCCCTAGCCTTGTGCTAGTAGTAAGCTTCTTAACCTTGTTTTGATTATTATTCATGTATGTGTTCTTAGAAGCAAGTTGTACATGAAGGGTTTAAAATGTGGTTTTGAAACATATCTTTAATAGGTTTTACATGAGTAAAATGGATGATTAAAGATATGTAAATGGATCATGGATTTGATGATGATAAACTAGTGTTCTTAAAATATATAAAATTTACACATACATTAAGTAGGATGATGATTTGGCTAAGATTTGTGGAATAAACTTGAATGTGTTAAAATGTAACTTTAATCATCTTAAAATGATCATCCATGATATAATATATGATGGAATATATTAGGATGTCATGAATGAAGAAGTTGAAAAGTTAAAGTTTACACCCTTAGATGGATGAAATTTGGACATGTTGAAGAAATACATAAAACACACATATTAGTAGCCTCATGTATGAAATATAAGACTATTAAAAGTGTTTTGATGCAAAAATAACTTAACAATAAAAAGATGAATCTTCAAAGTCCACTAACTTGAGTGAAAAATACTAACTTTGGAAGTTAGAGTGGAAAAATGCAACATTTGAAAGTTAAGGGACTAATGTTGTAACTTTGAAAGTTAGAGGACTAAAATGAACATTTTAGAAACTATTAGTCCAAGAATGCAATAATGGAAAGTTTGGTGTCAAAAGTATAAGTAATAATTTTTCCAAGGTTGATTTGGTAAATACTAGTAAACATACTTGGGTATTTTGTATAAAAAGTATATTTTTATAAAAATGAAAGTTATAAAAATATGGGTTTGTATTGACATAAGGATTTTTATAAAATAGAGATTTTATAAAAATGTTAAACCAAAATTAAAACTTGAGAAACTTATACAAAAATGAATACTTTTATATAAATGGGAATATAAAAGTATTGGAAGCATTTTTGTATCTAAGTTAACAAGTTGGGTTAAAAATACAAAAGTATTTTAAACCTTCCAAGTAACATGTGTTAGGAGGAAGAAATATGAATAATATTTCTATAAAACACATGTTGGGAAAAACTTGGAAAAATTGACTAATCAAGCTAAGATATCGAACTAAGACGCGTTAACGAACCATACACGGACAAAACATGAGAAGAATGCCATTGCGGCAAGATGAGAAAATATATATTTTTAGGAAGTAAAATATATATATACATCATGGGTGAAATCTAATAAACACTTTCCTAAGTGTTGAAGGAATTATTCGTGGGAGAAAAACATAACGTAAACAAGTAAGACGTTAAACAAACGTATAGACTTAACAAGGAAAATTACACGTTTATATATATACGCTCGTCTCGGCAAAATTCTAGTATATCTACTTAATGGGAAAGTAGATATGTGGGAAGGAAAAACCGAGACGAGTAGACAAAGATATATATATATATATATATATGTGTATACCGTGCCGACAAGATCCTAGTATATTTATTTGAATGGGAAAATAAATATACGGCAAAGTGAGTCGGGTCGAGTGTTGAAATATATATTATATCGAGCGATGCGATCTTAAGTATAATTATTTAAATGGGAAAATAATTATATGTTAAGTGAAGTCAAGTCGATGATAATAATGTACAAGTTAAGGAAATATTAACAAGAGTAATATATAACTTGTAATACCAAGGGTAATCTAACGCCAACGAAACCTAGGATACGCGCTAAATTAAACGGAATTTGGAATAACTTATGGTCGGGAGTTGGGTGTACAACTTGCCAAGGCACATGCACTATAGGGATAGTGACTTATACGTCTAGGACGTTTGTAGGTGCGAGACCCCGTTTGCTATCTACCTAGTTGAGCCGGACGTCGATTCAGGTGAGTTTCACGGCCCCATTTTAAACTATTTTTACGTTTTCGGGGGAAAGATATGTTAGGGAAAATGTTTGACGGATTTATTACTTGAGGTGTGACCGCCACTCGGGGTTGAGTCCTCGCCTCTATAATCATTCATTCAGGGAAATGAAACCGGTGGAATATTTGAATAGTACTATTGGTGCCTGACAAGGCCCACCCCTAATCGATAGCGTCGATTATGCATTAGTGTATGCCTGGGGTGCATATATTCTGAACTTAAGTCGTAGGATACCGAGTAACGACTTGGAGCGGGGCATTATTATTATACGTCTTGGTTTGATTATAGTCTCAAGTAGATTTATAGGAATTTGCAACTCCTATATATTGTCATAACATGGTATTTCCCAAGTATTCAAGTTTTGGAAACTAAAACCTGTGAACTCACCAATATATTTATATTGACGAAATTTTAAACATATCTTTCAGGTAATTAAGCGAAGACAATCATGGCTGACTGGGTCACGGAATTCTCCTATGCGGCGTTGGATATTTTGCGGGGTTTCACCTTTATTTCCCAAGGCTATGGGATATATTTGAGAAACCTCTCCATTTGTGTTATAAACAATTTACTTTATGTGTAATGTTTTGAACAAGATTTGACGCCTAAATAAATGACCCATTTTCTTAAATTACTTGTGATTTGCGTTAACCTTGACTTTATACGCTTGAACCGTCGCGCCACGTGTTTCCGCCATTGGCGTGGTGTGACAGAAGATGAAGAGTAGATCCTTGAGTCATACATGAAAAAATAGATTGGAATGATACCCAGAATTAAAAAAAAGGTTGAAGTGTGTTACCTGAGATGTGTATTGTGGTACAGTAATTGTGCAGCCTTTGCAGTAATATATAGTTGTACTACAAAACAAAAATTGTCTCACGTTTTTGCACATGATGCAAGTCAAATTCATATTTTTAAAAAACTTTTGAAGTCTAGACATCAATGGTGGCCCTTCAAATTATTATGGAATTTTAAGAAATGGTGGTTTTTTTTATGAGCCAAGTAGCCAAAAATATTAATTTTTATAATTATTATGACACTTTTAGTTCTATATCCGATTCGACCGTTCCGACTAGGAAACAGGTAAGGACACCGGTTCAACGTCCGCTTCGGTTATGAAAACATTGCTTAAAAGACCTAAGACTAAGGGGCACATATTTCACGGCTCGGCCCGGGCACCTGAATATCAGCAAGCTATGGTGAAGCACAATTTTTTTCTGTTGTTTTTAAGGGATCCTTTCCCGTCGTCACCTCCTGGAAAACGCTTCGTCGTCGCCGCTTAATAAACTCGCTGAAACCCGTGTCTTTTCGTTGTAACTGAACCCGAGGCATGCAGATGAAGACGATCGTTGACACCTTGTTGGGATCCTAGATCGGCTGGCCGGAAAGCTGATTCGTGCCTCTGAGCGTACCCAACGCCATCTTCTCATTCAATTTACCGATTTCGGACTTCGGTACCACTGCTACAGCCGCCTGAGGCGTCTTCTTGGGTTATCGGAAATGCGATTCAAACCCAGGTTGCCTCCTATTGTTGACAGTTATCACCATTGCGTGGGGGGGGGGGGTTGATGCCTTTATTCTTTATAAAAACAAATATTTTATTTTGATAAGATTTAGCAATTCATCTATTTCGGTGGTAAGCACAATAAATTATTCTTTTTTTTGAACATAACACCAAATTTTAAGCATTTACCTGATTTAACACATAATTCAATGTTAAATTTCAAAAAATTTGGGATATTACAATATTGGTAGCATAAGAGTCTGTGTTCATATCCTTTTAGGTATATCACGACATTTTCGTTTTGGCTTTTCTCTTTCGGATTTTATACCAATTATCAATAAAGTAAAAAATGAAATGAACTAATACCAATCAAATCCCGCCGCGTAGCGCGGGGGAAATTTACTAGTTACAATTAACATACATCACCCAACTATCACACCTAACCAATAATCAAATTCACGCCTAAGTTATATGTACATCGAATGCTACCCAATTGTCCCACATCCAACCCGATTGTTTGTTTTTGTACTTTATCCAAGTAAATGCCAAGGCTTGAGCTTCGCCAAACACTCCTGCCACATTGACTCTTTTCCCGCTAAGCGTGAGTTCATTCCATGCTTTCTGAATTGCCCACGATGCCGCCAATATAATAATTCTCACTAGTTTCTGTTTCGCCTTCGATGCGTTGATGTTATGATGTATCTCAAGTAGGTCTTTGGCATTGAAAGCAAAGATTGGTGAAATGTTAACCCGCGAGCTAACGATCGGCCAAACATTGAAAGCAACATAACAAGAAGTTAATAAATAATCCGCACCCTCTTCCATTTCCCCACAAAGCTTACATAGGAGGATCTATTTCAACTCCCCCTGAAGCGCCTCGCTTTAAAGCGAGGCGCTTCAGTCACATAATGACAAATCAGAGTACGAGGTTACATGGGAGTTTGGAAAATAAGGTGCCAAACGCCTCGCTATGGCCAAAGCGAGGTGTTTGGCACAAGGGGGATGAACCTGGACATCTTGGTGTTGGGGAGGGTTTTGGTTTGGGTTTTTTTGTGGTTTGTTTTGAAGTGTTTTTTTTTTACTTTTTATTTATTTATTGTAAATTTTTTTAAAATTTAAAAAACAATGTAATAACCCTAATCAAACTATAATTAATCAAGTAATCCCAACTTTAACCTATTAACTTTTTTATTTATTTATTGTAATTTTTTTAAATTTTAAAAACAAAAGAAAAACATATAAACAAATGATCAACTGCAAAATATAATAATCAGTTTGTACATACCAATATATATATATATATATACATATATATATATATATATATACACATACACACAACTATAAAAAGTCTACTGCAAAGTAAGATAGATACATAATCACTGTGATGGCGTAGCCGTACCCCATCTACAGTGCCATCGCTTGTATCGCCTCGACCGTCCACAGCTGAACATCCTGTATCTGACCGATGCGGCGATCAATGTCATCAGCCACGAAACGCGCAGCAGGAGTGAGGTCATCATATATATGCCGGGGGTAATGCTGCTGTGGTGGCAGCGGAGGTGGGGGGTCGTCATCGTCGTCATCGCCGTAGTCACCCGCCTGGTCCGGCAACAGAGGTACTCCCGGAGACTGCTCAAGGTAGACCGGTATATCATCGGGCGTAGGAAGGGGGTGGCTCAAAGGCGGTCCTGCTGCCGAGAGATCGAAACCGATGTACTCCCGGTAAGACATCCAGCAGGATCCCCATGCTCCGGGCGTTTGCCTCACCGAGAACCTGCGATCGATGGGATCCTGGCCGACAGCTGAGGGTCAGTCTCTGGCGAGAGACGCAGACGACGAGTGATGACGGTGACGAACGCCACGCCATAGAGATGTGCACGAGACTAGCACTTATGCGCACACTGAAAGTACTCCACCACGCACGCGGCTAGGTCGCACGACCGCCGCATAACTAAATAGTTTAAAAAGAAAAGGTCAGTTTGGTTGACCTTCTCCCGACTGTTCCAATTTTGAACTGACTGACCGGTAATGAACCGGACGGTTTTGACCCGAACGACCCGTTATCCACCTGGATCATATCGATCCGAGCAGGCCCGTAACGAACCTTACCTGTTTCGAACTGACCGATCCGTTATCCACCCGGATCGTATCGACCCGATCAGGTCCGGTAACGAATCGTGCCGGTTACAAACTGACCGCTCGGTAACAAACCGTACCGGTTTCGAACGGACCGGCCCGTTATCCACCTGGATCTTATCGGCCCGACCAGGCCCGGTAACAAGCCGTACCGGTTTTGAACTAATCGGCGGTTAACGACCAGGACTGTTTCGACCGGACCGACTCGTTATCGACCCAGATCGTATCGACCCGATCACGTCCGGTAACGAACCATACCAGTTTCGAACTGATCGGCTCGTTATCCACCGGGATCGAATTGGCCCGACCAGGCCCGGTGATGAGCCGTACCGGTTTTGAACTGGCCGGCAGTTAACGAACCGGACTGTTTTGACCCGACCGGCCCATTATCTACCCGGATCATATCGACCCGATCAGGTCCGGTAACGAACCATACCAGTTTCGAACTGACCGCTCGGTAACGAACCGTATCGGTTTTGAACTGACCGGCCCGTTATCCACCAGGATCGTATAGGCCCGAGTAGGTCCGAAAACGAGCCGTACCGATTTCGAACGGACCGGCGGTTAACGAACCAGACTGTTTCTACCCGACCGGTCCGTTATCCATCCGGATTGTATCCGCCTGACGAGGCCCGGTAACGAGCCGTACCGGTTTCAAACTGACCGACAGGTAACGAACCGGACTGTTTTGACCCGACCGGCCCGTTATCCACCCATATCGTATCGACCCGATTAGGTCCGGCAATGAATCGTATCGGTTTCAAACTGACCGCCCAATAACGAACCGTACCAGTTTCGAACAGACCGACCCGTTATCCACCCGAATCGTATCGGCCTGACCAGGCCCGATAACGAGCCGTATCGGTTTCGAACTAACCGTCGGTTAACGAACCGGACTATTTCGACCGGACCAGCCCGTTATCCATCCGGATCGTATCGGCCCGACCAGGCCCGGTACCGAGCCATACCGGTTTCGAACTGACCGGCGGTTAACGAATCGGACTGTTTCGACCCGACCGACCCGTTATCCTCCCGGATCGTATCGACCCGATCAGATTCAGTAACAAACCATACCGGTTTCGAACTGACCGCCCGGTAACGAACCGTACCTGTTTCAAACTGACCGGCTCGTTATCCACCTGGATCGTATCAGCCCGACCATGCCCGGTAACAAGCTGTACCGGTTTTGAACTGACCGCCCGGTAACGAACTGGACGGTTTCGACCTGACCGACGAGTTATCCACCTGGATCATATCGATCCGATCAGGTCCGGTAACGAACCGTACCGGTTTTGAACTGATCGCCCTGTAACGAACCGGACGGTTTCGACCTGAGCGGCCCGTTATCCACCCGGATCATATCGATCCGAGCAGGTCCGGTAATGAACCTTACCTGTTTCAAACTGACCGACCCGTTATCCACCCGGATCGTATCGACCTGATCAGGTCCGGTAACAAACCGTACCGGTTTTGAACTGACCGCCCGTTAACGAACCGTGCCGGTTTCAAACTGACTGTCCCGTTATCCACCCGGATCGTATCGGCTTGACCAGGTGCCTTGTAGGCTGATTAGATATAAAGTCTTTATTCTCTGATAAAATTAACACAGGGGCCTCGCTTTGACCAAAGCGAGGCGCTTTACTTTGGGGGTTGATTTAGAAGTAAGGGGTTTAATTAGAAAGGTCCTTTAAAAAATTGAATGAATGAAAATATAGTTGTTTCCCTCACAAATTTTGTGAACTAAAATCTAAAATTAATTAACATCATTGTTTATTTTTTATATTAGCAAACTTCAAATTTCATTCCCACCCATAATATTTACATGATTGTACAAAGCAAGATGCTTATTACAATCAACATACATCACCCATCTATCACACTTAACCAATAATCAAATTCACGCCTAAGTTATAGGTACATTGAACGCTACCCAATCATCCCACATCCAACCCGATTGTTTGTTTTTGTACTTTATCCAGGTAAACGCCATGGCTCGAGCTTCGCCAAACACTCCTGCCACATTGACTCTTTTCCCGCTAAGTGTGAGTTCATTCCATGCTTTCCAAATTGCCCACGATGCCGCCAATATAATGATTCTCACTAGTTTCTGTTTCGCCTTCGACACGTTGATGTTATGATGTATCTCGATTAGGTCTTTGGCATTGAAAGCAAAGATTGGTGAATTGTTGACCCACGAGCTAATCTTCAGCTAAACATTGAAAGCAACATAACAAGAAGTTAATAAATAAACCGCACCCTCTTCCATTTCCCCACAAAGCTTACATAGTGTTAAGCCGTGAACGATCTTTCGCTTTTTTAAACCTTTCAAAGTTGGTAGTCTATCCTGTAACGCCCTCCACCCGAAAATGCTAACCTTCCTTGTTACTCCTTTCACCCAGTCGATGTTTGTTAGGACAAAGAGGATTGGTGAAACCACTTTTGGAAACCTTAGTCTAATTCACTTCTGTCAATTTTGGCTAAGTATAGAAGAACTGAAGAGAAGACAAGAAACTGCTGAAGAGAAGATATGAGAAGTGCTGAAGAAGAAACTTCATCAGAAGTTCTGAAGTCCAAACCAGACAAGTTCACTTCAGAAGTACTGAAGACAAACTACTCATCAGTAGTTTGTCATTCATCAGCACTTAGCATCAGATATTTTCCACCGCCTTTTGTATCAGTAGTTTATTGTTTATTATTACTTTTAACTGTAATTGTTTGTTTCAATGTTGCAACTTGTGCAACTTGTTTCTGATGTTTCTGTACTTGCTTTATTGGCAAGATACATGCATGTAAACGTCTATAAATAGGAGGCTTCAACCTTCTATTTTAGACATTGATTTTAATAGAAAAATCCTTCAAACACTTTCACTGTTCTATTCCATTTCTGTATTTATTGTGAATCTGCCTAAGTATCTAATTCTCATTTACTGCTTAGATTCATAATAAATACTTGTCATTATTAGTTTCAATCATCAAGAGGGAGTAATAACTCCTCTTAAGTATAAAAAGTGTTGCTTTAACTTATACATTCCGCTGTGCTTACAATATGATATACAAGAGCTTGCTAAACACTTAAGTGTCAAAGATAGCAAGTTCTTACTTAAACAAAGAGCATACTGATCCAACAATTGGTATCAGAGCATTGGTTTATCTGATCACATATCAATCTAACAAATTGAGAATCAGACACAAAGCTCTTATTGATACTCAATAAAAGATAAAAAGTTCACTTTTTATCAACATCCATCACTTAAAAGAGTCATCTGACAAATCAATACTCTTTAAAATGGATCCTCATAATACTGGTTCTGCCACTAAACCTGCCATGCTTGTAAGAAATGAATACAACATATGGCAAAAGAGAATGGCACATACCTTGTCACAGACCAACACAGGTTGTTGGAGATCTGTGATATATGGTCCTCATAAACCAGTAAACATAAATCTTGAAACTAAGGAAGAGATTCCAAAACAACCAAAAGACTATACTGATGATGATTTCCTAAAGCTTGAGCTTGATGCAAAAGCTTTCTCTATGTTGGCAATGGCTCTCCCAAATGAGATATACTCTGGCCTTTTACATTGTGAAAGTGCCAAAGAACTCTGGGATTGTCTTAAAGAACAGTTTGGAGGAACTGAAGAGGTGATTGCTAACACCAGAGAAATCTTGGCTCAATAGTATGAAACTTTTGCTCACATTAATGGAGAAACTTTAACTCAGCAATTTGAAAGATTTTCCTCATTAATATCTGAGCTAAAACTAAATGGTCAGACCTATACAACTGTATCTATGCTTCATAGATTTTTAAGGTCTTTACCTGACAAATGGGAAACATACTCAATAGTCTTAAGATCTTCACCAGATTTTAGCTCCCTCACTCTTACAAAACTTCATGGGAGATTACTTACTTTTGAGAGAGAAATTGATCAAAAGAAGAAATTACAATCATCTGGTAAAACTGCTGATGACTACCTACCAGGTAGTACAGCACTTTTGGGACAAGACTCACCAACTTGTTCCTATGGATCTTATGACAACATTGACATAACAACTGGGATCTCATCAGAAAGATCTTTCCCAGGTTATGACAATAATGACCAAAGTCAAACTGCTGATAATCTATGTTTTATCATGGATGATTTGAAAAACTTTAGCAGTGATGACTTAGAAGAAATGGACATTTTACACCAACTGGCCATGCTAAGCATTAAAACTAACAAGTTTTAGAAAAGGTCAGGAAGGAAATTTCCAGGATTGACCAGTAATACAAAAATTGGTTTTGACAAATCTAAACTGAGATGTCACAAGTGTCAGAAGTTGGGACACTTTGCTAAAGAGTGTAGAAACTCTAGCTTTAACCAATCACAATCTGGAAATAACTTTAACCCCAATTATAATAGGAATAATGGAACTCAAGGGAGTGCTCATTTTGTACAGGCACAAGCTCCTCAACAGCAATACATGCCACAAGTACAATATGTTCAAATGCCTGCTCAACAGATGCAGAGCCAACAATCAATCCCTCCCTTTCCAGCTGCTCAACAACCTCCACAGCCTCAACAACCCTCTCAACAAAGTCTTTTCACCTCAGGGTATGTTGACTGGAGCAGTCTTCCTTTTGACACCACAGAGTGCAATCCTGATGCAGACAACAAGTTGTTTGACATCAACTAGGGAGAACCAGACAATGGCAGAAAGAACTTTGCCTTAATGGCATTTGAAGGCTGTACTTCAAAATCTGCATTGTCACAGGTATCAAAAGAGTCTTTGACAAAACTTTGCTCAAATTCTTGCAAAGAATCTTTTGCTCTCATAAGAGAGACAAATGTGCACTTACAAGGAAAAGCCAATGATTTAGAAAGAAAATACACTCAGATGAATGTGATTTAGAGAGAAAACTTACTACTAAAACAAAAGAAGTCTCTAAATTAACTAACTCAGCTATTGAAACCCAAGCACAAATTAAAATGATGATAGAAGATCTTGGGAATGTCAGAAAAGAGCTTGCTGACACCAAGATCAGTTGTGAAAAATGGGTGGATTCTTTTAAGGGGTACCAGCTATTGCTAAACAAACAGAGTGCTTCAAATGTTAAGTTTGGCATAGGGTACCATCATGTTGAAACACCAACAGATTTCTCTCCCAAAACTACTGAAGATGGGAGAAAAATTGTTTCAAATGAAACTTCTGAAGGGAAAGACTGCACATCTTTCCATGAAAACTTTCTAAACAGAAATCCTGGTATTTTCAAAGAAAGTACTTCAGAAGTATTAACAAAATCTGACAACAAGCCATCAATAGTTTCATCTACATCAGGAGTTGAGACCCTGAAAACTACTGATGAGCAAAATCTTTACACTAATGTCAGAAATTTGCCTTTAGATCAAAAACAAAAGGCAAAAGAGTGTGAAATTTGTGGTCTGTTCAACCACAAAACAAAGTTTTGTAGATACAGAAAATGAATTCAATTCAATCAAAAAATTAAACAACAGGTTGTGGGAAATCAAATCAGAAATGATTATGAAAGAATCTTTAATCCCAAGAAACAACAACCTGAAAACACCTTTTCTCAGAAAAAGATAAAATCTCAACGAAAATCTTTTTCTCAAAATTCTTTGTCAGTAGTTAGACCTGAATCATCAGCAGTTTCACAAACTACTGAGATTCAAAATCTAATGAACTTGGTACAACTACTGATGACCAAGGTTGATGGTGGTCCTGAAAAAGATACCACCATGGCTCTTAATGAAAAATCCATTGCCAAAAAGACATGGATTTCTCAACCTGGTCAAAAACAAACTGTAACTGTTCTCAAGAGCAAACCCAAAGCCAAACAGGCTTGGGTTCCTAAATCTAACTAATTTGCTATTGTGTGCAGAGAGTATCCAGGGGCTTAAACAGCATATGGTACGTTGATAGTGGAGGCTCTATGCACATGACTGGATGCAGATACCTGATAAACAATTTTATCAGCCAAAGAGAAGGATCTGTATCCTTTGGGAACAATGCTAAGGGATATGTGCTAGGACATGGCAATGTCTCCTCTGGAAAAATACAGTTTGACAAGGTCAATCTGGTTGAAAACCTTGAATACAACTTGCTAAGTGTGTCACAAATGTGTGATAAAGGATATTCTTCCTTTTTCACAAAGACAGCATGCAAGATCATCTCACCAGAAGGCCAGAAGTTGATAGAGAAGATCATTGAAGATCATACCTTGCTGATTGCCAAAAGATGTGGAAATGTCTATGCAGTGGACATTGAGAAAGACAAGGTATTGAACAACACTGCCTGTTTCTTTTCAAGGGCATCAACTTCAGAAACTGATCTCTGGCACAGGAGACTTGGCCATGTGAACTTTAAAACCATAAATAAAGTCACAAAAATGGGCTTGGTCAGAGGTCTACCTTTGAAAGTATACCAGTGTCAAGAACACTGTGTATCCTGTTTAAAGGGAAAACAGCATAAGTCCTCCTATAAGTCTATTGAAGAATAAAAAACAACTGTATGTCTTTACCTACTCCATATGGACTTATTTGGACCTGTCAAGATTATGAGCCTTGGTAAGAAGAAGTACTGCTTAGTCATCATTGATGACTACTCAAGATTCACATGGGTATTCTTCTTATTCTCCAAGGATGAGGCTGCTGAAATCATCAATTTCTTCATTCTACAAGTAGAGAAACAATATTCTCTACCTGTCAAAACCATTAGAAGTGATAATGGGACAAAGTTTAGGAACAAAACTCTGGATGAATTCTGTTTGTCTAAAGGGATTATTAGACAATACAGTGTTCCCAGAACTCCTGAACAAAATGGTGTAGTAGAAAGGAAGAACAGAACCTTAATAGAGGGAGCAAGAACAATGTTAGCTGATTCTGGGCTACCCTTGTACTTTTGGGCAGAAGCAGTTAACACATCATGTTATGTTCAGAATAGAGTTCTTGTGGTCAAGAGACATTCCAAGACTGCCTATGAAGTTCTTCATGGCATGAAGCCCCTTATCTCCTTTTTCAGGGCTTTTGGGTGTCAATGTTTCATCTTGAACATCAAGGAATCTATTTCAAAGTTTGCTGCCAAAGTTGACTCAGGTTACTTTCTTGGTTACTCTTCAACTAGAAAAGCCTACAAGGTTTTTAATTCTCACACCAGGATAGTAGAAGAAACATTGAATGTCAAGTTCAATGAGTCAAAACACACTCTTATTCCAGCACATCCTGCTGAACTTTTTGACCTTGACAACTTCCATTTTGGACCTGAGAAGGCTGTCACTTCATCAAAACCTACTTATTATGGTGACAAAAGGTTTGATGATGAGGATCCCACACCATGGACTCCTCAAACAGTTATCAAGTCAACTTCAAAATCATCAGAAGTTCCACAAACTTCTGATCAAACAAGTACTGAGGAACAAACTCAAACTTCTGGTTCAGTAGATCCAACTACTGAAGATCAAGGAACATCTGAACCAGATATTATAGACCTCAGTAGTTTGTTTGAAGAACATGAGCCACCTACACCTGTCAGTGGTTTACAACAACTGATTGAACACAGAGATCATCCACTTGATCAAATCATGGGTGATATAGCTTCAGGTGTTCTTACCAGAAACCAGCTCTCCAACTTTTGCCTATTTTCAGCCTTTATCTCACAGTTGGAACCAAAGAAGTACCAGGAAGCCCTCAAAGACAATAATTGGGTGCAAGCTATGCAAGATGAACTGCTTCAGTTCAACAAGCAATAGGTCTGGGAAATCTGTCCCTTACCTCCAAACAAGCAACCAATTGGCACAAGATGGGTTTTCAGGAACAAACAAGATGAAGCTGGTATGATAATCAAGAACAAGGCACGACTGGTATTTCAAGGGTACTCTCAAGAAGAGGGAATTGACTATGATGAAACCTTTACTCTAGTTGCAAGGCTTGAGGCCATCAGGTTATTTCTGGCCTATGCCATTTCCAACAAAATTAAAGTTTATCAAATGGATGTAAAGAGTGCATTTTTGTATGGAAAGATAAAAGAGGAGGTGTATGTCTGTCAGCCACCTGGGTTTGAGGATCCTTCTCATCCTGAGTGGGTGTACAGACTGGACAAAGCTCTTTATAGGCTCAAACAGGCTCCAAGAGCCTGGTATGATACACTCTCCACCTTTTTACTCAAAAATAACTTTACAAGAGGTGCCATTGATAAAACTCTTTTCATTAAACATGTTGGAAATCATGTCCTACTTGTTCAATTTTATGTTGATGATATCATTTTTGGTTCAACAAACACAAAACTGTGTGATGATTCTAAGAAACTCATGCAATCAAAATTTGAGATGAGTACCATGGGAGAACTGCAGTACTTTCTGGGACTGCAGATCAAGCAACAAACAAATGGAACTTTTATACATCAATCAAAATATGTTAAAGAATTATTAAACAAATTTTCTTTACAAGACTGTAAATCATGTTCCACTCCCATGACACCAATCTCACAAGTTGAACCTGATGATCAAGGAAAACAGGTTGATCAAACCATGTACAGATGCATGATAGGTTCCCTTTTATATCTAACTGCTTCTAGACCAGATATTATGTTTTCAACATGTGTCTGTGCTAGATATCAATCAGCACCAAGGGAATCACACCTTATAGCAGTCAAAAGAATTTTCAGATATCTGAAAGGAACTCCAACACTTGGAATTTGGTATCCTGCTTCAAGCAATACCAAGTTATCAGCTTTTTCAGATAGTGACTATGCAAGGTGTAAGATGACAAGAAAGTCAACATCTGGTGGTTGTCAATTCTTGGGTAACTGTCTAGTGTCATGGCAATCAAAGAAGCAAACATCTGTTGCAACTTCAACTGCTGAAGCTGAATACATTGCAGCTGCAAGTTGTACATCACAGATACAATGGCTCCAATATCAACTTCTTGATTATGGAATCAAAGAGACCAAGACACCTTTGTTTGTAGACAGCAAATCTGCCATTAGCATCATTCAAAATCCGGTACAGTTCTCAAAAACTAAACATATTGAGATCAGATACCATTTCATAAGAGATTGCTATGAAAAAGGCAAGATTGAGGTGAAGCATGTAGCAACAGCTAATCAAATAGCTGACATCTTCACAAAACCCCTTGACACATCAACATTTCAGAAGTTAGTATCCATGCTTGGGATGCTAAATTTGTAAGTGTTTATTTTATTGTTCTGCACATATTTTTCATTTTCCACTTACAAAAAGACAAAAAGTCTGAAACAAAACTTCTGAAAAGAGAGAAACTACTGATGAACAAAACATCAGTATGGGGATAATTTCTGAAAAGTGAATAACTTCTGATAAAATAATCTTCAGAAGTTATGAATAAAAGTATTTATAAAACATTTCTCATCAGCTGTTAAAACTACTGAAGAGGAAATGGGAACTACTGATGAAGATAATCCTTCATCAGCAGTTTAGTCAAAAAGGGCAAATCTGACTTTTCCCATCATCAGAGGTTTGACCTAGTCGGTTTAAAACTTCTGATAAAGAGATTTTTAACCAAGGTCGTTTAAAAACTTCTAATAAAGAAGATCCAAGCGGTTAAAAACTTCTGATAAATACCTTTTTCAACACTTATCCTTTCAAACTCAAAAATTCCCTCCTTCTCTCTCAAAAACTCTCTTAAAAACCTAAACCTGCAAATCAACTGTTCGATCAACAAAAACCCAAACCACATGGCTTTAGTTCTCAAACAGGGACACAATCAAAGGGCCTTTCTTGAAAAACAAGAAGGCTGGTCCCAATACGATGAGATCATTGATCTTGTCGTAAAATCCCAATATTTTACTGCTCTCACAATCGACCCACCAATTCATACTGAAACTCTAAATGAGTTCTGGGCTAATGCTGAGACGGTGACGGTTGATGGTGAAATTATCTCCCTCAACTCAAGAATAAAAGGGAAACCACTGACCATCACACCGGCCACACTGGCAACAAGACTGGGCCTGAATGATGTAGCTGCCCCTGATCATGTTGCTAACTCTGACATTCACTTAACCATGACAGAGTGTGGCTATCAAGGTACTCTCTCCCATGCTACTATCTTCAAAAAATATTTTGAACCAAAATACAAGCTTTTGTTTCATTATATTATTATGTGTTTGAGTCCAAAGACAGGGTCTTATGACCAGATGCCCTCTACTTTTCAACCAATATTTCATTCCATAGTGAATGAAACCAACTTCAGGGCATCAAAATTATTTTTCAATGAGTTGGTGTTACATCATAATAATACCAAGAAAAAGTTTTTGTTATACCCATGGTTCATTATGCAATGCATAATAGGGGAACTGGGTAATGAGGTGCTTGTGGGAAAAGTTTCAACTTTAAATCCATTAACCTCACAAGCATACTCTAGGCATAACAAACCGGCTACCTGGCCAGAAGATGATCAGGGAGAACAACAAAAAGTCCCCCTGAAAACCACATCTTCCAAACTCACACCATCAAAAGCCAAAAAGCCCAAGCCAACAAAGACAATAACCCACCAACCCAAAAGAAAAGCTGTTCAGGAGGTTGAGATGCCTGAACATGCTCATGAGCAATCTGCTCTTCAAATAGGTGAGACTGAAACACCCTCTCAGTCTCATCCATCTCAAACCCCACCAACAGCACCCATAAAAATCTTATTCAAAAGAAAAAGACTTAGAAAATCTGTTGTAACTGACACTTCTTTTGAAACTGCTGACCAACCTATTCAACCTATTGCCCAAACTTCTGAACCAACCCCTCAAATTTCTGAACCAGAGGCAATAGAGATTGCCAAACTTCTCTCTGGGCTAAAAGAGAAAGTCCCATCTGATAATGTCAGTCCCCTACAACCACAACAAACAGGGGACATAACCATAGAATCAGACATGGATGTGGACATCACTAGCCCTAACCCAAGAGATGAGGGTGGACCAGGGTCTTTAAGCCCAATCTTAGAGACTCTTGGGCATCTGAGGCTGCTACTACTCAGTTACCACCCAGTGGTGGATCTGAGGATAGAAGTAAAACAGCTAAGACCTCAGATGTGGCAACTACTGATAAAGGCTTAATGCCTGAAGTAGGAAATCCTCAGAACCAAGAACAAGAGGTTCATGAGAGAACTGAGTTGGGCTCAGCTCATGATTTAACTGAGACAGTCCTCATTGAGGACAACATCAGGGATTCAGATGATTCCATTAATTTGGATGATGATTCAATAACCAAAACTACTGAATTGATGGCACTTTATGAAGGTCCTGCTTCAGGGGTATCCAAGCTCAAGAAGCTAGTCACCCCTGAATAGGTTAAAGTCCACTCAATCCCTAAAACCCCTAGAGTGGCATCCTCTGTACAACATGAGGATCTCCTAAAAACACACCCTTCACATCAAATGCCTACCCAATTCCCTGGGCCTTCAAGAATAGACATGAACCAACTATGCAGCCCAGGTGGTGACCTTTATCATATGATGAATGCCCTCATCAAGAATCACCTCCAAACCTATACAGCTAACTTGGAGCTGTCCATCAAGAACCAATTTGGGGTGATTCAGACGAAAATGAATGATCTGCAGACCAAGATTGACTTCAACAGCAAACAAATTGCCAATCTAACAGATCAGATCAAACCTCTGAAGACTATTGATGAATCCAAAAAGAGGGAGAAGATGAAGGAACCAATGGATACAGTTAAAGCCAGAAGAAAGGCAAGACTTGCTATCCTAGAGAGAGATTAGAAAAACCAGGCCAGAAAAGAAGCAATGGCCAAACAGTTTGGTGTCTCAATGGAAGATATTGAAGCCACAGAAAAAGAAGATGAGACCCAAACTTCTGAAGAATCCCTAAGGCATAATAAAGAAATCTCTGATGGTCAAAGTCCTGATGACTCAGAAGATACTGAAGACAATCCTTCAGTAGTTGACAAACCATCAGCAGTTGTCAACCCAGCAGAGGTTAACACTTCCAAATCTCAACAAACTAAACCTTCCAGATCCACTGAACAAATCAAACCAACTTCTGCTCCTCCAAGGCCTGCAACAACCACTACTATGACTGTCCTAACCCCTGCTCCAATCTCTCAATCTACTGAACTTCTTGAGCAGAGGTTAAAGGCAGTTCAACAAAAAGCCAAGGAAGACTAGATTTGGAAAAATCTGGAACAAAGGGATGACTTAGAGTTTGAAGAGAAGCTCCAGGCTTATCAAGCTGAACTGGAAAGACAGGCTGAAATTGATCATGTTGCTGAAGAAGATAAAAGACAACAACTGGTGTCTTACATCACAAAGAACAGCAAGACTAAAGCCTACACACTCAAGGGACTCTCTATGCAAGAGCTGACAAGAAGGGCACAACTAATTGCAGACAAACTGGCCACAAGTAAAGAAGGAAAGGCCAAGAGAGCCCAGATGATATATGAATTAGTAGCAGATGGCTATGGTTCAAAAGCCTCAGTATCCAGATGGAAAGAAGAAAGACTGGTGGATACTTATCGAAAATATAAGGCTGCCAAGGCTACAAATCCAGAGAAGTTTCAAACTGCTGATCCTTCAAGATGAGTAGTTAGAACTTCTGGTGTCTTAACAAGAAGGCCTGCTACTCAAAGGAAGAAATCAGAGGACAATGTCAAAACTGATTTCAAAATGGTACTACTTGAAGGAAGTTCAGTAGTTCACTCAGATTTTGACATTGAGGAGAAACCTCTGATAACACAATTCAGGGATCCTTCCACCTTTGCCTACCAAATTCAAAAGACTATCAAAGAAAAGATGCATACCAAGGTAGTGACTGAACACCATCTCCCAACTATTCAGATGCCTGATATGCAACAACAACAACAACAAGGAAGAGACTCCCACCTGAGGCTTACTGAAACAGAAAGCATCCAACACTCAGGATCATCAACCCAAGGGACAAGTCTGGTTCCCTATACCTCTGACTTTAACAAGTCAAAGGTACCTATCATCAGATGGTCACTTACTGCTAACAACTCAGTATTATTGACAAGAAGAGACCTTTCAAGCATGGCTTACAAGAAGATCAGTGATCTAAAGAAACTGTCAACACAAGACCTGCTCACAATTCAACATCTGGAACCACAGAAAGGATCTCTATCTGATGGACAGTTAAACCAGCTAAAGAACACCATGTATAAAGAAATATGGAAGATTGTTCAAGACAGAAGAAGATCATAAGGAATTAGTAAGGTTTTGGGTTCATCAATCCAGGGGGAGATTGTTAGGACAAAAAGGATCGGTGAAACCACTTTTGGAAACCTTAGTCTAATTCACTTCTGTCAATTTTGGCTAAGTATAGAAGAACTGAAGAGAAGACAAGAAACTGCTGAAGAGAAGATATGAGAAGTGCTGAAGAAGAAACTTCATCAGAAGTTCTGAAGTCCAAACCAGACAAGTTCACTTCAGAAGTACTGAAGACAAACTACTCATCAGTAGTTTGTCATTCATCAGCACTTAGCATCAGATATTTTCCACCGCCTTTTGTATCAGTAGTTTATTGTTTATTATTACTTTTAGCTGTAATTGTTTGTTTCAATGTTGCAACTTGTGCAACTTGTTTCTGATGTTTCTGTACTTGCTTTATTGGCAAGATACATGCATGTAAACGTCTATAAATAGGAGGCTTCAACCTTCTATTTTAGACATTGATTTTAATAGAAAAATCCTTCAAACACTTTCACTGTTCTATTCCATTTCTGTATTTATTGTGAATCTGCCTAAGTATCTAATTCTCATTTACTGCTTAGATTCATAATAAATACTTGTCATTATTAGTTTCAATCATCAAGAGGGAGTAATAACTCCTCTTAAGTATAAAAAGTGTTGCTTTAACTTATACATTCCGCTGTGCTTACAATCTGATATACAAGAGCTTGCTAAACACTTAAGTGTCAAAGATAGCAAGTTCTTACTTAAACAAAGAGCATACTGATCCAACAATGTTTCTATCCAAATCCAAGTGTCCTGAACTCGACCCATTGTGTAGCCGCTGATCAGTTCCACAAACTGTTGTAACTCCTGCATTTGATTAACAAGGCACGGTTGTCTTTTCCAATCACAAACAACAACTCTTTCAGTAACAGTAACATTTTTGTTGGCCTTGATTATGAACAGAGCTGGGAATCTGAGTATTAGAGGACAATCACCAATCCACCCAGAACCGCACGTTTTCACCATTTCCGATCCTCGCTTTAATTATACATTTATGTCATATTTGGCTTTCTTTTTCCATTTCTCCTTATAACTTTTCCTCCTTCAAAAGTTACTTAATCTCATTAGTCACAATGACTTATGACTTTTCCTCTAAAATCTCCTTTTCCAAGCACAAAACCCCTTCATAAGTTACTTTTCAAAAAACCATCCAAACACTTTTGTTTAACTTATGACTTATTGAATAAGTCAATAAGTTAAAAGGAGGTATGGAAATGGAGAGCCAAACATGCACTTAATATCCACATTTTTCTCCCAAAGATCCTTTTCCATCCTGTAAATTGCATTCCACGTCCTAGCGATGCCTGCTTTGATAGGCATATATATCCATGAGTTCGAAGTCTTATGAATTGCCGAAATCAATCGATGCCACAAAGCTACCTTTTCAAGTTTGAATCTCCACCACCACTTCAGCAAAGTTCAAAATCAGTGATGTAAGAATAACTGCTAATAAAAGGATAATGCGAGAATAACCATAAATAAGATAATGCGTGAGCATAACTATAAATAAATGGTGTAAGAATAAAATAATGAATTTTACTGCAAATGAGAGTTCGCAGAACAGACGTATAGTCTACTGGCATGAGGGATTAAATTTAGTAGTTTTTCATATATTCACTTATACGATAAAAGGCATCTAGCAACATTCCGATGAGGATATGTCCAATATTTTGTTAGACCAAATGTTTTGCGACTGAGAGAGTACAAGTGTAAAAAGATAAATCTTCATTTATAAAACATAGATTACCCGAACTTTGCGATATGGTTGAAAAAAATAGTAGTAATGTATGAGAATAACTTTTTAGAAATCGAAGAATGTTTTAGATTCAAAACAGATTCATATAAAAAGACTTCGTAAGTACACACTTTCATGTGTTTACGAAAAGTTGAGTTGAAAATTGTTATAAGGCATATTATCAGTCGCAGGTTTCCTCATTTTCTTTTCCCGAAAACATATATTAGATCCGTTATGTGAAAACAAGAAGGTTTACATTTGACTTGTAAATGTGCAAAACAAGTGATAAAATGCAAGATGAAACCATTTCATGAAGTATGTATAAATCTAATGTGTTTCAAAAGACCAAGATTTAAAATGGCGTGAATGACAAAAATCAATGTAAATGAATAGATTCCCAATATTTTAGAAAGTTCGCGATTTCAAAATAACGTGGATGTGAAAAACTTATAAGTGTAACATTTATGAAAATAGACTTTAAGTTTTAAAAGGATGATCGAGTCACAGCAAAGGAAATGCTAAAAGTTGTGAATAACGTGTAGGGTTCGTGATTCAACTATCATCTAGTAACCTAGCTTTAAAACCCAAATCAACGTTGAAAGTCCATGGCGCACAAATTTCTCGTGCTGTGTTGATTGAGTGAATCAGCTCGGTATTTTTGATAATATGATAGAAGTTTATGAGTTGTTTTGAAGACAATGGAGAATCCAGTTTGGTTTAGGTTGATCCTCCTTGATAATGTTTGGAAGTTGTGGGTAGGACAGATATGAGGTTGTGAATGATCCCGGATGCCTCGACGAATTTTGGAAGATAGGATTTTCTGTAACATTTCTTTAATTTGTTAGTTAAAATTTCATTAAAGTTGAAAATTTTCGGTTTTTATGAAATGTTTGAGAAAGTCAAATGTTACCCGTTAGGATTGGGTAAGCTTGAAACCTTGGAAAAATTTTACGAAATTTATTCATTGAACGACCGTTTGTTTGTAAAGATCGTTAAGGCATCTCTTTGGGACTCATAGTGTGCTATTTGTTTCAAGGCACAAGGTTTATACAAGGTGTGTACTAATCTGGTGAATAGGTTTTTCTAAAACTAGGTATTTGGGTTTTGTTTTCTTGTGAAAAGACAACACAAGATAAGTTGCTAAGTCAATCGTGTACCAGTGTCTATCGTGTAGATAGGCATTTATGTATGAATTTAATCTGGCCAAAGGAGCTAACTAGTGATAGTTGGCTTTGACTTAGGCGACTGGGTGTGGTTATGATAGTGAATAAATATAGGATAAATGATGATATGTGGGGTTAGGAGTATTGTAGACACGCAAGGGAATACAAAGGTCATAGTTTAGGAATATATTATGACATCGATCAACCGAGTTTATAAACATGATGATGTAAAACAGGTTGATTAATAAGTTTGGGAAATCATTTTCATTTTTAACTGTGTGATGACGCAACATTCCCAAAATCAGGATGTGGTCGAAGTTAGACACAAGGTTTAAAATTTTTGAGTCATGGGTATAAATGTTTTGACTTAAGGGAGAAATGCTTTATAGTGTAAAAGTCACAAAACATAAATGAAATAATGTAAATTTTAATGCGATAGTATAGTGAACAAAAGTTTTAATAATGATGATGAAGAATTCAAAAGCGAGAGATTAATGAATAATAACATATGAAACAACAAGCAATGAAATTGAAACTTCAAATGATAAACAAACATAAATACCAATAACATTAGACATTGAGATTGTTTTCATAGGAAACTTTGACTAACCCAAGTATTCGAAATTTCCTAGTGACTTGTGGGGGCGTGCTTTAGCCTATAAGTGAATGCTCATCCCAAGAGTGCTCAGGTAGGTATACTGATGCACGGGTGAAAGTCTAAGGTTTTTAGTAGTTAAGGTTGTGTTTTTGTGCAATTTTAAGGTTTTGGACACACTACTTTGATAAAGTTTGCGTTTTGCAGGTTTAACAAAGTTTAAGGTGTATTTCGAAGCTAAACGAAGCTTTGGATTGGAGCTAGGATGATTCGGGAAAGAAAAACGAAGAAGAAAAATGGAGAAACTGGTGAAGGCCCGTCGCTGACGGACACTGTTAGTCAAAGTCAAAGAAATCAATGTTTTTAGGAGAATTAATGGGACTTTGACCAAGACTTTGACCAGAGACTTTGACCAGAGACTTTGACCGAGACTTTGACTAGAGACTTTGACCAGAGACTTTGACTAGAGACTTTGACCAAGACTTTGACTAAGACTTTGACTAAACTAAATGGTCATTAAGAGGAGTTTGACAATGGAGACTATATAATCAAGTCTTGAGAGTAATCTCTGATCATCCCTCATACTTCATCTCTACAAAAAAAATCCAAATCCCTCATACTTCATCTCTTACACCACCAATCCATCCTATCAATCCAAATCATTCCATACAATTGAAGATTATCAAATCATTCTATTATTCAAGATTTCAAGATTCAAGACCCGATCATTGAAGAATCAAGCTCCATGGCCATGAGTGGCTAATCTCTTTGTATCATGCCTAGGAAGTAAACAATTGATATTCTAGGGTTTAACATTTGGGTATTTTCTTAAACTTTTGATTGTGTGTTTGTGTGTTTGAATTATTGTATTAGATTGCGATTAATCTTATGTTAAAGTCATTTTAGTTAATTGATCTTGTGCCAATTTCTAATGTCATGAACATGTTTTCTTGCTCTAATACAAACATAGGGTTGTATGTTCTAGGTAATGAAGTGTAGTTTAGTCCATCTTTGATGTTGATGAAACTTGACACCTAAGCCTATTGAACAATCACCCCGTTAACACTAATTGCACTTCATTTGTTTGACCCATTTGTGAAAACCTTAGACTTCATTTGTTGAAACCTAGGTGTGATCCTTTTAATTAAATTGCTTACAATCTAAATTGTTTACTATTTTTTTCTATTACATTTCTATTTCAATTTTTATAAATCAAAACTCCTTCTAACTAAACTTTCTTAAATGAACCAAATGCAATCTTCATAAGTTATATAGCATCTTCATAAGCAATAGTTTCCAATCAACTAAACAATATTCACTAACCACACGCTCCTTGGATTGATACCCTATTTACCCTAACTACCTAGGTTATTTAGGTTTTGTATGAACCGTGACGACCGACTCATCAAATGGCACCGTTGCCGGGGAGCTAGTGCGCTTAGTGGTTAGTTTTTAGTTGATTATTGTGATTAACTGTTTAATTTGTCTTTGTTACTTCTCTTTGTTCGTTTTTACGCGTGGTGTGTGAAGTGTGCAGGTGACAGATAATGCATGCATGCCACTTGTGTAAAATCAGAAGATTGGGAATTTAGCAAGACTTGATCGTCATCATCACAATGTATTGGGAAGATGATGATAATACTTGTCCTTGTTGTGGGAGCCCATATCATTTGTGGCGAGATTGTCTAGTGGCCCATAGGAAAATGGAAGCATTTAAAGAACGAGAAGATCGTATTATTTTTGGGCTCGAAAAACCTGGAGGTTCACATTTATCTTCTTCACCATCATGCAAAACCAAAACAATTTATCAAGAAGGTAACAACCGGCAACCACCGCTTCCACCAACTCTCATTAACCAAAACCGTGCCAATACTCCACCACATCCACAAAACCAAAACCGACAATATCCCAACCAACGACCCGTACAATACACATTATGCCATCCACACTCTAAACCACCTCCACCACCGGAAGATCATTCTTGTTTTTGTTGCAGGAAAATTCACATAAGTGAAGATTGCCCAATATTTTGGAGTAATCCAAAGTATTGGAAAGAAAAATTCAGGGCTGGTTATAGGGCAAAGCCACGTCAAGAAAATTACCAACCAAAAGCCAACCATAATTATAACTCAAATTGGGGCTATGAAGGTTATGAATCCAAAGAGGAGCCATTTTCAAGTTACCAAGAAAAATACAATATGAACCACAATGAATATCCTCAACCGGCATATGAAGAACCTCTTAACTCACGAGATTCCAAGTTTGATGCTATCATAGATTTGATAAAAGAGACAAAGCAGGGAAATGAAGTGAGAGACAAAGCTCATGAAGTTTTGGTTATGCAGGTTCACCAACTAGCTGAGGAAATTGCTTAACATAAACTTGAGCGTGATGAGTTGGCTAGTAGTGTTGTGGTTTATGCTCATATAGATGAAGATACTGCAAGTCTTTCTGAATGGTTAAACCCAACTGATGACTTAGAATCTCATGAAGATCTGGTGGCTGAGGTGAAAGTTCCTCACGAATCTCACCCCGTGTTGATTATAGCACCCAACAAAGTGGAGGATAAAGGTTCAAAGATGAAGAAGAGGAAGGTGAGTTGGGAGGATATTGGGCAATTTATTGTAAAATGGCCCCGCAACAAAAATCACGCAATTCTTATGCCAATAATTGAGAATCGATTGTGGATTTGGAATGTAGACTACCGGGTGTATGTTGGAAACTCGGTAGGAAAATGTGGGATAAAACTTTCATGCATATATTTGATGAACAAGTGGAAGGAGAAGGAACAGATTGGGGAACATAAAGTAAACTACCGAGCTTATCTTGGTAACTCGGTAGGAAAATGTTTACTTCGACCACCGTGAGTAAGAGGTACTTGTTAGTTTTTGTATATTTTTGTATTTTTTTCTTTTTGTTCGTTTTTTATTTTGTTTGGTAGGTAAATAAACGTTGTGGGTGTGTTTCCTATATAACCCTCACGAGACCTCACTCGTCCTCATAACCGGGCTACCAGGAGGTTTAAAGGATCTATCTTAGTTAGTGTATATTTTGTCCACTGATCAAAATTAACTAAAAGATTACTTGGTAATGCTTTTCAACAAAAAGTAAAATCGATAACTCTTAATGTTTTTGTGAGAAGCTTGCTTTCTACACACTTGCGAGTTGCAGGTTTATTCATGATGGAAGTGGAACTATTTTGTTGAAGAACACATGGAATTGAAGAATGAAGAACCAGGTGCATCTATTTCTGTCTCTTTAATTTTGATCGTTTACTTAGATTTAATAAGTGGATTGTAAACTGTATATTGTTGATTGGGGTGAATTCTTTGGTTTGGCTTTATCACATTCCCGTAAACAATTTGAAACTTTCCCTACACATTGAGGACAATGTGGACTTTAAGTGTGGGGAGAGGAGAAAAATTTAAACATTTTGAAATCCACCATTTAAACACTACACATTGAGGACAATGTTGGACTCTAAGTGTGGGGATGGGGGAGAAAATTTGAAAATTTTTCAAAAATTTCCTTGTCCTTGTTTAAACATTTTAAAAACGCAAGTAACTAAGTCAACACAGGATGGTATGAACCATTTTGGTCTTTTGTCATGGTCAGGTTCTGAAAAATTCGCATGATAACTCTCAACTAGTTTTGGTAAAAAGAATTACGGGTGGTTATCTGGGAGTAGTTTGCTTGAAAGGTCGATTTATTACACACATGTCATATACCTACCCATCTTTCCATGTGAGATTTTGAGCCACCACAACATGTTACACTTTATAAAATTCTATCCATTTTGCATGTTGTGTTCCTTTGAATTGAGTGTGCCATTATAGTTGCATACGGTAGAACTTGCACCTTTAATACGTTTACCGCCCTAGACCGATTGTGAACACAAGAATGATTACGGCATTAGGTTAAACCTTTTATTTTTAAACCATTTTTATCATCCCTGACCCATTCCAATATCCCTTAGTTAACCAATCTTGAGCCTTAAACATTTTTCAATTGACCACCCATATCAACCCAGTTGACCCATAAGCCTTTTTCACTTTAAACCCGAGTGATGAAAATTCGATTGTAGGTTGTTCCTTTGTGTTGTAAATAGTTTAAAGTTATTATTGTTAGTTGGTTGTTGAAAAAAAAACTGCAAAAGCATTGAAAAAGAGCAAAGTCTCTTAAAAAAAGCATTGTAGAAAACAAAAAAAAAATATGCTCTAGTTAGTCGTTGAATAAAAAGGCATATCCTTGCTTTATAGTTGAGTTAGTTTGTTTGTTTCTATTAGTTTGTTTGATGTAATAAAAGTTGAATTTTCATCACCTTAGTCACTTTAAATATCCCATTCCACACCCTTCGCCCAGCCACGTTACAACCCTTTTAAAGACCTTTTGACTTGTGTTCGCTTTTATGTAATTTGGTGAAGTGCGATTAAGTTGCAAGCATATACCAATATGCATTATAATCGGTTTTGAGAGTACCATATATATACTAGTACATCAATACTAGTCAATTGAACCGAGTGGAGAGAATATTGCGAGGGATATGTGTGTGGTTTATTGGCTTTAGAAGGTAGGATAATCTTGGGTAACCACTTGAGTTTTGAAAAGAAATATTCATTGAAAGTTGGGTAGTCTTGATTGTAGAAGCCATAGGAACTGGGTATGACATTAGACCTTAACTCTTTGAGAATGGGGAATGCGTTTTGTGTTTGGAATTGTAAAAGCGTAATAAATTTGCTTGAGGACAAGCAAAAAGATAAGTGTGGGGATGTGATACGCGGGGGAAAATCTTAGTCGTTTCGTGTTTAAGATTGTATTCTTATGCAATTTTATGGTTTTGGACACACTACTTTGATAAAGTTTGCGTTTTGCAGGTTTAACAAAGTTTAAGGTGTATTTCGGAGATAAACGAAGCTTTGGATTGGAGCTAGGATGATTCAGGAAAAAAAAACGAAGAAGAAAAATGGAGAAACTGGTGAAGGCCCGTCACTGACGGACGCTGTTAGTCAAAGTCAAAGTCAAAGAAATCAATGTTTTTAGGAGAATTAATGGGACTTTGACCAGAGACTTTGACCAGAGAATTTGACCGAGACTTTGACCGAGACTTTGACCAAGACTTTGACCAAAGACTTTGACCGAGAATTTGACTAAGACTTTGACTAAACTAAATGGTCATTAAGAGGAGTTTGACAATGGAGACTATATAATCAAGTCTTGAGAGTAATTTCTTATCATCCCTCATACTTCATCTCTACAACAAAAATCCAAATCCCTCATACATCATCTCTTATACCACCAATCCATCCTATCAATCCAAATCATTCCATACAATTAAAGATCATCTAATCATTCTATCATTCAAGATTTCAAGATTCAAGACCTGATCATTGAAGAAACAAGCTCCATGGCCATGAGTGGCTAATCTCCTTATATCACGCCTAGGGAGTAAACAATTGAAGCTTTAGGGTTTAAACATTTGGGTATTACTTTAACTTTTTAATTGTGTGATTGTGTGTTTGAATTAACTGTATTAGATTGCGATTAATCTTATGTTGAATTCATTTTAGTTAATTGATCTTGTGCCAATTTCTAGTGTCATGAACATGTTTTCTTGCTCTAATACAAACATAGGGTTGTATGTTTGTTGATGCACTTTAAGGAGAAATCCGGTTAAAAAACCGAATTCAAGGATCGATTACGCGAAAACAACTCGGTTTCAGACGGGAGATTTGAGACGAGACAGAAATATACGATAACAAAGTCATTACAGATTCGTATTAATTCAGAAACGGTTACAGACACTGTCATCAGTAGGATAAACATCTATCTCGGGGCCGGGGGAGGTCGGGCATGACCTCCCCCTTGAGAGCATTCAAAGCATAAACTCAAATCTACAAATGAAAACCAACACATGAGATTGCTATTTATAGTCCAACATCATAAGCCACCTTCGCCCATTTAAGGAGGTCGAATGTGGAACTTTTCCACATTCGCACCATCACAAATGGTCGAATCTAGCTTAGATTTAGGTCTATATTTACAAATGCATCAGATCCATAAAATGCCCTTATGGATCACCACAATCTCATGTAATACAATACAAGACTCAACCCTAGTCTATTCGACAGTGACGTCCACAGAAAGTGCATCAACAATCTCCCCCTTGGACGTTGCTGGCAAATCCCAAACACACCTAGCATCTTCAGTCAGTTATTGTTGAAGTATCAGACACATTGTTACATCAACAATCTCCCCCTTGACTGATGCTTCACCAAGTTTCTCTGAGATCTCGTATGATAAATCAATCATGTTCTTGAGTAACTTCATCTGTTCGACAGAATACAAGCCGTAGACGAGTGAATCAAGCAATCAGAAGTTTTCAGTAGGAACTACCAATACTTATTGAGGACTTGAAATGCTTCAGAAACTGAAGTTTTCGGCGGGGCCAACAATATCTACCAATAGCTCTTGAAATTCTTCAGGACTGTGATCTTGAAACTTTCGTTAAACCTACGTGCTACATGACTCCTACTAGGATACCTCATTACTTTCAGAACATTGAAATCTCAAACTTGATTTCCTTCTTCATAACAACTCTTTAGAACAAGTTCCTTCAAACACACAGGAACTGGGTTGACTGTTCTCATCATGCGGAATAAAATCTGTCTATTTTCTGGCCCATAATAGTCATTTGAATCTGATTATCATACTGTTGATTCTCATGACTACCCCACAATAAAATGTTTCATCATCATCATTTCTTCAACAATTTATGTAGACATCATCACCATTCTCCCAAAAATCTTCAAAAATTACCATGAAAATTCTCACTTTCGCCCTAAAAGTTCTACATTCGTCCATTTACACTCCACGTTCGTCCCCCAAATCCTACATTCGCCCACCCGTTTTTCTGCAAGGTGCGAATGTGCAGAAAAACGTGTTCTTGTTTAATATTTTCTGCAAATCAGCCCATAAACACTCTGATTTTTCGAATTTGATGATGAAACTTTTACAGAAAGGTGCGGAAATGAAAACCTAACCCTCGAATTCACAAAAACATGGAGAAATCACATGATTTTGGGTTCAATTAAGAATCTAGGGTTTCTAGGGTTTCAACCTTTCAATCAAAAACTGAACTTTAACGTCTGAAATCATGAAAACGAGCTGTGATTGATTCAAACGACTGTTAGATCGTTCAAATCGGTACCACGGCTCTGATACCAGTTGAGAATCCAGTTAAAAACCGAATTCAAGGATCGATTACGCGAAAACAACTCGGTTTCAGACGGGAGATTTGAGACGAGACAGAAATATACGATAACAAAGTCATTACAGATTCGTATTAATTCAGAAACGGTTACAGACACTGTCATCAGTAGGATAAACATCTATCTCGGGGCCGGGGGAGGTCGGGCATGACCTCCCCCTTGAGAACATTCAAAGCATAAACTCAAATCTACAAATGAAAACCAACACATGAGATTGCTATTTATAGTCCAACATCATAAGCCACCTTCGCCCATTTAAGGAGGTCGAATGTGGAACTTTTCCACATTCGCACCATCACAAATGGTCGAACCTAGACTTAGGTTTTGGTCTATATTTACAAATTCATCAGATCCATAAAATGCCCTTATGGATCACCACAATCTCATGTAATACAATACAAAGACTCAACCCTAGTCTATTCGACAGTGACGTCCACAGAAAGTGCATCAACAAAGTGCGTCAGCCACAACATTCGCCTTGCCAGGATGGTAGCGAATTTCGCAATCATAGTCGTTAAGTAGCTCAACCCAACGTCGTTGCCTCATGTTAAGATTTTTCTGGTCGAAGACATGTTGGAGACTTTTGTGGTCTGTGAACACCACACATTTGGTACCATAAAGATAGTGTCTCCAAATTTTAAGAGTAAAGACAACAACGCCCAATTCAAGATCATGGGTGGTATAATTCTTTTCGTGAGTCTTGAGCTGTCTAGACGCATAAGCAATAACCTTTCCTCGTTGCATGAGAACACAACCAAGACCTTGGTTTGATGCATCACAATAGACCACAAAATCATCATTACCATCAGGTAGAGACAGAATAGGAGCTTCACAGAGTTTCAGCTTAAGAGTTTCAAATGCTTCCTCTTGCTTTGGTCCCCACTCATAGGGTTTACCCTTGTGAGTTAAGGTAGTGAGAGGAACAGCGATCTTAGAGAAGTTGGCGATGAATCGACGATAATAACTAGCCAAACCAAGGAAAGAACGGACTTCAGTTGGAGTTTTAGGAACACTCCAATTTTTCACAGCTTCGATCTTTGCGGGATCAACATGAATTCCGTTCATATCAATGACATGTCCCAAAAATTGAACTTCCTTAAGCCAAAATTCACATTTCGAGAACTTAGCATACAGTTGTTCTTTCTTTAGGAAACCCAAGATGGAGTGAAGATGTTGTTCGCGATCGGATTTTGATTTTGAGTAAATCAAAATATCATCGATGAAGACGATCACGAATTTGTCAAGGTAGGGTCTACAAACCCGATTCATTAAATCCATAAACACTGCGGGAGCGTTGGTCAATCCAAAAGGCATGACCATGAATTCATAGTGACCATAGCGTGTGCGAAAGGCTGTCTTGGGAATATCTTCATCGTGGACTCTAAGCTGATGATAACCAGAACGAAGATCAATCTTCGAGAAGTGGGTTGCTCCTTGAAGTTGATCGAAAAGATCATCAATCCTAGGCAATGGATAACGATTCTTGATGGTGAGTTTGTTGAGTTCACGATAGTCAATACACATTCTAAGAGATCCATCTTTCTTCTTAACGAACAAGACAGGGGCTCCCCATGGAGAAGAACTGGGGCGAATGAAACCTTTATCAGAAAGTTCCTGTAGTTGACTGGCAAGTTCTTGCATCTCAGAGGGTGCAAGACGATAAGGAGCTTTAGCGACAGGATTAGCACCATGAACAAGATCAATTCTAAATTCCACTTGTCGCGCAGGAGGCAAACCAGGTAAATCCTCTGGAAAGACTTCAGGATAGTCCCGAATGATTGGAATGTCTTGGATACTTTTGCCTTTGTCCTTCTTCTCTATCACGTTAGCTAAGAAGGCTGTATACCCCTTTCGTAAGTACTTTTGGGCAGTAGTACAAGACATGAGCTTAAGCTCGCCACAAGGCTTCTCACCGTAGATCTTCAAAATCTCACCAGATTCGAGAGGAATGCGTATGACTTTCTCAAAACACAGAATTTCAGCACGATGGATTGACAACCAGTCCATGCCTACTATGAAATCAAAACTTCCAAGATGCATGGGGATGAGATCGATAGAGAAAGTATGACCGTCGAGGTTCAACACACAGTTACGAATAATAGAGTCGATCGAGATAGACTTCCCATTAGCTACCTCTACCACTAAAGGTTCCTCTAGGTTAGTTTGAGGTAAGTTAAGTAAAGGTTCAAACTTCAGTGATACAAATGACTTATCAGCTCCCGAATCAAATAATATGGATGCATAGTGGTTATTAATGAGAAACGTACCATTCACCACCTCGTTGTCGTCACGGGCCTGGTTAGCATTGAGATTGTAGGCGCGACCTCGAGCACCTTGGTTCTGGTTGCGGTTCTGGTTTTGGTTGCGGTTTTGGTTCTGGTTTTGGTTTTGGTTACGATTGGGGCAATTGTTGATATAGTGATCAGGGCTGCCACACTCGTAGCACTGACCACGAGCAGGCCGGTTGTTTTGTTGGTTAGGAGCTGGGGCATTGTTGTTTTGGGCAGCAGGAGGAGTTTGGCAGATGTTCACAAGGTGACCATACCTTTGACACTTAGTACAAAAGCGACATGGCACCTGTGCTGGATGATGGTACTTGCAAGTATTGCACAAGGGGTGAGGTCCGGTGTATGGTTTCTTGGCTGGGTTTTGTGCTGCAGGTGGGGTGGTAGCAACCATGTAGTTCCTAGCCTTACGCTTCTTGTTGCTTGAGGTCTCAGGCTTGACCTCAATAGCGGGCTGAGGAGTGTCTTTGGCAACCGTCTTCTTAGTGCCCTTGCGGAAGAGAGTACCGTTCTTCACGTGATTATCAGTAAGAGTAGCCGCCAGACGTTTGGCTTCTTCCAAAGTGGCAGGATTTCTTCCCCAAACGGTGTCCTGAATTTGCATGGGCAGACCACCGATATACTTCTCGATGGCTACCGGCAGGGGAGTGACTTTGTGAGGTAACAATAAGCTAAGCTCGTGAAAGCGGGTATTGTAGGCAAGGTCTTCCCCACTATCTTGAGCAAGGGTGTGGAACTCATCTTCTAGCTTCTTAACCTCGTTGCGAGGACAAAATTCTACCTTCATAACCTCCTTGACTTGGTCCCATGTCATAGCAAGAGCAACTTCGGCCCCACGGGTGCGCTTTTCCTCATTCCACCAAGTGAGTGCTCGTTTGTGGAGAACACTCATGGCGTAACGAACCTTGAAGTTTTCGGGGCATTCACTGTTGATGAAGGTATTCTCAATACCCTCAAACCATTGTAGGAGTCCTGTAGCTCCTTCTTCTCCACTAAACTTTGGGGGATTACAAGAATTAAAATGCTTAAGGGTACAGGCTGGGAGACCATTCCCGTTTCCGTTGTGGTTTCCATTTCCATTACCATTGCCGTTACCGTTCCCGTTGCCGTTACCGTTCCCGTTCATCTGGATGACTTGAGCTAGTAGATTAGGAACCAGAGTCGCGATTTGCTGCGCCATTTGTTGAGAAATGATCGCAGCCAGTTGGGCATCGACACCATTGTTGTTGTGGTTAGCACCGTGGTTATGGTTATGGTTGTCGCCACCTTCATCATGGTTCTCACCATTGCTATTGCGAGTGCTGCGACGTGGAGGCATGATCTGTAAGAGACACAATGAAATGAATGAGATTATATAAGGAATGTAATCATTTATTCATTAATTAAAACGAATAAACGAAAACGTTGACTTATCAAAGATTCTAAATTTTAATAACATATGAAGACATGCTTTAGCCTATAAGTGAACACTCATCCCGAGAATTCCCAGGTAGGCATCCGGGTCCCTCATCTGATTAGGATATATGCGCAATGCCAGCCTAGACAGAAGACTCAGAATACAGGCGTTCATTCTTCCAGATTGCACGTGTTCGTTATTAAAATCTAGAACTTCGACGAGATCTCAAGGGGGTTCAGGTTAAACCTGAGGATTTTGTCCTATTAATCTAATGGTGGATCAGGATTGCAGCAGATGAATAAGAGTAGGTCACATGTAGGCTTAGGGTTATATAAGGTATAGGATAGGGATAAGATTAGGGAAGCAATTGGGATTTCAAGTAAGAGGAGCAAGTACTGTTTAAGTCCCTAAGGTTATAGTCTAGATTATTTTCTAATAACCTAATTCCCTATAACCAAGGCTCTGATACCAATCTGTAACACCCCAACCGATGGCGGAAACATCGGGATGTCACGTATTGATGATTGTTTCAGTAGCACAAGGTATAAATTGAATTTTAAATAATTTATTCAAACATAAATATCCAAAATAAAGTGATGTCTAGGAATTCAAATACATGATATCAAATAACAAAAACTTCAAATAATAACTTCATGTATAATCCTCATGCAAACTCAAGCCTCAGCTTCATTGTTAGCTGAAACATGTTAATTTTGAAAATATTTTTGGGTCAACAAAAGTTGGTGAGAATTACATAGGTTTTGATAATCGAATAAAAATGTTGTGCAATTCATGTGTCCTGGCAAGTGTAGTCCATATGTGAAAACATACTAGAAGTAAATCGAGTGCATAATCAACCCTTGTGACTGCTATAATGTGGTACATCCCATACGCTCATGGTTCACTCGAATATGTTATGCGATAACAAACACCCACGCTACCATTGTAGGAGGCTTGTATCCGGGTGGGATTGTCAGTCCAATAGATCTATCAATGTATACCGTCGGCTGATCAATGTTAATGATTATGCTAGAATTGTGCTTACCCTAGTCATGTTCAAGACATAATGCAACATAGAAAAACACATAGACACATTGATGATTGAATTGCATAAATGATGTTGTAACATGTTTCACCCCAAAAATGGTGATAAATAGAAAATGGGCTATGTAAAACTCACCTTAGCAAAATGTTATACTTCTTGAAAATTGAATAGTGGTGTTGCCCAAAAGTGTCAAATATCACCCTATAATAAGGTAATAAATATGTCTAAGTTTATCTACTCTACAAATGTATAAGTTCTAGGGTTTCGAATTTGGGGATAATTGCTCGTTTGATTAATAATAAAAATGTTTGATAATTGAGAGAAATTTAGTAAATAAATAGACAAAAATCTTTTTATAAAATTTGAATTTAAGGTGGTCACAATAATGAGTTTAAAGTATAAAAATAATTTTTATAAAATTATTTTCTTTAAAATAGAATATTAAATCTATTTATTACAAATTGTCAAAATTTAACTTTAATATTTAAAAATACTAAAATTAAAGAATTCTTAGTTTAAAAATTATATTTCTGTTCTAAATAATCAAAAATAATTTATATAAAATTTTGGTGCAAAAATATTAAAAATTGGATTTATTATGATTTAATTATGATTAAAACTAACAAAAATTGTTTAAAAATATTAAATAAATGATTTTTCAGAAATAAAAATCATTTCAGAAAAGTTTATTATTATATAAACTCAGAATAATTTTTGTGGAAATTTATAAAATTGTTTTGATATTTTAATAGAATTTTATAAATATAATAGAATAAACTTAATTTATTTATTAAATATATTAAATAAATAAATTTTTGAAAACTAAAAATTGTAAGTTAAACTTTTTCATTAGATTAACTTAAAATAATTTTTGTAGAATTATTAAAAGAGTTTTAATATTTTAAAACGAATTTATAAAATATAAGTAATATATATAATTAATTTGATTGTTTTGAAAATAAAACAAATGAAAAATGTTTGCCAAGGCTGGGGATCAAACCCGCGTGGCTCAGTTAGTGGGCACCAGACACAACCACTTGGTCCAGACCAGTGGTTGTGTTTGGTTTCTGTTTAGATAAAATAAATAATGTATTCGAAATCATGTTTATCCCCAAATTAAGCATACGAGCCCTAGATTCTGCAATCGAGCAATTTACACAACATCAACCCAATTAACCATAGGGTAAATGTTGTGTATAGGCCGATTAATGAAACCCATAACTGGAAACAAACTTACAATACTGAATTGAATACGAATGACAAGTCAAACTTCGAAGTCAAACTCGAACAGAAAATTCCAAGAACAGCAGATTGATATGAGAAATTAGAGGTTTAGAAAGAATGTATGGCGAGTTGTGAAGGTCCAGAAAGGTTCAATTTTTAGGGTAGTGGCTTGGATGTTCGAATTGGCAATCGTTGACCTTGTATTGAATGTTTGACGCGTCTAAGATCAAAATGGTAACAATTGATTGATAATTGACGTGTGTATGACTTGTAGATGACCGGTAATCACGTTGTTATGCCAATCACAGATCAATTACGAGTTAATGGTTGTGATTATGGTAAGTCGTGGATCTCAGTTGCCTTTCCAAGTCAACTGAGATGATTTTGAATCATGATATAATTATAAAGTGTCCGGATTAAAACAAGAATCTTGGCTAGAGCAGTTGGTTTGTTGATGTGAGTATAGTGAACCGGATTGGGACGCGGGTTCGAGTCCCGGCCCAAGCACTATTTTTTTAAACATTTTTCCACAATATATATATATATATATATATATATATATATATATATATAATTAATATAGTATTAGGGTTCCCAAAATGCCACAAAAATAATTAAATGCGAACAATAATACTAGAACTTGACGTTTTTATTAATGATGATACGTAACGTACAAGTATAAATGCGTAATGTTACAAATAGTTTCCAATCAACTAAACAATATTCACTAACCACACGCTCCTTGGATTGATACCCTATTTACCCTAACTACCTAGGTTATTTAGGTTTTGTATGACCCGTGACGACCGGCTCATCATATACGAGTCCCTTGTCTGATTGGGATTTATATGAAATACCAGGCCTAGACAGAAAACTCAGGATACAGACGCTAACCCTTCCAGATTGCACGTGCCCCATCACCAGTGAATTCCAAAACTTTAGCGAGATTAAAAATAAGATGCAGAAATAGATTATTGAGATGTGGATTTTCCTCCTAACTCAATGGTGTATTTCAAAATTGAAAATTATGGTGGAATGAAACTAGTCACTAAGTTAAGGATATCACTCCCAGCTTAGTGGTTAAGTTTCTTTTTGGAGGAAATACTCTTTGAGGTATGGATGTCACTCTTATCCCAAATATGTCACTCTTATCCCAAAGATATATTCCAAAGATTTATAGCATATAGAGGAGTGAAACTAATCACTAAGGTATGGATGCCACTCCTGACTTGGTGATATCGTTTCCTTTGTCAAATATGAGTGTCTTATTCTCCAAGCATAATACCGAAAGAATAACATATCTTGGTAAATTATCAAGTCACATGTTTAATAATCTTAGATATGGCGCGAGTACATTGATAAATGTCATGTATATGTGGCCATGTATATATTCGGCTTATGTATAGGTATATATATGCATGTGTGAAATCGATACTCTTGCTCCTAAACAAGATAATGCCGATTAAAATCATTAAACTATAAGTGTTATAGGACCGAGTATTTGATGTATGAGGGTCGAAGGTTGGGTGAAACAAGAGGCCGATGGTTTATTAAGGTGTAACTAAAGAAATGTATAGATTTGATAATGTACCTAATTGGTGCAAAAAGGTGATCGGTTGCTAGTGTAACACCCCAACCGATGGCGGAAACATCGAGGTGTCACGTAGTGACGATTGTTCAATAGCTGATGGACTAAAAGTGTAAATATTAATACATTAAATTGAATAGTTTATTACATGGAAAGAAATATAACAATTAAAAATGAATAATCTAAACTAAAATACAGTAAATCTCAATCTAAGTCTAAGTTCCAAAAGCTTAAAAGTGATCTCAGAACATCCTGAAACATGTACGAAAATGATTTTTGTCAATACAAAATGTATTGGTGAGCATACCCTGTTTGAATACATATAATAGAAAAGTGTTTCGCAATTTATGTGCTATGATATTTGTCATATGTAAAAGGGTCAAAATCAAGCCTCACATCGTTTGATAATCGTTTACACATCGTTCAAGAAAAACCATAACAATGACCAAGAACTTAACTCGTTCACGTAAGTCAACCAAGAGATATAATTCGTAGTACTACTCATTGTTAGGTGCGGCCCAAAGGTTAGTGACTTTGACAAATCGTTCATACAATTCACACAAAACATATCAATGAGCACATTGCTTTATAAATAATACACATAAGTTTAGTAATAATTGTACATGAGTCACCCCAAAAGAGTAAACAGTAAAAACGGGAAAGATATACTCACAGTTTCACTAAGTGTAATTTCTAAGATAGTTCTATTAAGAATTCCGAAGAACTCAACCTATATATATAAGAATACTAATGAGGAAAATGACTTAAAAGTCTAAGGCATCCAAAATCTAAGGTATTAGGGTTTGCTAGACTTGTGTAGGGAAGATGAAGTTTTTAATAGTAACTTGAACAATAGTTTTGAAATAAATATATCATGATTTGGAATTAAATATGTGACTAAAATACTTGTGTCTCCCACACTTGGGAACATTTTCTATTTTATAGAAAAATATCCACAAAACAGATTTTATGATTTATATTTAACTAAACAATATATTATATCTAATTAAATATAAATGAAATACATAATGCGAGATATGATCCAAAAATGATGTTTTTATGAAACATGACTATTTTCTGATGTGAAATAGTGAAAATAATATTTCCATAATTTCTCTCAATTTATTTGTATTTAAAACGTATATAATGAGTTTAAATAGTGTTTTAATGATTAAAAATAGTAAAAATAACAAAAAATAACCATTTTTAGAGGAATTAAATTTTATTACAGTTTATTATTCATATAAATAATTCTCCAGAAATTTTGAGGTTAAAATCAATTAAAATGAATTTTTAATCAATTAATTATGATTAAAAGAAATTAAATCAAGAAAAATATGAAAATAATGTATTTTCTAGAAGATAAAAACATGAGAATTTTCTTTAGGGTTTCAAGATGTTTCCCCTAAATTTTCATAATTTTTGGAGTAAAAATTAATTTTCTAGAAATATTATAAGATTATAGTATATTTATATATAATTATTGGTAAATAAATAGGAATAATGAAATGCAAAAAGAAAGGAGACAAAAAAAAAAAAAAAACAAACAAAACGTGGCTGCAGTGGGTCTCGTACCCGAGGCAATTGTGCAACCCATCTCCATGTTAACCACTACACCACCACACTACTTTGTTAATAAATTAACTCAACCAAATAATACTTAAACAACCCTTACACTTCATCTTCTTTCTCAAATCATAACCCTATATTTCTAAGTCCTTTAATTAGTAAAGATTAGAACCCGATTCAAGAGGACTTTTAAATAACATGATTAAAGGAGTAATATGGCACAAAAAATAGATGCTTACAATATGTATTTTGACCGGAATTAAAGCTTCAAGTCATGACTAACTTCCACGAATTCAATTGGAAGCTTTCTTGACGTTTTTTTCTTGAGGTTTTTTAGTAGGTTTTGAAGGGAATGAGCACAGAAAACAAATGCTACATTTGGTTTTTATAGTGGTCTTGGAAAAATGGCGTTTTACAAGGTATGATAAATTCCGGCGGTCACATGCTTAACTCGGTTTCTAGAGTGCTTTTAAATGCGTTTTGGTCATAATTACTGAGGGGAAAACGCAAGGTTAGGATGAAGAAACGTAAACCCATTAATTACTATGAGTAAAAACTAAAAACGCCAAAAAACGTCAAAAGAAAGCTCGCCAGAGAGGGTTCCGGCGCTGGAAAACCGGCCGGCGGTTCAGGGCCAAAACAGAAAATTTTTCTTTTTGTTTTAACTTTGAAAATTGACAACTTTGGTCCCTATAGTTAGTTTGGTTAGTTTAGTGATTGATTTTCTTATAAAAACTTAACCAAAGTTAAGTAATTTTAACCAAAAACTTTTTAAAACTTGATTTTTTTTATAGAATCTTTTACGAATACGTTTCAACATACGCATTTGATTAAAATTTATACCCGATCCATAACAAATATAAATGATAAAATTTTAGTTCGCTCTAAAATTAAATTTGAAAACGACGAAACTTACAGGGACTATTATGGAAATATCTGAAGGACCATTATTGCCAATTAGATGAAAGACGAGGGTGATGGATGTCATAGTCTCCCCTACTTTAGAAAATTTCGTCTCGAAATTCCTTTCAAGTGGAGGCTACTATGAAACAAAAGGCGTTGTAAAAGTCAACTAGATTTTTAAAAGAAAATTTCAACATTTATGATTCGACCAAATTTAAAATTATTGTCTAATATACAAAGTAAAAGTTTCAAAATCTTTGACAGTTGACCCAAAGTTAGGATGTTGAGAGTTTAAAGAGAAAGTTTTTGGGAATGTTTAACTGGTGAGGGGCAGAGGTACTAATGAAGCAGTCTCCCATATTTTAGAAAGGTTTCCTACTAAACTTTATTAAGGACATGCACAGGATTTCGACTAACAGAGAGTGTAAGAGTATACAAAGTTTAAAGTTTTCCGTAGGGGTGGTCAACAAGGAAGGCTCAAACAAAACTAATTGAAGCTTATGTAAAATGTTCTTATCGAAAATGATGGTCGTTAGTCAACGATCTAATGAAGAGGTAATTATAAAGTAATGGGTCGGTTCTTGGTCAGACTCCTAGTCCGCTCCCGCAGTATCGTTTATGCTTATATATAGGGTGTACCGCAGCTAACCCACCACACTCCTGATACTTTGGACTCGTATTGATTGTCTACCAACAGCCTAAATAGAATTACATACCACCCTCATGTACCTGTAAACCCATGATTGTGTTCCGGACCATAATCACCGATTTACCTTACACTAGGGTGTTATGCTTTTCCATAACACTAACATAAATAATACCAGAAACAAATGCGTGCAACCAATATGTAATAGCTACTGTAATGAAATAATGTTCAATCATGTCATGGTTAGAGGTCCTTCCCTTCCGGGTTTTCCATTTAACCGAAATGAGAATAACATGTAAGTATAAGACATGGTTAGAGGTTCTTCCCTTTCGGGTTCACCTTTAACCGGTAAATTTCTGTTCACATCGTTGGGCTATAAAGACCCATATTAATAAACTCCAAGAATTTCACCGTTCCCTGACGGGTGGTTTAAGGAACAACCCTTTATATTGATAAAACGCTTAATTTATCCGCATTTGATCATGTTATTGCTAGGGATTAGATGACTGCGAGAACTTTGGTTGCAGGAGTATTAAGGAGCTTAAAACGAAGAAGTACGGGCTTTGGAACGGACCGGAACGGGATGGAGCAAAGAAGAGTTGAAAGAAGAAAAATAAAAATTTGGAAGTGCTCCACCGTACCTTACGGTAGCCACCGTAAGGTACGGTGGCTTCTGGGCAAAAATTTCCACCATCAGTCAGTCTTGTCCTACCGTCAGTTTTTTAAAGCCACCGTACCTTACGGTGGCCACCGTAAGGTACGGTGGACTCTGCACCAAAGTGTAACTCCCACTATTAAAGAACGTTTTATGGTGTCTTTTCACTTATCTTCAACTTGGGACGTTTCTAGAGCAAGATTGGGGCGATTTTGGCTGGTTTTCATCATTGGAGACTTATTACAAACATTTGGCTTTTGTTTTTGATCCTTATGAACAATTCCATGAATGTTAGAATGATTCACCAAGTCATGCTAGGCTAAACTTTTGGTGATCATTCTTGATGAAGGGTTTTCTTGAACTCTTGTGTGTTTTCTTGCATTTCTAGAATAATAACTTGGTACTTTGTTTTGTTATTATGATGTATGAACAATTGCTTGTAGTGTGTTGATTAATTTATCAATTTTTAGTCTCTATCGTACGTTCTTGGTGTTGCTAACAACCGAGATATCACGGGAAGGATTGGGGTTGGTTATTGATTAATTGGTCATCGGGAAACAACCTCGCGTTAATATAATCCGAGTACTTTGTTCCCTTTTATCACAACAATTGCTTTTACATGAGTTATGTCTATGTAACTCTTTCTAGTGGAAATTCACACAAGTGTTTAGAGAAACCGGATCCTTGAATGATCATTGCTCCATAATTTGAAGAAACAATCTTAAGTTTAAATCGTTAATTAGTTGTTACTTTAGTTAAAATCAAAACACTCAAACTTTTAATCGTTTACTTTTTATTTAAGTAGTTTAATTGTAGTTGATCAACAAAACTAGAATTCACACATTTTTCACAAACTCCCTGTGTTCGATACCTTCTTGCCACTATTTGTTAGTTGTAATTGGGATAAATTTTACGTGTACCACGACAGCACGTCAAATTTTGGCGCCGTTGCCGGAGAGTAGTGCACAACGTGTGTTAATCTTTTAGTTTAGTTTTGTTATTTTTGGGTCTACACTGGTTGTGTTTAGTGTGCAGGTACTTCAAATGTATGCATACTAGAGGCTCTCACGAGTCATCACCGCTATTGTTTGATCCGGAAATTGAAAGGACATTGAGACAGAACCGAGTGTTGATAAGAAAAAAACAGAATCATTGATTCACCCACTTCACCGTTTACACCGAGAAACATAATGCAAGAATCTCAAATACCAACAACGGGTCAAACGACCTCATCATTCATTCCTACCTCTACACAACTTTCACCCAACACCACAATGCCTAACCTTTCCAACAATCCTTCTACACCAACCCATACCACACAACCGAGTTTAGGGATGACAATGGGTCGGGTTCGGGTTGGGTATTGGTAATCCCAAACCCGTACCCGTTTGTAAAATCGTGTCCCAAACCCGGCCCAATACCTGTCGGGTATTTGTCGGGTAATTACCCGTCGGGTATCGGGGATACCCATGGGTATCGGGTATACCCATTATTTTGTTAAAAAAATACCCGTTGGATTTCTACTAGAAAATATCCGCATAAACTAAAAAAAAATAAAAATTAACACTAATAGATTAATAAGAATATACCTTCAAGGGGTGATTCACAATCAATAGTTCGTATTTTTGTATAGATGAAGGAATGTTGAAATCTGAATACAAAGCAAAAAAGTGAAAAACCAAAGACAAATCCTTAAGGTTAATGACGTTTCATTCTTCTTCTATGAAGCAATTAATGGGATTGAATGAAAATTTGAAAATATTAAATAATAAAGGAAATGAGATTATAAAAATACAAAGAGACAGATACTAAATATATTTAAGAAAATATAATATTATACATAAACTGCATCGGGTATTTTTGCGGGTATCGGGTACCCATATATCGGGTAATCGGGTTGGGTATCACTATATACCATACCCTAACCCGAACCCGGAATTTTATATTTTTAAAACCCGAACCCGGCTCCGTACCCATCGGGTTTCAGGTATACCCATCCCAAATATTTCGGGTTTCGGGTATACCCGTCGGGTTCAGATTTTTTGCCATCCCTAACCGAGTTCTACTCAAGTTGAACCAAACCTTACTTATAGTCCATCAAATACCATTCCACCATTTTTCCATTTTTTCCCAATTACGGGGCAATCATCTTCTACCTTTCCACAACCACAAGGCTCAACCATTGTCCACACCACATCTACTTATCAACCACCAAACCAATCGGGTTTTCAATATTCGTCTTTTCCAGGTGGGCAAAATTTGAGATTTCAAAGGGATGGATATGATGATGTGTATGAAGAAGAAGAGTTCAGTGGGTACAATGAAGAAGGGTACTACTATGGAGATGATGGAGCATTTGTGGGATCTCAAGCTCAAATGGGTCAAGTAAGTCAACCGATTTTACAATTTCAAGACACGGGTAGACTACCGGTTGGGGTGCAACATGTTAGACCTCAAGGATTGCAATTGCAACGTCCTACACCACTTAACCAAATGCGTCCTCAAAACATGCAAGCTCAAAATCAGAGGCCGATTCAACAACAACCACCACCTATGCATTAATACCCATACCAACAACAATATGCACCGCAAGGACCAATGCAAGGTCAAATGGGTCAACCAAGAGCACCATTGGGAGCACCTCGAAGACTTCACCGTGATGTTGTAAGGGGGATTGAAGCACATTTTTGGCCGATTATCACTAATAATCCTTCACCAATAGTGATTTCTCAAAATGCGGAGGGAAGAACCTTTGAAGTTAGAACAACCGCTCTCCAAAGTTTACCAAAATTCAAGGGGCTAGCAACAGAAGAACCTTATTTTCATTTGGAGACTTATGATTCTATTTGCAACACTATTGGAGGTCAAGGATTTTCTTTGGATGATGTTAAGCTAGTGCTTTTTCAATTTTCATTGGAAGACAAGGCGAAGAGATGGTTTCACACTTTACCATCCGCCTCTATTTTTACATGGGCCGACATGCAACAAATGTTCTTAGATAAATTTTATAGCTCCCAAAAGACCAATGATGCAAGGAGAGGTTTGAGAAGTTTTCAACAACAATCGGGGAAATGTTTCATGAAGCATTCGAAAGATTTAATATGATGTTAAGAAATTGTCCTCACCATGGTATCCAACTTTGGGAATTGTTGAATGCTTTTCATGAAGGTTTGAGTTCGGAGGATGCCCGTGATTTAATGTCCATCACAAATGGTACTTTTGGTACAAATTATGAACAAGATGATTGGGCATTTTTAGAGCAAATGGCGGTAACTTCCAAAAGAAAGGCTCAATCATCGAGACGGCCGAGGCATGTGATTCAAAGGCCTCAAGTGCATGGGGTAGAAAGTGGTAATGTACAAACCTCAAATCAATTGTACAATGCTTGCAATAATTGTCAAGAAATAGGCCACACGGCGGAGGTTTGTCAAGTGGTAGTGAATGAAGGATAAACGGAAGAAGTGAATGCTATTCAAGGGGGTGGTAGAAATTATGACATGAATTCCAACGTATACCACCCCGGGTTACGAAATCATCCTAATTTTCGTTATGGGAATGCATCAAATCAATCCAACCCAAATTTTCAAGCTGCTCAAGGTAATTATGTACCTCGTCAACAATACAATCAAGGAAATTATAGAGGTGGAAACAACAGTGGATACCAGGGGCAAGCTCAAATGGGTCAAAGGAGTTCGGGTCAAGATTCATCAAGTGGGAATGAAGTCATGGAGATGCTTCAGGCTATGCAACAAGATAGGCAAAAGGGAAATCAACTTGATGAAGCCTGGATACAAAAGGATGAGGTTCGTGACAAACGCATTCAAGCATTAACAACCCAAATGGGCCAATTAGCAACCGATGTGGCGGAGTTGAAAAAAGGCAAGGGAAACTTCCTAATGACACACAGGTAAATCCGTCTAATGGCTCATCACGAGGTAATAATGTTAATGTTAATCAAGTGAGTGTTTTAAGAAGTGGTAAAGAATTTAAAGCCAATTTGTCACCAGGTTTTGTTGAGGGGGTAGTTGAGGATGTCACGGGTGATGAGAGTGAAGATGATGAAACTCCACCGGTTTTACAAAAAGACTCAAATGTTAAAAAAACAGGAAGTGAGTGAGAATGATAAAAATGAAAAAGTTGAAAATGAGCCGAGTCAAGTTCCATTTCCATCGGCTCTACTTGACCTGGGTAAGAAAAATTTTATTGCATCAAGAGGTCCCCAAAAAGAAGAAATGTGGGACATGTTTAAACAAGTAAAAATTAATCTTCCTTTACTTGATGCAATAAAACAAGTACCCGCTTATGCTAAATGTTTAAAAGAATTGTGTACACAAAAGAGGCAACAAAAGAAGAAAATGCCTAAGCGGGTAAATGTTACCGGTCAAGTAAGTGCGGTCTTAAATGGGGAGCTTCCTCCTAAGCTCCAAGATCCGGGCACGCCATTAATAAATATTCAAGTTGGCAATTTTCAAATAGCAAAGGCATTGCTAGATCTTGGAGTCGGGGTGAGCATTTTACCGGGGGTTTGTATGATCAATATGACTTTGGGCCATTAGCTAGGGTGGAGACAACGGTTGTTTTAGCCGATTTGTCACATAAATTATCTCGGGGGATGGTTCAAAATGTCATTGTAAAATTGATAAATTTTATTACCCGGTTGATTTTTTGGTATTGGATTACTCATCCACGGATTCAAAGCAACAACAAAACGTTATATTGGGTCGTCCATTTTTGAATACCGCGCATGCGGTGATTGATTGTAGATTTGACACGGTCGATATGACATTTGGAAACCGAAAAATGCGTTTAAATGTTTTTACTAACAATTCTAATGATTCCGGTGTTGAAGAGTGTTTTATGGCAGATATAGTTGATGGGTGCAATCCGCATGAATATAAGGAGGATGGAATGGATTTGTGTGCTTGTGATTTTTCTGAACAGGTACATGCTTGTGCTTTAAGGATTGAACAGGAGAAGCAAGATGTCTTGGCATTGAAGGAAGGTCGACCACCATGGTCCCGCCAATTTGATAGTTTGCCGGTGGAGATGGATTCGGGTACCAAAGCATCACTAGAAGAAGCACCAAAGTTGGAGCTCAAGGACTTGCCAAGCCATTTGAAGTATGTTTTCTTAGGGGATAATGACACATTACTGGTCATTATTGCCTCTAATTTGGAGATGGCGCAAGAACAAGCTTTAATGGAAATCTTGAAGGAAAACAAAGAAGCGATTGGGTGGACGATTGCCGACCTTAAAGGAATTAGTCCATCAATTGTCATGCACAAGATCATCACCATCGAGGATGCAAAGCCCACAAGAGAAGCTCAAAGAAGGTTGAATCTGAACCTAAGGGAAGTGGTAAAGAAAGAGGTAATTAAATGGTTGGATGCGGGAATTATCTATCCTATTTCGGATAGTGCTTGGGTAAGTCCTACTCAAGTGGTCCCTAAGAATTCCGGTATTCAAGTGATTAAAGATGAAAGTGGTGAACAAATTGCCACCCGGCCCGTTACCGGGTGGCGGGTGTGCATTGATTACCGAAAATTGAATGCCGCCACTTCTAAGGACCATTTCCCACTTCCTTTTATTGACCAAATCATTGAAAACTGTCGGGTCAAAAATATTATTGCTTTTTAGATGGGTACTCGGGGTACAACCAAGTAGCAATACACCCGGATGACCAACACAAGACCACCTTCACTTGTCCATATGGTACTTTTGCCTTTAGGCGGATGCCATTTGGATTGTGTAACGCTCCGGCAACTTTTCAATGATGTATGATGAGTATTTTCTCGGACATGGTTGGAGAGTCGTTGGAAGTGTTTATGGACGATTTCTCAATTTTTGGCACTAGTTTTGAATCTTGTCTCAACGAATTACAAAAAGTTTTAAAAAGATATGTTGAGAAAAATTTAGTGCTTAGTTGGGAGAAAAGCCATTTCATGGTGCAAGAGGGAATTGTGGTGGGCCATGTAATTTCTAAACGGGGTATGGAGGTGGACAAGGCAAAAATTCGGGTCATATCATCATTGCCACCACCGAAAAATGTGAAAGGGGTAAGATCGTTTTTGGGACATGCGGGATTCTATAGACGTTTTATTACGGGCTTTAGTGTTATCACCAAGCCTTTATGTAATTTGCTTTTGAAAGATGTTCCCTTTGATTTTACTAATGAATATTTGCAAGCGTTTAATGTTTTGAAGGAACATTTAGTCAAGGCTCCTATTTTGCAACCGCCGGATTGGTCAAAGCCATTTGAAATAATGTGTGATGCAAGCGACACTACAATCGGTGCTGTTTTGGGTCAACGTGTGGATAAGAAGCCGGTGGTAATTTATTATGCGAGCAAGACTTTGTCCGAAGCGCAACTGAATTACACCACAACCGAAAAAGAATTATTAGCGTTGGTGTATGCTTTGGACAAGTTTCGCTCATATATTTGGGGGAGCAAAGTGGTAATATACTCAGACCATAGTGCGATTCGATATTTGATGGAGACAAAGGATGCCAAGCCACGTTTGATTCGGTGGGTTTTATTACTTCAAGAGTTTGACTTGGAAATTCGGGACAAAAAGGGGAGTGAAAATGTAGTGGCGGATCACTTGTCTCGAATTCCGGTGGAAGGGATTGATGATGTGAGTGAAATAAATGAAAGATTTTCGGATGAACAACTTCTAGCCGTGTCTACTCGAGTCGCACCGTGGTATGCTCATTATGTTAATTATTTAGCCACGGGTGCCATTCCGGATCATTAGACCAAGAAACGAAGACAACAATTTATGGTCCAAGGGAAACAATATATTTGGGATGAACCGGATCTCTTCAAGATTGGGCCCGATCAAGTTATCCGAATGTGTGTGCTCGAATCGGAGGTAAAAGAAATTTTGACTCATGCTCATTCTTCCGCGTGTGGTGGGCATTTTAGTGGGCATAAAACCGGCTACCGGGTTCTTTCATGTGGGTTTTATTGGCCTACAATTTTCAAAGATGCTTGTGAATTTGCCCGGAATTGTTTGAATTGCCAAAAGATAGGGAGTATTTCCAAAAGAGATGAGATGCCAATGCAACCAATCTTGGTTGTAGAGATGTTTGATGTTTGGGGTATCGATTTTATGGGTCCGTTTCCTAATTCGAATGGGTTTTTATACATTTTGGTGGCGGTGGATTATGTTTCAAAATAGATTGAAGCTATTGCAACAAGGACAAATGACCACTCGGTTGTTTGTAAATTCGTACAATCCAATATCTTTGCCCGGTTTGGCATTCCTTGAGTGATTATAAGTGATTGTGGTTCGCACTTTAAAAATTTTAATTTTGGGAAATTGTTGAAAAGATATAGTGTGAATCACCGGATTGCTACGCCGTACCATCCGCAAACAAGTGGACAAGTTGAAGTGTCCAACCTTCAAATCAAAGAAATTCACACGAAGACGGTTCGAGTTGATAGGAAGGATTGGTCGGGTAAGTTGGATAATGCTTTGTGGGCGTATCGAACGGCCTACAAGACTCCAATTGGCACAACACCTTATCGAATGGTGTATGGAAAGGGGTGTCACTTGCCAATGGAGTTAGCACATCGGGCGCATTGGGCAATCACAACTGTGAATGCCGATTATGATGAAGCGGGCAAGGCAAGAAAATTGCAATTGAGTGAGATCGAGGAAATTCGGGATGATGTGTATGAATGTGCATCGGCATATAAAGACAAACTCAAGAAAGTTCATGATGCAAAGTTGCGAAAGAAAACCTTTGAAGTGGGTCAAAAGGTTTGGTTGTACAACTCAAGGTTGAAGATGTTCGCGGGAAAGTTAAAGAGCAAGTGGATGGGTCCTTATGTAATTTGCCGGGTTGGGAAGTTTGGTGATATAGATATTTTGGATGAACAAACCAACAAGCAACAAACGGTAAATGGACATCGCTTGAAGCCGTACTTGGAGGGCAATGACATCAACAACTTGGAGCTTGATAGAGCGGGCTATATCTTATGCCCGGTGGAGGATGAACAACCATAAGAGGCCCAGGTTTGGTAGTGTAAATAGTTGTTTGTTTTGTTTTATTGCCCAATTTTGTTTTGCTCGAAATTCGTGTTTGAAACAAGTGTGGGGACGTTCGGATTGCAAATACGTTCTAACATTGTGTTGAGGACAACACGGGTTTTTCGAGGGGGTAGGGTAATTTTCATGATTTTTAAAATTACAAGTTTTCCTTAAAAAGTCTTAGTTAAAAAAAAAAAATTTAACAGATGCCACCGTAAGGTACGGCATCCACCGTAACCTACGGTGGACTTAACAAAACCAACGCTGGAACCTTACTGCCTTACGGCAGAAAATGTGCTCTTGGGGCCACCGTTCCTTACGCTCCCCACCGTAATTTACGGTGGGGTCTAGGAGTTTAGACCGTCGTTTTATAAAAAAAAATTCGTAACTCACGAGAACAAAAGCTGGTTGTTCTTATTCTTTTCACATCTTCTTCTTCACAAACCCTTACAAACTCCATAGCCACCATCTTCTTAACCTAAAATCTTTCATAAATCCTTCAATAGTTAACCAAATCAAGTGATTCTTGAGTCAATCTTGACTAGAATTTCATCTAGTTTCTGATTTTGGGGATAAAAGTGAAAGAAAAACACTTGTTGGTGGTCAAATCAGGAAACCTAAGTCCGAAAATTTTGGGGCTTTTTCAAGATTTTGTTGTTTTTGTGTTCTAATCTCTTCAGGACAAAGGTATGTACCCTATTTTGTTAATTTTGATGACACATTGTGAAAAATAGAGGTTATTGTTCTTACTTAGTAAATACCCACTTGCTTGTTATTAGATGATAGTATTGAATGTTTTTGATTGATAATAATACAGTGGTAGATGGAATTTTGAGATGTATATGTGAAACTTTTGGTAATGCTAATAATGTAGAGGCGTCATGCCCAAATTTTGTTAAACCAATTGTAAAGTTTTCGGTTCACTATCATCTATTGCCATAATAACAAGCAAGTGTGGGGATATTTAAAGAGATTTGGAGTGATTTGGGTATTTTTGTGTTGTGTTGGTTTGGTTGTGACTTGTGCAGGAAATGGCTAAAACTGGAGAAGTAGCGGGAGCGAGTTCATCAACAGCAAAAGGCAAAGGAAAACAACCTGCGCAACAGTACAAGAGAAGGAAATATCTTGCACGCGATGACGACTCAGATGAAGAGATGGAGCAAGCACCCGAGCAGCCTCGGTTAGACCTGGCTGATAAGCCGAAATGGGAGTCTGGGCCTTTGTATGAAACCAGAGATATGGCAAGCGACATTATTCCACGACCAAATGAAAGGGTTACAAGATCGGCCGGGTGCATTTATTTGTGAAAGAGATGTGCGGGAAAGAGAGTTTGGGCCGTTTAACGTGTTTGACAGATTCAGGGCCTTGGGATGGGAAGCAGTGCTTCACTGCTATGATTGAGAAGACAAATATCTGTTTTTAGATGAAATAGAAGAATGGATGCGACATTGAAATGTAACAGATATGACAAACCATCTCAAATGAAGTTAACGGGTGAGGTGAACGGGGTGGAGGTAGAGATGTCGTATGACACATTGCGTATGTTGGCTAAGTATGATAGCTTGCCGATGCGAGAGTATAAAAACCCGAGTATTGATGATTTGTTAATTAGCCCTGAAAAGCACCCGAGGTGGATGGAGATGTTGGAAGCTTTGTTTCTTCCGGGCACATATTATGGGACGTTATATAGGAAAGATTTGAAGATTGAAGCCAAGCTGTTGTTGGCCATTTGTATCTTAAATGTCATACCGAGGCGGGCCGATAAAGAACAGGTTAGGTACCCGGAAATCCTATCCTGTATGCATTGATTCAGGGGGGCCCAAAATTTTCCATTCGGTACTTAATTTTGAATCATGTGTGGATGTGCCGAAATTCGGTTGGGAGGGCGATTATTCCCTACTGCAGAATCATTACCGCCCTGTTAAAGCAACAGGGGGCAATTACAGACGATGATGTGGGAAAGAAAAAAGATACAAGCCACTGGAATTGAAGAAAATGGGGACAGGGTGGATTTACACTGAATTAGAAAGATATCATAAGTTAAAAACCGGGGGTCAAAGATGGAGGGTTTTGAAGGTTGATGCGAGGTCGCTTTTGCCCGGAGAATAAGATGAGGCCGAAAGTGTAAATGAACAGCCGAGTGAGGATGAGGATTATGACGAAGAACCGACAGGGGCACACATGAATTTGGGGCAGGGCAGTTCGAGTAGGATGCATGGTGGAGGTTTATATGATTTCACTGAGAGAGATTATGTAGATGGTTGGGCGTTCACGGGAAATATGCAATTGGTGATTGAAAATCAACGCCCTCCCGCTTCAGTGTTTGATACATGGTCAGGGCCAGAGCGTACTTTATATGATCATCAGACGATGATGAGTTCTAGTGTGGAAAGGACGATGAAGCAGAATTTTGATAGACAGGAGTTATGGAATCGGGCACACGCCTATTCTCATGAGGTGGAGATAAACAACAGGTACATAGATGATCAAAACCGGCGAATGAACGCAGACTGGTACGCAGGAAGACCTGTAGTCATCGATCCATAACCCGTGGATTATGGGTCGTTACCGCCATATGATGGCAGCCTTTCGTATCCTACTCCACCACTACATCATTCTCAGTGGATCGACCCCAGGCAAGCACAGCAGCAGGCCCCAGAGCAAGGTAGAAGTAATGACGGTGCCCTTGGATTTGGAGAGTGGAACGATTTGATGATATCCATGTTTGGACCGCCGCAGCCACGCTACTATTGATCAGGTGGTGTTCTCTTGTATATTTATGTTTTTTTTCGTTTTGTTTTGGGTCGGGTGATTGGGTGGTGTATTGATTGTGTTCGTATTGGGTTGTGCCTTGGTGGTGTAGTAATTGAAAAAAAAAAGAAAATTTTTGTGGTTTTGTAGCGATCTATTCCTCCCAAAACCGTACATTGGGGACAATGTAACCCATGTGTGGGGATGGGGGAAAATTTTGGAGTTTTAAAAATTTTTGGAAATCAAGTTTAAGCGTTGTGAGAATTGGAACACCTTGAAGTGACCCCGATAGGCACATCGGCAACCCTTAACACCCTTTTTATTCTTGGTGAGATTTGAGCCACAATTGCAGAACAAATACATATATATCTTTATTTTTGAGAGTGGCAATGGGTGGGAGTGCACTAGAACTTGTGCTTGGATGCAACTTGAGTCTTTAGGTGAAAATGAGTGTAGAAATGATAAGGGCATTAGGTAGCCTCGTCATGTTGAGTGTGAGTGTGGGATTTGGGGGGTTGGACCTCATGCATTATATATATGAGCTTGGTAGCGAGAGGGTCGGGGGTTTGGACATTTAGTTGCCCATTTTTATGCCTAAAAGCCTATTGTTTGTTAACCCTTTAACTAGCTCCCTAAATCAATACCCAACTTGGCCCGGTCTTTTGTGTCTAGTAGTGTGTGAGTTGTGTCTTTTGAGTGTTGCAAGATTATGAAGAGTAGAGTGTGTTTTATGTTTTGTTTTGTTGGATTGAAAAGAAAAAAAAGGGGAAAAGAGAAAAAAAATGATGAGAAGATGATGTGTAGTTGATTGTGCGAATGTTTGTATGTTGATGTAGTGGTTTTAGTCTATGAAAAAAAAGAAGAAAAAAAAATGAAAAAATGATGAAAAAGGAAGTTATTATGTGTGATATAGTAGTAGTTCGTGTTTGTGTTTGCGTGTGTTAGTGTGTATGTGTGTCGTTGTGTAATAAAAGACCGGGTAAAGTTATGCGCTACTATAAATATATCCCATTTCCTACCTTTACACTTGGCCACATTACAACCCTACAAGACCCTTTGATCTGCACTCATGTTTAAACGTTTGTAAGAGGAAGGTTGATTTAGGTACAAGCCTATGGTTGTGCACTCATCTATTTGCCTTTTGTGTGTCTAGCTCATATTCGCTAGTGCTTATTTGTCGCCGAAAGGAGAGATATTGTGAGGGGTGTGTTGATTCGGGTGATAAGGATGGGTTAGTACATGGATTGCATGCTGACGCTTGATTTAAAATGATCGCTTTTGTGTGAAAATTATTTTAGTGTATTGCTTGGGACAAGCAATGGTCAAGTGTGGGGATGTGACGGGTGGTTCAAGGAACAACCCTTTATATTGATAAAACGCTTAATTTATCCGCATTTGATCATGTTATTGCTTGGGATTAGATGACTGCGAGAACTTTGGTTGCAGGAGTATTAAGGAGCTTAAAACGAAGAAGTACGGGCTTTGGAACGGACCGGAACGGGATGGAGCAAAGAAGAGTTGAAAGAAGAAAATAAAAATTTGGAAGTGCTCCACCGTACCTTACGGTAGCCACCATAAGGTACGGTGGCTTCTGGGCAAAAATTTCCACCATCAGTCAGTGTTGTCCCACCGTCAGTTTTTTAAAGCCACCGTACCTTACGGTGGCCACCATAAGGTACGGTGGACCCTGCACCAAAGTGTAACTCCCACTATTAAAGAACGTTTTATGGTGTCTTTTCACTTATCTTCAACTTGGGACGTTTCTAAAGCAAGATTGGGGCAATTTTGGCTGGTTTTCATCATTGGAGACTTATTACAAACATTTGGCTTTTGTTTTTGATCCTTATGAACAATTCCATGAATGTTAGAATGATTCACCAAGTCATGCTAGGCTAAACTTTTGGTGATCATTCTTGGTGAAGGTTTTTCTTGAACTCTTGTGTGTTTTCTTGCATTTCTAGAATAATAATTTGGTACTTTGTTTTGTTATTATGATGTATGAACAATTGCTTGTAGTGTGTTGATTAATTTACCAATTTTTAGTCTCTATGGTACGTTCTTGGTGTTGCTAACAACCGAGATATCACGGGAAGGATTGGGGTTGGTTATTGATTAATTGGTCATCGGAAAACAACCTCGCGTTAATATAATCTGAGTACTTTGTTCCCTTTTATCACAACAATTGCTTTTACATGAGTTATGCCTATGTAACTCTTTCTAGTGGAAATTCACACAAGTGTTTAGAGAAACCGGATCCTTGAATGATCATTGCTCCATAATTTGAAGAAACAATCGTAAGTTTAAATCGTTAATTAGTTGCTACTTTAGTTAAAATCAAAACACTCAAACTCTTAATCGTTTACTTTTTGTTTAAGTAGTTTAATTGTAGTTAATCAACAAAACTAGAATTCACACATTTTTCACAAACTCCCTGTGTTCGATACCTTCTTGCTACTATTTGTTAATTGTAATTGGGATAAATTTTACGTGTACCACGACAGCATGTCATTCCCCTCTGGTTGGAGTATTCTAACCCGAGTTGTACGTGGGCACTGGCTTAGATCTCATACGAGTTATCAACTAGTATGTTCATTGGCCACGATGATGAACAAAATAATGTAAAGTATAACAGGGTTTTGCTCAAAATAGGAAGGTATACGTACAAAATATACGTCCAAAATATACGTTCAAAGTATGCGTTCATGAAAAGTATATAAGTATAGCATAAAATTTTCATTCGAAAGGAAAATATAGCATAAATCGAGTAATCGCACAACTGCACAAAATGAAAGTAAATGAGTTGAACTCTTGCAAATAAGCAATGTGAAAATAATCACAAATAACGTGTTAGAAATAACTATGAATAAAATGGTTCAAGAATAAAATAATGAAATTTACAGCAAGTGAGAGTACGCAGAACAGACGTATAGTCTACTGACATAAGGGTTTAAATTTAGTTAGTTTTGCATATATTCATTATATGATAAAAGACAATTAGCAACATTCTGATAAGGATATGTCCAATATTTTGTTAGATCAAAAGTTTTGCGACTGAAAGAGTGCGAGTGTAAAAAAAGATAACTTTTTAGAAACCGAAAAAATGTTTTAGGTTCAAACAGGTTCACTTTAAAAGATTTCGTAAGTACACATTTTCATGTGTTTACGAGAAGTTGAGTTGAAAAACGTCATAAGGCATATTATCAGTCGCAAATTTCTCCCGAAAACATATATTGGATACGTTATATGAAAACAAAAGGTTTACATTTGACTTGTAAAATATGCAATACAAGTTTATAAAATGCAAGATGAAACCAATTCATGAAGTATGTGTAAATCTAATGTGTTTCAAAAGATCAAGATTTAAAATGGCGTGAAGGTTGTAAATGATCCCATATGCCTTGACGAATTTCGGAAAATAGAATTTTCTGTATTTAACTGTATGATGATGCAACATTCCTAAAATCAGGATGTGGTCGAAGTTAAACACAGAGTTTAAAAACTTAAGTCGTGGGTAAAAATGTTTTAAAGCAAAAAAGAGTAATACCTTATAGTGTAAAAGTCACAAAGCATAAGTGAAATAGTGTAAGTTTTAATGAGATAATATAACGAACATAAAGTTTTAATAATGATGATAAGGAATCCGAAAGCGAATGATCAATGAATAATAGCATATGAAACATCAAGTGATTAAATTGAGTCTCCAAATTATAATCAAATATAAATATAAAACATTGACTAACTCAAGTATTTGAAATTTCCTAGTGACTTGTGGGGGCGTACTTTAGCCTATAAGTGAATGCTCATCCCAAGAGTTCCGAGGTAGGTATACGAGTCCCGCGTCTGATTGGGATTTATACGAAATACCAGGCCTAGACAGAAAACTCAGGATACAGGCGCTCACCCTTCCAGATTGCACGTGCCCCATCACTAGTGAATTCCAAATCTTTAGCGATATTAAAAACGAGATATAGAAATAGATCCTTGAGATGTGGATTTCACTCCTAACTCAAAGATGAATTTCAAAATTGAAAACTACTGTGGAATGAAACCAGTCACTAAGTTAAGGATATCACTCCCAGCTTAGTAGTTAAGTTTCTTTTTGGAGGAAATACTCTTTGAGGTGTGGATGTCACTCCTATCCCAAAGATATATTCCAAAGGTGTATAACATATAGAGGAATGAAACTAATCACCAGGGTATGGTTGTCACTCCTAACTTGGTGATATCGTTTCGTTTGTGAAATAAGAATGTCTTTTACTCCAAGCAAAATACCAAAAGAATAACAAGAAAGAATCGTAGCAAAAATATCTTGAAAGAAAATATAAGAATAAGAGAAATATACACGAGATGACTCGTGAAAGTAAGCTTAGTTATAGACTAGGCTAAAAGGCATTCTAATAACCTAATTCCCTATAACCATGGCTCTGATACTAATCTGTAACACCCCAACCGATGGCGGAAACATCTAGGTGTCACGTAGTGACGATTGTTCAATAGCTCATGAACTAAAAGTGTAAATATTCATACATTGAATTGAATAGTTTATTACATGGAAAGAAATATAACAATTAAAAATGAACAATCTAAACTGAAATACAGTAAATCTCAATCTAAGTCTAAGTTCCAAAAGCTTAAAAGTGATCTCAGAACATCCTGAAACATGTACGAAAATGATTTTTGTCAATACAAAATGTATTGGTGAGCATACCCTGTTTGAATACATATAATAGAAAAGTGTTTCGCAATTTATGTGCTATGATATTTATCATATGTAAAGGGTCAAAATCAAGCATCACATTGTTCAATAATCGTTCACACATCGTTCAAGAAAAACCATAACAATGACCAAGGACTTAACTTGTTCACGTAAGTCAACCAAGGGATATAATTCGTAGTACTACTCATTGTTAGGTGCGGCCCAAAGGTTAGTGACTTTGACAAATTGTTCTTACAATTCACACAAAACATATCAATAAGCACATTGCTTTATAAATAATACACATAAGTTTAGTAATAATTATACATGAGTCACCCAAAAAGAATAAACAGTAAAAACGGGAAAGATATACTCACAGTTTCACTAAGTGTAATTTCCAAGATAGTTCGTCATAAAGGATTTAGAATTCTGAAGAACTCGACATATATATATATATATATAAGAATACTAATGAGGAAAATGACTTAAAAGTCTAAGGCATCCGAAATCTAAGGTATTAGGGTTTGCTAGACTTGTGTAGGGAAGATGAAGTTTTTAATAGTAACTTGAACAATAGTTTTGAAATAAGTATATCATGATTTGGAATTAAATATGTGACTAAAATACTTGTGTCTCCCACACTTGGGAACATTTTCTATTTTATAGAAAAATATCCACAAAACAGATTTTATGATTTATATTTAACTAAACAATTTATTATATCTAATTAAATATAAATTAAATAAAATAAATAATGCGAGATATGATCTAAAAATGATGTTTTTATGAAAAATGACTATTTTCTGATGTGAAATAGTGAAAATAATATTTCCATAATTTCTCTCAATTTATTTGTATTTAAAACGTATTTAATGAGTTTAAATATTTCCATAATTTCTCTCAATCCTTGATTCCTTGTGGCTCGATATAAGGTTGATTAAGGGTGTTTGGGAAGCGGTGTTCGGCTATAGATAATAACCAAGAGAAAGAGAGAGTTGTGGTGTGAAATTTTGGATGATTATTGGGTCTTTATATACGTGTTCAAGGGAGGTGATGACAAAAACAATTGTGGTAGCTCTAATCCTTTCGACCGATGCATTGTTTAGAAGAAGGAATCATCATTTGGTGCAAACAATGTGTTGGAAAGTTTAATAAGGGAAAGGTAGGTGTTGCCTTGTTTAGGAATTCGGTTTGTCTTGGCTTTTTGTCCAAATTAGTGTAAGTTATTACCTCATTCCTTGCTAAAACCGATTACATCATGGTGTAAGAGTGATGATCTTGTCATGTGATCTTTGATAATCGGCCATGTGTATATATGGGGATAGAGATGATAGTGACTTGTCCAAGATTTTGTGTTTTGTCATCATATGTTTGATGTTGATGGTTCAATGTTCACCTAGTTGTCATTGCAAGATATTTGTGCATGCATGGTGAGGTTTTGACTGAAGGTTAAGGTGAGTAGGGAGGTAGTTTTGGCAAGTCATTTTCCTACAAGATGGGTTCTAGAATGATAAGTGTCCCATATGTGTGAAACCTTAGTTGTCTTGGATGTTTTTGTGTGATAGAGACTTAACATGGGACAATGATTTGCTATCCATGTATTAATTGTAATCGCATGTGTATATATGCTGTTGATGGGTGATGGTTTGTCTCTATACCTTCCTATCTTGGCTGAAAATAATGAGAATAAGGGAGGGATCTTTGTAGTTTTGGAGGGTAATCACACCTAGGGATCGGATCATTCTAAAGCAAGGTTTCTTTGTGGTGTAAAGTTGGTTGTCATTTAAGCTTGTTGTTGTGTCACTTTTGTCCGACTATTGTGGAGGGATGTAGGTTGGTTATGGTGGTTAAGTAAAGGTTAGAGTTGTAGGATCTTATGTCATGTATTTGTTTCTTAACCATTCAAGTGTAACTTAGAAACAATCAAAGTGTTCTACCCGTAGCCGATTATATGTATCAAGGGCACATGAATTGATTGTATTAGTTAGATGATCGTGTGATTGTATACGCATATATGTGTTTTGATGACGATATTAACATGTATTGATATCCACTAGTTGTGAACACATGTTATTTAATGTTAACACATGATAATATTTGTGATCCATATACATGTGTTAGTGAGGAGTTATCATGTGTTAGTGAGTGGTAACCTCATAAGACACTTTGTGATTGTTCGGGTTTGAGTGGATTGTGTAACTTCCCACTTGGGCATTGTCACGTGTACTATTGTTTTGTATTGTGTGGTAAACGGGTATCCAGTTGCTCTATATTAAGCATGTGATTGGCTTGACTATTCAACGCCAATTGTCTTGTACAGTCCGGGTGTTGTATGCATAAACGGTTTATCTATTGAGGTTTCTCAATAACTCATGCTTTACCAGACTTGGGGGTATAGTGTGTGCAAAATGTCTAATTATGCACATGAAATGACAATAATAAGTGAAATACGTACGGATGTTGATCTGGATCGTTGACTGGTGTCACAGCCTTGGTGGGTGGAGTAAGAGTGTTGGAGGTTTCGAACTCCCACTGCTGGAATTGTGGCTGGCGAGTTAAAGGCGTCACCACTACTCTCCCATTTTTTTTGTTGTTTTTGGCGTCCTTAGGAGCTACATGCCGGAGAGGCATGGCACGCAACCTCATGTAATTTTTCAAATATGTTTTTAATCAATAAAAAACTTCATTTTATTTTCGACATTTATATTCCACACTCTATATATACAAGTGTACTTTTATTTAAAATTCAATAAAACCCTTTTATAATAAATTTTTGTTTAAGAAATTTTTACATTTGTAAAACTTATATAAAATTATAGTAGCAAGTTTATATAAACACATAGTTATAAAGTTTCCAATAACCTATGTTTTTTTTATAATAATAATAATAATAATAATAATAATAATAATAATAATAATAGTGACAACTATTAAAGCTGATTTTATAAAACTTATATGTATTTTTTTTTTTGGTAACAACAACAAGCCATCACCTAAAGCAAACCCAAACGATGCCTAATCCCAAAACTCATAACCTGTTTAGAGCCTAAACCGAGTAGTCCAACCCCCTAACCGAGCAGCCCAACCTCCTTATGGCCCGCGTACCGCAGCCGGGCTATCGTGTCTCGTGGCGCGTGCCTGGTCTGGGTCTCATTTTCTCTCATCTGGCAGTCTCCCTCCCCCTCCCTTTATATATATATATATATCTTTCTCTTTCTCTCTCTCTTTGGTTTCACCGGTTGATTGGCAGTAGATTGGTGATGACGACACCTCTTATTGCTGATGTAACCGTTACCATCGCTGCTTGCCGTCGATTTCTGTTATCTGGATGTGATGAATGAGTTTAAGACTGTTTCTTGGCGTGGCAATATCAGAGGACGGTAAGTGCGAGGTTGTCCTCCGCTTGCAACTTCGATTGCAGCCATGGCGGTCCAATATCCGAGCCTCTTTATACTCCAACAATGATGATGATTTTAAATATGAGTTGGTTTTTTATTTGCTTTTGTATTTTTTTTCCTTTTCTTTTTTTACTTTCATATAAGTGATTCATAGTTTTCTTGATGGGAAGAAGAAACCCAGTTGATGTTAAGGTTGAATGATGGTAAAGATTGATTCAGGAACTTGATATAGAGAATCTGTGTGTGTGTTCGACTTTGTTACGGTGGTTGTGTTTTGGGGGTGGCAACTTTGTGGTGGTGGTGGGTGTTCGGTGGTGGAGGTGAGTTGGTGATGGTGGGCGTTTTGGTGTTGGTGGGTTTTTGATGGTGGGGGGTGTTTAGTGTTGGGTTTATGATGGTGGTGGGGTTAGCTGGTGCCTGGGGTGATGGGTGTTCTATGATGGTTGGTGTTTTGGTGATGGTGAGTGTTCAGTGGTGGTGGAACCAAATATTCTTCTTCCTAAGTTGGTACTTTCTGCTTTGTTTATTGTTCTTTTGAAAGCTGGAGGAGAGAGAGGAGGAGGGAGGGAGGCGGAGGTGGCGGAGCAGAGGGGTAATAAAGGGAGGAGGAGGGGAAGCATATTACGTTAAAAGTGGAGAAAATGCTCAAAAGTCAAAATAGTGATGCAAAATGGAGTTGGAGTTATGAACGAGAATGGAATATGGCGTTGATGGTTTTACAAAACCATCGGTTGGTTTTGAACAAAAAGAAAAGAAATAAATGATACAGTATTTTGTCATGTTCATTTTAGAGTATGTAGGGTTAGATTTCTTGATTTCTCTTCCCAGTACAAGGTTAAAAATATCAAAGTTATTATAATTAATTTATAATTAAAACAGGATCTCACTGTTGCAGTTTAGTTGATATGGTATTTTGGAAAACTAATTAGTTATTATTATCATGCCTTTCTAAACCATAAGTAAATTTGTAATTAACCTAAAAATTAATCAATTTTGCGTATTTAAATTTAGTTCGGAAATAATTCGGGTTTATTGTAGTGTGACGTACGCTGCCGCAACGCACAACTATTCATTGTGGTATTATCTATTTACCATTGTGTTTTTTATACTGAATAAACTTCTTTTCTTATGTGCCTTTTTTCCATGGCGTCCGAATGTCAACCAACTGGTGTTCCCGTCGCAACACGCATGTAGGCATGTAATTAATTAAACCTTGAACGGCCTAATATACGACTGGCAATACATAAAATCAAGCCTGATTATAAGCAAAAACGCATTCGCCATGTCGCCCCACGCCATCTAGTTAATACTAAAATTAAAAAAAGTAAAATTACAATAAAAAAAACATTAACCATTACTAAAATTACATTAAACTACTCGACATTAAATTTTTTTACAAATAAGCTAGTCTTGTTCGTTGTTCCAAATATATTCAACCAAGTCCGATTGAATATTTTGATGTGTGTACTCGTTACGTAACGAGAACTCATTTAAATCTTGTTGATGTTGGTTAACCGAAATATCATTCTCCGCCAGGGCATTTTCGTCATACTCACAAATGGTCGCGCCTTCGTCTTCGAGGATCATGTTATGCAACAAGATACAAGCATACATACAGTAACGCAACTTTTTTTGGGGTGAAGGCACGTGCTGGGTTGTCAATGATGTGCCATATTGATTGTAGAACCCCAAATAACCGTTCAATGTCATTTCTTGCCGCTTCTTGATACCTGACAAATTTCTTTCCTTTTTCTTCGATCGGGTGTGGTATAGTTATAAAGATTGTAGAGTAGGGTGGGTATATTCCATTAGCAAGATAATACCCGCGCCTGTACTCTACTCCCGATAACGTAAAGCTGGTATCCGGACTGGTTCCTTTTATGACGTTGTCGAAAACCTCTTATTGATTGATGACATTAATGTCATTATTCGAACCAGGAACGCCAAAGAAAGCATGCCAAACCCATAGATCTTGTGAACAAACAGTCTCTAAGATTATTGATGGATGTCCTTGATCGCCTCATGTGAACATTCCGCGCCATGCATTCGGGTAATTCCACTACGGCCAATGCATGCAATCAATGCTTCGAGCATTCCTGGAAAACCATGCTTTACGTGGTGGAACTGATACAATTGTTGGACCTCACTGGAGTTTGGTTTTTGCAAATATTTCTTGTTGTATAGCTTCACCACACATTTGCTAAACTTATACAGACAATCTCGTGTAGTTCTTTCGGATGTCTTTAAATATTTGTCCCACGCATCAGCCGCAGTTAAGGTTGCAGATGAACCGAAAGAACACGAACAAGGCCTTGTTCGTGTTCGTTTGTTATGGAAAGTATGTGTTCACGAACAGTTCATGAACACTTACTGAACGACATTTTCTGCTCGAGTTCGTTTGTTAAGAAAACAATCATGTTCGTGTTCGTTTGTTAATTTTGTTCATGAACGCACATGAACACAATTAAGTGTTCATGAACACAAAGAAGTATTCATACACAAAAACAAACACAAACGGACATATATTAACTTTCTAATAAATCGAATTCACATACATGTTTATTTATTTATTTGGGTTAAATAAATAAAAATAAAATAATGTTAAGACAAATTATGAAATTGAAAACCTTATTAAACTATCGAACATAAACAAACAAACATAAATGAACACGTTACTGAACGTTCACGAACATAAACGAACGAATGTGGCCTCTGTTCATGTTCATTCGTTTAACTAAACAAACGAAATATTTTGTTCGTGTTCGTTCATTTATTAAACGAACTGACACAAACAAACTTCCCACCGAACGGTTCATGAACTATTCGCTGAAAGTTCAATTCGTTTGCAGCCCTAGCCGTAGTCCTGTACGCCAGTTGGCGAAGTGCTCTTGTGCATTTTTGTATGGTGGTGAACCTCCTTTTACCTCTAGCATTGTGTCGTAAGGTAAAAAATGGGTGAAAACTCGACACGTCATTGGCTATACGTAAGAACATACTCATTCGGAACCTTCGCCTAAACAAGGCTGCCAAGTACAAGGGTTCGTCGGCAAAATAATCGGCTACCAATCTATCATGGGCAGCTACACATATTTTCCAATATAAATATAATAAACATATATAATCTAAAAATATAAATATAATAAACATCTACAATCTAAAAAAATATAAACATAATAAACATATAAAATCTAAAAGAACATATAAAACTAACCTTCTCGATCTCTGTTTATGGCCGTTTGCCTAGTTCATGGTAGTGAGTCGACTTCCTCTCCTTCTTCCTCAGAAATGATCTGTGCCGCTTGCGCCACGATATTTATAAAAAAAGTTTACCGCTTCATGTGTAGATGAAGAACCCGACGAAGACAAAGATGAATAAGACATTATTTGATTTTTTTTTATAGAGGGTTTGATAGTTTTTTAGAAAGAGTGATGAATGAGTGGTGTAAAAAATATTATGAGAGTTTAGTGTGAGATTTGGTGTAAAACAATGAGAGGGGGAATTCATTTATAATTGAAAATTTGAGGTTTCTTTCCTTTAAAAATCGACTGTTGCCGATGGTCATCTTTGACCAAAATGGCCCGGCTTGGTCAACACCACCACGACGCTCACGACGATGATGCTCCAGGGGGCGGTGTAGCCACCCCAAGCTACACCAAGATGAGCCCCCACACCGTTCGGTCTAATCAAGTAATAACATTTAATTCCACACAATAACATGTTTCACCAATGTTCTTACAAGACTCGTGCGTGTGATCCGATATTTCACTGAATTATCATTACGTGATAGTTTGTGTATGTTTGACGCACTTAATTAATTCAATTAAGTCTAATGTGTTATTGTTTAAGGTAAATAATTAGTGTCTGTAGGAAAGTTAACCGGAATTTGCCGGGTGTCACAAACATTGTGACCCATCTCCTACAACTTCTGAACTAACTCTCTACTTAAGCCTTCTATTAGCGGATCCGCGATGTTATCCTTTGACTTCTCATAGTCAACAGTGATAACTCCTATAGAGATTAGTTACCGTGTCGTATTATGCCTACGTCTTATATACTTGTTCTTACTGATACACATTGTGATATGAGCCCTGCCAATTACCGATTGACTATCACAGTGTATGCATTAGGCCGATGCCGGCTTCGGCCATCTAGGTATATCTTTAACAAATTGACGTAGCCATTCTGCCTATTCATCCTCTAAAGCGATGAATTTTTTATTCCATCATTGATCTAGCAATAACCGTTTGCTTAGATGATTTCCACGTTATCGCAACACCTTAAGTGTGAACACATACCCACTCGTTGCCTTGGAATCATTCATTTTAGATATCCAATTCGCATCACAGTAACCTTCAATAACTACTGGATATCTCTTATATTGCAGCCAGTAGTCTCGTATGTATCTTAATTACCGAAGAACCTGTGTCACGCAACTCCAATGACTTGAACTTGGGTTGCTCGTGTATCTACTTAGCTTGTTGCTAAGACTGGCCTTGTACAACTCATCAGATACATCAAGCTACCAATAATTCTTGAGTACTCTAATCGGTTAACAGGCTCACCTCAATTCTTAGCTAGACGTTGACTCATGTCAATGAGAGTTCTAGCCACATTAGAGTTATTTCCATTGAACTTCTCAAGAATTTTGTCCACATAATAGGACTGACTTATAACAAGTACATTCTGGGTTCGTGTGATTTGTACTTCCCAAAATCACATTAGTTCATATCAAACCTTATTTTCAAATGCAAGTCACTTCCACACTTATGTGTTTATTGGATAACTACCAAAATGGAGTGATGAAAGTTTCTTCCTTTCATATTTAGTTTGAAAACATCTCAAGTACCATTTTTACATCCCTACGGATTGTTTCTTAAATGGCTATCCCCCCACATTGCTTGCACTTTGATTAAGTTCGAGTAATATCACTCATGATGACATTAGACACCCATGATAAGATAGAGACTATCTATATCTTTGTGTTATTGAGGTCATCCTTTATATTACTCAACCCATATTTCTCACACGAACCGTTTTCTGAGCTATATGAGTTCTCCTCATATTAAGCTAAATAGTATCATAACCAACGAACTATTTATTCGGTTCTTTCGAGTCATCCTTTTTTAATGAATTATATATTTTCTTTTACAAAATTCATTCTTATGTCGTCACATATGTCTGAATGTTCAAAGTTAATTTATTCTCCACGGAGCATCTAAATTAGCAAGTATTAGTCTAGCATGCTTTAGACTACAAATACTTAGCATGCGAACAGAAGATGCCTCATTCTGATTCTTCACAACCTTAAGAGATAACTCACTATCTCTTCCTAACATTCACATCTTAATTTAGACACAAAATGAGATTTTGTTTACCATTTCAAAACCTCAGTTTTAAGAATACTTCAAAACCATAATGAATTCCATCCATTAGGATCAAGACTCGTTTGCCTTTAATCTCCAAGGCTTCACCATTGACTCTTTAGGACTAAACATAAGTCTTAATATAAGTCACTTTGATGAACATATTCATCATCAACAAGTCAATTAGATTGACACTCAACGACATGACATTCACATATGTCTAAGTGATATGTATACATTTTGTTGAAACCATTTATAGGGATACTCTCCCAAAATATATTACAACTACTCCATATAGTTCAACCAACATTGATGGTTTGTAGAAACTCTACACGTCCATCACTATTGTAAATATTTTATAATAAATCTCGCAAAATTTATCAACGACTTATGAATAATAACATATATTCCTATCATATGTTATAGTCATCAAAAATACATTTGTTCAATTCTATGTTTATGCTCTCAACATTGGACGACATATCTCGTTTTCGTGTATTTAACCTCAATACACTTTCCATGTTGACCATGATTATCTCATAATGTGGTTATACATTTGATGTATGACTTATGACTAACTGCATAGGTCATAATCACAACTCGCTCATTGTGTTTATGCAAATCGCTTCTTGCATATATATATATATATATATATATATATATATATATATCCTTATTAAATTCGTCGTCTAAAAAACAAATTGTCTTACATATCCTTTTCATATATATTTTTTAATCCACTTGATTATTTTTTTAAAAATTATAATATATGATCCTATATATATATATATATATATAATATATTACATTACAAATATATTTAAACGGATTCATATACGGATATATAAATATCAAATCTCAAAGTGTTATTCTCCTCAACACTTTATCGTCCGACGATCGTCTCGTGGCATGTCTCGAGGTACTCCTTCAATGCACTGTTCAAAACAACAAAGTTGTTTATAATTAACTACTCACAAGTAGTCAAACAAGTAAATATGTCCAAAAACAACATCAAGTTGTTTTACACTAAATAGTCTCTCAAGACTATTATATGGTTCATGACATCATACTTCTCATACAAGCATCAAACCATATATAATTTGCAAAAGACGTGTTTTATTCCTTCAAAACATTTCTCCTTTTACAAGTATTTTTTAAACCATAAACTCTAATATAGTTTTATATTATTTTAAACCATTGCTAACTCACTTGTTAAAGTATATGGTTTTCATGATTAACCGTTTCTAATTCGCTCATTAGAAACTATACGTGTACCATATGAACATATACAATTTAAAAAAATTAACCATTTATAACATACTTATTAGAATACAAACGATTACACTTTTCATTATATAGAGTTTTGGTTATATTAAGTAAACATTTTTCTAACACACTCGTTAGAAATAAACGATTACCCAAAATCGTTTTAAAGGTCATTGGTTTATATTCTCAACCGTTTTCTAACCTGCTTGTTAGAAATACACGATTATGACAATCGTTTTAGATCCTATTGGTTTATATATAAAATAAACCGTTTTTAACACACTCTTTAGAAAATTAAACCATCTACATGAACGGTATTAACTTTGGATTTCTAAAATGCACCCGTTTCAAACTCGCTTGTTAGAAACCGTCAAATTTTAACCAAACTGGTTCAATGTTGATTATTTTCCAAAATAATAATTTCTAACACGTTTGTGTATTTTGTACAATAGTCTTTTCTAACACATTCGTTAGAAAATATAAACATCTTATTTGTCTTTACGAAATCATCAATTTCTAACATGCTCGTTAGAGAAATCAACATATAAGTTTAAAAATTAAACTTACGATTTTGTAAATAATAATTTATAATACGCTTATTAGAAATGTTTCATGATACGTTATTCTTTCAACGTCGTCGATTCTAACACGCTTGTTAGAAATACATGTTTCAAAACCATATATTTCAAAACCTTTTAATTTTCCAATACCCTCATTAGAAAATGTAAACATTTCAAATACTTTGAAATTATCTTTCTAATACGCTTACTAGAAAGAAACCGTTATCAAACGTTTTACATGGGTTTACAAATATTATGTCTTTTCTAATATTTCATTAGAAATTCAATATTTCAAAAATGTTTAAACACGTGTTAAAAATGTTAATAGTCCGGTTTATCTAAACACAACCCAAAACCCATGAATCCGAAAATTAAATCAAAATTCGTTTTGTTAACAATCTTTCAGATTAAAGATTGCATTCTCATTATGAATGTAATCCAATTCGATGTACCAAAAGAAACACTTACAAGCTTTCGCGAACCCAAATTCCTTAGGAAGAACACGAAAGCTTGTTTACTAATCTGTTTAAATTTGTTAGAAAACTTGCATTGAATTTGAAGATGAAATCATCAGCGTGAACCGGGCTTGTCTTTGACACAATTCCCTTAAACAGATTCGCGGTATGTTCCCACGGTACACCGGTTCTTAACAAGATGAGCCCCCAAACTGTTCGGTCTAATCAAGTAATAACATTTAATTCCACACAATAACATGTTTCACCAATGTTCTTACAAGACTCGTGTGTGTGATCTGATATTTCACCGAATTATCATTACGTGATAGTTTGTGTATGTTTGACGCACTTAATTAATTCAGTTAAGTCTAACGTGTTATTGTTTAAGGTAAATAATTAGTGTATGTAGGAAAGTTAACCGGAATTTTCCAGGTGTCACAAACATTGTGAGCCATCTCCTACAATGACCAAGTGGAAGCGTCTGACATGATATAACTAACTCCAGAAGGATTCAAGGAAATTTTCTCGAGACTCCAATAGTTGATGAACAGTTATGTTCGCGAAGAGAGAATGAATGTTCGCGAAGAGATCAGAATGAAAGGGGTTGTCGTACAACCAGCTTAGCAAGTTCCCAAACATTTGATGCAACAATTATGTACATTGAATGTAGAGGATTGCAACATATATAGTATAGGCTCTCTTTTGTATTAAAACAAAAATGATAATGAAGAGTGTTAGAAAACTTACATTGAATTTGAAGATGAAATCATTAGCGTGAACCGGGCTTGTCTTTGACACAATTCCCTTAAACAGATTCGCGGTCTGTTCCTAGGGTACACCGGTTTTTAACAGTGATGGTGCACTGTCGACTATCCTACTTGCCTGAAAAATAATCAAAACTTGGTTTCTATGCTTGAGTGTATGTGTGTTGCAAGAGTTTCTTAGTGCATATTTTCATGTATCACAAATATGACACAAAAGCCTCTAATATATACAAGATGCAATGGTGGATGAAGAGTCTAACATAATTAGACAGTTAATTTTAGGGGTTATGAGATTCATACACCATGTGACGTCATATTCTGGGGTTGTGACATCACATTCTAGGGTATGTGGCAGCCTTCAATTGGTATGTGATGTGGGCCAGGGTGTATGAATCCTAAATAGGGGGTGTATGAATCCTAATTACCTAATTTTAGTCTTAAAACTATAATTAAGTGTCATAAATAATTTAACTCTACTTAAGAGTTTTTCTTCAATTCACCATATGAAGAGTTATACACTTAATTTTAGTCTTAAAACTATAATCAAGTGTTATAAATAAATTAACTCTACTGAAGAGTTTTTCTTCAATAATTATAATTTCACTAAATTATAATTTCATTAACTTAAACCTCCATTCACCTTCTAAACTTCCAACAAAGAGTTTAGTCTCTGTCTCTCCCTCTTAGCTTTCTCTCACTTCAAATAAAAGAATCAGATGCATGCATGATCATATTCTCTAGGACTGGGCAATTCACGGTTCGGAACCGCTAGAACTGAGGAACCGACGCAGAACCGCTAGATCGGAACCGTATTCTTATATTTAGGGTTGGGTTCCGGTTCTTAAATTTTGATGAAAACAGTTCCCGGTTCGGTTCGGTTCGGTTCAGAACCGCGGTTCTGTTTAAAGAACCGCTAGAACCAGGTTAGGTTAAAACTTTAAATATTATATTTAAAACCCTATTAATTTAGTGGGTTTTTCTAAGTAGTTTGTATACCGACTATCCACATTTTCAATTCCCAAGTTTAATCTTTATAAAGAATATTTTTCGAGTCGTGTTAACTATATAATATCTAACAAACTTGTTGTGATAGGAGTTCCATTTGAATTATGTAATTTCTATAAAAACATATAGAGTATAATAAAATGAACAAAAATAGCTTAAACTGAGAATCAACGCTTACAAATTCATTTATAAGGTGCACATGTTAGCCTATAATGTGTATCGGAGAATGATGTAGTATAACATGTGACATTAGGAATGCATGACACATATCATTCGTAGTGTTAAAATTACAATCATTGCATATATGCAGTTGGTATTGTGCACTTCTAAACATGTATCATAGGTCCGTAATATGAGTAGGACACCACACTTTAGTTTATTAAAGTTGCCTTTGATTTAAGTGTTAGTTTTAGGATTTAATTGACAACCGGTTCCGCAAGAACCGTTTACAGGAGAACCGTTTAACTCGGTTTTGAACCGAACCGATAGGTTTTTATACGATTCGGTTTCGATTCTTATATTTATCACTAAACGGTTCCGATTCAGGTCGGTTCAATTCTAAACCGTTGCACACCCCTAATATTCTTCCCTATCCATCTCAACAATTATGTACAAGTAACAACCATCCACTTGGTTCCATGCATCATATTCTTCCATATCCCAAACTTAACCGATTCGTTGGCCCAACCATCTGATTAGTAACCGAATCTTCATTCTACAGAGAATTAATACTAACTTAAGAATTCTCATAACATTCTAAAGATGTGTTTTTGTAGTGGTTAACAAAATTAATTTTTTGAGGATTTCGATTGAGATGGTCTTGTGTAGTTCACATCTCTATGAGATTGCTCCCTAAACACTATCTGTAATAGGTAGTCATCATTACTGTCCCTCTATTTTGAATTTCAGTATTCTTGATTTGTGTATCGAGTCCCACAATATTTTGTGGAGAGTTTTCTATGAAGATGAACAATAAAATGAATCATAAAAGAATGGTACATTGAATTATGAATACCAATAAACATATATTAGTATGCATTTTAATTTAAACAGACGGTTTAACAGTAGCTAATTTGTTTTTTTTATTTTTTATTTTTGTCTTTTGTGAGGTCCAATTGTAAATCCCCTATGTGGGAGAATTGGGTCACTTTTGATGTCCTTAACCTTTTGTAATTTGCATTCCTTGTTTTGTTGGGTGTCCTGTTTTGTTTGGTGAATGTTTTGTTGCCAGCCCCTCGCTAGATTCTATATATATATATATATATAGGGTAGAGATCCTAAGAGAACCAACCCCTATTTGAGAACTGAGAGAACCATTCTGAGCCACACATTTCATATAAAGGCAAAAAAAAAAAAAAAAATTTTTTTTTTTTTTTTTTTTTTTTTTTTTTTTTTGCTTTAATCGCACATTTTTATGCAAAGAAAATTTTTTTTTTATTTTTTTTTTTATTTTTTTTTCATTTATACATATGTGTATATGACAATTATACATATGTGTATATAGCAATTATACATATGTGTATATAGCATTTTTCAGCTATACATATGTGTATATTTCAGTATACATATGTGTATATAGCATTATACATATGTGTATAATGCAATTATACACATGTGTATACTGAAAAAAAAAATACAAAAAAATAAAAAAAATTTTTTTTCCTTACATATAAAGCAGCGATTTTTGCAAAAAAAAAAAAAAAAAAAAAAAAAAAAAAAAAAAAAAAAAAAATTTTGCCTTAGAGAAATGTGTGGTCCAGAATGGTTCTCTAGTTCTCAATTTGGGAAAAGGTTCTCATTTGAACCAAATCCTAATAATAATAATAATAATAATAATAATAATAATAGTTATTATTATTTTAATAAGTACTACTACTTTTATAATAATATTTCGAAATATTTATAAATCTAATCTTGACTCATACCCGCTTTCACTTTTATATTCATATTTTTTTTTTCATACAATGCTTAAATTCTCAATCTCCCTTTTTACAACCCAACACTTTTATCACCACATCACAAGGGATGATGCTGATTGTGATGATCTCTTCCATAATAATAATAATAATAATAATAATAATAATAATAATAGTTATTATTATTTTAATAAGTACTACTACTTTTATAATAATATTTCGAAATATTTATAAATCTAATCTTGACTCATACCCGCTTTCACTTTTATATTCATACTAGCTGATTACCCCGGAAAGGTCCCGGGGTTGAAAAATCTAATATAATTTAATAAAAAATGATAAAAATGATAAAAGAAGAAAATTCAAATCACGAAAAGAGTAAATAACTTAAACATGATCAATCTTAGTTAAAAAAAAACATTTATTTAAAAAGTTAAAAAAAAAAAAGCATAAACCATATTAAACATAATGCAGTATTAAAAAGATAATCTTCAACATATAATCATTTTCACGTAATTTAAAATATGTTACAATTTGACTTTGACTTATATAGATGTAGAATTTATGATGGGAGTTGAAAAATATAACCATTTTAATAATACTAATACTAATAGTAATAATTATTACTCTTGTAATTAAATAAATAAAAAAATAACTTTGCTATAAGGTGACACCATGTGTTTGCAGTGTTGCGCGATTTTTTCTCCTAGCTTCTCTTGATGAAGTATACCTATCCATCTTTAGAAGAGTAAAATTCCAATGATAGCATGACGATTGGGCTGAATTTCAACATCGTAAATAAGAACCTGGTTTAAAAGAAAAAATATGATTAATGAATAACCTGAACACTTTGTGTTTTTTTTTTGTATGAACATAACCCCACAAAAAATAGTCGTTTTTTTATCCGTTTTTTATATAGCACTATGGTACTCGTTGAAAAGATAATAAAACGCTCGTTATTTTGGTGTAATTTTTTTATTTAAAAAATCTCGAATATAAAAGATATTAACGTTTAAAAATTATGGGAGGAACATAAGAGAGAAAAATTTAAATTTGTTTTTAAATTATTTTTCCTAAAATAACTCAATTTAATTTTAGTAATTGATAATTGAGAGATAGAGAGATAAATTTAGGGTTTTATGTTTATCTTTTTTTTTAATTAAAAAAAGGAAAGAATTCAAAAACACTAAAATCTTTCAACTATGATGCCACGTGGCACTTTCATGGAGGGGTTGAAGGCACCATTGCACGCCACGTCAGCAATGTTCAATTCTTTTATATCTATTAATATATATAAAAGAATTGAACATTGCTGACGTGGCGTGCAATGGTGCCTTTAACCTCTCCATGAAACTGCCACGTGGCATCATAATTGAAATATTTTAGTGTTTTTGAATTATTTCTTTTTTTTAATTAAAAAAAAAAATAAACATAAAACCCTAAATTTATTCCCAATTACTAAAATTAAATTAAATTATTTTAGGAAAAAAGAATTTAAAAACAAATTTAATTTTTTCTCTCTTATGTTTCTTACCATAATTTTTAAACGTTAATATCTTTTATATACGAGATTTTTTAAATAAAAAAATTACACCAAATTAACGAGCGTTTTATTATCTTTCCAACGAGTACCATAGTGCTATATAAAAAAACGGAGAAAAAACGACTATTTTTTGTGGGGTTTCGTTCATACAGGAAAAAAAAACACAAAGTGTTTAGGTTATTCATTAATCATGTTTTTTTCTTTTAAACCAGTTCTTATCTACGATGTTGAAATTCAGCCCAATCGCCATGCTATCATTGGAATTTTACCCTTCTAAAGATTGATAGGTATACTTCATCAAGAGAAGCTAGAAGAAAGAATCGCGCAACACTGCAACACATTGTGTCACCTTATAGCAAGGTTATTTTTTTATTTAATTAATTACAAGAGTAATAATTATTACTATTAGTATTAGTATTATTAGAATGGTTATATTTTTCAACCCTTGCTGTCGTGGCATTCAATGGTGGTTTCAACCCTCTCTTGATTCTGCCACGTGTCATAATGAGGTGCAAGATATATTTCTTTTAGCCAATTGCTTTTTCTTTTAAATATTTAAAAGCAAATAATCAGTTAAGATTTGCAATGTAAAGATTCCTTTTGAATTTTTAGAAATTATTTAATAGATAATTTACGTAATAAAAAAGACATGTCTCTTAACATCATTTTTGAAAATATTTATTTTTAAACTTTAAAAAAGAAGTATATCTTCCACTTTAAATTGAGATGTATCTACTAAAATTTAGATAAATATTGATTCATATGTTGTTCTCCTAACATTATAAATAGAACCATTATCTAAAATTCATAAATTCATAAAAGTTTCTGTATACACCTTGAGGACATTTGCAGGTATTCTCCCAATTTGTCTTTGTTTAGTTTCTTTAATGCTTTTTTTTTGTACCTTTTTGTTTTTAGGGACAATAATAACAATAATAAACAATGTTTATTGATTATGTTTCACAATAGGTTATCACGCCAAATTAGATTTTTTAACCCCGGGATCCTCCCGGGATAATCAGCTAGTAGATTAATAGATTTTGTCATGTTTCTTAAAATAAAATTAATTCCCGTAAAAATCACTAAACGAGGTTTTCCAAGTGGGAAAAAACAAAGTAACGTTATTTTTTGAGAAAAACGTGTACGAAACAATAAGTTAGCAATATATGCACAAGTTTGCTACATTCGAGGAAGTTTAAGACACAATATATATATTTATTCAAATATTATTTTACCAATGTTCATATGGCTACAACATTATGATATCACGGAAAACTTTATGTTTTTCAACTTTAGTTTTAGTGACACCAAATTATAAACGTTTAATGGTATTCATAATTAAATATACAACTTTTTTTTTTGAACGACGAAAACTTATATATATATAGGGGATGGTTAAAATAAAAACTCACTCAAAACGAGTAAAATCATGTAAATTACATACTCTAATTTTTAAGCATTTTGGGCCAAAAAAATATAAAAAGCGCCGAAGGGATTTTTTTAAAAAAATAAACAAAGTTGCTAAAAAAACATATGTTTTCAGCTATTTGCTGTTTTTTATCAGTGTAAACATGTGTTTTCGCAGCTTTGTTTATTTTTTTAAAAAAAATCCCTTCGGCGTTTTTTTTATTTTTTTTGCCCAAAACACTTAAAAACATGTATTTTACATTGGTTATTTTTTTCAAAAAAAAAATGATTTTTTACATGGTTTCCAAGGTTTTCTCAACTCAAGAGGGTTTTCATTTATAATTGCCCGGGGCGGTTATTCTACAAAAATAAAGAAACGTGCGAAGGATGCGAAGGATATTTGTACATGATAATTACGTAATGATAATTACGTAATGTTTTTTATGTTCATGAAAGCATTACGTAATTATCATTACGTAATTATCATGCACTTTGTACATGATAATTACGTAATGTTTTTTATGTTCATGAAGGCATTACGTAATTATCATTACGTAATTATCATGTACAAAGTGATCTTTCGCACGTTTGTATTACTTTGTATTTGATCATGCCCCTATATATATATATATATATAGGTTTAGGATCATGTGCAAAACTTATTTTGTGTGAGAAGTGTGAGAACCAATAACATGAAGGCTTATCTTATTATATAGAAGGCAACATTGTAAATTGCATTGTTAATTTTATTTTAGGAGATAATGTCTAATTTAATTTGTGATTAATGTAGAGCATTCTTAGGGATTTTGTTTCACATCCTCAATATTATTTACAGAGTTTTTATTAACATTAACGACATTATCATTCATTCTCTGAATTATATACGACCAAAACAACATTCATATTGGTGTGTTTTACTGATGTGAGCACATGGTGTTTTACTGGTATACCATAAGGTTTGAAGGTATAACATACCTTTTGTGTTATTTTTATAAGGAGTTTTACTGATGCAAAAATTATGGTTTTTTTATGCACATTGGTGTTTTATTATAGTCTTGTAAGTTGCTTCATCAACAAGGTGTTTTTACGTTCATACCCGTGTGTTTTATCACCATATTCTCAACTTTGTGTTTTAAATAGTCCCGTGTGTTTTATCATCATTTTCTCCATAATCAAATGTGTTTTATCTTCATCATACACAATCAGTAACACATTCAAAAACACAACTATACATACATTTAAAATGTGTTTTAAATTCAAAAACACTAAACCACACAAAAATCCTTTGAACATAAAACACAACAATATGAATGTTGTTTAAAATAATCCACCATAAAACACATCATTATGTTTGTGATGGTGGCTGTCGAATGATGGTTCGGTTGATGGTGGTGGCTTGTGGTGGTTGATGGCGGTTGTGTAGGTGGCGCAGGGAGAGAGAGAGGAGAAAGAGAGAGAAAGAGAGTAATGAGAATTAATGGTGGTTTCTATTTTTTAAGAGGTATCAATTAAATGTGAATTAAATGTAGGGTGTGTTTTACCATTATACCCCTAAGTAGCCTAATTAGTTATTATAACTATAACATTATTTACAATAATGCCACTCATTAAATCTAAACCATTGATTAAGATGATCTAATGGTCCAAAACACTTCTTACCCTTCTCACACAAAACACACTTTGCACAGGATCTCGACCCTATATATATATATATATATATATATAGGATTTGGTTCAAATGAGAACCTTTTCCCAAATTGAGAACTAGAGAACCATTCCGGGCCACACATTTCTCTAAGGCAAATTTTTTTTTTTTTTTTTTTTTTTTTTTTTTTTTTTTTTTTTTTTGCAAAAATCGCTGCTTTATATGTAAGGAAAATTTTTTTTTTATTTTTTTTTGTATTTTTTTTTCAGTATACACATGTGTATAATTGCATTATACACATGTGTATAATTGCATTATACACATATGTATAATGCTATATACACATATGTATAACTGAAATATACACATATGTATAGCTGAAAAATGCTATATACATATATGTATAATTGCTATATACACATATGTATAATTGTCATATACACATATGTATAAATGAAAAAAAAATTCAAAAAAAATAAAAAAAAAATTTTCCTTGCATAAAAATGTGCGATTAAAGCAAAAAAAAAAAAAATTTTTTTTTTTTTTTTTTTTTTGCCTTTATATGAAATGTGTGGCTCAGAATGGTTCTCTCAGTTCTCAAATAGGGGTTGGTTCTCTTAGGATCCCTACCCATTATTATTATTATTATTATTATTATTATTATTATTATTATTATGGAAGAGATCATCACAATCAGCATCATCCCTTGTGATGTGGTGATAAAAGTGTTGGGTTGTAAAAAGGGAGATTGAGAATTTAAGCATTGTATGAAAAAAAAAAAAAAAAAAAACAAAAGCTAATAAAAAGGGTGTGAACATGGAGAAGGAAATTATCTGTTAAAAAAATCATCAAAATCACATGACAACTTTCACAACTAAAAGTCTAGTGGCCATAATCAATCAGTAAACTTTCTTTCCACTATTATCTAAAAATTTTCCACATTCCAACAAATTTTTCCACTATTGGAAAAAGCAGCCCAAGAATTTGTTTGATATTTAAGAACGCAACTTTGTAACCGTTGCTTCTTTTGAACTTTCCCTCAAAAAGTCAATTAACTTACTCTCTCTACAGCTTCCAAACTGAAGCAACATGTTTCCTACCATCAAGTCTTTTTGCATGCATGGGTTGGTATCATTTGATGAGTCACCGAATCAAACTTCAAAGCAATATTTTATAAGGGTCCCTCCCACATATGGCGCCAAATATTATATCGACGAACTTGGATAGCTGTAAAGATGATTATTTGTGTTTCAATTCGAGTGATCTGGATGGCCTATTGGCATTGTTCTTCATCACCCCTAGGCCCTAACCTGATCTCGAGCTGTCCAATGACTAAGACTTCAAGTCATCAATTTTGCATAGAAACGTGTACATAAATCACCATCATAAACATGTATTATAGACATTTGGTAGCATGAGAGAGAGAGAGAGAGAGAGAGAGAGCCCAACATATAGGCTACACCCATTGAGCAATGAAGGTACATTTTACAAAAGATATATTTTAATTTCTTTAACTGAATGAACGAGATGTTAAAATAAACTTCAATATATTGTATGTGAAGTTGATACTTTGTCAGCATCAAAACTTCGTTGACATACTTTGTATCAATAGATGAACCCTCCCCAAAAAAGAAAATGTATCAATAGATGAAGGGCATTTAAGTTTAGACACAATAATAAAAAAGAACAAGTTAAAATAATATTCATATTATATATTGCTTCTTAAACTTCATCGAATCTAGCTTACGCAATTAATAACTCATTATTATTATTATTATTATTATTATTATTATTATTATTATTATTATTATTATTATTATTATTATTATTATTATTATTATTTGAACGGCCAACTAAACAACGCCGGGTACATCGTACACGGCCCCCCCAGTGGCAAAGACAGGGGCACAGCCCGGCCCACCTCGGACGCATGAAGCCCCTAACCCGCTTCCAGGGAAACCCGACCCACATACCCGCCCGAAGGCACGACAGTAGTGAACCGGTAAAACCTGGCGAGATCAGAATTCGAACTCATGACCAAAGGCCAGGAGTCATCCATCATTTCTCATTATGTCCTTCGGGGGAATCGAACCTGGGACCTCCAAGAAGGATCCTAGGTCCATTCACCAACTGAGCTACCCGTGAAGGACTATTATTATTATTATTATTATTATTATTATTATTATTATTATTATTATTATTATTATTATTATTATTATTTTCGCACATGAACCCCTCGTTGACTGATTTTTACGACAATTTATGTTATTTAAAGACATATATGACAACATTCGGATATAAAGAAGGTTACGAGTGAAATTGATATTTAAAATTTCTTTTTTTTATTGAATGAAAAATTTTTATACCATCTTATTTCCACCTAATTTTGCATTTGTAATGATTTGAACCCACAACCTCACATTTGTAAGAGGGACACCATACCACTAGACTAAGAGGTCATGAGTAAAATTTAAAATTTTCTAAACTGTAATTTATTACTAGATGTATTCATTTTTTTAGAATTCTCCTAAATATTAATACATAATCACAATTTAACATCTATATTTTTATTTTCGTTCACAAAGCAAACTGACTCGCATAGTTATTATAATTTTACACTTGATTGTCACTTGATTTCACTTACATGATCCAGAGGCTATAACTGGATATACCATTATTTCTAGTACAAAACAGTTTGATTATAAACAAAATGATGAAATCAAGTCCCAATCAATCTTCAAACGAACAGAAAATTAATTCTAACTCTCACAAGTTTTATTGATGAAAAAACTAATTCAAAACTTCATATCATCCCTTGCCTTTTTTTTGAACAGCCAACAAAATTATTTTATTATCACCCATAGCTAGCAGATACTTTCTTCTTGCCTAGACCCATAACAACTTGCCTTTATTTCACCGAATGTTGCTCAACGAGGCTTGTTTCGGATTAAAAACAATATCATTGCACGTCTTCCATATGCACCAAATGGCGCTAAGGCAAACCGCATGAATGCTTTCCTTATCTTATCCGAACCCCCAACATAATCGTCCAAGGACAACAGATCTCGGAAGTCGAATGCAGACATTGCCCCTACCTTGCACCATTGAGAGACTAATTGCCGCACCGACTGAGCGAACGCGCATGAGACAAATACATGTTCCACTGAATTGGTTTATATAGCTAACCTATTGCGCATGAGACAAACAACGCCCCCTACCAATTGAATTGGTTTATATAGCTAAACTATCACGTTATACCATAATTATGATTACTATTAATTAATTTAACCAATAATTATCTAATACAAATTCTAATCAAACATGCATAAGAATCTAGACAATTATCCACTAATTAGTTAATATTAGGGGGAAGAGGCACTCTAGGCTAATACTCTGGTCTTGACCACTCATATAGTGACATGTCAAATGTAAGCCAAAGTACCGTTAAACCACCAAATCACTGGCGGCACTCCAGGATACTTAGCCTACCTATTTTTTTTTTCATTTTTCATTTCAAACAAATAAAATTTAATAAAAACACATCCATATATAAAACATAAATATTATACATAATTACTAAAAACACCAAAAATACATTTATACTAAAAAAAATACAAACACACAATTAAACTAAATAAAAACTAATCCAAGGGGGTCTTCAACAATTGCCACGCCGAGATGTGTGGAAACTCAGAACCATACTGAGATTGGTGCTCAATTTGCGTGAGCCCGATTGCCGCATCTTCGTGCTTGTTCGCACCCTCCACCACCAATGTTAGGCGATATTGTGTGTTGAAGCGCTCACACTTCTTTAACAGGTCGTCCCATTTTCGGTGAAGTGAATCCACTATGCGTTTTGTGTCACCAACTAGCTCCTTGAAGTGAGCTAGGACACATGGTGTACGTGGGTGCAACCTCACTTTGGTGTACGTGGTCACCAAAGCGATATCTTCTTCTTCCGTTCAAGAAACCATGGTGGTGACGGTGTGTGGGGTTAAAATTGGTAAATATTTGACGATGGTGGTGGAGCACTGTGGGTATGGTGGATGAAAATGGGAGATGGTTGTGTTGTATTTATATAAAGATTTGAGTGTAAAAAACATTTAAAGTTTTTTGACCATTACTGCACGATCAATGGCAAAGCGGTAGAAAATAATAAATGTCTTCTACTGTTGCAACTTGGTAAGGTGTAACCGAGCTGCGTGGATTTTCAATGAAGCCGGGGTGGTGGTGCTGTTAGCGTTCGACAACGGTAACCGAAAACCTCTAGCCGACGAGTGCCCCGTCCACCCTTATAGGACATGATAATTATGTATACTATATTAATAACCATATATGTAACACCCCAACCGATGACGGAATCATCGAGGTGTCACGTAGTGACGATTGTTCAAAAGTACATGGTACTAAAATGTAAATATATTATTGAATAATTTAAATTGTCTTACATGGATGAAATGGGAAAAATACATAAGTCTGAACAAAACATGAAATTTGAAATAAATTATTAAAAGCAAGCACTAAAATCCAATGCTATGAAACTAAGATCAAACTGCACCTGAAACATGTACAAAATAAGTTTTGTCAACATATGAAATGTTGGTGAGCATTCCTAGTTTTAATACATATAGTAAGTTGGAAAAATGTTATACAATTCAAGTGCAAGCTACAGTGCATTTATGTAAACTATGTATCATACAAATGAGCGAAATCAATTCTGTGACTGTATAAATGTACTAAAATGAACGGCGGTGTACTTATCCAATAAATGGATAATAACTTAACAATGACCATGGATTCTCCGATGAAAAAGGGGGAGAATCACCTAGGTAGGTTGTCAATCCAATAGCGTTATCCAATGTTAAGGTCGGCTTGTACATGGTTAATGATTTCACTAAGTACAATTGTATTCTACATGTAATGTCTAAGCATAAAGCACGTATGTAAGCAAATGCACAATGTACTAGAATTGTATTGTAAAAATATGAACTTGTATGTGTATTTTGTATAAGTGTACATGTAACACCCCCAAAAATGAATAAAGAATAAAATGGGATAGGAAATACTCACTTTCGCCAAATAACTAGATGACTAAGCGATCGTGAAAATGCGAGCAATCCAAAGACTCAACAACGAAACTAGTCCAATTTAGAAGAAAAGAAACCGAATAAGAAAAATATCCAGCTTCCAATTTGCCAATTACGAGAGCTTATAATCAAAGCTTCAAATGTAGAAGTATTATACTATAGAAGAAAGGTATGAGGGAGAGTTTAATCGAATTGAAACAATCGATTTAGAGGTGCAAAGTGTAATGGGTCATAGGTGGGTTTTTATACTAGTTTTGGATTCAATTATGTTTTAAAATTGGTCAACACAATAAAGTAAGGTTTTAAGATGAATTGACTATTTGACTAGGACTTTGACTAGGATTTTGACTGAGACTTTGACTAGGACTTTGACTAGGACTTTGACTGGGACTTGATTGGGACTTTGACTGTCTCAGCGGACCGCGAGGGCTAAAAAAATAATTTTTCTAATTTAATCAATTTTAAGTTCTAGACTTGTTTCCTTCTGTTACTAAGTTGTTTTAGGACTGAAAATTAAGGCTTTGAGTATCAAGGTGTGAAACTGTAACAACCGGCAAAAATGAGGTAATTCTGTACTAATTAATTAATATGTGATTAATGTAATTAAGTGCAGTTATGTGTTGATTATTTAACTGAGGCCTTAGAGGATAGTAAATTCCCATATAATGTATAGGAGTGCATACGTTTAATGATAAAACATGATAGGATCATGTGCGAATAAACTTATCCGGTATGGACGTTGGCGATTACCCGGTAAAAATTAAATAAACAAAAATGATCCCGGACTCCCACGATATAAAATAAAGGGTATTTTCACAAAATATAATGGGTTTTGGAACTCCAAAACCATAAGTGAAAACTTTCCATACCAATCTTGTTAGGACAAAAAGGATTGGTGAAACTACTTTTGCAAACCTTAGTCTAATTCACTTCTGTCAAAATACTCTAAGTATAGAACTGCTGAAGAAGAAGGATCAAACTGCTGAAGAAGAGATTCAGAAGTGCTGAAGAAGAAAAGTCAACAGAAGTTCTGAAGTTCAAACCAGACACTTCTACTGAAGAACTACTGAAGACAAACTACTCATCAGTAGTTTGTCATTCATCAGTACTTATAGAAGATCTTTTCCACCGCCTTTGTATATCAGTAGTTTATTACTTTAGTATTTCTTTTTGCTTTATGTACAAGTTCCAAGACTGCAACTTGTTGCAACTTGTTTTCTGAACTTGCTTTTGGCAAGGTTCATGTATTTGTAAAGTCTATAAATAGAAGGGTTCATCCCTCTGTTTTAGACATTGATTTTAATACAAGAAATCCTTCAACACTTATTATTGTTATTTCCATTTCATGTTTATTGAGAATCTGTCAAAGTGTTTCATTCTCATTCAATACTTACATTCTCAATAAACACTTATCATTTATTAGTTCTTGAATCCAGGGGGAGTAATAACTCCTGTTGATAAGTGTAGCTTTAAACTTATAAACATTCCGCTGTGCTATCACTGATCAAAGAACTTGCTAAACACTTAAGTGTCAACCAGCAAGTTCAACAAAAGAGCAATATACTGATCCAACAATTGGTATCAGAGCTTCTGGTTTATCTGATCACATATCAATCTAACACATTGAGAATCAGACACAGGCTCTTATTGATATTCAATAAAGGATTATAAGCTCACTTTTATCAACATCCATCACTTTAAGAGATATTTGACAAATCAATACTCTTTAAAATGGATCCTCATAATACTGGTTCTGCCACTAAACCTGCCATGCTTGTAAGAAATGAATATAACATATGGAAAAAGAGAATGTCACATACCTTATCACAGACCAACACAGGTTGTTGGAGATCTGTGATATATGGTCCTCATAAACCAGTAAATATAAATCTTGAAACTAAGGAAGAGATTCCAAAAGAACCAAAAGACTATACTGATGATGATTTCCTAAAACTTGAGCTTGATGCACAAGCTTTTTCTATGTTGGCAATGGCACTCCCAAATGAAATCTATTCTGGCCTATTACATTGTGATAGTGCCAAAGAGCTTTGGGACTGCCTAAAAGAACAGTTTGGAGGAACTGAAGAGGTGATTGCCAACACCAGAGAAATCTTGGCTCAACAATATGAAACTTTTGCTCACATTAATGGGGAAACTTTAACTCAGCAATTTGAAAGATTTTCCTCATTAATATCTGAGCTAAAACTAAATGGTCAGACCTATACAACTGTATCTATGCTTCATAGATTTTTAAGGTCTCTACCTGATAAATGGGAAACATACTCAATAGTCTTAAGATCTTCACCAGATTTTAGCTCCCTCACTCTTACAAAACTTCATGGGAGATTACTTACTTTTGAGAGAGAAATTGATCAAAAGAAAAAGTTACAAAATTCTGGCAAAACTACTGATGACTATCTACCTGGTAGTACAACACTATTGGGACAAGACTCACCAACTTGTTCAAATAGTTTTGGATCTTTTGACCACATTGACATAACTGCTGGGATCTCATCTGAAAGATCATTCCCAGGTTATGACAATAATGACTTTGGTCAAACTGCTGATAACATGTGCTTTATCATGGATGATTTAAATAGTTTCAGCAGTGATGACCTAGAAGAAATGAATATTTTGCACCAACTGGCCATGTTAAGTTTAAAAACAAACAAATTTTACAAAAGGTCAGGAAGGAAGTTTCCAGGACTTAACAGTTCTACAAAAATTGGTTTTGACAAATCTAAACTTAGATGTCACAAGTGTCAAAAGTTGGGACACTTTGCTAGAGAATGTAGAAGCTCTGGCTTTAACCAATCTCAGCCTGGAAACAATTTTAACCCCAATTATAACAGGAATAATGGAACACAAGGGAGTGCACATTTTGTACATGCACAAGCTCCACAACACCAATATGTGCCACAAGTACAATATGTACAGATGCCTGCTCAACAGATGCAGAGCCAACAATCAATCCCTCCCTTTCCAGCTGCTCAACAACCTCCACAGCAACAGCAACCCTCTCAACAAAGTCTATTTACCTCAGGGTATGTTGACTGGAGCAGTCTTCCTTTTGACACCACAGAGTGCAATCCTGATGCAGACAACAAAATGTTTAACATCAACTGGGGAGAGCCTGACAATGGCAGAAAGAACTTTGCCTTAATGGCATTTGAGGGATGCTCCTCAAAATCTGCTTTGTCACAGGTATCAAAAGAATCTTTGACTAAACTATGCTCAAATTCATGCAAAGAATCTTTTGCTCTCATAAGAGAGACAAATGTGCACTTACAAGGAAAAGCAAATGATTCTGAGAGAAAATTCACTCAGATGAAATGTGATTTAGAAAGAAAACTTGCTGCAAAAACAAAAGAAGTTTCTAAATTAACTAACTCTGCTATTGAAACCCAAGCACAAATTAAAATCATGATTAATGACCTAGGAAATGTCAGACAAGAGCTTGCTGATACCAAAGTCACATGTGAAAAATGGGTGGAATCTTGTAAGGGGTACCAATTATTGCTAAACAAACAAAGTGCTTCAAATGTTAGGTTTAGCATAGGGTACAATCACACTGAAACACCAATAGATTTCTCTCCCAAAACTACTGAAGATAGGAGAAAAATTGTTTCAGGTGAAACTTCTGAAGAGGAAGAATGCACATCTTTCCATGAAAACTTTCTAAAATCACACAAAGAAAGTTCTTCAGAAGTACTGATTAAATCTGACTTTAAGCCATCAGTAGTTTCAACTACATCAGGAGTTGAGAACCTGAAAACTACTGATGACCTAAAACCAATCAAAACAGTCAGAGACTTGTCTTTGAAAGAAAAGACAAAAGAATGTGAAATTTGTGGTCTGTTCAACCACAAAACAGAATTTTGCAGATATAGAAAGGGTATTCAGTTCAATAAGAAAAATCAACAACTGGTTGTGGGGAAACTAATCAAAAATGATTATGTAAAAACTTTTTCTCCCAAGAAACAACAACCAGCGAAAACCTTCTCTCAGAAAAAGACAAAATCTCAACAAAAGTCTTTTTCTCAAAATTCTTTTTCAGTAGTTAGACCTGAATCATCAGCAGTTTCACAAACTGCTGAGATTAAAGATCTTATGAACTTGGTACAACTACTGATGACCAAAGTTGATGGTGGTCCTCAAAAGGATACCACCATTGTTCTTAATGCAAAATCCATTGCCAAAAAGACATGGATTTCTAAACTTGGTCAAGAACAAACTGTAAATGTTCTCAAGAGCAAACCCAAAGCCAAACTGGCTTGGGTTCCTAAATCTAACTAATTTGCTATCTTGTGCAGAGAGTTTCCAGAGGCTTAAATAGCATTTGGTATGTAGACAGTGGAGGCTCAATGCACATGACAGGATGCAGATACCTGATAAACAATTTTATCAGTCAAAGAGATGGATCTGTATCCTTTGGGAACAATGCTAAGGGATATGTGCTAGGACATGGCAATGTCTCCTCTGGCAAAATACAGTTTGACAAGGTCAATCTGGTTGAAAACCTTGAGTACAACTTGCTGAGTGTGTCACAAATGTGTGATAAAGGATATTCTTCCTTTTTCACAAAGACAACATGCAAGATCATATCACCAGAAGGCCAGAAGTTGATAGAGAAGATCATTGAAGATCATACTTTGTTAATAGCCAAAAGATGTGGCAATGTCTATGCAGTGGACATTGAAAAAGACAAAGTACTGAACAACACTGCCTGTTTCTTCTCAAGGGCATCAACTTCAGAAACTGATCTCTGGCACAGGAGACTTGGCCATGTGAACTTTAAAACCATAAATAAAGTCACAAAAATGGGCTTGGTCAGAGGTCTACCCTTAAAGTATACTAGTGTCAAGAACACTGTGTATCCTGTTTAAAGGGAAAACAGCATAAGTCCTCCTATAAGTCTATTGAAGAATCAAAAACAACTGCATGTCTTCAACTACTCCATATGGACTTTTTTGGGTCTGTAAAAATCATGAGCCTTGGTAAGAAGAAGTACTGCTTAGTCATCATTGATGACTACTCAAGATTTACATGGGTATTCTTCTTATTTTCCAAGGATGAGGCTGCTGAAATCATCAAGTTCTTCATTCTACAAGTAGAGAAGCAATACTCTCTACCCGTCAAAACCATTAGAAGTGATAATGGGACAGAGTTCAGGAACAAAACTCTGGATGAATTCTGTTTGTCTAAAGGGATTATTAGACAATTCAGTGTTGCCAGAACTCCTGAACAAAATGGTGTGGTAGAAAGGAAGAACAAAACTTTAATAGAAGGAGCAAGAACAATGTTAGCTGATTCTGGCTTACCTTTATACTTCTGGACAGAAGCAGTTAACACATCATGTTATGTTCAAAATAGAGTTCTTATTGTCAAGAGACATTCAAAGACTGCCTATGAAGTTCTTCATGGCATGAAGCCCCTTATCTCCTTTTTCAGGGCTTTTGGGTGTCAATGTTTCATCTTGAACATCAAGGAATCTATTACAAAGTTTGCTGCCAAAGTTGACTCAGGTTACTTTCTTGGTTATTCCTCAACTAGAAAAGCCTATAAGGTTTTTAACTCAAGAACTAGGATAGTAGAAGAAACATTGAATGTCAAGTTCAATGAGTCAAAACACACTCTCATTCCAGCACATCCTGCTGAACTCTTTGACCTTAACAACTTCCATTTTGAACCTAAAAAGACTGTCACTTCATCCAAACCTACTTATTATGGTGATCAAAGGTTTGATGATGAGGATCCAGCACCATGGACTCCTCAAACAGTCATTAAGTCAACTTCAAAACCATCAGAAGTTTCACAAACTTCTGATTCAACAAATACTGAAGGACAAACTCAAACATCTGCTTCAGCACCTGCAACTACTGAAGACACTGAAACTGCTGAACCAGATATCATAGACCTCAGTAGTTTGTTTGAAGAACATGAGCCACCAACACCTGTCAGTGGTTTACAACAACTGATCGAACACAAAGACCATCCACTTGATCAAATCATGGGTGATATTGCATCAGGTGTTCTTACAAGAAACCAGCTTTCCAACTTTTGTCTATTCTCAGCATTTATTTCACAGTTGGAACCAAAGAAGTACCAGGAAGCCCTCAAAGACAACAATTGGGTGCAGGCAATGCAAGATGAATTGCTTCAATTCAACTGTAACACCCCAACCGATGGCGGAAACATCGAGGTGTCACGTAGTGACGATTGTTCAAAAGCACATGGACTAAATTTGTAAATATTAATAGCAAATAACTTCCATTATCCAAAAAGGAAATACAAAAGGCTTAATAGAAATCTCAAACATAAATATTAAATGTTCAGCTTTTTATTTAAGCACTAGGTCCAGCCTAAGCGTGAAAGCATGAAACATCAAGCGTCACCTGAAACATGTACAAAACAATTTTGTCAACACATATAATGTATTGGTGAGTACATCCGTTTGATATATATAGTAAAGTAAACTTTAGCAATTCGTGTGTTATTTTGCAAGATGTAATAAGTGGTATCCGGGTCAAATCAACCCTAAGAGAAGAAAGCAGATATATATAGTATGCGCTAGTAGTAATGTAATACATAGCAATGACGAGGACTCTCAACAGAGTCACAAGGGTATAAACCATAGTACTATTCATTGAAATGCCAGGCCGCAACGGTTAATGATTTGACAGGTCATAGATACACAAAATAACACAAGCAAACACACATAAGAATTGCTATTTGTTAGGACAAAGAGGATTGGTGAAACCACTTTTGTAAACCTTAGTCTAATTCACTTCTGTCATATTTGGCTAAGTATAGAAGTACTGAAAAGAAGACAAGAAACTGCTGATTAGAAGATATGAAGAAGTGCTGAAGTTGCAGAAGTTCTGAAGTCCAAACCAGACAAGTTCACTTCAGAAGTACTGAAGACAAAACTACTCTTCAGTAGTTGTCCTTCATCAGCACTTAGCAGAAGATATTTCCCACCGCCTTTTTGCATCAGTAGTTTATTGTTTAATATTACTTTTAGCTTTATTTGTTTCTTTCAATGTTGCAACTTGTGCAACTTGTCACTGGAGTTTCTGTGCTTGCTTTTTAGGCAAGATACATGCATGTAATCGTCTATAAATAGGAGGCTTCAACCTTCTATTTTAGACATTGATTTTCAACAGAAAAATCCTTCAAACACTCTCATTGTTATATTCCATTTCTGTATTTATTGTGAATCTCTCTAAGTATCTAATTCTCATTTACAACTTAGATTCATAATAAATACTTTGTCATTTATTAGTTTCAAACATCAAGGGGGAGTTATAACTCTGCCTTTGTATAAAAAGTGTTGCTTTAACTTATAACATTCCGCTGTGCTTACAATCTGATTTACAAGGACTTGCTAAACACTTAAGTGTCAAGATAGCAAGTTCTTACTTAGCAAACAAGAGCAAACTGATCCAACAATTGGTATCAGAGCATTGGTTTATCTGATCACATATCAATCTAACAAATTGAGAATCAGACACAAAGCTCTTATTGATATTCAATAAAAAGATCAAAAGTTCACTTTTTATCAATATCCATCACTTAAAAGAGTCATCAGACAAATCTATACTCTTTAAAAATGGATCCACATAATACTGGTTCTGCCACCAAACCTGCCATGCTTGTGAGAAATGAGTACAATATATGGCAAAAGAGAATGGCACATACCTTGTCACAAACCAACACAGGTTGTTGGAGATCTGTGATATATGGTCCACACAAACCAGTAAACATAAATCTTGAAACTAAAGAAGGGATTCCTAAGGATCCCAAAGACTATACAGATGAGGATTTCCTAAAACTTGAGCTAGATGCTAAGGCATTCTCTATGTTGGCAATGGCTCTCCCAAATGAAATATACTCTGGCCTTTTACATTGTGAAAGTGCCAAAGAACTTTGGGACTGTCTTAAAGAACAGTTTGGAGGAACTGAAGAGGTGATTGCCAACACCAGAGAAATTTTGGCTCAACAATATGAAACATTTGCTTATATTAATGGGGAAACTTTGACACAACAATTTGAAAGATTCTCCTCATTAATCTCTGAGCTAAAGTTAAATGGTCAGACCTATACAACAGTATCTATGTTACATAGATTTTTAAGGTCTCTACCTGACAAATGGGAAACTTACTCCATTGTCTTAAGATCCTCACCAGATTTTAGCTCCCTCACTCTTACAAAACTCCATGGGAGATTACTTACTTTTGAGAGAGAAATCGATCAAAAGAAGAAATTACAAACTTCTGGTAAAACTGCTGATGACTACCTACCAGGTAGTACAGCACTTTTGGGACAAGATTCACCAACTTGTTCCTATGGATCTTATGACAATATTGACATAACCACTGGGATCTCATCAGAAAGATCTTTCCCAGGTTATGACAATGATGACCAAAGTCAAACTGCTGATAATCTATGTTTTATCATGGATGATTTGAAAAATTTTAGCAGTGATGACTTAGAGGAAATGGACATATTACACCAACTGGCCATGCTAAGCATTAAAACTAACAAGTTTTATAAAAGGTCAGGAAGGAAATTTCCAGGATTGACCAGTAATACAAAAATTGGTTTTGACAAATCTAAACTGAGATGTCACAAGTGTCAGAAGTTGGGACACTTTGCTAGAGAATGTAGAAGCTCTAGCTTTAACCAATCACAATCTGGAAATAACTATAACCCCAATTATAATAGGAACAATGGAACTCAAGGGAGTGCTCATTTTGTACAGGCACAAGCTCCTCAACAGCAATATATGCCTCAAGTACAATATGTTCAAGTGCCTGCTCAACAGATGCAGAGCCAACAATCAATCCCTCCCTTTCCAGCTGCTCAACTTCCTCCACAGCCTCAACAACCCCCTCAACAAAGTCTCTTTACCTCGGGGTATGTTGACTGGAGCAGTCTCCCTTATGACACCACAGAGTGCAATCCTGATGCAGACAACAAAGTGTTTGACATCAACTGGGGAGAACCAGACAATGGCAGAAAGAACTTTGCCTTAATGGCATTTGAAGGCTGTACATCAAAATCTGCATTGTCTCAGGTATCAAAAGAATCTTTGACAAAACTTTGTTCAAACTCTTGCAAAGAAACTTTTGCTCTCATAAGAGAGACAAACGTGCACCTACAAGGCAAAGCCAATGATTTAGAAAGAAAATACACACAGATAAAATGTGATTTAGAAAGAAAACTGTGTGCTAAAAAAAAAGAGGTTTCTAAATTAACTGACTCTGCTATTGAAACCCAAGCACAAATCAAAATGATGCTAAATGACCTGGGAGATGTCAGACAAGAGCTTGCTGACACCAGGATCACTTGTGAAAATAGGGTGGAATCTTGTAGGGGGTATCAACTACTGCTAAACAAACAAAGTGCTTCAAATGTTAAGTTTGGCATAGGATACCATCATGTTGAAACACCAACAGATTTTTCTCCCAAAACTACTGAAGATGGGAGAAGAATTGTTTCAAATGAAACTTCTGAAGGGAAAGAATGCACATCTTTCCATGAAAACTTTCTAAACAGAAATCCTGGCATTTTTAAAGAAAGTACTTCAGAAGTATTTACAAAAACTGACAACAAGCCATCAGTAGTTTCATCTACTTCAGGAGTTGAGACCCTGAAAACTACTGATGAGCAAAATCTTTTCACAACTGTCAGAAATTTGCCTTCTGATCAAAAACTTAAGGCAAAAGAATGTGAAATTTGTGGCCTGTTCAACCACAAAACTGAATTTTGTAGATACAGAAAAGGAATTCAGTTCAATCAAAAATTTAAACAACAGGTTGTGGGAAATCAAATCAGAAATGATTATGAAAAAGTCTTTAAACCCAAGAAACAGAAACCTGAAAACACCTTTTCTCAGAAAAAGATAAAATCTCAACCAAAATCTTTTTCTCAAAATTCCTTGTCAGTAGTTAGACCAGAATCATCAGCAGTTTCACAAACTGCTGAAATTCAAAATCTAAAGAACATGGTAGAACTACTGATGACCAAGGTTGATGGTGGTCCTAAAAAGGATACCACCATGGTTCTTCATGAAAAATCCATTGCCAAAAAGACATGGATTTCTCAACCTGGTCAAGAACAAACTGTAACTATTCTCAAGAGCAAACCCAAAGCCAAACAGGCTTGGGTTTCCAAATCTAACTAATTTGCTTTTATGTGCAGAGAGTTTCCAGGGGCTTAAACAGCATATGGTATGTTGATAGTGGAGGCTCTATGAACATGACTGGATGCAGATACCTGATAAACAATTTTATCAGCCAAAGAGAAGGATCTGTGTCCTTTGGGAACAATGCTAAGGGATATGTGCTAGGACATGGCAATGTCTCCTCTGGCAAAATACAGTTTGACAAGGTCAATCTGGTGGAAAACCTTGAATACAACTTGCTGAGTGTGTCACAAATGTGTGATAAAGGATATTCTTCCTTTTTTCACAAAGACAGCTTGCAAGATCATCTCACCAGAAGGCCAGAAGTTGATTGAGAAGATTATAGAAGATCATACTTTGCTGATTGCCAAAAGATGTGGCAATGTCTATGCAGTGGACATTGAGAAAGACAAAGTATTGAACAACACTGCCTGTTTCTTCTCAAGGGCATCAACTTCAGAAACAGATCTCTGGCACAGGAGAGTTGGCCATGTGAACTTTAAAACCATAAATAAAGTCACAAAAATGGGCTTGGTCAGAGGTCTACCTTTGAAAGTATACCAGTGTCAAGAACACTGTGTATCCTGTTTAAAGGGAAAACAGCATAAGTCCTCCTATAAGTCTATTGAAGAATCAAAAACAACTGCATGTCTTCAACTACTCCATATGGACTTATTTGGGCCTGTCAAGATTATGAGCCTTGGTAAAAAGAAGTACTGCTTAGTCATCATTGATGACTACTCAAGATTCACATGGGTATTCTTCTTATTTTCCAAGGATGAGGCTGCTGAAATCATCAAGTTCTTCATTCTACAAGTAGAGAAACAATATTCTCTATCTGTCAAAACCATTAGAAGTGACAATGGGACAGAGTTCAGGAACAAAATTCTGGATGAATTCTGTTTGTCTAAAGGGATTATTAGACAATACAGTGTTCCCAGAACTCCTGAACAAAATGGTGTAGTAGAAAGGAAGAACAGAACATTGATAGAAGGAGCAAGAACAATGTTAGCTGATTCTGGACTGCCATTGTACTTTTGGGCAGAAGCAGTTAACACAGCATGTTATGTTCAGAATAGAGTTCTTGTGGTCAAGAGACATTCCAAGACTGCCTATGAAGTTCTTCATGGCATGAAGCCCCTTATCTCCTTTTTCAGGGCTTTTGGGTGTCAATGTTTCATCTTGAACATCAAGGAATCTATTTCAAAGTTTGCTGCCAAAGTTGACTCAGGTTACTTTCTTGGTTACTCTTCAACTAGAAAAGCCTACAAGGTTTTTAATTCTCACACCAGGATAGTAGAAGAAACATTGAATGTCAAGTTCAATGAGTCAAAACACACTCTTATTCCAGCACATCCTGCTGAACTCTTTGACCTTGACAACTTTCACTTTGGACCTGAAAAGGCTGTTACTTCTTCCAAACCTACTTATTATGGTGATCAAAGGTTTGAAGATGAGGATCCTGCACCATGGACTCCTCAAACAGTCATTAAGTCAACTACAAAACCATCAGAAGTTTTTCAAACTTCTGATCAAACAAATACTGAAGGCCAAACTCCAACATCTGCTTCAGCACCTGCAACTACTGAAGAAGCTGAAACTGCTGAACCAGATATAATAGACCTTAGTAGTTTGTTTGAAGAACAAGAGCCACCTACACCTGTCAGTGGTTTACAACAACTGATTGAACACAGAGATCATCCACTTGATCAAATCATGGGTGATATAGCTACAGGTGTTCTGACCAGAAACCAGCTCTCCAACTTTTGCCTATTCTCAGCATTTATTTCACAGTTGGAACCAAAGAAGTACCAGGAAGCCCTCAAAGACAATAATTGGGTGCAAGCTATGCAAGATGAACTACTTCAGTTCAACAAGCAACAGGTCTGGGAAATCTGTCCCTTACCTCAAAACAAGCAACCAATTGGTACAAGATGGGTTTTCAGGAACAAACAAGATGAAGCTGGTATGATAATCAAGAACAAGGCAAGACTGGTAGTTCAAGGGTACTCTCAAGAAGAGGGAATTGACTATGATGAAACCTTTGCTCCAGTTGCAAGGCTTGAGGCCATCAGGTTATTTCTGGCCTATGCCATTTCCAACAAAATAAAAGTTTATCAAATGGATGTGAAAAGTGCATTTTTGTATGGAAAAATCAAAGAGGAGGTGTATGTCTGTCAGCCACCTGGGTTTGAGGATCCTTCTCATCCTGAGTGGGTGTACAGACTGGACAAAGCTCTTTATGGGCTCAAACAGGCTCCAAGAGCCTGGTATGATACACTCTCCACCTTTTTACTCAAAAATAACTTTACAAGAGGTGCCATTGATAAAACACTTTTCATTAAACATGTTGGAAATCATGTCTTACTTGTTCAAATTTATGTTGATGATATCATCTTTGGTTCAACAAACACAAAATTGTGTGATGATTTTAAGAAACTCATGCAATCAAAATTTGAGATGAGTACCATGGGAGAACTGCAGTACTTTCTAGGACTGCAGATCAAACAACAAACAAATGGAACTTTTATACATCAATCAAAATATGTTAAAGAATTATTGAACAAATTTTCTTTAAATGACTGTAAATCATGTTCCACTCCCATGACACCTATCACACAAGTTGAACCTGATGATCAAGGAAAACAGGTTGATCAAACCATGTACAGATGCATGATAGGTTCCCTTTTATACTTAACTGCTTCTAGACCAGATATTATGTTTTCAACATGTGTCTGTGCTAGATATCAATCAGCACCAAGGGAATCACACCTTATAGCAGTCAAAAGAATTTTTAGATATCTGAAAGGAACACCAACGTTGGGAATTTGGTATCCTGCTTCAAGCAATACCAAGTTATCAGCCTTTTCAGATAGTGACTATGCAGGGTGTAAGATGACAAGAAAGTCAACATCTGGTGGTTGTCAATTCCTGGGGAACTGTCTAGTGTCATGGCAATCAAAGAAGCAAACATCTGTTGCAACTTCAACTGCTGAAGCTGAATACATTGCAGCTGCAAGTTGTACATCACAGATACAATGGCTCCAATATCAACTTCTTGATTATGGAATCAAAGAGACCAAGACACCTTTGTTTGTAGACAGCAAATCTGCCATTAGCATCATTCAAAATCCGGTACAGTTCTCAAAAACTAAACATATTGAGATCAGGTACCATTTCATAAGAGATTGCTATGAAAAAGGCAAGATTGAGGTGAAGCATGTAGCAACAGCTAATCAGATAGCTGACATCTTCACTAAGCCCCTTGACACATCAACATTTCAGAAGTTAGTATCCATGCTTGGAATGCTAAATTTGTAAGTATTTATTTTATTTTTTTTCTGCATATCAGTTAGAATCCAAGTTAACACTTGATTCTACCCAACTCTACATCAATCACTACTGTTATGCAATCAAAATTTTCTTTTTCCTTTTTCCATCCTTGATTCCATCCTGTTTACCATGGTGGAATCAAAATGAAAAATTTTCTTTTTCCTTTTTCCATCCTTGATTCCATCCTGTTTACCATGGTGGAATCAAAATGAAAAATTTTCTTTTTCCTTTTTCCATCCTTGATTCCATCCTGTTTACCTTGGTGGATTTCAAGTTAACCTTTTCCATCTTTTTTCTGGTTTCCACTTACAAATGTCAAAAGTCTGAAACAAAACTTCTGAAAAACAAAAACAGTTTGAGAGAAACTACTGATGAACAAAAATCATCAGTATGGGGATAACTTTCTGAAAAAGTGTGTAACTTCTGATAAAATAACCTTCAGAAGTTATGAATAAAGTATTTGTAAAAACATTTCTCATCAGATGTTAAAACTGCTGAAGAGAAAAATGGGAACTACTGATGAAGCAATCCTTCATCAGCAGTTTAAGTCAAAAGGGCAAATTTGACTTTTCCATCATCAGAGGTTTGACCTAATCAGTTTAAAACCTCTGATAAAGAGATTTTTAACCAAAGGCGGTTTTAAAACTTCTAATAAAGAAGATTCAAGCGGTTAAAACTTTTAATAAATACCTTTTCTACACACTTATCCTTTCAAACTCAAAAATATCCCTCCTTCTCTCTCAAAACTCTCTCAAAACCTATACCTGCAAATCCACTGTTCGATCAAACACCCAAACCACAATGGATCTAGTTCTAAAACAGGGACACAATCAAAGAGCCTTTCTTGAAAAACAAGAAGGCTGGTCCCAATACGATGAGATCATTGATCTTGTCGTCAAATCCCAATACTTTACTGCTCTCACAATAAACCCACCAATTCACACTGAAACTCTGAATGAGTTCTGGGCAAATGCTGAGACGGTTACAATGGGTGGTGAGGTCATTTCCCTCAACTCAAAGATAAAAGGGAAACAACTGACCATCACACCGGCCACACTAGCAACAAGACTGGGTCTGGATGATGTAGCTGCCCCTGACCATGTTGCTAACAAAGATATTCATCTAACCATGACTGAGTGTGGTTATCAAGGTACTCTCTCCCATGCTACAATATTCAAAAAATATTTTGAACCAAAATACAAACTTTTGTTTCATTATATAATTATGTGTTTGAGTCCAAAAACAGGGTCATATGACCAGATGCCCTCCACTTTTCAACCAATATTTCATTCCATTGTGAATGAAACTAAATTCAGGGCATCAAAACTGTTTTTCCATGAGTTGGTGTTACATCACAATAATACCAAGAAAAAGTTTTTGTTGTACCCAAGGTTCATTATGCAATGCATAATAGGGGAACTGGGTAATGAGGTGCTTGTGGGAAAAATTTCAACTTTAAACCCTTTAACATCACAAGCATACTCAAGACTTAACAAACCGGCTGCCTGGCCAGAAGATGATCAGGGAGAACAACAACAAGTCCCCCTGAAGCCCACATCTTCCAAACTCACACCACCAAAAGCCAAAAAGCCCAAGCCTACAAAAACTGCACCCCACCAACCCAAAAGAAAAGCTGTTCAGGAGGTTGAGATGCTGAACATGCTCATGAGCATTCTGCTCTTCAAATTGTTGAGACTGAAACACCCTCTCAGTCTCATCCATCTCAAACCCCACCAAGAGCACCCATATCTGTTCAATTCAAAAGAAAAAGACTTAGAAAAACATATCAAACACACTCTTCTTTTGAAACTGCTGAACAACAACCTATTGCCCAAACTACTGAACCATCCCCACAAATTTCTGAACAAGAGGCATTAGAAATTGCCAAACTTCTCTCTGGGCTAAAAGAGAATGTCCCATCTGATCATGTCAGTCCCCATCAACCACAACAAACAGGGGACATAACTACTACATCAGACATGGATGTGGACATTACTAGCCCTATCCCAAGAGATGAGGGTGGACCAGAGTCTTTAAGCCCAATTTTAGAGACTCTTGGGGCATCTGAGGCTGCTACTACTCAGTTACCACCCAGTGGTGGATCTGAGGACAGAAGTAACATAGCTAAGACCTCAGATGTGGCAACTACTGATGAAGGCTTAATGCCTGAAGTAGGAAATCCTCAGTACCAAGAAACAGAGGTTCATGAGAGAACTGAGTTGGGCTCAGCTCATGATTTAACTGAGACAGTCCTCACTGAGGGCAACATCAGGGATTCAGATGATTCCATTAGTTTGGATGATGTTTCACAAACTCAAACTACTGAATTGACGGCAATTTCTGAAGGTCCTGCTGCAAAGGTATCCAGGCTCAAGAAGCCAGTCACCTCTGCACAGGTTAAAGCCCACTCAATCCCTAAAACCCCTAGAGTGGCATCCTCTGTACAACAAGAGGATCTCCCAAAAACACCCCCTTCACAGCAAATGCCTACCCAATTCCCTGGGCAAGCAAGCATAGACCTGAACCAGCTATGCAGCCCAGAGGGTCCCCTGTACCACATGATGAATACACTCATCAGAAATCACTTCCAAACATATACAGCTGACTTGGAGCTGTCCATCAAGAACCAATTTGGAGTGATTAAAACCAAGATGAACGATCTGTCCAACAAAATAGACTACAACAGCCAGCAGATTGCTCATCTTCAAGGACACTTCTCCCAACCCTCTGCTTCAAGGGTTAAAATTGATGAATCCAAAAAGGGGGAGAAGATCAGGGAACCTAAGGAGTCATTCCAAGCCAGGATAAAGGCACGAGTGGCACTCCTTGAGAGAGATCAGAAAGATCAGGCCAGGAAAGAAAAATTGGCCAAACAATTTGGTGTCTCAATTTGAAGAAATTGAAGCTGCTGAGAAAGAAGATGAGACCCAAAGTTCTGAAGATTCCCTAAGGCATAATGAAGAAACTTCTGATGACCAAACTTCTGATGAAGAATCAGAAAGTACTGAAGACAATCCTTCAGTAGCTGACAAACCATCAGCAGTTGTCAGCACATCAGAAGTTAACACTTCCCAACCTCAAACCACTGAACCTTCCAGAACCACTGCTCTCATTCAACCAACATCTGATCCCATCAGGCCTACATCTGTTACAACAATGACTGTATTAAACCCTTCTCCTATCTCTCAATCAGCTGAACTATTAGAGAAGAGCTTAATTGCAGCCAACAAAAAGGCCAGAGAAGATCAGATTTGGAAATCTCTGGAAGAAAGGGATGATTTGGACTTAAGCCATGAAGAAAAACTTCAGGCTTATGCAGCTGAACTACAAAGGCAGGCTAGCCTTGATGAGATTGCTGAACAGGATAAAAGACAACAACTGGTGTCTTATATTACCAAGAACAGCAAGACCAAAGCCTTTACACTCAAAGGACTCTCTATGCAAGAGCTGACAAGAAGAGCACAACTGCTTGCAGACAAAATGGCCACAAGCAAAGATGAAAAGGCCAAGAGAGCCCAGATAATAGAAGAGCTAGTAGCAGAAGGATATGGTTCAAAAGCCTCTGTATCCAGATGGAAAGAAGAAAGACTAATGGATACATATAGAAAATACTTGGCTGCCAAGGCTGCAAATCCTGAGAAGTTTCAAACTGTTGATCCTTCAAGATCAGTAGTTAGAACTTCTGGTGCATCTAGAAGATCTGCTGCTCAGAAGAAGAAGGCAGAGGACAATGTCAAAACTGATTTCAAAATGGTACTACTTGAGGGAAGCTCAATAGTCCATTCAGATTTTGACATTGAGGAGAAACCTCTGTTAACACAGTTTAGGGATCCTTCCACTTTTGCTTATCAAATACAAAAGACCATCAAAGAGAAGATGCATACCAGAGTAGTGACTGAACACCATCTCCCAACTGTTCAGATGCCTGGTATGCAACAACAACAACAAGGAAGAGAATCCCACCTGAGGCTATCTGAAACTGAAGACATCCAGCACTCAGGACCATCAACCCAAGGGACAAGTCTGGTTCCCTATTCTTCTGACTTTAACAAGTCAAAGATCCCTATCATCAGATGGTCACTTACTGATAACAACTCAGTACTGTTGACAAGAAGAGACTTCTCAAGCAGGGCTTACAAGAAGATCAGTGATCTGAAGAAACTGTCAACACAAGACCTGCTCACAATTCAACATCTGGAACCACAGAGAGGATCTCTATCTGATGGTCAGTACAACCAGCTCAAGAACACCATGTACAAAGAGATATGGAAGATTGTTCAAGACAGAAGAAACACATAAGGAATTAGTAAGGTTTTGGCTTCATCAATCCAGGGGGAGATTGTTAGGACAAAGAGGATTGGTGAAACCACTTTTGTAAACCTTAGTCTAATTCACTTCTGTCATATTTGGCTAAGTATAGAAGTACTGAAAAGAAGACAAGAAACTGCTGATTAGAAGATATGAAGAAGTGCTGAAGTTGCAGAAGTTCTGAAGTCCAAACCAGACAAGTTCACTTCAGAAGTACTGAAGACAAAACTACTCTTCAGTAGTTGTCCTTCATCAGCACTTAGCAGAAGATATTTCCCACCGCCTTTTTGCATCAGTAGTTTATTGTTTAATATTACTTTTAGCTTTATTTGTTTCTTTCAATGTTGCAACTTGTGCAACTTGTCACTGGAGTTTCTGTGCTTGCTTTTTAGGCAAGATACATGCATGTAATCGTCTATAAATAGGAGGCTTCAACCTTCTATTTTAGACATTGATTTTCAACAGAAAAATCCTTCAAACACTCTCATTGTTATATTCCATTTCTGTATTTATTGTGAATCTCTCTAAGTATCTAATTCTCATTTACAACTTAGATTCATAATAAATACTTTGTCATTTATTAGTTTCAAACATCAAGGGGGAGTTATAACTATGCCTTTGTATAAAAAGTGTTGCTTTAACTTATAACATTCCGCTGTGCTTACAATCTGATTTACAAGGACTTGCTAAACACTTAAGTGTCAAGATAGCAAGTTCTTACTTAGCAAACAAGAGCAAACTGATCCAACACTATTTTAGTAAAAGAAAATATAAACTTGATAGTAAGTACATGAGTCACCCCGAAATGTAAAATAGTTAAAAGGGGAAAGATATACTCACAGTTTGCGAAAGCGATCAAAATCCACTTAAGCGGTTGTGAGCTCAGTAGTGAGAATTCCGAGGAATTCAACCTATAACGTATATAAATACTAGTAAGGTAAAGTCTACAAAGTCTAAGGTATCTAGGGTCTAAGGCATTAGGGTTTGCTAAGTCGATTTGGGGAATTAGAGATTTTATGATTAGTCGAATTAATGTAAAAGGTTGTATATTAAAAATAATATACCAAAGTTTGTAATATGATTTAGGTAATATAATTATTACCAATTAAATATTTAGATAACAATATGTTTGAATAATTAAGACAAAACAATTTAGTTAGTTACTTCAACTATATTTAAATAATACGATAATCATAATTATATAAATAAATAATTTTTGTGTTACACAACGATTCAACAAAAAAAATAATTAAGACATTAAACCATACGAGTATTTCTATTTTATAAGAAAAACATTTATAAAATAGATGTTTAAATTGTATAAATAAATAAATGTTTTATTATGTCTAACTAAACGTAAATAAGACTAATAATACTATACGTGATCCAAAAATATTTATTTTATAGAAAATGGATGATTTCTGATGTAAACATATTAGAATAATTTTCCCATAATTTATATAAACTTATTTATATTTAAAACTGATTTAACGAGTTTAAATTATGTTTAAATAATTAAAAATAGGAAAGTCAATAAAAATAAATGTTTTCTAAACCAATAATTTTTATTCCAGTTTAGAATGGTTAGAAATAATTACCCAAAAAGTTTGAGATTAAAATCTTTAAAAATGAATTTTTTTATTAATTAATTATGATTAAAACAATTTAATTTAATAAAAATCTAAAAATAAAACATTTTTCAGAAAGTAAAATTGTGGAAATTTTCTTTATGGTGTCAAGAAGCTACACCTAAATTTTCATAATTTTTGGGCAAAAGATGGATTTATTATGAATATTTCACTTAATATTATATATATATCTAAAAAAAAACTATTAAAATGAAAATTGGAAAGAATTCCCACCATAAAAAGGATCCGCGTTCAGGGGGACTCGAACCCGGCTCCTCCCGTTTTCCAAACCACACACACACCACTAAGCCATCAGTGCTTTTGTTGTTTTAAATGAAAACGATTTACATTTATACTATTAATTAAAGATGTCATCTTCCCCAAATCATCTAACCAAGAACCCTAACCCTAAAACCAATTTCAATAATCAAAAACCATACACGAAATAACACAGAAACCATGGGGTTTCTGATCGGATTAATACAGGAAACAAAACGGCTTTGAGAACTTGAACTTACAAGGTGTTAAAGTGATCGAACTAGCACTTGTATACCCGATTATAAAGAGGTCCGATTACCCTGTTTTGGAACGCGATTTTGGAGGTATTTTCAGTGGGTTGAATCGTGTAAGTGTGTAGAGTTTATTCCCGTGTTCAATTTATAGAGTTCATCAAGAAAAACGGTTGATTTAGTGTGATTTAAAGCTTGACGGTTTCAAGCTTTTAAAAACCCGATTAACATATGATTTAAACTGTTAAATACCCGATTAATTGTTTGGAACTGTTGGAAACGTACGGGGCTTGAAGAGGGATGATAAAAGCTTTAAAAACGGACATTGAAACACGGTTTGTGGCCTTGCCGGAATAATATTCCGGCGGCCGGGTTTGGTGTTTCTTAGCCGGAACTTCACGACAACAGCAGACAAAAGAAGAATTCTTTTTTAAACTTTTGGGAAATGACACAAATAGCCCCTCATAATTAACTTAGTTAGTTTTAAGTATAACTTGGTTAGTAATTCCTTTATAAAACTTTAACCAAGTAACTAACTTAATCTATAATGTTTTTAAAACTTTATAAAACTCTCTAAAACTTGGAATTTTTTTTATAAAATCCATTGCGTAGACGTTCGAGATATGTGTTTGACTAAAACCTATACCCGATCCATAATAAATAAATATATATATATATATATATATATATATTTTTTCTAAAATTAAATTTGAAAACGACGAAACTTATAGGGACTATAATGAAAATATTTCAAGGGTTATTTTTGTAAATCCGACGAAAGACGAGGGTGACGGATGTCACAGGCTCCCCTACTTTAGAAAATTTCGTCTCGAAATTTCTTTCAAGTGAAGGTTTCTGGTGTATGTGTGCATGTTATCGATGAAAATCAGTTACGACTTGATCCAAGAAAGGTTTATAAACTCGGTTCGTAGGGTTCCTAAAAGCAGGTATTAGATTAACAGAAAATTTATAATCGTTTAGGTTCTACGTGCATTTGCGAAGCATATAAGAATAAGATTTGTCATTAACAACCTCTATAGCAAAAGGATAGGTAAGGTGAGGACAAGTACGAGCAAGTAAAGGTTCAACTTCTAACGAGACAAAACTCCTATCCATACCGATATCAAAATCGAAGCATATAAGTTAGTAATAAGAAATGTACCATTGACAACGTCGTTGGTAGCTTGATCTTGGTTAGCGTTGATGTTGAAAGCACGACCACAAGCTGGAGCTGCTTGGATTGCTGGAACTGCTGGAGCTGCTGGAAGTGCTGGGGTTTGCTGACGAGACTGAATGAAAGCAGCTAAATGAGGACACCTATCTTGCCTGTGGTTAGGATCACCACAAGCATAGCAAGCTCTGGGTTGACCAATCCTCTGGTTTTAAGCATTCCCAGGTTCAGTTTCCCGACAGTGAGAAGCAGTGTGGCCTGCTTTGCCGCAAGTGTCACATTTATAGCAGGGTCGAGTAGTTGGATGGTGAAAGTTGCATGAAATGCATTTAGGGTGTGAACCCGAATAGTTTCCCTGAACCTTTTAAGTTTGAGGTGAAGTAGATGTGTTTGCAACAGGAACCTGGTTAAGGGGTGTAACAACAGCATAGTTCTGGTTTCCACCTTTTCGTTTCTTATTGGAACTAGAGGTAGAGACAGAGTTTGCTTGAGACGGTTCAGTGGTAGCAGGGGTTTCAGTAGATCTTTTTGTACCCTTACGAGTTAAAGTACCATCTTTGACATGCTTGTCAGTAAGAGATGCTGCGAGACGGATGGCATCCTCTACAGTAGCAGGCTTGCTTCCCATAACCGAGTCATGGATCTGAGGTGGCAGTCCCTCAATATACTTCTCAATTGCCAAGGATACCGGGGTTACCATACGAGGAATCAGTAAGCTCAACTCGTGGTAACGGTTGTTGTAGGGAACATTGTTTCCACTGTCCTGCTTAAGGTGATAGAACTCATCCTCCAATTTCTTCATCTCACTACGAGGACAGAACTCAGTAGTCATGGCGATTTTGAAATCATCCCAAGACATAGCTAAAGCAGCTTCCGTCCCTCGAGCATGTTTTTCACCATTCCACCAAGTAAGCGCTCTCTTTTGAAGAACACCCATGGCATGACGAACACGTAAGTTGGCTGGACAGTCGCTATTTATGAACGTATTCTCCATACTTTCGAACCATTCAAGTAACCCAGTGGCTCCCTCAGTGCCATTAAACTTGTTGGGGTGACATGAGTTGAAGTGCTTGAAAGTGCACTTATTCTCACTAGCCCCACCATTTCCATTTGTATCCCCGTTAGAGTTCCCATTCGAGCTACCGTTCAGGTTAAGGTTTGGAATAATAGCATTAATGATGTTAGGAACAAGTGTTTCCAACTTGTCATTGAGCATAGTCGCGATACGCTGGTCAGATTTTAGTTTAGCCTGACGCTTCGAGGCTCTCTTACGAGATTCGCGATCAGACATCTACAAAAGTGAACAATAATTATGAGATTTGATTCCAAAAATCTTGGAAATGCCATAGTTTATATCAAGACAAGTAACACATAACATGAGGTATAGTAATTATAATTTGATTTAAGAAAAATTATGAACATCATAAAGAAAATTATGATAAAACTTCAAATGAAAAACAATACCAAGTATAAAACGAGATATAAGAGTGTTTCCAAAGAAACTGTTGACTGACTAAAGTAATTGAAATATTATTAGTGACTTGTGGGGGCGTACTTTAGCCTATAAGTGAATGCTCATCCCGAGAATTCCCAGGTAGGTAAACGGGTCCCTCGTCTGATTAGGATTTACGCGAATTACCAACCTAGACAGAAAACTCAGAATACAGGCGCTCACCCTTCCAGATTGCACGTGCCCCGTCACAAATAAATTGCAAAACTCTAGCGGAACTTGAGATATGGAAATATATATATCCTTGAGATGTGGATTTCACTCCTAACTCAAAGATATACTTCCAAATAGTAAAAAATATGATGGAGTGAAACTGGTCACTAAGATAAGGATGTCACTCCTAGCTTAGTGAGTAAGTTTCTTTTGGAGGGATAGATTCCTTGAGATTTGGACGTCTCCTATCTCGAAAGGAAAATATTCCAAGATAAATAAAATAAATAAATAAAACATATAAAGAGTGAAACTATTCACCAAGGTATGGATATCACTCCTAACTTGGTGTTTTCGTTCCATTTGTAGAATAAAAATCTTCTCCGAGTATAATGAAAAGTAAAAGGAGAAAATATATCTAAAGAAATATGAGGATAAAAGAAAGCATATATTGGGTAGCTTAGTTATAGTCTAGGTCAAAAGCATTTACTAATAACCTAATTCCCTATAACCATGGCTCTGATACCAATCTGTAACACCCCAACCGATGGCGGAAACATCGAGGTGTCACGTAGTGACGATTGTTCAAAAGCACATGGACTAAATTTGTAAATATTAATAGCAAATAACTTCCATTATCCAAAAAGGAAATACAAAAGTCTTAATAGAAATCTCAAACATAAATATTAAATGTTCAACTTTTTATTTAAGCACTAGGTCCAGCCTAAGCGTGAAAGCATGAAACATCAAGCGTCACCTGAAACATGTACAAAACAATTTTGTCAACACATATAATGTATTGGTGAGTACATCCGTTTGATATATATAGTAAAGTAAACTTTAGCAATTCGTGTGTTATTTTGCAAGATGTAATAAGTGGTATCCGGGTCAAATCAACCCTAAGAGAAGAAAGCAGATATATATAGTATGCGCTAATAGTAATGTAATACATAGCAATGACGAGGACTCTCAACAGAGTCACAAGGGTATAAACCATAGTACTATTCATTGAAATGCCAGGCCGCAACGGTTAATGATTTGACAGGTCATAGATACACAAAATAACACAAGCAAACACACATAAGAATTGCTATTTTAGTAAAAGGAAATATAAACTTGATAGTAAGTACATGAGTCACCCCGAAATGTAAAATAGTAAAAAGGGGAAAGATATACTCACAGTTTGCGAAAGCGATCAAAATCCACTTAAGCGGTTGTGAGCTAAGTAGTGAGAATTCCGAGGAATTCAACCTATAACGTATATAAATACTAGTAAGGTAAAGTCTACAAAGTCTAAGGTATCTAGGGTCTAAGGCATTAGGGTTTGCTAAGTCGATTTGGGGAATTAGAGATTTTATGATTAGTCGAATTAATGTAAAAGGTTGTATATTAAAAATAATATACCATAGTTTGTAATATGATTTAGGTAATATAATTATTACCAATTAAATATTTAGATAACAATATGTTTGAATAATTAAGACAAAACAATTTAGTTAGTTACTTCAACTAAATTTAAATAATACGATAATCATAATTATATAAATAAATAATTTTTGTGTTACACAACGATTCAACAAAAAAAATAATTAAGACATTAAACCATACGAGTATTTCTATTTTATAAGAAAAACATTTATAAAATAGATGTTTAAATTGTATAAATAAATAAATGTTTTATTATGTCTAACTAAACGTAAATAAGACTAATAATACTATACGTGATCCAAAAATATTTATTTTATAGAAAATGGATGATTTCTGATGTAAACATATTAGAATAATTTTCCCATAATTTATATAAACTTATTTATATTTAAAACTGATTTAACGAGTTTAAATTATGTTTAAATAATTAAAAATAGGAAAGTCAATAAAAATAAATGTTTTCTAAACCAATAATTTTTATTCCAGTTTAGAATGGTTAGAAATAATTACCCAAAAAGTTTGAGATTAAAATCTTTAAAAATGAATTTTTTTATCAATTAATTATGATTAAAACAATTTAATTTAATAAAAATATAAAAATAAAACATTTTTCAGAAAGTAAAATTGTGGAAATTTTCTTTATGGTGTCAAGAAGCTACACCTAAATTTTCATAATTTTTGGGCAAAAAATGGATATATTATGAATATTTCACTTAATATTATATATATATCTAAAAAAAAAACTATTAAAATGAAAATTGGAAAGAATTCCCACCATAAAAAGGATCCGCGTTCAGGGGGACTCGAACCCGGCTCCTCCCGTTTTCCAAACCACACACACACACCACTAAGCCATCAGTGCTTTTGTTGTTTTAAATGAAAACGATTTACATTTATACTATTAATTAAAGATGTCATCTTCCCCAAATCATCTAACCAAGAACCCTAACCCTAAAACCAATTTCAATAATCAAAAACCATACACGAAATAACACAGAAACCATGGGGTTTCTGATTGGATTAATACAGGAAACAAAACGGCTTTGAGAACTTGAACTTACAAGGTGTTAAAGTGATCGAACTAGCACTTGTATACCCGATTATAAAGAGGTCCGATTACCCTGTTTTGGAACGCGATTTTGGAGGTATTTTCAGTGGGTTGAATCGTGTAAGTGTGTAGAGTTTATTCCCATGTTCAATTTATAGAGTTCATCAAGAAAAACGGTTGATTTAGTGTGATTTAAAGCTTGACGGTTTCAAGCTTTTAAAAACCCGATTAACATATGATTTAAACTGTTAAATACCCGATTAATTGTTTGGAACTGTCGGAAACGTACGGGGCTTGAAGAGGGATGATAAAAGCTTTAAAAACGGACATTGAAACACGGTTTGTGGCCTTGCCGGAATAATATTCCGGCGGCCGGGTTTGGTGTTTCTTGGCCGGAGCTTCACGACAACAGCAGACAAAAGAAGAATTCTTTTTTAAACTTTTGGGAAATGACACAAATAGCCCCTCATAATTAACTTAGTTAGTTTTAAGTATAACTTGGTTAGTAATTCCTTTATAAAACTTTAACCAAGTAACTAACTTAAATCTATAATGTTTTTAAAACTTTATAAAACTCTCTAAAACTTGGAATTTTTTTATAAAATCCATTGCGTAGACGTTCGAGATACGTGTTTGACTAAAACCTATACCCGATCCATAATAAATATATATATATATATATATATTTTTTCTTAAATTAAATTTGAAAACGACGAAACTTATAGGGACTATAATGAAAATATTTCAAGGGTTATTTTTGTAAATCCGACGAAAGACGAGGGTGACGGATGTCACATCAACAAGCAACAGGTTTGGGAAATCTGTCCCTTACCACCAAACAAGCAACCAATTGGCACAAGATGGGTTTTCAAGAACAAACAAGATGAAGCTGGTTTTATAATAAAGAACAAGGCAAGACTGGTAGTACAAGGTTACTCTCAAGAAGAAGGCATTGACTATGATGAAACCTTTACTCCAGTTGCAAGGCTTGAAGCCATCAGGTTATTTATGGCCTATGCCATTTCCAACAAAATAAAAGTTTATCAAATGGATGTCAAGAGTGCATTTTTGTATGGAAAAATAAAAGAGGAAGTGTATGTTTGTCAGCCACCTGGGTTTGAGGATCCTTCTCATCCTGAGTGGGTGTACAAACTAGACAAAGCTCTTTATGGGCTCTAACAGGCTCCAAGAGCCTGGTATGATACATGATGTGCTCAAAGTGGTTTAGTAATAACTAACTAAATTAACCTAAACTAGACACTCTAAGTTTTAAATTTATAACCTAAGACTCTCTAAACCTAAACCACACAACCGGCAAGTGTACCGGTCAGTGCAGTACAACTAAAGTAAGTTCGAGTATCGAACCCACGAGACTCTACTGGAAAACGTAAACTAGACTCGATAACTTATCTACAAACTGACTTAAATTGTTTTGTTGCTTAAGGGGGGTTTTCTAACAAACTAATTGCGAATAAATAAAATAATAAAACTAAAGTAACTAAATACACAAACTGGAGACTGCAACTGAGATCAGATGGATGGGAAGTCACTACCTAGGCTAGAATCCTACACATGAATGATAAAGCTTCTAATGGCTATGGAACTGGTGTGGAACCGGGATCTTAAAATACTAAACATCAAGAATAGACTAGACACCCTCGACCCTTCTCAAGGGGAAACCCTAGAATACCGTTGTGCTGTTAAACCACCGATTGAGAGGTTACCCTCACAGGCTTACCTACTCGAATCTTAAAGTACCCGCTAGACAGTCTACCTCACAGCGCGAAAGTCACAATACACCCTAAAGTGCAAGGGGTAACTACAATATTTCTGATAAGACTTGGCCTACAAGGAATGCTAGGGAAACTAGGAAGATCTTCTCACAAAGCCTCTAGATCTAGCAATTTAACACCCTAGACAGACCAACAATCTCGCACCTTACAGCTATTAAGAATTGGTAGAACACTTAGAATTACCTAACTAACAATTACAACTCCTATGGATAATCCTAGGCAATTAACCATAAACTAGTTGCTAACACCCAGTCCGCAACCTAACCCGCATTCATACATGAAAGACATTCACAAAAACGCAAGTGGAGTTTATAAAAGTTATTTAAATAAAACTAAATATGCATATACATCAAACCAGAAAATAAAGAGTTCTTTACTTTAAAATTCACCCACAACCAAAAGTTCCAAAACCCGAAAGAAAAATAATCAAACAAGCGCAATCATCTTTAACCTAGGTAGCGTCAAGGTTTAGCCAATAAAAGTCATGATAAAATCAAAACAATGAAAGCAAGACAAAATCATGGTGTTCACAACGGGTTTCAAATAAATAAATAAATAGTTGAATTAGAAACGACTCGTGCTCGCACTTAGGCTTCAACCCTTGACCTCCACTTCTCTTAATATATGCTCCTCCAAGCTGCTCTCTGTTGATGTGGCTTCAAAAAGTAATATCGCTGCCCTCTATGTTCTCCGAAAATAATCAATCGTGCAGCTCTCTTTTCGATATAATATTGCTGTGCGACCTCCTCTCAATAATAATATTAATATTGGCTCCTGACCTCGATGTGGCTCTCCCCCTAAAGAATATATCGCTGCCCTACTTTGAATTGTTTTGGCCTTTTGGGCCGTGACTCACCAAGTCACATTGCTTTGTTGACTTTATTATTATTATTATTATTATTATTATTAATATACTATTGATATATATAGTATTATGGCATCGTGCTCTCGATTCGGTTGTTCTTGACTTGACCAAAGTTGCTCGTTTACGCTCCAACGTCCATTCGAACACCAACTAAAATATAAAATAAATACGTAAGTAATAAAAATGACACAAAACTAATAAAAAATATATAAAAACCTATACTAAATAAAATAGACCAGTACAAGCCTAAAACTAATAAAAGTACTATCTAAACGACTCGAAAACTATACAAATTTACACTGGAAATAGATGTATTTTATAATACATCAATACACTTTCAACCTTTTTACTCAAAAATAACTTCACAAGAGGTGCCATTGATAAAACTCTTTTCATAAAACATGTTGGAAATCATGTCTTACTTGTTCAAATATATGTTGATGATATCATTTTTGGTTCAACAAACACAAAATTGTGTGATGAATTTAAGAAACTCATGCAATCAAAATTTGAGATGAGTACAATGGGAGAACTGCAGTACTTTCTGGGACTGCAGATTAAACAACAAACAAATGGAACTTTTATACATCAATCAAAATATGTTAAAGAATTATTAAACAAATTTTCTTTACAAGACTGTAAATCATGTTCCACTCCCATGACACCAACCACACAAGTTGAACCAGATGATCAAGGAAAACAGGTTGATCAAACCATGTACAGATGTATGATAGGTTCCCTTTTATATCTAACTGCTTCTAGACCAGATATTATGTTTTCAACATGTGTCTGTGCTAGATATCAATCAGCTCCTAGGGAATCACACCTTATTGCAGTCAAAAGAATTTTCAGATATCTGAAAGGAACTCCCACACTTAGAATTTGGTATCCTGCTTCAAGAAATACCAAGTTATCAGCTTTTTCAGATAGTGACTATGCAGGGTGTAAAATGTCAAGAAAATCAACATCTGGTGGTTGTCAATTCTTGGGAAACTGTCTAGTGTCCTGGCAATCAAAGAAACAAACATCTGTTGCAACTTCAACTGCTGAAGCTGAATACATTGCAGCTGCAAGTTGTACATCACAGATACAATGGCTCCAATATCAACTTCTTGATTATGGAATCAAAGAGACCAAGACACCATTGCTTGTAGACAGCAAATATGCCATTAGCATCATTCAAAATCCTGTTCAGTTTTCAAAGACTAAACACATTGAAATCAGGTATCATTTCATAAGAGATTGCTATGAAAAAGGCAAGATTGAAGTGAAACATGTAGCAACAGCTAATCAAATAGCTGACATTTTCACTAAACCCCTTGACACATCAACATTTCAGAAGTTAGTATCCATGCTAGGGATGCTAAATTTGTAAGTGTTTCTCTTTATTTTTCTGCTCAACTTTTTTATTTTTCACTTACATCTGTTTTCAAAAACTTGAAAAACTTCTGAAAAGAGAGAAACTACTGATGAACAAAACATCAGTATGGGGATATTTTCTAAAAAGTGATTAACTTCTGATAAAACAACCTTCAGAAGTTATGAATAAAGTATTTATAAGTCTTTCTCATCAGCTGTTCAAAACTACTGAAGAGAAAATGGGAACTACTGATGAAGATAATTCTTCATCAGCAGTTTAGTCAAAAAGGGCAAATCAGACTTTTCCCATCATCAGAAGTTTGACCTAGTCGGTTTAAAACTTCTGATAAAGAGATTTTAACCTAGGCGGTTTAAAGCTTCTAATAAAGAAGATCCAAGCAGTTAAAAACTTCTGATAAATATCTTTTTTCAACACTTATCCATTCAAACACAAAAATTCCCTCCTTCTCTCTTAAGAAAGCTCTCAAACCCCTGAACCTGCAACACAAACACTGTTCGATTCATCAACACACACACAACACCACATGGCTTTAGTTCTCAAACAGGGACACAATCTCAGAGCCTACTTAGAAAAACAAGAAGGCTGGTCCCAATACGATGAGATCATTGATCTCGTCGTCAAATCCCAAAATTTCACCGCTCTCACAATAGACCCACCAATACATCTTGAAACTCTCAATGAGTTCTGGGCTAATGCTGAGACAGTGATGGTGGATGATGAAGTTATCTCCCTCAACTCAACAATCAAAGGGAGACAAATGGCCATAACACCGGCCACACTCTCAAACAGACTGGGGTTGAATGATGTGAATGCCCCTGAGAAGTTTGACAACTCTGCAATCCACCTAACCATGACTGAGTGTGGTTATCAAGGTACTCTCTCACAAGCTACTATCTTTAAAAAGTATTTTGAACCAAAATATAAACTTTTGTTTCATTATTTAATTATGTGCTTGAGTCCTAAAACAGGGTCTTATGACCAGATGCCCTCAACCTTTCAACCAATATTTCATTCCATTGTGAATGAAACAAATTTCAGGGCATCAAAACTTTTCTTTAATGAGTTGGTGTTACATCACAATAACACTAAGAAAAAGTTTTTGTTATATCCAAGGTTCATTATGCAATGCATAATATCTGAACTGGGTAATGAGGTGCTTGTGGGTAAAACTGAAATTTTGAAACCCTTAACCTCACAAGCATACTCAAGGCACAACAAACAGGCTGCCTGGCCATAAGATGACCAAGGGGAACCAGAACCAGTCCCCATGGAACCCTCATCTTCCAAACCTACTCCACCAAAGGCCAAGAAACCCAAGATACAAAAACAAAAACCCACCAAACCCAAAAGAAAAGCTGTTCAGGAGGTTGAGATGCCTGAACAAACTATAGTGCAATCTGCACTTCTTAAAGATGTGACTGAAACATCCTCTCAGTCTCATCCATCTCAAACCCCACCAAGAGCACTAATAACAATCCTTTTCAAAAGAAAAAGACTTAAGAAAACTATTCCAATTGATTCTTCTTTTGAAAATGCTGAACCCACTGCCCAAACTACTGAACCAGCACCCCAAATTTCTGAACCAGACATTGAAATAGCCAAACTTCTCTCTGGGCTAAAAGAGAAAGTCCCATCCACACATGTCAGTCCCCATCAAACACATAAAACAGGGGACATAGCCTCAGAAATTGACATGGATGTGGACACTCAAAGCCCTAACCAAAGAGATGAGGATGAACCAGAGTCTCTAAGCCCAAACTTAGAAACTTTTGGTACTTTTGAGGCGGCTACTACTCATTTACCACCCAGTGGTGGACCTGAGGACAGAAGTAACATAGCTAAGACCTCAACTGTGGCAACTACTGATGAAGGCTTAATGCCTGAGGTAGGAAATCCTCTGAACCAAGAAAAAGAGGTACATGAGACAACTGAGTTGGGCTCAGCTCATGATGTAACTGATACAGTCCTCATTGAGGATGTAATCAGGGATTCAGATGATTCCATTGATTTGGATGATGTTTCAAAACACCAAACTACTGAATTGACGGCTACAAGTGAAGGTCCTGCACCTGGTGTCTCTAAGCTCAAGAAGCTAGTCACACCATCTCAGGTTAAATCCCACTCAATCCATGATTCCCCTAGAGTGGCATCTTCTGTACAACAAGAAGATCAACCAAAAACACACCCCTCACTACAAATGCCTACCCAATTCCCTGGGCAAACAAGATTGAATTCAAAAGCAGACAGATTGCTACTCTTACAGGTCATTTCTCCCAACCCTCAACTTCCAAACTTGATGAATCCAAAAAGGGGGAGAAAATTAGGGAACCTAAGGAGTCATTCGAAGCCAGGATAAGGGCAAGAGTGGCTATCCTTGAAAGAGATCAAAAGAATCAAGCCAGAAAAGAAAAACTGGCCCAACAATTTGGTGTCTCTATTCAAGAAATAGAAGATGCTAAAAAGTCTGATGAATCCCAAGGGCACAATGAAGAAACCTCTGATGGCCAAAGTTCTGATGAAGAATCAAAAAGTACTGAAGACAATCCTTCAGTAGTTGACAAACCTTCAGAAGTTGTCAACCCATCAGAAGTTAACACTTCCAAGACTCAAACTGCTGACCCTTCCAGATCAACTGCTCCTATTCAACCAACTTCTGTTCCTACTAGGCCTACTACAAAAGTTACCACAATGACTGTGCTAAACCCTTCTCCAATCTCTCAATCAGCAGAACTACTTGAGAAGAGTTTAGTGGCAGCCCAAAGGAAGGCCAGAGAAGATCAGATCTGGAAAACACTGGAAGAAAGGGATGACTTGGATCTAAGCCATGAAGAAAAACTTCAGGCTTATGAAGCTGAACTCCAAAGGCAGGCTAGCCTAGATGAAATTGCTGAAGAAGATAAAAGACATCAACTGTTGTCTTACATTACAAAGAACAACAAAATCAAAGCCCACACATTGAAGAGACTCTCTGTGGAAGAGCTGACAAGAAGAGCTCAACTTATTGCAGATAAACTTGCAACAAGTAAAGACACAAAGGCCAAGAGAGCTCAGATGATAGATGAACTGGTAGCTAATGGTTATGGTTCAAAAGCCTCAGTGTCCAAATGGAAAGAAGAAAGATTGGTGGACACATATAGAAAATATAAGGCTGCAAGGGCTGCTAATCCAGAGAAGTTTCAAACTGCTGAAGCTTCAACTTCAGTAGTTAGAACTTCTGGTGTTCAAAGAAGACCAGCTACACAAAGAAAGAAATCAGAGGAGAAAGTAAAGACTGATTTCAGAATGGTACTACTAGAAGGTAGTACAGTAGTCCATTCTGATTTTGATATAGAAGAAAAGCCTCTGATCACACAATTCAGGGATCCTTCCACCTTTGCATATCAAATCCAGAAGACCATCACAGACAAACTGCACACTAAGGTAGTAACTGAACATCATTTACCAACATTTCAGATACCTAATGTGATGCAACAAGAACAAGGAAGTGAATCCCACCTGAGAGTCACTGAAGTTGAAAACATTCAACACTCAGGAGAAACCCAGGGTACCACCATGGTTCCCTACACTGTAGACTTTGACAAGTCTATAGTACCAATCATCAGATGGTCCTTTACTGATAACAACTCAGTACTTGTGACAAGAAGAGATTAGACAAGCAGGGCATATAGGTCGATGAATGAACTGAAGAAACTATCAACCAAAGACCTGCTTACAATCCAACACTTAGAACCACAGAAAGGGTCTCTTACTGATGATCAACTGAACCAGCTCAAGAATTCCATGTTCAAAGGAATATGGAAAATTGCGAAGGACAAAAAAGAACAATAAGGAATTAGTAAGGTTTTGGCTTCATCAATCCAGGGGGAGATTGTTAGGACAAAAAGGATTGGTGAAACCACTTTTGCAAACCTTAGTCTAATTCACTTCTGTCAAAATACTCTAAGTATAGAACTACTGAAGAAGAAGGATCAAACTGCTGAAGAAGAAAAGTCATCAGAAGTTCTGAAGTTCAAACCAGACACTTCTACTGAAGAACTACTGAAGACAAACTACTCATCAGCAGTTTGTCATTCATCAGTACTTATAGAAGATCTTTTCCACCGCCTTTGTATATCAGTAGTTTATTACTTTAGTATTTCTTTTTGCTTTATGTACAAGTTCCAAGACTGCAACTTGTTGCAACTTGTTTCTGAACTTGCTTTTGGCAAGGTTCATGTATTTGTAAAGTCTATAAATAGAAGGGTTCATCCCTCTGTTTTAGACATTGATTTTAATACAAGAAATCCTTCAACACTTATTATTGTTATTTCCATTTCATGTTTATTGAGAATCTGTCAAAGTGTTTCATTCTCATTCAATACTTACATTCTCAATAAACACTTATCATTTATTAGTTCTTGAATCCAGGGGGAGTAATAACTCCTGTTGATAAGTGTAGCTTTAAACTTATAAACATTCCGCTGTGCTATCACTGATCAAAGAACTTGCTAAACACTTAAGTGTCAACTAGCAAGTTCAACAAAAGAGCAATATACTGATCCAACAAATCTCCCGGTAACGAATAAAGTGCGCGTACCGCACCCGGTACGCGTATAACTTATAATTTCACCCGACAAAAGCCTAAATAACCAATCAACGCTTAAACTAGGCTATGTTTAAGGGTTATTAGAGGCATTTTTAATGTCCAAATAACACGCGGTTAAAACCCAAAAAATACCCGAACGACACCCGAACGTTAAGGAATTTAACTTAACAAAACATTGGTAAATATTTTGTGTTGTGGACCCCACCTAAACCACCCCAAGGACCGGCCAAACCCCCCCCCCCATGTTTAATCTTTTCTTTTGTACCTAAAAATCTAAGGAAAGATTGGAGAAGTATGGGGTGGATGTGCATGAATCATGAGTAGATTGTTTTGTACAAAAAAAGTCACAATGGCCATTCCTTGCTCTTGAAAAATCTCGGCCAACCTCACCCAAAACAAGTCTTCCAAGATTGTGTAGTACACAATATCCATGATTTAGGAGATTACATATCCAAGTAGATTATAAATAAGATTGTAGTGTATCTTTGAAAGATTATAACCTTCCTTTCCTTCTTCACAATCTACGGCCAAACATACATAAATATAATCCACCAAAGATCATTAGTACATCATACAATCTTCACTAGATTTCACATAATCCATGGAAGATACATATGATCTTTGGAGATATTGAAAGGGGTATATTAGAAAGCATGTGTTATGCTTGAATATCTAAGCAAAATTTCTTCTTCTTTTGCTTCCTTTGAGCCGTGAGTTAGCAAGCAACCACACACACATTTCTTTCAAGTTTAACACTTCCACATTACTCCTAAACATTCATCCTTCAAAACCCCATTGTGTGTTTCAAGAGCTTGGAGCTTAACCATTAGGAAGAACACACTAAACCTCATCTAAATCAAAGGTTTTTGTCTTCCCTAGCCTTGTGCTAGTAGTAAGCTTCTTTATCTTGCTTTGTTTCACTAAATATTCATGTTATGTGTTTTTAGAAGCAAGTTGTACATAAGGGTTAAAATGTGGTTTTGAACATAAACTTTAGTATGTTTTTACAAGACTAAAATGGATGTTTAAAATCATGTATATGGACCATAGATTTGATGTTGGTGATGTAGTGCTTTTGAAGGTTATAAAAACTACACATACACTTATATAAGATGATGATCTAAGCATAAATTGTGAAGGTAACTTGAATATACTAGAAAGTAGTTTTGATCATCATAAAATGATCATCTAAAGCTTAATACAAGTTGGATCATGTTAGAAAATCAAAAATACAAAAGCTACATATTTAAAGTCTACTCACTTGGATAAATGAAATTTGGATTTGTTGGACAAATACACTAATCACACATATTAGTAGCTTTATTAATGGAATATGAGGCTATTAAAAGTGTTAAAATGTAAAAATAATCCAACATTAAAAAGATGATCGTTTAAAGTCCACTAATTTGGGAGAAAAATGCTAATCTTGAAAGTTAGGATGGAAAAATACAACTTTTATAAGTTAAGGGACTAATGTTGTAACTTTGAAAGTTGAGGGACTAAATTGGATATTTTAGGAACTTGGGTCCAAAAATGCAACAATGGAAAGTTTGGTGTCAAAAGTATAAATAATAATTTTTCCAAGGTTGGTATGGTAAACACTAGTAAACTTACTTATATATTTTGTATAAAAAGTGTATTTTTATAAAATGAAAGTTTATAAAAATATGGACTTTTACTAACATAAGGATTTTTATAAAAACAAAGGTTTTTATAAAATGATGAACAAATTAAAAACTTGGGAAAACTTATATAAAAATGAACACTTTTATATAAATGGGAATATAAAAGTGTTGGAACATTTTTGTATAAAAGTTGTCAAGTTTTGGGTTAAAAATACAAAAGTATTTTAAAACCTTCCAAAGTAATATGTGTTGAGAATTAGAAAAGTGAATAATATTTCTATAAAACACATATTGGAAAAACTTGGAAAAATTAACTATATAAGTTAAGAAATCGGACTTAGACGTGTTAATGAACGATGACGTAAAAGCAGACAAACGAGAAAAATGCCGTTACGGCAAAATAAGTAAACATATATTTTAAGGAGTAAAATATATAACTTGGGTGAAAATTATATAACACTTTCCTAAGTGTTGGAGAAAATATTCGTGGGAGAAAACATAACGTAAACGATCAAAACGTTAAACGAACGTATGGACTTAACAAGGAAAGTACATGTATATATATATATATGCTCGGCTCGACGAAATTCTAGGGTATCTACTTAATGGGAAAGTAGATATACGAGAAGGAAAACCGAGACGAGTAAATAATATATATATGTGTATACCGAACCGACGAGATCCTAGTATATTTACTTAATGGGAAAGTAAATATACGGTGTGGTGAGTCGAGTCGGGCGTTAAGAATATACCATCGAACGACAAGACCTTAGTATATTTATTTGAATGGGAAAATAAATATGCGGTAAAGTGAGTCGGGTCGAGTGTTAAGAATATATTATATCGAACGATACGATCTTAAGTATAATTATTTAATGGGAAAATAATTATACGTTAAGTGAAGTCGAGTCGAGAATAATATTATACAAGTTAAAGAAATAATAATGCGAATATATATAACTTGTAAGAAAAGGGTAATCCATTGCCAACGAACCTAGGATACACGTTTAATTAAACGGGGAATTGGAATAAATCATGGTTTGGGAGTTGGGTGTACAACTTGCCGAAACGCATGCACTATAGGTATAGTTGCTTATACGTCTAGGACGTTTGTAGGTGTGTGACCTCAAGCTTGTTATTTCCTCTTCGAGCTGAGCACTTGTTCAGGTGAGTCTCACGGCCCCATTTTAAACTATTTTACGTTTTTCAGGGGAAAGATATGTTAGGGAAAATGTTTGACGGGATAATTACTTGAGTTGTGATCGCCACTCGGGGTTGAGTCCTCTCTTCTATAACCATTAATTCTGGAAATGAAACTGAAGGAATATTTGGATAGTACTATTGGTGCCTGACAAGGCCCACCCCTAATCGATAGCGTCGATTGTGCATCGGCGTATGCCTGGGGTGCACGTATTCTGAACTCAAGTCGTAGGATACCGAGTAACGACTTGGAGCGGGGCATTATTATTAGTCTTGGTTTGGTTATAGGCTCAAGTAGAATTGTAGGAATTTGCAACTCCTATAAATTGTCATAACATGGTATTTCCCAAGAATTAAAGTTTTGGAAACTAAAACCTGTGAACTCACCAATATTTATATATTGACAAATTTTAAACATATCTTTCAGGTAATTGAAGGAAGGCAGGAAGTGGCTAGCGGGGTGGGGGAATCTCATACTCATCGCGTCGAATAACTTGGGGTTTTGTTATTATTTCCCAAATATTGGGATATATTTTGGAAACCCCCTTGATGTATTAAAACAAGTTACTTTGGATATGTAACTCTAAAACTTGGTTTGACGTGAAAATAAATGAGCCCCTTTTGATTAATTACTTATAGTTTGCGTTAACCTTGACTTTATGCACTTGAACCGTCACGCCACGTGTTTCCGCCATTGGCGTGGTGTGACAGAAACATACGTGCTCGGGTGTAGATGTGAGTATAAAACGTGCATACTTTTTACTTATAAAAATTATAAGTTTTATTAAATTGTGAATTTTGGTCCTATTAAAATACGAGGGTTAAAAATGAAAATTTTGAAATAGTTGAGGAACCAATTATGCACATTTATGAAAAGTGAAGGGTGCAGGTTGTCACAGTCTCCCCTACTTTAGAAAATTTCGTCCTGAAATTACTTTCAAGTGAAGGTTTCCATGAAACAAAAGACATTTGTAAAAAGACAAGTAGATTTTAAGAAATGCATCAGCCATGATTTGACAAAGTTTGAAGTAGTTGTTTAATAACCAAAATAAGAGTTTGAAAATCCTTAAAGTGTGACCCAAGGTTAGAGAATTAAGAGTTTATAATTAGCAAGGTTTGGGAAAAGTATGTAACTCGTTAGGGCAGGGCAGTGTTATAGCAGCTTCCCTTACTTTAGAGAAGTTTCTGACAGGATTTCGACTAACAGAGAGTGTAAGAGTATACAAAGTTTGTGTTTTCTGTGTGGATGGTCTAGAGAAATGTTGGATCAGTATTGCTCTTTTGTATGAACTTGCTAGTGAACACTTAGGTGTTTAGCAAGTTCTTGATCAGTGATAGCACAACAGAATGTTATGAGTTTAAAGCTACACTTATCAACAGGAGTAATAACTCCCCCTGGATTGAAAAACTAATAAATGATAAGTATTTATTGAGAATCTAAGTATTGAATGAGAATGAAACACTTAGACAGATTCTCAATAAATATGAAATGGAAATAACAATAATATGTGTTGAAGGATTTCTGTATTAAAATCAATGTCTAAAACAGAGGGATGAACCCTTCTATTTATAGACTTTACAAATACATGAACCTTGCCAAAAAGCAAGTTCAGAAACAAGTTGCAGCATTGGAACTTGTACATAAAGTAAAAGTAATACTAAAGTAATAAACTACTGATACAAAAAGGCGGTGGAAAAGATCTTCACATAAGTACTGATGAATGACAAACTACTGATGAGTAGTTTGTCTTCAGTAGTTCTTCAGTAGAAGTGTCTGGTTTGAACTTCAGAACTTCTGATGACTTTTCTTCTTCAGTACTTGTGGAAACTCTTCTTCAGCAGTTTGATCTTCCTTCTTCAGCAGTTCTATACTTAGAGTATTTTGACAGAAGTGAATTAGACTAAGGTTTGCAAAAGTGGTTTCACCAATCCTTTTTGTCCTAACAATCTCCCCCTAGATTAATGAAGCCAAAACCTTACTAATTCCTTATTGTTCTCTTCTGTCCTTCACAATTTTCCATAATCCTTTGAACATGGAATTCTTCAGCTGGTTCAGCTGTTCATCAGTGAGAGACCCTTTCTGTGGTTCTAGATGTTGGATTGTAAGCAGGTCTTGAGTTGATAGCTTCTTCAGATCATTCATCGACTTATAGGCTCTGCATGTCTGATCTCTTCTTGTCACAAGTACTGAGTTGTTATCCGTAAAGGACCATCTGATGATAGGTACTTTAGACTTGTCAAAGTCTAAAGTGTAGGGAACCATGGTGGTACCCTGGGATTCTCCTGAGTGTTGGATGTTTTCAACTTCAGTGACTCTCAGGTGGGATTCACTTCCTTGTTGTTGTTGCATCACATTAGGTAGTTGAAAGGTTGGTAAATGATGTTCAGTAACTACCTTAGTGTGCAGTTTGTCTTTGATGGTTTTCTGAATTTGGTAGGCAAAGGTGGAAGGATCCCTGAATTGTGTGATCAGAGATTTTTCTTCTATGTCAAAGTCAGAATGAACTACTGTACTACCTTCTAGTAGTACCATTCTGAAATCAGTCTTCACATTCTCCTCTGATTTCTTCTTTTGAGTAGCTGGTCTTCTATGAACACCAGAAGTTCTAACTACTGAAGTTGGTACTTCAGCAGTTTGAAACTTCTCTGGATTTGCAGCCCTTGCAGCCTTATATTTTCTATAAGTGTCCATCAATCTTTCTTCTTTCCATTTGGACACAGAGGCTTTTGAACCATAACCATTAGCTACTAGTTCTTCTATCATCTGAGCTCTCTTGGCTTTTGCATCTTTACTTGTTGCAAGTTTGTCTGCAATAAGTTGAGCTCTTCTTGTCAGCTCTTCCATGGAGAGTCTCTTTAATGTGTGGGCTTTGATCTTGCTGTTCTTAGTAATATAAGACATCAGTTGATGTCTTTTATCTTCCTCAGCAATTTTGTCTAGGCTAGCCTGCCTTTGAAGTTCAGCTTCATAAGCCTGTAGCTTTTCATCCAGGCTTAAGTCCAAGTCATCCCTTTCTTCCAGAGTTTTCCAAATCTGATCTTCTCTGGCTTTCTTTTGGGCTGCCACTAAACTCTTCTCAAGAAGTTCTGCTGATTGAGAGATTGGAGAAGGGTTTAGTACAGTCATAGTGGTAACTGTTGTAATAGGCCTAGAAGAAACAGGAGTTGGTTGAGTAGGTTCAGTTGATCTGGAAGGCTCTTGTTCAGCAGTTTGAGTTTTGGAAGTGTTAACATCTGATGGGTTGACAACAACTGAAGGTTTGTCAACTACTGAAGGATTGTCTTCAGTACTTTCTGATTCTTCATCAGAAGTTTGTCCATCAGAGGTTTCTTCATTATGCCCTTGGGATTCATCAGACTTTTCAGCATCTTCTACTTCTTGAATAGAGACACCAAATTGTTGGGCCAGTTTTTCTTTTCTGGCTTGATCTCTTTGATCTCTTTCTAGGATAGCCACTCTTGCCTTTCTCCTGGCTTCAAGTGACTCCATAGGTTCCTTAGTTTTCTCCCCCTTTTTGGCTTCATCAGTTTTTGATGTTGAAGCTTGGGAGAACTGACCTGTAAGATTAGCAATCTGTTTGCTGTTGAAGTCAATCTTGTTGGACAGATCATTCATCTTTGTCTGTATCACCCCAAATTGGTTCTTGATGGACAGCTCCAAGTTAGCTGTGTATGTTTGGAAGTGATTTTTGATGAGGGTGTTCATCATGTGGTATAAGGGACCATCTGGGCTGCATAGCTGGTTCATGTCTATGCTTGATTGCCCAGGGAATTGGGTAGGCATTTGTAGTGAGGGTGTGTTTTTGGTTGATCTTCTTGTTGTACAGAAGATACCACTCTAGGGGAATCAGGGATTAAGTGGACTTTAACCTGATCTGGTGTGACTAGCTTCTTGAGCATAGATTTACCAGGTGCAGGACCTTCACTTGTAGCCGTCAATTCAGTAGTTTGGTGTTTTGAAACATCATCCAAGTCAATGGAATCATCTGAATCCCTGATTACATCCTCAATGAGGACTGTATCAGTTACATCATGAGCTGAGCCCAACTCAGTTGTCTCATGTACCTCTTTTTCTTGGTTTAGAGGATTTCCTACCTCAGGCATTAAGCCTTCATCAGTAGTTGCCACAGTTGAGGTCTTAGCTATGTTGCTTCTTTCCTCAGATCCACCACTGGGTGGTAAATGAGTAGTAGCAGCCTCAAAAGTACCAAGAGTTTCTAAGTTTGGGCTTAGAGACCCTGGTTCATCTTCATCTCTTTAGTTAGGGCTTTGAGTGTCCACATCCATGTCAAATTCTGAGGCTATGTCCCCTGTTTGATGTGGTTGTTGGGGACTGACATGTGTAGATGGGACTTCCTCTTTTAGCCCAGAGAGAAGTTTGGCTATTTCAAAATCAGGTTCAGAAAGTTGGGGTGCTGGTTCAGTAGTTTGGGAAATGGGTTCAGCAGTTTCAAAAGAGGCATCAATAGGAATGGTTTTCTTAAGTCTTTTTCTTTTGAAAAGAATTGTGATTGGTGCTCTTGGTGGGGTTTGAGATGGATGAGACTGAGAGGATGTTTCAGTCACATCTTTAAAAAGTGCAGATTGCACAATAGGTTGTTCAGGCATCTCAACTTCCTGAACAGCTTTTCTTTTTGGTTTGGTGGGTTTTTGTTTTTGTACCTTGGGTTTTTTGGCCTTTGGGGGTGTAGGTTTGGAAGATGAGGGTTCCATGGGGACTGGTTCTGGTTCCCCTTGGTCATCTTCTGGCCAGGCAGCCTGTTTGTTGTGCCTAGAGTATGCTTGTGAGGTTAAGGGTTTCAAAATTTCAGTTTTACCCACAAGCACCTCATCACCCAGTTCTTTGATTATGCATTGCATAATGAACCTTGGGTATAACAAAAACTTCTTTTAGTGTTATTGTGATGTAACACCAACTCATTAAAGAAAAGTTTTGATGCCCTGAAATTTGTTTCATTCACAATGGAATGAAAAATTGGTTGAAAGGTTGAGGGCATCTGGTCATAAGACCCTGTTTTAGGACTCAAACACATAATTATATAATGAAACAAAAGTTTGTATTTTGGTTCAAAATACTTTTTAAAGATGGTAGCTTGTGAGAGAGTACCTTGAAAACCACATTCAGTCATGGTTAGGTGGATTGCAGAGTTTTCAAACTTTCAGGGGCATTCACATCATTCAACCCCAGTCTGTTTGCAAGTGTGGCCGGTGTGATGGCCATTTGTCTCCCTTTAATTGTTGAGTTGAGAGAGATAACCTCATCGTCCACCATCACTGTCTCAGCGTTAGCCCAGAACTCATTGAGAGTTTCAGGATGTATTGGTGGGTCTATTGTGAGAGCGGTGAAATATTGGGATTTGACGACGAGATTAATGATCTCATCGTATTGGGACCAGCCTTCTTGTTTTTCTAAGTAGGCTCTGAGATTGTGTCCCTGTTTAAGAACTAAAGCCATGTGGTTTGTGTGTGTATGAATCGAACAGTGTTTTTGCAGGTTCAGGGTTTGAGAGCTTTCTTGAGAGAGAGGGAGGGAATTTTTGTTTTGAATGGATAAGTGTTGAAAAAAGTATTTATCAGAAGTTTTAAACCGCCTAGAACTTCTTTATCAGAAGTTTTAAACCGCCTAGGTCAAACTTCTGATGTGGGAAAAGTCTGATTTGCCCTTTTTGACTAAACTGCTGATGAAGAATTATTTTCATCAGTAGTTCCCACTTTCTCTTCAGTAGTTTTGAACAGCTGATGAGAAATACTTTATAAATACTTTATTCATAACTTCTGAAGGCTGTTTTATCAGAAGTTAATCACTTTTCAGAAAATATCCCCATACTGATGTTTTGTTCATCAGTAGTTTCTCTCTTGTTTGTTTTTCAGAAGTTTTTCAATTTTTGAAAACAGATGTAAGTGAAAAATAAAAAATTTGTACAGAAAAGTAAAGAGAAACACTTACAAATTTAGCATCCCTAGCATGGATACTAACCTCTGAAATGTTGATGTGTCAAGGGGTTTAGTGAATATGTCAGCTATTTGATTAGCTGTTGCTACATGTTTCACTTCAATCTTGCCTTTTTCATAGCAATCTCTTATGAAATGATACCTGATTTCAATGTGTTTAGTCTTTGAAAACTGAACAGGATTTTGAATGATGCTAATGGCAGATTTGCTATCTACAAGCAATGGTGTCTTGGTCTCTTTGATTCTATAATCAAGAAGTTGATATTGGAGCCATTGTATCTGTGATGTACAACTTGCAGCTGCAATGTATTCAGCTTCAGCAGTTGAAGTTGCAACAGATGTTTGTTTCTTTGATTGCCAGGACACTAGACAGTTTCCCAAGAATTGACAACCACCAGATGTTGATTTTCTTGACATTTTACACCCTGCATAGTCACTATCTGAAAAAGCTGATAACTTGGTATTGCTTGAAGCAGGATACCAAATTCCAAGAGTTGGAGTTCCTTTCATATATCTGAAGATTCTTTTGACTGCAATGAGGTGTGATTCCCTAGGAGCTGATTGATATCTAGCACAGACACATGTTGCAAACATAATATCTGGTCTAGAAGCAGTTAGATATAAAAGGGAACCTATCATATATCTATACATGGTTTGATCAACCTGTTTTCCTTGATCATCTGATTCAACTTGTGTGGTTGGTGTCATAGGAGTGGAACATGATTTACAGTCTTGTAAAGAAAATTTGTTTAATAATTCTTTAACATATTTTGATTGGTGTATAAAAGTTCCATTTGATTGTTGTTTAATCTGCAGTCCCAGAAAGTACTGCAGTTCTCCCATTGTACTCATCTCAAATTTTGATTGCATGAGTTTCTTAAATTCATCACACAATTTTGTGTTTGTTGGACCAAAAATGATATCATCAACATATATTTAAACAAGTAAGACATGATTTCCAACATGTTTTATGAAAAGAGTTTTATCAATGGCACCTCTTGTGAAGTTATTTTTGAGTAAAAAGGTTGAAAGTGTGTCATACCAGGCTCTTGGATCCTGTTTGAGCCCATAAAGAGCTTTGTCTAGTTTGTACACCCGCTCAGGATGAGAAGGATCATCAAACCCAGGTGGCTGACAAACATACACTTCCTCTTTTATCTTTCCATACAAAAATGCACTCTTAACATCCATTTGATAAACTTTTATTTTGTTGGAAATGGCATAGGCCAGAAATAACCTGATGGCTTCAAACCTTGCAACTGGAGCAAAGGTTTCATCATAGTCAATTCCTTCTTCTTGAGAGTAACCTTGTACTACCAGTCTTGCCTTGTTCTTTATTATAATACCAGCTTCATCTTGTTTGTTCCTGAAAACCCATCTTGTGCCAATTGGTTGCTTGTTTGGTGGTAAGGGACAGATTTCCCAAACCTGTTGCTTGTTGAATTGAAGCAATTAATCTTGCATTGCTTGCACCCAATTGTTGTCTTTGAGGGCTTCCTGGTACTTCTTTGGTTCCAACTGTGAAATAAATGCTGAGAAGAGACAAAAGTTGGAAAGCTGGTTTCTTGTAAGAACACCTGATGCAATATCACCCATTATTTGATCTAGTGGATGGTCTTTGTGTTCGATCAGTTGTTGTAAACCACTGACAGGTGTTGGTGGCTCATGTTCTTTAAACAAACTACTGAGGTCTATTATATCTGGTTCAGCAGTTTCAGTGTCTTCAGTAGTTGCAGGTGCTGAAGCAGATGTTTGAGTTTGTTCCTCAGTATTTGTTGAATCAGAAGTTTGTGAAACTTCTGATGGTTTTGAAGTTGACTTAATGACTGTTTGAGGAGTCCATGGTGCTGGATCCTCATCATCAAACCTTTGATTACCATAATAAGTAGGTTTGGATGAAGTGACAGTCTTTTCAGGTCCAAAATGGAAGCTGTCAAGGTCAAAAAGTTCAGCAGGATGTGATGGAATGAGAGTGTGTTTTGACTCATTGAACTTGACATTCAGTGTTTTTTCTACTATCCTGGTTCTTGAGTTAAAAACCTTGTAGGCTTTTCTAGTTGAAGAATAACCAAGAAAGTAACCTGAGTCAACTTTGGCAGCAAACTTTGAAATAGATTCCTTAATGTTCAAGATGAAACATTGACACCCAAAAGCCCTGAAAAAGGAGATAAGGGGCTTCATACCATGAAGAACTTCATAGGCAGTCTTTGAATGTCTCTTGACAATAAGGACTCTATTTTGAACATAGCATGATGTGTTAACTGCTTCTGCCCAAAAGTATAATGGTAGGCCAGAATCAGCTAACATTGTTCTTGCTCCTTCTATTAAAGTTCTGTTCTTCCTTTCTACCACACCATTTTGTTCAAGAGTTATGGGAACACTGAATTGTCTAATAATCCCTTTAGACAAACAGAATACATCAAGAGTTTTGTTCCTGAACTCTGTCCCATTATCACTTCTAATGGTTTTGACAGGTAGAGAGTATTGCTTCTCTATTTGTAGAATGAAGAACTTGATGATTTCAGCAGCCTCATCCTTGGAAAATAAGAAAAATACCCATGTAAATCTTGAGTAGTCATCAATGATGACTAAGCAGTACTTCTTTTTACCAAGGCTCATGATTTTTACAGGCCCAAATAAGTCCATATGGAGTAGTTGAAGACATGCAGTTGTTTTTTATTCTTCAATAGACTTATAGGAGGACTTATGCTGTTTTCCCTTTAAACAGGATACACAGTGTTCTTCACACTGGTATACTTTTAAGGGTAGACCTCTGACCAAGCCCATTTTTGTGACTTTATTTATGGTTTTAAAGTTCACATGGCCAAGTCTCCTGTGCCAGAGATCAGTCTCTGAAATTGATGCCTTTGAGAAGAAACAGGCAGTGTTGTTCAGTACTTTGTGTTTTTCAATGTCCACTGCATAGACATTGCCACATCTTTTGGCAATTAACAAAGTGTGATCTTCAATGATCTTCTCTATCAACTTCTGGCCTTCTGGTGATATGATCTTGCATGCTGTCTTTGTGAAAAAGGAAGAATATCCTTTATCACACATTTGTGACACACTCAGCAAGTTGTACTCAAGGTTTTCAACCAGATTGATCTTGTCAAACTGTATTTTGCCAGAGGAGACATTGCCATGTCCTAGCACATATCCCTTAGCTTTGTTCCCAAAGGATACAGATCCATCTCTTTGACTGATAAAATTGTTTATCAGGTATCTGCATCCTGTCATGTGCATTGAGCCTCCGTTGTCTACATACCAAATGCTATTTAAGCCTCTGGAAACTCTCTGCACAAGATAGCAAATTAGTTAGATTTAGGAACCCAAGCCAGTTTGGCTTTGGGTTTGCTCTTGAGAACATTTACAGTTTGTTCTTGACCAAGTTGAGAAATCCATGTCTTTTTGGCAATGGATTTTTCATTAAGAACAATGGTGGTATCCTTTTGAGGACCACTATCAACTTTGGTCATCAGTAGTTGTACCAAGTTTATGAGATCTTTAATCTTAGCAGTTTGTGAAACTGCTGATGATTCAGGTCTAACTACTGAAAGAGAATTTTGAGAAAAAGATCTTTGTTGAGATTTTGTCTTTTTCTGAGAAAAGGTGTTTACTGGTTGTTGTTTCTTGGGAGAAAAAGTTTTTACAAAATCATTTTTGATTTGTTTTCCCACAACCAGTTGTTGATTTTTCTTGTTGAACTGAATACCTTTTCTATATCTGCAAAATTTTGTCTTGTGGTTGAACAGACCACAGATTTCACATTCTTTTGTCTTTTCTTTCAAAGACAAGTTTCTGATTGTATTGATTGGTTTTAGGTCATCAGTAGTTTTCAGGTTCTCAACTCCTGATGTAGTTGAAACTACTGATGGCTTAAAGTCAGAATTAATCAGTACTTCTGAAGAACTTTCTTTGTGTGTTTTTAGAAAGTTCTCATGGAAAGGTGTGCATTCTTCCTCTTCAGATTTTGAGGTGCATCCCTCAAATGCCATTAAGGCAAAGTTCTTTCTGCCGTTGTCAGGCTCTCCCCATTTGATGTCAAACATCTTGTTGTCTGCATCAGGATTACACTCTGTGGTGTCAAAAGGAAGACTGCTCCAGTCAACATACCCTAAAGTAAATAAACTTTGTTGAGAGGGTTGCTGATGCTGTGGAGGTTGTTGAGCAGCTGGAAAGGGAGGGATTGATTGTTGGCTCTGCATCTGTTGAGCAGGCATCTGTACATATTGTACTTGTGGCACATATTGGTGTTGTGGAGCTTGTGCCTGTACAAAATGTGCACTCCCTTGTGTTCCATTATTCCTGTTATAATTGGGGTTAAAATTGTTTCCAGACTGAGATTGGTTAAAGCCAGAGTTTCTACACTCTCTAGCAAAGTGTCCCAACTTTTGACACTTGTGACATCTATGTTTAGATTTGTCAAAACCAATTTTTGTTGAACTGTTGAGTCCTGGAAACTTCCTTCCTGACCTTTTGTAAAATTTATTTGTTTTTAAACTTAACATGGCCAGTTGGTGCAAAATATCCATTTCTTCTAGGTCATCACTGCTGAAATTATTTAAATCATCCATGATAAAACACATGTTATCAGCAGTTTGACCAAAATCATTATTGTCATAACCTGGGAATGATCTTTCAGATGAGATCACAGCAGTTATGTCAATATGGTCAAAAGATCCAAAACTATTTGAACAAGTTGGTGAGTCTTGTCCCAATAGTGTTGTACTACCTGGTAGATAGTCATCAGCAGTTTTGCCAGAACTTTGTAACTTTTTCTTTTGATCAATTTCTCTTTCAAAAGTAAGTAATCTCCCATGAAGTTTTGTAAGAGTGAGGGAGCTAAAGTCTGGTGAAGATCTTAAGACTATAGAGTATGTTTCCCATTTTTCAGGTAAAGACCTTAAAAATCTATGAAGCATAGATACAGTTGTGTAGGTCTGACCATTTAGTTTTAGCTCAGATATTAATGAGGAGAATCTTTCAAATTGTTGTGTTAAAGTTTCCCCATTAATGTGAGCAAAAGTTTCATATTGTTGAGCCAGGATTTCTCTGGTGTTGGCAATCACCTCTTCAGTTCCTCCAAACTGTTCTTTGAGGCAGTCCCAAAGCTCTTTGGCACTATCATAATGTAATAGGCCAGAGTAGATTTCATTTGGGAGTGCCATTGCCAACATAGAGAAAGCTTTAGCATCAAGCTCAAGTTTTAGGAAATCATCATCTGTATAGTCTTTTGGGTCTTTTGGAATCTCTTCTTTAGTTTCAAGATTAATATTTAATGGTTTATGAGGACCATATATCACAGATTTCCAGCAACCTGTGTTGGTCTGTGATAAGGTATGTGCCATTCTCCTTTGCCAGATGTTATATTCATTTCTTACTAGCATAGCAGGTTTATTGGCAGAACTAGTATTATGAGGATCCATTTTAAAGAGTATTAATTTGTCAAATATCTCTTAAAGTGATGGATGTTGATAAAAGTGAGCTTATAATCCTTTATTGAATATCAATAAGAGCTGTGTCTGATTCTCAATGTGTTAGATTGATATGTGATCAGATAAACCAGTGCTCTCATACCAATTGTTGGATCAGTATTGCTCTTTTGTATGAACTTGCTAGTGAACACTTAGGTGTTTAGCAAGTTCTTGATCAGTGATAGCACAGCGGAATGTTATGAGTTTAAAGCTACACTTATCAACAGGAGTTATAACTCCCCTGGATTGAAAAACTAATAAATGATAAGTATTTATTGAGAATCTAAGTATTGAATGAGAATGAAACACTTAGACAGATTCTCAATAAATATGAAATGGAAATAACAATAATATGTGTTGAAGGATTTCTGTATTAAAATCAATGTCTAAAACAGAGGGATGAACCCTTCTATTTATAGACTTTACAAATACATGAACCTTGCCAAAAAGAAAGTTCAGAAACAAGTTGCAACAAGTTGCAGCATTGGAACTTGTACATAAAGTAAAAGTAATACTAAAGTAATAAACTACTGATACAAAAAGGCGGTGGAGAAGATCTTCACATAAGTACTGATGAATGACAAACTACTGATGAGTAGTTTGTCTTCAGTAGTTCTTCAGTAGAAGTGTCTGGTTTGAACTTCAGAACTTCTGATAACTTTTCTTCTTCAGTACTTGTGGAATCTCTTCTTCAGCAGTTTGATCTTCCTTCTTCAGCAGTTCTATACTTAAGAGTATTTTGACAGAAGTAAATTAGACTAAGGTTTGCAAAAGTGGTTTCACCAATCCTTTTTGTCCTAACCAGAAAGACTCTAGGAAGTCGAATTGAAGCTCGTGTAAGAATATTCTTATCGAAAATGCTAGATATTAGTCAACGATCTAATAAAGAGATAGTAATGGGTAGGTTCTTGGTCAGACTCCTAGTCCGCTCCCGCAGTATCGATCGTGCTTATATATAGGGTGTACCACAGCTAACCCACCACACTACTAATACTTTGGACTCATACTGATTGTCTACCAATAGCCTAAGTAGAATCACACACCACCCACATGTACCTGTAAATCCATGATTGCGTTTCGGACCTTAATTATCGATTTACCTTACACAAGGGTACTATGCTTTTCCATAACACTAACATAAGTAATACAAGAAACAATGCGTGCAACCAAAATGTGTTAAGTAGTAGATACTGCTCAAGTATAAGATGCGGTTAGAGGTTCTTCCCCTTTCAGGTTCACCTTTTAACCGTAATGAGATTAATGTGTAAGTATAAGACATGATTAGGGGTTCTTCACCTTTCGGGTTCACCCTTAACCGGTAAATTTTTGTTCACATCATTGGGCTCTAAACAACCATATTGATAAACTCTGAGGATTACACCGTTCCCCTTGGTTAGAGGAATACTCTGAACCGAGTCGTACATGGGAACTGGCTTAGATCTCATACGAGCTATCAATTAGTATGTTCGTTGGTCATGATGATGAACAAAATAATGTAAAGTATAACAGGGTTTTGCTCACAACAAAAATAAATATGCATACCAAATATGCGTTCATGTAAGTATATAAGTATAGCATAAAATTTCGATTGAAAGAATAGCATAACGCAAATCGAGTAAATCACACAATTTGCACAAAATGAAAGTAAACGAGTTAAATTAATGCTCAAAACTAGTGTTGTAAGAATAACTACTAATAACTACTGCGAGAATAGTTGTGAATAACGCGTGAAAATAACTACCAACAAAAGAATAATACAAAAACAATAAGATAATGTACGAACGTAACTATAAATAGAATGGTGTAAAAAAAATAATGAAATTTACTGTAAATGAAAGTGCGCAGAACAAACGTATAGTCTACTGGTATGAGAATAACTTTTTGGAAACCGAAGAATGTTTTAAGTTCAAAACAGGTTCACTTGAAAAGATTTCGTAGGTACACATTTTCATGTGTTTACGAGAAGTCGAGTTTGAAAAGTGTTATAAGGTATATTATTAGTTTCAAATTCCTCCCGAAAACATATATTGGATACGTTATATGAAAACATGCAGATTTACATTTGATTTGTAAAATATGCAATGCAAGTTTATAAAATGCAAGATGAAACCATTTCATGAAGTGTGTGTAAATCTAATGTGTTTCGAAAGATCAAGATTTAAAACGATGTGAAGGTTGTGAATGATCCCAGATGCCTTGACGAATTTTGGAAAATAAAATTTTCTGTATTTAAACATTTCTTTAACTTGTGGGTTGAAAAGTCGGAAATTTTTAATTGTTATGAAATGTTGAGAAAATCGAAATGTTTGATATACGTTGATTTACACATATAAAAGTCCCCGTTTAACTCCCATTTTCAGACGTTTTTGACCTTATACACAGGAATTGGTGCTTATTTTGGTATCTTTGCAGTTTCAGGTCTTAAACGATGTCCCGGAAGCATAACTGAAGGAAAAACGCAGTTTTCGGCGCGCAAACAGGACCTCAGGTCCTGTGAGCGGCCGCTCACTCCTCCAGATATTTTCAGAAACCTTCTGGAAGGCCTACGTCACCATACGAGCAACTGGTCCACTTGTCTGAAAAGTGAGCGGCCGCTCACAGGCTTCGAGCGGCCGCTCACAGGCTCTGTTCTTCTATAAATTCCCCATTCAGCCCACTGATCGAATATTTGGGTGTTTCCAGGCGATTTGGGGCGATTTCCAGGGCTGAAATACTGCTGTAAAGGCAAGGAACAAGCTCGGGAAGCTATCCGATTCATCTATCATCATCCAATCCATCTCAGTTGCATCTTTATGGTTTGATCTTTAAAGCTTATGACTTGTTCAAATCTGATTTTGTTTTAATCTGTGATGTTCTATCTTAGTTTATGTATGTCTACGATAATATTTAGTAATGTTTAGTAGTTAAAACAATCGTTTGTATGAAATCAAGTTTTGTATAAATTTGGCGTTTTTCACGTTTAGATCTTGATGATCATAGTGCAACCTTGTTTCATTGTTGTTGGATTTGTAGTTATATTTGAATGACTTTAGCGATTATCGAATGTGTTAGGCGGATACATGTTGAAAAACCGTCCGTTTAATCGTCCGGTAGTAGACTCGTTAACTTGTTAATAAGTTTACACCATGAAACTGTAACCGGGTATTGGTTTGGTTAAAGTCAGTCGAATAACGGTTAAAAATGCTTACCGGCACGTAAAAGGGTTTTAAAAGTCTAATGGTGTCGTTACTGATCTTTGACACGGTTAATGATCTTTGGTAGTTATTTTGGTAAAAATAGCGATCTTAGTAGATTTGTGTTCAAAGTTGGTAAAATGGAATAGGTTGTGAAATGCTCTACTTTATGCTAGTTTAGGTGGCTGTGTTGTGCATTCGGTATTGCTTTCCTGAATTAGTGAGGTTAGAAAACTCTTAACAGATGACTAACTTATCTTTAGAAGATCTGCGTGAGATCATATCAGCTGCTCGCTAATAAACGACTTGAAGTGGTTAACGTGTGTATTTGTGTTAGCTTTCTGTAGAGTTGTCATGTTAGGATGCCCGAAAGGGACACTAACTGTCGGAAAATGGGAATGTTGATCACACGCATGTATTACTTATTATATTTAGATGACATGCTAGGATTGGTATATTATAGTTTATATAGTTATATTTTGTATTTGGAGTCTTACATATGTTATTTATATGTTTTAGAATTAATCTAGTTATAAACAAACTCAAACTATCTTTTCTTACTGGTAAATCGGGGATAGAGTTTTAGTACAATCGCTCCGCGCACGTCCATGGATCGATATCTGGTTCTTATCTGTACATTACTACATATATGACTGGGTACACTTGCCCTATCGTGTGTGTTTTAATATTAAGGTCTAAACCATTTTTATAAATATTAAAGCAAAACGTGTGTTATTTCATTGTAAAATTATGTGTATATTCGCACACGTCAAGTTTTTGGCGCCGTTGCCGGGGACGCGACGAGCTTTAGGAACGAACCGAGTCAACTTTTTACCAGTGTACATGCTTGTTAATACTTGTTTATACTTCTTTGATTCGTTATTTCATTCATTTATTTGCATATATGATTATTTGAATTTTTATTAAATTTATCTGTCTGTAGATATTTTGGATTAATTTTAGATTGGTTTATAGGTTGCATATAGATTTGTTCATCTATCTGCGTATAGGATTGTTTGATTTGATTTTCGTTCATTAGGATGTTGATAGATTTAATTTATTGAATATTGGATTAATTGGTTTGTCTATGAATTTGATTTGTTCGTTATTTGATTAATTAGATTTATATGTTCATATTCGGACTAATTATTAATTTCATTCTTTGTATAGTTTTAGGCTTAGTCTGCTTATTTCTGTTCATTTTATTGATTCTATTAGTTTTTATTTGATTTTCTTGAATATATAGCTTTCCGTTATTTTTCGCATGAATTTATTGATTCTTTATTTCATTTATTTATTTTTCTGTCTTTTATCGCCTTTTTGGGTTTGTCATATATTCGCCTGTTGCAACTGTATCATTCTTACATGCAGGTTGATGTCCACAAACCCTGGGTCTTCTGGTGATCTGTCTGACTAGGAGCGAACGCGCCTGAGGAGAAGCGAGAGGATTAGACTTCATAAGTTGCGTCTTGTTTCTGATATTCTTATTGCTGCTCCTATAGTTGAGGTCCCAATTGACGAGGCGAGGCACGATCTGGCTGACGACGAGGGGTCGGAAGCCCACAGTGACATTATCATGGCGGACGACGACATTCCGCTGAATGATAGTGGTCGTCCAGGAGGAGATGGACTCGCACCGAGTATTGTCTGGCCGGCTATTTTGGCTGACCATTTCGAGATTAAATCAAGTATCGTGAACATGATACAAAACTCGGTGCAATTCGGTGGACTGGAGCATGAGGATCCAGGCCGACATATTGCTGCATTCTTAGAGGTTTTAGCTACCTTTAAGATGACGGGCATCTCCGATGATGCTATCCGTCTCAGACTCTTCCCATTCTCACTGCGGGACAAAGCCCGGACTTGGCTTCTGTCACAACCCGCAGGGTCGATCACGACCTGGGCAGAGTTGTCGCAACAATTCATGCAGCAATATTTTCCTCCTGAAGAGACACAGAAATTGAGGATCCGCATCATGACGTTTCGTTAAGATGACAAGGAAACATTACACACCGCGTGGGAGAGATTTAAAGACCTACTCTTGAGCGTCCCGCACCATGATATCTCAAAAAGACATCTGGTGCAAATGTTCTATCAGGGACTCGAGTTTGACTCACAGGAACGCCTAGATGTATATGCTGGGGGGGGGGGGGACATCGGAACAAAGTCCCCCAATGAAGCATGGGCCATTATCGAAAAGGCGTCCCAAAAGTCAAAGTCTCAAAAGAGTGACCGATCAAGGTCTTCTTCTGCCCGATCGGGTGTACATGCCGTGGATAACTACACGGCCATTTCTGCACAGATAGAGGCGCTGGGCACGAGATTTGACAGATCTCAACAAAGTGTAGCCCAGGCCCAACGTCTGTGTGATCAGTGCGGGGTGTCTCACGAGCCTGGCTCGTGTGCTCAGGGGGTTATGTATACTGGCCACGGGGATGTGGCTTACATGGGGAATCAGTCGAGACCCCAAAATAACCCCTATAGTAATACTTACAATCCGGGATGGAGGAACCACCCAAATTTCGGGTGGAGATCTGGTACTTCGAACCAGAACCCTCTCGAATTTCAGCAAAGAGCCTCTGCACCACACCAATCGCACCAATCCCAGCAGACCCAACAACAACAGCCTTACCAATCTCATGGCCAATCCTACCAACCCAGACCGAACCAGTACCAGAACTAGGGCGTCGGGGGCAGTTCCCAATAGCACGCCCAGGGCGGTACGTCTAGGTTGGAGGAGATGATGTCTCAACTCCTCACCAACACAACAAATTCCAATCAAATTGCTGAGCAGCGCTACCAGCAACACGAGGAGCGCTTCTCCAATTATGAAGGAGAGATGAGGGGACAAAAGGCGTCCATGCAGGCCATTGAAAACCAGGTAGGCCAGATGGCGAAGATGATGTCTGAGAGACAGCAGGGCAATCTCCCGGGCAACACTGAGCCTAATCCGAGGGGGCATGTGAATGCCATTATGACGAGGAGTGGTAAAACCACGGGACCTGACACATCGGGCTCACCACCGATCACTGAGACGGTCCAGACTGAGTCTTCGGACGAGGTGCACGCTAGGCGAGTCCCAGCAAGTACAGCACAGCTGCCGAAGCCAGTCACTGACTACACTCCTCCTGTTCCATACCCTGGCAGACTTAGGAAATAGAAAGACGAGGCGCAATACGGGAAATTTCTCGAGCTGTTCAAACAGCTACATATAAACATCCCGTTTGTGGAGGCCTTGGCACAGATGCCTAAGTATGCCAAATTCCTGAAGGACATCCTCACCAATAAGCAAAAACTTGAGGACCTGTCCCGTGTGCTTCTAAACGAGAACTGCTCTGCAATTCTGCAGAATAGACTGCCCATGAAGATGGGAGATCCAGGTAGTTTCACCATCCCCTGTCTGATAGGGAACATGTCTGTCAGTAATGCACTGGTAGACTTGGGTGCGAGCATTAACCTTATGCCTTATAAGGTTTTTGAGAAGCTGGATCTGGGTGAGCCTTCACCCACCAGGATGAGTATTCGTCTTGCTGATCGTTCGATCAAATATCCTCGGGGATTTGTTGAGAATATGCTTGTCAAAATTGACAAATTTGTATCCCCGGTGGATTTTGTCATCCTTGATATGGATGAGGACTCTAAAGTGCCTCTGATCCTCGGACGTCCTTTCCTTAACACGGCTAGGACGATTGTTGACGTGGCTGCGGGCCAAATCACACTCCGGGTGAATGATGAGCATGTGACTTTTGATGTTCAGAGGTCGATGCGTCATCCCGAGAGTCAGGACGACACACTATACTATCTTGATATAGTAGACCAGTGTGTCAGTTCTCACTTTCGAGGCACGATAGAGGGGAATGTTTCGGGCACACTTCTGTTGTGTGGGAACTTAGATGGCATTATGAAGGAGGGCCATAGAGATGAGCAGCCGGTCTATCAGATCGGTGATGATAGTTCCCAGAGCCCGGAGCGTTTCGTGGAGATTGATGTAACACCCCAACCAATGGCGGAAACATCGGGATGTCACGTAGTGATGATTGTTCAGTAGCTCATGGTGAATAATAAATTTCATTAAATGATTTAAATAATTTACATACAATTGTTCTACAAGAATTTGTACATCAAATTGAGTAAAACTATGCACACATCTTCAAGCAATTCTTCAAGCAAGTAGAACCTGAAACATGTTAAGTTGAAAATATTTTGGGTCAACAAAAGTTGGTGAAAATTACATAGGTTTTGATAATCGAATAAAATTGTTGTGCAATTCATGTGTCATGGCAATCTAGTCCATATGTGGAAACATACTAGAAGTAAATCGTGTGCATAATCAACCATTGTGACTGTTGTATTGTGGTACATCCCATACGCTCATGGTTCACTCGTTTAAATTGCAGTAACAAACACCCACGCAACCTTTGTAGGAGGCACGTTTCCGGGTGGGATTGTCAGTCCAATAGATCTATCATTGTGTATCGTTGGCTTGTACGGAGTTAATGATTATGCTAGAATAATTGTGCTTACCATAGTAATGTTTAAGACATAATGCAACATAGAATAACACATAGACACTTATGCTGAATTGTAAATTGATGTTGTAACATGTTTCACCCCAGAATAGTGAAATGGTAAAAGGGGCTATGTAAAACTCACCTTAGCAAAACGTTATATCTGTTGAAAAATTGAATAATGGTGTTGCCCAAATGTATCAAGTATCACCCTATAACAAGGTAATAAATATGTCTAAGTCTATCAAGTCTACAAATGTATAAGTTTCCAGGGCTTCGAATTTGGGGATAGATACTCGTTTGATTAATATAAAAAAATGTTTAATAATTGAGAGAATATTAGTAAATAAATAACCAAAAATCTTTTTATCAAATTTAAATTTAAGATGGTCACAATAATGTGTTTAAAGTGTAAAAGTAATTTTTACAAAATTATTTTCTTTAAAATAGCATATTAATTCTATTTATAACAAATTGTCAAAATTTAACTTTAATATATAAAAATATTAAAATTAAAGAATTATTAGTTTAAAATTTATATTTCTGTTCTAAATATTTAGAAATAGTTTGTATAAAATTTTGGTGCAAAAATATTAAAAATTGGATTTATTATGATTTAATTATGATTAAAACTAACAAAAATTGATTAAAAATATTAAATAAATGATTTTTCTGAAATAAAAATCATTTCAGAAAAGCTTATCATTATATAAACTCAGAATAATTTTTGTCGAAATTTATAAAATTGTTTTGATATTTTAATGGAATTTTATAAATAAAATGGAATAAATTTGATTTATTTATTATGTATATTAAATAAATAAATTTTTGAAAACTAAAAATTGTATGTTAAACTTTTTCACTAGTTTAACATAAAATAATTTTTTTGTAGAATTTATAAATGAGTTTTAGTATTTTAAAACTAATTAAAAAAAACATATAAGTGAATGTATATATATAGATCAAAAATAATATTGTTGTAGCTGCTTGGGCTCGAACCCTTGACCAGGGGCGGCCCAAACACTAGCAGCATATGGGTTTACCAACTGGTCTGATGGTCAGTTTGTATTAGATCTCTTTTAGTTTTAATTATAAACAAACGTGAAAGCACTTCATCTTCCCCAAATAGATTTAGCAAAACCCTAACAATCTAATAATCGTTAATAACAGATAATAGCTTCTGATTTGTTAGGGCTATTATCTGTTTATAGCCGATAAACATAACCAAGGTACGAATCGTTACCTATGTCGCGTAAATGATGATGAACGAGCGATCAAAGAAAAAGTCAAGCCGAAGCAATTATGCGAATAAGATGAACTGCGAGGATAATTGAAGGTTTGTGGGTGTTTTTCGGTACAATTAGAAGCTGAGGGCGATCCCAATTTATAGTAATCCACACGAATTCGTAATTTTAGAAGTTTGACCAATAAGTTAATGTATACGCGTAATTGATTAGGAATTGGGTGTTGATAATGGTAATTACGTGTAATGGACGCGGGATAATTAATAAAATAGGTCAACACCAAATAATTGGTTCAATCATTCCAAAAATGAGTGAATTAATTGGTAAAAAAAAATCAACTCTGCTGCTGTTGCTGTTCGCGAAGAAGGAAAGGAAAAAGGAAGGGGGTTATCTGTGTATTTATATAAAAAGATCTGGAATCATAACAATATACAAGTGTTGCTCAGGTGGTTGGTGCGTGTGTGTTGTGTGTGGTTGACTCCGGTTCGAATCCCGGCAAAAGCAACCATTTTTGTTTTTTTTTTTTTTAAACAGTGAAGGGAAGAGGATAGGGGAGTTGGGCTGGGTCATTGGGCTGGGCTAGATAACAGGGACAGCAAGGTGGGGGTGCTCTTGGGCCGGACTTGGGCAAGGGAGATGGGCTGATGGTTATCATAACATTTAGATTATAGGTTTATGTTGCTTCTATATATATATATATATATATATATATATATATATATATATATATATATATATATATATATATTTTAAAAAAACTGAAATATTATTATTATTATCATAAATATTTATATATATATATATATATATATAAATTGTGAGTTAGGATAATGGTGACTTAGGCACATTTGTGTAAAATGTAAAAAGAAAATAAGGGCGTTTATATTTGGGGAAAAATTTCGCGATGTTACAGTCTCCCCTACATTTAGAATCTTCGTCCCGAAGTTTATTGAAAACACAGGGTTGAAGGGGATTTGATAGAAAATGGGACAAGTGTGACCTGGAGAATTTTCGTGTTAAGGCACGACATGAATAGAGTAATCCGTCTCGAATAATGTGGATAAGCGGCGTGTTACGTGTGAGTTGATTTACTAAACGAGCTACTAGATAACTAGAGTTTACATTTGGTTATCTACCGAAAATCTCAATAGAATTTCACACCACCTTAACGTACCTGTAAATTCATGATTACGTTCCGGACCGCAATCACCAATTTACCTTACATTAAGGTTTTGTGTCCTTCTATGACTCTACCGATTGTTAAGTAGGTTCGATAGCCTTCACCAGTCGCTGAGCAGGTTGTAGGGCCTCTCCCGACTGTTGAAAGACATGATGACCTCTTCCAATCGTTGAGTAGGTTATTCGATAGCTAACTAACTGTTGTACAAGTAAACATGTATAATGAGTATGATTTAAATATAGATAAAGCAATTAGTTCACATTCAAACAAGCATGTACTCAGATATTATGATAACACTTGAATTTATTTCTTGAATAAAAAGTGCCATTACATAGAATTAAAGAGAAAATAGACATCATTCAAATGGTGAGGTTTAAGTAGCTGGAGGGTCTCAAGCGGGGTTATTTGGAGCATCAAGAGCGTTTGTAACAGGGATTCGACAAGCATCTGCAAGATGCCCATACCTTTGACAATTGGTGCACTGTCGGCAGGGTACTTGAGTTGGATGGTGATACTGGCAGGTGTCACACTTAGGTTTGTTCGCGTTGTATCGTTTCTTGTTGGGTGGGGCAGTGGTGTCTATTGCGAAATTCCTGACCTTGCACTTTCCGTTGGTTGAGGCCTCAGTTTTGATATCAACGGCAGGTTGGGGAGTATCCTTTTTCTTTTCCCCTTTACGAGTCAGGGTTCCTGCCTTCGCATGGTTATCTGTTAGGGTGGCAGCCAAACGCTTTGCTTCCTCCAAAGTAGCAGGGTTCCTTCCCCACACCGTGTCTTGAATCTGCATCGGTAAGCCACCAATGTATTTTTTGATTGCAATGGGCAAAGGGGTGACTTTGTGGGGGTAGCAGTAAGCTAAGTTCGTGAAAACGAGTGTTGTAAGCAAGGTTTTCCCCACTGTCTTGAGCAAGATCATGAAATTCATCTTCCAGCTTTTTAATTTCATTACGAGGACAGAACTCTGCCTTCATAATGTCTTTAGCTTGATCCCAAGTTAAGGCTAGTGCAGCTTCAGCTCCGCGAGTGCGTTTTTCTTCATTCCACCAAGTGAGTGCTCGTTTGTGAAGAACACTCATGGCATAACGGACTTTAAAGTTGTCGGGGCATTCACTGTTAATGAAGGTATTCTCAATACCCTCAAACCATTGTAGGAGTCCCGTAGCTCCTTCTTCACCACTAAACTTTGGGGGATTACAAGAATTAAAGTGTTTAAGGGTACAGGCTGGAAGTCCATTCCCATTCCCGTTGCCGTTTCCGTTCCCGTTGCCGTTCAACTGGATGACTTGAGCTAGTAAGTTAGGAACCAGAGTTGCGATTTGCTGCGCCATTTGTTGAGAAATGATTGCAGCCAGTTGAGCATCAACTCCATTGTTGTTGTTGTTGTTGTTGTTAGTGTCATGGTTACGGTTGTGATTGCTACTCCCTTCATCATGATTTTCACCACTGTTAAGACGAGCACTGCGACGTGGAGGCATGATCTGTAAGAGACACAATGAAATGAATGAGATTATATAAGGAATGTAATCATTTATTCATTAAAACGAATAAACGAAAACGTTGACTTATCAAAGATTCTAGATTCTAATAACATATGAAGACATGCTTTAGCCTATAAGTGAACACTCATCCCGAGAATTCCCCGGCAGGCATCCGGGTCCCTCGTCTGATTGGGATATATGCGCAATGCCAGCCTAGACAGAAGACATAGAATACAGGCGTTCACCCTTCCGGATTGCACGTGTTCGTTATTAAAATCTAGAACTTCGACGAGATCTCAAGGTGGTTCAGGTTAAACCTGAGGATTTTGCCTTATTAGTCTAAGAGTGGATCCAGTGATGGAGAACAACCTTCTGGTAAGGATGGAAGTAGGGATAAGAAGTAGGAGGGAGATAGAGTATAGCAAGTAAAAGAAGCAAGTACTGATTAAATCCTATGGTTATAGACTAGATTATTTTTCTAATAACCTAATTCCCTATAACCATGGCTCTGATACCAATCTATAACACCCCAACCGATGGCGGAAACATCGGGATGTCACGTAGTGATGATTGTTCAGTAGCTCATGGTGAATAATAAATTTCATTAAATGATTTAAATAATTTACATACAATTGTTCTACAAGAATTTGTACATCAAATTGAGTAAAACTATGCACACATCTTCAAGCAATTCTTCAAGCAAGTAGAACCTGAAACATGTTAAGTTGAAAATATTTTGGGTCAACAAAAGTTGGTGAGAATTACATAGGTTTTGATAATCGAATAAAATTGTTGTGCAATTCATGTATCATGGCAATCTAGTCCATATGTGGAAACATACTAGAAGTAAATCGTGTGCATAATCAACCATTGTGACTGTTGTATTGTGGTACATCCCATACGCTCATGGTTCACTCGTTTAAATTGCAGTAACAAACACCCACGCAACCTTTGTAGGAGGCACGTTTCCGGGTGGGATTGTCAGTCCAATAGATCTATCATTGTGTATCGTTGGCTTATACGGAGTTAATGATTATGCTAGAATAATTGTGCTTACCATAGTAATGTTTAAGACATAATGCAACATAGAATAACACATAGACACTTATGCTGAATTGTAAATTGATGTTGTAACATGTTTCACCCCAGAATAGTGAAATGGTAAAAGGGGCTATGTAAAACTCACCTTAGCAAAACGTTATATCTGTTGAAAAATTGAATAATGGTGTTGCCCAAATGTATCAAGTATCACCCTATAACAAGGTAATAAATATGTCTAAGTCTATCAAGTCTACAAATGTATAAGTTTCCAGGGCTTCGAATTTGGGGATAGATACTCGTTTGATTAATATAAAAAAATGTTTAATAATTGAGAGAATATTAGTAAATAAATAACCAAAAATCTTTTTATCAAATTTAAATTTAAGATGGTCACAATAATGTGTTTAAAGTGTAAAAGTAATTTTTACAAAATTATTTTCTTTAAAATAGAATATTAATTCTATTTATAACAAATTGTCAAAATTTAACTTTAATATATAAAAATATTAAAATTAAAGAATTATTAGTTTAAAATTTATATTTCTGTTCTAAATATTTAGAAATAGTTTGTATAAAATTTTGGTGCAAAAATATTAAAAATTGGATTTATTATGATTTAATTATGATTAAAACTAACAAAAATTGATTAAAAATATTAAATAAATGATTTTTCTGAAATAAAAATCATTTCAGAAAAGCTTATCATTATATAAACTCAGAATAATTTTTGTCGAAATTTATAAAATTGTTTTGATATTTTAATGGAATTTTATAAATAATATGGAATAAGCTTGATTTATTTATTATGTATATTAAATAAATAAATTTTTGAAAACTAAAAATTGTATGTTAAACTTTTTCACTAGTTTAACATAAAATAATTTTTTTGTAGAATTTATAAATGAGTTTTAGTATTTTAAAACTAATTAAAAAAAACATATAAGTGAATGTATATATATAGATCAAAATAATATTGTTGTAGCTGCTTGGGCTCGAACCCTTGACCAGGGGCGGCCCAAACACTAGCAGCATATGGGTTTACCAACTGGTCTGATGGTCAGTTTGTATTAGATCTCTTTTTGTTTTAATTATAAACAAACGTGAAAACACTTCATCTTCCCCAAATAAATTTAGCAAAACCCTAACAATCTAATAATCGTTAATAACAGATAATAGCTTCTGATTTGTTAGGGCTATTATCTGTTTATAGCCGATAAACATAACCAAGGTACGAATCGTTACCTATGTCGCGTAAATGATGATGAACGAGCGATCAAAGAAAAAGTCAAGCCGAAGCAATTATGCGAATAAGATGAACTGAGAGGATAATTGAAGGTTTGTGGGTGTTTTTCGGTACAATTAGAAGCTGAGGGCGATCCCAATTTATAGTAATCCACACGAATTCGTAATTTTAGAAGTTTGACCAATAAGTTAATGTATACGCGTAATTGATTAGGAATTGGGTGTTGATAATGGTAATTACGTGTAATGGACGCGGGATAATTAATAAAATAGGTCAACACCAAATAATTGGTTCAATCATTCCAAAAATGAGTGAATTAATTGGTAAAAAAATCAACTCTGCTGTTGTTGCTGTTCGCGAATAAGGAAAGGAAAAAGGAAAGGGGTTATCTGTGTATTTATATAAAAAGATCTGGAATCATAACAATATACAAGTGTTGCTCAGGTGGTTGGTGCGTGTGTGTTGTGTGTGGTTGACTCCGGTTCGAATCCCGGCAAAAGCAACCATTTTTGTTTTTTTTTTTTTTAAACAGTGAAGGGAAGAGGATAGGGGAGTTGGGCTGGGTCATTGGGCTGGGCTAGATAACAGGGACAGCAAGGTGGGGGTGCTCTTGGGCCGGACTTGGGCAAGGGAGATGGGCCGATGGTTATCATAACATTTAGATTATAGGTTTATGTTGCTTCTATATATATATATATATATATATATATTTTTAAAAAAACTGAAATATTATTATTATTATCATAAATATTTATTTATATATATATATATAAATTGTGAGTTAGGATAATGGTGACTTAGGCACATTTGTGTAAAATGTAAAAATAAAATAAGGGCGTTTATATTTGGGGAAAAATTTCGCGATGTTACAGTCTCCCTACTTTTAGAATCTTCGTCCCGAAGTTTATTGAAAACACAGGGTTGAACGGGATTTGATAGAAATTGGGACAAGTGTGATCTGGAGAATTTTCGTGTTAAGGCACGACATGAATAGAGTAATCCGTCTCGAATAATGTGGATAAGCGGCGTGTTACGTGTGAGTTGATTTACTAAACGAGCTACTAGATAACTAGAGTTTACATTTGGTTATCTACCGAAAATCTCAATAGAATTTCACACCACCTTAACGTACCTGTAAATTCATGATTACGTTCCGGACCGCAATCACCAATTTACCTTACATTAAGGTTTTGTGTCCTTCTATGACTCTACCGATTGTTAAGTAGGTTCGATAGCCTTCACCAGTCGCTGAGCAGGTTGTAGGGCCTCTCCCGACTGTTGAAAGACATGATGACCTCTTCCAATCGTTGAGTAGGTTATTCGATAGCTAACTAACTGTTGTACAAGTAAACATGTATAATGAGTATGATTTAAATATAGATAAAGCAATTAGTTCACATTCAAACAAGCATGTACTCAGATATTATGATAACACTTGAATTTATTTCTTGAATAAAAAGTGCCATTACATAGAATTAAAGAGAAAATAGACATCATTCAAATGGTGAGGTTTAAGTAGCTGGAGTGTCTCAAGCGGGGTTATTTGGAGCATCAAGAGCGTTTGTAACAGGGATTCGACAAGCATCTGCAAGATGCCCATACCTTTGACAATTGGTGCACTGTCGGCAGGGTACTTGAGTTGGATGGTGATACTGGCAGGTGTCACACTTAGGTTTGTTCGCGTTGTATCGTTTCTTGTTGGGTGGGGCAGTGGTGTCTATTGCGAAATTCCTGACCTTGCACTTTCCGTTGGTTGAGGCCTCAGTTTTGATATCAACGGCAGGTTGGGGAGTATCCTTTTTCTTTTCCCCTTTATGAGTCAGGGTTCCTGCCTTCGCATGGTTATCTGTTAGGGTGGCAGCCAAACGCTTTGCTTCCTCCAAAGTAGCAGGGTTCCTTCCCCACACCGTGTCTTGAATCTGCATCGGTAAGCCACCAATGTATTTTTTGATCGCAATGGGCAAAGGGGTGACTTTGTGGGGGTAGCAGTAAGCTAAGTTTGTGAAAACGAGTGTTGTAAGCAAGGTTGCCACTTGAACTCAAATCTATTTTACCCTCAATCCATCGCAAGTGAAACGGGATCTCCCTTGTCTCTCAGTCTCAGTTGCAAAATTCCGACTAGCGCGGTTCTTTTTCTCGACCAATTTCTCTTTTTTTCTTTTTTCAGCCGACTTGAAAGGTGCTCTCAGTGACCGAGTCGATCCTAGCTTCCCTCCACCTCAGCTTGCCTTCGCGATCTGTTTTTACCACGTCGGGTCGGCAACCGGTGGTTTTGAGGTCGGGACCAGGCGTGTAACCTCGACAGCATGTGCCCTGGCCACCCAAGCCTATTAGTCGCTTCCTAAAGGAGAAGAAGGAGTAGGAGCAGAGCGGAGAATCTTTTTTTTCCCCACTGTCTTGAGCAAGATCATGAAATTCATCTTCCAGGTTTTTAATTTCATTACGAGGACAGAACTCTGCCTTCATAATGTCTTTAGCTTGATCCCAAGTTAAGGCTAGTGCAGCTTCAGCTCCGCGAGTGCGTTTTTCTTCATTCCACCAAGTGAGTGCTCGTTTGTGAAGAACACTCATGGCATAACGGACTTTAAAGTTGTCGGGGCATTCACTGTTAATGAAGGTATTCTCAATACCCTCAAACCATTGTAGGAGTCCCGTAGCTCCTTCTTCACCACTAAACTTTGGGGGATTACAAGAATTAAAGTGTTTAAGGGTACAGGCTGGAAGTCCATTCCCATTCCCGTTGCCGTTTCCGTTCCCGTTGCCGTTCAACTGGATGACTTGAGCTAGTAAGTTAGGAACCAGAGTTGCGATTTGCTGCGCCATTTGTTGAGAAATGATTGCAGCCAGTTGAGCATCAACTCCATTGTTGTTGTTATTGTTGTTGTTAGTGTCATGGTTATGGTTGTGATTGCTACTCCCTTAATCATGATTTTCACCACTGTTAAGACGAGCACTGCGACGTGGAGGCATGATCTGTAAGAGACACAATGAAATGAATGAGATTATATAAGGAATGTAATCATTTATTCATTAAAACGAATAAACGAAAACGTTGACTTATCAAAGATTCTAGATTCTAATAACATATGAAGACATGCTTTAGCCTATAAGTGAACACTCATCCCGAGAATTCCCGGTAGGCATCCGGGTCCCTCGTCTGATTGGGATATATGCGCAATGCCAGCCTAGACAAAAGACACAGAATACAGGCGTTCACCCTTCCGGATTGCACGTGTTCGTTATTAAAATCTAGAACTTCGACGAGATCTCAAGGTGGTTCAGGTTAAACCTGAGGATTTTGCCTTATTAGTCTAAGAGTGGATCCAGTGATGGAGAACAACCTTCTGGTAAGGATGGAAGTAGGGATAAGAAGTAGGAGGGAGATAGAGTATAGCAAGTAAAAGAAGCAAGTACTGATTAAATCCTATGGTTATAGACTAGATTATTTTTCTAATAACCTAATTCCCTATAACCATGGCTCTGATACCAATCTATAACACCCCAACCGATGGCGGAAACATCGGGATGTCACGTAGTGATGATTGTTCAGTAGCTCATGGTGAATAATAAATTTCATTAAATGATTTAAATAATTTACATACAATTGTTCTACAAGAATTTGTACATCAAATTGAGTAAAACTATGCACACATCTTCAAGCAATTCTTCAAGCAAGTAGAACCTGAAACATGTTAAGTTGAAAATATTTTGGGTCAACAAAAGTTGGTGAGAATTACATAGGTTTTGATAATCGAATAAAATTGTTGTGCAATTCATGTATCATGGCAATCTAGTCCATATGTGGAAACATACTAGAAGTAAATCGTGTGCATAATCAACCATTGTGACTGTTGTATTGTGGTACATCCCATACGCTCATGGTTCACTCGTTTAAATTGCAGTAACAAACACCCACGCAACCTTTGTAGGAGGCACGTTTCCGGGTGGGATTGTCAGTCCAATAGATCTATCATTGTGTATCGTTGGCTTGTACGGAGTTAATGATTATGCTAGAATAATTGTGCTTACCATAGTAATGTTTAAGACATAATGCAACATAGAATAACACATAGACACTTATGCTGAATTGTAAATTGATGTTGTAACATGTTTCACCCCAGAATAGTGAAATGGTAAAAGGGGCTATGTAAAACTCACCTTAGCAAAACGTTATATCTGTTGAAAAATTGAATAATGGTGTTGCCCAAATGTATCAAGTATCACCCTATAACAAGGTAATAAATATGTCTAAGTCTATCAAGTCTACAAATGTATAAGTTTCCAGGGCTTCGAATTTGGGGATAGATACTCGTTTGATTAATATAAAAAAATGTTTAATAATTGAGAGAATATTAGTAAATAAATAACCAAAAATCTTTTTATCAAATTTAAATTTAAGATGGTCACAATAATGTGTTTAAAGTGTAAAAGTAATTTTTACAAAATTATTTTCTTTAAAATAGAATATTAATTCTATTTATAACAAATTGTCAAAATTTAACTTTAATATATAAAAAAATTAAAATTAAAGAATTATTAGTTTAAAATTTATATTTCTGTTCTAAATATTTAGAAATAGTTTGTATAAAATTTTGGTGCAAAAATATTAAAAATTGGATTTATTATGATTTAATTATGATTAAAACTAACAAAAATTGATTAAAAATATTAAATAAATGATTTTTCTGAAATAAAAATCATTTCAGAAAAGCTTATCATTATATAAACTCAGAATAATTTTTGTCGAAATTTATAAAATTGTTTTGATATTTTAATGGAATTTTATAAATAATATGGAATAAGCTTGATTTATTTATTATGTATATTAAATAAATAAATTTTTGAAAACTAAAAATTGTATGTTAAACTTTTTCACTAGTTTAACATAAAATAATTTTTTTGTAGAATTTATAAATGAGTTTTAGTATTTTAAAAACTAATTAAAAAAAACATATAAGTGAATGTATATATATAGATCAAAATAATATTGTTGTAGCTGCTTGGGCTCGAACCCTTGACCAGGGGCGGCCCAAACACTAGCAGCATATGGGTTTACCAACTGGTCTGATGGTCAGTTTGTATTAGATCTCTTTTTGTTTTAATTATAAACAAACGTGAAAACACTTCATCTTCCCCTAATAGATTTAGCAAAACCCTAACAATCTAATAATCGTTAATAACAGATAATAGCTTCTGATTTGTTAGGGCTATTATCTGTTTATAGCCGATAAACATAACCAAGGTACGAATCGTTACCTATGTCGCGTAAATGATGATGAACGAGCGATCAAAGAAAAAGTCAAGCCGAAGCAATTATGCGAATAAGATGAACTGAGAGGATAATTGAAGGTTTGTGGTGTTTTTCGGTACAATTAGAAGCTGAGGGCGATCCCAATTTATAGTAATCCACACGAATTCGTAATTTTAGAAGTTTGACCAATAAGTTAATGTATACGCGTAATTGATTAGGAATTGGGTGTTGATAATGGTAATTACGTGTAATGGACGCGGGATAATTAATAAAATAGGTCAACACCAAATAATTGGTTCAATCATTCCAAAAATGAGTGAATTAATTGGTAAAAAAAATCAACTCTGCTGTTGTTGCTGTTCGCGAAGAAGGAAAGGAAAAAGGAAAGGGGTTATCTGTGTATTTATATAAAAAGATCTGGAATCATAACAATATACAAGTGTTGCTCAGGTGGTTGGTGCGTGTGTGTTGTGTGTGGTTGACTCCGGTTCGAATCCGGCAAAAGCAACCATTTTTGTTTTTTTTTTTTAAACAGTGAAGGGAAGAGGATAGGGGAGTTGGGCTGGGTCATTGGGCTGGGCTAGATAACAGGGACAGCAAGGTGGGGGTGCTCTTGGGCCGGACTTGGGCAAGGGAGATGGGCCGATGGTTATCATAACATTTAGATTATAGGTTTATGTTGCTTCTATATATATATATATATATATATATATATATATATATATATATTTTAAAAAAACTGAAATATTATTATTATTATCATAAATATTTATTTATATATATATATATAAATTGTGAGTTAGGATAATGGTGACTTAGGCACATTTGTGTAAAATGTAAAAATAAAATAAGGGCGTTTATATTTGGGGAAAAATTTCGCGATGTTACAGTCTCCCCTACTTTTAGAATCTTCGTCCCGAAGTTTATTGAAAACACAGGGTTGAACGGGATTTGATAGAAATTGGGACAAGTGTGATCTGGAGAATTTTCGTGTTAAGGCACGACATGAATAGAGTAATCCGTCTCGAATAATGTGGATAAGCGGCGTGTTACGTGTGAGTTGATTTACTAAACGAGCTACTAGATAACTAGAGTTTACATTTGGTTATCTACCGAAAATCTCAATAGAATTTCACACCACCTTAACGTACCTGTAAATTCATGATTACGTTCCGGACCGCAATCACCAATTTACCTTACATTAAGGTTTTGTGTCCTTCTATGACTCTACCGATTGTTAAGTAGGTTCGATAGCCTTCACCAGTCGCTGAGCAGGTTGTAGGGCCTCTCCCGACTGTTGAAAGACATGATGACCTCTTCCAATCGTTGAGTAGGTTATTCGATAGCTAACTAACTGTTGTACAAGTAAACATGTATAATGAGTATGATTTAAATATAGATAAAGCAATTAGTTCACATTCAAACAAGCATGTACTCAGATATTATGATAACACTTGAATTTATTTCTTGAATAAAAAGTGCCATTACATAGAATTAAAGAGAAAATAGACATCATTCAAATGGTGAGGTTTAAGTAGCTGGAGGGTCTCAAGCGGGGTTATTTGGAGCATCAAGAGCGTTTGTAACAGGGATTCGACAAGCATCTGCAAGATGCCCATACCTTTGACAATTGGTGCACTGTCGGCAGGGTACTTGAGTTGGATGGTGATACTGGCAGGTGTCACACTTAGGTTTGTTCGCGTTGTATCGTTTCTTGTTGGGTGGGGCAGTGGTGTCTATTGCGAAATTCCTGACCTTGCACTTTCCGTTGGTTGAGGCCTCAGTTTTGATATCAACGGCAGGTTGTGGAGTATCCTTTTTCTTTCCCCTTTACGAGTCAGGGTTCCTGCCTTCGCATGGTTATCTGTTAGGGTGGCAGCCAAACGCTTTGCTTCCTCCAAAGTAGCAGGGTTCCTTCCCCACACCGTGTCTTGAATCTGCATCGGTAAGCCACCAATGTATTTTTTGATCGCAATGGGCAAAGGGGTGACTTTGTGGGGGTAGCAGTAAGCTAAGTTCGTGGAAACGAGTGTTGTAAGCAAGGTTGCCACTTGAACTCAAATCTAGTTTACCCTCAATCCATCGCAAGTGAAACGGGATCTCCCTTGTCTCTCAGTCTCAGTTGCAAAATTCCGACTAGCGCGGTTCTTTTTCTCGACCAATTTCTCTTTTTTTTCTTTTTTCAGCCGACTTGAAAGGTGCTCTCAGTGACCGAGTCGATCCTAGCTTCCCTCACCTCAGCTTGCCTTCGCGATCTGTTTTTACCACGTCGGGTCGGCAACCGGTGGTTTTGAGGTCGGGACCAGGCGTGTAACCTCGACAGCATGTGCCCTGGCCACCCAAGCCTATTAGTCGCTTCCTAAAGGAGAAGAAGGAGTAGGAGCAGAGCGGAGAATCTTTTTTTTTCCCCACTGTCTTGAGCAAGATCATGAAATTCATCTTCCAGCTTTTTAATTTCATTACGAGGACAGAACTCTGCCTTCATAATGTCTTTAGCTTGATCCCAAGTTAAGGCTAGTGCAGCTTCAGCTCCGCGAGTGCGTTTTTCTTCATTCCACCAAGTGAGTGCTCGTTTGTGAAGAACACTCATGGCATAACGGACTTTAAAGTTGTCGGGGCATTCACTGTTAATGAAGGTATTCTCAATACCCTCAAACCATTGTAGGAGTCCCGTAGCTCCTTCTTCACCACTAAACTTTGGGGGATTACAAGAATTAAAGTGTTTAAGGGTACAGGCTGGAAGTCCATTCCCATTCCCGTTGCCGTTTCCGTTCCCGTTGCCGTTCAACTGGATGACTTGAGCTAGTAAGTTAGGAACCAGAGTTGCGATTTGCTGCGCCATTTGTAGAGAAATGATTGCAGCCAGTTGAGCATCAACTCCATTGTTGTTGTTGTTGTTGTTGTTGTTGTTGTTAGTGTCATGGTTATGGTTGTGATTGCTACTCCCTTCATCATGATTTTCACCACTGTTAAGACGAGCACTGCGACGTGGAGGCATGATCTGTAGAGACACAATGAAATGAATGAGATTATATAAGGAATGTAATCATTTATTCATTAAAACGAATAAACGAAAACGTTGACTTATCAAAGATTCTAGATTCTAATAACATATGAAGACATGCTTTAGCCTATAAGTGAACACTCATCCCGAGAATTCCCGGTAGGCATCCGGGTCCCTCGTCTGATTGGGATATATGCGCAATGCCAGCCTAGACAAAAGACACAGAATACAGGCGTTCACCCTTCCGGATTGCACGTGTTCGTTATTAAAATCTAGAACTTCGACGAGATCTCAAGGTGGTTCAGGTTAAACCTGAGGATTTTGCCTTATTAGTCTAAGAGTGGATCCAGTGATGGAGAACAACCTTCTGGTAAGGATGGAAGTAGGGATAAGAAGTAGGAGGGAGATAGAGTATAGCAAGTAAAAGAAGCAAGTACTGATTAAATCCTATGGTTATAGACTAGATTATTTTTCTAATAACCTAATTCCCTATAACCATGGCTCTGATACCAATCTATAACACCCCAACCGATGGCGGAAACATCGGGATGTCACGTAGTGATGATTGTTCAGTAGCTCATGGTGAATAATAAATTTCATTAAATGATTTAAATAATTTACATACAATTGTTCTACAAGAATTTGTACATCAAATTGAGTAAAACTATGCACACATCTTCAAGCAATTCTTCAAGCAAGTAGAACCTGAAACATGTTAAGTTGAAAATATTTTGGGTCAACAAAAGTTGGTGAGAATTACATAGGTTTTGATAATCGAATAAAATTGTTGTGCAATTCATGTATCATGGCAATCTAGTCCATATGTGGAAACATACTAGAAGTAAATCGTGTGCATAATCAACCATTGTGACTGTTGTATTGTGGTACATCCCATACGCTCATGGTTCACTCGTTTAAATTGCAGTAACAAACACCCACGCAACCTTTGTAGGAGGCACGTTTCCGGGTGGGATTGTCAGTCCAATAGATCTATCATTGTGTATCGTTGGCTTGTACGGAGTTAATGATTATGCTAGAATAATTGTGCTTACCATAGTAATGTTTAAGACATAATGCAACATAGAATAACACATAGACACTTATGCTGAATTGTAAATTGATGTTGTAACATGTTTCACCCCAGAATAGTGAAATGGTAAAAGGGGCTATGTAAAACTCACCTTAGCAAAACGTTATATCTGTTGAAAAATTGAATAATGGTGTTGCCCAAATGTATCAAGTATCACCTATAACAAGGTAATAAATATGTCTAAGTCTATCATGTCTACAAATGTATAAGTTTCCAGGGCTTCGAATTTGGTAAAATAGATACTCGTTTGATTAATATAAAAAAATGTTTAATAATTGAGAGAATATTAGTAAATAAATAACCAAAAATCTTTTTATCAAATTTAAATTTAAGATGGTCACAATAATGTGTTTAAAGTGTAAAAGTAATTTTTACAAAATTATTTTCTTTAAAATAGAATATTAATTCTATTTATAACAAATTGTCAAAATTTAACTTTAATATATAAAAATATTAAAATTAAAGAATTATTAGTTTAAAATTTATATTTCTGTTCTAAATATTTAGAAATAGTTTGTATAAAATTTTGGTGCAAAAATATTAAAAATTGGATTTATTATGATTTAATTATGATTAAAACTAACAAAAATTGATTAAAAATATTAAATAAATGATTTTTCTGAAATAAAAATCATTTCAGAAAAGCTTATCATTATATAAACTCTGAATATTTTTTGTGGAAATTTATAAAATTGTTTGATATTTTAATGGAATTTTATAAATAAAATGGAATAAACTTGATTTATTTATTATGTATATTAAATAAATAAATTTTTGAAAACTAAAAATTGTATTTTAAACTTTTTCACTAGTTTAACATAAAATAATTTTTTTTGTAGAATTTATATATGAGTTTCAGTATTTTAAAACTAATTAAAAAAAACATATAAGTGAATGTATATATATAGATCAAAAATAATATTGTTGTAGCTGCTGGGGCTCGAACCCTTGACCAGGGGCGGCCCAAACACTAGCAGCATATGGGTTTACCAACTGGTCTGATGGTCAGTTTGTATTAGATCTCTTTTAGTTTTAATTATAAACAAACGTGAAAGCACTTCATCTTCCCCAAAATAGATTTAGCAAAACCCTAAAAATCTAATAATCGTTAATAACAGATAATAGCTTCTGATTTGTTAGGGCTATTATCTGTTTATAGCCGATAAACATAACCAAGGTACGAATCGTTACCTATGTCGCGTAAATGATGATGAACGAGCGGTCAAAGAAAAAGTCAAGCCGAAGCAATTATGCGAATAAGATGAACTGAGAGGATAATTGAAGGTTTGTGGGTGTTTTTCGGTACAATTAGAAGCTGAGGGCGATCCCAATTTATAGTAATCCACACGAATTCGTAATTTTAGAAGTTTGACCAATAAGTTAATGTATACGCGTAATTGATTAGGAATTGGGTGTTGATAATGGTAATTACGTGTAATGGACGCGGGATAATTAATAAAATAGGTCAACACCAAATAATTGGTTCAATCATTCCAAAAATGAGTGAATTAATTGGTAAAAAAAATCAACTCTGCTGCTGTTGCTGTTCGCGAAGAAGGAAAGGAAAAAGGAAGGGGGTTATCTGTGTATTTATATAAAAAGATCTAGAATCATAACAATATACAAGTGTTGCTCAGGTGGTTGGTGCGTGTGTGCTGTGTGTGGTTGACTCCGGTTCGAATCCCGGCAAAAGCAACCATTTTTGTTTTTTTTTTTTAAAACAGTGAAGGGAAGAGGATAGGGGAGTTGGGCTGGGTCGTTGGGCTGGGCTAGATAACAGGGACAGCAAGGTGGGGGTGCTCTTGGGCCGGACTTGGGCAAGGGAGATGGGCCGATGGTTATCATAACATTTAGATTATAGGTTTATGTTGCTTCTATATTTATATGTATATATATATATATATATATTTTTAAAAAAACTGAAATATTATTATTATTATCATAAATATTTATATATATATATATATATAAATTGTGAGTTAGGATAATGGTGACTTAGGCACATTTGTGTAAAATGTAAAAAGAAAATAAGGGTGTTTATATTTGGGGAAAAATTTCGCGATGTTACAATTGAGCGAGAGGAGAGCGATAAGTCGAAGCCGTCTGTTGAAGATCCGCCGTCGTTGGAGCTGAAGGAGCTCCCACCGCATCTGGAGTATGCATTCCTTGACGAGGAGGGTCGTCTGCCTGTTATCATTTCATCTTCTCTATCTGCAGTTGAAAAGAGCGAGTTGCTTCGTGTGCTTAAACTTCATAAAAAGGCAATCGCCTGGAAGATCATGGACATCAAGGGGATTAATCCCTCATTATGTACTTATAAAATCTTGATGGAAGATGTCTATAAGCCTTGTGCGCAGCACCAGAGGCGTCTGAACCCGAACATGCAAGAAGTTGTTAAGTCCAAGGTCATTAAGTTGCTTGATGCTGGATTGATATATCCGATCTCGGCTTCTGTTTGGGTTAGTCCTGTGCACGTCGTGCCCAAGAAGGGTGGCATGACGGTGGTCACGAATGATAGGAATGAGTTGATTCCTACGAGGACCGTCACGGGGTGAAGAGTTTGCATTGACTATCGCAAGCTCAATGACGCCACCCGCAAGGATCACTTCCTGCTTCCATTCATCGATCAGATGTTGGAACGACTGTCGGGGAAGTTATATTATTGTTTCCTTGATGGTTTCTCGAGGTATTTCCAAATCCCTATGGATCCTGTGGACCAGGATAAGACGACTCTCACATGCCCTTTTGGCACATTCGCCTACAGGCGTATGCCATTCGGGCTGTGCAATGCGCCGGCGAACTTCCAGCGTTGCATGGTTGTCATTTTTCATGACATGATCGAGGACTCCATGGAGGTATTCATGGATGATTTTTCAGTCTTCGAGAGTTCATTCGATCAATGTCTAGGGAATCTGGAGCGGATGCTTCAGAGGTGTGAGGAGACCAGTCTTGTGCTAAACTGGGAAAAATGCCACTTCATGGTGAAGGAAGGAATAGTCCTAGGGCATAAGGTCTCCCAAAGTGGGTTGGAGGTTGACCCGGCCAAAGTAGATATCATTTCTAGGCTCCCTCCACCCTCCTCTGTCAAAGCGATCTGCTGCTTTTTGGGTCATGCGGGTTTTTACAGGCGATTCATCAAAGATTTCTCAAAGATCGCCCGTCCGATGACCGTTTGTTGGAAAAGGATGCACCGTTTGTGTTTGGTGCAGAATGTGTGAAAGCCTTCGGGCTTTTGAAATGTTTGCTTGTGGAGGCCCCTATATTGGTAGCACCCGACTGGGAGCTGCCATTCGAGATTATGTGCGACGCGAGTGACTTCGCGATAGGGGCGGTCTTGGGACAGCAGAAGGACAAGCACTTCCACCCGATCTACTACGCTAGCAAGAGTCTTCATGATGCTCAGGAGCATTACACCACCACGGAGAAAGAGCTTCTAGCTGTAGTATTTGCATTCGACAAGTTTAGATCTTATTTAGTGCCGTCGAAGACCATTGTCTATACGGACCATGCAGCGATCCAATACCTTTTTAGCAAACAGGACGCGAAACCGCGCCTGATTAGGTGGATCCTGTTGCTGCAGGAGTTCGATATAGAGATTCAGGACAGGAAGGGTGCCCAGAATGTTGCTGCTGACCATCTGTCCAGACTCGAGCATGAAGATGCCGAGAACTCCGCGTGGGATACCATTAATGACAATTTTCCCCACGAGTTCTTGATGAGTGTCGAGTCGGTGGAAGATGTATCACCATGGTTTGAGGATTTTGCGAACTACCTCGCGTGCGGGATCCTTATCAAAGGATTGTCGCACCAGCAAAAGAGGAAGTTCTTCGCGGACCTCAAGCATTACTTCTGGGACGACCCATTTTTGTTCCGGTTCGGGGCGGATCAGCTGATTCGCCGTTGCGTGTTCGGGGTAGAGGCGGCGCAGATCTTGCGCGATTGTCACAAGGGGCCTACCGGAGGTCACCATGGAGCGAATTACACTGCTAAGAAAGTGTTAGACTCCGGGTATTACTAGCCCATACTCTTTCGTGACTCTCAGATATTGGTCGGTGCATGTGATTCGTGCCAGAGGGCGACGAACATATCGACACGCGACCAAATGCCGCAGAACCCCATCCAAGTCTGTGAAGTCTTTGACATTTGGGGCATTGACTTCATGGGACCATTCCCCTCCTCACGGGGCAATCGATATATACTCGTGGCAGTTGATTACGTATCAAAGTGGGCCGAGGCGCAAGCCTTGCCCACAAATGATGCCCGAGTTGTAGTGAGGTTTGTTAGGAGCTTGTTCTCGCGGTTTGGTGCCCCAAAGGCACTGATTAGTGATCGTGGTACACATTTCTGCAATGCACAGCTTGATCGCGCGTTAGCACGTTATGGCGTCCACCACAGGTTATCCACCCCGTATCATCTACAGACAAGTGGACAGGTGGAGGTCACTAACCGTGGATTGAAGCGAATCCTTGAGCGGTCAGTTAATCAAAACCACAAGGATTGGGCGGACAAGCTGGATGATGCGTTGTGGGCCTTCAGGACTGCCTACAAAACGCCTATTGGGATGACTCCCTTTAGGCTTGTCTATGGCAAAGCGTGTCATCTCCCAGTCGAGTTAGAGCATAGGGCATTCTGGGCTCTTAAAACAGCAAATTTGGATCTTAAGACCGGCGGTGAGACCCGTTTCTTGCAAATCCATGAGCTAGAAGAGCTTAGGCAACAGGCCTATGAAAGCTCGATATTGTACAAAGAGCGCACGAAGAGACTGCACGACAGTCGCCTAAAAAGCCAGAAAGATTTTCAGGTAGGCGATTTAGTCCTGCTCTACAACTCGCGCCTGCGTCTCTTTCCAGGAAAGTTGAAATCCCGATTGACAGGACCGTACACCGTTAAGGAAGTATATCCTTACGGAACTGTCATGATTGCAAATTCAGAGGGTTTGACTTTCAAAGTCAACGGTCATCGCCTTAAAGTCTATATCGACGGACCGGTTGACCAGTCCGTGGAGGAAATCGACCTCTACACCCCACACACTTAATAAGTGTGGGGAAGTGAGTCTAGCTAGCGACTCGTGAATAAATATAGCACGGCGTGTATGGGCGCGCCAAATTGTATATATGTTCATAGCCTAGAATAGTTTTTAGCTAACTTGTTTTAATTTTAACTTGTTTTTGTAGTTTGTTTTTAGTCTTTGCAGGTTCGATTCGCGCCTTATGAAGATGTGGAAAGTCGCTTCACAAAAGAGGTAGAGTACTAAGAAGCGGCTTGAGACAGGTATGTTGGTTGTTTGGGTCAAAAACGGACAAGTACATGCGTTTTTTGGTGAAAAACTGCAACAAAAATGCACGCGCAAACGCCCAGGTCAGTCTAAAAAAAAATTGAGCGAGCGGCCGCTCCAAGGGATCGAGCGACCGCTCGAAGGGGTCTGCACATGTTTTAAAACTCAAAAAAACCAACCCTAAATACCACAAGCGGCCGCTCCTTAGTCTTTTGACTCAATCCTTTCAATTTTTGCTCTCAAGAACACCCACATCATAACCTCTCTAATCCACATCCTAATATTCAAACAAGGTATGAATCTTCTTTTATTTTCTTGCAATTTCCTTGTTCTAGTGTAGATTAGTTTAGATTCTTGCAATCTTTTCATGATTTTAGGGTCCCTTCATAGTGTTTAACAAACCCTAGAATTGCTTGGAATGGATTGTTTGTTTTCTTAGTATAGATTAGTGGATAATTATTGTCCAAATCTTTAGTTTTTTGGGTTTTCTTCATAAAGTTTAAATAAAATCTGAATTTATTTTTTAGATTTGTGTAATTTTCTTAGTAATTTGTTTAGTGTAATTTAGTGTAATGTAGATTAATTTCATAATAGGATTGTATGCTAGTGGTAATGATAGTGTAATTGAGGTTTGTTCTTGGAATTTTGGGGATTCTTCATAAATGTTTAAACATCCCCAAATTCCTCTTGTTGTAGGTAATATTTTGGTGTTCATGATCTTGTTTTGTTGGGGTTTCCTTCATAAATGTTTAACAAGACCCCAAAACTTTAAAGATTATTTTGCAAACATAGCGTGTAGGTGTTAAAAATTCCAAACTTGTTTGAAAACTTCATAAGTATGAGATCTCGGCCATTCAATCGCCTAAGTACAAAATTTTTCAAAAACCAAGTGCTTGAATGGCCGCTTTTAGAGTGTATTTGGCTAAAACACTGAAAACCGGACAAAAGCTAGTGCACAGGACCGAAAAACAGTGCTGCGCAACGAAAAATGGCACGCAGAGCCCTGTGAGCGGCCGCTCGAAGGCTGTGAGCGGCCGCTCGAAGCTTCTGTGATGATTTTTGGATTTTTCGTTTGGCGTGTTTTGGGTCCGGGTCCTATTCCTTTGATTACAACTGACATATTTAAGCATTTTGATGCAGATGGTGCACCGCTTTTTGAGATTTGACCCGACAAACCCGCGAGAACGCGAGTGTCTAGAGAGGTATGACGAGCTATATGCGCGGAGGGAAATGATTGCCACTCCGCGTAGGCTTTGTTTGGATACTCTAGCAGAGGTAAATCAAGAGGAGAGGCTACGGGAATGGATGGACCAACCAATGGAGAACCTGCTTTCTATAAACGAACCGGTCTTTATGGAAATAACTATTGAATTCTTCTCCACCTTGACCTATAGAAGACCAAGAAAGCATCTAGAACCAGATTTTCAAGCAAACGGGATACATGGGCTGCAGTTTCGCCTAGGTGGAATCTGGCGCGACATCTCAGTCGCAGAGCTGGGTCACCACTTGGGAATTTATACCGAGGAAGAGATTTATGATGATAGCTTCAATGAAGCTATGTATAAGTTCCCCGACGTCAACGAATTGCGGAACACTTTTTGGGCTCAACTGACGGGGCTTCCACAATACAACCCCCAAGGCTCAAAAGCGAGCAAAATTCGTGACCCATTGCTCCGGGTATTTCAAAAGGTTCTCTGTGGCACGGTGGCTGCAAAGAAAGAAAGTTCCACCAACTGCCCCACTCCAGATTTATTATTCTTATACGCCCTGGTAAGTGATCAACGGGTTAACTTGGCTGCATTAATAGCTTCTTTTCTTACCACAGCAGCAGGGGGAAAAACAGGCAGTATGATTTATGGGGGAGAATATGTGAATGCTCTTGCTAGATCAATGGGTGTCCTCAAGGCAGCAAAGAACACCCTTACTCGGGTTCCAGGAGGATCTTATGTCGACCTGGATACACTCAGACACATGGGGATCCTACATGAGTATGACGATGGGATGTGCCGGTTAAAAGGGCACAATGATGTGATCTGGAACCCACTTCCACCACCACAGCAGCAGCAGTCACCAGTACAGATGCCACATGAGCAGCAGCCACACCAGCAGGAGCTTCTACTGCCTCATCAGCAGCAGTACCATTACCAGCACCCTCAAGACTTCTATGACGAATTTGGCGCGTTCAGAACAGAAACGCGCGACACCTTATATCAGCATGGCGAGTCCCTACAGCATCAGGGCGCGACCCTTGACTACCTCGTGTCTGAATTTCACGCTTGTTTACCAAACCATTTTGGAAATCCCCCACAAAGGGGACATCCGTGGGACAAGCGGAGACGAGGTGGTGATGCAGCGGGATAATCGGGGACTCACCATGATGATGAGGATTAAGGAGTAGCTGGTAGGTTGGTACTATTTTGTTTATCTTATTTTGTTGGTACTTTATTCGGGTGCGAGCACCCAAGACATTTGTTTTATTTATTTCTGTACCCGTACTATTTACTTTTTAGTATTTTCCATTTCAGTATTATTTGCTGGGTTTGAATAAGTGTGATGATGAATGGATGTATTTGATGTATTTTTGCTTTTGTCAAGAATGGTGATAGTACAGGAACAGGCGAGCACCGATATGGATGCTCCAGGCTATCAACATGCTTTTCGGGTTATCAACAACAGGGGAGTTTTATTCTCCTTTTTCGCACAAATAGTTAGCTATTTCATAAACGCTTTCTATTGTCACATTGGGGACAATGTGAGTTTCAAGTGTGGGGAGGGGATTAGGTCTTGTTTGTCCTCTTGTTTATATATATGTATATATTTACTCTAAAAAAAACCTTTAAAAGTACATATATGTATACATTTACTTATAAACATCAAGCCTAACTAATTTTTGATAAAGATAATTTGAGGCGCGACAAACAGATGAGATGCGAGCGTGTTAGATTCGTACACTTGCACCCATTTTCTTCCGGTTACGTGAGCATTTGAGCCTTAAAATAGATTTTCATTTCGTTGACATGCTTTCGAGTGAGCCGGATGTTTCGTGTAATTTAGAACTTGTCATTAGCATACTTATTTAGATCAGATACGAGTGAGATTGTACGAATATGATTGAGGCATTTAGGATACCCTTTTGATTTAGCCTTTTCTTTTTGTTCTATCTGTTTCCCATCACCCAAATGTTATCCACTAGTTAACCATGTTGAACCTAATCCCGTGTTTTTTCTTATTTACCACACCATTTCACCACTAAACCAAATAACCTTTTTCTTTTAAACCTTTTGTGTTAAAACTCGGTTTAGGTTATTGTTCTACTAGTTTATGTGTTGTAAATAGTTCGGTTTCGGGTTGATATATTTAGAACCCGTATGTTGATTATATAATCAGTTTCAGTCCTGTATATATATATATATATATATATCATATATATATATGTAAAAAAATCCAGAAAAATAGAACACCCTAAAATAGGGTGAATTAGCAGTATTCGAGCAGTTTTTAGAACTTTAAAGTTAGAAATTATAAGTTAGCTCGTTTCTAAAGAAAAATCGCCTATATTAGCCTTTGTGTTGTACAATTGTAGTAGTTACTATTAGTTAGACATAACCGCCGGGTTTTAGCCGATTTGTCACTTTAAATATCCATTCCGCACCCTTACCTTTGCCTAACATTACAACCCGTAAAAGACCTCTTGATTTGTGCTTTTTCACACGTTAGTTGGTGATGACTAGATCTTTTGACAAGCTTATGATATTGCACGATTCATTGTCTTAGCAATGGAGCGATTTACACATACACATTACACGTATGTATCATAAATAAAACCGAGTGTGTGTGAACATTGTGAGTCGTGTACGGGTTTGCATGCTTGTAGATCGGAAGTGAGTCGTTGCCTTTTAGTTGTCTTATCACCTGTTTATATATCTTTGTCGGCTTGTCTATTATCATCTGTACAGGCTATATTTTGCCTTTGTTGCCACTTGGCGAGTATTTTGTTTATTTTCTGTTTAAGTGTTTGCTTGAGGACAAGCAAAGTTCAAGTGTGGGGAGGTTTGATATACGTTGATTTACACATAAAAAAGTCCCCATTTAACTCCCATTTTTAGACGTTTTTGACCTTATACACAGGAATTGGTGCTTATTTTGGTATCCTTGCAGTTTCAGGTCTTAAACGATGTCCCGGAAGCATAACTGAAGGAAAAACGCAGTTTTCGGCGCGCAAACAGGACCTCAGGTCCTGTGAGCGGCCGCTCACTCCTCCAGATATTTTCAGAAACCTTATGGAAGGCCTACGTCACCATACGAGCAACTGGTCCACTTGTCTGAAAAGTGAGCGGCCGCTCACAGGCTCTGTTCTTCTATAAATTCCCCATTCAGCCCACTGATCGAATATTTGGGTGTTTCCAGGCGATTTGGGGCGATTTCCAGGGCTGAAATACTGCTGTAAAGGCAAGGAACAAGCTCGGGAAGCTATCCGATTCATCTATCATCATCCAATCCATCTCAGTTTCATCTTTATGGTTTGATCTTTAAAGCTTATGACTTGTTCAAATCTGATTTTGTTGTAATCTGTGATGTTCTATCTTAGTTTATGTATGTCTACGATAATATTTAGTAATGTTTGGTAGTTAAAACAATCATTTGTATGAAATCAAGTTTTGTATAAATTTGGCGTTTTTCACGTTTAGATCTTGATGATCATAGTGCAACCTTGTTTCATTGTTGTTGGATTTGTAGTTATATTTGAATGACTTTAGCGATTATCGAATGTGTTAGGCGGATACATGTTGAAAAAACCGTCCGTTTAATCGTTCGGTAGTAGACTCGTTAACTTGTTAATAAGTTTACACCATGAAACTGTAACCGGTTATTGGTTTGGTTAAAGTCAGTCGAATAACGGTTAAAAATGCTTACCGGGACGTAAAAGGGTTTTAAAAGCCTAATGGTGTCGTTACTGATCTTTGACACGGTTAATGATCTTTGGTAGTTATTTTGGTAAAAATAGCGATCTTAGTAGATTTGTGTTCAAAGTTGGTAAAATGGAATAGGTTGTGAAATGCTCTACTTTATGCTAGTTTAGGTGGCTGTGTTGTGTATTCAGTATTGCTTTCCTGAATTAGTGAGGTTAGAAAACTCTTAACAGATGACTAACTTATCTTTAGAAGATCTGCGTGAGATCATATCAGCTGCTCGCTAATAAACGACTTGAAGTGGTTAACGTGTGCATTCGTGTTAGCTTTCTGTAGAGTTGCCATGTTAGGATGCCCGAAAGGGACACTAACTGTCGGAAAATGGGAATGTTGATCACACGCCTGTATTACTTATTATATTTAGATGACATGCTAGGATTGGTATATTATAGTTTATATAGTTATATTTTGTATTTGGAGTCTTACATATGTTATTTATATGTTTTAGATTTAATCTAGTTATAAACAAACTCAAACTATCTTTTCTTACTGGTAAATCGGGGATAGAGTTTTAGTACCATCGCTCCGCGCGCGTCCATGGATCGATATCTGGTTCTTATCTGTACATTACTACATGTATGACAGGGTACACTTGCCCAATCGTGTGTGTTTTAATATTAAGGTCTAAACCATTTTTATAAATATTAAAGCAAAACATGTGTTATTTCATTGTAAAAACATGTGTATATTCGCACACGTTAGTGTTACCCGTTAAGACTGGGTAAACTTGAAACCTTTTAAATTTTCAAACTTTTACGAAATTTATACATAGAAAGATCATTTATTTGCAGAATCGCTAAGGCATCTCTTTTGGCTCATAGCGGGCTATTTGTTTCAAGGCACAAGGTGTATGTAAAGTGTGTTCTAATTTGGCGAATAGGCTTTGTGAAAAGACTTATAGAATAAGTTGTCAAATTAATCGTTTTTGAGAGTCGTGTACTAGTGCGTATCGTGTAGGTAGGAATTTATGTATGAGTTTAGTCTGACTAAGAAGTTCTAACTAATGGTAGTTGGCTATGGCTTAGGAGACTGGGTGCAACAATATTAGTATTAGGTATATGAGGATATATTGTGACTTCGATCAAGTAAGTTTGTAAACATGAAGGTATAAAACAGGTTGAAATAATATGTTTGGAAAAACCATGTTCATTTTTAATTGTATGATGACGCAACATTCCTAAAATCAGGATGTGATCAAAGTTAAACACAGAGTTTAAAACTTAAGTCGTGGGTAAAAATGTTTTAACGCAAAACGAGTAATACCTTATAGTGTAAGAATCATGAGCATAAGTGAAATCGTGTAAGTTTTAATGCGATAATATATCGAACAAAAGTTTTAGTAATGATGATAAGGGATTCAAAAGCGAATGATCAATGAATAATGGCATATGAAACATCAAGTGATTAAATGGAATCTTCAATGATAAACAAACATAAATATCAATGATATAAAACATTGGAATTGTTTCTATAGGAAACTTTGACCAACTCAAGTATTTGAAATTTCCTAGTGACTTGTGGGGGCGTACTTTAGCCTATAAGTGAATGCTCATCCCAAGAGTTCCCACGTAGGTATACGGGTCCCTCGTCTGATTGGGATTTATACGAAATACCAGGCCTAGACAGAAAACTCAGGATACAGGCGCTTACCGTTCCAGATTGCACGTGCCCCATCACTAGTGAATTCCAAAACTTTAGCAAGATTAAAAACGAGATGCAAAAATAGATCCTTGAGATGTGGATTTCACTCCTAACTCAAAGATATATTTCAAAATTGAAAACAATTGTGGAATGAAACCAATCACTAAGTTAAGGATATCACTCCCAGCTTAGTGGCTAAGTTCCTTTTTGAAAGAAATACTCTTTGAGGTGTGGATGTCACTCCTATCTCAAAGATATATTCCTAAGATAAATAACATATAGAGGAGTGAAACTAATCACCAAGGTATGGATACCACTCCTAACTTGGTGATATCGTTTCGTTTGTGAAATATGGGTCTCTTCTTCTCCAAGCAAAATATCGAAAGAATAATGAGAAAGAATCATAGCGAAAATATCTTGAAAGAAAATAATAGGATAAAGAGAAATAAACACGAGAGGACTAATGAATGTAAGCTTAGTTATAGACTAGGCTAAAAGGCATTCTATTAACATAATTCCCTATAACCATGGCTCTGATACCAATCTGTAACACCCCAACCGATGGCGGAATCATCGAGGTGTCACGTAGTGACGATTGTTCAAAAGCACATGGTACCAAAATGTAAATATATTATTTAATAATTTAAATTGTCTTACATGGATGAAATGGGAAAAATACATAAGTCTGAACAAAACATGAAATTTGAAATAAATTATTAAATGCAAGCACTAAAATCCAATGCTATGGAACTAAGATTAAACTGCACCTGAACATGTACAAAATAAGTTTTGTCAACATATGAAATGTTGGTGAGCATTCCTAGTTTTAATACATATAGTAAGTTGGAAAAATGTTATACAATTCAAGTGCAAGCTACAGTGCATTTATGTAAACTATGTATCATACAAATGAGCGAAATCAATCATGTGACTGTATAAATGTACTAAAATGAACGACGGTGTACTTATCCAATAAATGGATAATAACTTAACAATGACCATTGATTCTCCGATGAAAAAGGGGGAGAATCACCTAGGTGGGCTGTCAATCCAATAGCGCTATCCAATGTTAAGGTCGGCTTGTACATGGTTAATGATTTCACTAAGTACAAGTCTATTCTACATGTAATGTCTAAGCATAAAGCACGTATGTAAGCAAATGCACAATGTACAAGAATTGTATTGTAAAACTATGAACTTGTATGTGTATTTTGTATAAGTGTACATGTAACACCCCAAAAGTGAATAAAGATAAAAAAGGGGATAGGAAATACTCACTTTCGCCAAATAACTAGATGACTAAGCGAGCGTGAAAATGCGAACAATCCAAAGACTCAACAACGAAACTAGTCCAATTTAGAAGAAAAGAAACCGAATAAGAAAAATATCCAGCTTCCAATTCGCCAATTACGAGAGCTTATAATCAAAGCTTCAAATGTAGAAGTATTATACTATAGAAGAAAGGTATGAGGGAGAGCTTAATCGAATTGAAACAATCGATTTAGAGGTGCAAAGTGTAATGGGTCATAGGTGGGTTTTTATACTAGTTTTGGATTCAATTAGGCTTTAAAATTGGTCAACACAATTGAAGGGGTAGGGTACTATTCTCCTGCACATTCAGGCGCACCCTACCCACTATCCGAAGCCTCCGCCAAAAATAACACATCTGAAGACACAGCAGCGCCAAAGGCGCAGCTGCTATTCTGCGCAGAAGCACCAGTTGGCAACACCCGGGAACATCCCCCTTGGAGCCCAACTTGCTACCTCCCGTCAGGTGTCAGCTGACAAGTGGTCAGCCGCCTGACGTCTCCTGACATCAGAAGAAAAGGAGACTCTCCTGCAGAACCAGCCACAACACGCCATGTGTATGGAGGACAAAGCACCGCCCAGCCGACCAACCACGAGGCGACACGTGGCCCAATCAAAAGCGGCCTCTTCAACTTGGATCACTTTATCTAACTAAGGATTGGGATCCAACTAGAGGGGCCTGCAAAGCAGCCGGCCTGGGCCTCTAACCCGAGCCCATTAACGATCCGAATGGGCCCGATGGCCTTAGGCCCATACATCTCCTATAAAAGGAGGACTTGGCCTCATTTCTTCACAGATGGAATCAGCCAATTAGAACTAATACACTTGTTTCACCACTTGTACAATTACTTGTATCTTTTATCAATAAAGATTATCTTTTCCAGTGGACGTAGATCTTACGAGATCGAACCACTTATACCCTTTCCTATTATGTCTCTTTGCTTATCACCCGTGCATATAACCATAGACCAACCATCGTTGTGAGCCAAGGATTATACCCTGCAGCGAACACGAGTCATTACTTCACATATTATCCCATCCTACCCCATCACTTATACTCGTTGTTTCTTCATTGTTCAAATTTAAGGAGTTCGGCTTCATACTCCTTCTCCCTGGGTTTACCATCATGCGCGCTTTCAGTTATACACCCTCCATTCAGCGCATGATAAAACCCACTTTCGAATCCCTCAGCTTCCCCAGCAGCGCGCGCAGCAGCAGCAATAGCAGCAACCTGATCGCCGAGATTGGGTTCATTCCAGAACCGCTTGAAAATCTGCAAAGCAACAAAGATCAGAAGGAGAATACACAATGACATGGAAAAATAGGAAAATACTTACCCCGGCGATACCCTCGGTCATCACCCAACGAACAGACTCCTGGGCCTTCTCCTGCGCAACGTTGGCCTCATCCAGAAGAGTCTTAGCATTTTCCGCCTCCGTCTGCGACAGGGTCAAGGATTCCTCTAAAGAAGCCCTCTCCTCCGTCAACGCAGCCTTCTCCTTCACCCACGCTTCCTTCTCACTCACCAACTCAGACAGCTGAGAAGAGGCGCTCACAAACTCGTCATCCTTGTTGCGCAATTCAGAGCGCAGGCCTGCCACCATTGAGTCCTTATCAGCTAACACTTTGGCATGGCCTTCCGCAGTCTCTTGCAGCCTGGCATTCTCATTCTTCAGCGCCTGGATTTAATCCTTCAGTCTCATCGTCTCTTGGTTAGTCACTTGACAGGCATCGACCCACCTTTGATGAGCCAGCGCATGATCGCGCTCAAGCACCTTAACCTTGTCCTCAGACTTGTAAGCTCTGTCCCTATACCTCTCAACCTCAGACTTCAGCTTCTCCTTCCTCTGCGCCTGAGCTAACCGCCGAGCATTGAACTTGGCGACATCACGGGCAAACTCTTCATCCCGTCGCTTCAACGACTCCACAGCAGCAACCTGAAGAGCCTGCCCAACGCAAATATCGGTAATCAGCTGCGAGCGGGACAAGCTGTCCTGATACTCCCTTTCCTTGGGATGAACCACTTGAGAAACAAACTCCTCAGCTATAAGAGGATTTGCAAAACGGGAGTTCTCCCGGATACTCCAGTGCGGGCGCCAGATAACATCACCCGCGAAGTAACCCGGGTCACTCCGATCAACACTTGACCTTCCACCAGAAGGCATGCTACCACCACCACCTCTAGGAGAACCGCCAGAAAGCGCCTGATTGAAGGCAGCCCTGGCGGCCTCCTCCTCCGCCCTAGCTTTGGCTTCAGCCTCCGCCTTTTCCTTCTCAACACGCAGCTTTTCAGCTGCCACTCTCTCGGCCTCAGCCTTCCTGGCCACCTCTTCCAAACGTAGCTTCTCAGCTGCTACCCTCTCCTCCTCCGCCTTCTTGGTAGCAGCTTCATTGGCCCGCTTCTCGGCCTCAGCTGCCTCTTGATCCGCCCGAGCCTTCGCCGCCTCCTCCTCCTCCCGCCCTTTCTTGGCAACCTCTGCCTCACTTGGCTCGGAGGAGGAACCCGGAGCTCGCGGAGAAACAACTACAACAGAAGCAAGACACAACACTTAGAAAAATATCAATATAACAAAAGGAAAGAAGGAAGGCAGAACACCACTTACTAGTCACTTTTTTCAACGTCTTCTGTATGAGAGGACGACGCTCTGGCGGAGGACTAATATCCAAAGAAAACAGCGCTGGTCCGGCCCCGCCAGACTTGGAAGACCCAGACTTCCCACCGGCGACTTTACCCAGCTTCCGCTTCTTCTTCAGCGGACTCACAGCCGCATCATCTTCAGGGGCGGAGGAAGAAGATTCTGTACGCCGATCACGCTGACCAAAGTGAGGCCCTTCACCACCTGCACTCAAAGGCGCAGATTTAGCTTGGGATAACACCTTATGCTTATGAAAGCGCGGCACACTCTTCTTACGACCACGCGGAGGCGATGGATCCACCATTTCTACAGAAGATCCCGTGGATTCCTCATCAGAGGAAACAACAAAACAAGGGTCTACCCCCGCATGTGGAACAGAACATAAAGGATCAGGATTTATAGGATGCTCACGTGAAAAAAGAAGAACGGTTGGCTTGAACTCCAGATAGGGAAAGTAGAACCTATCAACCATCTCATCAATCACGGACACCTTACCCTCCGCAGGATCCCTCCACTCCAACGGGGCTTTATCTCTCAACAAAAATGCATCAAACTTTGACATCCCTGAGTCAAACAAAACATAATTCAGTTGCACAGTAACAAAGACAACGGTAAAAAGCTTGGAAAAAACTTACCAGGTGTAACAACCACAGGCTCTTTCCCCTCCACAATCTGAACCTGGCTCATACCCAACAAAGCCAACATGGCTTCGGAACACATACCCGTGTCAAACGGGGAAGCACGAGCCACCAGCTCCTTGAACCAGGCTTGGTCCCTGAACCCCTCCATAACAGGATGGTCACCTACCTTCTGACGCTCAGCAACAACCTTCCATGGCATGTCCACAGGTATAACCCCCCTCTTGACATAGAAAAACTTCTCCTTCCAGTCATGAAGTGACTTGGGAGCACTTGTCCCAACTGGAGGTACATGGGGACGAGGAACAAAGTTAAACCAGGACTGCTCCATGTTCAGCAAATAGAAGACATTGAACCGTTCAAAAGACGGCTCAATGTCCAGAGCACGGCAGCAGGCTTCGAAGTGAACAAGACGAAGCATCCCAAACCCACTGACCTGGGTGACATGAACACCATACTTCACCAATGTATCCACCTGGAACTTGGTAGCAGGCAGACGGAACCCACAGAGGGCAAGATGGGCCCCATACAAGCTCATCTTCCCGGTGGGAGGAGCTAAGGCAGTATCCTTGCCAGATGGTAACTCAACCTCCCAGGAGGGATCAAACTCCATGGCCTTCACGAACTTGGCAAAACTCTTCTCACCCCACTTATAGGTGGTGTTATGGATCAACTTCTTCGACTTCTCAACAGCTTTCCCAGGGTTTCCCCCAACATCGGACCCCTTAGACATGACGACAAAGTTTTTAAGAAAGAGAAGGAAAATTTTTTCAGAAACTCACCGGAAAACTTGAACGTTCACCGGAGAAGATGAAGATTTGGAAGGGAAGATTGAAGGATTTCTTGAAAAAGGTTAGATAAGATCAAACTCCAAAAGGCTCCGGAAGTATATATACCCATCGCATTTAATGCAATGGGAACAGCTGGCAGAAGACTCTTCATCTTGCCAGAAAAGGAGGCATCTGGACGCTACACGTGGCATACAGCTGGATGAGAGCAGTTACTTGGCAGCACGTGACTCCACGCGTCTGCCCAAAAGGACGACTTCTCACCTGCTGAACGTCAGCAATCAGGCTGACAAACTGCACCACTCGCGCGCCTGTACGGCTACTCGCCTGACACACGATGAATAACCTCCCACCCACGTGCTGACGTGACTGACAACTGTGCAGACATCCCTTCTGCACTCTGACACGTTCACCAACCGTCTCGGCTTCCCCAGCACGTTTCCTAATTTCAAGGAAACCTTTTAAATTTCAAATTAATCAAAAGGATGACACATTTAATACACCCTAACTGCCACGTCATCACTTGGCGATGGGTTGACGTAAAATCTAAAAGACGTTCTTCGTCGGATTTTACTATCCAACACCCTGACTGCCACGTCATCACTTGGCGATGGGTTGACGTAAAATCTAAAAGACCTTCTCCGCCGGATTTTACTATCCAACACCCTGACTGCCACGTCATCACTTGGCGATGGGTTGACGTAAAATCTAAAAGACGTTATCCGCCGGATTTTACTATCCAACACCCTGACTGCCACGTCATCACTTGGCGATGGGTTGACGTAAAATCTAAAAGACGTTCTCCGCCGGATTTTACTATCCAACACCCTGACTGCCACGTCATCACTTGGCGATGGGTTGACGTAAAATCTAAAAGACGTCCTCCGCCGGATTTTACTATCCAACACCCTGACTGCCACGTCATCACTTGGCGCTGGGTCAACGTGTATGGAGGACAAAGCACCGCCCAGCCGACCAACCACGAAGCGACACGTGGCCCAATCAAAAGCGGCCTCTTCAACTTGGATCACTTTATCTAACTAAGGATTGGGATCCAACTAGAGGGGCCTGTAAAGCAGCCGGCCTGGGCCTCTAACCCGAGCCCATTAATGATCAGAATGGGCCCGATGGCCTTGGGCCCATACATCTCCTATAAAAGGAGGACTTGGCCTCCTTTCTTCACAGGTGGAATCAGCCAATTAGAACTAATACACTTGTTTCACCACTTGTACAATTACTTGTATCTTTTATCAATAAAGATTATCTTTTCCAGTGGACGTAGATCTTACGAGATCGAACCACTTATACCCTTGCCTATTGTGTCTCTTTGCTTATCACCCGTGCATATAACCATAGACCAACCATCGTTGTGAGCCAAGGATTATACCCTGCAGCGAACACGAGTCATTACTTCACATATTATCCCATCCTACCCCATCACTTATACTCGTTGTTTCTTCAACAATAAAGTAAGGTTTTAAGATGAATTGACTATTTGACTAGGACTTTGACTAGGATTTTGACTGAGACTTTGACTAGGACATTGACTGGGACTTTGACTGTGAAGGGTGCGGGTTGTTACAATATAGGAGGGGCAAGAATGGTCATTTGCCACCTTTTAAGAGATGTACAAGACCTGAATGCATGTATTACAAGGATTCAATGCACAATTCTAAAAGGTACAATATCTGATGCATAATGTACACCTCTCTAATACTAAAAACACAGTACAATCTTATTAGGGTTTCATTTCTCATTTCAGCCGCCCCATCTTCCTTCTTTTTCTCTCTGCTGACTCAAGAAGATCCATGAACCCTAAGCTCATATTTAGCTTTTCCTTCCTCTCACCTTGGCAGTATAGCAGCTTCCAGAACTCTACAGCTTTACGTTTGTTGAAACGGACCTGTAGATGGTGTTTGTCGGCTCAGATATAGCTCTCATCACCTCATATCTATAGCACATCTCACACCACTCAGTTCAGTAACATCACATTTGACAGCTCTCAGTTCAATTTTGCTCTCATCGAAGGCTATAGACGGTGGCTGGCTGGTTAAGTTAGGTTCCAACCACTCAACAAACCCAAAGGTAAGACCTAGAGTTTTCATCACTCATTGCATGTTTTGGTTTATGTTAGTAAACATATTTTGTGTTGGTCATGAAGAAGCCTGCCAAAATATCCAAGGATCCGAACAAGCTGATGAGACCCACTAGCGCCTTCTTCGTGTTTACGTAAGTAATCTTTCTTCTCTCACCGTCTTAGTTCAGTTTTTGTTCATGATTTGTTTATTTTGTCAATTTTTTATGTATGTTTAGTTCGATTTTTGTTCACAGCTTTTGCAAAAGTAATTGGTTTTGAATTAGAGTTTTATGCGTATATATGATCTGGAGTGTTACTCGGCTAGGTTTAAAGTAGCATGGATTTATGGTTCTGGAACTGTAAAAATTGTTATTGTAAAGTAATTGTTCGAGTGTCATCTATTGTTAATTAGATTGTGCCTTTTCATATGGTCTGAATTATGTATAATTGTGCAGTTAGGTTTTATTAACATATGACGGTGTTATTTTTAGTCTGGATCATTGTGAGAGTTATATGAATTAGGATGGGGAATTGGTTACTATAGTGTATACAGTTGAATTCTGAATATTTATCAAAAACATTATTTGAATTAGAAGGTTAATTATGTGGTTTTATTATGATTATTATGCTCTAGACAGGGAAAAAATGTCCCTTGTGGCTTCATGAGTTATGGAAAGATAAGAGGAGTTTAAACACTAATGATTTAGTTTACTAACTCTATAGTTTTATTTTGTTTTAGAATCTTTTATCAAATGGTCATTCTTTAAACAATTCATATTCACAACTTTAACTTCAATTGACAATATTTGAGATGTACCTATGTTAGTAAAGTAATAAAAAAGGTTTCTTGCTCTTTATTATCAAGGTGTTTACATGGCGCTGCATGGAATTTTGATTTTGCATGATACTTTTTAGTTTTTCTAACAATGTTTTGATTGTGTTATTGATTCGAAGTTGATGGAATTATTGTTTTTGAATGACAGCTTGATCAAGCAAGATGGCAAACTCGAAGAACCATACGGCTCAACGGAATGGCTTCAAGAAATCACGGAAACACCATCACAAATCCCCCGAAGGGGTTAGTTCATTTATTATGTTGATATGACTTTACTTAATTCATTCTTTAATGCATCCAATTTTAGAATTTTTTCCCGTATAATCTCTTTGAATCAGTACTCTTCAAGATTTTTTGTTTATTTTGTGATGCAGATTTTGAGAATCATGTTTGTAAAGTGGAAATCGGGCTATTGAGGTAAAATGTTATGTTGACCTTGCTGGTCCGAAAGGAAAAAAATTAACATTTATGTTTAAAACTTTTATTTACTCTTTTTCAGGTTTTACAGATGAAAGACCCCGTGACTATCAGTGCAATTTAGGTCCAGATGTCAGGAGAAGAGATGCTGATGAACGACCTGAACTATGTAGAGGAATAGTTGAATTTGTTGCAGCCTCAAATACGAGACATCGTTCAACGCATTCTTGCATCCTCATGTAGCTCCAGGAACTAAATTCAATGTCCCAAAGTACATCAAACGGTCGTTAGAGGATGCCTTCTAAGTTGTTGTGGTGAGTCGGTAACACTTTCCGAGTTAATATGGTACTTTTTAAACACATTTCATATGTTTTTACAAACTATTATATTTTCTTTTTCGTTTTTTTGGTACTTCAAGACATTTCATTCACAAGATGTTTGTAACATATTTTGATATCATGTTTAAGGTGTGAAAAGGGGGTGGTGATTCCGGTTTCCATAACGGTTACCAACAAAAGTAAGTGTATCACTCCTTGTTAAAATATATCAATTTGCTATTTTGGTTGTGTATTAAGACATGCAGTTATTATCTCAAATGTAGGTAATCTTGGTTGGAGATGCTGGTGAACATGTGAAGTTAGGCAATCTGTTTAAGAGGTATATAATAAAATACTCTTATTCTCAGTTACAAATCTATCTATCTATTTATCTCTCTCTCTTTATTTTTCAATCATTAAGAAGTGGAATCTGTTTATTTATTTTCAGAGTAGAGAACAGTGTATATGCATTGCTAGCTACAAGGGACATATCTATGTCTAGAATTTGGCATCCCAGTCAACTGGTTGCAAGATTCAGGTGTTTTAGGCAAGGTATGGTTATCTTAATAAATCACGCATTCAAAATCTATTTGGGTTGAAGGTAATGACAATATCACTTCATTTAAAAGAAGTATTGTTGTGTACGTAACTCTGAATATAGTCAAACTATTCAGTCGTATGATAGTTGTTACGATCCATTGGGTATCCTCTATTTTTTTCCTAACGGTGAGTCGGGTTAGCATGATAATGTAACACCCCAAACTCTCGTTTCGCCTAAATACGCCATTAGGCGTAATCGATAAAATAACAAAGCGAGTTTAATGGTGGATGTTTTTTTTAACCACCGAATAACAAACGAGGCTAAACCCTTTTACCAGAGACTAATCTAGTTAGAGTAATTATCTAGAAGCAAACTCGAGACTAAACTTGAGGGGCCATAGTTGCCAATATGTCTAAGTGGGTTTTATTAAAAAAAACCAAAACAATAAAACACACACATTATGTGTGTATATCGTATGAATGATCAGGAGATCATTCTCCTACACCAACCAAGCCCTAAAACTCAAGAACAATGTAAAATCCAAGCCAAATCAAGGGGCTTTTAGATGCTTTAGCAAGAAACGGCTCATATAACGCTTAATAGACATCAAGGTATCTTTTATTTGGTGGAAATTGATGTTAAATTCGTTTTTGATCATGGTGAAAATCTAGGGTTTTATCAAAAACGTGAGATTATAAGTTGTTGGAGGTTTCTCTAGCTTTAGGGAGCCTCAATCATACCTAAATTGCTTACGAATCACATTCTACATGTATGTTTGATTCTAGTCATATGGTTATGTGAATATGTGAAAATTTGGGTTTAACCTCTAGGTTGAAACCCTCTATGTTTAATGATTTAGTTAACTCTTAGGAGTTGTTGTAATGAGGAATTTAGGCAAAATGGTCTAAATAATGTATTATGATGATGATTAGACAAATGGTTAAGTTTTGGCTAATCTTGAGCTTTAAAACTAAACAAATTGGTGGGTGCACACCAAGTGTTTGATTAAATGCCAAATTGGTGAACACTAGTGAAACTATGAAGTTAGAATCATGTAAGAGCTATTAATCGTATGTGATATTGGTTTGTAATAAGCCAAGTTAAATGCATATTCTATATAAGAAAATGGCTATGGATTTAGCTATAAATGGGTAATGAATACATAATTTATGGATAGTGAATTAATTCCATGTTATGTATTCTAATAATCAAGTTTGACATATCCCTAAGTAGGTACAAGAACTAGGGATGCAAACGGGTCAAACGGATGCAAGCAATGCGTATGGAAGCAAGAACGGATATGAGGTAAGTTGTACTTACACCACTAGACTATAACATAGCTTAATTGTTGTATACATTCGTCTCGAATCTAGTGTATGTGATAATGGTAAATCCCAAGGGGTTGAATGTATTAAATGAGTTGCCTTATGTGCACTCAAAACAAAACGTGGTTTACGACTTTAATCGAGACAATGAGTTATGACCGAATGGTGAAATTCATCAAACGGGTCAATTAAGAAGGTATGTGAGAAATGATGTTTTAATCCAAATGGAATCAATCGAATGAAATCATTAAGCATGATGTTAAATGGGTCAGGTTGTGTCACTTGAACCATAGGTAAAAACTTGTGTAATATAGTAACTTGAACTATGGGTCTAAACGGGTCAAATGGTGAAGTCCTCATCATTTAAGTCCAACACTTGATGCTTGTATTCCAAGCATTAAGATTCACGAGTTTAAGCGGATCAAATGGCAAAGTATTACCATTTGAGTTCCGAGGAATTAATGTGTATATTTAGAAAGCACGCAGGTAAATGTACTTGTGCGTGCACGCTTGATGCTAAGAATCATGGAGGATAGGAACAAGGTACGAATATGGGTCAACGCCACTCGGTAAGTCCGTAACTAATTAAACACCTTCGGGCGAAACAACATGGGTACAAAACTACCCACATGAAGTGTGGGTGCAAATCAAGTAAGTTATTTTCATAACTATGTCTAATGCGCGCTAATGCGTTTAGAATTGACTAAACAAGTGAAAACTTGAGAAAGGATGAAACTCTAAGTCCGGAAGGACTTAGAGGTTTTTAAACAAGTCATTGAGTCAAAAACATTGGATTTGAAACAAGAAGTTTCGCGCCATGAATGGCTAAATTGAAAGATTTGGTCATGAGGGGCATTTTGGGGATTTAAAGGATTAATAAAGGTTGATTCTAAGAATCTAAGTCGTAATGAAACAAATCGGACAAACGCTTTTGTTGATCAAGTGTCTAATGACTTGACAACTCAAACGGTATGCAATTTAAGTGGTCAAAAGTGCCTTGTTTGATTTAAGGCCTTAATGGGTCAAATTGGGTAAAAGTCGCCATAAACATTCAAAACTAAGAACCGGATCATGGCGACATAAACCGGACCATAATTTCAGTCAAACAAAGGTTTATTTAGTCGGCAAGTCTATACTTAGGCTTCGGGAATCATCAAATGCAGTTGCGATATGATTCCCATGCTTAAAAATCACCAAACAAGCAACAGAAGCAATGACCGGCCGCGCGGTTTGAGCGACCGGCCGCTCGGCCTTCACAGAGGGCTCAGAAATGTCAGCGTCTAAGCGACCGGCCGCGCGGTTTGAGCGACCGGCCGCTCGGATTGACAGCCTGACAACCTGATTTTCAAAATTTCATATAAAATCGTATAAAAATCGTTAGGAGACGTTCTTTATATGCCTGGAAAGCTATCGGAGCGTAGAACAATTCTTATTTGAAAGTCGAAGTCGGATTTTGGGTTTTAGAAGGGGTAAAAGCGATCCGAACAGCTGCTGCGCAAAAGTCGCAGTAGTTTGTTCTCCTGAATAAGGGCCGTTTGGCCTGGTTCGTTCCGTTTCGACGTGTAACGACTCCCATACTAGTTTAATTGTATTATTGACAACCCACTAACTATTCTTTATGTGGTGGTGCTAGGTAAACATTTGATGGACGTCCCGAAGCAAGGATCAAGTCACGAGAAGAACCGAACACGCCCGAACACTCATCAAGCTTCCGCAATAGAATTCAAGAGTCTCCCGTGAAATTGTGAAATCTCATCATATGTTGTAATAGTTAAAGTGTAGAAATCAAAAAGTAGTTATCACGATAATTTAAGTTTTTCTTAAATATCTAAGTTTTAATCGGGAGTTGTTTAAGTAAGGTCAAAACCCATATGATCTGGGCGTTGATCGCGTGATTACGGGTTATGGTCTTAAAGATAACATACCACGCAAAGGAGTGTTAATCAATGAACTTTACAACAATAACAACATTGAAGAAGAAATGGCAAGTACCAACAATTTCACTATCTTTATTAAGTGAAATTCATAATAATACCCTAACGTGTATTATTTTCAATCAACTATTTATTTTTAAACATGACCATCATTCAGAGGCTAACACACGAAGTGGTAGACCAACCATGGCTATGCGAGAGTACTATTGTTACAAGTTTCAAATTCAATCTACCAAGAACTTGCTTCTGTTTGGTGGTAGACTGCTACAATAGTTTGTTGTAGATGTTTACATAAAGCTTGAGACGTCACGTTTACAATATTATGAGCTAAACTAGGCTACAATAAGGGCAAATTTGTACCAAGGTATTGTGGATTGTGTCAATGCTGGTGAGGTTCATCCACACAGAGTCGGACAATGGATTGTGTTGCCTGTATCTTTCATCGGAGGGCCTTGCGACGTGCGACATTGGTTTCTAGATGTGATGACTTTAGTTCAAGATGACGGTAAGCCTGATTTGTTCCTTACAATGACGTGTAATCCTAATTGGCCTGAAATATGTGATAATTTAAATGCTGGTCAAACCGCACAAGATCATCCAGACCTTGTTTCAAGAGTGTTTCGGGCAAAATTAGAAAGAATATTTAAATGTTGGTCAAACCGCACAGTTTCTCCTTATCATGTACCCGCAACACAAAATCAATAATCCAAATCAATACACAGACGTAACTTGAACATCAAGACCGGGTTGGGGGTAATCATCCCAAACTAACATTTAAAAATCAAAGGATGCTAGAAAGGCGTTGTGATCACACAAATCTTTCCATAACAAAAACACAACGTTTATTCTTAATGAATGAAGGTAAAACCTAACATGGAATAATTTATCAATAAAAATGTTTTACCAAATAAAATAGGGGGCACAAGCATGAGCTGAAAATTTGCTTGCATAGGGGGTAATGCCTTAATTATAATAAGTCCGTGTGTACCATATGCGAATAACTTACCCTGGCCAGGTAAGTGTTAAACATATGATACCATGGGTTTCTTATGATTAGTACATATACAACCTATGTAACAAAGGCTTAGTAAGTGTGAGGTGCCGGGGGATTTTGGACGTAGTCCACTGTCTAACACGGCAGGGATGTGATCCATGCAAGACCTTGAGCGAGGCACCAGCTAGAATACGCTGGGCTAGCAAAGAGGACAACAAACTGGAGCATTTGGACGTAGTCCACTGTCTAACACGGCAAGGATGCGAACCATGCAAGACCTTGAGTGAGGCACTAGCTTATACGCTGGGCTAGCAAAACGGGCAATATACGATACAAGTTATCATGGGTTGATACAAAGATTGACTTGAACCTTAATCAAGGTTTAGTCATAAAGAGATTCAGTTTGGAAATAGACTTGAACCATAATCAAGGTTGAGTCATAAACAGATTTAGCTTGAAAACAGACTTGGACCTTAATCAAGGTTAAGTCATAATTAAACTCGGACTTTTATAGATAGTTAAATTCGTAAAGAGGGACTTGAACCTTAATCAAGGGTTGAGTCAAATCACATTCGGGTAAGTCGTGAATCTCCGGATTATGACATAAACAGCGGGATTGGGCCGTGATAAATCAGTAATTCTTTCAACCCTCGGGTTAAGGATGAAAAAGGGTGTAAACTGCAAAAATATTAGATTGTATCGTTGGTACAATTTAAAGCAAATTATGATAATCGGATTGTGTAGTTATTACAATCTGATGCAAATCGTGATAATAAGAGATTAGTCGATACAATACGTTGTAATGACGAATCAACAGCAGGTTTTATAAAAAGGAAACCGACCTCAATTTATATTGAGATCGGTAATTAGAAAGAGGACTTTTAGAAACTAAGCGTTCTAAATATATATAAACGATTTGAAATCTAAAACTCAAAAGTCTTTAAACGGGTCGGTTGGGGCAATGACCACCAATCGAGTTAGCAAACGGGAACTTGGGTAAACCAAATAAATGGCAAATTCTTAAAATAAGGATTAGCCAAAGAAAGGAAAATGTTAGTGTAAAGCAAGGTTTGTTTATAACATTCTAGCAAACCTAAAGGAAACGAGAGTTGGATTCGGGGATGAATCCAAGGGGCTAGAAAACGGCTATGTTAAAAAGTCGGGTTAGTCTTGGAACCCAAGACAAATTACTAGTTGTTAATAGATGCATAGACATGTATATATATGCATACTACAATTGAGTATCACAGTAGATTCCCTAAGGTGCATGATAGAATGGACCCTTAAACCATTACATCCTTCGGGATAATAGTAGACGGGGAATAGTCTACGGTTCTAAGGAAGGCCTATGAGAAACATAAGTAGCTAAAATGCCTAATAGGGGTATGTATGTACATATGCCCCAAGTTAACCGAAATGATAGAATAACTCAAGTCATATTATGAATGCTAAGGCTTTCATATAACAATCGAAAGGTGTGAAGTCGAACAAAGGGATAATCGCCCTAAGTATATAGTACTAATTGCTTATACAATAGATTGGTAAGGAACGGGTGGTGCTCAAATCGGTTTAGAGAACAAAGTACTTTAGGGTAACCCAAGCAAATACAAGAGAAAGGTTTCGAGGACGAAACCTCTTTAAGGGGGGTAGAGTTGTAACACCCCAAACTCTCGTTTCGACTAAATACGTCATTAGGCGTAATCGATAAAATAACAAAGCGAGTTTAATGGTGGATGTTTTTTTTTAACCATCGAATAAAAAACGAGGCTAAACCCTTTTACCAGAGACTAATCTAGTTAGAGTAATTATCTAGAAGCAAACTCGAGACTAAACTTGAGGGGCCATAGTTGCCAATATGTCTAAGTGGGTTTTATTAAAAAAAAAACCAAAACAATAAAACACACACATTATGTGTGTATATCGTATGAATGATCAGGAGATCATTCTCCTACACCAACCAAGCCCTAAAACTCAAGAACAATGTCAAATCCAAGCCAAATCAAGGGGCTTTTAGATGCTTTAGCAAGAAACGGCTCATATAAGGCTTAATAGACATCAAGGTATCTTTTATTTGGTGGAAATTGATGTTAAATTCGTTTTTGATCATGGTGAAAATCTAGGGTTTTATCAAAAACGTGAGATTATAAGTTGTTGGAGGTTTCTCTAGCTTTAGGGAGCCTCAATCATACCTAAATTGCTTACGAATCACATTCTACATGTATGTTTGATTCTAGTCATATGGTTATGTGAATATGTGAAAATTTGGGTATAACCTCTAGGTTGAAACCCTCTATGTTTAATGATTTAGTTAACTCTTAGGAGTTGTTGTAATGAGGAATTTAGGCAAAATGGTCTAAATAATGTATTATGATGATGATTAGACAAATGGTTAAGTTTTGGCTAATCTTGAGCTTTAAAACTAAACAAATTGGTGGGTGCACACCAAGTGTTTGATTAAATGCCAAATTGGTGAACACTAGTGAAACTATGAAGTTAGAATCATGTAAGAGCTATTAATCGTATGTGATATTGGTTTGTAATAAGCCAAGTTAATTGCATATTCTATATAAGAAAATGGCTATGGATTTAGCTATAAATGGGTAATGAATACATAATTTATGGATAGTGAATTAATTCCATGTTATGTATTCTAATAATCAAGTTTGACATATCCCTAAGTAGGTACAAGAACTAGGGATGCAAACGGGTCAAACGGATGCAAGCAATGCGTATGGAAGCAAGAACGGATATGAGGTAAGTTTTACTTACACCACTAGACTATAACATAGCTTAATTGTTGTATACATTCGTCTCGAATCTAGTGTATGTGATAATGGTAAATCCCAAGGGGTTGAATGTATTAAATGAGTTGCCTTATGTGCACTCAAAACAAAACGTGGTTTACGACTTTAATCGAGACAATGAGTTATGACCGAATGGTGAAATTCATCAAACGGGTCAATTAAGAAGGTATGTGAGAAATGATGTTTTAATCCAAATGGAATCAATCGAATGAAATCATTAAGCATGATGTTAAATTGGTCAAGTTGTGTCACTTGAACCATAGATAAAAACTTGTGTAATATAGTAACTTGAACTATGGGTCTAAACGGGTCAAATGGTGAAGTCCTCATCATTTGAGCCCAACACTTGATGCTTGTATTCCAAGCATTAAGATTCACGAGCTTAAGCGGATCAAATGGCAAAGTATTACCATTTGAGTTCCGAGGAATTAATGTGTATATTTAGAAAGCATGCAGGTAAATGTACTTGTGCGTGCACGCTTGATGCTAAGAATCATGGAGGATAGGAACAAGGTACGGATATGGGTCAACGCCACCCGGTAAGTCCGTAGCTAATTAAACACCTTCGGGCGAAACAACATGGGTACAAAACTACCCACATGAAGTGTGGGTGCATATCAAGTAAGTTATTTTCATAACTATGTCTAATGCGCGCTAATGCGCTTAGAATTGACTAAACAAGTGAAAACTTGAGAAAGGATGAAACTCTAAGTCCGGAAGGTCTTAGAGGTTTTTAAACAAGTCATTGAGTCAAAAACATTGGATTTGAAACAAGAAGTTTCGCCATGAATGGCTAAATTGAAAGATTTGGTCATGAGGGGAATTTTGGGGATTTAAAGGATTAATAAAGGTTGATTCTAAGAATCTAAGTCGTAATGAAAGAAATCGGACAAACGCTTTTGCTGATCAAGTGTCTAATGACTTGACAACTCAAACGGTATGCAATTTAAGTGGTCAAAAGTGCCTTGTTTGATTTAAGGCCTTAATGGGTCAAATTGGGTAAAAGTCGCCATAAACATTCAAAACTAAGAACCGGATCATGGCGACATAAACCGGACCATAATTTCAGTCAAACAAAGGTTTATTTAGTCGGCAAGTCATTACTTAGGCTTCGGGAATCATCAAATGCAGTTGCGATATGATTCCCATGCTTAAAAATCACCAAACAAGCAACAGAAGCAATGACCGGCCGCGCGGTTTGAGCGACCCGCCGCTCGGCCTTCACAGAGGGCTCAGAAATGTCAGCGTCTAAGCGACCGGCCGCGCGGTTTGATCGACCGGCCGCTCGGATTGACAGCCTGACAACCTGATTTTCAAAATTTCATATAAAATCGTAGAAAAATCGTTAGGAGACGTTCTTTATATGCCTGGAAAGCTATCGGAGTGTAGAACAATTCTTATTTGAAAGTTGAAGTCGGATTTTGGGTTTTAGAACGGGTAAAAGCGATCCGAACAGCTGCTGCGCAAAAGTCGCAGTAGTTTGTTCTCCTGAATAAGGGCCGTTTGGCCTGGTTCGTTCCGTTTCGACGTGTAACGACTCCCATACTAGTTTAATTGTATTATTGACAACCCACTAACCATTCTTTGTGTGGTGGTTCTAGGTAAAAATTTGATGGACGTCCCGGAGCAAGGATCAAGTCACGAGAAGAACCGAACACTCATCAAGCTTCCGCAATAGAATTCAAGAGTCTCCCGTGAAATTGTGAACATATGTTGTAATAGTTAAAGTGTAGAAATCAAAAGGTAGTTATCACGATAATTTAAGTTTTTCTTAAATATCTATGTTTTAATCGGGAGTGGTTTAAGTAAGGTCAAAACCCGTATGATCTGGGCGTTGATCGCGTGATTACGGGTTAGGGTCTTACAGATAACATACCACGCAAAGGAGTGTTAATCAATGAACTTTACAACAATAACAACATTGAAGAAGAAATGGCAAGTACCAACAATTTCACTATCTTTATTAAGTGAAATTCATAATAATACCCTAACGTGTATTATTTTCAATCAACTATTTATTTTTAAACATGACCATCATTCAGAGGCTAACACACGAAGTGGTAGACCAACCATGGCTATGCGAGAGTACTATTGTTACAAGTTTCAAATTCAATCTACCAAGAACTTGCTTCTGTTTGGTGGTAGACTGCTACAATAGTTTGTTGTAGATGTTTACATAAAGCTTGAGACGTCACGTTTACAATATTATGAGCTAAACCAGGCTACAATAAGGGCAAATTTGTACCAAGGTATTGTGGATTGTGTCAATGCTGGTGAGGTTCATCCACACAGAGTCGGACAATGGATTGTGTTGCCTGTATCTTTCATCGGAGGGCCTTGCGACGTGCGACATTGGTTTCTAGATGTGATGACTTTAGTTCAAGATGACGGTAAGCCTGATTTGTTCCTTACAATGACGTGTAATCCTAATTGGCCTGAAATATGTGATAATTTAAATGCTGGTCAAACCGCACAAGATCATCCAGACCATGTTTCAAGAGTGTTTCGGGCTAAATTAGAAAAAATATTTAAATGTTGGTCAAACCGCACATTTTCTCCTTATCATGTACCTGCAACACAAAATCAATAATCCAAATCATTATGATAAGGTCGTGTGTGCTGAAATTCCTAACATACTAAGGCATCCCAAATTGCACGAGCTTGTTGTCAAGCACATGATTCACGGTCCTTGCAGAAATTTGCGTACAAACAGTCCTTGTATGCAGTGTGATCCTAAAATTTGTCGCTTTCACAATCCTAGACAATTTAATGAAGAGACGACACAAGGAGATGATGCATATCCATTATATAGAAGGCGAAACAATGGAATAAAAGTGGATGTACAAGGAAAAACACTTGATTACAGATGGGTTATCCCGTATAACCCAAAGCTATTGATGATGTTTAACTGCCACATAAATGTTGAAGTTTGCTCAAGTATAAAATTTGTGAAATATCTATCAAATATGTTTACAAAGGATATGAGAAACAAGTTATTCAAGTTGATCAAGATGAGCAAGGGGTTATTAATGAGATAAAGAGATTTCAAGATGTACGCTACGTATCACCGCCGGAGACTATGTGGTGCATTTTTTCCTTTTCTCTTTCTCAAATCTTTCCTTCTGTTTTTGCCTTACAACTTAATCTCCCTAATAATCAGATGGTTAGATTTAGGGATAACGATATAATGTCTGATGTTGTTGATAGGGAAAGAGATAGGATAACCATGTTGACTGCAGTTTTTGAGAAAAGTAGAGAAAGTGAAACAGCAAGGGTGTATTTGTATAAATATTTTCCAAAACACTTCACATGGAATGGAAGCTCACGTCGTTGGAATCGTTGTAAAGGTAAAAAAACAAAGAGGTCATATCGTTTCCGCCAATCTAGCTGAATGAGAAAGGTACTATTTACGCCTACTTCTATCCAATGTTAGAGGGCCTACTTCTTTTGAGCATCTTCGCACAATTAATGGTCAAAAGGGCGAGACATTTCAAAAAGCATCTCTTGAGGCAGGATTAATAGAGGAGGCTAATATCTATCACAATGTCTCGAAGAAGCCTCCTTATTTCAGTTTCCCAACGCACCTAGAAGGTTATTCGCGACCATAATGATATTTTGCGAACCTGGAGATGTTCAAAAGTTATAGAATGACCACTTTGATTCACTGTCTGAAGATCATCGGTTGCATTGTCTAAGTATCGAACGAGTTCAAAATATGGTTCTTACCGAAATTAAGGTCTTTCTACAATTTATGGGTAAAAATATCAATGATTTTGATCTTCCTAACATAACAAATGATGTTAACTTATAGTATGTAGGTTATCGTGAGTTACAAGAGGAGCATGGGATTGTTTTGGAACCTGAACACTTGAGTGCCAAGGATTCACTTAATGCTGACCAAAAAAGTGTGTTTAATGAGATCATGATGCATGTTGATAATGATCTTCCACGTGTCTTCTTTATCGATGGTCCAGGTGGAACAGGGAAAACATATTTGTACAAAGCCTTGCTTGCTGAAGTTCGTTCACGTGGTCTTATTGCTATCGCAACAGCTTCATCAGATGTTGCCGCTAATAATATGCCAACTTACTCAAGATTCAAGATTCCTATTAATGTTGATAATAATTCAATGTGTAATATCAAAAAACAGAGTGGTGTCGCTGAACTAATTCGATCTGCTAAAATAATCATATGGGATGAAGCGTCGATGGCAAAACGACAGGAAATAGAGGCGGTAGATCGAACATTGCAAGACATTATAGGCGTTATAAAGTCTCCCATTTGGTGGGAAGATAATGGTTATGGGAGGTGACTTTAGACAGGTGTTGCCTGTTAGTAAACGAGGCACTCGAACACAGATTGTAGACTCGAGCCTACGAATGTCTCATGTTTAGTCTTTGACTAAAAAGATGCGCTTGACCATAAATATGAGAGCGTTGACAGATCCGTGGTTTTCTGAATTTCTTTTAAGAGTCGGTGATGGAACTAAAGAATCGATCGAAGGAGACTTTATCTGCATACCCGATGACATGACAATTCAATGCACCAATAGAGAAAACTCTATAAAAGAATTGATCAATGCAATCTTTCCGTCAATCAAAGACAATGTATATTCTTCGGATTATATAATCTCGAGAGCAATATTATCCACTAAAAATGAGAGTGTTGAAAAGATTAATAATCAAATGATTGACATTTTCCAAGGGGAGGAAAAAGTTTACTATAGTTTTGACGAGGCTGAAGACGATCACCACAACTTTTATTTGATCGAGTTCTTAAACTCACTGATAGACAGTGGTTTGTCGCCTCATAAGCTCCGTTTAAAAATTGGATGCCCAATAATATTGTTGCGGAATATCGATCCATCACATGGCCTATGTAATGGGACACAGTTGATATGTAAAGGTTTCCAACGCAATATGATTGATGCGGAAATTGCTGTCGGTCAACATGCAAGAAAAAAGCGTATTTTTGCCAAGAATCCCTCTGTGCCTTTCTGAAGATGACATGTTCCCATTCAAGCTAAAAAGAAAACAGTTTCCTATTCGACTTAGCTTTTCCATGGCGATTAATAAAGCTCAAGGTCAAACAATTCCGCACGTTGGAGTTTATCTGCCGGATTCTGTATTTTTCACCTGGACAACTTTATGTGGCATTATCAAGAGGGGTTTCAAGAAAAAACACGAAGGTGTTAGTACATCTCGCCAAAGATTTTAAACGACGAGAGGTATACACCTCAAATGTTGTTTACTGGGAAGTGTTGCGTGATGAATGAAGCACATTTGAATCAAAACGAACGAAAGTAAGTTAGTAGATTTTGAGCCTTAAGTTTTTATATTCTGAATATATATTTTCATGGTATTATTCTTTATAAATTGCTAACAAAACCCTTTTTAATTTCTCTGTTACATAAATTAGAAATTTGTTATGGAAGAAACAAAGAAGAAATCGGAAGATATGTCATGTATCAAGTTCATTTAAGATTGTAGTTTAATTTATCCATCTATATACTCGGTTTTGATTAAACACATGTAAGCGACTAACATTGGTTTTTTTAGTGTTGGCACATGATCCAATAGAGAAGAAGATACAAGAAAGTTATTAGCTGGTGTTTGTATTGGTCAAACAGGAAGATATATAAGAAACTCCTAGTATTATATCTGATGAAGAATGGTGGTCGAAACTCGAACCATGTTGACGGGGTAATTGAGATGTGTAAGGTTTATGAAAAAAAATTCTCATCACAATGCAAGAAGTTGACACGTTAATTGTTATTTGTAATTTTCTATGTTGATGACTTATATATTTCTTATTCACGTGTTTGCTTCTTTTTTTTTTTAGATTAATATTTTTTGACTGATATGTAACCAAACTTTAAAAGGCTCATGATATACATAGGCCAAACCGATGCTACGAATAAAAAACTAATAGAAGTACAATACAATATATCACGAGAGAATTGAAAAACTAACAAAAAACGAGTAACACATTGTAAATTACCATCGCCGCCGCATCGCGTGGGTTCCCTACTAGTAACTAATAATTTATTAAATTTTACTCCCTCCGTCCCAATTTAAATGTCCTAGTTCAAAAAACACACATTTTAAGAAATATTTTGTTTGTATGTGGTAAAATGACAATATCCTTAAAAGTGGTGATTGTGTTTTGTCTTTTATGGGCAAAACTAAAAATTACATTTCTATTTTTCGAAATAGACATTTAATTTAGGACAAACAAAAAAGAAAAATAGACCATTTAAATTGGGACGGAAGGAGTATCACATTTAATTTAACCATCTATAATTATCCACACCTTAAAACCCTCTTTAAGCCTTTTACATCAAGTCAGTTTCAGTATGTTCGAAATTCCCTAACAGAAATTACCTTTTCATAAATAAACTCGACAGAAATATCAAAAGAAGGAAGAGTCGATCTCAATCTGATAATAATAACAATAATAATAAGAGTATATTATTGTTCTTTTTATATGGCTAAGAATTTATATACTATGAAAGAAAGAGAAGAGATCATGACAATCACATGACAAGTTTCACCAACTAAAAGTCCATAAGCAGCCACCATCAATCAACGAAACTCCTCTTCCAAATTCCCTTGTTATAAACCAACAGTTTCATACTAAAGACTTTATTTATTATTATTATTAAATACATAACAGTTGCTGTTTTTGACCTTACCCTCAAATAGTCAACTTGTTTTGTCTCTGCAACTCCCATGTAACCATTTGTTTCTTAATTAGATAGATAGATGACATCAGTAGTAGTTTGTTGGTTTTCTAAAAGCTTGAATCTTTGATCCAAATAATAATAATAATATTATTGATTTGATTTGATATGAAGATGAAGAAGCCTAGTATTGATATGCGTGAGATAACAGAGTTCTTGAATCAGATGTTGGTTGAAAAACCATTTCTTCCATTGGTGATCCCTCTGTTGTTGGTTTTATGGAGTATTGAGAAATGGGTCTTTCATCTTTCTAATTGGGTTCCTCTTGCTGTTGCTGTCTGGGCAACTATTCAGGTTTTTCTTCTTCTTTATTTTATATATATATTTTTTTTAGTTTTGTCTTTGTTTTTATAAAGAAAATGAATCTTTCTGTAGCTTCATAATCATTTGATAAACACTAAAATTAAACCTCAATTTTATAAAATTTTCTTTTCATTTTTTTAGTTGTTCCTATAAAGAAAATGAATCTTTTTATAGTTTAATTTGATAAACATAAAATTAAAACTCAATCTTGAATAGTGAATAGTGGAAGTGGACTGACTGGTAAGCTCTAGTTTGAATCTTGCTTCCACCGGTTTTCTACCATATTGGCTTACTGATCCTATTGGTTATTGCTCGTTTTTCGGTAACATGTTCTTATGGTTAGCAAAATAATAATAATAATAAAACTGGATTTTAAGTTTTGGGAATTTGATTAGGAAGTTTTTATGTCAAGAATATATATATGAATCAGTTGAAAATATATGATGTTTAGTTGTATTCAAAACATCTTGGGTTATTGAATCATCACAAATTGCATTGCAGGATGTGGTTAATTGAATTGCAATCTAAGTTTGTCTTTTTCCAAGGGTGCTTTAGACAATTTTGTTGTGTAGATCTTTGTTGTATTAATTAACTAATTCCCATGTGCATTAAAGGGAAGTTCACATGGTTCACTTGTTTAATGCATATAATCTGATAACAGCCTCTCCCTCTCTTTTTTTTTTTTTCTCTTTTTTTTTGGTTTGACTGTAAAGCAAGGGAAGTAACATATTAAAAATTCAAGAATTACAAAGCTCGTAATTGTATACTTGGTACATGGTTAAAACTTAATTCTATACCAAGGTAATTAAAATATATTTAAATATATTGGTTTTGAAAAGTGTGACGCCAAAGTTTAAAAGAACGGAAACGAGCCTCGAGGCGTTTTCCCTTCGCCTCATGAGGCGTAAGCCTCGAGGCGTAAGCTCGAGGCGCAGTCAAAAAATAAATATACAAATTATGTGTGTATAAAAAATAAAATACTTGACCTAGAAAAGTCTAAAACATCAAAAACCCACATCAAAAATAAAATAATTGACCCAAAAAGTCAAACACACAAAAAAATAAACACATAAAAAACACCCTAAACCACCCGAGGCGCATTTGAGGCGCACATTTTCTTAGCGCCTCAGCCCTCAGAGGCGTATGTACAATCTGAACCCCATGAGGCGCGCCTCAGACTCGTTTTCTTAGAGTTTCGCCTCGAGGCGTACGCCTCACCCGTTTTTTTAAACCATGTGTGACGCTCACGAAATTTTACGTGCCCCTGATGCGCACACCTTATGTATGACCTGCGCAAATGCCTGAGCGTGAGGCGGGCTTATTATAACAAATTTCATACACGTCAATGTCAAGACGATGATATGGTTTTTAATAAGGCTTTTTTCGCTTATGCGACAAGTTAAAAACAGATAAATACTTACATGGGCCCTTGTCTTGTGAACATTATTTATCCTTCTTTTGTACTTGGTGCATGTTGCACCAGAAGTCCTGATAAATGGTGGGTTTTTACTGACAATTAAAATGATTTTTATTATGCATAATCTGATTTTTTATGACGCTGATGTTTTAATCCACAGTATGGAACTCATCGACAGCGAATTGTTGTGCAAGACTTGAACAAAAAGTGGAAACAACTAATTTTACAAACATCCGTAAGCTCTTTTTTCTGATTTTTAATATTCGTTTCGTTGACATAATACAAGTTCTCAATGATGCATTATTCTTTCATTTTACTTCACCAGCCTACAACACCATTGGAGCACTGTGACTGGCTCAACAAGCTCTTAATTGAAGTTTGGCCCAATTACATTAGTCCAAAGCTTTCATTGAAGTTTTCATCCATTGTTGAGGTGACTGCCCCTTTCTTATAGTTATATATATATATATGTGTGTGTGTGTGTGTCTATGTATATGTATATAGCTTGATCAACAGTTGGTCAAATTTTGTTTAAAGGCATGCATTTCAAGTAGTAACTGTGTATTGATTTCCACTGTGAGTATGTATTTAATATAGATTTGGGTGAGATTTAAATCATTGTATTTGTACAATACTGACTAGTGGTGACAGTTTTAACCCAATTTTATGAACACGGGTCAGGTTGGGTTGAATTTTATTAGTTACGTGTCAGTATAGAAATTTTGCTTTAAATGAAATGGGTCGAATGGGTTAAACATGCTAAAAGTTGCCTGATGTGTATTTAAATGCTTACTAGATCCCAAGTCTTTTTATTTCAGCAACAGTTATTATAGTATAGATAGATACTCATATTTATCCATTAATTACAAATAAATAAATAAAATGGCAGCACCAGTCAACTTGCCTGATACCTATTTTTGGCTGTTCTAATATTGGCTAACGCAAACCTATTTTCTGCATGCAGACACGTCTAAAGCATCGGAAGCCAAAGCTTATTGTAAGTTATTTTGTGCATCCTTTTGAATGGTATTTACAAGAAATTAATGTTTTAAAAGGACTTGTTCTTCTTGTAGGAAAAGATAGAGCTGCTAGAGTTCTCGTTAGGGTCATGCCCTCCCATAGTGGGAATGCATGGTGCTCAGTGGTTAACAGCAGGTGATCAGGTTTGGTCTCTTAACCACTTAAACCTTTTTTTCCTTAAATTTTGGTTTTAAATGTTAAGAAAATAACTTTGGCTTACTATTGATCTATGTTTTTTTTTTTTTTTTTTTTTTAAGTTGATTCTATACTTGCTGAAATCACAAATGATTGTGCTTACAGAGATTCATCCGTATGGGTTTTGATTGGGACACAACTAACATAAGCATAATGTTGCTTGCAAAGTTGGCTATGGGAACGGCTCGAATAGTTGTAAATAATGTCCATGTCAAGGGTGACGTATGAACAATTCATTTAGTCTTTTTAGCTTACATACACACACATACATGCATGTGCTGATGCGCACGCACGCATGCACACACATATGCATCCATACGTGTACCAATTTTCTTGCTTGACTCTGCAGCTTCTATTATCGCCAATTCTAGACGGAAAAGCAATTCTGTACTCATTTGTGTCAACTCCCGAGGTCAGAATAGGTATTGCTTTTGGAAGTGGCGGCAGCCAATCTTTACCTGCAACAGAAGTCCCTGGTGTTTCTTCGTGGCTGGTAAGCTTCTGAATTTTTCCTTTACAAATTATATTTTATGAGCCACCATTCTATTATATAGGTTATACAATATTCTTAACTAGGTCAAAAGGGTAAAATAAAAGGAAAATATATCAGTTTAGTATTAAAAGGGTCAAATCAGTCAAAAGTGAACCAAAGTGTATTTTAAAGCACAAAACTACAAATCTAATAATTAGTTTAGTATTAAAAAATTGTAATTTTTATTTGTGATAATAAAGATCATTTTTTGACAGGTACTCTTTGTATCAACCGAACCCGTACCAACAATTACTTATTTTGCATTTTAACTTGTTTTGACCTGTTATCCAAATCTGCCCAGTTGGCCATCTGTAGTCGCATGCATAATAGGACTGTTGAATTGCTCATAACACTCTTTAATGTTTTTTAAGTGGCATTTCAATGCCAGGTTAAATTATGTACAGATTCCTTGAATAAAACAATGGTTGAACCTCGACGGCGTTGTCTTTATTTGCCAGCAGTGGACCTAAAGAAAAAGGCTGTTGGGGGTGTAATCCATGTCACGGTTGTGACAGCTGGATCACTTTCGCGGAACAGTTTTAAAGGAAGGTCTAGGATAAGTGATGACGGTAGTGTAGTAGTAGTAGAGAATCATAATGACACCGTAGGCAAAGACTTTCGTACATTTGTTGAAGTGGAACTCGAAGATTTGACTAGAAGAACACTTGAAGTAGCGGGACCCAACCCAACATGGGATTCAACATTCAATATGGTTCTTCATGATGATGCTGGAATTCTAAAGTTCAATCTTTATGAATGCTGTTCAGACAGCCTCAATTATGATTACCTTGCTAGCTGTGAGATTAAGGTACGTGTGTAATGTACTGTTTTTGCAGTCACACTACTTTCACAATCAAGATGAATCAGATCTATGGAAACGGGTCAATTCAGTTGTATTTCTAGATAAAACGAAGCGGGTCAAAAGTTTCCTAACATGTATTTAAGTGCTTAGAATATATCATTTGTATTGTTTTCTTTTAAAAAGGATAGAATATTAATTTAATTTTAGTAACCGAGTTTCTGTAATTGTATTTAGCACACTAATAGTTAGATTTTCTTAAAACAACTAAATTGAGTTGGTGGGTTGTCCAAACCAGACCCTACACTATTTGAACCTAGTCGTGGTCATAAACCTAGTCAGAAACAGGTTGGCTAGTTTGAAATATATGCGGTGTGTTTCACGGTTCGGTTTTAAACCTTTGATGGTTTACGGTTTGGAACTTGGAACCGGCCGTGTAAACTGAGCCGCCTTTTAACATTTATTATGTAATTTTGTTATTCATTTTAGAAATATAAAGTTATCTATATATATTATATTCATGTACAATCCTTATCATGTCTAATATATTAACACAGTTCTGTTGTTGAAAATATAATATATATATATTTTTTTGTCTAGAACTACTAAACTGCCAAAACCAAATCGTCAAACCATAAAACCAATCGGTCTGATTTGGTTTGTCTATTACTTAAACTGGCCGAACCTGACCGTGAAGACCCCTGTTTGAACCAATCTTGACTCGTAACCTAACACAACCGTTTAGCTACATATACATATTTGTACCAAAAAAATTTGGGCTGCAGTTTCGGTATAACCGTTGCAGTTTTCTTTTCGAACTTAGAGGATGCATGTTGACTTTGATATACGATAATCTGTTGGAGTTTTTAACTTAACTGCACCTCTCATAGAAGTTAACCTTTTCAATGGTTGCAGCTGAGATACTGCGATGATGATTCGACCATCTTTTGGGCCGTTGGACCAGATTCAAGCGTGATAGCAAAGCATGCTGAGTTTTGTGGAAAAGAAGTTGAAATGGTTGTCCCGTTTGAGGGTATTAACTCAGCAAGGGTAAGATCATTTCTCATCAAAACATTATTGTTTAGGCCCAGGCCTGCTATAAAATTTCGAATCATCATCTGTCTTCTGGCCCTAACTAAATTAACTTCCTTTTGGTTAGTCTATAATTGTTTTGAACCTAAATATTTTACTCACGTACAGACTATATTTGAATGAATTTTCTGATTTCTTTGAATAAGTTATTCTTCCAGTAGTGAATGCATCTAGCATCCACAACCAAGAGGTTTAAAACAAAGGAATAATCAAAGTAGTCTGCTTTTGGGTCAAATGGATCAGAATCCGCCCAATGTGTATTTATAAGGCATAAAACCCTCTATTTATGATACAATTTTGGACAAAAAGTGTTTTGGCTCGACTTATCTGTTCTGTACCAAAGAATCACCCATTTTGACCCTCACCTGTACCTCTTAGAATTAGAAATGGTATTTCTGATCTGATGCATATTACTGGTATCATTTTGCAGCTGAAAGTGAAACTTACTTTGAAGGAATGGCAATATTCTAATGGTTTACGTAGCTTAAGTGGTCTGCAACTTAGCTCACGGGGATCCTCACTACATGGGTCTATCTCTAATTTTCAACCAAGAACCGGAAGGAAGATTTACGTGACCGTTGTTGAGGGGAAAGACCTTTTAGAGAAGGAGAAAAGTGGAAAGTCGTATGTTAAACTACAATATGGGAAGGTAGATAGATAGATGTTTATGCTTTACTACCCAAAAATATATGTATTTAATTGTGTAAATATACACACATTTACACCCCACACACACACACATCGGGCACATTGTGTATCACATTCAATGCAATAGCTACAAATGCATTATGCGGTTCGCAACATTATATTGCTTCTGAAATGAACGCCCCTCTTCTGTATATTTGAGAGAGAATTTCTAACATTGAAATGAACCCATTCAGACAATCCAAAGAACAAGAGGTGCAGCAAATTCACACCCTACATGGAATCAGAAGTTTGAGTTTGAAGAGATCGGTGATGGTGAGTATCTAAAGATAAAATGCTATAACGAAGACATGTTTGGAGATGAGAATATCGGGGGTGCAAGGGTAAATTTAGAAGGTCTGATGGATGGGGTGGTGAGGGATGTATGGGTTCCACTTGAGAAAGTCAACAAGGGTGAGCTCCGCCTTGAAATCGAAATGGTGACCATCAATGATTATAATCAAGAATCCATGGTATTCAAATAGTTGATGTGATCTTTTAAGTATTTTGGTACTTTACAGTCAGTCCATTGATGACATATGCTTTGTAGGGCTCACAAGGCGGTTTGATTGAGCTTGTAATTATTGAAGGAAGAGATCTTGTTGCTGCAGATATTCGGGGAACAAGCGATCCTTACGTCAGGGTACAATATGGAAACTTGAAGAGAAGAACCAAGGTGATGTACAAAACTCTGACTCCCCAATGGCATCAAACTTTTGAATTCCCGGATGATGGAAGTCTCTTAGCTGTCCATGTAAAAGACCATAATGCCCTTTTGCCGACGTCCAGCATTGGTGATTGCATTGTGGAATATCAAAGATTGCCTCCAAATGAGATGTCGGATAAGTGGATACCCCTCCAAGGAGTCAAAAGGGGTGAGATTCATGTTCAGGTTACTAGAAAAGTTCCACAACTGCAAAAGAAAGCTTCTGATTCCGAGCCACCTTCAAGTAGAGGACAAAAAATTTCTACTCAGGTTACACTTGCATTCTGTCTTTTTTTTTTTTTTTTTTGTCTGCATTTTCTTGCTATGGGATACTGAAAAGAATATGAAAAAAGCTTTAAATATGAGACTTTGCACTTAATATAATTTTCTAAATATGACATGAAATTGATCCGTTGGGTTTGGCAGATGAAGCAAACGATGATGAAAATCCGGTCACTGATTGAAGAAGAAAGCTTTGAAGAAGCATCTATGATTCTGACTGAACTGGAAGGTCTGCACGACGTTGAACAAGAATGCATTGCTCAACTTGAAACGGAGCAGATGCTGTTACTTAACAAAATAAATGAGCTCGGTCAAGAAATCATCAACTCATCACCCAGACCAAGACCATCCTAGTTCAGGCTTGTGGCTAAAACTATAATAATACCCTCTAGTATTTATTATATACAAAGGATTTGATGTTTTGTGTTTCTAGGATATGATGGGAGTGCGGTTGTCATATAGTGTGAAAAACTAGTATATAGTAAACAAAAAAAAAAAAAAAAAAAATCATTTACCTGTTAACTTCTTTGTGGAGTATATATTTTGAATCTATATAAATGCAAAGGTGAAAATTTGATGGTGGTATTGTTTAATATTTATTGAAGATGTTTGTATGATAAATAAGTGTGTTGTTAATGTGTTTGAAGTTTGATCTTGTGTTATTATATGGCTTATAAGTTGATTAAATAACATAAATCAGGAACAAAAGCATAATTCAAAATTTAAAGATATTCAACATGCAACAACCAAAACACAACTGTATAAACCCTAAGTTGAATATTCAGAAACCTATTGTTGCTGCTCTATGGCTTATGGGTTCACAAATTTTCACTTCATGTCACTGTCACGTAAGAATGAACCCTCACTCACTTTATTCCATATTTGTATGTGATGCTTTCACAAGTATCCACCCCCGGACGCTTAACCCTCCATTCACGCCCCTTAGGGGGTGTTTAACGCCCTCCACATCATCTGAGCGTGAGACCACAACAAACAGTCAAAGTTTTGTCTTTCCTTCTTCCCATAGCACTGTCGCTAAGAAAGAAGACGTGAAATGCAATTGAGATAACAGATATAACAATAGCCATCATTTAACTCTAAAGATATATGTTAACAATAAGTTCACGTCAACTCGCGCGTTGCGGCGGGATAATAATTATGAATCTTTTTCATATTATTATATGAGGTGTGAAAATTCTTAAGTTTATGTTAGTTGAGAATAATGTTATAATTAAATTTGTAGTAATAATATAACTTGATAATATTTGATTTACTTAAATTACTATATGGAGTGGGTCAAAATCTATCTATATATATAAAAGAAAACGTATATGCTGACGTGACATGCAATGGAGGCCTCAACCTCCCCTTGAGAGTGCCACGTGGCATCATAATTGAAAGATTTTAATGTTTTTGAACTATTTCCTTTTTTAATTAAAAAAAAGATAAACATAAAACCCTAAATTAAATTGAGTTATTTTAGAAAAAAAAGAATTTAAAAATAAATTTAAAATTTTCTCTCTCATGTTTACCCCCATAATTTTTAAGCATTTATATCTTTTATATACGGGATTTTTTAAAGAAAAAAATTACACTAAATTAACGAGCGTCTTATTATCTTTCCAACGAGTACCATAGTCCTATATAAAAAACGGCGAAAAATCGACTATTTTTTGTGGGGTTTCGTTCATACAGGAAAAAAACACACAAAGTGTTCATGTTATTCATTAATCATGTTTTTTCTTTTAAACCAGGTTCTTATATACGATGTTGAAAATCAGCCCAATCGCCATGTTATCATTGGAATTTTACTAGGTATACTTCATCAAGAGAAGTTAGGAGAAAGAATCGCGCAACACTGCAACACATGGTGTCACCTTATAGCAAGGTTATTTTTTTTATTTATTTAATTACAAGAGTAATAATTATTACCATTAGTATTAGTATTATTAGAATGGTTATATTTTTCAACCCCGGGACGCTCCCGGAAAGAATTGATAGTTGCTGACGTGGCGTTCAATGGTGGCCTCAACCATCTCTTGATTATGCCACGTGGCATAATGAGATGCAATGATTACAACTTCCAACTTAAGTGTTTGTTTAGTTGATTAGGTTAGGAATTATAAGAGCCACTAGAATGTGAGAAATTAAAGAGATGTGATGAGTTTTTTAATAGTTGCAGCTTACATAAGTGATTCTTTAAATGATTACTGATTAGGTTTTAGATTAGGGAATATGAGTTATTACTGATTAGAATACCATGAACATGCAATGATTGAGAGATTTTGTGGTTAGTTAATTTGAGCCATTTGCAATAGGTTATCACGTAAAATTTTTTCAACCCTGGAATCCTCCCGAGATAATCAGCTGGTTGATCATACACAAATTTATATAATTAACTTTTTTGGTATTACCCTGACTCAAATACACAATATATAATTTTAACTTATTTGTTTATTAGATTAGCATAACTCAATCGGTTTCAATAATTATTTAAGCTTTTTGATTGTTAGGAGTTATGTCACAATGTTGGTATTTTAAGGTAAATAATATTATATTTGTTAAGTTAATTTAAAGCAAAAATCAAATTCCAATTTTTATACCCATAAAAATTAGTTGTGGTTATTGATTTTGCTTTGTAGTTTTTATTTCTAATTTAGATATGAACAATAATTTAATATAAATATTGTGTGATAATAGCAGTGGATAACATGAATTGATTTTATTTTTAATTTTTCTAAAAAGGATACAGGTTATAATTTTCAAGGGATATGTAATATCAATTTTATTAAATATGGCATTATGCATAGAAAATTCCAAGTAAATCTTGAATAAATATTATCTAATATCATATTTAATCATATTTAGGAGAATGCTAAAACAATGGGCAAGGCAAAATGTACTCTAAAATATCCTCACACACATAAATACCATTCCAAATCAAAACTCACTAGGGGTGTAAACGAACCAAACGAACATGAACAAGGCCTTGTTCGTGTTCGTTTGTTAAAGAATTAACGTGTTCGCGAACTGTTCACGAACACTTACCGAATGAGATTTTTTGTTCGTGTTCGTTTGTTAAGAAAATAACGTGTTCACGAACTGTTCATGAACACTTACCGAATGAGATTTTTTGCTTGTGTTCGCTTGTATTTATTTGCTACATTTAGGTGTCGGACAAAAACAAACACAAACAAACATAAATGAATGTAAACGAACACAAATAGGCATTACTAAACAAAATCGAGCATAAACTAACACATTAAATTCTGAAAATTCGCATTTTTTCATCGCTAACATTGTCTTCCCAGAATATACTAATCCAATTACCTAAATATACGTGACATAATATTATCTTGATCGCATAATGTCTTATAAAAACACAAAGGTATCATATTAAACTTGAAATCCTCGTTTAATCCACAAAAAATAACAGTTAATCAAAATAGTTAAAGTAATATTACCATGTGATACACTAATATATGTTAAATAATCTACCAATGGGAAATTTCAAATACTTAAATTAAAAAAATAAAAATTAAAAACTCTAATGAACTATGGAACAAAAAAAACATACACGAACACGTTACTGAACGTTCACGAACATAAACGAACGAACACAGCCTCTGTTCATGTTCGTTTGTTTAGCTAAACGAACGAAATTTTTTGTTTGTGTTCTTTCCTTTATTAAACGAACGAACACAAACAAACTTCCCGCCGAACAGTTCACAAACTGTTCTTCGAACGTTTGGTTTGTTTACAGCCCTAAAATTCACATATCCTCACTCTTTACTTTCATTTAATTTAATTAAAAAGAGAGAGAGAAAAAAACATCTCCTTCTTCATAGTCTTCTTCTGCACACCCTTAACTAACATACCTCAATGATTGCACCAAAGTAGTCGGAGAAGAAGCCATCACCACATCACCACATCACGGCCACTTCAAAAATGGCATCACCATCTTAGGTTTCTTCGGCGATGAAACCGGTTAGAGCATCTGGGTTCCTTGACACTATTTCTTTACCCTCTATAAACGGCGACGGTGGGTTACAATCGGCGACGGCGGTGTTGTTATGGTGAAATCGTCGTTGACCTTCGGCGACCCGATCTACGGTTACATGTGGTTTTGGCGACTGGATTTGTCTAAGAGGGATGTGGAGCGGTGTTGAATGGGCGCAAGTGACAGGGCGGTTGAGAAGAACGAAAGAAACACGGTATCTTGACGATTGGCGTTAACTTGTATTTTGTATAGCCATCAGTGTTTTCATAACGACGTAATGACGGTTGGCGTGATAGATGGTTGACAGTTAATGTTAAGAAAGAAAGAAAATGGAGAGATGGCAGTTAACGTTAAGATGCATTTTGCAAAAGAAAGAAAACGGCCTCATGACGGTTAACGTTAAGTTGCATTTTGTATTATATATAATGACCACCCGAAACATTATGACACCAAAATAACAACAAACTAGCTAATAAGAAAACTATAAATTTGTCTTTATTAACAACTAGTCTCTTTTTCTAAATTTGCCGGGCCAGGGGGATGACCCTTTTGGGCTGAATGCTTTATTGGGTATCGTGGAATAGGAACACAGTGTCCAAAAAGGAGTCGACTAGGCCGATTAGAGCATACTTGAAGCTAGGATAATATGTTAAAGTGTCTTAATGGCGTAACCCGGTTTTAAATCCATTCATGGTACACCTCTACATTCGAACATAGTTCAAGTGTTTTTGGATTACAAACCCGATTCGTTATTTGATAAACTACATTGGTTTTGATTAGATCTCGGCCCAAATGATGATGATAACAAATGGGCCGATTGGTGTCTACAAGCGAGGTGTCTTGCAATTTAAATGGGATAACTAGTTAGTTAATTATAATTTGAAACAATGTGTGCAAACTTATGTGTGCGTGCTTGATCGAATGGAACCAAGGATTGAATTGGGGGATAGGTAGACTAAGTGAGATCAAGGTTTAGAGTCATAGGAAACTTATCAAATGATGGTCAAGTGTTAGGAGCCTTTTGATCTCCTTCCTCAGCTCTTGTGATCTTCGAATGGTGGTGGTGGCTTTGGCTATGGTTGGAGGGTCCGAATGAAATGAATGGTGAAAGGTTTTGGTGTGGCAAGAATGGTGATCCATAGTCCTCCTTATATAGTAGTAATTTTGGTTATTAAGGCTTCCTAGGATGAATAAAAAAAAAAGACATACTAGTTTAGTGAAAGTCTCGAGGTGATGAGTTGTTGATGGTTGTTCCTAGCTGATTGTCTTCTTGCCACTCCTCTTAGGCTTTGGCCGACTTCCTCCTATCATGGAAGAGGTATAGCTTTTTGTTTAGGGATCACAACTAGAAGAATGCTTTGCCAATTTGGGATATGATCGTGACAATGCAAGATGACAAAGATTGCTTGTTGAAAGTGATAGTGGCATGCTTCCTTGAAGCCGATTGGTTCTCAACAATTAAGGAAGTCTTTGAGGGAAAGTAGGGATAGTTGACTTTGCTATTTTGGTGAAAGGAGTTGACAAAATCATGGGGTGTTTGGCTTGGTATTTGCGGCCGAAAGAAACAAGGCAAGGAGGTTTCTTGTTTGGGTAAACTCTATCTTATGGAAGGTGATTTGTAGACTTCTAAGGTAGTGTAAGTAGGGTGACTATTCTTGCCTATGTCTAGCTTCTCAATTTGCGGCTCAAAGAAGACAAACAAATGAGGAATGTTGAGTGTAAGGCATAGAGTTTGACAAGGCTTTGAAAGGCTATTTGTTAGTGTAAGGTGTTGTCTCTTGTGGTTTGTCCTTTGTCATGTGACATGTGTGTGTATGTAGGATAGCTTGCCAAGTGAGATGTGTGTGTGAGTTGTCTTGTTGTGAGTCCTAGATCTCTTGTTTGCTTGTGAACCTTCGGCCGAGATCATAGGAAAGATAAAGCATCAAAAGGTTGTAAGAGAGCTAGTCATGTGCTTGATTGTTTCAATGATCAAGTAGGCGTGTACATAGGGTGATAGATTTGAGGCGTCGTGCGTGTACATGTATATGTGAGTGGAGTTCCATGATAAATAGCTTTGTTATGATCCAAAACTCATCATATTTGGTGAGTTAATCAACCTATACATATGTTAATGATGCTGAGATTGCACACTGTGTCCATTAACTAGCCTCTAGTTACTCTTTGATATAGGAATATCGTCCGGGTTCACAATGGTAAGAGTTGGTTAGGTTTCATGCCTCTTGATGACGACATCAACATGTGTTTTGTGTACCTTATCATAGTTATTTGTTTCCATGTTCGTGTGTTAAGGAGAGATTACCATGTGTTAGAGTATAGTAACCTCTTTGAATGCTTTTTTAGTGATTGTCCGGGTGTTGTATGACTAAACAAGTGTCCTTTGTAGAGTTTCCTGAATAACTCATGCTTCACTAGACCGGGGGGGGGGGGGGGATAGTGTATAAAAAATTGTATAAGGATGCACATATAATGACAATAGTAAATGAAAAGCGAACGGATGTTGACCTGTTTTGTTGCTGTTGTCACATTCTCCCCTTGTTTTGAAATTTCGTCCGCGAAATCGAGTTTTCCTACTAGTTTCTGTAGTCTTAGGAAAAAAGAGTCGGTACTTGCATCGCATTTGGTCTTCAAGTTCCCATGTGAATTCAGGACCACGCGTTACATTCCATCTGACTTTCACAAGTTTAGTGCGGCTCCTTCTCAGTTTCTGGACTTTCCAATCAGTCACCTCGATTGGCTCCTCGACAAAATGGAGCTGATCATCGATGTAAATTTCTTTAGGAGGAATGATCAAGGACTCGTCAGACAAACACTTATTTAGGTAGGAAACGTGGAAAGTGTCATGGACACTGCTTAGCTCTTCTGGTAACTTGAGCTTGTATGCCACGGGACCAACCCTAGAAAGTATCTCGAATGGACCAATGTATCGGGGATTAAGTTTTCCACGCTTGCCAAACCGTGGTACACCCTTCCATGGTGAGACTTTCAAGAGTACCTTATCGCCAACCTGGAATTCAAGTGGTTTGCAACGACGATCAACATAACTCTTTTGACGATCTTGAGCGGCTTTCAAGCGATCACAGATCTGAAAGATCTTATCAGTGGTCTCTTGAATGAGCTCGGGGCCAGTCAAATACTTGTCTCCAACTTCTGCCAAACACAAAGGGGATCTACACTTCCGTCCATACAGGGCTTCAAACGGAGCAGCCTTGATACTGGTGTGGTAACTGTTATTGTAAGAGAACTCAACCAATGGCAAATGAAAATCCCAGTTTCCACCGAAATCGATTAGACATGCCCGAAGCATGTCTTCCAATATTTGAATTGTGCGTTCACTTTGGCCATCTGTTTGTGGATGATAGGCCGTGCTCATGTCTAAGCGAGAGCCCAATGCGTACATCAGTGTTTGCCAGAATCGGGAAGTAAATCGACTGTCTCGGTCGGAAATGATTGAAATAGGCACACCATGCCTAATTACAATCTCTTTGATGTATAGCTTGGCAAGTTTCTCTAACTTGCCGGTTTCCTTGATCGGCAAGAATTGCGCGGATTTAGTCAACCTGTCAACAATTACCCAAATCGTGTCGTGACCACTGGACGTCTTAGGTAGTTTGGTGATGAAGTCCATGGAAATATGTTCCCATTTCCAGACAGAAATTTCTGGTTGCTGAAGCAGGCCAGACGGTTTCTGATATTCGGCTTTGACCTTTGAACAGGTAAGGCATCGGCTGACGTACGTAGCGATTTCACCTTTCAGGTTGGGCCACGAGTAAAGTTCTTTCACATCTTTGTACATCTTGTCAGCACCGGGATAGACCGAGTATCTAGACTTGTGGGCCTCTTCAAGGATTAAGTCACGTAAACCACCAAAACGTGGCACCCAGATCCGATTGGCAAAATAAACCGTGTCGTCAGACCTTGGTTCCAATAGATTAACCATCTTAAATAACGACTCATTCTTCAGATTTTCGCTTTTCAGAGCTTCCTGCTGAGCGTCGCGGATACGGGTAGTGAGATTTGTATGGATGGTCAAACCTACCGCATGCACACGAGAGTCTTAACTCGTTCCTTCCGACTTAATGTGTCGGCCACAACGTTGGCCTTTCCCGGATGGTATTTAATCTCACATTCGTAATCGTTCAGCAATTCAACCCATCCATGTTGCCGCATGTTCCGCTCCTTCTGGTTGAAGATGTGTTTCAAGCTCTTATGATCAGTGAAAATGGTGCACTTAGTGCTATAAAGGTAGTGCCTCCAAATCTTGAGGGCAAAGATTACTGCACCTAACTCTAGGTCACGAGTGGTGTAATTCTTCTCATGAATTTTGAGTTGTCGGGATGCATAGGCAATGACCTTGTTCCTTTGCATGACTACGCATCCAAGACCTTGATGAGAAGCATTGCAATAAACCACAAAATCATCGGTACTTCTGGTAGAGAAAGAATTGGAGCACTGCACAAACAGTCCTTCAATACTTGGAACGCATTCTCCTGCTTGATTCCCCAATCTAATTTCTTGTCTTTCTGTGTCAAGACAGTCAATGGCTGGGCAATCTTGGAGAAATTGTTGATGAACCGTCGATAATAACCAGCTAATCCCGAAATTGTCGCACTTCAGTCAGTGTCTTGGGCACAACCCAATCCTTGATTGCTTCAATCTTTGCGGGATCAACTTGTATACCCTTCTCGTTTACCACGTGACCGAGGAAATGGACTTCTCGAATCCAGAACTCGCATTTCGAAAATTTGGCAAACAGTTTCTAGTTCTTGAGCAACTCCAAAATCAATCAAAGATGTTGGTCGTGCTATTCTTGAGTTCGCGAGTAGATCAAGATGTCATCGATGAAGACGATTACGAATTTGTCTAAATAGGGCTTGCAGACGCGGTTCATGAGATCCATGAAAACGGCAGGAGCATTCGTTAGCCCAAATGGCATGACTAGGAATTCGTAATGCCCATAACGAGTTCGGAATGCAGTCTTTGGGATGTCGTCTTCCTGGATCCGCAACTGATGATATCCCGATCGCTGATCGATCTTCGAGTAGTAGCTGGAACCCTGCAACTGGTCGAACAGATTATCGATTCTTGGAAACGGATACTTGTTCGTGATCGTCAGTTTGTTCAGTTGATGGTAATCGATGCATAGGCGGAAACTTCCGTCTTTCTTCTTCACGAACAGAATAGGCGCTCCCCATGGAGAAAAACTCGGGCGAATGAAACCTTTGTCCAACAACTCCTGAAGTTGATTACACAGTTCCTGTATTTCGGACGGTGCTAGAAGATACGAAGTGTGGGCTACTGTGGCAGCTCCTAGGACGAGATCAATGCGAAACTTGACCTGTCGTGGTGGTGGGAGTCCCGGCAAGTCTTCTGGAAAGGCTTTGGGATAGCCTCGCACCACTGGTATGTCAACGAGCTTCCAATCTTTAGCTTTTTGTTCAACGACATGTGCCAGAAATGCGACACAACCTTTCCTAAAACATTTTTATGCCTTCATGTAGGATATGACTCGAAGAGTGGGTACACCATGGTTTCCTCGAATCAAAAGGGTTTCACCATTTGACAAAGGGATTCGAACCAACTTATCGTGACAGACGATCTCTACACGATGTTTGGATAACCAATCCTTGCCAATGACAACATCAAAACTACCTAGTCGAATAGGTAATAAATCAATATGGAATTCATGGTCGTCAAGTACCAGAACACAGTCCCTAATAACTTCCTCAGATGAAATCAACTTACTAGATTCTAATCCAAGGGATTTCTTAAAGTCGGTGGACATAAAGCTAAAATCTAAGCCTGAGTCAAATAGTACCGATGCAAAATGGTTGTTAAGGAGAAACGTACCCGTAACTACGCTAGGATCATCACGTGCTTCATTGGCTCCTAGCTCGAATGCTCTACCACGAGCTTGATCCTTAGCCTTGGGACAGTCCTTTCGGAAATGTCCAGTCGCACCACATTCGAAACACTCATTTTTGGCAGGAGGAGTGTAGGCTTTGGCCTTGTAGTTGGCAGTTGAATGATCACGACGGTTACAGTTCTTGCTCAAGATGCTTTCGCAGGTACCCACGTGATGGTAATTGCATTTGCTGCAGTGAGGATGGGGCCCGTTGTATTTGCGTTTGGGCTCCTCAACATTTGTGGTAGCAAAGACTTTCATGACATCTTGTGGTCTGTGAGAGGAGTTATTACCTTTCCGGTTGTCGAAACGTTTGCGTTTGTTCCCAGAAATCTCACTAGTAACCGTAACCTTTTGGTTCAACGAACCCATGCGAACAACGTCGTCAGTCAAATTTGGGCTAGAGTAACCACAGCTTGGATAGTGGAGGGTGCCGATGCAGTGACAATACTACGGATCTTTGGCGATAGACCCCAGATATACCGCTCGACTCTCTTGTATTCGGGCGTGACCATGTGTGGGACTAGTCGAGAGAGTTCTTGAAAACGAGTGGTATATGCAGTCACATATCCACCATGGCAAGATTCCGGAATTCTGCCTCCAGCTTCTGTAGCTCACTCCTAGGGCAGTACTTTTCCATAAGCAGTGTTTTGAGATCGGCCTAAGCAAGGTTGTATGCCGCTTCTCTGCCCAGGGTTTGCACTTGCAGGTTCCACCAGGTAAGGGCTTCATCCTGAAAGGTACAATTGGAGTACTTCACCTTTTGATCCTCGGAGCAACCACTTATGTCGAAGACTGATTCGGTCTTCTCTATCCATCGGACAATTCCCACATCACCTTTTGTACCACAGAAATTCCATGGCTTGCATGCCATGAAGGTTTTGTACGGACAGCCATGAATAGAGTTTTCAACCTCGTGATCTGTTTCACTTCCTCGGCGGCGACCGATACCTACTGAACCTCCACTAGAGTTAGCCCGAGTTGCATCGTGTTGAGCAATTGCCTCAGCAGTTACTCTAGCTAATTCGGCGGGAGTGGCCGGTAATGGTCTGCCTTCTTTTGTCCGTGCTGACTGTCGGGTTTGCATAACTAAGAGAGAACAACACAACAAACATAAGAGATATATATATACATATGCAATCATATAATAACCAACACAATCATGCACATGATTTAAATCGCATCCATAAGACGAAAGGGTAAACAACATAACATAATATCCCAATCCCTACATGAACTCAAAATAGTCAAGTTTTAGTACAAAATGGGCGGTGAACCGCAATTAGTTTTAAACATCACATCATAACATCATACATCAACACAAGCATAAACATAACAACACACAAGCATCATCTAAGAAGGTGGTGGAAAAGCAGTGGCAAGAGAAATAATCGCCTCCCTCATACGTCGGCCAATCTCTATTATCCTCCTCTCTAGCATCTCAACACGTCTCCCCAACTCGGCTCTCTCCATCACAGCAGACAATCTCCCCTGCTCGGCCTCAGACAACTGACTCTCGAGTTCCCGAATGCGGTCTCCCAACGCTACTAGCTGCATATCGTGGGATATAATGACGCCACGCTCAGTATAGAGGGGTCTTCCAGATGAGCCTCCCAAGCTCATAGCCTCGGGATCATCCTCCTCATCCCTATGTGCCAGGTCGCTAGTGAGACTAGGAAGGAAGGGCCGCTTGCGGGCCTGAGAGTGCCTTTTCGGCCTCTTCGGTGGCTTGGTTCTCAGCTCGCACACTTCCATGGCTAAAGGCTCTGGCATGGGGTCAGCAGGCTCGGTAGGCTCGCTGGTCGGGATAGGGTCAGCGGGAAGGGGGAAAATCGGGGCTCTAGCGGGTATGGCAATAACAAGTGCTGGGCGTGCCCTCTTTCGGGGTGCACACTTTGTGAGTGTACGTCCCAAAGTGTTTAGGCAAAAAAAGGGGTTGAGGCTGGCTGAAGAGCGAGAAACAGGAGGGGTAACAGAGGGATGAGTGTCTGGGGCGGCTAGAGAAGGTGGGTCGTCGTCGTTCGTGTCGTCTTCGGATGTACGCATCATGAGTAGAGGAGGGTCTATGTCCATCTCAGAGTTTGAGATCCACCCACACCCGTGATGAGAGGAATCGGGGACAGGGGCTGGCTGTGTAAGGGGCAAGTCTTCCTCTTGAGGGTCGTCCACCAAATAATCCGGCTCGGAATCAGCTGAAGAAGTAAGGTCAATGGTAATGACCATGATCCTGTCATAACATGCATATATATATATATATATATATATATGTAAATGATCACATATGTAAGGCGAGATGGTGTGGTACTTTGTGAAAACGTTTCAGAAAATGTTTTAAGTTATAGTTGACTCAAACGAATCTCAGTTCGCTATAACCTCATGTTCTCATACCAATCTGTCACACCCCGGCAAGGTGGAAACACGGGGATGCAACCATCGAAAGGTTTTCAAGCAGAAGGTTCAAGCAACACACATTTTTATTAAAATAGTACCACCATGAAAGATGGACATTGTCATAAATTATTTAAGCCGACATAATAATATTTTTAAAATGAGATATTATCTAGTATTCATGAAACAAAACGTCATAGGATTGACCAAACCCATCCAAAGTGGTACCACGTAGTGCATGCTCGAACCTCTCCCTCATATCCCTACGACCCTCCATTAGTTACCTGAAAAACATGCATAAAGGATTTGTCAACAATAATGTTGGTGAGTTCACGGGTTTGACGTAACAAGTAAAATAGATGTGTAATTCGTGTATGATCAATCATAGGCTAGCTAAGCGAATGATTTCTATGCAAACCATGAGTCCCATAAGCAAACCTCTTGACTGTTGGGCCTCGCACATTGTACACCAAAGACAATGTATGTATAGTAGAATACTAACACTCTTTTGTATGTAACTGGTTAGAGCGACTAACCAAGAGTTGGGGTGTCAACCCAATAGATCTATTAAAGTGTTCCATGGCTTTTGATAGTTAATGGTTACAGTAAACGTTGTACGAGGACTAATGAGCTCATGAACCAATATGTCTCATGTTCCACATGGCAGTCACGATAGAATATACACAAACTTGTAAATGACACTAGTATTAAGCATGTTTATCCCCCGAAATGGAAAATATAAAAATGGCGCCGTAAAACTCACCTGATAGTATCACGTGTGGATTAGTGAAGCCGACAATATGAGATAGCTACTGCTCGAAGAAATGTTGCCCTATGATTATTAAGAGCACGGTAAATTGTAAATTCTTATCGTGTATTTAATCATTTGTTTACCCGTCATCCGTAGGCCTTGGTTTCAGTGTAGGTGACGATCTTAAATGCACTTGTGGAATTTACTATCTTGGAAACCTGGGTGTTTTGCAACATGGGTCCCACTTGTTAAATATATGTCATAGATTGGATCCTAACTCAGTGCGTGTGGCTAGTTTGTAATAAATGTAAGTTTAACATAGTTTTAGGCCCAATTATGTTAAAAATAACACTAAGATATGTTCCGGCCAATACTAACATGTGTTAGATCCTTGTAACCAAAGCAAATGTATGGTGTAGGTCTTGAAATTGGCCGGTCATGGGTCCAAAAAGGAGTCGACTAGGCCGATTAGAGCATACTTGAAGCTAGGATAATATGTTTAAGTGTGTTAATGGCGTAACCCGGTTTTAAATCCATTCATGGTACACCTCTACATTCGAACATCGTTTAAGTGTTTTTGGATTACAAACCCGATTCGTAAGTTGATAAACTACATTTGTTTTGATTAAATCTCGGCCCAAATGATGATGATAACAAATGGGCCGATTGGTGACTATAAGCGAGGTGTTCTTGCAATTTAAATGGGATAACTAGTTAGTTAATTATAATTTGAAACAATGTGTGCAAACTTATGTGTGTGTGCTTGATCGAATGAACCAAGGTTTGAATTAGGGGATAGGTAGACTAAGTGAGATCAAGGTTTAGAGTCATAGGAAACTTACCGAATGATGGTCAAGTGTTAGGAGGCTCTTGATCTCCTTCCTCGGCTCTTGTGATCTTCGAATGGTGGTGGTGGCTTCGGCTATGGTTGGAGGGTCCGAATGAAAAGAATGGTGAAAGGTTTTGGTGTGGCAAGAATGGTGATCCATAGTCCTCCTTATATAGTAGTAATTTTGGTTATTAAGGCTTCCTAGGATGAATGATTTGGATAAGACATACTAGTTTAGTGAAAGTCTTGAGGTGATGAGTTGTTGATGGTTGTTCCTAGCTGATTGTCTTCTTGCTACTCCTCTAAGGCTTCGACCGACTTCTTCCTATCATGGAAGAGTTATAGCTTTTTGTTTAGGGATCACAACTAGAAGAATGCTTTGTCAATTTGGGATATGATAGTGACAATGCAAGATGACAAAGATTGCTTGTTGAAAGTGATAGTGGCATGCTTTCTTGAAGTCGATTGGTTCTCAACAATTAAGGAAGTCTCTGAGGGAAAGTAGGGATAGTTGACTTTGCTATTTTGGTGAAAGGAGTTGACAAAATCATGGGGTGTTTGGCTTGGTATTTGCGGCCGAAAGAAACAAGGCAAGGAGGTTTCTTGTTTGGGTAAACTCTAGCTTATGGAAGGTGATTTGTAGACTTCTAAGGTAGTGTAAGTATGGTGACTTTTCTTGCCTATGTCTAGCTTCTCAATTTGCGGCTCAAAGAAGACAAACAAATGAGGAATGTTGAGTGTAAGGCATAGAGTTTGACAAGGCTTTGAAAGGCTATTTGTTAGTGTAAGGTGTTGTCTCTTGTGGTTTGTCCTTTGTCGTGTGACATGTGTGTGTATGTAGGATAGCCTTTCAAAGTGAGATGTGTGTGTGAGCTGTCTTGTTGTGAGTCCTAGATCTCTTGTTTGCTTGTGAACCTTCGGCCGAGATCATAGGAAAGATAAAGCATCAAAAGGTTGTAAGAGAGCTAGTCATGTGCTTGATTGTTTCAATGATCAAGTAGGCGTGTACAAAGGGTGATAGATTTGAGGCGTCGTGCGTGTACATGTATATGTGAGTGGAGATCCATGATAAATAGCTTTGTTATGATCCAAAACTCAGCATATTTGGTTAGTTAATCGACCTATACATATGTTAATGATGTTGAGATTGCACATTGTGTCCATTAACTAGCCTCTAGTTACTCTTTGATATAGGAATATCGTCCGGATTCGGAATGGTAAGAGTTGGTTAGGTTCCGTGCCTCTTGATGACGACATCAACATGTATTTTGTGTACCTTATCATAGTTATTTGTTTCCATGTTCGTGTGTTAAGGAGAGATTACCATGTGTTAGAGTATAGTAACCTCTTTGAATGCTTGTTTAGTGATTGTCCGGGTGTTGTATGACTAAACAAGTGTCCTTTGTTGAGTTTCCTGAATAACTCATGCTTCACTAGACCGGGGGGGGGGGGGCATAGTTTATAAAAAAATTGTATAAGGATGCACATATAATGACAATAGTAAATGAAAAGCGTACGGATGTTGACCTGTTTTCTTGACTGTTGTCACATTCTCCCCTTGTTTTGGAATTTCGTCCGCGAAATCGAGTTTTCCTACTAGTTTCTGTAGTCTTAGGAAAAAGAGCGGGTAGTTGCGTCGCATTTGGTCTTCACGTTCCCATGTGAATTCGAGACCACGCTTTGTAGTCCATCTGACTTTCACAAGTTTAGTGCGGCTTCTTCTCAGTCTCTGGACTTTCCAATCAGTCACCTCGATCGGCTCCTCGACAAAATGGAGCTGATCATCGATGTGAATTTCTTTAGGAGGAATGATCAAGGACTCGTCAGACAAACACCTATTTAGGTAGGAAACGTGGAAAGTGTCATGGACACCGCTTAGCTCTGCTGGTAACTTGAGCTTGTATGCCACGGGACCAACCCTAGAAAGTATCTCGAATGGACCAATGTATCGGGGATTAAGTTTTCCACGCTTGCCAACCCGTGGTACACCCTTCCTGGGTGAGACTTTCAAGAGTACCTTATCGCCAACCTGGAATTCAAGTGGTTTGCGACGGTGATCAGCATAACTCTTTTGACGATCTCGAGCGGCTTTCCAGCAATCACGGATCTGAAAGATCTTATCAGTGGTCTCTTGAATGAGCTCGGGGCCAGTCAAATACTTGTCTCCAACTTCTGCCCAGCACAAAGGGGATCTACACTTCCGTCCATACAGGGCTTCAAACAGAGCAGCCTTGATACTGGTGTGGTAACTGTTATTGTAAGAGAACTCAACCAATGGAAAATGAGAATCCCAGTTTCCACTGAAATCGATTACACATGCCCAAAGCAAGTCTTCCAATATTTGAATTGTACGTTCACTCTGGCCCTCTGTTTGTGGATGATAGGCTGTGCTCATGTCTATGCGAGAGCCTAATGCGTCCATTAGTGTTTGCCAGAATCGGGAAGTAAATCGACTGTCTCGGTTAGAAATGATTGAAATAGGCACACCATGATAGCTTGGTGAGTTTCTCTAATTTGCCGGTTTCCTTGATCGACAAGAAATGTGCGGATCTAGTCAACCTGTCAAGAATTACCCAAATCGTGTCGTGACCACTAGACGTCTTAGGTAGTTTGGTGATGAAGTCGATGGAAATCTGTTCCCATTTCCAGATAGGAATTTCTGGTTGCTGAAGCAGGTCAGACGGTTTCTGATATTCGGCTTTGACCTTTGAACAGGTAAGGCATCGGCTGACGTACGTAGCGATTTCACCTTTCAGGTTGGGCCACCAGTAAAGTTCTTTCACATCTTTGTACATCTTGTCAGCACCGGGATAGATCAAGTATCTAGACTTGTGGGCCTCTTAAAGGATTAAGTCACGTAAACCACCAAAACGTGGCACCCAAATCCGATTGGCAAAATAAACCGTGCCGTCAGACCTTGGTTCCAATAGAATAACCATCTTAAATAATGACTCATTCTTCAGATTTTCGCTTTTCAGAGTTTCCTGCTTAGCGTCACGGATACGGGTAGTGAGATTTGTATAGATGGTCAAACCTAGCGCGTGCACAAGCAGAGTCTTAACTCGTTCCTTCCGGCTTAAAACGTCGGCCACAACGTTGGCCTTTCCCTGATGGTTTTTAATCTCACAGACATAATCGTTCAGTAATTCAACCCATCTACGTTGCCGCATGTTCTGCTCCTTCTGGTTGAAGATGTGTTGCAAGCTCTTATGATCAGTGAAAATGGTGCACTTAGTGCCATAAAGGTAGTGCCTCCAAATCTAGAGCGCAAAGATTACTGCACCTAACTCTAGGTCATGAGTGGTGTAATTCTTCTCATGAATTTTGATTTGTCGGGATGCATAGGCAATGACCTTGTTCCTTTGCATGACTACGCATCTAAGACCTTGATGAGAAGCATCGCAATAAACCACAAAATCATCAGTACCTTCTGGTAGAGAAAGAATTGGAGCACTGCACAAACAGTCCTTCAATAGTTGGAACAGATTCTCCTGCTTGATTCCCCAATCGAATTTCTTGTCTTTCTGTGTCAAGACAGTCAATGGCTGGGTAATCTTGGAGAAATTGTTGATGAACTGTCGATAATAACCAGCTAATCCCGAAATTGTCGCACTTCAGTCGGTGTCTTGGGCACAGCCCGATACTTGATTGCTTCAATCTTTGCGGGATCAACTTGTATACCCTTCTCGTTCACCACGTGACCGAGGAAATGGACTTCTCGAATCCAGAACTCGCATTTTGAAAATTTGGCAAACAGTTTCTCGTACTTGAGCAACTCCAAAATTAATCAAAGATGTTGTTCGTGCTCTTCTTGAGTTTGCGAGTAGATCAAGATGTCATCGATGAAGACGATTACGAATTTGTCTAAATACGGCCTGCAGATGCGGTTGATGAGATCCATGAAAACGGCAGGAGCATTCGTTAGCCCAAATGGCATGACTAGGTATTCGTAATGCCCATAACGAGTTCGGAATGCAGTCTTTGGGATGTCGTCTTCCTGGATCCGCAACTGATGATATCCCGATCGCAGATCGATCTTCGAGTAGTACCTGGAACCTTGCAACTGGTCGAACAGATTATCGATTCTTGGCAACGGATACTTGTTCTTGATCGTCAATTTGTTCAGTTCACGGTAATCGATGCACATGCGGAAACTTCCGTCTTTCTTCCTCACGAACAGAATAGGCGCTCCCCGTGGAGAAAAACTCGGGCGAATGAAACCTTTGTCCAACAACTCTTGAAGTTGATTAGACAGTTCCTGCATTTTGGACGGTGCTAGACGATACGGAGTGCGGGCTACTAGGGCAGCTCCTGGGACGAGATCAATGCGAAACTCGACCTGTCGTGGCGGTGGGAGTCCCGACAAGTCTTCTGGAAAGGATTCGGGATAGTCTCGCACCATTGGTATGTTCCCGAGCTTCCGATCTATAGCTTTTTGTTTAACGACATGTGCCAGAAATGCGACACAACCTTTCCTTAAACATTTTTGTGCCTTAATGCAGGATATGTCTCGAAGAGTGGGTACACCCAGGTTTCCTCGAATCAAAAGGGTTTAACCATTTGACAAAGGGATTAGAACCAACTTCTTGTGACAGACGATCTTTACACGATGTTTGGATAACCAATCCATGCCAATAACAACATCGAAACTACATAGTCGAATAGGTAATAAATCAATATGTAATTCATGGTCGTCAAGTACCAGAACACAGTCCCTAACAACTTCCTCTGATGAAATAAACTTACCATTGGCTAATTCTATGGTGTATCGTGTTTCCAACTTACTAGATTCTAATCTAAGGGATTTCTTAAAGTCGACGGACACAAAGCTAAAATCTGCGCTTGAGTCAAATAGTACCGATGCAAAATGGTTGTTAAGGAGAAACGTACCCGTAACTACGTTAGGATCATCACGTGCTTTGTTGGCTCCCAGCACGAACGCTCTACCACGGGCTTGATCCTTGGCCTTGGGACAGTTCTTTCGGAAATGTCCAGTCGCACCCCATTCAAAACACTCATTTTTGGAACGAGGAGTGTTTGTGGCTTTGGCCTTGCAGTTTGCAGTTGAATGATCATGACGGTTACAGTTCTCGCACATGATGCTTTCGCAGGTACCCACGTGATGGTAGTTGCATTTGCTGCAGTGAGGATGGGGCCCGTTGTATTTACGTTTGGGCTCCTCAGCAGTTGTGGCAGCAAAGACTTTCACGACATCTTGTGGTCTGTGAGAGGAGTTCTTACCTTTCCGGTTGTCGGAACGTTTGCGCTTGTTCCCGAAACTCTCACTAGTAACCGTAGCCTTTTGGTTCAACGAACCCATGCGAACAACGTCGTCAGTCAAACTTTGGGCTAGAGTGACCGCAACCTAGATAGTGGAGGGTGCCGATGCAGTGACAATACTACGAATCTTTGGCGATAGACCCCAGATTTACCGCTCGACTCTCTTGTATTCGGGCGTGACCATGTGTGGGACTAGTCAAGAGAGTTCTTGAAAACGAGTGGTATATGCAGCCATGTTGGCATCCACCATGGCAAGATTCTGGAATTCTGCCTCCAACTTCTGTAGCTCACTCCTAGGGTAGTACTTTTCCATGAGCAGTGTTTTGAGATCGGCCCAAGCAAGGTTGTATGCCGCTTCTCTTCCCAGGGTTTGCACTTGCAGGTTCCACCAGGTAAGGGATTCATCCTGAAAGGTACAAGTGGAGTACTTCACCTTTTGATCCTCAGAGCAACCACTTATGTCGAGGACTGATTCGGTCTTCTCTATCCATCGGACAATTCCCACAGCACCTTCTGTACCACGGAAATTCCATGGCTTGCATGCCATGAAGGTTTTGTACGATCAAACATGAATAGAGTTTTCAACCTCGTGATCTGTTTCACTTCCTCGGCGGTGACCGATACCTCCTGAGCCTCCACTGGAGTCAGCCCGAGCTGCAACGGGTTGAGAAATTGCCTCCGCAATTACTCTAGCTAATTCGACGGGATTGGCCGGTAATGGCCCACCTTCGGTTTTCTGTGCTGACTGTCGGGTTTGCATAACTAAGAGAAAAGAACACAACAAACATAAGAGATGTATATACATATGTAATCATATAATACCCAACACAACCATGCACATGATTTTAATCGCATCCATAAGATAAAAGGGTAAAAAACATAACATAATATCCCAATCCCTACATGAACTCAACATAGTCAAGTTTTTAGTACAAAATGGGCGGTCGAACCGCAATTAGTTTTAAACATCACATCATAACATCATAAATCAACACAAGCATAAACATAACAACACACAAGCATCATCTAAGAAGGTGGTGGAAAAGCAGCGGCAAGAGAAATAATCGCCTCCATCACACGTCGGTCAGTCTTTGTCATCCTCCCCTCTAGCATCTCAACACGTCTCCCCATCTCGGCTCTCTCCATCATAGCAAACAATCTCCCCTGCTCGGCCTAAGACAGCTAACTCACGAGCTCCCGAATGCGGTCTCCCAATGCTACTAGCTGCACATCGTAGGATATAATGACGCCACGCTCAGTATAGAGGGGTCTCTCGGATGAGCCTCCCAAGCTCATAGCCTCGGGATCATCCTCCTCATCCCTATGTGCGAGGTTGTTAGTGAGACTAGGAAGGAAGGGCCACTTGCGGGCCTGAGAGCGCCTCTTCGGGTATGGCAATAACAAGTGCTGGGCGGGCCCTCAGTTCTCGGCTCGCACACCTCCATGGCTAAAGGCTCTGGCATGGGGTCAGCAGGCTGGGTAGGCTCGCTGGTTGGGATAGGGTCAGCGGGAAGAGGGAAAATCGGGGCTCTAGCGGGTATGGTAATAACAAGTGCTGGGCGGGCCCTCTTTCGTGGTGCACTCTTTGTGAGTGTACGTCCCAAAGTGTTTAGGCAAAAGAAGGGGTTGAGGCTGGCAGGAGAGCAAGAAACAGAAGGTGTAACAGAGGTGTAAGTGTCTGGGGCAGCTAGAGAAGGTGGGGTGTCGTCGTCCGTGTCGTCTTCGGAGGTACGCCTCATGACTGGAGGAGGGTCCATGTCCATCTCGGAGTCTGAGATCCACCCACACCTGCGATGAGAGGTATCTGGGACAGGGGTTGGCTGTGTAAGGGGCAAGTCTTCTTCTTGAGGGTCGTCCACCAAATAATCCGGCTCGGAATCATATGAAGAAGTAAGGTCAATGGTAATGACCATGATCCTGTCATAACATGCATATATATGTAAATGATCACATATGTAAAAAATTGAACTATTGTACCCGAATGTCTTCGTGGAGCGGCTTGAGATTTGAGAGGTGCAAGGCGAGATGGTGTGGTACTTTGTGAAAACGTTTCAGAAAATGTTTTAAGTTATAGTTGACTCAAACGAATCTCAGTTCGCTATAACCTCATGTTCTCATACCAATCTGTCACACCCCGGCCAGGTGGAAACACGGGGATGCAACCATCGAAATGTTTTCAAGCAGAAGGTTCAAGCAACACACATTTTTATTAAAATAGTACCACCATGAAAGATGGACATTGTCATAAATTATTTAAGCCGACATAATAATATTTTTAAAATGAGATATTATCTAGTATTCATGAAACAAAACGTCATAGGAATGATAAAACCCATCCAAAGTGGTACCACGTAGTGCATGCTCGAACCTCTCCCTCATAACCCTGCGGCCCTCCATTAGTTACCTGAAAAACATGCATAAAGGATTTGACAACAATAATGTTGGTGAGTTCACATGTTTGACGTAACAAGTAAAATAGATGTGTAATTCGTGTATGACTAATCATAGGCTAGCTAAGCGAATGATTTCTATGCAAACCATGAGTCCCATAACCAAACCTCTTACCTGTTGTGCCTCGCGCATTGTACACTAAAGACAATGTATGTATAGTAGAATACTAACACTCTTTTGTATGTAACTGGTTAGAGCGACTAACCAAGAGTGGGGGTGTCAACCCATTAGATCTATTAAAGTGTTCCATAGCTTTTGATAGCGAATGGTTATTGTAAACGTTGTACGAGGACTAATGAGCTCATGAACCAATATGTCTCATGTTCCACATGGCAGTCACGATAGAATATACACAAACTTGTAAATGACACTAGTATTGAAGCATGTTTATCCCCTGAAATGGAAACCTGCGTGTTTTGCAAACATAGGTCATAGATTGGTTCCTAACTCAGTGCGTGTGGCTAGTTTGTAATGAACGTAAGTTTAACATAGTTTTAGGCCCATTTATGATAAAAATAACACTAACATGTGTTCCGGCCAATACTAACATGTGTTAGATCCTTGTAACTGAAGCAAATGTATGGTGTAGGTCTTGAAACTGGGCGGTCATGGGTCCAAAAAGGAGTCGACTAGGCCGATTAGAGCATACTTGATGCTAGGATAATATGTTTAAGTGTGTTAATTGGATAACCCGGTTTTAAATCCATTCATGGTACACCTCTACATTCGAACATAGTTCAAGTGTTTTTGGATTACAAACCTGATTCGTTAGTTGATAAACTACATTGGTTTTGATTAGATCTCGGCCCAAATGATGATGATAACACATGGGCCGATTGGTGTCTATAAGCGAGGTGTTCTTGCAATTTAAATGGCATAACTAGTTAGTTAATTATAATTTGAAACAATGTGTGCAAACTTATGTGTGTGTGCTTGATCTAATGGAACCAAGGATTGAATTAGGGGACGGGTAGACTAAGTGAGATCAAGGTTTAGAGTCATAGGAAACTTACCGAATGATGGTCAAGTGTTAAGAGCCTCTTGATCTCTTTCCTCGGCTCTTGTGATCTTCGAATGGTGGTGGTGGTTTCGGCTATGGTTGGAGGGTCCGAATGAAATGAATGGTGAAAGGTTTTGGTGTGGCAAGAAAGGTGATCCATAGTCCTCCTTATATAGTAGTAATTTTGGTTATTAAGGCTTCCTAGGATGAATAAATTGGATAAGACATACTAGTTTAGTGAAAGTCTTGAGGTGATGAGTTGTTGATGGTTGTTCCTAGCCGATTGTCTTCTTGCTACTCCTCTTAGGCTTCATCCGACTTCATCCTATCATGGAAGAGGTATAGCTTTTTGTTTAGGGATCACAACTAGAAGAATGCTTTGCCAATTTAGGATATGATAGTGACAATGCAAGATGACAAAGATTTCTTGTTGAAAGTGATAGTGGCGTGCTTCCTTGAAGCCGATTGGTTCTCAACAATTAAGGAAGTCTTTGAGGGAAAGTAGGGATAGTTGACTTTGATATTTTGGTTAAAGGAGTTGACAAAATCATGGGGTGTTTGGCTTGGTATTTGCGGCCGAAAGAAACAAGGCAAGGAGGTTTCTTGTTTGGGTAAACTCTAGCTTATGGAAAGTTATTTGTAGACTTCTAAGGTAGTCTAAGTAGGGTGACTATTCTTGCCTATGTCTAGTTTCTCAATTTGCGGCTCAAAGAAGACAAACAAATGAGGAATGTTGAGTGTAAGTCATAGAGTTTGACAAGGCTTTGAAAGGCTATTTGTTAGTGTAAGGTGTTTTCTCTTGTGGTTTGTCCTTTGTCGTGTGACATGTGTGTGTATATAGGATAGCTTGCCAAGTGAGATGTGTGTGTGAGTTGTCTTGTTGTGAGTCCTAGATCTCTTGTTTGCTTGTGAACCTTCGGCCGAGATCATAGGAAAGATAAAGCATCAAAAAGTTGCAAGAGAGCTATTCATGTGCTTGATTGTTTTAATGATCAAGTAGGCGTGTACATAGGGTGATAGATTTGAGGTGCCATGCGTGTACATATATATGTGAGTGGAATTCCATGATAAATAGCTTTGTTATGATCCAAAACTCATCATATTTGGTGAGTTACTAGACTTATACATATGCTAATGATGTTGAGATTGCACATTGTGTCCATTAACTAGCCTCTAGTTACTCTTTGATATAGGAATATCGTCTGGGTTCGCAATGGTAAGAGTTGGTTAGGTTCCGTGCCTCTTGATGACGACATCAACATGTATTTGGTGTACCTTATCATAGTTATTTGTTTCCATGTTCGTGTGTTAAGGAGAGATTACCATGTGTTAGAGTATAGTAACCTCTTTGAATGCTTGTTTAGTGATTGTTCGGGTGTTGTATGATAAACAAGTGTCCTTTGTTGAGTTTCCTGAATAACTCATGCTTCACTAGACCCGGGGGGGGGGGCATAGTGTATAAAAAATTGCATAAGGATGCACATATAATGACAATAGTAAATGAAAAGCGTACGGATGTTGAACTGTTTTGTTGACTGTTGTCACAAGGACTATGGCACCAATATTGTTCTTAAATTGGTCTCGTGGGTGCCCATGAAATGTTCTATTATGGCATGGCGAGTGGAAATGAATGGCTCCCTACAAAGATGGAGTTAGTGGGGAGAAATATTGTTATCCAGGATAGAATATTTTCTTGGTGTGATTATGATGATGAGACAGTGATTCATGTCCTTTAATATTGTATCATTGCCTCTAATTTTTGGGAGTGAATTGGGAGATGGTATGGTTTAGAGCCCATTTATGCTTTTGATATAAAGGACTTGTTGGAGCTTTACAAATCGGTGAAGGGGTTCAAAATGAAGAAAAAGATTGTACATGGGTTGGTTATTATTACAATGTGGTCACTTTGGAAAGCAAGGAATGAGAAGGTGTTCAATGGGAAAAGTCCTAGTGGGGAGAGTATTGTGGCGAGCGTGAAGTCCTTTTCGTTTGTTTGGGTCAAGTATAGGTCCAAATGTAATAGGATTGTTTGGAAAGAGTGGTGTCGATATCCTTTGTATATTTTGTTAGTGGTTTGTGCCGGAGGCCCTCGTTTTGAGGACCGGTTTGGCGTTTTGTAAGTGGTCCATGTGTCATATTTTGTCAAGGAGTCACGATTTTGACCAGTTTGCTTTACAAAATGGTATCCATTCTTCAAAAAGTGTAAACAAGTATTTTATAAGTTTGAAAATTACGTTATGAATGTCTATGATTATTAAGATTTATGTTTACCCATAATTTACTAAATAATATAAAAAACCCGACAACCCATCCACTCCCCCAACAGACCCTCCGAGTTCATTAGAGCCCACAGCGTTGATCAGTTATTTAGAGAAATTTGGAACATGACCTAATATTACGAATATGGAGTTAGAGGGTGTTTGGGAGTACTTATTTAACCTATTTTTTTTTCTTTTCATGCAAAGGCTTTACGGTAGCTGCTGTAAAAAAAAGGTTTGAGGAGAGCTAGCAATAGCCAGATTCAGCAGATTATGCAATGGGAGTCTTGGGTCCCTATAAAAGTTAATATATTGATGGGGAGAATCGAAAAAGATCGAATTCCGACCAGTGTGGCTTTGTTTAAGAGACAAGTAAATATCCCGAACAGTGTTTGCCCGGTGTGTGAAGTTTTTAACGAGTCGACTTCGCATCTTTTGGTCGAATGTGGTTTTGCGGATGGTATGTGGGCTGCGGTGTTGAGTTGGTGCAAAATTCGGTACAATGGGTCATTTACTGTGGATAATTTGCTGCAAATTCAGGAGTAGATGCAGGTTTCAAAGTGGGGAAAGAAGAAAATTCGGGGCATTGTTATGATCGTGTGTTGGGCCCTTTGGAAGGAACGTAATAAGAAGGTGTTTGATGGCTCCTCGCCTAGAGTCGTAGAGGTGGTTGCTAGTGTTAAATGTTTGTCGTTTTTATTGTTTAAACACAACTCTAGGTTCAAAAATGTAGAGTGGACAAGTTGGGTAAATTATCCTTTGTATATATTGTAAGGTTTTGTGGCGGCCTCTGTTGAGGTTTAGCCGTTTTTAATGAAGTTTACTATTAAAAAAAACTTATTACTGTTCTAAAAAGAGCTTTTAAAAAAATATTTGAAATAGCTTTTGGAATAAAAAAAAGTCAATAAATCAATAAGTGGTTTTAAAAAGTTTTGGCATATCATATTCATGTAAAATGACCAAAAGGACATTCTTACATATTTATCAATTTACTACTTTCACATATAATATTATATTCTTAACAATTTTTTTTTACAAAAACTATAATTAAAAAAAATACAAAATATGTGAAGAAACAAATGGTCTTACCTCCTGATAGGGATGATGAGACTATTATATTCCACAGAGATAATCCTTCACTAGTAGTAATGGATTGAATGACCCGCAAACGCGAATATGACTCGGCTAGGGAGACGACTATACGAGGTAGTAGTTTATAACAAAAACCTGGGTGAATGGGGATACTATCAAGTGATAACTCTTTGGGTTAGCAAACAGTGTCCTCTCTAGTAGGGATATAATCCCTTATATAGAGGTGGACGTATGCCTCCATTACCCTAAACCCTAATCTTAGTGGGCCGAGGCCCGATTAGGGTTGTCTCCACTACCTTTAGTTATATTAGTAAGGTAGTTATGCAGGGCTAAATATATGGAAAGGATGGAATGGTTACCTCCTTACCGCTGCGCGCACGGATTTCTCTCCTTGATTGGTGCATGGTTGTTGGCCATGCATGATATGTGCGTGTGATTTCCCGCATATGGGATCCTTCCGCGCAGTCTTAGAACCGGGTTTGGGTATGGCCACTAGTCGGTTTAGTACCCAATCCCATCAAGTCCCCCAGTCCAGTGTGTCTTCTATCTCTGAATTTATGATGAGAGAGAAAGGATGCTGGACTTAAATATGATGTAGTCTGGATGATAGCTCATCCGTTGATGTATGTTGAGGTGGGATCGTGATGTGAATGATGCATTGCGGGTGCCTGTATGCGGAGTGTGGGAGAATGCTTCTACGCAGATGGTTGATGCGGAGAACGGATTTGACGAATTTACGTCAACTTTCCGCACCCATGCGACACTTCAGTCAATCTTTTGGACAGTTGTCATTTCCCCGTGAATGTGAAAAGGTGGGGGTGTTCTGGCAGTTATGATGGGACATGATTAGTGACCATTGGCGTCATTGCAGACACGCTTTTATGACATGTGTCAGGCGCGTGGGTGCGTGAGGCGCGTGTGGCGTCTCACTGTCTTCCTGTCATACACGTGTCTTGCTCTGATTTGGCTCATCCTTGAAAAGGTGGATGGCCCACGTGCCGAGATGTCCGTTACATTTATTGCACACCCTATATAATCATTTCAAAAGTCTAATTTTCCCACTTCTTCCATACTCCACTTTTCTGACTCCCGAAACAACTCTACTTCCCTTTTTGCCATTTCTTTCTAATTTCTTCCATAATGTCTCAAGATTCTCAGAATGTTCGTGATCTGTCAAAAGTTTCAGAGTCTACCAAGGATGATACATCATCCAAAAGTATTCATACAACCACTATTGAATGGGATTCTGATTCATTTGCCGCATTCCTTGATCAGTACGGAATTCGAAAAGAATGGGCTCCAGAACTTCCTGCTGAAGGCAAGACTGCATTACAGGCTACAGAAGGTTACGAGGCATTTTTTTACCAAGTGTTGTTTCCGGCTCCCCACCACGAACTTTTTGGTGAACACCTTGCTCACCTATGGTGTTCATCCGACCCAAATGACTCCATTTGGGTGGCTCCGTATACTCCATTTTGAGGCGACCTTCCGGGCTCTGGATATGGAACCTACGTTTGAGAGATTGAACGCATTTTATGTTCTGGAGGCGGCCCGGGGGGAGGGAGCGGTTGGTATAGCCTTGGTACACGTAGGAATGTGAACCAACTCGTGCCAGAGAACCTCAAGTCCATGAACGACTGGAAGTAAACGTTCTTTTATGTGAACCGCGGAGTCATCCCTGTGCCCATGCAGTGGATGACTGTCGGTTTGAAGGAAAAAATTGCTGAATTTCCCCCTATGGAAAATTACAAGAACTAAGAATGGTATAAATCCATTTGCGCACATGCCACTCCGCTCGCTATGGATAAATGTCCAGAGGGTGTTTTGGTGATGCTGGGTCTGAGCCAGTTGGGCAATCCGGAAGGTTATGATGCTTGCGTACCGGAGGAAGGTATGATTTTGTTTCCACCGTCACCGTATTGTTTGCTGTTACACATAATCATGACAAATTCTGTGTGTTAGGTGATAGGTATGTCTTTGTTTGAACTGTTTGAGCAGAGGGGCAAGGCGCATGTTGTGTATAATACTGTTCCTGAGGGTGCGCAGTCTTTGATGGAAAGACTTAACACGAATTCCATGGCTCCGCAGCTTGTGGATCCCCCGAAGCATTACGCTAGAACAGGTTAGTGGACCCGTTGTTGTATATCTTATTGTTTTGTATGGACACCTCATGTTCCCGAAGGGTGTGTAGTTGTGTACGTTGGCAGCGTACTGACATCACACGCCCTTCGTGACAAGGGCAAGGATTCAATCCCGTAAGAAAGTTGTGATAGATTTAGAGGCGCACTCTCAAGGGCGTAAAAAGCAAGTGTGTACGGGTTAGTATTGAGTTGAATGCATATGATGTGTTGCTGATGACTCAGGTATGGATGTGATTTTGATTGCAGGCACCAGACCCTCCAAGCACAGGAAGCGTTCCAAGCATGGTAAGAAAGTTGAGTCATCTTCCGCCCCAATTATAGAAGATGACGATGAGGCAATTGAATCAGATGATGAACTTGAGCACAAACGCCACAGGTAGCGTTCCCCAGCATGCCAAACTGAAAGTGTGCCAGCGGAGTTGTTCCAGCAGCGGTTGGAGGCCTTTAAGCAATCCCAAGTCCAGATTCCCATGCCAACCGGTGAGGCTGTTCCGACGGCTGCGTAGAAGCATGTTGCCACCGTGTCGGTTGTTGTGTTTCAGCCACCTGTTGGACCCAAAGGTCCCAAACTAAAGTTAACAGTGAAGCCCCCCCCTAGGCGAGAGCTTCTCCATTTCAAAAATGTGAAGCAAGTGTTAGGTAAGTGAGTTTACGCGTGACATGTTAACTTGCTATTTCGAGCATAGGAATGACATCGTTGTGTCCCTTTATTGTGTGCAGCTGTAACTTCCTCAATCATACCTGCTCACAAACAGGGTCCTTTCAAAGCTGCAAAGACATTGAACCCTGATCCTCCGGTTGTGGGACAAGTCAACCCCGTGGAGAAGGAAGTTGAAAAGACATTGAACCCTGATCCTCCGGTTATGGAACAAGTCAACCCTGTGGAGAAGGAAGTTGAAAACACCGAAGCTTGTTTGAATCAGCAGGAGTTGGTAATTGTGGAAACTCCGCAAAATCAAATAGAGCCAATCCAGGATGACACCTCGAGTGTCCAGAAGAATGTCGAGAGGGCCGAGGGGAAAAAGAAGGTTGGCGATGTGTCTGCTTCAAAGGAAAGTGTTGAAGTTCCTATTTCAGACAAATGTCAGGCCCCCGATCAAAGCCATGTGGAGAAAACTAGTGTTGATGTGAATCCGTCCAAGCCTGATGTGGACGGTACTTTGGCAATTGACACAACCAACCCAAGAGAACCTCTAGTAGTTCAATGTGCTGTACAAGAAGTCCACCTCTGAGGTGAATAGGGGATCTTGCGGATCAGGGGAAACTGGGAGTGGCCGAGGTAGAGTTGCCTCATGCGGCCATGGGCAACCTAGGCCTTATCAACCGCGCTGGGATATTATGGAGATCACTCGCTTTACAAACCCCTTGGATGCTCAGAAATTTGTGACCCTGTCTGTTCCTCCCCGTGAGCGCTGACGTGCTGTCGTGGTACACGTATATTTAATCCAAATTACAACCAATAGATAGTAGTAACAAGGTATCGAACACAGGGAGTTTGTGGAAAATGTGTTTATTTTATAGTCTTGTAAATTATCTACAATCAAACTACTATGCGAAAATTAAAGATCAAGAGTTTCGATTGTTTGAATTAATACTAAATTATCAACTAGTTACTGATTAAGATTGGATTGTTACTTCAAATTATGAAACCAATGGTCATCCTAGGTTTCGGTTTCCTTAAACACTTGTGCAAAAATTCCAACTAGAAAGAGTTACATAGACATAACTCATGTAAAAACAATTGTTGTGATAAAAGGGAACAAAGTACTCAGATTCTATCAATGCGAGGTTATTTCTCGATGATCAGGTAATCAATATCCAACCCCAATCCTTCCCGTGATATCTCGATTGTTAACAACACCAAGAACGTTAGAAATTGAAACATTAATTAACACACTACAATCAATTGTTGAAACATCATAACAACAAGACAAAGATATCAAGTTATTATTCTAGAAATGATAAGAAAAACACACAAGAGTTTAAAAGAAACCTTCTCCTAGAATGATCACAAAAAGTTTAGCCGGACATCACTTAGTGAATCATCATAACATCCATGATAGAGTTCATACAAATCAAAGACATAATCAAAGTGTTTGTAATTGTTCTCCAATGATTTCCTAAGCCAAAAATCGCCCCCAAATTGCCAAGAAACATCTCCAATCAAAAAGTAAGTGAAAAGGCCTCCAAAAAACGGTTTAAATGGTGCAGTTACAAAAAACACGCCGAGGCCACCGTACCTTACGGTAGCCACCGTAAGGTACAGTGAAATGGAAATGCATACGGTGAGGAGGTACTGGAGGACGGTGGAGAATAAGGTCCCAGGGGCCACCGTAAGCTACGATGGCCACCGTAGCTTACGGTGGAGCCCCTACTTTTTTGTTTTCTTCTTCCTTTCCTTCCATGCTTGGTCTATCTTGCTCCGATCCGTCCAAAGCTGCGTTTTCTTCATTTTAAGCTTGATAATGTGCCTGCAACCAAGTAACCGTAGTCATCTAATTCCAAGAAATTACATAATCAAATGTGGTATAACACACGTTTTAGCATCATAAAGGGTTGTTCCTTGAACCACCTGTCACATCCCCACTTAGCCATTGCTTGTCCCAAACAATCCATTAAAAACAATTTTCAACTTATGAGCAATCTTAATAAGTCAAGTATTAACATGTCGTCCTTTTACTAACCCATTCTCAACACCCAAGACAACACACCCCTCACAATGTCTCTCCTCTTGGTAACAAGTAAGCACTAGCATTTATGAGCTAGTCACACATAAGGCAAATGGGTGGTTACACAACTATATGCTTGTACCTAAATCGGTCCTTCTCTTACACGTGCCAAACATGAGTGCAAATCAAAGGGACTTTAAAGGTTGTAACTTGACTAGGTGAATGGGTAGGAAATGGATTATATATGAAGTAGCAAAGGACTTCACCCGGTCTTTTTATTACACAATGAACACACACAAACACGAAACATAACTACTATATACACCATAAACATCCTTCTTTCTTATTCTTTTATTTTCATCACTTCTTTTTTTTTCTCTCTTTTTTTTTTCATTTTTCTGTATTATTATTATTATTTTTTTCAATATATAAAAACAAACGCACTACATAAACATACGAAACACACACTCAACTAAACATCAAACTTGCAACATCTTCAACGTCAAAACAAAACAACAAAAATACTAAAACACTCTAAACACTAAAAGACCAAAAGACCGGGTTAAGTCGGGTGTATATTTGGGAACTAGTTAAGGGGTTAACAAACGATAGAATTTAAGCACATATTGGGCAACTAAATGTCCAAACCCCCGCCCCTTTCGCTACCAAGCCCATATATGTAATGTATGAGGCCCAACCCACCAAAACCCACACTCACTCTCGTCAAGAAGAGGCTACCTAAATGCCCTTATCATTTCTACACTCATGCTCAACTAAAGACTAAAACCGTATTCAAGCACAAGTTCTAATGCACCTCCACCCATTGCCACTCTCAACAAAGAAAGGTATTATTTATGTACGAGTGTGGCTTCAACTCTCACCAAGAATAAAAGGGTGTTACGAGTTGCCGGTGTGTCACTTAGGGTTACTCCAAGGTGTTCAATTTCTCACAAAATTGTAGCTTGACTTAAAAATTTTTAAAACCTCAAAATTTTCCAAATTTTCCCATCCCCACACTTGGGATACATTGTCCCCAATGTATGGTTTTGGAAGGAATTGATCGCTCCACTTCTTGAACCTTTATCCAAAGTTCATCCACTCAAACCACAAATTTCTTTTTGTATTTTTCATTTTATAATTTTTTTTTTTAGATTTTTGATTTTTTTTAGTTACCACACCATCACAAGCACAACCCAATACGTAACATAATCACTTAACACCACCAAACCTCCTAACAAAAACATAATAGATAAACACATATTTACAATTATACACGAAAGAAGACAACCTGACTAGTAGTAGCGAGGTTGAGGCGGCCCGAAAACAGAAGACATCAAATCATTCCATTCTCCAAACCTGAACGCACCGCTACTGCTCCCACCTTGTTCCGGAGTCTCTTGTTGTTGTTGCCTTGGATAAATCCATTGGGAATGGTGGAGTTGTGGTGTTAGGTATGAGACACTACCATCATATGGAGGCAAAGACACATAATCCACCGGAGGTGGATCCACAACTACGGGTCGCCCCGTATGCCAATCTTCATTCATTCTTCTATTTTGATCATCCACATAACGGTTATTCACTTCCACCTCATGTGAGTAGGCGTGTGCCCGGTTCCATAATTCTTGGCGGTCAAAATTTTGCTTTAAGGTTCTTTCCAAACTCGCACTCATAATCGTTTGATGATCGAAGATAGTGCGATCCGCACCCGACCAAGTATCAAAGACTGAAGATGGCGGACGTTGATTCTCGATGACTTGTTGCATCGAACCCTCATAAGCCCAATTTGCTTCAAATTACCGCTCCTTGTAATCATAAAATGAACTACCATATCCCCCACTCGAGCCTCCTTGACCCATATTCACATCCTCGCCTTGCGACTCCTCCTCATAATCCTCTTCTTCACTTGGGGGTTCATCCCCACTATCTGGATCATCTTGCTCACCCGGTAACAACATCCTTGTATCCGCCTTCAACGCTCTCCACCGTTGCCCTTCCGACTTTAACTTGTGATACCTTTCTGATTGGCTATACTTCCAACCCAAACCTATCTTTTTTCATTCAAAAGGCTTGTGCCTTTTAGCTTTTCCTTGATCTTCTGACGTAATAGCTTTAAATTGCTTCAATAATCCCGTTATAATCCTGCAATACGAGATAATTCGTCTCCCCACTTTGTTCCGACATATCCACAAATGGTTCATAATCAAGTACTGGATTGGAAAACGAGGAGACCCATTGATCAATGAATACAGAATAGGTATCTCGGGATATCTTACTTCCTGCTTGTCAGCCCTTCTAGGAATCACATTGAGAATACAAATGGCTAGTAGCAGTTTTGCTTCAATTTTCAAGTTTCTTCGAAGCAAAGTTTCATGGTAAGTACCCGGTAGAAATAAAGCCGCCAACATATCGTTCGATCTAGGATGTTTATCCGGTTTGTTTAGCAAATCATCCAAACTAGGGAATATGTAGTCACGATTGGGCAAACTATCATACTTCGCTAACTTCTTCAATGTCTCAAAGGACATCTCCACTTTAATTCCATTTACTTCGCCGGTTAGCTTCATTTGAGAGGGCTTATCGAATCTATTACACTACAATGTCGCCATCCACTCTTTAATTGCATCCATGAACAAACTTTTATTGTCTTTGTCATAACACTTCAACGCCGCCTCCCATCCCAATGCTCGAAACCTAGCAAACACGTTGAATGGCCCGAACTCAATCTCTTGCACTTCTCTTTCACACAAAAATGCACGCCTCTATTTTGCAACCCCTCCATCAGATCATGAAACAATATAGCTTGCCATTCTTCAGGTTGCTCATACAATGGGCCCGAATCCCATTTAGGCTTGTTAGTCGGGTTTTACCGGACCAACTCTTGTACCATTTCTTGTACCATCTCTTCATTAGAATCAGAATCATCATCCCGGCCCACATACTTCCTTCTTTTTAGTTGCTTTTCTGGCTGCTTGTCTTTCGCTTTAGAAGATGAGCTAGCTCCCGTTAGCTCACTCGTTCTTACCATTTTCTACACAAACACAAAACAAGCAACACAACCAAACATGAACAATATCAGTCTCATTTTATTAACAAATCCCCACACTTGCTTGTTACTATGTTAGTGGATGTTTAATGCCCGAAAATTTTCATACTTAGTTTAACAAAAAATGGGCATGATGCCTCTACAATCTTAACATTTCCAAAAGTTCACAACTTGCATCACAAAATTACATCTACTACCATAATAATAATAATAATAATAATAATCAAATAACCATGTCATATAACCATAAACTAAGAACAAGCAAGTGTGTATGAACAAATAAGAACAATACCCTTAATCTTCACAATGCACCATCAAAAATAATTAAATAAGAACACATACCTTTGAGTGATGATGCTAGTATCCAAGAAAAACAAAAACTTGAAAAAGCCCCAAAAAATTTTGATTTAGGGTTTGGGATTCAACCACAAAAACATGTTTATCTTGCAATTTTCTCCTTAAAATTAGAAAGCTCGTGAAATTCTAGTCAAGATTGACCCAAAAATCACTTGATTTGGCTAAGTATTGAAAGAGTTATGAAAGATTTAAGATGAAAAGGGTGTGGGTTTATGGAAGAGTTTGTGAGGATGAAGGAGATAGGTAGGTGAAGGAAGAATGAATGGGTAAGCAATATCTCACGTGATATTAGAAAGAATTATTATTATTTTTTTATATAACATAAGATGGACCGATGCATCAGCTCCCAGACCCTACCGTATCTTACTATAGGGGCGTAATCTACGGTAGCCAAAAGACCAACATTTCCACTGTAAGGCAGTACCTTACCACCGTATAACTTTGAAATTCTCCTTAGCCACCGTAAGTTACGGTCTCCACCGTAGCTTACGATGGGACCTGGGAACTTTTTTTTTTTTAACAAAAACCTTAACAAAAACTTGGAAATTTTAAATAAAAATTTGTAATTTCATAAACATAGAAATTACTACCCCCTCGAAAATCCCGTGTTGTCCTCAACACAATGCTAGAACTATTTCGTAACCCGAACGTCCCCACACTTGTTTCAAATACGGGTTTCGAACAAATACGAAAATTGTGCAATAGAAAAAATAAAGAAAAAACAAAAAACTATGTACACTACCAAACCTGGGCCTCTCATGAGTGTTCATCCTCCACCGGGCATAGTATGTAGCCCGCTTTATCAAGCTCCAAGTTGTTGATGTCGTTTCCCTCTAAGTACGGCTTCAATCGATGACCATTCACCGTTTGTTGCTTGTTATTTTGCTCATCATAGATATCAACGTCACCAAATTTCCCAACTCGACGAATTACAAATGGACCCATCCACTTACTCTTCAACTTGCCCGCAAACATCTTCAATCTTGAGTTGTACAACCAAACCTTTTGACCTACTTCAAAGGTTTTCTTCCTCAACTTTGCATCATGAACCTTCTTAAGCTTGTCTTTGTAAGCCGATGCACATTCATACGCTTCATCTCTAATTTCTTCAATCTCGCTCAATTGCAACTTCCTTATCTTTCCCGCCTCATCACAATCCGCATTCACCGTTGTGATTGCCCAATGTGCTCGATGTGCTAATTCCATTGGCAAGTGACAACCCTTTCCATCCACCATCCGGTAAGGTGTTGTGCGAATTGGAGTTTTGTAGGCCGTCCGGTATGCCCACAATGCATCATCCAACTTACTTGACCAATCCTTCCTATCCGTTCGAACCGTCTTCATGAGGATTTCTTTGATTTGACGGTTGGGTACTTCAACTTGTCCACTCATTTGTGGATGGTAAGGTGTAGCAATCCGCTGATTCACACTATATGTATGTGCGTATTAGGATCGATAACAAACAAAGATTGATCAAACAAGTTAGTTTCAGGTGCGGAAACCCTAAAACTATCACAAAGTAATAATCAAACAGATTCAAACACACAGATCATCATTTTCAATCAATTTCATTCATAAAACACTTGTTTACACGTGGAATAATGATTACAATCAAGGTTTAAACGTAAAACAAGTTTAACAAAATCTAGAGAGAGTTTTCAGAAAGAGGAGGGAATAATAATCATCAAAGTTACATTCAAAAATGAACTTAACCTATTTATAGGCCTGCACATTCGCCCAAATCATTCATGCGAATGTGCAGGTTCGCCCATATCAACTGGTCGAACCAAGTTCTTCAATAATCTATGTCTTCATTCGTACAAGCATGCTTCCTTCGCACCTTTAAATCCTCCTTCGCACCATTGAACTCACTCCTTCGCACCTTCGATATTTACAAACCAAAATGTGTTTTACAATCCAAAGCTCTAGTCGCACTTTTGCATCTACAAACTCCCCCTCGACTATTGCTTGGATTGTGTTCGTCGTTCTTCGTCCAACCTTTTGTTCCACATTCTGATATGCCTTTGAATCATTTGTTCTCTGGTCAACACCGGTTCCTGAAATTGTTTCTATTTCTTCGTTTTCAGCTCTGGCACCTTTTGCTTCTCCACATACTTTCCCAACTTCACATCATAATCACATCCGGCATTAATATCAAACGCAAAGCACAGAAATACCACACGTTGGTACTTTCCTGCTTGCTCAGCATCTTTAGCATCTGAATAGATCAGATTATAAAATAGCATGATGATATCCTCATGTGAACATTTTATCAACCACATGGGATCAAAGATATGCACTTTCTTGTAATTCGTATCTCCATCCTTCAACACGATCACGGCCTCTGCAATCTTCCAATCATAATACCACCAGATGAAGTCTTTGGCAAAGTGTTGCGGAATAGGCATCAAAGGAATCTTTTTCAACACTTGCGGTGGTTTATATTTCAAAGTCACTTTGGGCGTACCAGTTATCGAATCAATATCCTTCTTGTGAACGATTCGCTTTGGATATTGTGGTGTAAACAAGTCCCACTTGGTTCGGCTTTCACGAGTCATCTTCTCAGCAAAATAAGTAATCTGACTATTTGACGCTCCCGTTAAACGGTGACGACAAATGTCTCTGATTGCCCAATACGGAAGGGTCTTCAAGTGATGAAACTTCTCAAAATACAAAATCCCCTTCTCCCATTTTACTGCGAAACACTTCAACTCTTTAACAAACTTCCAGGCCAATGCACGACCTTTGAAAATCTTATTGTGAAGTTTGTAAAAGCTGCCTTGAATGTAAGGTTTCGGACGATTATTCTCCTTTTCTTTCAGCTTCTTTAACAACTCTTTTAAGCTTTCTGATTGCTCGAACCGTGGCTTGTTATGCCCTTTAAAGATTTCATCTTCAAAGACTTTGCTCTTATCTCTTGCAAGCTTCTCGGCATGGTTTAGCAGTTCGTCTGAGAAAGAAAATCCACAATCTTGATTTGTTCTGAAATATTGTGGATATTCGTCGCTCGTAATATCTTCCATCTCGACTTCCTCGAATGCAGGAACATCACGATCATCCGAGTGATTTCCAGCTTCTTTCTCAGGAATCTTAGGAATAAAGTTATCAGCAAGTAATTCTTCTAACGTCTTGCCCACTTGCTTTGCTAAACCTTCAAGAATTTCTTTTGAAATAGCCGCAGAAACTTCCCCATCCTCAAGATCAGGGTCATCATACTCCAACTCCAAGAGTTTATTGTTAGATTCAAATATTTCTGGGAACCTGCTAGTCATGTCTATCGTCCAGACTCGATCGGTTAACATCTGACGATACTTGTTCTTATCTTCTTCAGACAATGACTGCAATCTTTCATTCCAGAAAATATCTTCATCATCAACATTCTCACCAGGAGCTTTCGAGCTCGATTCACCGCCCTTATCCGAGTCACGTTTCTCGTAAGAAAATTTATCAACATCATCATCATCGTCATTACTACTATCAAATGCAGAGCCGTCTCCATCACTAGATCCATCATCCGATCCATCATCATCTTTATCATCCTTTTTCTTCGTCTTTGTATCGTTACCAGCATCTTCATCTAGTTCATCATCTTCCTCTTCATCGGACAATTCAAAATCAACTAGCTCTTCTTCTCTTTCTTTATCCACTTCACCAGCTTGAAGTTGAGGAGCCTGAGAGTACAAGTTCTTTATCAAATCATCCATATGCTTGTTACTCTTTTTCAGCTATTTGTTCTCCTTCTTCAAGACTATAATCCTTCTGGTATTACGTTGCTCATGTTTCAGCAACTTCTTGTTTTCTCTCTTTAGCTTCTTGATGGTTTTCTTCAAGGTCTCATTGTCATCTGCCGATGTGACTACGACTTCTAACATTTTCTTGTCATTTGACTTTAACTGCTCAATCTCCGTCTGTTGTTTAGTAATCAAATTCATCAGCTCAGAAAATCTCTGATTTACAACAGTCATGATATCACTGTCCACCGATACTTTTGTCTTCTTTGGTGGTTCAACAGCGTCAGGCAATTTACCTTTCCTGATTTTCTTCAGCACATTATCCAATGCTTCATTCACATCATCCATTGGAATTTCTTCTGTTTGTTGTGTGCTGGATGTTGCTGCAGTCTTTTGTTTCTTTTGAGCAGGTGCAGTAACCGGTGACTTTGAACTTGTAGCTGGCGGCAGTTTCTTACCAGCAATCAATGATTCTATCTCTTTCTTTCTCTTTATACTTGGCTTCTCCTGCTTCTTCTTCTCTTTTCTAGCAGCTTGCACAGGAGAACCAACCAACGTCTCTTCAGCATTAAAACTCAAGTCATCTACATCAACGGGAATAGGACTTTTGTTCCCTTGATCATCTTCTCTTTGGCTAGCAGACGCACCAGCCTCAGTGGCCTTGGGCATGGTCGTCACTGTCTCAGCATCAGAATTCCATTGTTCTTCCTCAATTGTCTCTTCTGAATCAATGGAAACTTCATCAACAAGATTCAATCCCTTTTTCGCCATTCTCTTATTTCTGCCTTGAGTACTCTTCTTTTTCTCTGGCTCAGTAACCTCAATCCTTATCTCTGGTTTCTTTGTTTTACCACTCTTAGCGCCTACATTCACTACTTGTCTCTTGCGCTTAGCGTCAGGATCAACATGATGTAAAGGATTGTTAGCATCAGAATCACTGTTTGCATTCCTTACAAGCCCCTCACCCGGATCATTATAATCTGCCCTAGCTAGATGACCAAACAAACGTCTAACAGGAGGACGTTCTTCAACAGACAAACCATTATAGGCTTTCATTCTAGCTAGTGTGTTCAGCGACATGTGTTCCTGAACAACAATATGTTTAGCATCTCTCTTCAGTTCTTTGTACTTGTGATCGAAAATCATCTGAAGAAAACGAGGATATAATAGAAACTTCAGATTCCTCGTTCCATTCACAGGCTCCAATAAGTGAGACATCAGCATGCCAGAAACATTGAACGGTTTGTTCAATACCAAAGCAACCATCATCGAACTGATGCTCATCCTCATTAAGTCATAACCTCCCGCAGCAGATCCGAATACATGGATTAAAACATGTGCCAGATATTTGAACTGTGGGCACAGTTTTCCTTTATGCAACGAACCGTCAGTGATAGGTCCGTTATACTTCATCCTGAGAAAACACTTCCTTTGATCCATGAATGTAAACTCCTTTGGATCTTTTGGATCATCATTCAGATTCAGTGCTTATCTCAAATCTTCTTCGCACACTATGACTCGTTGTCCCTGGATTTTGCTCGTCAAGCAAGACTCGCATTTCCAGAAATCTAGTTTAGCGTTAGACCAAAATTCCTGAATCATGTCTCGGTAAATCACTGTCGGCGTAGCAATAGCATCTATCACTCTGCTTCGCTTCAAAAACTCAATAATACCAACAAATTCAGTGTGCTTCTTCACGTCGCCAAGATATGCACAACAGTTGTGCGCATTCTCAAAATCAAGCTGCTTTGCGGGCTGTGATAAGGATCCTGCCTGTTCTGTAGTCTTCTGTTGTTCAGACATTGTTAGATCTGCAAAACAATCAAAAACACAAGTTAAAAATGGACAAAATAGCAAAATTGAAATTTTTTGGTCAAAACTCCTTCCTTCGCCCAAACGGGGGTACGAAGGTGTAAATGTATAGGTGCGAATGAGAAACAGATGGTACGAATGTGATGATTTAAATAAAAAGTTTCATTCGCCCATCAAATTCTCTTTCGCCCAATTTGTGTTCTTCCTTCGCCCATTCGAACTGGTCGAAGGAAGCAGTTCATATTTTTGAAAAATCAATTTTGAAATTTAAAGATCCTGAACATGTCCATTTGATTGAAATGGGACCTAATAGTGCCGATAATCAATCCTAGACTAACAGATTCATCTATTATTGATTGTGTTTGTGTTTTCACCCAAAAACTAGGGTTTATACACTGATTACACAATCTGAACTGTTTTAAACACTTGTTTTGATTACTTCTACCCCTAAAACTCACACACAATCAATCCTTAACAACAATTGTGAGTATTATGTTGATTAAGAACAGGTTTAGACAGTTAGGGCTCGTAAAAGAAAAACAGGGATTAAGAGGCTGAATCCATGTTGAATACCTGTAAAAATGATATGAAACTAATCAGTGATAACCCACGAACACAATAGAACAATTTTTAATGAAAAAGCAACAAGGTGAGGTTACAATCAAAATCTGGAAAAAATATGAATGAGGTTCGAAGGTGAGACTGGATATATATAGGCCTGTTCCTTCGCCCGTTTTGTTCATACGAAGGAGAAACTTTTCTCTCCTTCGACCCTATTGAAAGGGTTCGAATGAGATAAAAGGGTTCGAATGAGATATATATCAGGAACACTCTCCTTCGCCCAACCAAAACATACGAATGAACAAAGAAAATCCCACATTCGACCAAACGAATGGGCGAATGAGAATTGGGATTTTTGAAAATTTTCCAAATCTCAAAAACGAGTCCCGGTTCAATTATTTTCCAACTTTTAAGCATCCAACATTTATGTTTTCACATTTTAAAAGTTACAAAGCTCAAATGGTGTATCCAGGTTTAGAAAATCGACATCAACCACCATCAGTTATAAAAAATAAGATGAAAAAGAAAAATCTTTTTGGATTTTCTAAAGTTTATGCTAAAACACACCTAAAATCTTTTTGAGTTTTGTAATTTTTGACGAGAAAATAAAATGCAGAAATGTAAATGAAAAATTGTAAATATTTTTGTGATTCCGGTACAGGGATCATATCAGTTTTTGAGAAATCTGATCACACCGTTGATCTTTTTGAATTATTATCATTAAAGACAATGTGTGATCTGGCAACTGCTGATATTGTGATCCACATAAACTCACATGCAGACTTTTGTGCAGTGCTTTATACTGATACTGATATTTATAGTATAAACGCAATTGTCTGTGGTTCCCACGCACACGACATACTCCCGTATCAAGACGTAAATGCACAAAGACTCATTGTAAAGCGTGATTTTGCTTTCGTTGTCTGTAATTGTACAAGATATAATGCATAGAGGTATACAGGTCAGCAAATTAATGCAGCAAAGTAACATATGCACTATACCAGGTTGAGGACTGATATTAATCATGATTTGCATCAATGATCAATACGATGTAATAGATAATCTTTGATTATCATATAACATGGAAAGTTCCTCAATTCGGTAACTTTAGGATTTGGCATATAGCTCTTTTATAAAGACACCCTGTCTGATCTAGGTCCGTAATGACTTACAGCAGAAGATCAGAGAGGCTATACCCAGACAATTAATAACATAACGACCCTAAACCTCCGAGTTTTGTACAAATACCCTATCAAACGAAATTACGGTACTAAGACCATATGACCATGAGGAGTTCATCCACACAACAATTCGTTTGATATGTATGTATCAGGCATGCAGTAATAGGTCTACGAAGCCTATTAGCACATCGCACAGACTCAGACACACGCCCTATATAGCAATACATTATTTAGAATGTGTCAGATCCCCACTGATGTACTATCATTTCCCTTTATACTCCAGGAAATCATTTTAGAATTTTCTGATTTTTATAAATTTTCGAATTTACTGTTCCCAAGGATAAGCTGGAGCATTTCAAATATGTGACTGCCCAGATATCGTTTGTTCACAGAAATCTGACGGCATTAATCTAAGGGAAGAAGATATAGCAGTCAGCAAAGAAATTTTTCAATTTTTATGGTTTTTGAAATTTTTCAATGTTTTTGGATTTTCGAAATTTTTCTGAAAAACAGTAAGAATTTAAACTAAAAAGTGATAGACTGAGGTGGTGATCAGTCTTGTTTTTCTTTAATACCATTAGCTTTCAAAAGATAATCAAATTTGGATTTATCAAAAGCTTTGGTAAAAAGATCTGCGCGTTGATAATCAGTGTGGATTTTGACCATATCGATCAACTCTTTAGCATAACAATCACGAATAAAATGATATTTAATCCAGATATGTTTAGCCTTTGAGTGATTTACTAAGTCTTTTGTTAATGCGATTGCGGCCTCATTATCACAGTAAATAGGGGTTTTAAGAAATTGCAAACCGTAATCCACCATCTGCTGTTGGATCCAAAGAACCTGTGAGCAGCAGCTCGATGCTGAAACGTATTCTGCTTCACCTGTGAGCAGCAGCTCGTTTTTGCATGTCTTGTTGCATAGCCCGAAGCATGTCCATGACTTCATTCCCACTTGATGGATTTTGAACCGAACTCCGTTGACCCATTTGTTGAGCTTGCCCTTGGTACCCATTGTTGTTTCCACCCCTATAGTTTCCTTGATTGTATTGTGGGTGAGGTGCAAAATTACCTTGAGCTTGTTGAAAATTTGGGTTTACTTGGTTCACCGCATTTCCATAACGAAAGTTAGGATGGTTTCGTAACCCGGGATGGTATACATTGGAGTTCATGTTTAAGTTTCGACCACCCCCTTGAATAGCATTCACCTCTTCTACTTGCCCTTCCTCCACTCCTACTAGGCAAACATCCGCCGCATGGCCTATTTCTTGACAATTAGTGCACACATTGTACACTTGATTAGAAGTTTGCACATTTCCACTCTTTACTCCATGCACTTGGGGTCTTTGTATCACATGTCTTGCCCGTCTTGAAGATTGAGCTTTCCTTTTTGAAGTCACCGCCATTTGTTCTAAAACTGCCCAATCATCTTGTTCAAAGTTTGTACCAAATGTACCATTAGTAATCAACATCAAATCCCGTGCATGCTCCGAACTCAACCCTTCATGAAAAGCGTTCAACAATTCCGAAAGTTGGATCCTGTGATGAGGGCAATTCCTTCGCATCATGTTGAACCTTTCGAACGCCTCATGAAACATCTCCCCGATTGTTGTTGGAAGCTTCTCAAACTCCTCCTTGGATCATTAGTCTTTTGGGAAGTGTAAAACTCATCCAAGAATATTTGTTGCATGTCGGCCCATGTGAAAATCGATGCGGAAGGTAAAGTGTGAAACCATCTCTTTGCCTTCTCTTCCAATGAAAATTGAAATAGAACCAACTTGACATCATCCGACGAAAAAACCTTGACCTCCAATAGTGTTGCAAATAGATTCATATGTCTCTAAGTGAAAGTAAGGTTCTTCTAATGCCAACCCTTTGAACTTTGGTAGACTTTGGAGAGCGGTTGTTCTAACTTCAAAAGTTCTTCCATCCGCATGATGAGGAATCACTATTGGTGAAGGATTTTTGGTGATGATAGGCCTAAAGTGAGCTTCAATTCCCCGTATGACTTCCCGGTGATGTCTTCGAGGTGCACCCAATGGTGCTCTTGGTTGACCTATTTGCCCTTGCATAGGACCTTGAGGTGCATTTGGTGGGTATTGGTATTCATGCATTGGCGGTTGTTGTTGTTGAATCGGCCTTTGAACTTGATTTGGCATATGTTGAGGAGGTATTTGGTGTAGCGGTGTAGGGCGTTGAAATTGTGACCCTTGTGGTCTAATGTGTTGCACCCCAATCGGTAATCTACTCGGGTCTTGAAATTGTTGTAATGCTTGACTTTGTTGACCCGCTCCTCCTTGAGATCCCAAATATCCTACATCACCCCCATGATAAAAACCTTCATCTTCATACCCACGAAATTCGTCTACATAAACATCATCATATCTATCTCCTCGAATTCCCGAAGATTGCCCAATTTGAACAAATGAATATTGGAAACTCGATTGGTTCGGTGGTTGATATGTAGATGTAGTACGGATGACGGTTGAACCTTGTGGTGGTAATGGGTAAGTGGAAGATGATTGACCCGTAGTACGGAAAAAATGGGAAAATGGTGGGATTGTGGTAGAAGGACTAACTGTGAGATCAGGTTCAACTTGAGTAGAACTTGGTTGTGTGGTGTGAGTTGGTGTAGAAATATGAAGTGAAGTAGGAATGGTAGTGTTTGGTGAAAGTTCTGTAGAGGTAGTGGTGAATGATGAGGTCATTTGACCCGTTGTGGGTGGTGTTTGATTTTCTTGCATGATGTTTCTTGGTGTAAACGGTGAAGTGGGTGAATCAATAATTCTGTTTTCTCGTACCAAAACTCGGTTCCGTCTCAATGTTCTTTCAATTTCCGGATCAAACAATAGCGGTGATGACTCGTGAGAGTCTCTAGTATGCATACACTTGAAGTACCTGCACACGAAACACAACCAGCTTAGACCTGAAAATAATAAACAAAACTACTAAATTAACACACGTTGCGCACTACTCCCCGGCAACGGCGCCAAAATTTGACGTGCTGTCGTGGTACACGTAAATTTAATCAAAATTACAACCAATATATAGTAGTAAAGTTATCGAACACAGGGAGTTTGTGGAAAATGTGTTTATTTTATAGTCTTGTAAATTAACTACAATTAAACTACTATGCAAAAATTAAAGATCAAGAGTTTTGATTGTTTGATTTAAAACTAAATTATCAACTAGTTACTGATTAAGATTGGATTGTTACTTCAAATTATGAAGGCAGTGATCATCCTAGGTTCCGGTTTCCTTAAACACTTATGCAAAAATTCCAACTAGAAAGAATTACATAAACATAACTCATGTAAAAACAATTGTTGTGATAAAAGGGAACAAAGTACTCGGATTCTATCAATGCGAGGTTGTTTATCGATGATCAATTAATCAATATCCAACCCCAATCCTTCCCGTGATATCTCGATTGTTAACAACACCAAGAACGTACGATTTAGATTAGAAATTGAAACATTAATTAACACACTACAATCAATTGTTCAAACATCATAACAACAAGACAAAGATATCAAGTTATTATTCTAGAAATGATAGGAAAAACACACAAGAGTTTAAAAGAAACCTTCACCTAGAATGATCACCAAAAGTTTAGCTCGACATCACTTGGTGAATCATCATAACATCCATGATAGAGTTCATACAAATCAAAGACATAATCAAAGTGTTTGTAATTGTTCTCCAATGATTTTCTAAGCCAAAAATCGCCCCAAAAGTGCCAAGAAACGTCTCCAATCAAAAAGTAAGTAAAAAGGCCTCCAAAAACGGTTTAAATGGTGCAGTTACAAAAAACATGCAGAAGCCAACGTACCTTACGGTAGCCACCGTAAGGTACAGTGGAATGGAAATGCATACGGTGAGGAGGTACCGGAGGACGATGGAGAATAAGGTCCCAGGGGCCACCGTAAGCTACTTTGGCCACCGTAGTTTACGGTGGAGCCCCTACTTTTTTGTTTTCTTCTTCCTTTGCTTCCATGCTTGGTCCATCCCGCTCCGATCCGTCCAAAGCTGCGTTTTCTTCATTTTAAGCTCCATAACGTGCCTGCAACCAAAGTAACCGTAGTCATCTAATTCCAAGCAATTACATAATAAAATGTGGGTATAACACACGTTTTAGCATCATAAAGGGTTGTTCCTTGAACCACCCGTCAAGCGCAACTATCAGGATAGCGTGGACCGCAGATCATTGTTTACTGACATTGCTATGAATCTTGCCTTGCCAGTGAGTGGTATTGATTCTCTTATCCGAAGCGAGAACGAGTTCATGCGTGACTGGAAAAACCTGAATGATTCAGAGGCTGCCTTATTGCAGCGGGAGGAAGATTTCCAGTGTGCCCGTGCTGATATCCGGGCAGAGATTGATCATTATAAGCAGAAGGCTCATGCGGTTGAGGAGGAGGTGAAAAAGTTGAAGGCTAACAAAGCCGAGTCCTCAAAGCAGTGGAAGGAATCTTGCCAACGGACCAACTTAGAGATGGAGCGCTTGCGTGCTTCTATCGAAAAGTTGAAGAATGACATTTCTCGACTTAACCGGGATGCTGAGGAGAAGCAGAAAGCCAGTGATGCCAAGCAGGCGGAGTTAGCGGACACCATTCTAAAGCTTAACCAGCAACATGAAGATTTCTTGAAGGCCACCTCCGCACTATCAGAAGCGGAGACACAGATCAAGTCCCTTGACCATGATAAGAGCAAACTGGAAGAGGAGAAAATGTTTCTGGAATCTTCACGCACTCAACTTGAGGTGGAGCTGGGCCAAACTCAGAAGGCTTTCCAAGATGTATCAGGTGTTGCATTGGCTGCTCGAGAGCGTGTTAGTTGGATGATACAGTATGGTGTTCAAGGGGTAAGCTGTTTATCCGCATGGTCACCTTCTTTCCCTTGCTCGCTTTGTGTATTTATAAAAAGTTCTCTTTGGTTATGCAGATTTTCAAGCACATATGGAACGAGCCAAAACTGGGAGATGTCATAGCAAGGATCGGTAGCTCCGCTGTGAAGAATGGGTTTCAGCATGGATTCAGGGAAGGTTTTTACTATCACATGGCCGACAAGAACATTGAAGATAGTGCTTATCATAACCAACCTAGTGAGGCGAAAATGTTGCAAGCGGCTGTAGACTTTGAGTCTCTCTCCTTTGACGTATTTGACTTAGTGAGTGAGTGTTTGAAGATGGATGACCCGGTCGGAGAGCTCCGTACTTATTTTGAAGAGTCGGACCGGTTAGGCGCAGAGCTTGAGGAGAAAGCCCTCAAGGAGGAAGAGTAGAGGAAAGCTGCGGAGGCTAGCAGAGTTGGCGCATCTTCCTCAGCAGGTGTTGTTGGTGATGCGCATGAAGAGGCATCTAATGTGGATGATGTATCGCACTATCTTAATGTCACTGATTTGAATTAATTGTATTTGAACAATTATCCTCCTGTTTTGATTTGTAATGTTTTGAGACATCTTTGGATTGTTGATGATTGTGATCCTGTGACTCCGTGGCTTTGTGTTTTTTATTTTTCCCTGTTGTTCGCGAGCCAATCATGAGCTGACGTCACCTGAGGCGTCAGTTAACTGTGTCAGACTGTGGCTGACACAATTTAATGCAGAAATGACAGTTTTGATGGCTCGTGTCAGTTTCTGACCTGGCGTCTGTCACACTTCCCAAGCCTAATCAAGTGCTTTTCCATTAATGGTACTTAATTACTTGTACTTCCCTTTGTATATATGGAAATGTCATGGTTAATTGTGCTCCAGAATAACTCTGTGAAAATATTGTATTATCTTCAAAGACAGCAATGCATGGGATGATCGAGTTGTCTCGTCATCCTGCCCATACCGGAATGCCTTCTAATGCTCTTGATCGATTAGCTGGGTATTATGGCTATCTGTTGTCCCAAGAAAGCCTAAGGCCGGATGACTTGGATGATCAAGGGACTTCGGATGGACAACCTTTGAAGATGAAGAAACTATTAGAACTTGGAGATATGCCCAAAACTCCTAAACTCAAGCTTCGTAAAGTGAAGGAAAATGGAAGCATGCTTCTTAGTTGTAGCTTGGTAGATTGTAGATAAGTATATATCCATGTGGAAAACATGTTGTTTTGCAATGATATTGTGATGATGTGATCTATAGACTCTGCTTGGACCACTATTTTGTATGTTTGACGGTTTAATATGAAATGATCACATATGATGCTATTGTATACATGTCTTGTGCATTGCTTGTTTGTTCTCCCGTTCCTTGTTATGCGATGAAATAATATAGGAAAACATGTTTTATTTCAACAAAAACGAGTTGGGCCATAAGCCTTTATTACAAAGCGTAGAGAACAGACAAACTCAAATATAGCAGATGCGCAGTTGCGCTGCATTCCAGGTGCGTGGGATAGGTGTGCCATCCAAACGTTCCAGAGCATACGCACCCTTCCCTAGAACCTCCTGTATTTTATAAGGGCCTTTCCAGTTGGGAGCGAGCTTGCCAGGATTTTCAGCGTTGGATGCTTCATTACTGCGGAATATGTGATCTCCTACGCGGAAGATATGTTCTTTGACGCGCGTATTGTAGTACTTTTCCATCTGTAGCTTGTAATTAGCTTCGCGGATAAAGGCCATGTCCCAGCACTCTTCTAGCACATCCAAGTTTATCCGCAGCTCTTTGTCGTTATTAGTGCTCTGCGCTAACAAGACTCTTGGGGATGGGCACCTGACCTCCGCTGGTATCACTGCTTCGGTACCATACGCTAGGCTAAACGGTGTTTCCCTGTTACTGGTTTTTGAGAGTGTGCGGTGAGCCCATAGAACATGCGGGGGTTCATCGACCCAGCCACTGCGCTTCGTTCCCAATCGGGCCTTGATACCTTCGACGATACTTCTGTTAGCTCATTCCACCTGGCCATTGCCTTGAGGGTGAGCGACAGAAGTGAATATCTGTTTGATATTCATGGACGCGAGCCATTCTTAGAGATACTGGTCTGCGAACTGTGTACCGTTGTCGCTTACAATTTCCAATGGTAGGCCAAATATGTAGATGATGAACTCCCATATGAATTTCTTAATACTGCGTCCATCGATTGAGGCCAGAGGTTTAGCTTCCACCCATTTGGTGAAGTAGTCAGTTTCTACCACTAGATACTTTACATTTCCTGGCGCTATGGGAAAAGGTCCTACCAAGTCAATGGCCCATTTCTGAAAGGGTCAAGCAGCCGTTACCGGTACTAAGTTATTTTTTGGTCTGAGTGTACCCGGTGTGTGTCGCTGGCAGGCATCACATTTCCGCAATTCGGCTACTGCATCCATATGCATTCCGGGCCAATAGTAGCCCACATTCATGAGTTTGGCCACTACCATTCTTGGTCCCGCATGTAGTCCGCAGGATCCCTCATGTATATCCCTTATCTGGTACGTGGCTTCTGTGGAATCTACACAACGTAACAGCGGCCCGAGGTACGGGCGCGGTATAAGATACCATCAATGACTTCATATTGCAAAGCCTTGTTTTGGAGTTTTCGGGCCTCTGCTCAATTGGACGGGAGAGTCCCTTTTGTCAAATAGGCCATGATAGGGGCTATCCAAGAGGCTTTACCCGTTTGGATTACGTTCACCTGTTTTTGTGGTACAGATGGGTGGTTTAACACCTCAACCCACACGTCTTTGGCCATATGGTCGAAAACTGTTGAACCCATTTTGCTTAAAGCATCCGCTGGCTTATTCTCGTTGCGCCTTACATTGTTCACTTTGCAATAGCTAAAGCTGCGCATTAGCTCCTTGGTGTGTTCCAAGTATAAGATCATTGATGGTTCTCTGGCTTCATAAGAACCATCTCTGTGGTTTGCCACCAGCATAGAATCAACATAAGCCTCGACGTGTTGAGCCCCCATCGTTTTGGCTATGCGCAGTCCTGCCAGGAGAGCTTCATATTCTGCCTCATTTTTGGTGGTTGGGAAGTCAAGTCTTATGGCATAAGTATACTCTTTGCCGTCCGGAGTTATTAAACGCAACCCCGCACCCGCACCCGCACCTTCATCATTACATGCGCCATCAGTGAATAGCTCCCACTTTTGTGATTCGTCTAGTGGAGTGGAACTTGATGATGCCTTTATCTGGCACTCTTGGATCTTGTCTGCAGGGACTTCTGTGACAAAATCCGCTAGGGATTGCCCCTTAAAGGAAGGTCTCACTTTGTAGGTGATTGAATGTTCACCTAGTTCGATAGCCCATTTGGCTAATCTTCCCGAGAGTTCTGGCTTGCGCAGAATATCGTTGATGCGGAAGTCGATTAAAACATTGATTGGGTAACCTTGAAAGTATCTTCGTAGCCTTCTTGAAGCATGAACCAATGCTAGAACCAGCTTTTCCATGGTGGAGTAACGTGTCTCTGCATCGAGAAGTGTTCGGCTGACATAGTAGATTGGGGTTTGCACCCCTTTCCTGTCAACCATCAATACTGCACCTACCGCTTTGTCCATGACGGACAAGTACAGAGTGAGTGGTTCTTCTAGTAAGGGCGCAGTAAGTGTTGGCAGGTTGCTCAGACACTCTTTCATTTCTTGGAAGGACTTTTCCGCTTCTGCGGTCCATTTGAAGTTGGATTTTTTCAGATAGTTCTTCAGCGTGTCTACGAAAGTAAACGATTTGGATGCGTAGTTTGACAAAAAAAACGTTTCAAAGCTACTAGTCGTCCCATTAATGTTTAGACCTCTTTTACAGAAGACGGAGACGACATGCGTTCAATTGCTTGAATCTTTTCTGGGTTAGCGCGGAAACCGTCTTTGGTGACTATGACCCCCAAAAACTTTCCTTCTTCCATCCCGAAGGAAGACTTACTTGGATTTAGCTTCAGGCAGACGCTTCGAAGCTGTTCAAAAGTCTTTTGAATATCTTCCAGCATCTGGTCATCCGCTCTGCTTTTTATGACAAGGTCGTCCACATAGACTTCTAAGTTAACACCAATCTGTTTAACGAATGATGTATCCATCAAGCGTTGGTACGTAGCTCCGGCGTTCTTGATTCCAAATGGCATCTTTGTGTAACAGAAAGTTCCTATGTCTGTGCGGAACGCCGTTTTGTCCTCATCTTCTTTAGCCATTTGGATCTGATGGTACCCTTTGTAAGCATCAAGAAAGCATTTAAACCTGAACGGTGCCAATGAGTTGACTTTTAAATCAATCTCAAGCAATGGGTAGCAGTCTTTAGGGTAGGCCTTGTTTAGATCTTTGTAATCCACACACATACGCCAACTGCCGTTAGACTTTCCCACCATAACTGGGTTGGCTACCCATGTTTGATATCGGCTCTCCGGCCCCATACTACACTTCTTTTGGACAATTGGTTCAACTCTCTTGTAAACATTTAGTTTATGTTCAGCGATGTGACGAGGAACGCCAACCATGTCTGCTGGTTGAAAAGCGAAGACATCCATATTTTTTGTGAGAAATTGCTTTAAGTGTGTACGGATGGTGTCGGAGATTGCATGGCCAATGACAACTGTCTGTTCCGGGAATTTAGGGTTGATAACCCATTTTTCCGGTTCGGTTCTGACAGTTGGTTTCATCATCTTTGCGGGTTTCTGCGCGTCAGTGGTGTGACAGTTCTTGTTCCCACGTATGAATGCTACACCGGTCTGGGTAGGAAAACCTGCCATTTGATGTGGCGTAGATGCGTTGCAGTTGAATTTTGCCAAGCCTTCCCGTCCCAACAAGATGTCATGTGACGAATTGACGGGAAGTACGATAAAGTCACAAATTTCTTTTCTTGAATGCTTTCCATCCAAAAGCATGACTGGGAACGTGAGCATACCCAACAGGAATATCATCTCATGAATGAAGCGTAGTGGCTGGTACTTGATGTCGGTGCTACTACCATTCTCCAGGAACATATATCTTGTGCGGTAATGACCCACAACTCCCGTAATGATCAGTGGAGCTGTCGAGGAGGCTCCACCCTTCGCCTTTGGCATGATGACATCTGCCTCTTTCCACGAGTCGTCGTTAACGACGGTGAATGCTCTCTTGTGACTAGAACCTCTGTGGGCCATTTTGCAATTATAACGCGGAGTGTGATAGACATGATGCGCGTTTAGATTGCGGATCTTCTTCTATGAAAGCTCGCCTCGCTCTGCGTGTTCTCTTGGTTTTTTTCCGCATATTCTTCACGAGGTGCGCTAACTGTCCTGACTTGATTGCATTTTCGATTTCCATCTTAAGGCTGTAACAGTTGTCTGTTAGGTGCCCATAATCTTCATGGTACTCACAATACTTAGAGTTATCGACGTTTGTTTGTCACGGCTCAGCTCTCATGGCTTTGGGAATTGAATCTGCTCCGTCTTCAGGACCTCGGAAGGTGTCTTAGACAATGGGGTCCAGTCGTAGTTCTTTCTATGGTGGCCTTTCTGATCACGCAAGCCCTTTGAATTCAGAAAATTTCGCGCATCCTGCGCAGAGGAATATTTTCCTTCATTTGTCGCGCCAGAGATTCTGGACCAGACGGACTGTTTCCCCTTTCCTTTTCTATTGGGGACCACGTTATGGTTGCCTCTTTGATGCATATTTTTGTTACGATGAAAAGAACGCTCCGAAGACGCGTAAACTTTTGCTGCTTCAATCACTTCATCTCAGGCGGTAGGTACACCGTCTTTTCCAGTAAGGCACTTCATTAAATCATCATTCCTTACAACGTGTATAAATGCTGCACAGGTAAGTTCTTCTCCACATCCAAGTTGGAGAGCTGCTTTATTGTATCGAACTATGTAATCTTCTAGCGATTCATTCTCATTGCGTGTGCACAACAGAATATGTGCCTTGTCTTTCTTGTGATTTCTGAGATGCGAAAAGTGATTCTTGAACTTCTTGATTAAATCATCAAAATCCACCAGGCTCCCAACAGGCAAGCTTTCATACCAAACTCTAGTTGCTCCTGTTAATGTTTGAACAAACAAGTGACACCAAGCTTGCACGGGCCAGAGTTTGGAGCTTTCTGCACAGTCGAAAGCATGCAGGTGATCATCTGGGTCACGTAGACCATCATATTTCCCAATGGTGCTTGGAAGCTTGCATTCTTGAGGCATTGGAGCCAAAGCTATCCGTGCGCAAAACTTTGACCGTTCTGCAAAAGTTTTTGGCCTATAAGGCTTGTACAAATCATTGTCTTTTGGTGCATGGTTGCTTGCAACCTACTTTGAGCATTTCTTGCGATTGGAGTAATGTTGGACTTCGCCCTCAGATTCATAGCCGCCCGGTTCCTCATCTAGGTTGACGTTGTCCTGACCGCGAGTATTTCTACCACGATATCCACCACGTACCGCCTGACGAGGTCCCGTTTGATGACGGCAATTGTTGTTTTCTGGAGGTGAGTCTGAATCATCCTTTAGAGTACCAAAACTCCGAGTCTTCTGAGCATTGAGTTTAGCCTTTTCAAGAACCATCTTCTGGTACTCAGCTATCGTCTTGGTATTTTTCCTGGCTAACCATTCATCCGGGTCTACTGGAGATTGGTCATCATGTTTCTTTTTTCCACCTGATAACCCACCTCTGAGTGGGATGAACTGGAGTGATGAGTGTGGTTATTTCTGTGTTACATTCTTCGTTATGGTGTTCGGTGCAACAACATCGATCTGGTCGTCGATTGTCGCATCAACATCAACAATATTCTGGTTTGCACCAGTCGACGAATCCATAGTTGCTAGTTTGAAAGATGAGAGAACCGATACGGATGGCGCCAATGAAGAAACAAATGGTCTTACCTCCTGGTAGGGATGATGAGACTATTATATTCCACAGAGATAATCCTTCACTAGTAGTTATGGATTGATGGATTGAATGACCTGCAAACACGAATATGACTCGGGTAGGGAGACGACTACACGAGGTAGTAGTTTATAACAAAAATGTGGGTGAATGGGGATACTATCAAGTGATAGCTATTTGGGTTAGAAAAAAGTGTCCTCTCTATTAGGGGGCCGAGGCCCTAAACCCTAATCTTAGTGGGCCGAGGCCCGATCAGGGTTGTCTCCACTACCCTTAGTTATATTAATAAGATAGTTATGAAGAGCTAAATATATGGAAAGGATGGAATGGTAACCGCCTTTACTGCTGCGCGCGCGGATTTCTCTCCTTGATTGGTGCATGGTTGTTGGCCATGCATGATATGCGCGTGTGATTTCCCGCGCATGGGCTCCTTCCGCGCAGCCTTAGAACCGGGTTTGGGTATGGCCACTAGTCGGTTTAGTACCCAATCCCATCAATATGTAACATAAATTATTTGTAGAAATTTTATAATTTCTTGATTAGTCCCTATAATAACCCTAATGAGTAATAAAAGAAGTAAAGGGTGGGTAGTTTAGTAATTTGCTATTTAAAAAGCCAAAAGCAATTTTAAAAGCCAAGGTTTTGTGGCTTTTGAAAAAATAACTTTTTAATCAATACAAAAAACCCAAATAAAAAAGGACATTTATCAAAGCCAAATAACTTATTAGCTTTACCGAAAAGCCAACGAGTCAATATGTTGTATCTTTTTAATTATTATGAAATAAGTTGCTCTACCAGAACCGTGTAGTATGTGAGATATTTGTCCACTTGAGAAAAAGCCAACTAAGCAGTTTTTGCCACCAAATGTTGGGAGGTGAATTTTAAGGGGTCGAAGTGTAGATGCATTATATGTCTGCAGCTTCGGGTTGGTCGTAATTGTGTTTGTTGTCTAGTGTTTGTAATACTTTATGTTTTGTCATGGCCATTCGCATGAACGAGCATGCGAATGGGAAATTAGTTCATGCGATTAGGTTTGATAAAGTGCCATTCATATGGTGAAAGAGCCATTCGCACACTCGACTGTGCGAATGGGCTTTGCATATATGGATGTTTGGAAGATATAGTTAGAGTTTGGTCATTTTGTCAGTTGAGTCTAGGCGCTAAATTCTTTCTGTTTGAATATCTAAAAGTGTGTTTATCAAGAACGAGTATGTAATTGATAATTTTAATATTAATGATTATGATAAACATTGAAAATGAAATCTTTTGTGTGATTATCAAGTTTTATATAATTTTCCTAGATTGAGAGGGATTCTGCACCTCTTGATTTACATATCGTGTAGATTATTGTTGATTGATCAGTCCTCGATCCTAAATAGTGGTATCATAGCCATGTGCTCAATCTCACGATTGCAAATTGATAAATTTGAAAGATTTCAGGTCAAAATTGTTGAAACCCTAATTGTTTTCAAAGTTTTTCAAGAAAACATGGTTTTTGAATGATTTGAAGGTCAATTTGTGGGCAATTTAAATAAAAATTCACAAAAATTGATCTACTATCAATCTGAAGCAAAACCTATCCAATTACAATCAAATTGGTGAAAATTTTCAAAATTCAAATAAAAAATTGTGTTTTTGAACTCAAGAAGATGATGGGTTTTCGAACAGTGCGAATGGCTGCTTGTGAGTGTGTGAATGAGTCTCATTCATATTGATTTCATTGCGAATAGAACTCATTCGTACTACTTGACACTTCATTTCATTCCATTCGTATAAGTGGTTCTCATTCGTACCAATTACTCTCATTCATGTAGTCGTGCATACGAATAGGTTTATATTCAGTTCATTCGCATCAAATTTTTGTGCGAATAAGTCTGGCTTTTACCCATTCGTACCTACGATCCAATTATCAGAATTTGCTTAAATTTTCAAATTTTAAGGTGTAAAAATTTGCAAATCTTAAATTTTATTTAAAGAAAATTGTTGAAAAATGGCAAATTCGAGTGAATATTGTTTTGTGAGAGATCCAAAAGAAGTTGGGCGACAACAATCATAAAGACAAAAACCTCAACTTGATCCATGGGGACAAGTCACTGTACCTACAATTCAACAATCTATTACACATCCTATAGTTGATGTGTGGGGTAACTTGATAGCACCAGTTGTCCAACCAATCAATAAAAGGGTGCATGTTGATGAGTGTGTTAACAGAGGAAGTAGTAAAAGTGAAATTGCGTGTCTTGCCAAACAAATGGGGAATGATGATTCAAGTGAATTGTCAAAGAGAGAAATGAGTTTTGATGAGAGTCTAGATGAACAGAGTGTATCTTTTACAAGTGCACAGAGTTCTGAACAGAGTGAATTGGAAGAGAGTGAGTCATCAACACAGGATGCAAATTCTAAGAGTGATAGCAGTATCGATGCAAAATGCTCAACATCTAGAAAAGCTTATTTGAAAGGTCAATGGCTTGATCAGGAAGATGCTAAAATTGACAATCAGTCAGCAGATGACCAAAAGAAGCATGATGTTGAGGTAAATTCACTAGTTTCAAAATCTGAATGTGCTAATTGTTCTAAGTGTGTGAATTTGAAAATAGAATTGTAGACACTTCTTGAAGACAAATAGAACTTAGCAAGTGCTTTAGCTAGATGACAAACCGCAAATGAAACATTTGAAAAAAATGAAAAAGGTTTTAAAAGTTAAATTGAATCTTAAAAGAAATAAATTTCATAACTTTATAAAACCATTTCAAAGAAACAAAATGCCATAAATAATTACATTGATGAAACAGTAGAGACACAGAACCAGCCGGCTATAGTTAAATGTGACTATGAAAAGATAAAGAAAACACTTGAAAGCTATTTGCATGTCAAATTTGTCTTAGATCACACTGTTGAGGTACCAAATAAAAATGGTGTACCCACAAGCATTGGATATAAATCTTGTCCTCCTCATGTGTTATTTGAAAACCATCAGTTTAATGTGTTAGAGAAAGATATTCCCATGCCAGAGTACGAAGTCACAACACCTTGTGTTGCTGATCCTGACTCTTAAGTGAGACCAGTGCTTGGAGTGAAAACTGAAAATGCAATAGCTAATCCATAACCTGAATCTGAAGAAAAATCCATATTCAAGTTCATGAAGGAATATAAGGATCCAACATGTTGATGGGGTGTGACAAATTGATTTCTAATAAAGATTTTCCAATTGATTTCATTGAACTTAATTAAATGGTTTTCGTTGAAAGTGATGATTGTTAACTCAATTCATAAATCAATTTGGTCACTATATGCAATTAAACTCATTACTAACCAACATGATAATCAAAAGAATCAGTCTGGGAACAGAAAGAAGGTTCCTTAGATAAAAGGACCAAAACCAATCAAATCGAAAGATAATGATCAGATGAAAAATTCTTAACATAAGAATTCAAGAAATTTTTCATCAAGATCATATGATTTTTATGATTATCTGAGTACCTCTAAATTTGGAAGTTATTGTGGAAACAATTCACCACATTATTCTCTTGAGTTTGTTGAATAAAGGAGTTGTTTTGAATGTGGTGAATTCGGACATTTGTCTGCTCATTGCTGATATTGGTACTGGAATGATAGGAATGTTCATGAGTTTGAAGAATGTAGATCATGCATTAAATACGGAGAACGTGGGCATTTAGTTGCTACATGTCCGTATGTTAAGCAAAAAAGGACATATGTGAAGGCTGCTAATCGATCAGGCAATGTTAAAAAAGCATGTATCCCCAAAACTTATCAAGAAACAAAATGGGAAACAACATGTTGTGTACGACAATCGCAACAGGATTGCCTTGAACAAAAATGGAGGTCGTGAATGGGTTGCTAAGGCAAGGGGGAGTTCTAAGGCCAGAACAATTTAATTAAACCAATTTTGTTTAAATATAATCACACCAACCCACCCCACCCACCCAATCTCGATGTCTTCTTCTTTTTTCATCATCAAACCACTACCACCACAACCACCTCCCCGAAACACCACCATCACCTCCCTAAACCACCATTGAGAAACCCCTTTAGTCTATTATCTCAACTACACAACCATCGTTATCCACCCACCACCATCTGCCCAAACGACTCCCACCACAACCACCTTCCGAAAACACCACCATCACCTCCCTAAACCACCACTGAGAAACCCATTTAGTCTACTATCTCAACTACACAAACATCGTAATCCACCCACCACCATTTGCCCAAACCACCACCAAAACCTTCCTAAGCAACAACAACTATAGTTGTTAATTGACTTACCAGAAAGTTCAAGACCTAACCGATTTGTCTTGCCGGACCCCTCGCACGCCACCGCTTGAACTTTAATTCGGGATATGGTAACAACGCCGCAAGATATGTCATCAGAAATCCAGACCTGACCTTATTCGAGACCAAAATTTGTGAATCAAGCTAATTTTCCACCACTATCGCCGCTCATGGCAGCGGCTCATCGTCGTCTGGGTTGTTACCATCGTTTCGTCACCGTGCCGTAAAAGTGAATTTAAGAGGAAGTTGGAAGCCGTAAAAAGGGGTTCAGGAGGTGACGATGATGGTGTGATGACTCTGCTTAGTGATGATGGTGATGATGAACGAAGAATGTGGCTAAATATAAAAGAGGTTGCGTGCTGGGGGTGTGTGATGGTGGTGGCCTCTTAATTAAGAAATATTATAGAGTTAATTGTCAATTTAGTCCCTGTGGTTTGTCAAAAATTGCCACTTTAGTCCAAATAGTTTTTTTTCTCATCTTTGTCCCTGAGGTTTTCATTTTTTGTCATTTTAGTCCATTTGGCTAACTCAGTTAACAAAATCCAGTTAAGTCAGGGGTATTTTAGTCAATTAGCATTTATATTTTGTTTTTTTGCTGTAACGTCCAGCTTTTCCCTAATATAATAATAATAATAGTGAAAACTTTTACAAACTATACATTTTAGAATCTAAACAAACTAAACGAAACTAAACTCAAACGATTCCACAACCCGTTTACCCTTGACCCGACCCTTTATAGAAAATCCTTAACAACACAAAAAAAAAAAAAAAATTCATCAAATTAAGCTTTGATTTCGGGGTTTTTAGTGCAGCATTGACCAAATTTATGTTATAAAGATTCTAAATCAGTCAATCACGTTTTTATTGAGCATTTGACAACCAATTTAACAACTTAATTGGAACCATAACTCACGCTTTCCAAAACATACAATTGCTTGATATGGAATGCAATTTCTTATAAAATCCCATCTAGAAGCAAACATCAGCACCCTCTGTATGCTTCCCCTGATTAATCTCTTCAAAGCAGACCTTATTGTGACCTGCAAGCTGCCGCCCACCACATTCCACCACCATTAAACCCACTCTATTTCCCTCTATTTAGTCCTAGATCAGATTTGGGTTATGATTAAACTCATCCACCAACAACAACACCTTCATCCTCTCTCTCACCTTGAGCGGCGCCGCCGCCAACCACCACCCGAGCCCCACGATAACAACCCATCCCCTTTCGTTTTCTAAACAATGCTTCCCCTACCTCGTCACTGATACAGTGCGGCAACAGCAACAACAATCGTCAGCCCCCCTATAACCTCCCTAACTCCTTCTCTCCTCGACCTCTCTCCCTCCTCTTCCTGTTGCAAGCCGGCCACAACCACCACGAAGGTGGCCATGGCTGCAGACGCTTCAGTGGGGTGGTGTAGCACCGATGGTGGCTGCAAATGGTGACAACGGTGTTCGGTGATGCTGTTCAGGCGTTGTGTATCGGGTTTTAAGTGGCTCGACCATGGGTTACAGATGGGAAGGTTAACAGGGGCGGCGACAATTGGTTTTCTTTAATAAGTTCAGTAATATTCATTTGTTTGCTGGTCCGGGTCAGGTTCTTGGTGTAGCGACAATGAGCCCGTTCGTGTTCGAATCTTGCTTGCTTCTTACGGTTCAGATTTGGTCAAGATAGGTCCGGTCAACGAAAGTCAAACGTATAGATCTGGTCAATCCTGGTCAGATCTGTTAACACTCGGTTCGAGGCGTGCACGTGTCGGTTCGCGAGTTTGAATAACAGGAAGGTATAACGCGCACCTTGTCATTAGTTATTTGCTTTCGCGTTATTTCGTATACTTATATACATATTTTAAATGTGAATCGTTGAAGCGAACCGACTTGTTTTATAAAACGCCTTAAGTGATATCGAGCCGACAAAGAAAATGGTTACCATGTATATATATATATATACATATACTCACACATAAACTCATATGTATTGATATTGCGAACTAGTAAGTTGTTGAAGTAGACATATGAAAACATATTTTTGCCATTATACAAACATAATATTAGCAAAACACTTCGTCTATTTATTTAGAGGCCTATTAAGCGTATGTTTCGAGTTATAGAATTGGACGATTAACACTTAACAATATACGAGGCATTTGGATAGTTAAAACTTATAACATTTATTTACATATTTATATTAACTACACTACTTTTCAAGTCTAGTACTAGTCATCTTACCGGGTTGTCTTCGGACTAATGAATAATAACTTACACTTATACAAGCTATTTTGTCAACTGTCAAACGCTAAATCATATATACACATATATTTCTTATCGAAGCATATCGTTCACATTCATTATAGTTTTAATAAAATCGTCACATATAAAAGCTCAGTTAAATTGTATTGCGCTTTGTGAAATTGGACAATTGATGTTTTGAGTTAAAATAGACGACTTGTGTTGTCTGGTTTCTTACAAAAACAGAGGAAACTCTGCCCAAATTTTTATAAAATATAAGAACCAAATCGGCCTTTCAAGTTTATGTTTATGTGTAGAAGAAATTAGGTTTTACAAATAAATTCTAACCTTCAAGTCTTACGTCGTCAAAAATAGAAATATTTATATTTATTAATAAGTTCGTAATATGATTCAATCTACGAAACGAGCTAACATTTAAGTCGAGTTACTCAAATATTATTTTCATTGTCCAAAATGTTTCTTTAGCAATAATTTCAAGACACGACTTTGAATACTATAATAAAGTAGTTATTTTAATAAATTAATAATACGCAAATACTTTCGTGATTCCAAACCAAGTTATTGTCGGTTCGTTAAGTCATGCACACTTTAAGACGCGCATTCGTTCAATGCGAGTCTAGGTAGTTGGATCAACTATCTTTACAACTAAGATGCAAAACAAGCTTATTTGCATTAGAATTTAAGACGTCCTTTATTTGTAATAGGACACAAGAGTTCAGTTAATCCAAGTTCGGACTTTATCTTGCTAGTATTTACACAGTGAATTTCAGGTGAGTTTACGTAACCATGTTTATGCGATTCTTTATACTTGCAACATTTTAAGCAATTCAACATGCATGTCTAGTAGTAAACTTTATTGTCTCATGAATTAGTCAACAGTTTCAACGAGTTTCAACGAGTTTCAACATTACATAATCATTAGCTATGGCCAAGCCGGCGATACTCAATAATAGATCTATTGGATTGACAATCCCACCCGGATACGCGTACCTCCTACATAGGTAGCGTGGGTGATTGTTATCGTTCCAACATATTACTAAGGTGAACCGTAGATGACGGGATGGACCTAAACTAGTCGGAGGTTTGATTATGTCAACATATTATACTATTCATGTAGACCTAAATTTACGATAGACATACGAATTGCTAAACTTTTATACTTAAACTATATGCTTAACATGGATTATGTATTCTCACCAACTTCTAGTTGACCCCCCCATTTTTCCAAACTCAACAGGAAATACTGATGCTTGAAGTCTAGAGCTAGCATGAGGAGATATTTGAAGTTTTGTTGATTACTTGATGTAGACTTTAATGTAATTCAATATTGTAATGTAATAAAGGATTATTTAAACTTGTGTACTACCATGAGCTACTGAACAATCATTCATACGTGGCACCTCGATGTTTCCGCCATCGGTTGGGGTGTTACATTTGCCATTTTTATCCAAAACTCAATTTAAATTTATTTTATTTTTTAGTTATAATATATACACACACACACACACAGACACATATAATAAACCTACCAACCGACCCACCAGACTTTTGATTCTTAACAACATCACCTCCAAACTCTCTCTCCCTCTCTCGCTTTCTCAGAACATAACACTGATGAGGGTATGTGTGTGGGTGATGGTTATCGGCAGAATCGGAAGAAAGAATGGTGAAAGGTTAGGGAATTAGAGGTCCTTGGATTTGGATTGACGGTATCCGATTACAGTCACGGAACCGGTGATGGTCCCAACATCGGTACAACAAAAGGGAGGAACAGGGTCATGGGTTAGGTTATGACGGGTTGGTTTGATGGTGCAGATGGAGGCAGAGGGCGATGATTGATGATGATTATCTGGGACAGAAGAAAATGAGAGGTTGTGGTGGTTTATTGGTTGTTGTTATTGGAATAGAGGAGGGAGAGGAATGGTTTCGATTGATGGTTTTTAGATTCAGAAGAGTAGGAGGAGGAGGAGGAGGAGGAGGGTGAGGGACCACCAAAGAAGAAGGTATCACCGGCGTCGGTTGACGGTCACCGGAGGAGAGCTCCGGTTGTGCTCTCAACACACAGTGTGTGTGTTTGTTCGTTGGTTTTGTGCAAAAGGAAGAAGAATGATGAGGGATTTATATATGGAAGCCAGATTATGGGGTAATTGGATGCAGATGTAAGGACAGGGTTGGAGAGTGTTTGGTTGCGAGGTTAAGGTCTTGAATATTTATAGTTTTAAACAATGTGTGTGTGTATATAATAAATGCGTATGTGTGTATAGATATATATATATATATATATATATATATATAATACATTTAAATTGAGTTTTGGATGAAAATGGCAAAAAACAAAATATAAATGCTAATTGACTAAAATACCCCTGACTTAACTGGATTTTGTTAACTGAGTTAGTCAAATGGACTAAAATGACAAAAAAATGGAACCTTAGCGACACAAATGAAAAAAAACTATTTGGACTAAAGTGGCAATTTTTGACAAACCTCAGTGACTAAATTGGCAATTAACTCAATAGTATATGTATTGCTAAATTTATCTAATTTAATTACTTGTTTTCTTAAATAGTGAGGGTAGTTTGGTGATTTCATAAGAACTTAACGAAGATAATAGACTACTGTTAAGGGTAGGAAATGTCACAGTTATAAATTGCAAACTGCCAAAACAACGATGTAATTTCAAAATTTTATGGACCAAAAATACAATATATGCATACTACATGGACCTTCTGAATGATTAACTCTAATTTTTGTAAAGATTTTGAAAGTTTCAAAAGTGTAGTAACACTTTGCGCATAATTTTTTTTAACAACCAAGACGAGCCATTTTATTCACTACAAAAAACGCCATACAAAACATGGCATAGCAAGAAGCTACCCGAATAAACAAAAACAACACTTCAAAAACAACCAAATACACCTAAAATACATTTCAACTCAAAACGGTCAAGATCAAGAAAAGTCAATTCTTTCAAAAGCCCACCATTTCGTCATGTCAATTCCCGTCACTTTTGATCGCTTTGTCATCTACCAAAATGTATCGTTCGCTTTGTCATCCACCAAAATGTGTTTTCTTTTATCTCTTCGACCATCCTAGTCACCATCGTATTCTCGTTATTAAAAATTTTAGCATTTCTCGCCAACCAAATTCGCCAAAGTGTCATAAGTATGACCGCATAAACTGATTCGTTCCATTTTTTTGTCACCTGCAGATTTTCCCCACTCCAGTAATTGAACTAAAGTGCAAACATAAGAGGAATGTTGAACTTTAATCCACCTACATATATGCCACCATACTAGCTTAGCCTAAAAACAACCCACAAGTACGTGATCAATTGATTCGCCATCATCCTCACATCTCTTTCATGTTCCTACTCCAAGATTGTGGCCCCTAGTCGCAAGCAAATCTGCAGTTGGAATGCCGCCTTGAACAACCCTCCAAACAAAGCAATTAACCTTGGGCGTTGTAATTTCGCTCCACTTGAAGCCGATAGAGCTATTTAGTCCATTCGACACCACAACAAGCTCCTTTCGAACCTGTTTGACCGAAAAATCCGACTCTTTACCATCATGTTTCCAGAACCATCTGTCTTTACCATCCTGAATTCGTCGCTCAGCCAGAATACACTGCAGCCGGCTCCATTGATCAAGTTCCGCAGCTGTTGTAGGCTCTCATAACCAGTCCCAACCCCAACTAACAGTTCCCTGACCTTTGAATAGTTATCAATCACCTTAGCCTTCTTTTTCCTGCAAATAGAAAATAAATCCGAGAACCGATCTTTTAATTTCCCACCCGAAACCCAATTATCCCCCCAAAATGATGCAGTGCCACCATCCTTCATCGAGCATACAAATTTCTGTTGTAAGTCCCCTCCCCTCTTCAAAAAAATCTTTCTCATGTGCAGCTATGGCATTCCAAACCCCACCCGAAGCCTTCTTATGCGGTATAAACATCAAGTCTCTTGCGCCCCCATGTATTGCATTGATTGTTTTCACCCATAGTTGATCGCTTGACTCCTTGAACCTCCACCACCACTTTACTAATAGACCCAAATTCATGTCGTCAAGATTCCCACCCCTAACCCTCCTATTTTTTTCGGTTTTACTAATTTATCCCATGCCACCCATTGAATTTTCCTTACATTTGATGTGCCTCCCCATAAGAATCGTCTTCGAATACCATCAATTATTTTCAAAACAGCCACTGGGGCTCTGAATAGTGAGAAAAAGTACACCGGTAAGAGGCTTAGTACCGGCTTAACGAGAACTAACCTCCTGGAAAAAGATAGCGTTCTCGCTTTCCATGACGATAGCTTGAAATTCACGCAGTCGATTACTTCTTTCCAACTCCCAACCCTTTTCATAGAACCCCCAATAGGGAGCCCAAGATAGATAAATAGGAATACCCCTCTCTTGCAGCCCAAACAACCGACCAACCTAACAACTTCCCCATCGCATACCCCAACCCCATATAAATAACTTTTATGGATGTTCACCTTTAAACCCGATGCTAGTTGGAAACATCTCAACATTCTATTCAAATTCTAAACATTCAAATCCGACCATGCGCCCGTAAAGAGTGCATCGACAGCATAAAATAGATGCGTTAGTTTCAGTCCATCGTGCGGTAACTTCACACCCGATAACATTCCACCCATGACTGTCTTGGAAATCATCACATGAGCGCTTCCATTACTATAGTGAATAGGAACGGAGACAAAGGGTCACCTTGTCTCAACCCCCTATCAAATGAAAATTCAATTGTTGGTACACCATTGATCAACACGGACGCCTTCCTGGCAGTGGCGAAGCTTGACCCGAAGGTTCGGGGGGTCGGAAGTCGCCGGAGGGTCGGAAGTCACTAGTTTCGGGGGGTCGAAAACCAGTTTCGGGGAGTCGAAACCCTATATTTCCAAAATTTTCTATGCGAATACTATATAGTCGGAACTTCTGCACGAAAATTCGGGGGGGTCGGCCGCCCCCGCCCGCCCCAATAAAGCTTCGCCAGTGCTTCCTGGTGAATAAGATACCAATCATCCAATTTTTCCATTTGTTGTTTAACCTTACTAGAAGTGGTTAACTTTACTTATAGCTTTTTTTTAATATTTGTTTCCTTCTTCTCACTAGCTATTGTTTTTGAACTTTCTGCATCCACTTTTAATTTCACGTGCTTACTTTTTAAATTCAAATATTCACAAAACGGGTATGATTTTGTCATAAGAAAATTTGATTTGCAAATTGACAAGATATGCACACCATTTCGCATAAATAGACATCCTTATATGATATTAAAACTTTATCTAATAATTTATGAGAAAGTTTACTGTAAAAAGTACTTTAACGTAAAAGCTATAAGAAGTATTTTAGGCTTTTGATCAAAATAAATCAATGGATGAGATTAAAAGGGGAAAAGTATATGTTGAGTTTCTAAAAGAGGAGGAGAAGTGCAAAATAGGTATAGCCCACAATGGTTGAGTTCCACCCTCATTTTTTTAACGTCCATAACTTTTTCATACGACATTATTTTTTTTAAATATACCATGAAAACAAGCTTTTTATCCTCTTTCATTTGCATACCATATTGATATACTTTTTTTTTAAAAAAAATTGTTGCGTTGATTACTTGCATTTTATTGAGGATGTACTTGCGTTTTAGAAACGCAAGTTACAACTTGATAGCTGCCATTATGCTCTCAAGGACACCATCACTTTCCTTATGTGGTATGCTACTTTTCACATGTATTTTGTCAGGTTGTTGTTATTGTTCTCTTTTTGTGCATTTGGATATGATAAATAAACAAATGGGTATAGGGAAAGGTTTAGCAGCAATAGTTCCAAAGGTAATAGGTGGGTATTTTGGTTATGAGTCTATTTTGATCAGGAATGTTGCTGAGGAGTTCGTTGCGCCGATGTGGGACGTGATGATTCAAGGAATGATTGGGGTCCTATCCTCGCCCACATTCGTGTTTCAGATAGAAGTTTTATCATGATATAACTTGTGTTTTTATCAGATATAACTTGCATTTTTTTTATCAGGTATGACTTGCGTTTTAGCATGTATAACTTGCGTTTTATCAGATATAACTTGCATCTTTTTTATCAAGTATAACTTGCGTTTTAGCATATATAACTTGCGTTTTTAGCATGTATAACTTGCGTTTAATCATTTATAACTTGCGTTTCATCAGGTCGTTTTACTAGGTCGTCTTATCAGGTATAACTTGCGTTTCTAAAACGCAAGTATACCCTCAATAAAACGCAAGTTATCAACCTAGCAAAAATTTTTTTTTTTTTAGTATAGCAATATGGTATGGAAATAAAAGAGGATAAAAACTTGTTTTTATGGTATAAGTTTTTAAATAAAATAATGTCGTATGACAAAGTAGCAAGACCTAAAGATCCAAAAGACTACACTGAAGAAGATTTCCTAAAACTTGAGCTGGATGCTAAGGCATTCTCTATGTTGGCTATGGCTCTCCCAAATGAAATTTATGCTGGGCTTTTACATTGTGAAAGTGCCAAAGAGTTGTGGGATTGCCTCAAAGAACAGTTTTGAGGAACTGATGAGGTGATAGCCAACACTAGAGAAATCATTGCTCAACAATATGAAACTTTTACTCATGTTAATGGAGAGATTTTAACACAACAATTTGAAAGATTGTATTCATTAATATCAGAGTTAAAATTAAATGGTCAGACCTATACAAACTCATCTATGCTAATTAGATTTTTAAGGTCTTTACCAGACAAATGGGAAACTTATTCTATAGTTCTCAGGTTAGGACCAGATTTTGATTCTCTCTCACTCATAAAATTACATGGGAGATAACTTACTTTTGAAAGAGAAATCAATCAAAAGAAAAAGTTACAAAACTCTGGAAAAACTGCTAATGACTATATTCCAGGTAGCACAACACTCTTAGGACAAGACTCACCTTCTTGTTCTAATGATTTTGGGTCAAATGAATACATTGACATAACTGTTGGGATCTCATCAGAGAGGTCATATCCAGCTTATGACAATGATGAAAATTGTCAAACTATTGATAATATGTGTTTTATAATGGATGATTTAAAAAAATTTAGTAGTGATGACCTAGAGGAAATGGATATACTATACCAACTGGCCATGTTAAGCATAAAAACTAACAAGTTTTATAAAAAGGTTAGGAAGGAAATTTCCAGGACTGAACAGTTCTACAAAAATTGGTTTTGACAAATCTAAATTAAGATGTCACAAGTGTCAAAAGTTGGGACACTTTGCTAGAGAGTGTAGAAGCTAGAGCTTTAACCAATCACAGTATGGAAATCAATCAAACCCTAGTTACAATAGGAACTTTGGAACACAGGGAAGTGCACATTTTGTATAGGCACAAGCTCCACAAATCCAATATGTGCCACAAGTACAATATGTTTAGATGTCTGCTCATCAAATGCAGAGCCAACAACAAATGACTTCCATTCCTACTGCTCAACAACCTCCATCAGCTCAACAACCCACTCAACAAAGCCTTTTCACAAATGGGTATGTTGACTGGAGAAGTCTTCCTTTTGATACAATAGAGTGCAGTCCAGATGCAGACAACAAAATGTTTGACATCAACTGGGGAGAACCTGATAATGACAGAAAGAAATTTTCCTTAATGGCTTGTAAGGGATGTTCCTCTAATGATGCCTTATCTCATATATCTAAAGAATCTCTTTTAAAGATTTGCTCAAAATCATGCAAAGAATCATTTGCTTTAATAAGATAAACCAATGTGCATCTACAAGGCAAAGCCAATGACTCTGAAAGAAAATTCACTCAAATGAAATGTGATTTAGAAAGAAAACTTGCTTTAAAGACAAAAGAAATTTCTAAATTAACTAACAATGCTGTTGAAACCCAAGCAAAACTAAAAAGCATGATAGAGAACCTAGGAAAAGTCAGAAAAGAGCTTGCTGACACCACGGTTGATTGTGAAAATTGGGTAGAGTCATGTAGAGGTTACTAAATGCTGCTTAACAAACAAACTGCATCAAATGTTAAGTTTGGCAAAGGGTACAATCATACAGAAACACCAATTGATTTTACTCCCAAAACTACTGATGATGGGAGTAGAATAGTTCAAAAACAAACTTCTGACATGAAAGAATGCACATCTTTTCATCAGAACTTTCTTCCAAATGAAAAAGAAAGTCCTTCAGAAGTTGAAATGACTAACATTGGCTCATCAGTAGTTTCATCTACATCAGGATTTGAGACCCTGAAAACAACTGATGACCAAATTCCAGATTTAACAACTATCAGTACTTTGCCTTCCAAAACTTTTGAAAATCTAAAAGGAAAGGCAAAATATTGTGAAATTTGTGGTCTGTTTAACCACAAAACAGAATTTTGCAGATATAGAAAAGGTAATCAGTACAACAAGAAAGTTTTACAAATGGTTGTGGGAAAACAAATCAAACAAGATTATGAAAATACTTTCTTTCCCATCAAACAGCAACCAATTAACACCTTTTCTCAGAGAAAGACTAAATCTCAACCACAGTCTTCCTCTCAAAATTCTCTTTCAGAAGTTAGACCTAAGCCATCAGTAGTTTCACAAACTACTGAGGTTAAGGATTTGATAGACTTGGTTAAACTTCTGATGACCAAAGTTGATGGTGAACCTCAAAAAGGTCCCACCATTGTTCTCAACAATAAATCCATTGCCAAAAAGACATGGATTTCTAAAACTGGTCAACAACAAACTGCTACTATTCCCAAGAGTACACCCAAAGCCAAATTGGCTTGGATTCCTAAATCTAACTAATCTACTCTTTGTGCAGAGGGTCTCCAGAGGTCTAAATAGCATTTGGTATGTTGATAGTGGAGGCTCAATGCACATGACTGGATGCAGGTACCTGATCAACAATTTCATAAATCATAGAGAAGGATCTGTGTCCTTTAGGAATAATGCAAAAGGATATATGCTAGGATATGGCAATGTATCCTTAGGCAAAATGCAGTTTGACAAGGTCAATCTGGTTGAAAATCTTGAGTATAATTTGCTGAGTTTTTGACAAATGTGTGATAAAGGATATTCTTCCTTTTTCACCTAAACATCATGCAAGATCATATTACCAGAAGGCCAGAAGTTAATAGAGAAGATCATTGAAAATCATACTTTGTTAATAGCCAAAAGATGTGGCAATGTCTATGCAGTGGACATTGAAAAGGACAAAGTATTGAACAACACTGCATGTTTCTTCTAAAAGGCATCAACTTCAGAGACAGGCCTTTGGCATAGGAGACTTGGCCATGTGAACTTTAAAACCATAAATAAAGTCACAAAAATGGGCTTGGTTAGAGGTCTACCCTTGAAAGTATACCAGTGCCAAGAACACTGTGTATCCTGTCTTAAGGGAAAACAACATAAGTCCTACTATAAGTCTATTGAAGAATAAAAAACAACTGCATATCTTCAACTACTCCATATGGACTTATTTGGGCCAGTCAAAATCATGAGCCTTGGTAAGAAGAAGTATTGCTTAGTCATCATTGATGACTACTCAAGATTTACATGGATCTTCTTCTTATTTTCCAAGGATGAGGCAGCTGAAATTATCAAGTTCTTCATTCTACAAGTAGAGAAACAATATTCTCTCTCTGTCAAAGCCATTAGAAGTGACAATGGGATAGAATTCAAGAACAAAACTCTGGATGAATTCTGTTTGTCTAAAGGGATTGTTAGACAATTGAGCATTCCCAGAACTCCTGAACAAAATGGTGTGGTAGAAAGGAAGAACAGAACGTTGATTGAAACAGCAAGAACAATGTTAGCTGATTCAGGCTTATGTCTTTATTTTTGGGCTGAAGCAGTCAACACAGCTTGTTATGTTCAGAATAGGGTTCTAATTACAAAGAGACATTCCAAAACTGCTTATGAAATTCTTCATGGCATTAAACCCCTAATCTCCTTTTTCATGGCTTTTGGATGTCAATGTTTTATCCTCGACATCAAAGACTCTATTTCAAAGTTTGTTGCTAAAGTTGATTCAGGTTATTTTCTTGGTTACTCTTCTAGTAGAAAAGCCTACAAGGTATTCAATTCTAGAACCAAGATAGTTGAAGAAACACTAAATGTCAAGTTCAATGAGTTAAAACATTCGCTCATTCCAGCACATCCTGCTGAACTCTTTGACCTTGACAGTTTTAATTTCGGACCTGAAAAAACTGTTGATTCATCTAAACCCATTTATTATGGTGATCAAGGGTTTGATGATGGTCCCACATCATGGATTCCTAATACAGTCATTAAATCTACTTTCAAACCATCAGAAGTTCCTCAAACTTCTGATTCAACAACTGCTAATGTACAAACTCTAACATCTGATTCAACTCCAACAACTACTGAAGATGTTCAAACAGCTGAACCAGATGTAAGTCCAAGATCCTTCCGGGTATCAAAACACACACACAACCAAAGGCAGAAACTATGATTGTATGTAAAGAACAAAGAAGAAACTTGAAATAGAATGATTTGATTAACAAAGTACACACGGTTTCTATAAACCGTCTGGTACACGAGCAAAACAATTAAAAAGCCAAGCAACCTCAAAACAAACTATGAAACCCCTGTTTATAATCAATATAGGCGGTCACCATACATAGGCCAGTAAGGCTGAAACCCACTACCAAATAACCCAAAATCCAAGACAAACGCAAATATCTAAACATAGCCCAACAATATCCCCCTAGGTTTGTGTTGGCTTGGTAAGTTACTGCTGCTTCTTGCTGTGCTTCTTAGAGCTCTTTTTCTTTTTCTCCAAATCTTTCTTCCATTCTTCAGCTGATTTTCCAACATATGGACCAAACAATCCAGTTTCCACCCTTCCTTTACGATCCGCCTCTAATCCCAGTCTTGCTATCTGAGCAACTGAACCAGTAAACGACTTGGCACAAGCTTCATACTTCGATCACACTGAATCTGATGTTTCACTAGAACTTGAATATCTTCAGAATGCAGACTCATCAGATCTTTAGCATCAAAAACTCTTAGTTCGTCACTATCACAAACAATCACTACAGATCGAGAAGTAGGATCATAAACCCAGAACCTTATAGCTTTCAAACATCCTCTGTCCATTGGCTTAGAACACGGTATGGTCTTCATCTTGTCAGTAGGTGGCTACTGAACTGTCTTGAATGGCTTTCCGTCTGAAGTTAACACATCTTTATATTCCACCAGTAGTGAAATTGAAGTCTTAATATCTCTAAAATTCACCTTTGCTTGCTCGTGAATCTTCTTATGAAAAGTGCTTCCAATCCTATTTCAAGGATTTCTCACTTGATTTATAAAAGGAGCTCTTGCAAGTTCTGCCAGATCAATCTTTGTCCAAGAATTGAACGCAGAGGTAGAGGCATAGTATTCAACTACTCCATTTCCTCTATGAACAACAAATACTCCTTTATCATCATTGTATCTCCAGCACTCTATCCCTGTTTGATTTCCATAGGTATCAAACCGATCCCTAGTAGTTGTCACGAATCTTTTAGGATGCTCTTCCATTGGATCAAGAGATGGTTCAGTTGTATTCTTGAGAACATATGTACTCCATGGACGACGATCTCGCACACGATGGATTTGATCTTCATAGTACTTCTTCATATATTCTTCATGCTCCTTTTGTGATCTTTCACGCTCAGCAGGAGTCATAACCTTCTCCACAAATGATGATGTTTCTGAAAACTCCTTTCCAAACTTATTTTCTAATATTCGAGTCAAGTTAAGCAATCTAGCTGAAACATCGCCCAATCCTGAATCCAACTCATTAATCTTTTGATTCTTCTCAGTGACATTCCCCATCAAACTCTGTACTTGAGCAGTGAGCCAAACGTTTTCAGTCTCCAACTTCAAGACTCGTGTCTGCAGTTTATGAACATCAACTTCAGCAAAAATATCTTCATCACTATCAATTCCTTCCTTACTTGCCTCTCTCTCTTCAGTCGTTTAAAATTCAACATCCACATGTCTTCCAATTTCTTTGTCAGCCAAATACGTCGTCTGAGATCTCTGAAAAGCTTCCTCATCAAACAACATCTTGCTTGAACCAGATGCACCGGAAGATCCAGCTTCTTCATTTATTCTTCCTGTGATTGGTGCCTTGCTCATGAACTGAGAAAACGATTCAGTTGTAGTAGCAGGTACTGCGGTGGAACTAATAATACCAACAGGAAGGTCGGTAGGAACATCAGCAACAGTCATAATAACATCAGCAGCAGTAGAAGTAGTTTCAACAATAGAACTGAAACATCAGAAACAATACCAGGAGTAGCAGTTAGTCTGGGATCTCTTTTGCTTCTCTTTCTAGGTCTCAAATCAACATTAGGGTCTTAAGGAACTTCAACATCAACAGGTGTCTCAACTGCAACATCGGATGGAGGAATCCTTTGTTCAGCTTCACGGACAGTATTCAGTATATTCGAAAGAACATCTGCTTGAGGAATAGCAACCTCAGAGGCAGCAGTGTTGGAAACTTCAGTCATGATCTCTTCTTCAATCAATCCTCTCTCAGCTTCAGACACTGATTTTACTTTAGCATTCTCAATAATAAAATCATCAATCTCCTCTTCATTCAGGTCATCAAAATCAAAATTTTCAAACTGTTCTTCATTATTCCCTGCAATCGTTTCATCTTCTTTCACTACCTCCTCGTCTTCACTTTCCTCTTCAGTTAAGTCCACATTTTCAGGAGGTGAACGTTGTTCAGTAGGTGGTGGTTCAACAATCTGCACATCATGCTCTTCTGCTACCTGAGCCGATGGAGGAGTTGGTGTTTCTTCAATAATTTCACCAAAATTTCTGAATTTCACCATTGGAAACTTTCCTCCAAACATTTGCTTGGCGTCCTTATGATTGTGTTTTATAAGTCCAAAAGCCTGAGGAGCCATGCATTTCTGATCATATGCTTCAACAGTCCTTTCCAGACTCGGATATTTTTGCTCCAATATCATTTGCACGAATCGTGGAAACTTGTAGAAATACTTCTTGTTAAGAGTCTTCACATTCAACAGCATATCTTTAAACACACACTTGGAAAATTTGAAATTCCATCCCTCAACCAAAGCCACCACTCCCGAAGTGTACTTCAGATTCATTTGATCCAATCCACTCTTGTTCCCTCCCGAACTCACCAAAAATATGTGAATCAGCATCCTCCAGTAACTAGGAAATAATTTCTTCACATATGGAGATGCATGTAAATCACCCTCGTATCCCATCTTCTTCAGTGTCGGAACAATTTGCTCTTTTGTGAAACGAACTGGATCCTCTTGAGAGTCACCAAAAAGTAACACATCCCGAACATCTTGTTCTGAAATCGTCACTTCAGTTCCTCGAATCTTTGAATGAATAAAGGCGTCTGTCTTTCGTGCAGTTGAATTATCCCAAAACTCAGTAATCCAGTCAGCAAGGACAACCGGATTTTCTCTCAAAGCGTTCACAATTCTACAGGCATTATGACCCACAATCAGAGACTTGAACTCCTGCATGTGATCCTCGGGAGGGTCAGATAGGGAACAGACTACGTTATGATCTCTTTAGAACTTTGGTACATGAGTAGCCATTTCTGCACAAAAACGAATTGTATTAGTCATCAAAACCTACCAAACATTACTAAAATATTTTAAACAGCTTAATGCCCCCCCCCCCTTAAGTCTTCTAGATCATATTCGGGTCCCTTTTTTTTCTTGAATTTGATAGCCATATGGGCCTCGGGTTACATAACAACCCAAAAATGGTTGTGTCCGAGGTTAGATCTGAGTGTCCGAGTGAGATGAGAGTGTCCGAGGGAAAAATGGTAAAAAGTCATGAGTGTCCGAGTGAGATGAGGGTGTCCGAGGGAAAAATGGTCAAAAGTCATGAGTATCCGAGTGAGATGAGGGTTTCCGAGGGCAAAATGGTCAAAAGTCATGAGTGTCCGAGTGAAGGTTTGTTAAAACATGCGTGTCCGAGCGAAGAAGAGTGTCCGAGTGGCAGAGAGTGTGTCCGAGGTGACGTGGCAGCAAGTGTGTCCGAATGGAGATTTGTGTCCGAGTGGTCAGAGAGTGTTCGAGGAAAAACTTCTAATTTTGTCTTTGGTTAAGCTCGAACTCTAGGTGTGTGAGATCCACGCGCCACTCGAGTTTGAGTTTTCCGGAGCGTGTGACTCACGCTCCGCCCTCTAGAACAATGAACCGCCACAATCATCTTCTTTAATGATCTTCCTTTGCTTTCCAGTTTCCTCGTGTACCTGCAAATCACTTCAAAGAACACCATTCTCATAACTAATAATCATGATATCAAGGTTTTACCTTCTTGATTCTCTTGAAATCTTTGATGAACAAAAAGAGAGAGTGATCGGCGAGTATGTGTGAGAGAGAAAGGGAAAAAGTTTGTTTGTGTTGTGACTTTTGAAGATCTCCCACATGCCGCCTCCCCTTTTGTGTGAATCAAAATTTGTGTGGCCCACCAACCGTGTGGTGGGCCCATCTTGGATCCCAACCCCATGTAAACTTTTTGAGGTGTGTTTTACAACCGGGTCCAAGTCAGATCGTGAAATGGTCTAATGGAAACTTTATTAAAAGGTAATTTAAACAAGATATTTATACAATAATTTTTTTGTCACGAGATCAAATCACTGAGTTTCAGGCTGAGCAACACTTATCAACTCTAATCTACTAAGTTGGTCTTAGCAATTGCCAGTATATTTGTCCCCTTAAACTTATTTCCTTAGGCCTTCTTGTATGATGATCTGTGATATTATTTATCATGTTTTGGTGTATTAATTACGAACACTCAAGCAAGTCACAATCAAATCCTAGAACATCAAGTGGTACACTCTATCATGCAAGCAGTTTCCTTACCACATATTTTTCACAGTATCTGTTCTAGAGTTCTGAAACCTTGACTGGGACTGGTTTGAGAGAAGAAAAGAATAGATCAATGAGAGATTCAAAGGAATATATACAAGTCGGATGATTTCTGAAATGACAAGGGCTTTGGGTTTTGGACTCTAGAGGGTCTCTTTTATGACATCCTGACTGTGTCCATGTCAGTATATATCTGGATGCAGCAGAGAAGCAGCCAGGACATCTTTGGACACTAAGGTCTCTTTTGGGTGAAAAATGATCTACAGCACGAAAACGAATAGCTAGGTCAGCATATATTTTGATGTAGCAAAAGCTTTTGTTGCCTAGCATCTCCAGGTCTTTGCTTACACAAAACAGAGGAGATACACGAGTTTTTCAGAAAAGGTTTTAGACCTAGACCACAGTGTTATGCTTCGGGACATCACACAAGCATTCAAATAGAAGTTTTACCAGATTCTAAGTGATGTTCGTTACTGAGGTCGTGTCTTATCTTTAAGTGCTTCACAAGATCATTTACATTTCAGCCATCAGAATCAAGCCTACTAGCACATCACACCAGAGCCAGACTTTTTCGATACAGGTCTTACATGAGTCAGCCTTAATCCAACTGTGAAAGTTCATTTCATTTCTCATTTTTTTTGACAACTAAAATGTTTTGATCTTTTCTTAGGATACATCCCCCTAAATTTGTGCTTAAAATTGAGAATTTAAAGAACAAATTTACAAACCTAAGACTAAGAAAACCCTTTTTTTTAACTAAGACCAGTTCAGTCCTCGAAATGGACCATCTTGAGCAGTTCAGAAAGAGCTGCAAAGCGTGCTCAATCAACAAGTTTTGTAAAAAGATCTGCGACATTGTCGTCAGTGTGAATGTGTGTGGGTACAATTAAACCTTGGTTAAAAGAATCTCGGATGAAATGTTCTTTTATGGCGACGTGTTTTACTTTTGAAAATTGAACTGGATTTTTCACAATTTGGATAGCTGCATCATTATCACAATAAATAGGAGTAAGAGAGAAATCCAAACCGTAATCCACCAGTTGATGTTGTATCCAGATCACCTGAGAACAGCATGCTGAAGCAGCAACATATTCAGCTTCCGCTGTTGAGACGGAGACTGTTTGCTGTTTTTTACATTGACATGCAATAAGCCGATCGCCTAAAAATTGACATCCAGCAGAAGTAGATTTCCTGTCAATGTCACAACCTCCAAAATCGCTGTCAGAAAAAGCATGTAATTCAAATGGAGAATCCCTAGGATACCAAAGACCAAATCTGGGTTTCCCCTTAAGGTATCTAAAGATTCTCTTAACAGCATTTAAATGAGAAGTTTTAGGATTAGCCTGATAACGTGCACAATAACACACAGTGAACATGACGTCATGTCTGCTAGCAGTCAGGTACATTAGCGATCCAATCATTGAACGATATAGTGTTTCGTCTACGGCTTCTCCTTCCAGATCTTGAGTCAGACCTGGTCTCTCAGACATTGGGGTGTTGACTGGCTTTACATCATTGAAGCTGAATTTTGCAAGAATGTCATCCACGTATTTTCCTTGATGAATCAAGATACCCTTTGAGTTTTGACAAACTTGCAAACCTAAGAAAAAGGTCATTTCACCCAGAGCACTCATTTCAAACTGCTTTTTCATCACCTCTTCAAACTCCTTGCACAGTGCATCACTAGCGGAACCAAAAATGATGTCGTCCACATAGATCTGCACCAGTATACGATCTTCATTCACCGTTTTGACAAATAGGGTCTGATCAATAACACCATGGGTGTATCCATTGGCGAGCAAATGTTCAGTCAGGGTAGCATACCAAGCACGTGGTGCCTGATGTATCCCATATAAAGCTTTGTCTAATTTGTATACATGCTCTGGATATTTTGGATTTGTGAAGCCCGATGGTTGACCAACATAAATCTCTTCTTTGACAGTTTCATTGAGAAATGTTGTCTTGACGTCCATCTGATAAACAGTAAATCCCTTAAACGAGGCGTAAGCGACAAAATATTCTTATAGCTTCTAATTTCGCAACCGGGGCATATACTTCATCATAATCTAAACCCTCAATTTGCCTGAACCCTTGCACAACCAATCTAGCTTTGTTTCTTACAATTACCCCACTGTCATCTCTTTTGTTTCGATAAACCCATCTTGTTCCAAGAGGTCGCTTCCCTGGAGGCAGCTTTACTAACTTCCAAACCTTTAGCTTCTCAAACTGATTAAGTTCATCCTGCATTGCATCAACCCAGCTTGATTCTCGCATGGCCACAGCAGTAAATTTTGGCTCAATTTGTGAGATGAAGCACGAGTACAGGCATTTGTTGATGTCACCAGTTTGACTTCTTGTTAAGACACCCACATCTACTGGACCGATAATGTTGTTCAGTGGGTGATCTCGTTGAATGTTTGTAGGGATAGCTCTGTCTGGAACTTTTGAATCTCCAGGTAGAGTCGTAATACTACCGGGTACAGTCCCTTCCACGGTGTCACCATCAGCTTCGTCCTCATCATTGTGCTCCACCATACATTCAAGAGGTATGGGATCATAAAAAGCAGGAACTAAAGTATCAGAAAACAAATCTTCATCATTTACCTGTTGCACAGGATCCATAATGGGAATAGATGGTTCGTCAAAAACTGAGTGTTGCTGTGTTGGTGAAGAGCTAGGTATAGCATACCCCTCATCCTCTGCATCATTAACCAAAGAGGATGAGGTGCCAGTAGCGTATGTTGAGGGACCTGTAGAACCTGTATTAACGCCACTAGACACATCGTCAAAAATACAAAAAGACCGAAAGAGAGTATCATAGTCAAATAACCAGTCTAGACCCACTCTAGCATCCGTCTCATTCTCCTCAAGCCAACGCACGTCAAACAACACTAGGATTTGCTTAGTTTGTTTGTTGTAAACCCTATATGCAGTATTGCCAGCATACCCGACAAAATAACAGTCGTCAGCTTTCGCATCAAACTTTGGTGTAGCATCCAGATGCAACAAAGTGCACGGACAACCAAAAGCACGAAAATGCTTGACAGAAGGTTTAGTTCCAAATAGCACTTCGTGGGTGTTTTCTTCGTGCTTTGTTGACTAGAACTCGGTTTTGCACATAGCAGGCTGTGTTCACAGCTTTTGCCCAGAAGAAGGTTGGGAGCTGTGAGTCACATAGCATTGTACAAGCAGCTTCAATCAGAGTGCGATTCCTTCTTTCAGCGACTCCATTTTGCTGAGGCGTCCTTGTTGAGCTAAATTGACGTGCAATCCCTTTCTTAGCACAATAATGGTTTAATTATGCGTTCTTGAACTCAGTTTCATTGTCACAACGAATGCCTTTTACCTTCAAGTTGGTCTGATTCTCCATTAATACAATAAACTGTTTGAATATTTCAGCAGTCTCACTCTTGTTAGCCAAAAAGAAAACCCAAGTAAAACGTGAGTAATCATCGTATTTTACTAAACTGCTGAGCACATTCATTGGACCGAACAGGTCCATATGAAGTAGCTGCAACAGAGAATCAATAGTGTTTACCAACTTAGGATGATGTGGTTTTCAATGATGCTTTCCTCTGGCACATGCAACACATTTTTCAATTGTTATAAAATCACATATTGGCATATCCCTTACCAATCCCAGTTTTGCAACCCGGTTTAAGTTTTTAGCATTTCCATGTCCAAGACAACATTGCCATAGAATGGCATTGTTTTGAGAGACTTTTGAGAAAAGACATGTAACGTTTTCAGATGGAGGTCTGTTCATGTCGATGACATAAGCATTACCTCAACGTTCAGACTTTAATAAAACCCATTCTTCTGGAATGACAACTCCAGGTTTCAATATCAGACATCCTTTATCAGTGAAATGAGTTGAATATCCATTATCACAAATCTGTGAAACGCTTAATAGGCTATGCTTCAATTCAAGAACATAGTTTACTTTATTAAATTGAAGAGCACCATTTCTTATCGTTCCCCTTTGAGTTATTTGACCCTTTTCACCTCCTGCAAAAGAGACAAATCCACCATTGAAAAATTCCACGTCAGTAAGCTGGGATAAGTCACCTGTCACGTGCCTTGAACAACCGCTATCAATATACCAAAGACGAATGATAGTCCTCCACAACCGTTCCTGCACATAATGCGGGATCAGTTAGTTGTTGGTACCCAAGCCATAGTTGTTATGGGTACACCGTTGTTATCCATGTACTGGACTTTCATCCAATGCATGTTGGCAGTTGAAACAGTAGCACATAGATTAGATATATCATTAACAGAACAAAAAGATCCTACGGACGGGAAGAATTTGGAATAGAACATTTTGGTTTCCAGTTAAATTTGTTTTTGGAAACCATCCTTTCTTTGGAATTAGAAGATACCTTGGAAGTTTTAATTTGACGTTTAGGTATCCTACCCGACTGTTTGAGCTGCTTATTTCTATTCCAATCACCATCAGAAGGCTTTACCTTGGACTTATCATTCCGCAATGCCTTAGGTTTCTCAACCTTCATTGGCTTGGGATGATTGTGGTTCCCGTTTGGAGCCTTCTGATGTTTCCAACTTGCAAAAGCTTTCAGATTTGTTTTACAATTTCTGGCAATGTGTCCTGGGATTCCACATGTGTAGCATAACTGACGCTTCACAGGTGGATCCCCCTGAGATCTTGCATACTCTCCAGATTCAAAAGATTTGTTTACAGCCGATACCTGTGTGATGGTGTTTTTGAATACCTTTTTCCCTGATTTGAAGAGTTCTGGTTTACATATTTTGGTAAAACATGTTTTGGTGGAAGATATTTCCCAGTCCCACCCGTACTTGTTTGTTTAACCAAAAGATTTTTCGTTGTATCACAAGCATTTGGCAAAATAACAGAATCTGAATGATCAAACATAGAGTCAGACGACATGTCACAAGGTTTTATGCTCAAAACAAACGAGCCCACACAAATATTTTTGTTTTTAGAAGAAATTGATAAATTGTTTCTCTGAATTTTATTATTTAATGCAAGTGATTCAGAGTCATCGACTTCATCCCCATCATCTACCCAATCCTCAATAATTAAATTTTCTGCACAAGAATCAATCGAGTTAGTAACATTCACAACATTTGAAACATCAAAGCAATTTATGGTAGATAAATTTTCAGCTACGGAAGACGTAGGAGATTCAGATGATTCTGAAATCTCCTTCTCTGAAGCAAATGAATTTAGAATAGGTACAAAAACAGATTCATTCAATTTGGACATGTCCTCAGATGATTCGGCTGTTTCACATGACTGATAGCTGGATTCGTTGGTGTCACCTGAGTCTGGATCAGAGTCAGATTCAGGTTTAGTCACTAGCGAATCATCTGAGTGAGATTGAGAGTCGGTCAAATTATTTTCACTGTTTGCCCTTTGCTTTAAACAAAGCTCCCTAATTTGTTTCATGAAATCAAACTCATAGGTCACACTTGAATCTGGTTGGGTGGTTGGAGCAGAAATCGGTTCGTTAACTTGTATTGATTCAAGTTTAGACTCTTTAGTAATAGACGGTGATTCATTTGACTCAGTTGAAGTTGTAACCTCATCTTTGCTAACCTCAAAAACTCTATCAGTTTCTTTATTCTTTTCAAAATTTAACATCTCGGTCTGCTTTAAAGCATCTTGAGACTTGACAAAAGTTTTTGACGGGGCCTGCTCTTGCTTAGATTGTCGGTGTTTAGGTTTAGAGATTCTAATGGGGACCGATTCAGGTTTGGAGATTTCAACTTGATCCCTTGATGGTCGACTGGTTGGCTCTTCTATTGGAGGACCGTATCCTTTAACAGGCAGAGCCAACAATTCTTCATCCGACATGAGAATTGAGGAATAATTTTCATTAAAGGGTGGTGGAATTTCCACAAACCCCAGACCTTTATTCCTCACTTCCTATGGTCTGAACTTTAACTGGGTATTGATCATTTTCTCAACTTTGGGACTAGAACAATCAAATTTTTTAAAATGAAAATCTGCATTTTCAAATTTAGATTTTAAGTCGATCAATTCCGTGGTCAAAGTATCAGATAGTCATTTGAAGTGTAAGTATCGACACTTGTGATCACTCACCTCCTGATGCAAACGCTTGATATCAAGTTTTTGTTTTTCGACCATTTCTTTATAGGAGTTAAATTTCTTTTTAAAGTCCTAGGTGGCCATTTTTTTCATATTCAAGCTGTTTCTATGCAGAGAGAGTTTCTTCTCTAAATCCCTTAACTTTAAGTTTACACCTTTAAGTGCAACAAGATTCAGCTAAAATTTCAGAATGTACCTCAGCTGCCAACGGAACATAATCATCATCCATCTGGGCCATGAGTGCTTTGTACACAGTATCTTCAACAATCTTCAGGTCCTCCATTTGAGAAGACCAGTCCCATCCACCTCCTAACTGAGCGACCATGGCTTTATTTGAGTTTGAGGATGCAGATTCAGTGTGAGTGGTAGATGTTTGACTTCCAGTAGTCGCAGCGGAAGCAGCACCTACAGGAGCAGAGTTGTCTATTTGTTTCTTCGGCTTGGTGCACTCACGAGAAAAATTACCAGGCTCATCAAAATTATAACAACGCATCTTCATTTTATCCCACCCAAGTTTCTTTGTTGGGTTCTCCAACACGTTTCTCCCGGTCTTCTTCACAAACTTATTTACTCTATGCACCACCATAGCTATTTGCCAAGTCAAGTCCATTTCTTCTATATCGTCTTGATTAACATCGTTTAGGTCACATGCTCCAACATCTTTGTCAGTGAGTTGTCCAGTTAGAAATGCGTTGTAGCAATTCATAAATCCAGCAAACAGACTTAAGTTACTTTCGAGCTCCTTTGGAATTTTCACAGTTGACTAAGGTGCAGCACAGGATGGTGATGTAGAAGATGAAGATCCAGCAGTAGCTGCTGAGGAAGCAGGTATGGACGAATTTTTGGATAAACTGGGTGCAAACATTGGTGGGTATGAGGTTCCACTGGTAGGATAAGAGTATAACGAGGGACGCTGAGGCTCTTGTTAAGACATGAGAGCATTACTGGGAGTTGCGATGATTGCATTATTATAGCTTGCAGTTTGGGTCATATAACGTTGTCTGTCATCAAGGATATGGTTTCAGATAGAGTGAGTCTTGCTAAATCTTTGGTTCTCTTGATCAGTGTTACATTTGAATCCCAACTCCTTGGTAGAGTATTAAGTAATTTTTTGTTCATCACAGAGTTATCCACCACCATATCATTAGACTTCATTTCACTTACTAGAGCCACAAAGAGTTGAATTTGGCTTTCGAGTGACTCACCAGGAATATGATTGAATGCATTGAACTTTTGGCTTAGCATTTCCCTTCTACTTTCTTTCATTTCTTCATTCCCTCATACAGATTTTCAAGAGCTTCCCAAAGCTCTTTGGCAGTAGCATTATCACGAACTCCAATCGAGACTTCAGGTGAAAGTCCTTGATGAAGATAAGCAATTGCCCTTTCATCAATATCAGTCTTTTCGTGATCCTCATCAGTGTACATGCTCTTTGGTTTGATGGCAGTGGCTCCAGTTATTTCATTAACCACATAAGTGATCACACAGGGGCCATTTAAGATAGATCTCAGGGCCTTTGCATCTCTTATTTTCATAACTTGAATGAACCTAAATTTCCACTCAGAATAAGACATTCCAAGTTGAAGAACATGTATCTTCTGATGACTTCCAATAACAGATTCCATAGCTTTGTCCACTTGAGTAGCCACAAGTAGCTGGTCAGTATTTAGTACGTTCAAATTAGCCTGGTTAACAATTTGATCCATTTCTAAAATAGAAGCTTAAATTTATTAGTTCAGTTTCAATTTTTAAGTTAAATTCAGTCCTAAATGGTCTAAAGTCCGGTTCAAAACTTGCTAAAATCTGGTCCAGTTGAAACAGTGCGGTATATAGCTCGGACACGAGTATGCAGGCTTAATACAGATTTTAGGTCGGACACAGGCTTTTGGTCGGACACAGGCTTTAGATCGGACACAGGCTGTAGGTCGGACACAAGCTTTGAGGTCGGACACAGGCTTTGAGGTCGGACACAGGCTTTGAGGTCGGACACAGGCTATAGGTTGGACACAAGCTTGAGGTCAGACATGGGCAATAGGTCGGACACAGACTTTGAGGTCGGACACAGGCTATAGGTCGGACACAAGCTTGAGGTTGGACACAGGAAAGAGGTCGGACACAGGCTATAGGTCGACACAAGCTGGAGTCGGACACAGGCAAGAGGTCGGACACAAGTTGGAGTCGGACAGAAATTTGTGCTCGGACACAGAGTGGAGGTCGGACACAGGTTGAAGCTGAGCTCGGACACCGCTTGAATAAGGAAACCTACACAAGATTAGCAACAAATTTTCCAAAAAATATGGAGATTGAGAATTTTTAAAAAGAAACTTAAAGAGATTTTTAAACAATAAAAACAATTCCTTTTTCAAAAAGAAATATCTCCTTAATTTTAGCAAACATATTTAACCTTTATGCAAACAGATCAAAATCGAGTTTTTGATGAAACTTTGATCGAAAAACTTATAATCAAGAACAAGTTTCGAAAACAGGCTGCACAAGACAATTAGATTAGTAATAAAGGCACATGACTATGAAATCAATAACAATCAAATAAATAAAAACAACCTCTTTTGTGGCAAAAACTTCCTTGATCTTCTTCTTTTGATACCGAACCGAGCCTTCAAAAGACTTCTTAGGCTCTGATGCCAATTGTAAGTCCAAGATCCTTCCCGGGTATCAAAACACACACACAACCAAAAGCGGAAACAATGATTGTATGTAAAGAACAAAGAAGAAACTTGAAATAGAATGATTTGATTAACAAAGTGCACACGGTTTCTATGAACCGTCTAGTACACGAGCAAAACAATCAAAAAGCCAAGCAACCTCAAAACAAACTATGAAACCCCTATTTATAATCAATATAGGCGGTCACCATACATAGGCCCATAAGGCTGAAACCCACTACCAAATAACCCAAAATCCAAGACAAACGAAAACCTCTAAACATAGCCCAACACCAAATATTATCAACCTCGGTAGTTTGTTTGAAGAAGTACAAGAACATACACCTGTCAGTGGTTTACAACAACTGATTGAACACCAAGATCATCCATTGGATCAAATCATGGGTGATATTGCATCAGGGGTACTTACAAGAAACCAGCTTTCCAACTTTTGCTTATTCTCAACATTTATCTCTCAGTTGGAACCTAAGAAGTATCGGGAAGCCCTTAAAGACAACAGTTGGGTTGAAGCAATGCAAGATGAACTTTTACAGTTCAAGAAGCAACAGGTTTGGGAAATTTGTCCCTTACCTCCAAACAAACAACCAATTGGAACAAGATGGGTTTTCAGAAACAAACAAGATGAGTCTGGTTTAATTATCAAGAACAAGGCAAGACTGGTGGTACAAGGTTATTCTCAAGAAGAAGGAATTGATTATGATGAAACCTTTGCTCCAGTTGCAAAGCTTGAAGCCATCAGGTTATTTTTGGCTTATGCAATTTCCAACAAAATTAAAGTTTTTCAAATGGATGTAAAAAGTGCATTTTTATATGGAAAAATAAAAGAGGAAGTGAATGTTTGTCAGCCACCTGGGTTTGAGGATCCTTCTCATCCTGATTGGGTGTACAAACTAGATAAGGCTCTTTATGGGCTAAAATAGGCTCCTAGATCTTGGTATGAAACACTTTCAAACTTTTTACTCAAAAATCACTTCACAAGAGGCTCCATTGACAAAACTCATTTCATAAAGCATGTTGGAGATCACATCCTACTTGTTCAAATTTATGTTGATGATATTATTTTTGGTTCAACAAATTCAAAACTGTGTGATGAATTTAAGAAACTCATACAATCAAGATTTGAGATTACTATGGGAGAACTGCAATATTTTTTGGGACTGCAGATCAAACAAACAACAAGTGGAACTTTTATACATCAATCAAAATATGTTAAAGAATTATTAAGCAAATTTTCTTTAAAAGACTATAAATCAGCTTCCACTCCCATGACACCAATCACACAAGTTGAACCAGATGATCAAGGGAAACAAATTGATCAAACCATGTATAGATGTATGATAGGTTCCCTACTTTATTTAACTGCATCTAGACCAGATATTATGTTTTCAACATGTGTTTGTGCTAGATATCAATCAGCCCCTAGGGAATCACACCTAATTGCAGTCAAAAGAATTTTCAGATATCTGAAAGGAACTCCTACACTTGGAATTTGGTATCCTGCTTCTAGCAATACCAAGTTAACAGCTTTTTCAGATAGTGACTATGCAGGGTGCAAAATGTCAAGAAAATCAACATCTGGTGGTTGTCAATTTTTGGGAAACTGACTAGTGTCCTGGCAATCAATGAAGCAAACATGTGTGGCAACTTCAACTGCTGAAGCAGAATACATTGCAACTACAAGTTGTACATCACAGATTCAATGGCTTCAATATCAATTACTTGATTATGGAATCAAAGAGACCAAGACTCCATTGTTTGTAGACAGTAAATCTGCCATTAGCATAATTCAAAATCCTATTCAGTTTTCAAAGACTAAACATATTGAAATCAGGTATCATTTCATAAGGGATTGCTATGAGAAAGGCAAGATTGAGGTGAAACATGTAACAACAGCTAATCAAATAGCTGACATATTCACAAAAACCCTTGACACATCAACATTTCAGAAGTTAGTATCCATGCTTGGGATGCTAAATTTGGAATAAGTACTGTAAGTGTTTTTTATTTTCCTGCACATATTTTACTTTCACTTAGATTTTTACTGATCTGTCACAAAACTTCTGAAAAACAAAAAGAGAGAAACTACTGATGTACAAAAACATCAGAATGGGGATATTTTTAGAAAAATGATTAACTTCTGATAAAATAAACTTCAAAGGTTATGAATAAAGTGTTTATAAATGTTCTCATCGGTGTTTAAACAAGCTACTGAAGAGAAAATGGGTACTACTGATGAATATTGTTCTTCATCAGCAGTTTTGTCAATAAGGGCAAATAAGACATTTCTCATTTCAGAAGTTTGACCTAGGGCGGTTATAAACTCCTGATAAACACCTTTTCTCATTCTTATCCTTTCAAAAAGCAAAATTCCCTCATTCTCTCTCAAAAACACTCACAAACCCTCCCCTGCAAACAACAAAAACACTGTTCAATCCACACACACACACAAAACACCATGGCTCTTATATTGAAATAGGGACATAGCCAACGAGGCTACTTTATGAAAGATGATGCATGGTCCCAATACGACGAAATCATTGATTTAGTCATCCAATTCCAATACAATACTGCTTTCACCATTGATCCTCCAATTCACATTCAAACTCTTAATGAGTTCTGGGCAAATGCCTAGGCGGTGACAGTGAACAACAGAGTGATTTCCCTCAAATCAACTACCCAAGGGAAGGTTATGGCAATCACACCGGCTACTTTAGGAATAAGACTTGGTCTGGATGATGCTGATGCACCAGAGAACATTCCCAATTCTGAAATTCACTTAACCATGACAGAGTGTGGTTACCAAGGTACTCTCTCATATGCAACAATCTATAAGAAATATTTTGAACCAAAATACAAACTTTTGTTTCATTACATAATCATGTGTTTAAGTCCCAAAACTGGATCTTATGATCAGATGCCCTTTACTTTCAACCTATCTTTCATTCCATTGTGAATGAAACAAAATTCAGGGCATCATCACTTTTCTTTAATGAGTTGGTGTTGCATCACTAAAATTATAAAAAGAAATTTTTGTTGTATCCAAGGTTCATCATGCACTGCATAATTAAAGAACTTGGAAATGAGGTGCTTGTGGGTAAAATATCAGTTTTAAACCTATTAACCTCACAAGCATACTCAAGGCATAACAAACCGGGAGCTTTGCCAGAAGATGACCAGGGGGAACAAGAAAGAGTCCCTATGGAACCTACATCTTCCAAACCCTCACTTAAAAAGGCCAAGAAATCCAAACAACAAAAATCAAAACCCACCAACCCTAAAAGAAAGGTAGTTCAGGAAGTTGAGATGCCTGAAATTGCTGATGTGCAATCTGCACTTGTTAAAGATGTGACTGAAACATCCTCTTAGTCTCATCCATCTCAAACCCCCAAAAGAGCACCCATTACAATTTTATTTCATAGGAAGAAACTTAAAAAGGCCATAACTACTGACCCTTCCTTTGAAACTGCTGACCCTTTACCTAAAACTACTAAACCAGAAATATCTCACACCACGATAGAAATTGCCAAACTTCTCTCTGGGCTAAAAGAAACAATCCCATCTGAACATGTCATTCCCCAACAAACACATCAAATAGGGGATATACCATCAGAAGTTGACATGGATGTGGATGTTAATAGCCCTATCCCAAGAGATGAGGATGAACCAAGGTTTCTAAGCCCAAACTTAGACACTTTAGGTGCATTTAAGGCTGCTACTACTCATTTACCATCCAGTGGTGGATCTGAGGACAGAAGTAACATAGCTAAGACCTCAAATGTGGCAACTACTAATGAAGGCTTTATGCCTGAAGTAGGAAATCCTCAGTACCAAGACAACGAGGTTCATGAGAAAACTAGATTGGGCCTAGCTCATGATACAACTGATGATGTTCTCATTGAGGATATCACCAGGGATTCAGATGATTCCATTGATTTGGATGATGATTCAAACTTTCCACAACATGAATTGACGGCTACTTGTGAAGGTCCTGAATCTGATGTCTCTAAGCTCAAAGAGCTGGTCACAAAAGATCAGGTTAAAGACCACTTGAACCCTGATTCCCCTAAAGTGGCATCTTCAGTTCATACTAAAGATCACCCAAAAACACCCCCTCCACATCAAAAGCCTACCCAATTCATTGGGTAAACAAGCATAGACCTGAACCAACTATGCAGCCCAGCTGGTCCCCTATACCAGATGATGAACACCCTTATATCTCAACATCTTAAATCATTTTCCACTGCTTTGGATCTGAAGACCAACACTCAATTTGAGGTGATAAACAACAAAATTAGTGAGCTGTCAAAGAAAATAGACAACAACACAACACAACTTGCTAAATTATCTGGTGCAACTTCTTTACCTGTTTGGTTTCCAGAAGTGGATGAAGCCAAAAAGGGGGAGAAGATTAAGGAACCAACAGTGTCACTTGAAGCCAGTACAAAGGCAAAAGAGGCACAACAACAAAAGGATGCCCAAAAACAAAAAGAACATCAAGAAAGGCTCCTTAAAGAAGCTAAAGAATAAGTTGAGAAGTCCCAAGGCCAAATTGAAGAAACTTTTGAAGTCCAAGAAAGTACTAAAGACAATCCTTCAGTAGTTGATAGCCTGATCAACACTTCAGTAGTTAACACTTCCTTCATTCAAACAGGATAGCTTTCTAAGGCAACTGAACCCATTCCAGCTGAAATTCCAAGGCCTGCACCCACTCAAACAACTGTCTTAAACCCTGCTCCTATATCAATGTCAAAAGAACTTTTGGAGAAGAGTTTAAAAGAAGCACAGAAGAAGGCTAAAGAAGACAAGATTTGGAACAGCCTAGAAGCAAGGGATGACTTAAGCTACAATAAAAAGCTTGAGAAATATGAAGAAAAGTTGGGTGAGTTAGAAAAGTTAGAAAGAGTTGTTGAGGAAGATAAAAGACAACAACTAATGACTTACATCACCAAGAACAGCAAAACAAAAAAATACTCATTCAAAGGGCTCTCTGTGGATGAATTGACAAGAAGAGCTCAGATTGTATCTGACAAGCTTGCCACAGAAAAAGAAAGAAAGGCAAAGAGAGCTGAGGTCATTGAAGATTGGTAGTCAATGGATTTGGTTCAAAAGCTTCAATGTCAAAATGGAGAGAAGATACATTATATGACACTTATAAAAGATTCAAGGCTGATAAGGCTGCAAATCCCGAGAAGTTCAAAACTTCTGAAGTATCACACACTTCAATAGTTAGAACTTCTGGTGCAAGACAATCAACATCAAAGCATGCTACCAAAAAGAAGCCAGATGAGACCATAAAGACTAATTTCAAAATGGTATTGCTAGAAGGCAATACAGTGGTACAAGGAGACTTTGTGGTTGAAGAGAAGCCACTGCTGACATAATTCAGGGATCCTTCCACATTTGCTTACCAATTACAACATACAATAACAGACAAAAAGCACACTAAGGTAATCACTGAACATCATCTCCCTACCTTTAATATACCCGATGTTGTGCATGCTGAAGAAGGAAGAGAATCCCACCTGAAGGTTACTGAAGTAGAAAACATTCCACATTCAGGATCAACCCAGGAGACCAGCTTGGTCCCCTACACTTTAGACTTTGACCAATCTAAAGTGAATATAGTGAAATGGTCATTTACTGATTCAAACTCAGTATTGATCACAAGAAGAGATCGTTCTAGCAAGGTCTTCAAGTCTATAACTGAACTGAAGAAACTATCTACAAAAGACCTGCTCACAATCCAACATCTTGAACCAGAACAAGGATCTCTCACTAATGAACAACTGCAACAACTCAAGACTTCCATGTTCAGAGAAATTTGGAAGATGCTTGATGGAAAAAAGAGAATAAAGGATTAGATAAGGTTTTGGCTTCATCAATCCAGGGGGAGATTGTAAGGACAAAAAGGATTGAAGAAACCACTTTTACAAGCCTTGGTATAATTCCTATTCTCCAAAAATGCTAAGTATGGAAACTGCTGAAGAACAAGATTCAAAGTGTGATGTGTGTAAATGTATATATAAAAATAACACAAGCTTTAATTAAAACGACTCACCTAGAAACTACACACGCACGGCAAGTGTACCGGTCGCAAAGCAGTAAATAGATAAGACCGAGTATCGAACCCAAAGACGCGAATGCAACTCTAGATCACAACCTCTACCGAATACTAGCCTAAATAAATAGATACTTAAATGGGTGGTACTTTAAACTATTAATTATAAACTTAATTAAACCAAATAGATTAAACTTAAATCAACTCAACAACTAATACGAACTTGAGGAACTGGAAGAATCAGATAGGAAGAAGGCTGGTAACCTGGGTAGAATCCCTAGACTCTGGTTATAAAAGCTGACCTATGTAATCCGATTAGAGACCCTGTTCTCACCTAATAAACCTCCTGTCAAGGATAGTCGACTAGACTCAAGGCGGGACAAGTATTGAGATGCTAAAATGAAAGTGGATCGCCCCAGCGAAACCAAATCCCATAGTAATCCTTTAATCAACCACTCTTGGATCGAAAACTCCCAAACTGTGAAGCAGACTTAATAATTACGAATGAAATTCTAGGAAAACTCTAAACACGAATAAGTAACCGGCCTCGCCCCAGCGATAACCAAGCTACCAGACAATGCCTAGTTAGTCAACCTAGCAATCCCGAATTATATTCCTAACCTTCGGGAAGGGATTGCACACCTTAGCTAATTGATTTTAAAAACCTGTTAAACTTGCACTATTCCTAACTGCAAGAACTAGCTCGACAACAAAAGTTAATCAAACTAGAATGATTTCTAGATCTAGGGGATATTCCTATATGCCTAGAACATCAAAACCAACAAACAAGTAATCAAATCACAAAGCACCGGTACACAAATATTCAAAATCAAACATAAAAACTAAATCATGTAACCCAACACATCCAAAACGGAAAACATAAGTCTTTAATTAAAAACCAAAATTTAGTTCATCATCCCAAGTCACCAGTAAAAGGGTTTAGCTCATAATCTTTAGAAACATCATCACAAAATAAATAAAAACAGTGTCGATCATGTCTATAAAAAATAAAAACATAAACTAAACCAAACCCGGAGTTCCTTGAATATTAATCTTTAACGTGCCCGGGACCTTCTCCTCTCCACAGCTCCTTTAGTCGATCAGCCTCTGAAGGCTTTCTTGATCTTCTGTCGTAGTCGAATGAAATTATGGTTTCCTCCAATAATAATTTGCGCCTCTCTTTATAATTTTGATGCCTTTTGATTTATATATCCATATCCATATATGACCGACATTTATTTTGAATTGTCCAATTAGGTTTGGCTTGGCCCAAGTAATTTATTTTCTTTCTTTTTTTTAGTATAATAATTATTATTATTATAACCCCTTGCTTTTGTATCGGCTGTTCACGACTCGACCAAAGTTCTTCGTTTACGCTCCGACATCCATGAACACATGCTCTCAAGTGTCCGTGTCTCAATTAAAATACTTTCGTTTTGAGCTCGTTCTCCACGAACACCTATGAAATAATAAGATGAATAAATAAGTACTAAAAACTAATAAAATCTATACAATGATAAAAATAGACAAACAAACGAATACACGCCTAAAACTACTAAAAACTATATACAAAAGACTCAATTATAACTCAAAATACATAGGAGAATAGATGTGTTTTACGACACATCAAAGTGCTGAAGAAGAAAAACATCAAGTGCTGAAGAGTAATGATCAGAGGTTCTGAAGTCAAACCAGACAAGTCAACTGAAGAACTGCTGAAGACAAACTACTCATCAGTAGTTTGTCACTCATCAGATGTTTTGATAGAAGCTTCCCACCGCCTTTGAACTTCAGTAGTTTAGTTAAATATCAGTATTCTTAGATCTTTTGTACAAGTACCCATGCTACAGCCTGTTGTAGTATTTCTACTTATTATATTACTTCAAGACTTCTCTTGTACGTTTACACTTCGTCTATAAATAGATGGGTTCGTCCCACTATTTTAGATATTCCTTTTGTAGTTATTATTTCCATTATATCTGAGAATCATTGAAGCATTTACTGCTTTATTCATTAACTGTTTTTAGATTCTCACTTACGGCTTTAGTTTCATAACTCATGGGGAGTATTTATTACTGTTTAAAAGTACATTTTTAACTTGAACACTTAACTTATAATCCGTTGTGCAAATCACTTTGATAGTTAAAATATACAAGTGTTCATGATAAGAACCTGTTAAAACATGAAACTGATCCAACAGTTTGGCAAAACTATGAGTATATCTTTCCCCTTTTTCATGTTTTACTCTTTTGAGGCTACTCATGTACACTATGTCTAAATGAAATTCTTTCACTAAATGCAATTCTCATGTGTGTTTGCGTTATGTTAGTTGTTTGTATCTATGACTTGTCAAAATCATTAACAGTTTGGGCCTGTCATATCAATGAATAGTACTATGGTATATACCCTTTGTTGACTCTGTTGAGAGACCTTGGTCATTGTTATGTATGTCTTTATTACTGTTAATAGCGTATATAAATTTCCTGTCATACTGTCTTAGGGTTGGTTTTGACCCGGATACTACTTATTACATAAATGCAAATGGTATACAACACATGAATTGCGAAACTCTTTTTTTTACTATATGTATTCAAAAAGGGTATGCTCACCAATACATTTTTTTATTGACATATACTATTTTCGTACATGTTTCAGGTTATTTTGAGACGCTTCTTTTAAGCTTTTGGATTTATATTTAAGCTTTGACTTTATTGTATTTTAGTTAGACTTGACGTTTTAGAATTATAACATCGCGTGATTTTTACTTTTACATGTATTTTAAATTCTATATTTAACAAATTCCAAATTCACCTTTATTCGCTTCTTTTATGTTACTCCTACCAATTCATGACGAGTCGTCATTATAATTTATCCTATTCAATTTAGGCGTTATAACAAGAAACTCATTTAGTTAAGATCTTAATATATATTTATTTATTTTAAATAAAACATATATACTTTTTTTTTATAATAATACTTTCAGGAAATAAACAAAAGGAAAAAAACGTGAGTCTTTGACTTTTGACAAAACAACAACATACACACAACTAGCGGTATTGATACTCGCACGTTGCGCGATTGCAAATAAGTTTGTCACGATATTCTAGGGTGGGTGTGCAAAATATAGCTTCATTCACAACATTAAAAAGGTGGTAATTGATGGTTAAGTTGTTTCAAGTTTTTGAAAAGCTACATGGTTGGGTTAAAAGCTTCAACAAAAGAGTATAAATACTACTACAGTAGCAACATATCAAAGGAGAACTTGCTTAAAGGAGAACCTGCTTTGTGTTGTTTTAGTTGTCTACACTGTTGTTCTTGATCCTTTTTGAAGCTTAGTTTCGGAAATCTGTCATTGGAGACTTTTTTTAGTCAATCTTTTGTGTATAAGAAGCCAATGTTGAATGGAATAGAATGGATTCTTTTATGTATAATGTATATGACTAAAAGCACCATGGCGAAATGAAGTAGTTGTCCTTTTACGGTGTGGTAATATGATTTTTTGTCGTGGGTGTTAAAGCAAGCATGCGACAACCAGTTGTTAACACCACCAACACGCACATGCATACACCTGCATAAGCGCGTAAAATAATGAAAGATCACAAACAAAAGTTTCCCAATTTTACTACATATATGCTATAAGAAATTGCCTAACATCATCATTGTCCAGATTCAAATAATCTTATAGAAAGGCGAAACGTAGCAAGTTTGTGGCAAACCATAAGATCATAATAATGTGAACAATATAAATCAATAATCAAATAAACTTTTACGAATAAGAAAGTTGAGTTGTGTATTACCAGGTAGATTGAACAAAGTTTCGACAGTTCAACCTGCCTTCAAGCCACCATAAGTAGAGACGGGCCAAAGATGGACCTAAAAGATAAAGAAAACAAACTAATTAAAAAAAGTCTTCATTAAATCCATTTCTCAAGGATCACAACACAAACCTTGCTTTCCTTAGCAAAAGTCTGAATGACATGTTTAATAGTATGATCTTTATGTCACATTGTCACCTCCCACTTTTAATTCCCATCTTCATCCTTGCCCCTCATAAGCATTCCATAAAAGTCATCCCATGATCATACTATCAGAGTAACTACCAACATCTACAAATTATGAAATACAGTGTGGAATTGGTAAGGAATGTCTCAACTTGACCATGCATGGGTAAATGAAATTAAACGTGTATCTTTAAAGTCAAGCTTTTTTTTAGCCTCCAAAATATAAGTAGATGCACTCTAATAAGTTCTAACTTCTAACTATTCCATAAAGCTAAAACCTAATCTAATTTAATCTAGCAACCAACTACTAAATCATGCTGCAATAATCCAAATATCAAGACACAACCTCAACAGAACAAAAAAAAAAAGAATATACACCAAATTGGGGCAAAATTGAGAAATGGCAAACTACAGCAGAAGTCAAACGATTGCAATTTTAACTCTGCTGAAGTACAAAGCCGCCACGTAACATCCCCTACAAAATTCATTTTAAGAATACATTATGAGATTGTCCAAAACACATTAAAAGAAATAGATCATTAAGCTAACACAACTCAAACCAAATAATTCCCATTGGTTCTCTGGACGAAAGCAGTGAAGAAGTCAATTATTAGAAAAATTAAAAGCTCTATCCCACTCCACCTCCCTAAAAAACCTAAACAAAGTCAATCCTTTAATCCGAATGAATATGTTGATATTGATTTTAGCTTCTAAATTTACAATCAACTCTTATCCTACTAATAAACATAAAACAATAAATAATAATGTACACAACTTGCTTACCTATCGTTTACGCAGAAAGAAGCATGAATACCAACATCACTATTAAGAAAACTTTGTCTGTTGATCTCCCCTGCCAAAAGAATCATGCGATTTAGTTTAGACGCGCGGGTATAAAGAAGACACATGACCATCAACGCCAACAGAGGTGGCTTCTAAACGAAGAGTCTGAGTAGAACCTGTGTACACCAACATACATCCATAAACACCGAAGACGGAAACAACGGATGAGAGAAGCGGTGTTTGTAGATCTCCTTTAGGCGGTGTTTTCTAGAGAGAGAAACAGGGGGAGAGAGAGAGAGAGAGAGATGAAGAACCTAGAGGGAGGGGGAAACAAAGAGTACAGAAGAGAAAAAGAAAACATATGAGATGAGGAGGACAAAAGACATAAATACCCTTATAAAATCATTATATTACGAAAATGCCATAGTACTATTCAAAGTTCTGCTCTATAAGACTAAATGGTGTGGCTTCGGTGAAGTGCTCGGGGTGATGATGTGTCACCTTTCCCCAAGGGGAACACCCCCCCCCCCCAAACCAATTTGGTGACTTAGGTGAGTTTTTGCCCTATCTCCTCGATTGAAAAATGTGTACTCCAAGAATATAATAAAATTATTATATGACACATGTCCACTAATTAGTATATAATAATATTATATTAAATAATAAAAAAGGAAGGGTGAATGGGGGAATTGGGGGAAACTGTCACACCCTCAATTTCCACTGTGGGGTTTATACCGCGGGCGTGTGACATACCAGGATCCCATAGCCATAAGTCACATGAACGACTCTAAATGCCTAAACCATTTAGTTCGTTATTGTAAAACAAGTTTCATAGATAATCAAATATTTCAATAGTTGCGGAAGCAAAATTTAAAGATAATAGTTATCCAAATAGTCTGCGTAAAACAACGCGTTTGAAACCGTCATAGATAATTAAACATGCGAAAATAGATAAGTATTCATATCCCCATCATGCTATATGATGCATGCCCTACTCGTGCTTCGAAACTAGTGTCCTGCAAAAAGGTATAATATTCGTGTGTCAACATAAATTTGGTGAGTTCACAAAGTTAAGTAAATACGTAGGTCATCCAGACCAAGTTTCGATGAGTAAATGCTAATTCACATGCCAGGGGTAGCTAGCCCGCTCATGATAACTAAAACTGGTAATACCGAACTGCTAAACAACGAGATCCCACATTAGTGAGCAAAGTGCCTTGCATCATTGTCTATCAACGATGATAATATGTTAAGTTATAGTTCACACCCATGCTCTCCAACACGATGTGAGGTTTGTGAGACCTTATAGCGCTATCAACTAGTAACCCTCTTGCCCACCCGGCAATTCATTCGGTATTTAGAAGGACTTCAATGATAGAGTTGGTTTAGTTCATCAAGGACATAAAGCATGAATTAGTGAAAGCAGATTCACCAAGTGAATCATAGCACCCCAAACCCGGGATGTGAATGAGTAGTCCCAACCAGACCAAGAAAAAGTTTAGAAAGTTGTCTCATCCGAGACGCATGCTTTTGAGAAAAAGAGTAGTGAAACTCACCAGATAAAGATGCTTGTGATCTAGTGAAGTTGTGTGACACCCGTCGAAATCATAGGTCATATCCGTATATTAGTTACACGTACACATTGTGCATGACATTTCAGTGGTGATTCCATCAGGGACAAAATCAAGCAATGTCCATATACAGAAATCACCCGAACACAAAGCCCCATACGACTAGTAATACGACTAGTTAAAAATATATATATTAAACACAATTATATATATATTTGAGGCACTTAAACTTGTACAAAGATCACATTTAACATCTAATTACAACATAGGTGTATACACTTGTACAAGACATAAGTTTTAAATGTTTAAATATATATATATATATATATACACACACATGGGTGTATGGAGATTTTCAAGGATCAAACTTTTACACCTTATGTAATCCATCAAGTCCACCTTAGATTCCACCATATTTAGTTAAACATTTGACTTTGTATTCATTCCATGAAAGTTGACTTACCAAAAATGAAACCTCACCCATACATACATATATACACGACACATATACATATGTGTGTAGTATTTATGTCTTCCACTCTTACACAAGTTCCTTTCAAGACATTCTTCCACCAAGATCCTTCCAACATATTCTCTAGTCACTTTCATTTCATTCCTAGACCTTACATCAAAATGGAAAGATTCTTATGACATTAGAAAAGTCTAGTGTGGACTTACCTCATTTAACACCCTCCATATCTTGTGACATATCTTATTAGTCAACTAAGGACCCTTCTAATCACCCAAGACACCATGATTATCATGCATCAAATCCTTATGAACTTTACTAATCCATAGCCTCCCAACATACTAGAAATTTCGGCCCACATGCCCCAATAACAAGATCTTACCACATCAAATCCTAAGATGTCTCAAATCTAGCCAAGACCCTTATCTTCTAACATCAAATCCTTAGGAGTTGACTTACCATAACCTTCCAAATTATCCCTCTAATTTTCGGCCCCCATTATCCAAGAAAGCAAGCCAATGTCAAGTCCAAATCCTTCCTAATCTCATCAAGATCACCTTTACAAGATCTTAATCCATATAAGGAAAGATGCTCACTTTTGCATTTTTGAGCCATGATTCCCTACCTTCCATAACCATTATAAATAGGGGTTGTGATTTAGTAAACAAGTGCACCAAAACAACTAAACCTCTCACCTCTCCACCTCTCCCTCTCCCTCTTTCTTGCGGCCGAACACACCACCACACCACCATCAACCTTCGGCCACCACCACCACTCAACCATCACCCAATACAAACCTTTACTCACATAAACACTAACTTTCAAGGGATCATTAGGGGTACAAGGAGCATAACTAAGGTTGTACAAGGCCCCTAACTCCCTGTGACACCCCGCATTTTCAGGTTAATACTTTTACTGAACTCTAGTTAACTTACATGTTCATACATGGCTAGATACTTAACTAGGGTTAGTTAAGTAGGTTTAACATATGTTAGAAGATGTTAACATATGTTATAAGTAGGAAAATCCTTGTTAAACACACACATGAGTCCTGTATCCCAAACGTTGGTGAATTATGTGACATACATAGCAATAATATATACAATTGAATTATGGTGAACATGAAGTACGTGCTTATGTGAATTACATGTTTTTGTGAATGATCGCCTAACTGAAAGGTAATGCGTAGATTATGCAAATTACGTGCACAACATGAGTAATATGCTATGTAATTATAAAAACAATGGTTTTTATACAATTTAGAATGGTTAATAATATTGGGTCCGGTATTGGGCTAGAACATGGTTAACGGGTCAAGTTAATGGACTAGAAGGGCCCTAATACCAATTGCTTGGGGAACAAGCAAAGCCCTCTTATAATTAGGAGGCAAGAAAAAGATAAAACCCTACTTCATCTTCTTGTTTGTGCCGTGCGAAACCCCCACCCCCTTCTCTCTTGGCTTTCAAGCAATCAAATAATCTTTCACCTAATCAAGCTAGTTCGGGTTTAATCTCAAGGCTCTAGGGAGTTTTAGCATTGCAAGGTATACATCCTTATGATTTTTGATGAATTATAATACTTGAAAAACCTTAAAAACTCTAAAAATAATATATGTAGAATCGCATGTATGTATGTGTAGCAGTTCTTGGATGTTCTTGATGATTTGATGATGATTGTTATTAGTAGCCATGATTAGGGTTTTCACATGATAACATATGTGTTTTTCTATGATTAATATGGTGTTTAATCAGTACTATAGGTGTTATACATGTATTAGGGATGTTCATGAAAAATTAGGGTTTGTAGATTACTTGGGATGCAAGTTTAAGATTCTGGCAGATTCGGTTGAACGTTTTGTAGGGGCTGTAATGGGTTGGTAAATTGATTGTTTTGATGATTTCTTTGCATGATTGTAATGTAAAGGTCTTAGCTTTTCATAATGGGCAAAACCATCAGATTTGGACATCGTTTGAGTCGTTTTTGGAATTTTAATTGATTAGAGGTCATATCAGATTTTCGGATTTGTAAATTGGGTTAACTTTAAATGGTCATAACTTGAGATTTACAAGGAGTTAGGTTATGAAATTTTTACAGAAGGTCAATATTGGAAAAATAGAGCTTTTCCAAGTGGATTCATCCCGTTTGGATGAATACACAATATTTGAGAATTTTTCTACTAAACTGACCTGTTAAGGAAATTTTCTGGACATAGCTGTGTTGTACGAATTTTCATAATTTTTGTGTTTGGAATTAAGACAAAACAAAAATAGGTATTGTCAAGTGAATCCCAAATAAAATTCAGTAAATATTTGGGACTCTAATTCATTCGTTAAGTATTTTAAATAAATTGTTTTTCACAGCGCACAATCTGTCCTAAAAACGCAGATTGTGTACGGGGTCTTTATGTGACTATTTGGAGTTTTATGTGGTATGTAATTGACATGTACTTGTGTGAAAACTTGTATGAGATGTAATTGATGTATTAAACTGATAATAATCACTATGATCACCAACGGGATACGTAGGACATACTTGAGCATGTAGAGTTATTAGGTGTCACTACACGGTTTTGAACTTTTAAAAATCTTGGATAAACGAGTTACATGGTGTGTTGGTTACGCACATATACTCACCTAGTGACATTTGTAATAGGGAGTCGGTAGCACGTTACTATTCGTGGAATTTGGATTTTCACTTGCGACCTAAGGTGAGTTTCACTACTCTTTTTCTCAAAAGCATGCGTCTCAGGTATGAGACACTTTACTTAACATTTTCTAGTCCGGTTTGGGACTACTTACACATCCCGGGTTGGGATGCCATGGATCCTTATGAGGGTCGGTCACTTTGCTAATTCGCAATTGTGTCCTTGATAAACTAAACCATTTCTATCATTTGTAAGTCCTCACGTACCGAATGAGTTGCCAGGGTTGGCAAGCGGGTTATTAGTTGATAGCGCTATTAGGTCTTACAAACCTCACACCGGCTCGGGGAGCGCGGGCGTGAACTATAACTTAACGAAACATTATCATTGTGGATAGACAATGATGTCAGGCATACGGCACACTTATGTGGCTACACGTACATAGCAGTTCGGTATATTCGGTTAGTTATCATGAATGGGTTAGCTACCCTTGACATGCGATGAATTAGTGGTTACACGGTGCGGGGCACCAACATAACTTACTTACTTACGTGGTTTTGGAAACCCGCGCTTTTACATTTCAAATTACTTTACTTTGTGAACTCACCAACTTTATGTTGACACACGATAGCATGCTTTTGCAGGTCTTAGGTTCGGAGCACAATAGGACATGCATCATTGTGTCATGGGATTTGAACATTATTTAATTTATATTTTATTTTGCATTCAACGGTTTTATTTTGGGCGCGTTGTTTTGCGCATGAACTTAAATGGTTATGTTTGAATTACGCTTCCGCAACTTAACTGAACTTTTTAGTAAAACTAAACGTAAATTTTCATTAACGAACTAAATGGTTTGGGCATTTAGAGTCGTTCTTATGACTTATGGCTATGGGATCCTGGTGTGTCATGCGCCTCGCGGTATAAACCCCGCGGTGGAAATTTGAGGGTGTGACAGATTGGTATCAGAGCCATTGGTTATAGTGAACTAGGACTGCATGTTGAGTCTAGTCTATAATCATCATAGCATAAGTACACTCACAACTTAAGTGCACAACTAGCTATTAGCTACATATATCTACAACATATGATTTCAGGAGATATGTTATCTTCTAGTTCTAGACTTAATTCTTAACACGTCAATGGTGGGAACCTAGGGTTACACCAGGTGGCGCAATACTGGGAGTAATATCCTAATTAACCTCATGGACGAGGAGACAACTATAGTACAAGGGAGGGAGCCCTTGCGAGCGTTGTGGCGCACGTACACAGGAAGCTGCACGATGCGCATGACGTGGTACCATTAAATCAACTATGAAGGAATTCGAATACTGAGACTTATCCTATTTCACTGAGCAAGGAGACAATTAGATTCCGTTCCTTGTTACTTGATCTTTCTTACTCCCATTCGAAACTCAGACGGGACTAGGTTACGCATATAGAACTTATTTCCTACTTTAGTACCTTACGCCTAGTATGAGCGGGCGGACGTATGACTGCATATCCCTGTTACTCATAAGTATATGGTAGATTCATGGGAACACATTAGATCGGGACTTGTTACACACACTCTTGGGGAGTTACGTAAAGCCTGCGATGTAATGCAACATCACAAGGGAGGATGAAACCTACTAATGGCTGATGGCCACGATTGGAGGAACGAGTGGTACAGCTTACCACTAAACTGGTTCACATAGGACTAGAGAAGGAGATTGTACGTGATGAGAACCATAACACTGACATCGCAAAAGAGGAAGGATAAGAGATGGAAGGGGAACCTGAGCAGGACGAGCACATGGAAAGTGAGGATGAAGGCTCTACTATCTAGACAGAGCATGGCGACGATTGGCTCTTACCTTTTCTTACCTATCTTTTCTTTCATTTCCCTTTGCTAACTTAGATAAGACTGAGTTCTTATGATCAACGATAGGGTGGTTGAGGCCCTCGCATCTTTCCAAGCTAGTAAAGATCTATTTTGCTAAATCATTCTTTTCCCCTGACTTCCACATTTGAACTTTCTTATACCTTGAACGCACATCGTATTTTCAAGCCTTTTATTGGTTGTAAACCTCGATAACTCCAACGGAAGTGAAGGAGACCGTCTGATTGCTTCGATGGTATAAGTCTTTACCATGTGTATTTGCCCCAGGCAGGATGGGGTAATGTATGCTACATGCACACTCGATGAGTTACAAATACTTGGATGGAGAACGTAACACCCTGTGGTGAAATCTAGAAATTTTGTTATATAAGGACGGATGGGTCTGAGATCGACGCCTACACTACCAAGCTACAGGAGATAGCCATTATAGGCTCAAATCTATTTAACCTACCTTACAAATACCGAAAGGGTGGGCCCCTCAGATTCGTGGCTTGGCCACTGCAGCTCACCTACAAATCTTTCACTTGACTCGCAAACTCACAGATGAGACTGCCGATCATGGTACTTTTCTGAAGCATGGTGTTTCATTTTCTATTGTTGGTGATAGCAAGAGAACGTGGGATAGTGTGAGGTATAAGTCCTGCAACAACAACAACCGTAACGGTAGCAACAACAACGGGGCTCGGGGAAGAGCATTTGTGATTGGCCTGGGGAAAGCTAGGACTGATAACAATGTCGTGATGGGTATGTGCTCCTTGAACGACACTCTTGCTTCTATTTTATATGATACTGGTGCGGACTATAGTTTTGTTTCATCAAAACTTAGTAAACAATTAGGGATGGTTCCTACTCTTCGAGATACCCCATACTCGATTGAACTGGCTGATAGGAAGCCTGTTGAGGTAACCCATATACATCGTGACTGTAAGCTCGAGTTGAATGGGCAATTATTTGCCATCAATCTCTTACCTATCACCCTAGGTAGCTTTGATCTCGTGGTTGGCATGGACTGGTTGTCCAAGCAACACGCTGAAATTCTCTGTCAGGAGAAGATTGTTCGTATTCCCCATCCCAAATGGAGAACTTTTATCTATACAGGGTGATCGTGGTGGTTCCATGGTAGGCATCATCTCCTATCTGGAGGCCCAGAAGTGTATTCGTAAGGGCTGTCCAGCCATTTTGGCTAACATATCAGGTACTCGAGCTGGAACTGAAATCAAGATTGAGGACATCCCAGTGGTCCGAGATTTCCCAGATGTCTTCCCAGAGGAATTACCTGGACTTCCACCCGTTCGTCAAGTGGAGTTCTAGATTGACCTTGAACCTGGAGCAGCGCCAGTTGCATGCGCACCATACCGTTTAGCACCAGGTGAACTTCAAGAACTATCTACCCAACTCCAAGAGCTATTGGATAGGGGTTTCATTAGACCTAGTTCTTCGCCATGGGGAGCTCCAGTTCTGTTTGTTAAGAAGAAAGATGGGAGCTTTCGTATGTGCATAGATTATCGGGAGTTGAACAAGGTAACGATTAAGAATCGTTACCCTTTTGCCTCGTATTGATGACTTGTTTGACCAACTGCAAGGGTCGAGCTTCTACTCTAAGATTGACTTGAGGTCAGGATACCATCTACTGAGAGTCCGAGAAGAGGATGTGGCAAAGACAGCGTTTCGAACTCGTTATGGACATTATGAGTTTTTGGTAATGCCATGTGGGCTAACTAATGCACCGGCCGTGTTCATGGATCTGATGAACCGTGTGTGCAAGTCTTACTTGGACAAATTCGTCATAGTGTTCATAGATGACATATTGATCTATTCCAAGAGCAGGGAGGAGCACGAGCAGCACCTGCGGTTAATCTTGGAACTACTGAGGAATGAGCAGCTGTATGCAAAGTTTTCTAAATGTGATTTTTGGATTCAGGAGGTCCAATTCCTTGGGCATGTGGTCAACGAGGCAGGAATACATGTGGACCCAGCCAAGATTGACGCTATCAAAAGTGGGAGGCTCCTAGGACCCCTACTGAAGTGCGCCAATTTCTTGGTCTCGCTGGTTATTATCGCAGATTTATTAAGGGATTTTCTAAGATCGCTCAACCTCTCACCGCCCTAACGCAGAAAGGTATTACGTATAAGTGGGGAGATGCCCAAGAATCCGCCTTTCAGCTACTAAAGTCCAAACTTTGCAGCGCACCGATATTATCGTTTCCTGAGGGTACAGAGGACTTTGTAGTATATTGTGATGCGTCTATCCAAGGTTTAGGGTGCGTACTGATGCAACGTGATAAGGTAATTGCATATGCATCGCGGCAACTGAAGGTCCATGAGAAGAATTACCCCACTCATGATTTGAAACTGGGAGCGGTGGTTTTCGCTCTCAAAATCTGGAGACACTACCTCTATGGAACAAAGTGCACAATTTTCACTGATCACAAGAGCCTTCAGCATATATTCGATCAGAAAGTGCTGAACATACGACAACGTCGCTGGGTTGAACTTTTGAACGATTATGACTGTGCCATCAAGTATCATCCAGGGAAAGCTAACGTAGTAGCTGATGCCCTCAGTCGAAAGGAAACAAACCCAAAAGAGCGTGAGCCTTACAACTCACCATTCATTCTAATCTTCCTGATAAGATACGCGAAGCACAGGGTGAGTCATTGAAGGAAGAAAACATCGGGCTTGAGACCCTACATGGTGCTGATAAGCACTTGGAACTGAGAACAGACAGTCTGCAGTACTTCATGAATCGAGTCTGGATACCACGATTTGGGGATCTCAGACAACTGGTGCTCGATGAAGCACAAACCTCTCGCTATTCGGTACATCCTGGTTCGGACAAGATGTACCAAGATCTTAAGACTCTATACTGGTGGCCAAACATGAAAGCCGAGATAGCCACTTATGTTAGTAAGTGCTTGACTTGTGCGAAGGTTAAGATTGAATATCAAAAACCTTCAGGCTTACTCCAACAACCAGAGATTCCGATATGGAAATGGGATGGAATTTCCATGGACTTCATTACAAAGCTTCCTAGAACGCCAACGGGCCATAACATGATTTGGGTTATCGTGGACCGTTTAACCAAATCGGCCCACTTCCTGGCAATAAAATAAACGGATTCGTTAGAAAAGCTGGCGAACCTATACATCAAGGAGATAGTCTCTAGGCATGGGGTGCCTACTTCCATTATATCTGATCGCGATGGGCGATTCACTTCTCGTTTCTGGACTACTCTCCAAGATGCTTTAGGAACTCGTCTTGATATGAGCACAGCCTATCACCCACAGACGAATGGACAAAGTGAACGTACCATCCAAACATTAGAGGATCTGCTACGAGCATGTGTAGTGGACTTTGGTAATAACTGGGATAAGCACTTGCCCTTAATCGAATTCTCTTACAACAACAGTTACCACACTTCGATACAGTGTGCGCCTTTCGAGGCACTTTACGGGCGCAAGTGTAGGTCTCCTATCTGTTGGACTGAGGTTGGGGATAGTCAACTAACAGGTCCCGAACTCGTGCACGAAACTTCTGAGAAGATAGTGCAAATTAGAAACCGGATGGCTGCTGCTCGGGACCGACAGAAAAGTTATGCTGACAAACGTAGAAAACCTTTGGAGTTCCAGGTTGGGGACAAGGTTTTGTTAAAGGTGTCACCTTGGAAAGGAGTGATACGCTTTGGGAAACGAGGGAAGTTAAATCCCCGATACGTCGGACCTTTCGAGATTGTTAAAAGGATTGGTCCAGTAGCTTACCAGCCAAATCTACCGGATGAACTCAGTGGAGTACATAATGTATTCCACGTCTCAAACTTGAAGAAATGCTTATCAGATACGACACTGGTAGTGCCACTGGAGGAGATCCCGGTGGACGATCAGCTACGGTTCGTGGAAGAACCAGTGGAGATTCTTGAGCAGGGCGTCAAGAAACTCAGAAAAAGCACTATACCTATTGTTAAGGTACGGTGGAATTCCCGTCTAGGACCGGAATACACGTGGGAGCGCAGAGATCAGATGCGGCTCAAATACCCACACCTCTTTACTGAACCTGAAATCGTACATAGATCAAACGCGGAACATAAAGCAGCTCTTTCAAAGTGAATTTCGGGGCGAAATTCCTTTCAACTTGGGGATGATGTGACATCCGGGAACCAAGCACACATTTTTATTGCTGGCTTTATTGTTTACTTGCTGAATTTCGGGACGAAATTCTTTTCAACTTGGGGATGATGTGACACCCCGCATTTTCAGGTTAATACTTTTACTGAACTCTAGTTAACTTACATGTTCATACATGGCTGGATACTTAACTAGGGTTAGTTAAGTAGGTTTAACATATGTTAGAAGATGTTAACATATGTTATAAGTAGGAAAATCCTTGTTAAACACACACATGAGTCCTGTATCCCAAACATTGGTGAATTATGTGACATACATAGCAATAATATATACAATTGAATTATGGTGAACATGAAGTACGTGCTTATATGAATTACATGTTTTTGTGAATGATCGCCTAACTGAAAGGTAATGCGTAGATTATGAAAATTACATGCACAACATGAGTAATATGCTATGTAATAATAAAAACAATGGTTTTTATACAATTTAGAATGGTTAATAATATTGGGTCCGGTATTGGGCTAGAACATGGTTAACGGGTCAAGTTAATGGACTAGAAGGGCCCTAATACCAATTGCTTGGGAAACAAGCAAAGCCCTCTTATAATTAGGAGGCAAGAAAAAGATAAAACCCTACTTCTTCTTCTTGTTTGTGCCGTGCGAAACCCCCACCCCCCTTCCCTCTTGGCTTTCAAGCAATCAAGTAATCTTTCACCTAATCAAGCTAGTTCGGGTTAATCTCAAGGCTCTAGGGAGTTTTAGCATTGCAAGGTATACATCCTTATGATTTTTGATGAATTATAATACTTTAAAAACCTTAAAAACTCTAAAAATAATATATGTAGAATCGCATGTATGTATGTGTAGGAGTTCTTGGATGTTCTTGATGATTTGATGATGATTGTTATTAGTAGCCATGATTAGGGTTTTCACATGATAACATATGTGTTTTTCTATGATTAATATGGTGTTTAATCAGTACTATAGGTGTTATACATGTATTAGGGATGTTCATGAAAAATTAGGGTTTGTAGATTACTTGGGATGCAAGTTTAAGATTCTGGCAGATTCGGTTGAACGTTTTGTAGGGGCTGTAATGGGTTGGTAAATTGATATTTTTGATGATTTATTTGCATGATTGTAATTTAAAAGGTCTTAGCTTTTCATAATGGGCAAAACCATCAGATTTGGACATCGTTTGAGTCGTTTTTGGAATTTTAATTGATTAGAGGTCATATCAGATTTTCGGATTTGTAAATTGGGTTAACTTTAAATGGTCATAACTTGAGATTTACAAGGAGTTAGGTTATGAAATTTTTACAGAAGGTCAATATTGGAAAAATAGAGCTTTTCCTTGCGGATTCATCCCGTTTGGATGAATACACAATCTTTGAGAATTTTTCTACTAAACTGACCTGTTAAGGAAATTTTCTGGACATAGCTGTGTTGTACGAATTTTCATAATTTTTGTGTTTGGAATTAAGACAAAACAAAAATAGGTATTGTCAAGTGAATCCCAAATAAAATTCAGTAAATATTTGGGACTCTAATTCATTCGTTAAGTATTTTAAATAAATTGTTTTTCACAGCGCACAATCTGTCCTAAAAACGCAGATTGTGTACGGGGTCTTTATGTGACTATTTGGAGTTTTATGTGGTATGTAATTGACATGTACTTGTGTGAAAACTTGTATGAGATGTAATTGATGTATTAAACTGATAATAATCACTATGATCACCAACGGGATACGTAGGACATACTTGAGCATGTAGAGTCATTAGGTGTCACTACACGGTTTTGAACTTTTAAAAGTCTTGGATAAACGAGTTACATGGTGTGTTGGTTACGCACGTATACTCACCTAGTGACATTTGTAATAGGGAGTCGGTAGCACGTTACTATTCGTGGAATTTGGATTTTCACTTGCGACCTAAGGTGAGTTTCACTACTCTTTTTCTCAAAAGCATGCGTCTCAGGTATGAGACACTTTACTTAACATTTTCTAGTCCGGTTTGGGACTACTTACACATCCCGGGTTGGGATGCCATGGATCCTTATGAGGGTCGGTCACTTTGCTAATTCGCAATTGTGTCCTTGATAAACTAAACCATTTCTATCATTTGTAAGTCCTCACGTACCGAATGAGTTGCCAGGGTTGGCAAGCGGGTTATTAGTTGATAGCGCTATTAGGTCTTACAAACCTCACACCGGCTCGGGGAGCGCGGGCGTGAACTATAACTTAACGAAACATTATCATTGTGGATAGACAATGATGTCAGGCATACGGCACACTTATGTGGCTACACGTACATAGCAGTTCAGTATATTCGGTTAGTTATCATGAATGGGTTAGCTACCCTTGACATGCGATGAATTAGTGGTTACACGGTGCGGGGCACCAACATAACTTACTTACGTGGTTTTGAAAACCCGCGCTTTTACATATTGTAGGTGCATATGTGCGACTAATGCTTTGGATTGGATAACTCATTTGTTTTGTTTATTGTCGTTGGTGCGAAGGAAAGATTTTGATGGTGCGAAGGAGAGTTTTCAAGGGTGCGAAGGAAGCTTTTTGGGCGTATGAAGAATGTTTATTATGAAGTTTGGTTCGACCATTCAAAGTGGGCGAACCTGCACATTCGCACGAACAAAGTGGGCGAATGTGCAGTCTATAAATAGGCAAACTCAGTTTTTGCAGCTAACTTTGAGTCATTTATTTCCCGCCACTTTCTGAATTCTCTCTGTAACTTTTTATAAACTTGTTTTGCGTCGATTCCTTGATTGTAATCATTATTCTACGTGTATTCAAGTTTGATTATTAATGAAAACGTTTGAAAATGATGATTTGTGTGTGTTTATCTGATTAGTTATCATTTTGTGCTGGTTTTGGGATTCCGCACCCAAAACTAAATTGTTTGATTGTCTTTGTAGCTTACCGATCCTTTCACGCGCATACACATATCAAATTACTTTACTTTGTGAACTCACCAACTTTATGTTGACACACGATAGCATGCTTTTGCAGGTCTCTAGGTTCGGAGCACAATAGGACATGCATCATTGTGTCATGGGATTTGAACATTATTTCACTTATATTTTATTTTGCATTCAACGGTTTTATTTTGGGCGCGTTGTTTTGCGCATGAACTTAAATGGTTATGTTTGAATTACGCTTCCGCAACTTAACTGAACTTTTTGGTAAACACTAAACGTAAATTTTCATTAACGAACTAAATGGTTTGGGCATTTAGAGTCGTTCTTATGACTTATGGCTATGGGATCCTGGTGTGTCATGCGTCTCGCGGTATAAACCCCGCGGTGGAAATTTGAGGGTGTGACACTCCCTCTTTTCTTAAGACACTAGGAGGTATAACATTGTTTTCCTAAACTTATGTTTTCATTATTACATAGTCTTTAAAATACAAAGTTGTTCACTAGTGTGTTTACTCTTGTAACTTAATCAAGCAAGTGGGTGAAACCCTGTTTTAAATACATCATGTTAACTAGTAAATGTATGTGTTTTACACCCCTAAGGGCCGAAATGTATATGTATATATGTATACATAGCTGAAAATTTTATAAAGAAAAAGGATACATTTTCTAAACTCATTAACACACGGCATGACATTAAGAGTTGTTAGTCATAACAAGGCTTACAAAATCCATGTGTTTTTCAAGAAAAAGTAATATTTTGACAAGAAGTATTATTTTCACAAAAGATGTCAAGTATGAAAATAATAAGTTATGCATACTTAAACATGGTAGACCTTCAACACATGAGTACACAAAAATATACAAAACACTTGCTTTTCATGAATAAAAGTGATGTTTTTCCAAGAAACTAAGCTATCTTTTATCAAAGATCACTAGCTTACAAGTCTTTTCATAAAAGACACATTTAACTTAAAGAGTTAAGTTACAAAAGACAAGCATAACAAGAGAACGACTTGTAGACAGTACAAGTAACATAGACCTAAAATGTCTCTTTTACATAGGAGGACACATAGGTCGATCTCTCTAGCCCAGACTCATTAGTGCATTCCCAGACACACCACAAAGTGAGTTTCGCTGCCCCTTTTCATTGTTTTTACATGTTTCCGGGAAAAAAAACATGCGTACAGTTACAGTTTTCAGTTACATCATCATCATCATCATCATCATACTCAGTTAATCTCACCTATAGCAAAGCTAAGGTAGGTTCTGAGGAGGGTAAGATGTAGACAGCCTTACCTCTACCCCTAAGAATAGAGAGGCTGCTTCCAGTGAGACCCCCGGCTCGATGTGGTTTGGTATCAAGCCTTGGACATAAGGGACATAACACTTAGAAATCAGGACAAACCCGATCGGTGCATGTACCCCTTTGTCTTTTGGCTATCAACGCCACCACATGATGCATGATTAACCGTCCGTCGTTTTTAACGTTATTTTCACGAAATTAGTAAAATAACGTTTAAAACTAGTGCAACTTTACTTTTGCCCCCGAGGGCCACACATATCTACATTATATGTATATATGTATACATTTCGGCCCTCGTGTCATACATCATACCATAACCATTAGCTATGGACTTAGCCATGAAAGACCGGGATAGATCTATTGGGTTGACACCCCCACTCTTGGTCAGTCGCTCTGACCTGATGACAGATATCAAAAGAGTGCTAGTATTTCACATTTATTCGTTGTCTTGAGTGACAATGGGCGAGGCAAAACACGTCAAGGTTTGGTTATGGGCTCATGTCAGATCACATATTAATTATTGCCCTAGCTAGGTAGTAATTTAGTCGAATTTGGGATTACAGGTCCAACATACAAAACCGGTGAACTCACCAACTTTATGTTGACCCATTTATTTTCATGCATGTTTTTTAGGAAATTAGCATGGAGCCTGGATCATAGAACTTGGGAAGGTCGCGTGCGAGCATTTTGTGGGGATACCATCTTTTAATCCGTTGTTGTGATGTTTTGGTCTAAACACTTTTGACAATGGTGCCCAGTTAATCAATTAACATTATGTTTTGTAAAACTTGAATGTTTTAAATGGTATTTCCTGTTTTCTTAAATGATGCTCGTGTGACTTTTGTGCTTGGAAATCATTTCAGTTGCACCCTGTGTTTCCGCCTTAGGCGGGGTGTGACAAAGTGGTATCAGAGCACAAGGTTATAGCGAACTAAGATTCTTTTTGAGACAAACTATAATCTAAAAAAAATAGATTTTTGAAATGTTTTTTCAAAGGAAAGAATCACAACAAGTATCCCTACGCGCTACGCAAGTTCCATGCCAGTTACATACTTCACACTTTAGTAGACATATTAAGTACACTACATACTGACACACACGTGTGTTCATTGATTTCCAGGATCATGGCAGACATCGAGGACCCTATCATCTCTGATTATGAGGAGGAGGTTGTACCCAACAGCCCTCCTGCCGCCGACATTCATCAGGGCTATGAGCCCGATTCCAGCGATTCTGACGTCGATGAGGACCACATGCAGGTGGACCATGTCATTTCGGACGACGATGAGGATGTGCCAGCAGGAGAGGCACAGCAGGAGGATGCACCCCTACCGCATCTCGAGCCTAGGGTGCCATTGTTCCGTTCTTATCGCCCGTATCCGGGAGGTGTGCGTATGATGTACACACCTCGGAAGTGAGTACTTCCTCCACCGGCTCCTATCGCTCCAGTCGAGGCTCCTGCCCAGGCTGACCCTGAGCCTCCAGCACCTGCTGACCCCCAGCCCCCTGCACCAGAGGCACCTGAGCTACCCAAGAAAAAGCTGTGTCTGAGATTCCAGGCTCGTAAGAGGACTTACTTGCCTACCATGGATGGCTTTCTAGCCTACTCCGATAAGGACACCGACAGGGAGGTTCCCTCTACCTTCGAGGTCGGTGAGTCATCTCAGGCTCCCTCTAACACTCCGTTACCTACCGGCTTTGAGCCAGCTACTGTGCATCATGCCCTCTACTCTGTGCGGGACGTTGTCAGACGTCACGACACTGAGATTGGAGTACTGCGTGGGAGAGTCCGAGACATTGAGGATGATCTCTATCTAACGGGTGCTACCCGTGATCCTATCCTCTATCGTTTAGCGGACCTAGGTACGCGTGTTTACGACGCCGATCAGGGACGCGCCGCAGCTGAGGAGAGTGTCGCCATGCTCGAAGCTAGAGTTGGCGATCTCGAGGTTAGGTTAACTGCAGCCGTCGCAGCCTTGTCTGCTGCATTCCCACCCCCATCCCCGTAGGTTATCATGTATTGTACTAGTAGTAGTAGTTTTAAAAACTTGTAAGGCAGTATGCCATCTTATTTTGTATGCAGAAACAAAAATCATATTAAGTATGTTAAACCTTCTATAATAGTACGATGTTTTATTTTCTTATACTATTGTTGTGTTGAGTCGTGCATTTGTGATCGTGTTTTGTCATTTGCGTGATGATTATGTGGTTGTTCTGTTTGGTGCATATGTGGACAATATTAAGCAGTGATATATGTCTCATTCTTTTAATCTTATGTATTAGAAGAACATGCCTACCAAAAGAACTACTCGATCAACTTCTGAGGAAGAAGCTATTCCAACCACCTCAGCGGATCTAGCCAGGGTAATTGCACAGGCTATTGTGCAACATTAAGCGAACTGTGTCGATTCTAGCGGCGGTTCGGGCGTAGCGGGCCGACGCAGAACCCAGGATCCCGAGACTGGTAAAGCTTTTCTTTCCAATCCCTCCCTAATCTTGATACTATCCTATGCCGATTCCATCGACTAATAAACCATTCGTTCCAACTCCGCAGAAGTAGAGAATACTGTGCGTGGGTGTTCCTACAAAACTTTCATGGCATGCAAGCCTTGGAATTTTCGTGGGTCCGAAGGAGCAATTGGTATAGTCTGTTAGATCGAGAAAACCGAGTCAGTACTTGATATCAGGGGTTGTTCAGAAGACCAAAAGATCAAGTATGTCACTTGCACTTTCCAAGATGAAGCACTGACATGGTGGAACCTACAAGTGCAGACCTTGGGTCGTGTATGTCACACCACGCCAATGGCGGAAACACGTGGCGCAACGCTCGAAAGTATATCAAAGTCAAGATTAACACAAACTATATTTAATTAGAAAAGATCAATTTATTAGAATGTCGGAAATGAGTATCTCGTTACAATATTGCACAAGGCATTACTTAAAACGATGAACATTAAGTTTCAATGTGGGTATTTCCGTTTATGTTCCAACCCGAAGGTAACAGTGAATGAAATCCCGACCAGTATCCGACATCCCGAATTCCACCGCACTAGCCCCATATCTATTCAGCACTTAGTTACCTGAAAGATATGTTAAAAAAAAGACGTCAATATATAAAATATTGGTGAGTTCACAGGTTTTAGTTTCATAACAGCAACATTTTCACAAACATCGACTCGACTCACTTTACCGTATAATTATTTTCCCATTAAATAATTATACTAGGATCTTGTCGATCGATATTCCGTTTTTACAACATGTGCGAAACCCGCACAACTTGTGGCCTTTGTAAGGAGTAGCTAGCTCCTACAAACTATAATGATGAGCAATCCCTTGAGCCCCATAACCAAACCAAGACCAAATATAATGCCCCGCTCCAAGTCGTTCCTCGGAACCCAACGACTTAATTTCAGAATACGTGCACCCCAGGCATACGCCGATGCATAATCGACGCTATCGATTAGGGGTGGGCCTTGTCAGGCACCAATAGTACTATCCGAATATTCCTTCGGTTTCATTTCCTGAATTAATGATTACGGAAGAGAGGACTCAACCCCGAGTGGCGATCACTGCTCAAGTACTCATCATACCACTTATCACATTTTAACCTTTGAAAACATTTCAACATGTGACAACGTTTGACAAACATATCTTTCCCCCAGTAAAAACAGTAAAATGGGGCCGTGAAACTCACCTGAAACACTGTCTGGCTCACTAAGTAGATAGCATAGAGGGTCTCGCACCTACAAACGTCCTAGACGTATAAGTCACTATTCCTATAGTGCATGTGCCTTGGCAAGTTGTACACCCAACTCCCGACCACAAGTTATTCCAAATCCCGTTTAATTAAGCGCGTATCCTCGGTTTCGTTGGCGTTAGGTTACCCTTTGTGTTACAAGTTATATATTACTCTCGTTAATATTTCCTTAACTTGTACCTTATTATCATCGACTCGACTTCACTTAACATATAATTATTTTCCCATTTAAATAATTGTACTTAAGATCGCATCGCTCGATATAATATATATTTCAACATTCGACCCGACTCACTTTGCCACACATTTGTTTTCCCATTTAAACAAATATGCTAAGATCTTGTCGTTCGATTGTATATTCTTAACACCCGATTCAACTCACCATACCGTATATTTATTTTCCCATTCAAATAAATATACTAGGATCTTGTTGGTACGGCATACACATATATATCTTTGTCTACTCGTCGCGGCTTTCCTTCCCACATATCTACTTTCCCATTAAGTAGATATACTAGAGTTTTGCCGAGACGAGCGTACATACATATAAATGTGTAATTTTTCTTGTTAAGTATATACGTTTGTTTAACGTCTTATTTGTTTATGTTATATTTTTCTCCCACGAATAATTCCCTTAACACTTAGGAAAGTGTTTGTTAGTTTTCACCCATGTATATATATATTTTACTTCCTAAAAATATATATTTTCTCATCTTGCCGCAATGGCATGTTTCTCATGTTTTGTCCGTGTACGTTTCGTTAACGCGCCTTAGTTCGATATCTTGGTTTGATTAGTCAATTTTCCAAGTCTTTCCCAACATGTGTTTTATAGAAATATTATCCACATTTCTAACCCATGTTACTTGGAAGGTTTGTATTTTAGCCCAACTTGTTAACTTAGATACAAAAATGCTTCCAATACTTTTATATTCCCATTTATATAAAAGTATTCATTTTTGTATAAGTTTCTCAAGTTTGCTTAACATTTTTATAAAATCTCTATTTTATAAAAATCTTTATGTTTATACAATCCATATTTTTATAACTTTCACTTTTATAAAAATATACTTTTTACACCAAAATACCCAAGTGTGCCTACTAGTATTTACCCAAATCATCCTTGGAAAATTATTACTTATACTTTTGACACCAAACTTTTCGTTATTGCATCTTTGGACTAATAGTTTCTAAAATATCCATTTTAGTCCTCTAACTTTCAAAGTTACAATATTAGTCCCTTAACTTCCAAATGTTGCATTTTTCCACTCTAACTTCCAAAGTTAACATTTTTCACTCAAAATAGTAGACTTTGAAGATCCATCTTTTTATTGGTAAGTTATTTTTGTATCAAAACACTTCTATTAGTCTTATATTTCATATATAAGACTACTTGTATGTGCGTTTTATGTATTTGCCCATTATATCAAAACATCAATCTTCTAAGTAAGTAAACTTTAATTTTTCATCTTCTTTATTCTTGAACTTCTAACATGTTCCATCATTTATTATGTCTTAAATGATCATGTTAAGATGATTAAAGTTACTTTTTAACACGTTCAAGTTTATTCTACAAATCATACTCAAATCATCATCCTACTTAATGTATGTGTAGATTTTATACATTCTCATGAACACTACATTATCATCATCAAATCCATGATTTAATTACACATCTTTAATCATTCATTTTACACATGTAAAACCTATTAAAGATTATGTTCAAACCACCTTTTAAACCCTTCATGTACAACTTGCTTCTAAGAACACATACATGAATAATAATAATCAAAAACAAGGTTAAGAAGCTTACTACTAGCACAAGGCTAGGGAAGACAAAACCTTTGATTTTGAGAGGGGTTTAGTGTGTTCTTCCTTAATGGTTAAGCTCCAAGCTTGAAACACACAATAGGGGTTTGGATGATGGATTGTTTTGAGTGATTTGGGGATGTAAAAACTTGAAAGAAGAATGTGTATGGGGGAGGGGATACCTACGGCTTCAAGAAGAAGAAGAAGAAGAGTTGTTTTGCTTCAAGTGTGCATGCTATTATCTTCATACAATACTTATAATATCTCCCAAGATCACACTTAATCTATCAAGGATTTGCAAAGATTGTGAAGTACTATGGAAAGCTTTGGAAAGTTTGTGGGATGGGTATGTGGCCGTGGGTTTTTAAGAGCCAAAGGAAGGTTTGTAATCTTTCCAAAATCTCTAGTAATCATGCTTATAAATCTAGTAAGATATGGGATCTTTTGGAAGCATGTACACATGAGTATCCTAGTGTTTAACTAGATCACACTTGCCTTGGATTTTTATGGCCTAATGGCCGAAATTATGCAAGGATGGGGGACAAAAGATGTGCATGCTTTGTACTTCCATCTTACATCTTTTGGCTTTAGTAAAGCATGCTTTGTCTCCGAGATTACTAGCTTATTATTATTAACACATGCATGGACACCTCAAGACCCCTTTAGGCCGGCCCTTGGATGGGCTTAGGTGGGGTCCACAACTTCAAATATTTACCCAATATTTGTTATGTTTAATCCCTCGTCGTTCGGGTGTCGTTCGGGTATTTTTCGGGTTTTAATCACGCGTTATTCGGACATTAAAAATACCTTTAATAACCCTTAAATATAGTCTAATTTAAGCGTTGATTGGTTATTTAGGCTTTTGCCGGGTGAAATTATGAGCTATACGCGTATCGGGTGCGGTACGCGCATTTTATTCGTTACCGGGAGATTTGTACAAGACGTTTCCACTTATGGTTTTGGAGTTCCAAAACTCATTATTTTTTGTGAAAATACCCTTTATTTTATATCCTGGGTGTCCGGGATCCTTTTCGTTTATTTAATTATTACCTGGTAACTGCCAACGTCCATACCGGATAGCTTATTCGCACATGATCCAATCATGTTTTACCATTAAACGTATGCATTCCTATGCACTATTTGGAAATTGCTATCTCCTAAGGCCTTGATAATTAAATCACACATAATTGCATTTAATTACGTTAATCATATATTAATTAATTTGTACGGAATTACCTTATTTTTGCCGGTTGTTACATTCTCCCCCCGTTAAGAGAATTCCGTCCCGGAATTCAATTCAAGTTACCCCTCACAATAGTATCCTTGAACAGGGCGGGGTGTTTGCGCTTCATGAGATCTCCTCTTTCCTAGTGAGCCCAGATTCATGCTCGGCTCACGCTTAGTGCTCTAACAAACACAATGTCATAGTTCAACTACGACTAATCTCTTGGGCATCCCACCTTGACACATCTATCGGTTTCCCGAAATAGTAGAGCTTATCGTCAACCGGACTTCCGCCGGTCGAGGAATCGACCAAAACTTCCTCAGGCCAGACTTGCGGGATTCATTAAGAGTCCCACTAAGCTCTTGCGACAATTCAAGCTTATTCATCACGAGGCCAATTTTGATCGATATCTCCGTACCACCGAAGTATTAGGAACTTGGCCTACTACAAACTCTAAGCTTATTGACACCTCCTCGGAGTATGACTCTCAGTGAAAACCTATTATTGGACCGAAGTTCTTAAGGCCTACGCCTTGTCTGTATGACTTCTTAATAGGTTCGCATCTCATCCAAATAGTCTTTAATCTGCAAGATCTACTGGCCATCTCTCGAATAACCTAAACCAGGTTATGTATCTATCTCCGCCTGTCAATCGACGCACTGGAGATTTACACGTATGCCCTCCAAGGGCTTAGAGTAGTACACCCCGAACACTGGGGTGCTAATTCCTATCACATAGGAAATTTTGGCGATGAAGCTCATGGGTTCGATCTGCCACGAACATCAATCGTGTCAACACGGAACAATTCCGCCAAGTACATTCAATTTGTTCGAGAATGACAAGCCATACTCGTCTCAAATCGAGTATCCCATGCTTGTGTACAAAGTTTGTCGAACTTGAGGTAGAGTGACTACTACAATCCGATATAATGTAAGTCGGCAATTCGGTGCCTAGCCACGACTCTCCGAGAGTATAGGTAGCTATCCAAATGCCTCATCTCAGAGCTATAGGTGAGTAAGGAATGAGAGGGCTCCAAACAATAATCAATCATCACTTGGGTCACATCTGACCCCGGGACACCTCGGGTGTCATGGTGATGTCAAACAGGTGATCTTACCGCACCACATAAAAGTCCCCTTGGAAACCTCGTCAGGTATCCCATTTTATTTATCCTTCGGCTCGACTCACTTTACCGTATATTTACCTCCCCATTAAGATAAATATACTAGGTTCTTGTCGACCGATCAACCACATTCAAAATGGGACTTTATTTCCGTAGAATCCTCTAGGTACTGAATTGCTGCTTTCCTCCTGAGCAATTGTGGTTAATGGTACTAGGACGCTTAGTATGGACTGATGGAGGTCGAAAGTTTTTGCGTCGCTTTCACCCCTCAGTTCCCTGACATTAAGCAGTGTATACCTGACGCCCGGGCCGTACAATTCCACAATCCTCGAGTAGTACGAGTCGACTCATCACCAACGACAAGATGCTCCCAGCACATAGGTCTATACCGAAAAGAGATATATGAAACATCATAAATTGTTGTCGCAATGAACAACGTATAAGGTTTATTATGACATATCAACACGTTGGCCCCCATTGCGACAAGTATACAGAACACCAGTAGCTACCCAAACCATGGGTATCCAGTACCAGTTCTGTTATATGTGCTTCATGGGCACTAGTGTTCTATCGTCAATAGCAACCTAGTAAATCAATTCCGAATAGTACAGGCCACATGCCCTTACATTGACCTTCAGATCTTATGCAGAGATCTGAGTGAAAGGAGTCCTAAAACCAAAACCCTCATTCATCGAAGGTTCCATCCTTTCGGAATCTTTTTATGTAAATGGTGAAATCGGGTCATAGATGCATGCATTTAGCATAGATTTCACATTTGGCTTGACGGCTTCATGCGCTCAAGTCGTTACTTAAACAAGCGAGCGACTGATATCGCACCACAGGTAATAGTCCTGAGCCTTCCCATAAGGCATCCCATTCAATGCCTCAGTAGTCACACATATGGGCGGAATATGTAAGCCTTCAAGCTCGTTCTGATTAGTCCGGTGCCATACGCCCTGACCTGGCAGCTCACATTACTATGGTGTCTCTAACAGCGTCTATCAAGGATAAGGGGTTTTGCTCTAGTGTGAGCAATGCTACTTAAAGATGACTGGGAACACCACTATCGACTCAAGGTCGAAATTGTATTCCATTGTTCCAAGAATCTACGCCACGACACCAAGGTAGGATAAACCTTCCATCAAGGGAATAACAACATTAATCGATGGGTCGAGACGATCAACCATCTCAACCCAGTAGTGTGGCACCTTTAAAGAGTAGATAATGCTGCACGCCCTTCTGGATTCAGGGTTCATAAAACCTCTTAATCATGTACCAGGGACTTCACCAATGCACGCCCATGGGTGGGTCCACGACGGTATTCCCATAACCATCAGTATGGTACGTATGACTCTAAATGAATCCACTGGTGTGAGCAATAAATGAATTGAACCTTTCAACTCTTGCTAGTCACAAAGGTATAGATCATAATATTGCTCATAAATTCTCGATACCTTCAGGTTCGAGGCGTATTTGAAATCCCTTATCACAAAGGCAAGTCTCGCCTTGTCACGTGTAGATCACAGGGTTTCTTCCCGACATTGATTTGCATACCCGATCGTTGGGCGACCAAATTGCACGTAAAAGGTTAGTGCTGGACATAGCGTCACTGGTGCCTCAGGTTCCGAAGATGTACCGTTTACGAAATGCGTGAGCATATACAGGGGTCGGCACATGATTCGGTCACTTACTCAGACGACCACGAGATTCAGACTTTAGGGGAATACACATGTAACCACTAAGGCTAGAGTGTCTAAGCACGACTTTTAGAAAGTCCGTTGGACACCTGAAATTCTACATAATCAATGTCGGCACTACACAATCAACAAATAGAACAATGACGGCACGGGGGGTTTAGGTGATGTCTCCATTCCGAGAGAAACAAGAGCGATGCAAACGACAAATCATCACGTCATCGAGGTAATCCAACAGCTGTAGCAATACGCCCTCTGAGCAACACGACAGTAGAAACAACATGGCAATGCCAGCAACATATCCACGAAGCACATCAACTAGGGAACACCGCCCGGGAGCAACACGACAACAGAGAAGTATGGCGACAAGGCAACACTGCAACAGGAACCGCATGACACAGAAAAATACGACGGCAAGGCTACACTACTGCAGGAGCAGTAAACAACAGAAATGCATCACCAGCAATGTAGCGCAACCACATGAATACGCAATCAGCTATTATAATGTAATAACGAGCATGCACTATGGCTGGGGGTAACACAGCAGCATGAATGCACCCGTCAATATGATGCTCAACATGGAAGATCCACAGTCCACATCAACAGAAAATTCCGTTCTGGTGAGTATGCATCCCCGTGCGTCTCAGATCACTTGTGGAGGTGGGATTTGCATCCGTACCTTCAGCCTCGAGCCTATCCTCCATAGGCCCAATGGTAGGAATGGTTAGGTTGGCCGGCGCATCAATCGTCATAACATGAATGGAAATGACGGGTTCCACATAATTTAGCTGACTTCTAAAGCCGATATTGTTCATAGAGGACGACCGTCGGCTTGTTATGAGTCACTCGACCAATGGCAACGAAAACATCGACAGTCTTAAACGAGGCCTGAGAACTATCGACAATGTTAGGCTTGCTAAGAGCCCAAGGAATGATAACTAGTAGTTCAATGAAAGCCTCAAAGAGAATGGAATTAATAACAACAAACTCCACAAAGACACATAGATGGTCATAGCGGCCTGGAAAGGGTCATAGAGACGTCTTCGTTAATATCATTCACTTCTGCAGGAGCCTCAAATATATCAACAACGTCAACCCGAGCAGAGCCATAGAACAACATCATCAAGCTCAATATGGACTGTACAGACAACGACAACGATGAACTCAACAACAAATATAGAAACGATGACATCAAGCTCGATAAGTGCTATCGAACCACTGACAACAACAAACTCAGCGAGAGCTACACTTAATAGCGTCAACAGGATTCGCTGGAGCCATAGGATAATAATAGGAGCAACAACGTCAGGCTCGACTGGAGCCTTAGACTCGTCGTAGCTATTATATGTGTGGTGACTGGTATCCGTAGGACCTGGAAACCAACCTACATCTTTCCCGATAACAAGGATAGTGGTCACAACGAGCATAGCAAGTAGAGGTAGAAGGATCACGATTTATCGATACACCACGATAAAATGAAAACGATACCGACTCTGGCAAACCAGCCGAGTCATTCTTCTCATTAGGGTCTCCTTACATGCTATCTAGCACCGATAGTAATTAGCTGGAATGCTTCTCAGTCATTCAAGCGACGCCGGTGGACTTTCTTCCTGATAGGCCACGCCGTGAGAGTATCGAAATACGGTAAGAGATTAGACAGGTCACCGTATCCATAACGAATGGATCTTGCAACCTTAGCTTTTAAAAAAATCACCGTGACGAGGGAACACAACGTCTTAATATCTTCGGGGATTGACAAAAACACTTTCCATCAATCGTCGACCAATAAATAACTAGTCTCGTCACCGTGACGACGGTGATGGACATTCAACATTGCAACAAGAGCAATGGAATTGTCATCCCATAGGTATGTTTAACAGAATGACGTGACCACATTTAGTAGTCCGCCACTTGATTTTCGAGGGGGATTTTAATGTCAGTAAAAGCGTCTTGCAACATTCTGACAATCACGGAACACTCTTACGATTACGATTCCCAAAGTAGCGAACCTACTCTGGCGTTCCTCGACTGAAGCGAGACTACCAACAATCCTTGAAAAACAAACAGGAGGTAGATAGAGGAGTCTTATGATAACCTCTGCACCTCAGGAAAGTAGTATGACATAAGTATCGACGTGCTGAGCCCATCACAATTCATCTTCCGAACACGATCCAGCGCTATATCAAAGGTTGTTAATCCATACTTGAATACTCAATACACCGAGTAGTGGATTCCCACGAGTTAATCGTATGCACTTCCGAGTGAGTCCATCGCCAAATGTCGACTGGGGCTTGCTGTTCTACTACACGCCGTCCTCCTAACACTGGCAAACGATGTCGCGGTCATGATTAGTGGCCGAAATTCTGACATCATCAACGTTTAGCAAAGCCCTATGACTCGCGGATGTGTGAGGCGACATGCCGATTTCACTATCCGTCCATTACTGCCTGGAAGCAACCAATACTGTTGATTCAGACAAGGGCTATCGAGCTTTCAGGATAACAAGGATCAAGCTTCCTAATCCCGCAACTTCGATTTTGTCTTCCTACAGGAGAAGAAAAATACTCGACCCTTGAAGACAACCTGGGCATGCGTTAGATCGAACATGACTTATTTACCATGAAACGCAGCAGCACACGGCCACGAGTCTCATATCTAATCCACGCAGGGTCCTGTTCTCTAAACGCACTAGTCTAGCAGGGACGCACCCTAAGTCTTCACTGGGTTCCAAGTTTAGCATTCCTCGCATCGTACTAGGCATTCATCTCTTCGGTAGGCAGCGCATCCTCGTATGCCCGCTCCTTTGGAAGAACTTTGTGGCGGAGACATTCCACTCCTATACAAGGAAATTTTCGTCTCCCGTCACTATCCAATGCGAGGGTTTACGCCAAATTTCCCACATGAATAGACGATCGAGCTCTCCGTGTTCATACCTTAAAGGTAATGTCGAAGAAAGCTTATTAGGTTTGCTAGGATCGAAATCAAGGAACATCGGCGAGACCTCCCATTTAACCCATTGGTCAATCAAAACTAAGACTGAATCTAAAGAACAAGAACAACTAAGACAAGGAGTGATCACCAATCCCGGCCCTAGCGCCCACCAAGGTTACCGTGCCCCCCAAACTATTATTACGTGTGCACCCGTAATGATAATTTGTTTTGCCAGGTAATCTTGTTGCCTGCTAGTTCCGAGCTTCCTGATCCAAAACCGAGATTTCATACAACAAAGACTTGATCTAGTTTCGCCTCCAAATCATAAACAACGTGGCGACATCCATTAACGCGATAGAGATTAGTCCTTCCGATCATCCCGTCTACCGGCAAGCAGGTAGGCTCCTCGTAGACCACAGTATCCTTCCTCTTGGCTGGTACCGGTGATCGATGCAAGAGCGCGGACTATTGTGAAGCGTGCCACAACAACCTTACTGGCAAAATATCCGTACTACGTATATGTATTAACTTAATCTTAGAAAATCGGATTCCTACTATAAGCATCTTATCCGCATTTTCTAATACTTCATATATTGACACACATGGCTAGTCGGTCGGAATTTCCCCTTGTACAATCCATGTACAATCTTCTTTCTTTTCTGAAAATATTTTGTTGTGTTTTATTTTTGAAAACTTCGTTTTCGAGCCAAAACCGGTTATAGTCTAGATTTTTCAAAAATGCTAGTTCGCTACAACCTTGGCTCTGATACCACTTCTGTCACACCACGCCAATGGCGGAAACACGTGGCGCAACGCTCGAAAGTATATCAAAGTCAAGATTAACACAAACTATATTTAATTAGAAAAGATCAATTTATTAGAATGTCGGAAATGAGTATCTCGTTACAATATTGCACAAGGCATTACTTAAAACGATGAACATTAAGTTTCAATGTGGGTATTTCCGTTTATGTTCCAACCCGAAGGTAACAGTGAATGAAATCCCGACCAGTATCCGACATCCCGAATTCCACCGCACTAGCCCCATATCTATTCAGCACTTAGTTACCTGAAAGATATGTTAAAAAAAGACGTCAATATATAAAATATTGGTGAGTTCACAGGTTTTAGTTTCATAACAGCAACATTTTCACAAACATCGACTCGACTCACTTTACCGTATAATTATTTTCCCATTAAATAATTATACTAGGATCTTGTCGATCGATATTCCGTTTTTACAACATGTGCGAAACCCGCACAACTTGTGGCCTTTGTAAGGAGTAGCTAGCTCCTACAAACTATAATGATGAGCAATCCCTTGAGCCCCATAACCAAACCAAGACCAAATATAATGCCCCGCTCCAAGTCGTTCCTCGGAACCCAACGACTTAATTTCAGAATACGTGCACCCCAGGCATACGCCGATGCATAATCGACGCTATCGATTAGGGGTGGGCCTTGTCAGGCACCAATAGTACTATCCAAATATTCCTTCGGTTTCATTTCCTGAATTAATGATTACGGAAGAGAGGACTCAACCCCGAGTGGCGATCACTGCTCAAGTACTCATCATACCACTTATCACATTTTAACCTTTGAAAACATTTCAACATGTGACAACGTTTGACAAACATATCTTTCCCCCAGTAAAAACAGTAAAATGGGGCCGTGAAACTCACCTGAAACACTGTCTGGCTCACTAAGTAGATAGCATAGAGGGTCTCGCACCTACAAACGTCCTAGACGTATAAGTCACTATTCCTATAGTGCATGTGCCTTGGCAAGTTGTACACCCAACTCCCGACCACAAGTTATTCCAAATCCCGTTTAATTAAGCGCGTATCCTCGGTTTCGTTGGCGTTAGGTTACCCTTTGTGTTACAAGTTATATATTACTCTCGTTAATATTTCCTTAACTTGTACCTTATTATCATCGACTCGACTTCACTTAACATATAATTATTTTCCCATTTAAATAATTATACTTAAGATCGCATCGCTCGATATAATATATATTTCAACATTCGACCCGACTCACTTTGCCACACATTTGTTTTCCCATTTAAACAAATATGCTAAGATCTTGTCGTTCGATTGTATATTCTTAACACCCGATTCAACTCACCATACCGTATATTTATTTTCCCATTCAAATAAATATACTAGGATCTTGTTGGTACGGCATACACATATATATCTTTGTCTACTCGTCGCGGCTTTCCTTCCCACATATCTACTTTCCCATTAAGTAGATATACTAGAGTTTTGCCGAGACGAGCGTACATACATATAAATGTGTAATTTTTCTTGTTAAGTATATACGTTTGTTTAACGTCTTATTTGTTTATGTTATATTTTTCTCCCACGAATAATTCCCTTAACACTTAGGAAAGTGTTTGTTAGTTTTCACCCATGTATATATATATTTTACTTCCTAAAAATATATATTTTCTCATCTTGCCGCAATGGCATTTTTCTCATGTTTTGTCCGTGTACGTTTCGTTAACGCGCCTTAGTTCGATATCTTGGTTTGATTAGTCAATTTTCCAAGTCTTTCCCAACATGTGTTTTATAGAAATATTATCCACATTTCTAACCCATGTTACTTGGAAGGTTTGTATTTTAGCCCAACTTGTTAACTTAGATACAAAAATGCTTCCAATACTTTTATATTCCCATTTATATAAAAGTATTCATTTTTGTATAAGTTTCTCAAGTTTGCTTAACATTTTTATAAAATCTCTATTTTATAAAAATCTTTATGTTTATACAATCCATATTTTTATAACTTTCACTTTATAAAAATATACTTTTTACACCAAAATACCCAAGTGTGCCTACTAGTATTTACCCAAATCATCCTTGGAAAATTATTACTTATACTTTTGACACCAAACTTTCCGTTATTGCATCTTTGGACTAATAGTTTCTAAAATATCCATTTTAGTCCTCTAACTTTCAAAGTTACAATATTAGTCCCTTAACTTCCAAATGTTGCATTTTTCCACTCTAACTTCCAAAGTTAACATTTTTCACTCAAAATAGTAGACTTTGAAGATCCATCTTTTTATTGGTAAGTTATTTTTGTATCAAAACACTTCTATTAGTCTTATATTTCATATATAAGACTACTTGTATGTGCGTTTTATGTATTTGCCCATTATATCAAAACATCAATCTTCTAAGTAAGTAAACTTTAATTTTTCATCTTCTTTATTCTTGAACTTCTAACATGTTCCATCATTTATTATGTCTTAAATGATCATGTTAAGATGATTAAAGTTACTTTTTAACACGTTCAAGTTTATTCTACAAATCATACTCAAATCATCATCCTACTTAATGTATGTGTAGATTTTATACATTCTCATGAACACTACATTATCATCATCAAATCCATGATTTAATTACACATCTTTAATCATTCATTTTACACATGTAAAACCTATTAAAGATTATGTTCAAACCACCTTTTAAACCCTTCATGTACAACTTGCTTCTAAGAACACATACATGAATAATAATAATCAAAAACAAGGTTAAGAAGCTTACTATTAGCACAAGGCTAGGGAAGACAAAACCTTTGATTTTGAGAGGGGTTTAGTGTGTTCTTCCTTAATGGTTAAGCTCCAAGCTTGAAACACACAATAGGGGTTTGGATGATGGATTGTTTTGAGTGATTTGGGGATGTAAAAACTTGAAAGAAGAATGTGTATGGGGGAGGGGATACCTACGGCTTCAAGAAGAAGAAGAAGAAGAGTTGTTTTGCTTCAAGTGTGCATGCTATTATCTTCATACAATACTTATAATATCTCCCAAGATCACACTTAATCTATCAAGGATTTGCAAAGATTGTGAAGTACTATGGAAAGCTTTGGAAAGTTTGTGGGATGGGTATGTGGCCGTGGGTTTTTAAGAGCCAAAGGAAGGTTTGTAATCTTTCCAAAATCTCTAGTAATCATGCTTATAAATCTAGTAAGATATGGGATCTTTTGGAAGCATGTACACATGAGTATCCTAGTGTTTAACTAGATCACACTTGCCTTGGATTTTTATGGCCTAATGGCCGAAATTATGCAAGGATGGGGGACAAAAGATGTGCATGCTTTGTACTTCCATCTTACATCTTTTGGCTTTAGTAAAGCATGCTTTGTCTCCTAGATTACTAGCTTATTATTATTAACACATGCATGGACACCTCAAGACCCCTTTAGGCCGGCCCTTGGATGGGCTTAGGTGGGGTCCACAACTTCAAATATTTACCCAATATTTGTTATGTTTAATCCCTCGTCGTTCGGGTGTCGTTCGGGTATTTTTCGGGTTTTAATCACGCGTTATTCGGACATTAAAAATACCTTTAATAACCCTTAAATATAGTCTAATTTAAGCGTTGATTGGTTATTTAGGCTTTTGCCGGGTGAAATTATGAGCTATACGCGTATCGGGTGCGGTACGCGCATTTTATTCGTTACCGGGAGATTTGTACAAGACGTTTCCACTTATGGTTTTGGAGTTCCAAAACTCATTATTTTTTGTGAAAATACCCTTTATTTTATATCCTGGGTGTCCGGGATCCTTTTCGTTTATTTAATTATTACCGGGTAACTGCCAACGTCCATACCGGATAGCTTATTCGCACATGATCCAATCATGTTTTACCATTAAACGTATGCATTCCTATGCACTATTTGGAAATTGCTATCTCCTAAGGCCTTGATAATTAAATCACACATAATTGCATTTAATTACGTTAATCATATATTAATTAATTTGTACGGAATTACCTTATTTTTGCCGGTTGTTACAGTGTAGCTGCCTATAATCTCTCGTGGACCGAACTGAAAACCATGCTGATGGATTAGTATTGCCCGCGTAGTGAGCTACAGAAACTGGAAACCGAATTCTGGAATCTAACCATGAACGGGGCGGAAATCGCTGCCTATACCACCCGATTTCATGAGCTTTCTCGTTTGGTTCCTCACATGGTTACTCTTGAGTACAAGCATGTGGAACGGTATATTTGGGCACTTTCTCCCAAGATTTGTAGTATGGTTACCACTGCTGTTCCAACTTCCATTCAGCATGATGTCACTCTTGCGCATAGTCTCACTGATGACGCAGTTCGCATGGGTTCCCTGACCCAAAAGGAATCCGACAAGAGTGCAAGTACTGGGAATAAGCGCAAGTGGTCCCATTTCCAGAAAGGGAAAAGTTCGGAAGGCAATTCCCACAAGAAGCCCGAAACCATCAAAGTTTTTGCTGCCACCGCTACCGAAACTCGCAAGCCGTACAACGGGCCCTACCCATTTTGCAGTAAATGCAAGTACCATCACATGGGGACGTGTGATAGCATCAAATGCGAGAAGTGCAAGCGGATGGGTCCATCCCAAAGTGCAGTGCCGGTCCAAAGCGGTTGTAAACAATGATGGGAAACCGGGTTGTTTTGAATGTGGTGTCGCTGACCATTTCAGGAAGGACTGCCCCAAGCTGAAAGGCCAAGCTTGTGGCAGGGCTTTTATCATGGGTGCAGAAGATGCGCGCGAGGATCTTAACGTTGTCACGGGTACGTTTCGCATAAACAGTCTTACTGCTTCTATACTTTTCGATACCGGTGCCGATTTGAGTTCTGTGTCAACCGACTTTAAGAAAGCCCTCGGTTTTAGAGTCCCATAAGTTGCACACACCTTACTCTATAGAATTGGCCAACGGTAAGACAATCAAGTCCGTCGAGTATTGAAGGACTGTACGTTGGAACTTGGAGGTCATGAGTTCTGTATCGATCTTCTACCGGTCGAATTAGGAAGATCCGATGTTGTCATTGGGATGGATTGGTTGTCGAAGCATCGAGCCGAAGTCATCTATTTCGCGAGGATAGTGCGGATTCGTTGCCCAGTGGTGAAGTTTTGTCTATCCAAGGAAAATGCCGGAAGACTCCGTTGCGACTCATATCTTACATGAAGGCCCAGAAGTGTTTGCGGAAAGGCCATTTTGCATTTTTAGCGCACGTGATTGAGAAGAAACCCGAGGAGAGAAGAATCGAAGACATCCCTGTCGTGAGGGAATTTCCTGAAGTCTCTCCCGAAGATCTGCCAGGATTGCCACCCCCGAGGCAGGTTGAGTTCCGTGTTGATCTCATTCCCGGAGCTGCTCCTGTAGCCCATTCGCCGTATCGTTTAGCCCCCTGTGAGATGCAGGAACTGTCCAACCAGTTGCAAGAACTACTTGACAAAGGATTCATTCGACCGAGCTCGTCGCCCTGGGGAGCTCCAGTCTTATTTGTCAAGAAGAAGGATGGATCATTTCGCATGTGCATCAATTACAGAGAGTTAAACAAGCTCACAGTGAAGAATCGTTATCCTCTTCCAAGGATCGATGATCTGTTTGATCAATTGCAAGGTTCGAGTTTCTACTCGAAGATTGACTTGAGATCATGATATCATCAGTTGCGTATCCATGAGGACGACATTCCCAAGACTGCTTTCAGGACTCGGTATGGTCACTATGAGTTCCTGGTAATGCCGTTCGTTTTGACAAATGCACTAGCAGTGTTCATGGATCTGATGAACCGTGTGTGCAAGCCTTACCTCGACAAGTTTGTGATCGTGTTCATTGACGACATTCTGATCTATTCATGAACTCAAGAGGAACACGAACAACATTTGAGGGGAATTCTCACTCTGCTCAAGAGCGAGAAACTGTATGCCAAACTGTCCAAATGCGAATTTTGGATTCGTGAAGTTCACTTCCTCGGTCATGTTGTGAATGACAAGGGTATACATGTCGATCCAGCTAAGATTCAAGCGATCAAATATTGGCCTACACCCGATACCCCAACCGAAGTTCGACAATTTCTAGGGTTAGCTGGCTATTATCGTCGATTTATCGAGAATTTCTCAAAAATAGCCCAGTCCCTAACCGTCTTGACCCAAAAAGACAAGAAAATCGAATGGGGAGATTCACAAGAATCAGCTTTCCAGCTTTTGAAGCTCAAGTTGTGCAGCGCACCGATTCTTTCATTGCCAAAAGGAACGGAGGATTTCGTGGTCTATTGCGATGCATCTCATCAAGGTCTTGGTTGTGTCCTAATGCAAAGGAACAAGGTTATTTCCTATGCCTCTCGCCAACTCAAGGTGCACGAACGGAACTACACAACCCATGATTTGGAATTGGGTGCAGTAGTGTTCGCACTCAAGATTTGGAGACACTACCTCTATGGGACTAAATGTACTATCTTTACTGACCACAAGAGCTTGCAACATATCTTTGACTAGAAAGATCTGAACATGCGTCAAAGATGATGGGTTGAGCTACTCAATGACTACGACTGTGAGATTAAGTACCATCCTGGAAAGGCAAATGTCGTGGCAAACGCATTAAGCCGAAAGGAGCGTACCAAGCCATTGCGTGTCCGTGCGTTGGGCATGACCATTCATACCAATCTCATAGCCCGTATTCATCAAGCTCAGCAAGAAGCTCTCAAGGATAGTAATATCGGGCATGAAGCTTTATACGGTCAGGTTGGTCAGTCGGAGACAAGACCTGATGGGACAAAATATTTCTTGAACAGAATATGGGTTCTATTGTATGGAGGATTGCGTGATATAGTTCTGGATGAAGCACACAAGTCCAAGTACTCTATTCACCCCGGTGCGGATAAGATGTACAAAGACCTCAAGGAGTTCTATTGGTGGCCTAACCTTAAAGGTTGTATTGCGACCTATGTCAAACATTGTTTAACATGTTCAAAGGTCAAGGCCGAATACCAGAAGCCTTCAGGTATGCTTCACCAACCAGAGATTCCTGTATGGAAATGGGAACAGATTTCCATGGACTTCGTCACTAAGTTTCCGAAGACACCTCGTGGTCATGATACAATCTGGGTAATTGTCGATCGTCTGACAAAGTCTGCACATTTCTTGCCCATCAAGGAAACAGACAAGACGGAGAAATTATCCTAGATATACATCAATGAGATCGTTTCCAGACACGGTGTGCCTATTTCCATAATCTCTGATCGAGACAGTCGTTTTACTTCAAGGTTCTGGCAATCATTGCAAGAAGCCCTTGGTTCCCGACTGGATTTGAGTACCGCTTACCATCCTCAGACCGATGGACAAAGCGAAAGGACCATTCAGACACTGGAAGATATGCTTCGTGCGTGTGTGATTGATTTTGGAGGAAATTGGGATACGCATTTGCCGTTGATCGAATTTTCTTACAATAATAGTTATCACACTAGTATCAAAGCAGCACCTTTCGAAGCGTTGTATGGACGCAAGTGTCGATTGCCTGTATGCTGGGCAGAAGTAGGGGACAAGTAGATGATAGGTCCCGAACTCATCCAGGAGACGACTGAAAAGATTTTCCAGATCAGAGACAGACTCAGAGCTGCCAGGGACAGGCAGAAGAACTACGCAGATCAGAGGCGTAAACCCTTAGAGTTCCATGTGGGTGACAAAGTCTTATTCAAAGTATCTCCATGGAAAGGAGTACCCAGGTTCGGAAAACGTGGGAAACTCAATCCCAGATACATAGGTCCATTCGAGATTCTTGCACGAATCGAACCTGTTGCATACAAGCTCAAACTACCCGAAGAACTCAGTGGAGTGCATGACACTTTTCACGTTTCGAATCTCAAGAAATGTCTTGCTGATGAGTCATTGATTATCCCTCCAGAGGAGATCTACATTGACAAACAAGTCCATTTCATTGAGGAGACACATGAGGTAACAGACTGGAAGATTCAAAAACTTCACCGCAGTCAAGTCAAATTGGTCAAGGTACATTGGAATTCCAAATGCGGACCCGAGTACACTTGGGAACGTGAGGACCAGATGAAACGCAAATACCCACATCTCTTTCAAGAGACCCATAGTTCAAATGAACAACACCGAAAATTTCGTGGACGAAATTCCTCTAACAGGGGGAGAATGTGACACCCGTCGAAATCACAGGTAATATCCGTACATTAATTACACGTACACATTGTGCATGACATTTCATTTTACATGTTTCATTACATTTGGGCCATACAGGGTTCCGACATGACAAATTCGATTTTTACAGACTAGCATTAGGTCCACTAGTTGATATAAATTCAGGACTAGATAGATAGTTATCATGGCTATAGAGAGATCATACCAAAACCCTAGTTTGGGAAACCCACACAATTGTACATAACATTTCAATGGTGATTCCATCAGGACAAAATCAAACAGTGTCCATATACAGAAATCACCCGAACACAAAGCCCACATACGACTAGTAATACGACTAGTTAAAAATATATATATTAAACAGAATTATATATATATTTGAGGCACTTAAACTTGTACAAAGATCACATTTAAAATCTAATTACAACATAGGTGTATACACTTGTACAAGACATAAGTTTAAATGTTCATATATATATATATATATATATGTGTGTGTGTGTGTGTGTGTGTGTAAACATACATACATGCGACGACATATATATATATACACACACATGGGTGTATGGAGATAGTCAAGGATCAAACTTTTACACCTTATGTAATCCATCAAGTCCACCTTAGATTCCACCATATTTAGTTAAACATTTGACTTTGTATTCATTCCATGAAAGTTGACTTACCAAAAATGAAACCTCACCCATACATACATATATACACGACACATATACATATGTGTGTAGTATTTGTGTCTTCCACTCTTACACAAGTTCCTTTCAAGACATTCTTCCACCAAGATCCTTCCAACATATTCTCTAGTCACTTTCATGTAACACCCCAACCGATGGCGGAATCATCGAGGTGTCACGTAGTGACGATTGTTCAAAAGCACATGGTACTAAAATGTAAATATATTATTGAATAATTTAAATTGTCTTACATAGATGAAATGGGAAAAATACAAAAGTCTGAACGAAACATGAAAATTGAAATAACTTATTAAAAGCAAGCACTAAAGTCCAATGCTATAGTACTAAGATCAAACTGCACCTGAAACATGTACAAAATAAGTTTTGTCAACATATGAAATGTTGGTGAGCATTCCTAAATTTAATACATATAGTAAGTTGGAAAATGTTATACAATTCAAGTGCAAAGCTACAGTGCGATTATGTAAACTATGTATCATACAAATGAGCGAAATCAATCCTGTGACTGTATAATGTACTAAATGAACGGCGGTGTACTTATCCAATAAATGGATAATAACTTAACAATGACCACGGATTCTCCGATGAAAAAGGGGGAGAATCAACCTAGGCGGGTTGTCAATCCAATAGCGCTATCCAATGTTAAGGTCGGCTTGTACATGGTTAATGATTTCACTAAGTACAAATGTATTCTACATGTAATGTCTAAGCATAAAGCACGTTTGTAAGCAAATGCACATAGTACTAGAATTGTATTGTAAAAATGTGAACTTGTATGTGAAATTTGTATAAGTGTACATGTAACACCCCAAAAGTGAATAAAAACAAAAAGGGGATAGAAATACTCACTTTCGCCAAATAACTAGATGACTAAGCGAGCGTGAAAATGCGAGCAATTCAAAGATTCAACAACGAAACTAGTCCAATTTAGAAGAAAAGAAACCGAATAGGAAAAAAATATCAAGCTTCCAATTCGCCAATTACAAGAGCTTATAATCAAAGCTTCAAATGTATAAGTAATATACTCTAGAAGAAAAGTATGAGGGAGAGTTTAATCGAATTGAAACAATCGATTTAGCGGTGCAAAGTTTAATTGGTCATAGGTGGGTTTTTATACTAGTTTTGGATTCAATTAGGCTTTAAAATTGGTCAACACAATAAAGTAAGGTTTTAAGATGAATTGACTATTTGACTAGGACTTTGACTATGATTTTGACTGAGACTTTGACTAGGACTTTGACTAGGAATTTGACTAGGACTTTGACTAGGACTTTAACTGTTTGACTGTCTCCGCGGACCGCGAGAGCAAAAAAAATATTTTTTCTAATTTAATCAATTTTAAGTTCTAGACTTGTTTCCTTCTGTTTCTAAGTTGTTTTAGGACCGAAAATTAAGAGCTTTGAGTATCAAGGTCTGAAACATACGTGCTCGGGCGTAGGTGTGAGTATAAAACGTGCATACTTTTACTTATAAAAATTATAAGTTTTATTAAATTGTGAATTTTTGGTCTTATTAAAATACGAGGGTTAAAAATGAAAATTTTGAAATAGTTGAGGAACCAATTATGCACATTTATGAAAAGTGAAGGGTGCAGGTTGTCACATTTCATTTCATTCCTAGACCTTACATCAAAATGGAAAGATTGTTATGACATTAGAAAAGTCTAGTGTGGACTTACCTCATTTAACACCCTCCATATCTTGTGACATATCTTATTAGTCAACTAAGGACCCTTCTAATCACCTAAGACACCATGATTATCATGCATCAAATCCTTATGAACTTTACTAATCCATAGCCTCCCAACATACTAGAAATTTCGGCCCACATGCCCCAAGAACAAGATCTTACCACATCAAATCCTAAGATGTCTCAAATCTAGCCAACACCCTTATCTTCTAACATCAAATCCTTAGGAGTTGACTTACCATAACCTTCCAAATTATCCCTCTAATTTTTGGCCCCCATTATCCAAGAAAGCAAGCCAATGTCAAGTCCAAATCCCTTCCTAATCTCATCAAGATCACCTTTACAAGATCTTAAACCATATAAGGAAAGATGCTCACTTTTGTCACGTCAAGGTTTGGTTATGGGCTCATGTCAGATCACATATTAATTATTGCCCTAGCTAGGCAGTAATTTAGTCGAATTTGGGATTACAGGTCCAACATACAAAACCAGTGAACTCACCAACTTTATGTTGACCCATTTATTTTCATGCATGTTTTTCAGGAAATTAGCATGGAGCATGGAACTTGGGAAGGTCGCGTGCAAGCATTTTGTGGGGGATACCATCTTTTAATCCGTTGTTGTGGTGTTTTGGTCTAAACACTTTTGACAATGGTATCCAGTTAATCAATTGACATTATGTTTTGTAAAACTTGAATGTTTCAATTGTATTTCCTGTTTTCTTAAATGATGCTCGTGTGACTTTTGTGCATGGAAATCATTTCAGTTTCACCCCGTGTTTCCGCCTTAGGCGGGGTGTGACAAGTTGAACTACGTAGCTACTATCGTCCAGACAATACTTGTCCTATGATTATTGAGGATATGGTAAGTTATATGTTTCCTTTTAGTGTATTCATGGGACTCTCATTATTGTGAGCCGCATTCCTAGTTGTGAATCATATTTATGTATGGAAGCCTTATAGTAGATCATGAGACGGACCATATGGGCCACCATGTAGAGTCATGGGCCACATTCTGCCTCGTACTCTACTACGTATGGTTGTTTTATTTATAAAATGAGTGTTTATCATGCGTTTAGCTTTTGACAAGACCAAGCAAATGTTAATATGTGCTTTTAGTTGGACTAACATGTGTTAGTTAGTGATAGCCGATTATAACACATGTCGTGACCTCCAACATTGATCCTTGAGGCATAAAATTGGTTGGTTTTTGGTATGTCAAGGTGTGTTTGTGTGCCGATTAAACATGAAAGAAAAGAGTTGTTTCGGTTCACCATAGTGGTAAATATATATTGTAGGTTAGGACTTACTTAAGTGTGACTTAAGAGAGTGGATGCTTGAAGTCTTGAGACCTCCCTTGGCTTGATGCTCGTGACCTCCTAAACTTGATGTGTGTTTTTCAGTTAGAGAGAGTGAGGGCCGAGAGATGTTTCAAGAGTGAGAGGAGTGGTCGTATGAATGTTTAAGGCTTCCTTGGGTCTCCTTATATAGTGCATTAGATGGCAAGTTCTATACCTCCTTTCTTGTGCTCAATGCTTAGTACATCATACTAAATTAGTGAAATAAGTTGACTAATGCATTGTTGTTGTCTTGGAGCTCTTGGCCGATTCATATCCACCAAGGATCTTCTATTTTTGGCAAAGTGGCATGTGCAAGATATGTGTAAGAACTTTGGAATGTTTGTGAAAAGGTGTAAGTGTCTAAGTGTCTCCTAGTTGTCATGGGTAGTGACTTGTGAAGGAGTGTGTATGTGTGGCCGATTTGTGTCAAGGAAAGAAGCAACATAGGTCTAGCAATAGGATAGGGTGTCTTGGATGTTTCTTTAAAGTGTAGTCACTATCAATGAGTCACCATTGCTTCTTGTTGCCTCCTCATTGGCCGATTATTAAGACAAAGAATTGTCTTATGCTTGATGGTGATAGATCAGTGGATCTTTTGTACATGCTTGGTGCTTCAATTTCCAAGAGAATGCTTCCACATGTGGTTTATAGGTTTTGAAAAGGACATGAGGGGGTAGGGAATAGGCTTTGGCCGATTTAGGGAGTCCAAGAGGCTTACTAGTTTGAGTAAATGCAGCATCATAGAGTTGAATAGTGTCCTAAGTATAGGTGCTACTTTGGTATAAGCATGATCATTCCTTTGTCTCTTGTGGCTCCTAGTATTTCGGCCCATGCACAAGAAAACATTACATTTTTGGTAAGGTCATGAGTTGGTGTTGAATGTGCAAGGTACTTGTTTAGTGTAAGTGTGTGACATTCATCCATGGGGTTTGATATAGACAAGACAATCTAAGATATGTGAGCATGTATGTATGGTTGTATGTGAGTGGATATATACGTGTATTTGCGTGTCCATACTTGGGAATTCTTTCGGTTTCTAGAAAGTATAATTGAGTAGGAATAAGGTTAGTTGGTGATTAGTGTTAATAGCCTTAGTTTAGTTTCTAAAATTCGAGTGTCCTTATGGTAATGTATTCGTCTTAGATGTGGATAAAGATCAATTTACTTATTAGTTGTTTTGGTTCATTTGCGGATGAATAATAGTCTAAGTTATCATGCTTGTTAGATTTGATGACGATATCAACATGTATCCGTATCCATTCTTGTTATGTTTGGATTTGCGAACATGTGTTAGTGAGGCATTATCACAGCTAGTAAACAGTAAGTAGGTGATCATGTGTCGTGTGATAACTAGGAATTAACATGTATTTTGTTTCATAGGTATCATATGTTCGTTAAATGATAACTCATAGGTACGTATACATCTTGCGTGTGCACATGTGACTTACCTTAGCTAAGTAGAATGTAAGGGATCTAAGTGCAAGTAACTAGAGTTTAGTTACAGTTAAGAACCTGAAATTGCGGGGTATCACATAAACCATTTCCAAACTTTGGGGGAGATAATGGGGGAAATGAGGTGGCGTTGATGTGGCATTTGGGGGAGTTGGGGGAGGGTGTAACCACACTATATAGTCTAAATATATAGTTAATTCAAATGTGACATTCGTTTGTTTTTTCTTCTTTTTGTTAATATCGACAACAACAGCATGAATCGTCACCATTCCATAACAATCAACCTCAACCCCCACCTAATTCACTCCTAACCACCTTATTAACTCCATTTAATATCCAACCCTTTACCCAACTATAAATACCACCTCTTCCCTACACTCTCTAATCCTTTATTCACTCCAAATCACTCTCTAAACCTCCCAAATCTTCAAGTTTTCAAGCCAAACTTTCTACTTTGCATCAGTAAGTTTTTGGGCTTAAAACTTCAACTTTCTTTCTAATTTTTTTCTTTTTTCCTTCTTAAAACTCCTTGGAGAAACCTCTAGGATCTACCCCTTGCTTATCCACATAAATGTGTAAGGGTAGAGAACCAAAAAGAGGCCTCAAAGGTGATTATTTTTCATTGTTCTTTTATGTTCTAGGATCTTTCTTGTAGAGATATCAACCAAGTCCACCAACAACTCAATGTTGGATGGATTTGTAGTATGTTAATGGTTGACAAAGGAGAGCCAAGGCTCATCCAAACAAGTCACCATACTCTACTTAAACCTCCTAGTTATATTATGTATTAAACCTATGTTTACTTTCGAGCTTTAATCTTACTACTCTATTAACAAATTCTTGGAAGGTTTGTGGTTACACCCTACCTTACAAAATCTCTTGACCCTTCTTGTGATATGGATTAGTGCACACTAGAAAGGGGAAATCCCGTGTCCAAGACCCACGTTTATCCCATAAACGAAGTGGTCGTGACATGAACATTTCTGATGGATTCACATTCCTAACCTTCATACCATCCGAATCATCTTCATGATGATTTTGTGCTTGGTCTAACTTCAACTCATAACCATCCGAATTGCCCTAAAGGCAATTTGTGCTTTGGTTCGCCTAAAAGGCTTGCTGGACTCTCTTGAATCTATACCTAAAAACTCGAACCTAAAACTCCTTCATTTCTAATTCTAGTTAATCGGAGCTAAGGACCCTATTCTTCAAGACTCATTTTTGAGAACTTTAACGCACCCTAAGGTGAGTTCATACTTCTCCACTTTTTATTCTTTAACTCTTTGGGGCTCAACATGTATCTATACAAAAACCTTAAACTTTTTTTATACTCTTATGCTCAATCTAATTAACATGCTTATATGCTATGCCATGCTAGAATCTAATTCTTACATACAACTGTCTATTAGCGTACAACCCAACTTACATGTACAGCGCTATAAGAGTGACGCACCGCCCCCTTTATGGGTCATGTTAAGTTTCCATTTTTGTATTCGAGTGTTGATGCCTTTTGTATGTTCTGTATGCGCATGACTATGACATGATGATTTGAGTAAAACTTTCTTATACTATATACGTAGGTCAAAACTAGTATGCTCACCAATGCTTTATGTGTTGACGGATATTTTATACATGTTGCAGGAAATATATGATGCATTGATTCAAGAAACTCGTTAGGGTTGGACTTAGTAACGCACCGCTTTAATCTTTGATCTCTATGAATGTTATATTTCTTTTTGAACAATTTGTACTTCTTGCTTCTAGCATTATGAAATGAAATCTTTTAAATTATATTGTCACAACTCTAGTATCATGAAGTCTTTGAACAATCTATCATAAGTCGCGCCTCGATGTATTCCGCCATCGGTTGGGGTGTGACAATTATTGTATTCTGTATTTTTCCTTTCAATATAATAAATTATTAAATTCAATATATTCAAAGTTACACTTTTAGTCCATGAGCTATTGAACAATCGTCATTACGTGACACCTCGATGATTCTGTCATCGGTTGGGGCGTTACAAATTGGTATCAGAGTCATGGTTATAGGGAATTAGGTTATTAGAATGCCTTTTAGCCTAGTCTATAACTAAGCTTGCATTCATGAGTCCTCTCGTGTATATTTCTCTTTATTCTTATATTTTCTTTCAAGATATTTTTGCTATAATTCTTTCTCATTATTCTTTCGATATTTTGCTTAGAGAAGAAGACACTCGTGTTTCATAAACGAAATGATATCACCATGTTAGGAGTGGCATCCATACCTTGGTTATTAGTTTCACTCCTCTATATGTTATACATCTTTGGAATATATCTTTTTGGGATAAGAGTGACATCCATACCTCAAAGAGTATTTCCTCCAAAAAGAAACTTAACCACTAAGCTGGGAGTGATATCCTTATCTTGGTAACTAGTTTCACCCCATCGTAATTTTTCAATTTTGAAATAGATCTTTGAGTTAGGAGTGAAATCCACATCTCAAGGATCTATTTCTACACCTCGTTTTTAATCTTGCTAAAGTTTTGGAATTCACTAGTGATGGGGCACGTGCAATCTAAAAGGGTGAGTGTCTGTATCCTGAGTTTTCTGTCTAGGCCTGGTATTTCGTATAAATCCCAATCAGACGAGGGACCCGTATACCTACCTTGGAACTCTTGGGATGAGCATTCACTTATAGGCTAACTAGGAAATTTCAAATACTTGGGTTAGTCAAAGTTTCCTATGGAAAAAATCCCAATGTTTTATGTTATTGATATTTATGTTTTGTTCATCATTTGAAGACTCAATTTCATCGCTTGTTTTTTCATATGCTATTATTCATATTCATTTTTGGATTCTTCATCATCATTATTAAAACTTTTGTTCACTATAATATCGCATTAAAATTTACATTATTTCATTTATGCTTTGTGACTTTTACACTATAAGACATTTCTCCCTTGAGTTAAAACATTTTTACTCAAGAATCAAAAATTTTAAACCTTATGTTTAACTTCGACCACGTTCTGATTTTGGGAGTTTTACGTTATCACACAGTTAAAAAAATGAACATGGTTTCCCAAACTTGTTAATCAATCTATTTTATATCATCATGTTTATAAACTCATTTGATCGATGTCACAATATATCCCTAAACTATGACCTTTTGTATCCGCTTGTGCATCCACAATACCCTCAACACAATATATCCTCATTTATCCTATACTGATTCACTATCATAACCACGCCCAGTCTCCTAAGCCATAGCCAAATATCACTAGTTAGCTCCTTTTGGATAGACCAAATTTATACATAAATGCCTATCTACACGATACACACCGGTACACTAATCTTTAAAACGATTGGCTTAGCAACTTTTTCTTGTTTTGACTTTGTTAGGATCTGAGTTTGATTGTTTTGAATATGTTTAACTAAGAATGATAAGAGTGATATGAATATAGATGAAAAGTGCAGCGGAATAATAAACTTTTAATCAAAACATGAGAGTAAATGTTTTCTGATCGAATGCTTTCATTTATCTAAAAGATTACAATCATACAAGTACTCCCCCTCAGCCTGATCACACAGTGATTGTTTGTCTGAGAGAATGTTTGTGTGTGTGATACAATAGAACAGTACAAGCACTGTTCTATTTATAGACAAACCTAAACCACTGATGACCTAGGCTGACGTCACCTTAAGATAGTGACCTCTAACAGAATAACAAACATAAAACATCTGCCTATTACAAACTACTGTTACATTGAAAACACTGAAGGTAAACTACTGTTGTAGGAAAACTCTGATGGTCTTGTATCCTCTGCTGGAGCCTAAGTGTTGTTGGCTCCAGCAGTGCTTTAGTCCTCAGTACTTGGATCAGCAGTTGTTCTTCATTAGACATTTGGTCAGCAGTTGTTCTTCATCAGTGTTTATTCAGCAGTCCTTTGTATCAGCAGTTGTCATAGCAGTTGTTTGGATGGAACAGTTGTTAGAGTTAGCAGTCTTTTAGGAGAAGTATGTTGTAAGGACTGTTTATTGTGTGGATCAACTGTTAGCATGTTTTGGCTTTTCAATCATCTGTTCTTCTCCAGGTCAGCAGACCCAACAATCTCCCCCTAGAATAGATGATGCCAAAACTCAGCTTTATTTACTGATCTTTATTCCTCATCAGACTTTCTCTGATTTGACCTTTGAATTGTAGTTCAAAGTTCAGAGCATATAAGTCTTCTTCATCTCTTTCAAGCTCTAGATTTAGCAATGTTTGAAGATCATTTGCACATAGGTTGTATGCATCATCCATGCTAATTTTCTGAACTCTTCCATCTGACCTGAGCAGAGTCAATTCATGGTTGTCTTTGTTGACTTTCCATTTTAGAATTTTTGAGTCAGTGGATTTGCTGAGATGAACCTTTATTTTGGATGAGTTAGGTAATGGAGGTCTCCCAATGAGTTCCCTGAGTTTCTCTGTTGTGGGATCAGAGAATAAATGTATCTGATTGAAGAGCCCTTCTTTTATAAATGTATCAGCAAACTTCTTCTGATCTTCTTCTGACATTTCTTTCTTTTTCTTGAACTGTCTTCTTGCAGCAGCTGATAGATCAGAAGTTTCAAGTAAGCTGTCTAAGGTAAAAGTCTGCTGGGGTCTCTTCATCAGTGGCTCATCAGGATAGACAGGTTTTCTAGGTAGGCTGGGATCCTTCTTTCTGTTTTCTTCAAGACTCTTGTATGTCTCAACCAGCCTCAGCTCAGACCATTTAGCAACAGACCTCATCTCCCCATAATTAGCAGCTACTATCTCTTGTCTCATTCTTTTAAACTTTAAGGCTCTGACTGGGTCTCTGCCTTTGCCAAAATTAGGAGCAGAGACTTTAGCTTTGGGGTCTTTGGCCAACTCTTCTATTCTGAGAAGTTCTTCTCTTAGTGCATGAGTGGTCCAGCCAGCAAACTGCTTTTTGGTTGCTTTATATGGCTTGGTTGCCAAGATCTGTTCCAGAAGAGAATCCCTAACCTCCTTTTCCAAGTCAACACTGAGAGGCATGAAAGACATGGAGTTACTCAGGGTCTTAGCAAAGTCCTCAATCCTTCTGAGTTTGCTAAGCTTTGCTGAATGGATGCCCTGAGCAGTCCTGTCATCCTTCCCTTTGCATCTCTCCTTAATGATGGCATCTGCCTGTTCACCCTTGTATATAAGATATGTTTCAATGTTTAGGGGAACAGGGAAATTTGGGAGAGAAGGGAAAGATCTGTCATATGGTTGTTCAGTATTGTAGAAGGATTGTAATTCCCCCTTGAGTAGATCAAGTTCAAGGGGATACTGAACAACCAATGGTGTAATGGTTGGTGGTGGTCTATGGGAACTGAATTTGGATGTGTGTGGTGAGAATGATGAGAGTGGAATAGCTGTAATAGGGGTGGATTGTGTAGTTGAGGTGGTATTTGGTGATGTGTGTATGTTTTCATCCTGTACAACAAAGGTTGACTTTCTCTTCCTTGTGTACAAGATTTTAGGGGATGGTGATGTGGAAGCAGTGGTTGGATTAACATCTGTTGACCTTTTAGTAGGACCAGCAGATGTTTGGGATTTGGTTGGTGATGTAGGTTTGGTGGTTGTATGTTCAGGTGTGTTTGTAGGTTTAGGTGCAGTGGTTTCAGTGGTTTGGGTGGCAGTAGTTGTATCAGTGTTTTGGGTGGTTTCAGTGTTTTGGGTAGCAGTGGTTGTAGCAGCAGTGGTTTTGTCAACAGAGGTTTTTAGCTTAGATGGTGGTTTTCTGACATGTCTAGCAGGCATTTTCATCCTTTTTGAGGATCCCACATCTTCAACCTCCTACTGTTGTTCCTTCTTGAGGTTCACCAACAACTCTGCTTTAGCTTCCAAGGTGTCAGCCCTTTTTTGTTTGGCCTGAGCAGCCTTTTCAGCTTTTTTGTTTGCAGAGTTGTCTACTGCTTTGCTTTTATCAGTGGTTTGTTGTGGTTGTTGTGATGCTGATGGTGTTGCTTGTTGTTGCTGTTGTGGTGCTGTTTGACTAGCCTCTGGTTTGTTGGCAGACTTGGCTTTACCCTTTTTAGAAGGTGGACAACCAAAGGGATCTAGCTTTGGTAGCCTATCTCTGCCACTCTCCCCCTTTTTGGCATCATCAGCCGTGAAGTCATCATCATCTTCATCCCTGAGAATGGTGGTAGGGGCAGAGCCAGTGGTCTTCAGCAGGTGATCTTTGATGGCTTGAATGTCTGCATGTGTATCTTTGTACCTTGCATCCACCGTGTTTCTGATTTCAGCCATATATGTTTCATGTGTCTGATCAGCTAGTTTTCTGTGAGCTATGATGATGGGGGAAACAGATTTCCATAGCTCACTAGCTATATCAGCTGTTGATGGTTGACTTTTGGAAAGATCTGCTATTGAACCCAGTATAAGCTTGACATCAGATTTGATGTCAGCTACAGAGGTTTCAATTGCTTGAACTCTGTCCGTCAATTCTTGGTATTTTGACCCATCTCCTAAGTTAATAGGATCATCTGAGTCCCTACCAGTGGTAGTTTTACCTGATTCAGTCCTAAGAGGTGAATCAAATGCCCCTTTTTCTTGGTTCTGGGGACTTCCAACTGATTTTGGGGACACTATAGTGGCCTCATCAGTTGTTGCCTTCAAAGAAGTCTTAGTGATGTAACCACTGTCCTGAGGTGAGACAATGGTCTCTACTTCAGTAGTGGCTGCTTCATTTGAAAACTCACCTAGAGTTGCATTGAACTCAGGTGGTGTAACCTCCTCTACTGTTTGTGGGATGGCAGATTGAATGTTCTCAGGACTAGTTACTTGTGGGGGTATGCTCTCAGTGATAGGTGAAAGAGAGGAACTGGGATTTTCCTGAGATTTCTCAATTGCCTCAAACAGAGGTTGAAAGGTTTGTGGAACATGATGTGATGGTGAGGGTGGAGGAGTAACAAGAGAATTAGCCCTGGGAGAGGGGCTTGTGATCATATGGTCAAGTGACTCATATGTATCATGATGTGGTTCCCCTTGGCTTACAACATGATCCTTTTGTGAGAATTCATGAGGAGTTTGGTCAGGTTGAGGTATGTCCAACTGTTGTGAGGAAGTAACAACAGTGGTTTCTGGTTGCTTTGGTGGTGCAACAGAGTTATCTTCTGGTACCTCATCATCCAGAAGTCTCATTTGTGGTTGAGTGGTGGTGTTTGTGGATGGACGTTTTCTTTTGGAAGTGGCTGGTGTGGGTTTCACAACACTGGATGTAGTGCCATGATCACCAGGAGCAGTGGGCTCAACAACAGAGGTTTTGACAACAGTTGTTGTCTTTGTCCTCTTTGTTTGTGTTTTTGAAACTTTGGACACTTTTGACACCTTTTCTTGGGTGCTTCCACCCAGCATTCTAGTGAAAGTTTCATCAGTTAAGCTTTTCATTTGCATTGCCTCACCCTTTTTGAAAACTTTTTCTGGTAAGACTTTTTGTAGAATTACACTAAGAATTCTTGGGTAAATTAGAAAAGCATTGTTTGACCCAGACTTAATTGCTTTCACATTTGACACTAGGTCCATAAACAATCCCTGGGAAAGATTGAAGTCAGAGTTTGACAACATGGCATAACCCAGATATTGCATCCTTAATGGGATTTCATTGAAGGATGTGGACTTAGCGGAGACACATAGAAGGAGGGTATGGAAGAAAAATTTCATGACTGGTGGGAAAAACTTTTTGAAAAGTGTTGACCCAGTCATCTGACCATCATATCCTCGTTCTTGAAACTCAGTGTGAAGCTCTGTTTTTGTGAAGGAGTCCTTACCTGCCAGGTCATTGAGTGAGAAGGTTGTGGATATGAGTTCAGGGGTAATGACGACACTTGTTTCTCCAATTTTGGAAATAATGGAAGTAGGCTTTTTGTCTTGTAATAAGAACTCAGCATTCAACCAGAACTCTTGGAGAGTATCAATGTAGATGGGTGCGTCAGCGGTTAAGATGGATAGATATTTGGAATTTAGGAGAATGTCAATGGTGGAATGGAATGATGTGTTATCATCTATTTTAACCAGATATGGGAGACAATTGTGGGTGGCTTTGGCTTGAAGATCCATTTTAATGGATTCCGAAGGTGAAAAGGAATGAAATTTTGAGCAAGGGTTTGAGAGCGAAGAAGACGGTTTCTGTATTTTGAATACAATGAGACAGTGTAACATCTGTTGTGATAAAACAGGGTTTTTATAGGCTCAGGGGAAACCGCTGATGTGGCCAAACCTCTGCTTGTAGGAGCAGACGTGGCAATCATCTGATGGATAAACATCTGGTGGAGAACAGCTGTTTTGGCCAAACAGCTGATACAAACAGCTGATGGAACCAACTGTTGTATTTTTTTTTTATTATTATTATTATGTATAGGTATAGATAACGAAACAGTTGTTTTATCTGATCAGATGTTTTGAAACAGATTTTTCAACCAACAGTGGATATGAATGAAACAGTGGTTGTTTTATCTGATCAGATGTTTGAAACAGATTTTTCAACCAAAAAGCTACTTTTAAGGAGAAATTTTGATTTTCTGAAACATTTTAATGTTTTTTTTTTAAAAAAAAACATTTTTGTTGTTTAATCCATGTTTAACATACCAATTCTAGAAATCAGATTTGTAAAGGTAGATGTGTCTAAAGCTTTTGTCAACACATCTGGCAACTGATCTTCTGCTGGAACATGGTGCAGAGAAATCAAACCTTTTTCAAAGCTATCTCTGACAAAATGATGTCTGATGTCAATGTGTTTGGTAGTGGAATGAGAGACTGGATTCTTGATGATATTTTCAGCAGCTTGACTATCCAGCATAAGTGGAGTCTGTAGTGCAGTTATCCCAAAATCCAGTAGTTGATTTTGAAGCCACATGAGTTGGGCTGTACAGCTTGCAGCAGCAATGTATTCAGCTTCAGCTGTTGAGGTTGAAACAGCTGCCTGCTTTTTGCTTTGCCAGGAGACTAAGGCATTCCCTAGAAATTGGCACCCTCCTGATGTGGACTTTCTTGTGGTGTGACAGCCAGCAAAATCACTATCTGAATAACCTGAAAGCTCAATGTTTCCATTAGCAGGATACCAGATACCAAGTGTGGGAGCACCTTTGAGGTATCTGAATATCCTTTTCACAGCAATAAGGTTTGACTTTCTGGGTGAAGCCTGGGATCTTGCACAGACACAAGTGGCAAACATAATGTCTGGCCTAGATGCAGTTAAGTACAGTAAAGACCCAATCATGCATCTATAATGTGTTTGATCAACCAGTTCATCCTTGTCATCAATAGTGAGTAGCTTGACTGTACTCATGGGTGTACTACATGGCTTACAATCATTCATCTCAAATCTGGTTAATAAATTCTTTACATATTTGTTTTGGTGAATGAATGTGCCATTTTGCAGTTGTTTCACTTGAAGACCAACGAAACACTGAAGTTCACCCATGGCACTCATCTCAAACTCTGCTGTCATGAGTTTTCTGAACTCTTCACACATTTGGTTACATGTGGATCCAAAAATGATGTCATCCACATATATTTGAACAATCATTAAGTCTTTCCCTTTCCATTTTAGAAATAAAGTTTTGTCAATTTTACCTCTTGTGAAGCCATGGATAAGAGAAATGTGGAAAAAGTTTCATACCAGGCCCTTGGTGCTTGTTTGAGTCCATACAGAGCTTTGTTGAGCTTGTAGACATAGGCAGGATGGAATGTGTCTTCAAAACCAGGTGGTTGACATACATAGACTTCCTCCTGAATTTTGCCATAAAGGAAAGCACATTTGATGTCCATCTGATACACCTTTATGTTGTGGTTGACAACAAAGGCTAAGAATAGTCTGATGGCTTCTAGTCTTGCTACAGGAGCAAAAGTTTCATCATAATCTATTCCTTCTTCTTGTCTGGAGCCTTGAACCACAAGCCTGGCTTTATTCTTGACAACAATACCCCTTTCATCAGTTTTGTTTTTGAAGACCCACTTTGTTCCTATAGGACAAACATCCTTAGGTAGTGGTACAAGCTCCCATACTTGTTGTCTTTTAAACTGAAGGAGTTCTTCTTGCATAGCTTCTACCCAACTGTTGTCTTTCAGTGCCTCTTGGTACTTGACAGGTTGTGTGAGAGATAGAAACCCTGCAAAAAGACAGATGTTTGAGGATTGACTTCTTGTTAGGACACCCTCTCTGATGTTGCCAATGATCTGATCTGGTGGATGAGCTCTAAGGTAGATTAGATCTCCTTGATATGGTATGATGGCATTTTGAGGTGAAGGACAGAGGTTTGGTGACTCTGTTGTGGTAACATCTGTTTGCACTTCTGTAGTGCCAACAGATGTTTGAAATGGATTTGGGGGAATGGGTCCAAGTGGTGTAAGACTGGACCGACTTTTGTCACAAGATGTGTGACTTTTGCCAACAGATGATTGAGCAGTGGTTGTAAGAGGTGAAGCAGTGGTTTGAGGGTAAGACTGGCCAACAGTGGTTGACTCAGCTTGGGCAGAGTTTTGACAGTTGTTTTGTACAGCTGTTTCCTCAGATGCAGGATAGATTTTATAGTGATTAGGAATCACAACATCCATTCTGTAATCTTGCTGTGGAGACTGTGGGATACCTGCATTGTTAGTTTTAACAGTGATATCTTCAAATTTGAATTTATCTAAGTCAAATAATTCAGCAGGATTTGCTGGGATTTTCAAAGATGAAAGTTCATTGAACTTCACATTCAGAGTTTCTTCTATTGTCTTGGTTGTTGTGTTAAACACTTTATAAGCCTTGGCAGTAGAAGAATATCCCAGAAAATAACCACAATCTATTTTGGCTGCAAATTTTGAAATAGAATCTTTGAGATTCAAGATGAAACATGGGCAGCCAAAAACTTTGAAAAATGAAATTAATGGTTTGATTTTGAACAAAATTTCATAAGCAGTTTTTTGATGTCTGGGGTTGATCAAAACTCTGTTTTGAACATAGCAAGCAGTGTTTACAGCTTCTTCCCAAAAGGACAGTGGTAAACCAGAGCCTGCTAACATGGTTCTTGCAGCTTCGATAAGAGTTCTATTTTTCCTCTCAACCACCCCATTTTGCTCTGGTGTTCTTGGAATGTTGTACTGCCTTACAATTCCTTTTGACACACAGAAGTCATCCAACTCCTTATTTTTAAACTCTGTTCCATTGTCACTCCTGAAGACTTTTACTGGCAAGTCATATTGTTTTTCAACTTTGGTGACAAAGTCCTTCAAAATACCTGCAGTCTCATCTTTGGAATGTAAAAAGTAAGTCCATGTAAACCTAGAAAAATCATCAACTATCACAAGACAAAATCTTTTTCTTCTTAGGCTCATGATTTTAACAAGGCCAAACAAGTCCATGTGCAACAGTTGTAGACATTGAATGGTTTTGGACTCATCAATGGATTTGTAAGAGCTTTTATGTTGTTTCCCTTTCAAACAGGAAACACAATGCTCATCACATTTGAATTCTTTTGATGGTAAACCTCTGACAAGGCTTTGTTTGGAGAGTGTGTTGATAGTGTTAAGGTTGGTGTGACCCAATCTCCTATGCCACAATTCTGTCTCCTTTGTGGAGGCAGCAGAAAACAAACAGACATTTGCCACAGGATTGTCCTTTAACATATCAACAACATACACATTGCCACTTCTATGAGCAACAAGTTGTGCTTTGCTCTCAGCAATGATGGTATCAATCTTTATCACCACTTCTGGCCCAATAATCTTGCAAGTTTTCTTTGTGAAGAATGAGCCATAACCTTTGTCACTCATTTGTGAAACACTCAGAAGATTAAACTTGAGATTATCAATAAGATTGACATTTTCAAACTTGAGTTTCCCAGCTTGCACAGTCCCTGACCCCAACACCTTACCTTTTGAATCATTACCAAAGGATATATCACCCCCTCCATGAGCTAAGAAGTCCAGAAGAAGGGCTCTACATCCTGTCATGTGCCTGGAGCCTCCACTATCTACATACCAAAGACTATCTAAACAAGCAGAAGCTCCCTGCACAGCAGTAATGGATTAGTTTGGTGAGTGTCCAAAGCCAAGTTGGCTTTGGATGGGTCCTCAGACTTTTTAGACTCAAGCTTTGGAAGATGATCAGTGGTTTGAACTAATTTTTGAATCAAGTTCAACAACTGCTGCTGACCATTTGCCAGTGCTTGAATGTCAACACTTGGGGCAACAGTTGTTTGATCACTTCCAGACAGATGATAATACCCATAGGGATTTCTGTTCACTCTTGGTTTAGAGGGTCTTTTTGGCTCCTCATAAACATGTGGCAGACTATGACATGGTGGTTGTCCATATCCTCTTGGGTATTTGCTTGTGGGTGGAGCATCTGTTACTTGGACATCCCTAGGAGCAGATGTTTCAAGACTTTTAGTAACAGATGTTTAGACAGGAGTGAAAGTCTGTTTGGGCTTTCCTTTTGAAGTACTTACCCCAGGATTTGCAAGAGTTTTAGCTTTGTATTCTTGTATTTTCACATCAAAATTTTTGAGATACAAGCACTCTTTGGTTTTATGATTCTTTTTCCCACATATTGAACATGTGGCTTTTGAATCACATACACTTGTTCCTTTGTTAATGTCATATGCTTTTAGAAGAAAACAGTTTTTAGTTACATGATTCTTCTTTTCACAGAAATCACAGAACAAGTGGACAGTCTTTTCTTTCTTCTTCCCTTTTTCAGCCTTCTTTTCAGCAGATGTTTGAGCATCTGCTGGAAGGTTTTTCAAGGGAATGACTTTTGCCTGAGGAGCTGTCTTTCCTTCAGGTGTTTTAAAATCAACAGGTTTAAAATTCTCAAGAGTATCACACTCATCAGACCAGGTAGGTTTAAATTCATACTTTTCAAGTTCAGTGAATGGTGAGGAACCTTCTGATTTTTCAAGAACAATTTTCTTACCATTTGGTTCAGTAATTTTAATCTCTTGACCCTGCAGGTTTGTTGGAACTATCTCAACAGACTTTTGACCCTTTTTGTCAGTGTTTTCAAAAGCTGGAGCAGTGGTTTCAAAACCAAAACCAAACTTCACATGACTTTTGGTTTGTTTGTTGAGTAGCATCTCAAATCCTCTACATGATTCCACCCATTTCTCACATTCAACTTGGGTGGACTCAAGCTCACTTTTACAACTCTGATATTTTGTTATCATAGTTTGGAGCTGGTCTTTGGTTATGGTTGCTTCATGTTTTAAGCTGCTTATTTCAGATTCCTTTTCAGTTAAACTTGTTTTTAAATCTTTTGAAAGTTTCTCAAATTTAACTTCATCATCTAAAATTTTCTTTCTAAGGTTTTCATTCACCTCTTTGATGTTAGCAAATGCTATTACACATCTGTCAGAACACAAATCCTTAAGAATTTGAGGAGATACATTAGCAGCAGCCATCAATGCACAATCACACTTGCACTCACAATCATCAGATGCACCCCAGGGATCTGAGAGATTCACAGCCTCTTCTTCAGGTTTTTCACTTGTAACAACTTCATCAACAACATCATCAGTCACAACATTAGATTCAGTCACCACCTCCTCAGATTCAACCTCATCTACCATAGCCATGAAACAAAAGTTTTCTGGTTCATTTTCAGCTTTGGCAACTAATGCAAAATTTTCATCTGTTAACTCATCTGGTAGACTGCTCCAATCAACAAAGCCTTGTGTAAAGAAGCTCTGTTGACTGGTCTGTGCAGGAGCAGAGGATGGAGCAACAGTCGTTTGCACAGGTGCTTGAGCAACAGGTGTTTGCACATAGTGGATTTGGGGAACAGTGGTTTGGACATACTGGACAGGAACAGTGTTTGAGGACTGTGCAAAATGAGCAGTGTTTTGCACATTTGGTCCAGGGGTATTATAGGAATTTTGATAAGTGTTGGTCTGAGGCCTTTGATTTGGATAGGTGATTATAGGTGTGCCATGTTGAATCCTACATTCCCTAGCAAAATGACCAAGTCTATGACATTTGTAACACTTTATCTTTGATTTATCCAACCCAACCTTTGATATGCCAGTTAACCCTGGAAACCTTCTCCCAGTTTTCTTGTAAAAATTGTTAGTTCTTACACTGAGAAGGGCCAATTGGTGCATAATGTCCATTTCTTCCTGATCATCAGGGTCAAAGTATTTCAGGTCATCATACTCAAAGGATATGTTATCAGATGCCTGGATATCACCACCACTTGCTGTGAAAGCATAGTTTGGTGAATAAGAATCAGAGTTAACACCTGAGTTAAAACCTGAAGTTATGTCAATGAAATGATCATAACTCTGATCCTTAATATTTCCAGGCACCTCATCATGACCCAAAAGTGTTGTATTCCCAAATACATAGTCATCAGACACTTTTCCAGAATCCTGGAGCTTCTTTTTCTGGTTAAGCTCTCTTTCATAAGTCAAGAGCTTACCATGAAGCTGGGTCAGTGATAGGTCTTTGAATCCAATTGAGTTTCTCATAACAATAGCAATAGTGTCCCATTTGTCTGGTAATGATCTTAAAAACCTATGGTTCAAGGTTGAATGAGGATAAGTAAGACCAAACCAGTTTTAGTTCACTAATTAAACAGTTAAACCTCTCAAATTGTTGAGTTAATGACTCTCCTTTGACATGACTGAAAGTTTCATATTGTTGATTAAGTATTTCACGATTGTTTTCAATAACCTCTTCAGTCCCACCAAATTGTTCTTTCAGGGCATCCCACAACTCTTTTGCACTGTTACAGTGTAACAGCCCAGCATAAATGTCATTGGGTAGAGCCATAGCCACAATACTGAAGGCTTTAGCATCTAACTCAATTTTCTGAAAATCCTGGTCAGAGTAATTTTCAAGTTTCTTTGGCTCCTGAACCTTGGGATCTTCAGTACTCGGCACCATCGGAACATGTGGTCCGAAGATAACCGACTTCCAACACCCAGTGTTCTGTTGAGATAAAACATGGCTCATCCGACGTTGCCAGATATTGTATTCAGATCTGACAAGCATCGGTGGCTTGTTGTTCGTGCCAGTGTTATGTGGATCGTGATTGATTGAAGCCATTCTCTCTGATTTTTCAAAAACAAAGTCTGTTTAAAACGGTTGAATCGAAATTAAACTATTACTCTATTTTAATCCGACAAACAAACGATATCAATATTGTGAGCTGATCTATTTATATTAAATTGATTGATTAGATCGAATTTAATTGACCAAGCTCTGATACCAATTGTTAGGATCTGAGTTTGATTGTTTTGAATATGTTTAACTAAGAATGATAAGAGTGATATGAATATAGATGAAAAGTGCAGCGGAATAATAAACTTTTAATCAAAACATGAGAGTAAATGTTTTCTGATCGAATGCTTTCATTTATCTTAAAGATTACAATCATACAAGTACTCCCCCTCAGCCTGATCACACAGTGATTGTTTGTCTGAGAGAATGTTTGTGTGTGTGATACAATAGAACAGTACAAGCACTGTTCTATTTATAGACAAACCTAAACCACTGATGACCTAGGCTGACGTCACCTTAAGACAGTGACCTCTAACAGAATAACAAACATAAAACATCTGCCTATTACAAACTACTGTTACATTGAAAACACTGAAGGTAAACTACTGTTGTAGGAAAACTCTGATGGTCTTGTATCCTCTGCTGGAGCCTAAGTGTTGTTGGCTCCAGCAGTGCTTTAGTCTTCAGTACTTGGGTCAGCAGTTGTTCTTCATTAGACATTTGGTCAGCAGTTGTTCTTCATCAGTGTTTATTCAGCAGTCCTTTGTATCAGCAGTTGTCATAGCAGTTGTTTGGATGGAACAGTTGTTAGAGTCAGCAGTCTTTTGGGAGAAGTATGTTGTAAGGACTGTTTATTGTGTGGATCAACTGTTAGCATGTTTTGGCTTTTCAATCATCTGTTCTTCTCCAGGTCAGCAGACCCAACAGACTTTTCACAAGAGCACAAAGTACCCAGTTTTGGAGGAGCCTATTCACCATATTAGTACACCTTGTGCCTTGAAACAAGTAGCCCGCTATGAGCCCAAAGAGATGCCTTAACGATCCTTACAAGCAAACGGTCTTTGAACATACAAATTTCATAAAACTTCCAAGGTTTTTTTTAAGTAACACTTGGATTTTCTCAAACATTTCATAAAAAAAAATTGGAAATTTCCAACTTTAATTTTAACTTACAAGTTAAAGAAATATTTAAAAATCCTATTTCTCAAGATTCGTCAAGGCATCCGGGATCATTCACAACCTCATACTTGTTCTACCCACGCCTTCTAAACATTATTAAGGAGAATCAACCTAAACCAAACCAGATTCCCCATTGTCTTCAAAACAACTCATAAACTTCTACCATATTATCAAAAATACCGAGCTGATTCACTCAATCAACGCAACACGAGAAACTTGTGCGCCATGGACTTTCGACGCTGAATTGGGTTTTTGAAGCTAGATTACCAGCTGACATTTGAGACTTGGAACTTACACATTATTCACAATCCTTATCATTTTCCTTGTTGTGACTCGATCTTCTTTTCAAAGCTTGAAATCTATTTTCAAAAATGTTATGTAATTATAAGCTTTTCATGTCATACACGTTGGTTTTTATCATTCACGCCATTTTTAAATCTTTGTCTTTTGAAATACATTTGATTTATATGGTTTCCAATTGCATCTTATAAACTTGTTTTGCATATTTACAAGTCAAATGTAAACCTTCTTGTTTTCATATAACGGATCCAATATATGTTTTTGGGAAAAGAAATTTGCGACTGATAATATTCCTTATAACAATTTTCAACTCGACTTCTCGTAAACACATGAAAGTGTGTACTTACGAAGTCTTTTCCTGTGAGACTGTTTTGAATCTAAAAATTCTTCGATTTCTAAAAAGTTATTCTCATGCATTACTACTATTCTTTCAACTATATCACAAAGTTCGAGTAAACTACTTTTTATAAACGAAAATTTATCTTTTTACACTTTCACTCTCTCAGTCGCAAGAATTTTGGTCTAACAAAATATTGGACACATCCTCATCGGAATGTTGCTAAATGTCTTTTATCGTATAGTGCATATATGCAAAACTACTAAATTTAAACCCTCATGCCAGTAGACTATACGTTTGTTCTGCGCACTCTCATTTGCAGTACATTTCATTATTTTTATTCCTACACCGTTTTATTTGTAGTTATGTTCGCACATTATCTTATTTATGATTATTCTCGCATTATTCTTCTATTGGTGGTTATTCTTGCGCGTTATTTGCGGTTATTCTTGCACTATTTATTAGCAGTTATTCTTATATCACTGATTTTGAGCATTAACTCAACTCATTTACTCTCATTTTGTGCAATTGTGCGATTTACTCGATTTATGTTATATTGTTCTTTCGAATCGAAATTTTATACTATATTTATGTATTTTGTACGCATATTTTCCTGTTTTGAGCAAGACCCTGCTATACTTTCTCATTATTTTGTTCAGCACTATGGTCAATTAACATACCAATTGAAAACTCATATGAGATCTAAGCCAGTGCCCACGTACGACTTAGGTCAGAGTACTCCTCCAACCCGAGGAGAACGGTGAAATCCTCAGAGTTTATCAATGTGGGTGTTTAGAGCCTAACGATCTGAACAGAAATTGACCGGTTACTTAAGGGAGAACCCGAAAGGGGAGGGACCTCTAACCGTGCCTTATACTTACACATTATTCTCATTTCGGTTATCAGGTGAACCCGAGAGGGGAAGAACCTCTAACCATGTCATGCTTACACATTATTTCATCACCGTATCTACTATTTAACACATTTTGGTTGCACGCATTATTTCTTTTATCATTTATTAACGTGTTATGGAAAAGCATAACTCCCTAGTGTAAGGTAAATCGGTGATTACGGTCCGGAACACAATCATGGGTTTACAGGTACATGGGTGTGGTGTGTAATTCTACTTAGGCTATTGGTAGACAATCAGTACGAGTCCAAAGTATCAGTAGTGTGGTGGGTTAGCTGCGGTACACTCTATATATAAGCACGAGTGATGCTGCGGTGGCGGACTAGAAGTCTGACCAAGAATCTACCCATTATTTTTTATATTTTCACATTTTGGGCTATTCAATGGCGTTGGACCCACCCTCTTTAATAGGTCGTTGACCAATGCTATCAATTTCTTTTCCTTTTCTCTTTCGTCAAGAAAATTTTTATACAAGCTTCAATTCGTCTTCCTTGGAATCTTTCTTTTGACCACACACAAAAAATAAAGCTTAATTCCTGTATACACTCACACTCTCGGTTATTTGGAATCTTGTTGCATACCCAATTAGAGTCAGTCATAAATTTTCTAAAGTAGGGGAGACTGATTTTTCAGTGCCTCTGTCATCACCAGTTACATACTTTCCCAATCATTTTTCATTGTAAACTCTTAACATTCTAACTTTGGGTCAAATGTTAAGGATTTTGAAACTTTTAATTTGAATATTAAACCACTAAATTAAACCTTGTCAAATCATGATTGATACATTTCTTAAAACCTACTTGTTTTTTTAAACATCTTTTGTTTCTTAGAAACCCCCACTTGAAAGGAATTTCGGAACAAAATTTTCTAAAGTATGGAAGACTGTGACAACCGTCACCTTCATCTTTTAGCGAGTTGTCAATTTTAGCCCTTCGCCTATTTTGAAGTTTCACTTTTAGTCCTCAACAATTCTTATTTTGATTTTCGTTTTTAAAATCTTGCATATATACATTTGGCATTCGTATGTGTCGTGTTTTAATCGTATAATCATGTGTTATAAAAATTTGTAAGTTACAAAAAGCTTTTTAAAGACTATAAAAGTTTTAAGTTTAAAACCTTGTTAATTTTGTTAAAGTTTATAAAAGGAAAATTAACAAATCTATAATATAAACTAACCTAGTTAAAACTGAGGGACTAAAATTGTCAATTCTGAAACTTTAATCTTTCAAACTCCTCTCCTCCCTCTTCCACGTTTTTCCTACCAGGCATCTCGCCGGTCCGGCGAGTTTCTCCGGTGAAGCTTCAACATCGAGTTTAAGTCTGTTTTAATGCCATTTATCGAATCCTGAGCGTTATTCCACTGACTTCCAACGTTTTCCCATCATAATATCATTCTTAAACTCGTGTTTAATTGAGCCTTATATTGTGTAACGACCGGACTTTAAAATTCGAATAATAGTCCGTTTTTCTTGAGCAAACTTATAAATAATCGTTCCATTACAATTCTGCACTTTTACACATCGTAAACCCACAAAAAAATCTTCACCAAAACGCGACTAGAAAGCTTCCAAATCGACCCTTTGGTTCGATTCTTTGCACTCCATATTCGAGCTCCATACGTATCTGTAAGTCCAATTACTTTTAGCCGTTTTGTTATTAGTACTATGCTCTTTGAAAGCCCTAAGATTTCGGGTTCCATATTATACGAATTAGAGATATTAGAAATCTAAGGTTTAGGGTTTGAAATTGGGGAAGAAGTTGAAGTGAGTGTTATTATATAAATATAATTATAATTCAAATTTACCAACATGTTATGCTTATGGTGTAGTGGTCGTATGTGTGTATGAACTCCTGAAGGACCCGGGTTCGACTCCCTCAACCAGCGGGTCTGTTTTGGGTTTTTTTTTTTTTTTGAATTTTTGTTTTATGATTTTTATAATTTATATAAATACATTTATTTATAATATTTATAAAAATTCATTTTGCTCTAAAAAATATGAAAATTTAGGTGTAGTATCTTGACAACTCATAGAAAATTATCATATTTTTAGTTTCTAGAAAATATTTTATTTTCATAATTTTATTAATTAATTTTTTAATCATATTTAATTGGTTAAAAATTCATTTTTAACGATTTTAATCTCAAGATTTTTGGGAAATTATTTCTAAGCATCATGAACTGAAATAAAAATTAATTTCCCAGAAAACAATTATTTTTATTGGTTTTCCTATTTTTAATCATTTAAATATGATTTAACTTCAATAAATCTATTTTAAATGCAACTACATTGAGAAAAATTATGGAAAATTTATTTTGGACATTTCTCATCAGATAGTATTCATTTTTTCATAAAAATATTATTTTTGAATCATATCTTGTAAATTTAGTCTTAATAAACTTTAACTATTATTATTTAATTTAGTTAAAGGAACTAACTAAAATTTGTGCATTAATTGTCTGGCATATTTTTATCTAAAATATTCAAATTGTAATAATGATTTTTCTTAATCATATAGTTGAACTTTAATCATATTATATTCTTGAAGTGCGGGTTACTATTAGGTTCGATTTAACGTAAAAACTTCATCTTCCCTACCTAGCCTAGCATACCTTAATGCTTTAGATTCTAGATATCTTAGACTCTTAAGTCATTTTCCCTCATTAGTATTCTGATACGTATAGGTTAAATTCTTCGGTCTTGTGACAAGTTTTGTTTGGATTTATCGCGTTTGGCAAAACTGTGAGTATATCTTTCCCCTTTTTTCATGTTTTACTCTTTTGGGGCTACTCATGTACATTATGTCTAAATGAAATTCTTTCACTAAATGCAATTCTCATGTGTGTTTGCTTTATGTTAGTTGTCTGTATCTATGACTTGTCAAAATCATTAACCGTTTGGGCCTGTTATATCAATGAATAGTACTATGGTATATACCCCTTGTTGACTCTGTTGAGAGACCTTGGTCATTGTTATGTATGTCTTTATTACTGTCAATAGCGTATATAAATTTCATGTCATACTGTCTTAGGGTTGGTTTTGACCCGGATACTACTTATTACATAAATGCAAATGGTATACAACACATGAATTGCAAAACTCTTTTTTCACTATATATATATATATATATATATATATATATATATATATATATATATATATATTCAAACAGTGTATGCTCACCAATACATTTTTGTATTGACATATACTATTTTCGTACATGTTTCAGGTTATTTTGAGACGCTTCTTTTAAGCTTTTGGATTTAAATTTAAGCTTTGACTTTATTGTATTTTAGTTAGATTTGACGCTTTAGAATTATTGTATTATGTATTTTTCCTTTCAATATAATAAATTATTAAATTCAATATCTTCAAAGTTACACTTTTAGTCCATGAGCTATTAAACAATCGTCATTACGTGACACCTCGATGATTCTACCATCGGTTGGGGTGTTACAAGTATCATACACATTCCTTAGACAGTATAAATTCGAGTTACTTTATGTTTCGATGTTGTCGCAACGTGTGACAAGTAAAAGTATGAGTTATAACTAGTACCGGTGCCAAAAAGAACTGAATCAATACTAATAAAAAAAATTGTTAAAAACCGAGGCCTCACCATGAACCGTCGATGTATACGTTGTGACCTTCATAAAATAATATTAAGACTAAATTTCAAATTTTGTTCTTTACTTTTATACAAGGTTTCAAAACATACTCTTTATGTTTAAAATTGATAAGTTATGTACTTTACGTTTCAAAATCTTGCACATTTTGTCCTTTAACGCTAACTTAGTTAGTTTTTCTTGTTAAATTTGGTCATTCAATGATATTTTAGTCGTTTTACCCTTTATTTTTAATAATTTAATAAAAAAACAAAACTATATAATACTACATAATATCTACCTCTCTCTTAATACCCAATCACCAGCCACCACCATCGCCCTATCTGCCACCACCAACCACCACCGCCTTATCTGCCACAATCAGCAACCACTGCCTCCATCTACCATCAGCCATGGTTCTTTTTTGCAGACGTGGTGGTGGTGATTTTGACAAGGATTGTGGGTGGTGGTGGTGGTGCAAGTGGGGGCGGTACTTTGTGGTGGTGTGGGTGGTGGGTTAAAAAACAATTATACCTTCACGTGTCTTACACACAATCTGATTTAACAAGAAAAACTAATTAGGTTAGTGTCAAAGAACAACACGTCCAAGATTTTAAAACATAAAGTATATATAATTTTAAACGTAAAAGGCATGTTTTAAAACCTTATATAAACATGAAGTACAAAACTTATAATTTAGTCTGATACGAAGGTAGGGTTGAGTTATTCTACAAAGGCTATAAAAATTAGAAGGGTGAGAATGATACAAAAAACACAATAGATCATGAAATATGACACAATGAGCTACAAAATATAACACAATGCCAAAAAATATAATACAATATTGAAGAAAAAAGACACAATGAATTGAAAAAATAACACAATGATGAAAATAAGAAAAATAAACAATGGTACATAAAAGACACAATGATATAACACATATTCTAAAAACTACAAGCTAAAACCCCAAAAAACGAAGACCTAAAAACTAACGTCGTAAGGTTCGATAAGACGATTTCAATGCAGCTTAAATAGGTTTAATCTGAATATGTTTGATACCCTTCCTACGACTTTTTGTTTTTCTTTTACTGTGTATTTGATAGTTACCCTAGCAAGGTAATACATATCATATTACAATTAAAAACAATATTAAATTTCTGTAAAAAAATATATATATATGACAACAATGAAGATAAGATGAGAAGAAATATCTCTAAAGATTTAAAATAATGTTATAAACTTAAAAGAAATATCAATTTCCTAAAAAGAAAAAAGGAAAATATTTTCTCCCCCTCTTTGTCTCTCTCATCCCTATTTGCATGAATAGTCATCCTACCTCCCATTTCAAGCTTCCTCTTTTCACCCCTTTCTCTCTCTCTCTCTCCATCCCCTGCACCAAGGTCCTCACCATTTTCGCATTCACTTTTTTAACCTTATTATTATATGATTCCCATATATTAATCCATCCAAATTTATTATGTTTCTCTGAACAGGTGCTGTTGATTTTTCCTCAAGATTTATTATGAATCGTTTTGATTTTGCAAATCAGCACCTCAACAACAACAACAACGCCTTGGTGACTGTTGGAGATACCGCGAACGACGTCGTTTGCCCTAAACCTCGTCGCTTCCACCACAACATGTATACGTACGTTCTTTTCTTTTTCACTCTTTTTTTTTTTTTTGTATTAATTGATTTTATTTCCATATGTTTTGTTTGTGATGTTCAAACAGTCACCCAATTGAATCGAAACCCAGGACAGATCTTCTCGATATGATTCTCACCAAGGTATTATTAATTAATTTATTATCATCATCAACAAAGTAATTACATGTTTTTAATTTTACTTATGTCACATCATCATGATTTTTTGCAAGTCAAAGTTTTTATGAAATCACCTTATTTTTTTATTATTATTTTGTTAGATTTGGGATTAACGTGAGTGTTGAATTTTTTTTATTTGTTCATGATTTGAAAATGACATTGCAGTCCAAGATTTTGTTTCTTTCTGATTAACTTTTTCATGGTTTTTTTTATATTATATATAATTTATTGATTTTAAATCATCTGTTTTTTTATCATTCTAATAATAATATTCCATAGAGATTTGACCAACAATAAAAATGTTAATTTAGGAAAGTTACAACATTTAGTGAAATTTAGGGTTTTTTAATTATTATTATTTAAAATATTTATGTTTTAACTTTTGATGTAACCAATTGAGGTCTGCTACTTTGAATTATCTACTAATAATTTAATGGAGTGTTTAATGTTACATTACTCCTCTCTCAACTAGTTTGAATTTGAATTAAATGAAGAAAGTTAAGATTAATAGACTTTTTTTTTTTTTTTTCATTTTTCGGCCATTGGATCATATTTAAATGGATGGTTGAGATTATCTTGTCATTTTGATGATCAAAAGCCAAAAACTGGTTGATTTGGAAGTTTGATCATTTCTATCTTTTAGTGTTGTTGATGATGTTTTCGTGCATATTCTTCTTATAGGAATGCTACGATGGTGAGAGGACCAGTAATTTTGTACCGTCATCACCGCCGTTCTTTAGTGGGTCTCCACCAAACAGGGCATCCAATCCTCTGGTTCAGGATGCCATGTTTGGTAAAGAAGACCCAAGCCCGTTCTCACATGCTTTTGAAGCCTCGCCATCGTCATCAGCTAGAGGAAGCTGCGGCCGAGGTCAAAAGCACCCCACGGTTAGGGTTGAGGGGTTCAACTCCCGCGGCATCTCAGCCGTTGCTTAATGAGGGATGAATTTTGATGGGTGGTCTAGAATTTTGGTTTTGTTTTGTTTTGTTAAATGTAGAGAGTAAATTCTTGTTTATTGCATGTGGTTTGGTATGAGGGTTCAAATGTGCATATGTTTTGGGAGAGGAATAACAAGACAGATGAGGGGCAAAAGGGTAATTTCCTTGTTAGTGTGTAGAAAAGAGAAGAGAGAGGGGGTTTAACAATATTTCTTTATTGTAATTTTGTTAAGAACAAAGGAGAAATTGGTCTTTTGAATTGCAACTTGTTGACCTGTTTTTATTTGATTATTTTAATTTATCAGTTCACTTCAAGTGCTGACTGTATTATGATAAGATTTGTAAAGATCAGAGGAGCACGTGGCTATGGAACTTTTATAACTTTATTATTCTATCAAGAAGTTGTTGGATCTAGACGGATGGTACAAGATTGTTTAAAAATATGTGATTAAAACTTTATCGAGGGTTTTTCCCACCGGTCTTATGTTTGAGTCTTGGGTTTCCTGCACTGGGATAATCAACTCTTGAATCTGGGGTGGGTCAGGCTGTGCCTCTGACTTTGTCACTGGGGTCGCTCGGTGGGTTTGGTCGGTAAAAAAAAATTTATTGAGAATTGAAAGGAGGATATGATAAATCGATTTTAAAATTTGTTATTCTTTTAATCAATTTAGCAATCATTTTAAATTGCAATTAAGGATGTATGTATGCCGATTTAGTGATCACAACATTTGGATAGAACATTTTGATACACTTCAGGCGTGTGTCAAGCATGCCAAGTTCGATAATTTTTTTTTGTCAAAACGACAAATTCTGAGGAGGCCATTTGGTTCACAAAATGACATGGACTTGGAATTTACACAGGTTTTGAATTTGAATTGCAATTTAATGGATTCCTTTAATGTGTTTGGTTGGTGCATTTCTTACTGAAATTGGAATTTTAATATACCTAAAAAGTCAAAATTGCCCATCCAAATTGTATATATATACAATTAGCAACTTAGGTTACCTCTAATCAATCCATCCATATATTATCTATCCATACAAAAAACCAAGTTTACTTACGATTTATTACGTTTAATTAATTTTAACCCATTTGTTTAAGATTTAAAAACGAAGATTACATCGATTAAAATTTCCCCCTGTTTTGCTCATCCAAATTCTGAAGCATATTGAATCCAAAAAGGATTACCAATTTCCAGCAAGAAATTTCGGTGAAGCATAAATTGAAACAGTGGATCACAAATTTTGTAAATAACTGTTCGATTAAAATTCCTTAAACGTTTATTACAAATCGAATACACAAAACCGTTGTTTGAAAGTAAAAAATTATAGTTGTTTGTTTGTCTCTGTTCTCATATCCATTGAACTTTTTTGAAAAATTCAATCCATATAAACTTCATAAATTGTTTAAGTGTATTTTGATTTGAAAACAACTTAGATTCATTTTGTATTTCAAAATTAAACAAAAGTTTTAAGAAAATTAAGACCAGCGGATCAAAAGTTTTTTTTTAAAAAAAGGGAAGTATTATTTTCGTACACGTATTCGATAAAAGGGAAATCAGATTAACAAAACGAATTTGATCAAGAGGATCAAATCAAAATCAACGATCCGCTGCAACACGCAGGGTGGCGTAAACTCGTTAATAGATATAAACCAATATTCAAACAAATCAGCGACTACGAACACCAACGATCGACCATCATTCATTCGCCATCAGAGGATGCGAGCTTCAACCGCCCATTCGCAACCACCAGTGGCTTTCAAAATTGATGGAACGAAATCGTGGCTTTGAAGTGATTTAGTTTTGGTCAGAAAAAAAGTTGGTGGTAGTGGCCGAAGAAGAATCGTGGTGATGGCGGAGATGGAATGGGCAACAATTTGTGTTCACTTTGCTTTTACTATATTATTCCATGGCTTCATCTTCAAACACATCCCAAACCGGTTCCACAAACAAGCCTATTGTTGTTCAAGTTCTCGAGACGACACGAAAAGCCAGACTTTTTGGCGAAAATGGTATTTCAACTTGTGTCTTATGTCGAATGGCGAAAAAAGGCACGTTGTAGAAAGTGTGGTACTACTCTCCAACCAAACGCAAACTCCACTTTGAGAAAACATAAAGCCAAGTATTGCAAGCTATTTAAAGATAATACAATCGTGGTGAGTGATCTAACGCAACTTGATGCTCATGGTGGGATTTTTGTTTATGACTTTAACAAGGTTCAAGACCGAATGACTAAGTTTGTGATTCAACAAGGTTTGTCGTTCAAGCACTTCGACAATCTCGCATTGACAAGCTTGATTCGTGACACGCTCCAACGTCGTCACAAGCATGCAAGTCGTTTTACTTTAAAATGTCATTGTATGAAATTATGGAAACAAGCAAGAAAATATTTAATTGTATTTTTTGCAAACTTACAAACCGGTGTGAGCTTAACAACCGATGTTTGGTCAAATCCTCACGGTTTACTGGAATTGTACCTTTGCGTCACCGCTCATTGGATAGATCCCGTGACGTGGCAAATGATGAAACATACAATTGCGTTTGAATGTTTCAAGTATCCACACACCGGCTAAAACATATTTTTTGTTTTAAACCATATAATACAAACTTTAAAGTTACAAACAAAATATTTTCAATGTCATTCGACAAGGCGTCAAACAATAATGTCACCGTGGAAAAATTAAAATTAAAATATAACCCGATTTGCGACGGGATTTTTTTCCATACACGGTGTGTTGCACACATTATTAACTTAATTGTGCAAGATGGGCTTGGAGTTCCCCTTGTTGAAACATTCATACAAGCTTTTAAAATAATGTTACATGACGTTTTTAAATCAGGTAAACAACGACATAGAAAATATAAAATGCATTGTATGGATACGAATCATCCCTTCTTAGATGCGAATTGGGATGTGCCGACTATGTGGAATTCGACATTTACAATGTTCGAAAGCGCTTTGGAGCAAAAAGAAATTTTACAACGGTTTCATAATAGGCTTGCTAGGCGTAATCGAGTTACACCGTTTCCGGATGAGGGTTGGGTTTGTATAAAACAACTTATGGAATTTCTTGAGGTTTTAAAACCGCAACTACAAATTATCGGGGGTTTATTATCCAACTAGTTCGGAAGCGATGCAAGAATTATATTTAATGTGTTAAACAATATATGACTTTGAAGAAAAAAAATGAATTGTTTGAGCAAACAATACCCCCAATGATTGAAAATTTCCTAAAATATTTTGAAGAAATACCACACGTTTTTATGTGTCTTCACTTTAAACCCGTGCTTAAATATTACGGGGGTTCATATTATAATCGATGAAATAAGTTTGGCTTTACATTTTTATGAAACAAGACCAAATTGGGCAAACAACATGAGAAAAACTTTCGATAATGATTTTCAAGCATTGTAATATACATATTTAGAAAAATATGGTCCAAACTTATTTACACAAACGACCACGGGATCAATGTAAGGGGAAGGAAGTTGGGGTAGATTGAGTCGAGGTAACCTTAAAATTAACTTGTTTAATATTGTGAAAAACCAAATGGCTAAAAGACAAAGGGGTGAAGCCCCAGATAACGAGTTTGGGAGGTATAAAGGCTCGAATTTTACCGTGACAATGTAAGCAAGCGAATTTGAAAATTTTGATATATTGGCTTGGTGGAAAGGAAAGCAATCCGAATTTCCTATCCTTTCCGCTATAGCTCGTGATCTACTAAGTGTCCAAGCTTCTACGATAGCTTCGGAACCGGATTTTCTGTTAGTGGTAGGGTGTTATCGACACGACGAACAAAACTAAGTCCCACGTCGTTGGAGATGTGCATATATGTTTAAAAGATCATTTGGACGCGGTGGATCGAGTATAACATTTGACGTCACTTGAAGACCAAATAGAAATTGAAGAACGAATACATAATGAAGAGGTGGAAGAGGGACTAAGTGAACCCTATCCGAGGAAGAACTCGCTACGATGCGGCGATACAACGCATGAGTAGTTCAGACAAAGATTAATAAAAAAAATAATATCATTGTAATGTTTGAAATTGTCTTTTTTTTTTTTTAATTTTATTTTCCATGTTTCTTGTTTCAAAATCCTAAAAAAACAAAAAAGTTGTAATTTTATGTTTAATTTTTTTTCATCGGCTTATATATATATATATATATATATATATTTTAATTGTGTGCGCAAGAACCAATTCCGAAACCGAAACCGGAACCAAACAGAAACTGGTCTTTGAAACCGAATCAAAACCGGTTCCGAACGGAACCGGCACTGTAGCGGGCCGATTCAGAACCGGTTCCAACAAAAAAAAAAACCGATTTGTTCACCTCTAGTCATAGAGATATATTGAATATAACTAATAAAACTCTTGGTCTAAACTCCAATAGACTAATACTCTCCTACAATGCAAGCTTAGTGAGAGAGCGATTTAGCTTGAAAATGTAAAAACAAATAAAACTAAAACTAAACTAAACTAAACAAGACCCAACCCAAGTAACCATGTTGGTCCTGTTTATAATCCATGCTACAGCCCTTTGCGTGTTTAAAATGATATATTGTTAATTATGGTTTACAATTGTGGTCTCTTATATAGAGAGAGACATATTACATTTCATCATCATCATACTCGGTTAATCTCACCTATAGCAAATTATCATATTACATTTGAGGTCCCTAAACTATCACTCGTCTAATATTTATCAACGATTACCTCATCTACTCTACATTTCACCCTAAGTTACGGTTAAATAAAAATATTTCACATCTCAACTTATGTAGATTTGTTGTTACTTATCAAGCAAGCACATACAAATGCTCAAATGTGTACACTCATAAAATTACAATACAATACAATACAATCTAATTTGACTGCTTACTACATTATTATTTTCAAAAACTTTCATTATATATATGTTGATGTGTGTTCTGGTTTACAAAACTTTGTGTACGTACTCACCTTATAAATTTCTCAAATCCATGCTTCATCCACTAGTATGCTTGATAAGTCTGCAATACCTCATTCTTGCATTTCACCTATATATATATATTTCATTTTATAAGTATCATCCATCATATCATACTCTTTTTAACTATTCAATATTATGCATAACCGTTGGTTGATATGTTTACAGATTAACAATGACTATATTTTGGATTTTAATCCGTTGACGAGCTTCTCATCGATTTTTACTAAATTTGCATTTTTATGTTTAATTCACTGTTTATATATATATATATATATATATATATCATACAAAAGGCCGCTTAATTAAGCGAACTCTAATTAAACACAAACAAAAGTTAATGGAGAAACAAAGAGAGTTATAACCATCTCTTTGAATTAGGACTTTTGGCGGTCAAACTGCTGCCACTTGTAGACTTAAACATGCCTGTAAGCAAACATATATATTAACAATGCAGTTGAAAAAACATATATACAATTTATTTAATTTAATTTAAGAGTAAATGCTTAAATTAAAACTTGACAACATAATCACGCATTTCATTTAGTATGTTTTGTTTTCGACATATGAATACTAGCTAATAATAAAACCTATTTTCTAAACTGAAATTTACAAACATGTTTACATTAAAACAAGACATTTTAGAAGTTAAATGTAACACCACACGTTAGAGATAACTTTTTTTAAATACGTCAAAAAGGTTAGTTATAAAGCATACAAAAATATAGGTGTGACACCTTCACATTACCTAAAGAAAATATAAAAAAGACATATTGTTTGGTTCTTGCATGTAATGCTGTTCAAAAATCGGCTTTTTTTCTAAGACCTGAGCTTGAGCAGAGGTCATTTAAGCAAAGCCTAAATTTTAATGAGTTTATAAGTTATAAGTCAATTTTATTTGTAAAAAAGTCCACATAATATATATGGTCTAAAGCCAACTACCATAATACAAAATTTTACTTAATTTTAACGAGCTGGCTCATGCTTTTTGCGAGCCGAGATGGTTCATTTAACTTTGAGCCTGAGCCTTGAAGTTGGCTTGGCTCAGCTCGCTCATTACATGCAGGTCATACGTCCTGAAGGAAGGTCAGGCATAATCTTAAGCAAGTCTTTGTTTAAACCATCATCCTTATGCTGGTTTTACACAAATATATTTAGTGACTCAACTAAGTAGCTTTATGTCCAGTTACTTGATGTTAAGTACCTTTTGCAGCTTTAGGAATTTCCCTGGATATTTTTGACAGGGGGCGAGAAATTCTATTGCCTGTTTTCGGCCTGCAAATCATTTTACGTACCAAATATATAGATATTTATTGACGTTCAAACATGCAATTGCATGATGAATATATATATTTCAAATTTGTAAGCAGTGTTAACTAAACTTACTTATTTGAGTTGTAGGATGAGTTGGAAGCATCACGAGATGGGCTGCCTTCAAAGGAGCTATCCGTGTCTGTACTCACAGAAAGATTACAAGTAAGTATTATCAGCAGATATTCACCAGTAACAGTAAATCCAAATTATCATAGCAATTCGATCTGACCTTCCCCATGACTTGAAACGGTGATTGCCCCTTCCTGACTGGCCTGTAGCCATAGCCGTCCAGAGACATACGGCCATGAATGCTTTCTGTTCGCCTGTAGCTTCCCAATTTAGGATTTGGGGATGATGACCCATACCTCAATGAACGTTGTTGACCAATACTCGGTGGATGGAAGTTTTTCTTGTCTCTATTGATGGCTTGTAGCTTTTCAATTTCCTCCTCCTTTTTTGCAATTGTGCTTTTCAGTGAGGCTACCTGATCATCATTTCAGGAAAACAACAAGCCATGCCCATAATCATCTGTCTTATGCTAGCTAGCTAATAAAACAATTATTTGTAAATCAATGGGTGCCCTTGTCCAAAACAATCTACCTGTTCCATGAGATCCTTGACATTACTGGCCTCTTTGCTACTACGAGCGGGTCCCAGCTCCACTCCAGAGACGCGTTCAGCAAACTTCAAGGTACTCAAACTTTCAGCATATGAAGCAGCCTCTGGATTCAGCTGCACAAGCATAAGTGTCTTTGCATGACCACCTGTGAAAATGTCATATTTTACAGCAATACTATACTGGTTAGATCTAGTGATAAACTGAAATCACAAATTCTCTCTAAAACTGGTTTGAAAAATACCCACCCGTGAATCTTGGGAGGTTGTATAAAAAACAGTTTTACACAATCAGATATATATACTATACTAAGCTGCTTTCCAAAGTAGAGCACCGGATTTTAGTGAAACCCAAGAATAAACATCAACAAATGTTACATAATAAATATCTAAAACTACATCCCCTAGATGTCAGAACAAAACAGGAAAGGAAAGAGACTGGCTGATATGACAGTCAGGTGAGGTGAGGTGAGAAGAATTAGAATTAGAATTAGAATGGGGAATAGGTTGGTTATTTACCTAAAGAGGATTGAAGGACCTGAGTAAGCTTGCTATTTCTGAATGGAACATGAGGACTTTTCTGAGCCAACGCAAAGATGACATCTCCAAGTGCAGCTAAGGATTTGTTTATATGCTGCGCTTCCTTAAGCCGATCCCCAACCACCTCAGCCCGATCTATTCTTTCGCTTCCTGCCAGATCTACCAAATGAAGACCAGCATTCATGGACCCACCATTCTTCAGGTCCGTTCCATGAACATGTATTGTAACAACACTGTAACATAAACACACACACACACACTATTGTTTTAACTAAAATTATCACCTAGGCGATGGAAATGGAATGAATACCACCTACCTGTGTGATCTGCTGCTTCTTTCATTCATGGAAGTACTACTTCTAGCTCTGTTTTTAAATCCAATCTCCATTAATCTCAACACATCAGCTGGTTCATTAACCTCACGCATGTTAGCATCTGGAACAGCTAAACCTGCTGTTGCTAAAATCCCAAGTGTTCGCAAGTCAAGGTTTCACAATTAAACCATGCTATGCTATGCTATGCTATGCTATGCTATGCTATGTTTCATAAATTAATTATCTCAACACAACAATTTCCATGTTAACAACTAGATTTTTCAGATCAGATTATTAATTAAACATCAGCCAGCAACTTACAAATTTTCACTGTATGCCATTACTTCATTTACTTTTTAGTTTACAAGGAAGGAATGATGGCAATAGTTTATATAAAAAGGATATTTTTTTGGAGCTTTTGCATCATTTGCTAGCAAGTCTCTAACTTGTTCGTTATATATTTCAACCAACTGAACCCCTACTTCATATTTGTACGTGCTTCTGCTTTGACAAATTCTAAATAGATCATTTAAAGCACGATAGTTCACTCCCCATTCTTCTTCTGTTCCTTTATCAGGACCACTCTTCCAAAAATAAAAAACAGTAAACAATATCAGCCAGGTTTGCATAAAAAGGTTTAAACTCTGGTCTCATTTCACTTTTTGGTACGTACCATCTTTGTTTTCACCTATAAATAAATAAGTAGTCACTTAAAAGGTTTACATTTAGCATAATAATTGGCAGCATGGAGGTTGTAACATAACATGTACCCATTACATTAAACGAGTAACATGCATGCATTACCGACAGATCAATGCCCTCACTTTGAACGAATAACTTACATTAAATCAACCATATATATTAAACTTTGAACCTTTTATTGAAAATTTTGATTTTGATGGCTGAACAGAAAGATGGTTACCCAAAACAAAAATCACACCGGAGTTGGTATCTTTTTTATGCATTTAGTCAAAATGCAATAAAAAACAAACATGTATATACAAAAAAAAAAAAAAGGTTTACCATTGTGTAGGTTTTTCCAGATCCAGTTTGACCATACGCAAATATACACACATTGTATCCATCCAAAACAGATCGTACCAATTGTTGTATATCTCCATATACCTCAGCTATAAGCAAATGTAGAAAGATGTTAGTCGCTATCTCCATCCAGGGCGAATATGCAATCCACCTTTTCAAGAAAAAAAGGTGGTATAACAAAAAATCTAATGCCATCTTTTGAGACCCCCTAAAAGCAACATTCACCTTATATGTGGCAAAATGTTCACAATTGGCTTGGTTATGTAAGGGGTGAGATTGGTTTGGACCAAAATGGGTCGTTTTTTATATAGCCGCCTTTTGACCTTTTTTTTTTTTTAATTCAGAGACAAATACAATTAAATATCATAGTATTCCAATAATAATCTTGCTAGATGCATTTCAGGCTTTAATGTTACCACTAGATATGAAAGGTAATTCAAATTGAGATGTTCATAGGTAAACGGGGCACATAAGTACATGATGGAAAACATAAAAGTGTTCAAGTATAAAGCGAAAAACCTTGAGTAGCATGTGGACCGTACACCTTATTATACTTGAATGACCTGCGACTTTCTTTCCTGGTTTGGAGGGATTCACAACAATTAGCTCTCCATTGTCACCAATATAATCAACGGTTGATTGTTTATCCTTTTGACCAGGAAGAAATGGTCTTATCCGGCAATAAACTCTAATATTTCCTGTTCACCAAAATCTCATATGTGTGATGCAAGATTTTACATATGAATATATATATATATATATATATATATATATATATATATATATATTATCAAACTCAACCTTTTAATTCTTGAATTTCATTGTGTAGCTTCTGATTTTCGGAAACAGCTTCATCATAGCTTGCTGCTGCATCTTTCATAATTTTAAACTTTGTCCCTATCAGGAAGATAATTGATCATTAGATTAGGAGAAACTCAAAAGTAGAGGTGGCACATTTACTTACTTATAAATGGGTATAATTTAATTTGACGGGTTAAACAAGTAAAATGCAAATAAAACCATCAAAATTAAATAGCTCAAAGTAGATTATTGTTAGAATACCAAAATTTCTGTAGTATGACAATTATTATTAATACAAAAAAACTAAACTAATATTTCTGACAACGTTTTGCCACCTCTGTTTAAAAGGTAGATGAATGTAAGTATCCAAGACAACCAAACCTAAGTCATTGAAATCTTGTGAATAGGCTTTTTGAGTTTTTAAAAGTTCCTGGCGTACTGATTGAGAAGCAAATCTTAGTTCCTGAAAGAAAACTTGTATTATACATATGATAGACATGTAAAATGGATGTATTAACACATATGTATGTATGTATGTATACCTTTAATGCACCAAGTTGGAATTCTGTAAACGTTTTGTAAATGTGCTCCTTGTTGGTCCACGATTGACTTTTAGAGCGAGATTTGGCCTCAATATCATCCAAGTTCATCTTTGATTCTACCAGACGCTTTTCAACATCTTTCAATTTCTTCTCAAGAGCTAGTTGAGATTTTCTAGCAGCTTCTTTTTGGTCTTCATGTATTTTTCTGGCATTTGCCAGTTCTTGCTTCAAAGCTGCAACTTCACTACTTTGGCTATCCTTTTCTTTCATCTTCACGTCCGCATCCTCAACTTTCTTTTCCTGTGGCGATATCGACTTATCTGTCTGAAAATTTCCAAAACATAATTGGATGGATACATAATTTAAAACTCAAACTATGCCGCAAGTTGAAAGAAAAATGTGAAACATTGTTGTTTTGAGAAAAAATAAACACATCAACTTGCCTGTAAAACTTGATCCTTCTTGCTACTTCCTGTTCTGGTCACGTCAACCTACAACAATCAACCAAAACTTAACACCGTTGACCATATAATTCTTATAACTTCAGCTCAACCATGAGTTTATGACCAATTATTCGGTTTCTCAAATATTCAATAATGACTCAAACAATGTCCTTTCAGTTTATTGATTTAAGGAGTCAAAATATACTACAATAATACAATGCCTGACTAAAGTACAATTTTCGGGAAACATATATGTATTCAACAAAACTTCAGAAAAAAAAAAATCCTTGCATAGTAACCAAAATATGATTTTTAAAGTACAAGGGACTCTTTGCAGTTTTAATAAGTTATGCTTCAGAACCACATAGCCGCTCATTCATGGGTCAAACTCATCATGAGTACCCACAAAACACTAGAGCCATATTAACTTTTCATGATCAATTTAGCTCACTGTTTATTTTCCAAGACTACTATATCACAACATTATCAACATTTTTGTATAATAATTCAATATGCCCAAATAACATATATATATAGGGCTGACTACCAACAAGGGAAGGTTCACAATTATAAACATAAGCAAACTATTTTGCTTAGTTTTGATCATAGAAACTTATAATCAAATTAGGCATCTGTGTAGGGAAGGTTGAGGCAACAGCTTACGGTCATTGTGTTTGTTTTCAGAATATATTTATTAAATTGGTAGCTGAGCATCTTGTTACGTATAGCTGATAGATAATGAACTAAAAAAAGTTAGAGAACAAAATCAGGTGAAAACTAGGATTTGTGAGAATAAGATATTCGTTGACCCAATGCCAACAGATCAGAAAAACGTAATTAAGAACCACGTACTACATTAAACTTTAGCCTAATAACTAAGAATTTTCTCTCTATATTTCTACGTGCAATAAGATGAACCTTACCTTTATCTGTTCAAATGGGCTCATCATCATCTGTAACAATGAGAATCCAGTTATCGAGGGTGGCATAAAGATGACATATTTTTTCCATAAACCTGGCTTTTGAAGGTACTAATAAAAATTGTTTTACCTTCATGTGGTCAAAGTGGTTGATTGTAGCCTGCGATCATAAAAATCGATGAATAATTTTATTTTGCGCACATACACACACAAATATATTTATAGGTTGATGCAACTACCTTTGTCTCTCCACTGGTGCCATTTGCAAGGGCTTCAAGGACTCTAATCCTTGACTGATATTTCTCTTCACGAGTTTTAAAAAGATTGTTTTGCTGCAAACCAAAAGAAAATAAAGTGGGAAGGGAGAAAGGTCAAGCGAATAAAAAAAAACTACCAGTCTTACAGTTCGTAGATGTTCAGCTTGAGTAGAAATACGCCGTTCAATCTCCTGCACGACTTTCCTCAAAAGGCAAGCAACGCGCTGGAATATATAATATAAGAACATAGATATCTCTTTAGAATTAATGTATATGCATGAATGATTTTACACTTCCCTTAGTAATATGGATATCATACTTGAGGAATTTCACCATTCTTCCTGCCGCTTTCATCTAGAATCCCATTTACCATGCTTAGCAGCGACTGTGTCGGGGCAATCTGAAATTATACAAGTAGAAATTTCAACAAAAAAGAATACATATTGAGATATTCACAGGAGACATATTAACTGATTAGAAAATCACATCCAAACTATTTGATTTCATAAATTCTGAGATTTTTGCAGCAGGAAGATCTGAATAGCCACCATGTTTCATCTGAAAAACTTCATGAAATTTATGTCCAGCGTGATGCATCAAAGCGCCTGTAGCCTCTGCAGAAAAAGAGATAACACAAAGATTTGACTATAGAAGTTGTAGGGACAGAATAAAAACAATCAATAACATACAAGTTTACTGGTATAAGTAAAAAACAAAGAACAATTTGACCCATTTACTTATAAACAGGTTAATTATGGCTATGTATTTATCTATAATGGAGAAACGGGTAAACAGAATTCAGATTACGTCTAATACATATAACCTTTTAAGCAAACAAATACAGATTATCAGAGATAATTCAATTTTTGTAATCACAATTGATACTACTCCCACAGACATCATGGAGAATTTCTCTTCTAGTACCTCTAACTATGAAACTAAAAGTGAAGAAACTTGCAAAGATGGACTTGCTTTCACGTTTCAACAATATGGAGTGACATTCTAAACTACCATACTTCCTATCTCCATCAAAAAGATGTCCAATAAAGGGAGAGAAATTGGGAGAGATAAGAGTGTACCAGAATTGTGTAAAGCCCGCTGAGCTTTTCGAGGGGATGTGTCTTCTTGGAAGCTATCAGCTGTTCCGCCATGTTCATCTATATGTTTCCATTTCAAAGAGTCACTTACGAAACTTTTTGGTGGGGAAGCATTAGGACTACATGTTGCAATAGTCGGCATAAAATGTGCTTTAAGCGTTAAGAGGCTTTCGCATACTATTTTCATGGATCCCTGCGATTACATAAATGTGAGTGTGTGAGAAAGAAAATCAAAATTGGCATCAAAACATGGATGGGATGGGATAAACTAAGTTCATGGTAGCATGCATTACAAAATCAGATAGATTGGTAATGGCATCACTAGTTGATTTTTATCCATTTTATTTTGAAAATAACTAATAGCTAAACGTTGTATTAAAAAAAGTAATGTAATCTGTTTTTGTAGAACGAACGATTTAAGACATTGTTTAAATACATTCAAGTATCCAACCGCTCATTTGCTTCTGTATTTACACCAGTTACTAAATTACTTGTTTCGGTAAATGTAAACGTAAATGTAGGTGAAAAATATACATACTGACAACATGCAATTCATTATTACCTTCTCTAGCTCTGATTTATTGAAATGGGGTAGACCCATCTCATTCATAGCTGCAAGAAACTTGTTAACATTTTCTGAGTGTGCCTCTGATGATTGACGCGGATTACCATACTGAACATAACAAGAAAATATAATTACAACTTCAAAGGCTTTTTATATACATACAGATTAGTATAAACTGTACCACCTCGATATGATCAGATACTGGTCTAAGTCTGTTCATAAGCCGACACAGAATAATGCCATCAGCTAGAAGAGTTCTCAACTCCTCATCTGAAGCATTGACAGGCAAATTCAGATTTGGAAGTGTGCTGTTCAACCACTCTATCACGGATGTCCGAGTCTTGGCTGTTTATAAAATATAATATAATAATAAATCAATAAATTAAAGATCAAAAGAATGAAAAATGAATGGAGGATTATATATAGGTGGCTAGTCTTTAAAAAACGGATTGAATCAAGCAAAAACAAAATGCATATGGGTCACCTCAAATCAGTAAATGGGTCTACTTAAATTAGTGAATGGGTCAAAACGGGCAACCATTTTGAAACTTTCTAACTCAATAAGGGAAGAAATGGATTCGAACCACCCCTGACCATTGTTTGTCTCCACCACCTACTCGTTATCCCCAACACGCCACTGACATTCCCGCCATTATATCCTTCTTCGCCACCATTGCCGCCGCCTTAACCACCACCACCAACGTCGCCGCTCTATCTTAATTTCCTCTAAAACAACTCATTTCAACCTAAATGCAGTTTGGCAGGACCTGCTTTTTGACCCCAAACAAATTTAATACTTTTATTAAATGGCACATTTTGACCCGTCACCTGAACCCACCTGATTTTTCAGGCCTATAGAAAACGCAACAGCAGTAAACCTACCATCGTTGACTGATGCTGGTTCAAAGACATCACTGCTGGCAGATGAATATGAAACATTCGGTCTACCATGTTCTTTTGTCTCACGATCCATGATACAAGTTGCTAGCTAGATAGCTCTTGGTTTGGCCATCTGTCACCAAAAGAGCACACAACCTTATAAATATAACAATAATAAAGTTTAAACTGATATCAGAGGTTTGCATGCTAGTAGAAGCTATCATTATTTGGGTCTGTTTTGCTGCCATGATTAGTAACCTAGCTAAGTAATAAAAACAGTTTTAAAAAAATAACAAAAAGCTATGGTATTGTTAAACTACAAAAATGACTTTTGTAATTGTGTTCAACAAAACTGACTGTGATTTTAGATAGAATTTGCATCCCAAAAGGAGCTCATATATATTCAATCTGCATGTACATTTCAACTTCATTTGTAACTACTGTCTCATGATTTATTTCTAAAAGCCAAATTTTCGTGCGTTGTTAAAGGAAACTGCCCTTACATGTTGGTGATTAAAGTCTAGAAAGGGCGCAGTAGCATGTTGGTGCATTCAAGAACTCCAAGGCAATGCCTAGTCCTCTGTTTATCTCATGGCTTCACACTGTGATGCATAAGAACAACGTACAGTTAAATTCCTTAATTTTCTTTTAAACACAGTAAAGAAACACTTGTATGATCTTGATTGTAAGCTATGACTACTTTTATCCCACAAAGATTGGAGCATATATATATATATCAACATGCTAAAGTTGGACTCTTTTTATTATCAGCCAAGCCAAAGCAAACATATTACAATAGACCTAACTGATCAACTCAAACACTAATTAAATAAAGACATATCGAATGAACCAACTTAAACACACACAATTAAACTTTCAAGACAATCCTTCAAAATCAGAATTATCCTTCAAAGAATTGTATTAAAAAAATGACAGAAGCAATAAGATAAAATGTTAGCATACAAAAACAAAATGCAGCAATATATCAAAACGCCAGGGATTTAAAAATAAAAAAAAAAAACAGTTGGTGGGGTGGGGATCATACGTTTGTATCATAAGACACAAATTAAATGCAAAGAAGAATGTAACCGAAACATGAAATAGCATAATATATATAGGTTACAAATTAATTAACCTGATGATGATGATGAGGAGGAGGAGGAGGGAATTAGAAAGAGAGAAGGGTTTTTTGGATGGATGGATGAATGGATGTTTTGATGGTTTTCGGTTACAATGGTTGGAATTCTGAGCGTGAAGCACGAATGTAGGAGGACGTACGTCAGGTGATTTGCTATACATATATGGATGGAACTTCCATAATATCTATGCTTTTATTGTCTCTTGCTATAATAAGACGTTGTATTTCATTTCTCTTGTCTAATTACCATATTCATGCAAAAATATATTCTCTCTCTTTTAACACTTGATTGTTTTAACCGCATCAATTACACAAAATTCGCATTCGGTGGGGCTCAAACTCTTGTATACACAATTGTGCCTTTACGCCTCATTTATTGAGCCCAGCCCAAATAGATTTGCCATGTGACCGTTAGACTTCAAGCTCAAGCTCAAACTCGCTAAGCTTAGCTTGATTTAGACTTTTAAGAAATTAATTTCGAGTAACACGCTAATGGCTTGGCTTAACATATTATGTTAAATATTTCTTGTTAGAAATACATGTTCATTTGCTATAATGATTAAAATAACTCAGTTTTTTTATATTTCTAATAGAATAGCTCTAAAATATTCTTAATGTAATTTAGGTAGATTATCTTGTAATTATTTTTTGTAATTCCTTTCTCCTCAAGTTTAGGGATTTGTATATATTATGATGAGATCAATGAGAAGAGAGCAAGCAATTGATCCATATCTTTCATCTAGGTAACCCTAGCTTTCTTCTCCCCCTTCTGCCTTCCAATCCTCTTCGCATTCCCTTCTACGGATTCTTTCTTTCTTATTCAATTTTCTCCTTCAATCTAAACAGTCCCTCCTTCTCTTCATAACAACCATGTCGACCCACCCTCTTTATCCCGCCGTTAATCGAGGAAGATACAGTAATAATAATTCAAAATTTCCCCCTTGGTTTTATCTCTACTGGAATGGCCCACAACCATCCAATATAATTGGTCTCCATGGACTCAAGTCCCACCATGTCCTTATCCATTGGCCCAAGCTCCTAATTCACAATCTGGAAACCACACGACTCAACGTATATTGGGCCCAAGGCCAAATCAGTCCAATAGCAGCGGTGCCTCAGCCCAATCCTATAATACTGGGTACTCTCCCATACACATCGCTCAGGCGCTATATAATTTGACACGTGTTAGGATCTGAGTTTGATTGTTTTGATTGTTTAAGTAATATGAGTAATGAAAGAAGTAAACTATAAATGGAAAGTGCAGCGGAATGATAAACTGTAAATCAAAACAACAGAATAATTGTTTTTGAATCGAAAGCGTTCATATAACTGAATGATTACAAACGATTACAATTACTCCCCCTCAGCCTGATCACTCGTGTAAGTTTGTCTAAGAGAATGTTTTGAGTGATGATAGAACAGTACATGCACCGTTCTATTTATAGACAATCTAAACTACTGATGACCTAGGCTGACGTCACCTAAGATAGTGACCTCTAACAGAATAACAACATAAAACATCTGATGACACAAATACTGTTACATAGAAACCTCTCATAGGAAAACAGCTGATAGGAAACCTCTGATGGTCTTGTAACATCTGTTGGAGCCTAAGTGTTGTTGGCTCCAACAGACCTTTAGTCTTCAGTACTTAGATCAGCAGTTGTTCTTCATCAGACCTTTAATCAGCAGTTGTTCTCTAGCAGTTGTTCTTCATCAGACCTTTGCAAGCAGCAATTGTTCCAACATTTGTTAGGGTACAGCAGATGTTAGGGTCAACAGTCTTTTGGAAGAAGTAACTTGTAAATGCTGTTCTTATTAAGGATCAATTGTGTAGTATATTTTGGCTTTCCAATCATCTGTTCTTCTCCAGGTCAGCAGACCCAACAATCTCCCCCTAGAACAGATGATGCCAAAACTAAGCTTTATTCCATGAACTAGGATAATGGGAGTTAGCAGGAAGAAACTCCCATCTTCTAGCCGAACCATGAATCGCCTGCACCACTTTCTTCCATATACCGTCACTCTCCACTCGAAACCTCCATACCCATTTAGCAAGCAATGAATAGTTACACCACTCCATTCGGCTTAAACCCAAACCTCCACAATTCTTAGGTAAAGTCACCTTGTCCCAGTAACCCAATGTAATTTATTTTCTATCGAGTTCCCTCCCCATAGAAACCGCTTGATAATTGCTTTTATATCTCTTATAACTTTCTTCGGCGCTTTGAATAAAGAAAAGTAATACGTTGGGAGACTCTCCAACACGGATTTAATCAACGTAACCCGACCACCAATAGAGAGAGCCTTAACTTTCCACTTAGATAATCTCTTCCTGACCACATCTACGATCAGATCCCAGTTACTGATTCGATTCATGTTGGCCCCGGCTTTAACTCCTAAATAAATAAATGGAACTGACCCCAAATTACATTGTAACTCAGAAGCCATTGTCCCCATTTCATCTCCATCAATGCCCAACCCATAAAGATTAGATTTATGAAAGTTAATTTTCAACCCGGAACATAAATGAAACACTCTAATGATTCTAGCCACTGTTTTTACATTCGGATGTGACAATTCCCCCATGACCATCGCATCATCCACATATAAGAGATGAGATAAAATAGGGGCCCCATTTGGTAACGTCACACCATGAAAAAGTTCCATCTGGATCACTTTCTGGAATATATCTGAAAAAGCTTCCATATATACCAGAATAAATAAAAACGGGGAAATAGGATCTCCCTGTCGAATACCCTTCCCACATTGGAACTCAAAAGTAGGGGAGCCATTTACTAGAACCGAAGACCTGGCTGAGACCAAAATACCCCCAATCCACTTAACCCAACGCTCTGGAAATCCCATTTGATTCATTACATCTGACAAGAATTCCCAACTCACATTAACATAAGCCTTCTCATAATCAGATTCAACATAAAAAAAAAAACTTTTTATCTCTCTTTCTCGCCAGGCTAGAATCTCATAAATCATTAACGGCCCGTATAGAATGTATCTATCTCCCACTCAAAAACGTAGCTTGCGTCTCCGAAGTGATATTCCCCATGATACCTGACAACGGATTAGCAAGGATTTTTTAAATAACCTTACTAATTAATCACCTCTATCAAATTAATAGGTTTATAATCACCCAAACTAGTCGGGTCATCAATCTTCGGTGCTAAAGTAATGAAAGAGGAACCCACCCCTTTACTTATAACCCCATACTCAAAAAAATAATCCAATATAGTCACAAAACCTTTAGCGGAGACCGACCAAAATTTTTTGATGAACCTGGAATTAAATCCATCCGAGCCTGGGGCTTTATCGTCTACACAACTAAAGACTGCCTACTTGATTTCGTCTCCCGTAAATTTTCGCACCAACCATTCTTTATCAGCATCACAAACCTTCTCCAAACTTGAACACACCAATTTTGGCCTACATACCATCTTCTCAACAAACCAACACGTCACGAAAAAATGTAAAAATCTCTTTTTTAATCTCTTTAGGTCTTGTCTCTCATGTATCTCGCACTAACAACCCCAGAATTCAGTTTACAACCCTCCTTCGATTAACGATCCCATGGAAATAACACTACTAGTGTTGTCATCTCCTAATTCCACCCATTTATTTCTTGAACGTTGTCTCAAATCCTTCTGTCTATAGTTATCTATCTACATTAGTCTTCTTTTACTCTCCCACCAAATCCAAGTTTCCTCTTCGAATAGATCTCTATGTTCAAGGCATGACTCAAATTCTTCTAAACCTTCCCTCAAATTATATTCTTTCTCACGTTCCTTCTTTTTAACTCACATTTCCAAACATTGATAACCGCTCTCGACTCCTTTATCAAGGCAATATCCGGAATACCCTCCATGTTGATTTCATCACTAGCCTTTTTAATTAAAATTTCAAAACCATCGCTAACCATTAATTCAAATTCTTTTTTCTTCTCATTTGTACATTGAGATTTCCTTTTATCCTTTAAAGACAATATTTTCTATGTGCTTTTTATTTATTTAATTCCTTGTATTTCTATAACACAACTCCATAAATTCATATTTATTTTCCCTACAATCAAGCTGCTAACATCAAAAGTTCTCAACTACTTTTTATACTTCTTTCTGAGCCAAAAGGAAGAAAAACACCATAACTTTCTTCTACTCATTCTATTTCTTTATTTGGCCCCGTTTAATTCTTTTTTCCATGGATGTGAAAACTCTTCTTCTGTGTTCAGAATCAGATCCATAATTTCTCATTATCAGGTCGTTTTCCTTCTGTATCTAGTAGCATAGGTTGACCCGCCATGAAAACTCCAACCATGGTATATCCTTTGACGAAATAGATGACCGGTTTGACCTTGTTTACACCGGTTCGACCAACGGCCACCGGTCCGGCCGGCCAACCGGACCGCTGGCATCACCGGTCTCCGGTTGACCTAGCCGGACCGGCCTGTTTGGTACGGTTTTAAACATTGGTCTAAAAGTCTGCTTTACCCTTATTTTAGGGTTATACATTATCGTTAAAAGTAAAGAAAAAAATCTTAACTTTTAGGTTTATGATGAAATGCATTTTAAATAGTAAATTAAATATGTGTCCGACAAAATATTACGACTGCTAGCGCCACTAATGAGCTTAAAAGTTCATTTTCAATAAAATCATTTTGTTATTGATAATAATGAAAGATTTCAAATGAAAATTCCATAATTGCATGAATATCAAGTAAAGAGAGTGATGTTTTTTATTACGAAATAACATCAAAATACAAGGTTGGTGTCCAGATAAAACTGCCAAACAAACTGGTATAGGAAGCTCCAGCCTCTCTACAATGCATTAACCTGCAACCATCAGGGAACAAAATTCAATAAGTTTTAGTTCTAGCAACTATATCAACAAATCTGAGAACCCCTAATTTTGCACAATCTCGAAACTCATCAACTTACAATACATCTCAACAACTTCTTTCTACATGTAAAAAAGATCCTAGGACCTACACTTGTTAACATGTAAAAATGGGTCGAACTGGATACACTCGCAATTTAGTAGAAACAAAATTTTATAAAAAATACAAATTATGTATTGGTCCATAACTTGTCTCATTGATGTTTGTAAAATAATTTACAGGATTACAGTGATAAATTTATTTGTGGGGTGTACATATAATGTAAAGCAACGCCAAACACTATGAGATGAAGGCAGGAACTTTACAACGTAATCAAATGTATCGGTGCCTAAAAATAGAGCAAAAATAATAATAGCTTAATCATCAAATCATATGACCCACTCAGTGGCTTGTAAGATGAACATACTACAGTTACATAGATGGGGACTTTCACTTAAGTTTTTTAATCATTTAATAGGTTCCAAACATCCAATTAAACTCAATCGCATAAACTTCAAAATGGATCAAGTTGCATAAACACGCAATAGTTTTGTAAACCACTAAACCGTTTTTTATACATAACTAATGTGATAAGATATTATTACGGAATATAATTCAATAATAATTCATTACAGCTTTTCAACCAAAAAAAAATGAGATTTTACGAGTTGAAGAAAAAAGGCAAAAAAAAAATGGCATGTAATAGGTTACATAGCTTTAGCATCAAGAGGCTGTTAAGTGGTATCCACGTTTCACATCAGTAATCCAACCCAAAAGAATGGACCACAAGTATTATCCAGCAACCAGTAGACAAAACAAGTTGGGAACAAAATTTATAAAAATGACAAACGATACAAGTTACATATTGCTCCGTAACCGTAACTTGTTATGTTTTTCACGTTGGTAAAACAGTTTACAAGATTACAGTGATAAATTTATGTGTATTGGCATAATAATTATGTAATGCTAACAAACTTTATGATATAAAGGCAGGAATACTTAAAAATAATCACATATATTCTATGAACACTCATAGAAAAGAAAACCAATCTGAAACACATTAGGCCAACATTCAACAGAAATGGCTATTTCCATTGCGTAATTACATAAATACTCTAATATTCAAATTTTGTAGCAGCCGCAAGCCTATTATCAAAGCAAATCAGGTGGAATGGGTAATTATTATAAATAAGTTGAAGCTCAACATATCAGTCAATCAACCCAGAGGTAGCAAGTTGGTGAAGGAGAGAGGGTGAGATAGTTAGGGTTCAAGTACTCGTACTCTCATTATTTTCCTTTTTCAAATTGTGACATGTAGATTCAAGCTTTATTTATTATTGACCTAACTATTTGTGAAATGACAGAAATGCAAGAAATATATATAAACACTCTTGTACTCTCCCTCTATAACCAAAACCGCCACCAATCAACAGAAAGATGTTGAACGGCAGCCAAGACGACAACAACAAATTGAAAATGCATATGGTGAACATCGTCATCTCCATCATCATTGTTGACTTGTTGTACTTGCTAGGATTGTAACTTTTTATTTTCTGTTTCATTCTTGGTTGAGGTCATTTTCACGGTTTAGAATTGTTTTTATGTAACTATATAATCTCAAAATCCGTATTTGTTCCTCAACTACGTTTTTCATTATGATTTTGGTTGGTTGTTGCAGATGATGTAGCCTCAACCCACATGGGTTTGGCCGATAACTAGAACTAGAATGGTATTAAGTTAGGGTTTGACCGGTTAAGCCCAATAGTTAATTCCCTTTCTGGCAAGTGATTAACCCTAATTACCTAGTCTATAATAAACATATCTCTTATAGTACTTGTAATTGTTAATCACTCAATAATACAAAAACCCTAGTTGCCCCATGGACACACCGCGACAAAAACAACTAAAATCTCTCGTGTTCATTTAATATTTTATATTAACCGTTTTGTGTGGGCTCGTTTGATCCTAATGGGGAAAGGTTTCCAGTTGCCGGTAAGTAATACATTGCGTTGTGTTGTGTCCGTCAGTAAGTTAAGTACGATATATCTAAACAATGAATACCTACCTTCAACACGAGATATCACTCCACGCTCTCAACCTTGGGGCCTGAAAAACAAATTTCACAGTCAGAAACAAGCAAATATATCACAAACAAAAATAATAATAATAATAATAATAATAATAAAACAAAAGAGAAAACAAGAGAGTGACCGTGTTGAGCAGGATGACGGCCGTCTTTACCCCAACCAATACCACGAGTGGAGTCCATGTACTGCTGGACAAGATGACGGCACTTCTGGAGGTGATTGACGCCTTCGATGCGGTAGCACCATCGGAGCTTGTCTCGGAGTATCTTAGAGGTCTCGATGTCGATCCATTTCTCCCGCACTATGTGCTCCCTCATCTCCAGCATCGCCACCGGATCCTTGTATGGATTCGCCGGATCGAACTCCGGTGCTTGTTCATCGAACACCACTTCTCTCTTTCTCCCCATTTCTCTTTCAAACCTAATTTCTCTTGTCAGCTTAATTTGGGGATTTCGTCTTTCTTTCTTTCTTTCGGTTTATTCTTTTTCTACATTTTTATATCACTTATTTACATAAACCGTCCCTGTAGTCACCTTATTTTGCATGTTTACTCATTTTTTTTTTTTAAAATCTGGTATAATTAGAAAACCGGTTTTTAAAACATTGGGTTTGAAACCTAACTTTAAGAGCGATTGTTATCCCACCACAGTTGCATCAAAATTAGTATGGAAAGTTGACATACACCGCGTTGTACCGGGAGGTTCACCCGGGTTGATTAGTTTTTTTTTAAAACAAAATTTTCATTCAAAAAACGGGGAAGGCCACAATACGGACCAGCCCACGACAAACACTTACAACATGAACATCGGGTATTTCACCCAATCTTTCCAGTCCATCCTATTACATTTCTTTCTATATTTTAACCAAACGAACGCCAAGGACTTCACTATGGAAACAACCTCTACCGCCTTCGGATCGGAATCTTGAAACACTACCTTGTTCCTTTCTTTCCAAAGAGCCCAAATTGTAATCATAAAAATGCCACGAATCCGCATCTTCTTGGCAGTAGAAACCTTTCTCGAACTCGGCCAACAAAACACATCTTCAAGAGAGCCAAAATCAGGTGGATACAATCTAATCCAAAGTCACACTTTAACCCATACCTCAGACGCAAACCTGCAGTCAAAGAGGATATGACTAATCGTCTCGTCTTCTGTTTTGCACATCGGACATGAATAGCTCGGCAGCACTATCTTTCTTTTGCGCAGCTCTTCACGCGTGGGGATCCTACCTTTCACAATCCTCCATGACATCAATGTGACATCCGTCACTTTTCTTCCTATTTTATTTTATAATAATAATAATAATAATAATAAACACTCAATCTTTAAACCATACATTTTAACCCATTATCAAACCCAAAATCCCACTAAATTCACTTATCGTTTAACCCACTATTACTCAATATTCCGGAGCCCAAATCAACAGGCCCAGCATTCAAACCCGGCCCAACCTAACCCTTCTCCCCTCAAATAAAAAAAAATAACACAGCTCCTGCCAGGAATCGAACCCGGGCAGGGAGCCGTCCCACACACAACACGCGCTTAAACCAGCTGGGCTACACCTCAAAGTTGATTTAATCCCAGTTTTAATTATATAAAAACCCGATTTTTTTCCCTCTTTTCTTCTTCCTCTGCTGCTGTTCGAGCGCACCAAACCAACCAGAATGTTGGTTGACTTTTTGAAGCTGAAATGGAAACCCCAATTAGAATAATTAATGGCTTCTTAAGCTACATACCTTCACACGCCAATCAGAATAATTATTGGCTTCTGATGCGTGATTAGAGGCTTGAATGGTGCTCGTCTTTGACCATTACGGGTCAAAGATTGGGACCTTCCTTTTTAACAATTATAATATAAATCAAACGTCTCATTATAATCTAAAGACACCGATAAACACTTTCACACTATCAATTTCTGCTGTTCATCGTTAAAAATTCACAGTTTGAGCTTCGTTTACTTTTTTTTTTTTTGACTCGTTCTTCACGCATCATAGGGCCTTGTAAGTTTCGATTAATTATTTGGTTTTATTCTTTGATAGGGTCCGAACAATAACCCTAGTAATACTGGGGTTATCGCTCGTTATTTAGTGCAATTGTAATTTCTAGGGTTCATATGGTTTGCTTTTGGGGAAGATGATAACCATACACGTTTGTTTAAAAATATTTTAGATACAAACCTTAACAACCATCTGATTCAGATCAGATGGTTATAATGTTGGACTCTCAGTTGGCAGCCTTGGGTTCAAACCCCACAAAACACCATTTTTTTTGAAACTTTCTTTTATACTTATTGTTTTATCTTTCAAATTAATTTTAAAATGCTAAATCTATATTATAAATTCTACAAAATTTATCCTATGTTGTATAAACAATAAACCTTGTTATAAAATTTTTAGATTTCCAAAAATAATTTATTTAATATATATTATAAATATTACAAGTTTATTCAATTAAAATTATAAAATTCTATAAAAATATCAAAACGATTTTATAAAATTCTACAAAAATTATACCAAACTTGTATATCCTTAAACATTTCAGAAATTATTTTTATTTCAGAAAAACCGTTTATTTTATATTTTTAATTAATTTTTGTTAGTTTTAATCATAAATAAATCATAATAAATTCATTTTTCAATATTTTTGTACCAAAATTTTACATAAATTATTTCTATTCATTTGGAACAGAAATACAATTTTTAATTCAGAAATTCTTTAATTTTTAATATTTTTAGATATTAAAGTCATATTTTGACAATTTGAAATAATTAGAATAAATATTCTATTTTCAAGAAAATAATTTTATAAAAATTATTTTCATACTCAAAACTTTATATTGTGACCATCTTTAACTTAAAATTTACAAAAATACTTTTATACATTTATTTATCAAATTTCTTATATTTAATAAACAATTTGATTATTAATCAAATAAATACTTATCCCCAATTCGAAGCCCTAGAAAATACTTATAGACTAGATAGACTTAGACTTATTTGTTACATTATACATAGGGTGATACTTGGCAACGTTGGATTACACTTATTCAATTACACAAGACTTAACACCTTGCTAAGGTGAGTATTACTTATCCCCTTTTTTTCGCTTTTACAACTTTTGGGGTGATTCATGCACAAGTATACAAAACTTTCGTATTCATTTACACATACATTTTATTCATTTACAATTCATATACGTGTCTTGTTTATCTTTGTGCTTATGCTTGAACATGAACGTAGCTTACATACAAAATCATACATTTAGACATAACTTATGTTATGGTGCTCTTTACACTCAGACGTAACTTATGTTACGGTGCTCATTTAGACGTAACTTATGTTACGGTGCTCATTTAGACATAACTTTGTGTTATGGTGCTCTTTTAGACTCACACGTGTTGAGGTGCTCATTATCAATTTCATTGTACAAACTTTACATGTGATCTTTGTCTTGTTTGGTTACTTGCGTGTTTACATAATGCCTTGGTGATGCTAGACACATGAATTGTACTACTTTTCAAACTTATACTATATGTACAAAACTAAGTAGTACTCACCAACATTATATGTTGACAAAATTATTTTCGTGCATGTTTTAGGATAAGCTGCTTGACACTTCACATAGGACTTTGGACTTAGATTAAATCAATCAATTATTCTTATTCTTGTTGTCTTGTATTTAATTTCACATGTTGTAAAACAATATTCAATAATCATATATTTACATTTTAGTACCATGAGCTTTTGAACAATCGTCACTACGTGGCACCTCGATGATTCCGCCATCGGTTGGGGTGTTACAATCAAATTGACCTTAATCGGGACCCACTTAACCCAAACGAAGCTGCTTTCATTGCTGTTATACAGACTCCGCTGCAGAGATTCTTTCACAGTAGCTACTGAGAACTCTACCAGTTGGTCAGCATCCCAATACCATCGATCATTGTTTTCTGTCAATCTGATCTGCAACAACATAAACGTAACGTCTTGCATCTCTGAAATACCCGCCACAGTGCACGCACCCGCATACAAATCTGCAGTCAATATATTTCGATACCCATCATAATAAACCCGCTTACTAACAACACACTCTTTATCTTTCTCCGCTGAAAATAGAAGTGGCCATCTGAAGCATAACGGAGTGTCTCCAAACCATTTATCTTTCCAAAAACTGATGTTATTTCCATTCCCCAATTTGCACAGAAACATACCATCAAGATTAGACCCATTAACTCGGCTTTTTTCCAGTAGATTTACAATAGCTTTCCAAGTTCCTGGAAGCGCTTTTTTGACCGGGAGAAACGACCATTTACCACGGCCTCCATGAATACTACACACCACCCTTCTCCATAACCCTTCACGATTAGTTATGAACCTCCAAGCCCATTTTACTAGTAAAGCCAAATTAACTTCGGACAATTTTGTTATCCCCAACCCCCCGTGTTCCTTCGGTCTAGAAACAACATCCCAGGAAACCCAATAAATCCCTTTACCGTCTTTGTTACCAAAACATAGAAACTTTCGCATTAATCTCTCTATATCTTCAATCACCTCTTTCGGCGCTTTAAATAAAGAGAAGTAATAAACCGGGAGGCTGGCTAAAACCGACTTAATCAGAGTTAAGTGACCACCCATTGATAACAACTTCGCCTTCCAAGAGAGAAGTCTGCTCCTAACCGTCTCTAAGACCACATCCCAGTGAACCGGACGATTCATGTTAGCGCCGATTTTAACCCCAAGATAAATAAACGGAAATTCTCCAACCTTGCAGCCTAAAATCTCGGCCAAACCAATCATATCCGAAGCAGGAACTCCCAGACCAAATATTTGAGACTTATGAGCATTAATATTCAACCCAGAGACCATATGAAAGATGCATAACAACCGATGTGTCATCAGCACATTATTTTCCGACCAAGTGCCTAACAGAAGCGCGTCGTCTGCATACAACATGTGAGAGATATTCGACCCCTCCCTTGCAACTTTAACGCCCTCAACTTCCCCCAAAGAACAAGCCCGCGAAATCAACTTAGAAAAAGCCTCCATAACAATCAGAAACAAAAAGGGAGACAACGGGTCACCTTGTCTGAGCCCTTTTTGACAATTACACTCAAACGTAGGCGACCCATTAACTAGAACCGCCGACCTAGCTGAGTACACAATGCCTTTAATCCACGAACACCATTTACCCGGGAATCCCATTTGCTCCAGAATAGATAATAGAAACTCCCAACTGACATTGTCGTAGGCCTTTTGGAAATCGAGCTTAAGAATATAGGCCTTTTTATCATTCTTCTTAATCCACCCAATTAATTCGTTTAGAACAAGAGGCCCATCAAGAATATATCGATCCTTAAGAAACGCGGATTGCGAATCCGAAATGACATCCCCCATCACCTTTTTAATTCTCTCGGCAACTACCTTGGATATGACTTTATTGATCACACCCACAAGATTAATAGGCCGATAATCTTTCAAACCCATCGGCGTTTTAGATTTAGCAATAAGAGTAATATAAGACAAGCTACATTGGTGACTAATGTTACCCGTCTCGTGAAATTCTTCAAATAATCGCATAAAATCATCCTCCATTAAATACCAGAAATGTTTAATGAAATGGAAATTAAACCCGTCTGGACCAGGCGCCTTGTCAGAGCCGCAGTCGAACACAGCTTTTCTGATTTCTTCTTTGGAAAAAGGCGAAATCAAAGCATCTTTCTTATCAACAGAAACCTTATTCAGTTCTTCACAGACAAATGACGGTCTAGATTTGCTATCCTCTCGAAATAGATCCCTATAGAAACGAAGAACCTCTCTTTTAACCAACGAAGGTTTAGAAATCCACTCCCCATCAATCATCACATCCGGAATATCATTAGAGGCCTTCCTACCATTAATACATCGATGGAAAAAAGCCGAGTTCTCGTCACCCAATGATGCCCAATTTGCGCGAGATTTTTGCTTTAAATCTTTATTTTTTAAAAATTCGATCCTATCCACCTATTTTTTACTTTCCTCCCACACCCACATCTCATCTTTGTAACACCCCAACCGATGGCGGAATCATCGAGGTGCCACGTAGTGACGATTGTTCAAAAGCTCATGGTACTAAAATGTAAATATTATTGAATAAACCAAAATTGTCTTACATGGAAATGGAAATACATTGTCTAAATGAAATGTAAATATTGAAATAACTGAATTAAAGTAAAGCACTAAATGTCTCTTGTTAAAGCACTAGATCAAACTGCACCTGAAACATGTACAAAATAGATTTGGTCAACATATGAAATGTTGGTGAGCATTCCTAGTTTTGATATATATAGTAGGTTAAAAAGTTATAAAATTCAAGTGCAAGCTACAGTGCAAATATGTAAACCATGTATCAAACAAATGAGCGAAATCAACCCTGTGACTGTATAATGTACTGTATGAACTGTAGTGTACTTATCCAATAAATGGATAAAAGGCTTAACACTGGCCACGGATTCTCCGATGAAAAAGGGGGAGAATCAATCTAGGCGGGTTGTCAATCCAAATAGCGCTATCCAATGTTAAGGTCGGCTTGTACCATGTTAATGATTTCACTAAGTACAAATGTAATCCACATGTATTGTCTAAGCATAAAGCACGTTGTAAGCAATGCACATAGTACTAGAATTGTATTGTGAAAATGTAAACTTGTATTTGAAATTTGTAATAGTGTACATGTAACACCCCAAAAATGTATAAAAGCAAAAAGGGGTAGGAATACTCACTGTATACGTAATAGCTTGTAATTGAATTGGATAACGAAGTATGCGTTGGAAATATTCCAAAGAATCAACCTAAAGAATTTAATAATGTGTAAGGAAAATAACTCTAGGATACATGTATTTCTAGGGCTTCGAATTTGGGGATAAATGTTTATTTGATTAAATAATGAATTGTTTATTAAATATATGAAATTTAATAAATAAATAAATAAAAGTCTCTTTGTAAAATCTTAAGTTGAATATAATCATAACATAAGGTTTTGAGTATGAAAATAATTTTTATAAAATTATTTTCTTGAAAATAGAATATTTAATCTAATTATTTCAAATTGTCAAAATATGACTTTAATATCTAAAAATATTAAAATCAAAGAATTTCTGAATTAAAAATTGTATTTCAGTTCCAAATGAATAGAAATAATTTATGTAAAATTTTGGTACAAAAATATTGAAAAATGAATTTATTATGATTTATTTATGATTAAAATTAACGAAAATTGATTAAAAATATTAAACAAACGGTTTTTCTAAATTAAAAATATTTTCTGAAATGTATATTGTCATACAAGTTCAGGATAATTTTTGTGAAATTTTATAAAATCGTTTAGATATTTTTATAGAATTTAATAAATATAAATGAATAAACTTGTATTATTAATAATATATATTAAATAAATTATTTTTGAAAAACTAAAAATTGGGTAATGAACTTTCTCATCAGATCAACATAATATAATTTTTGTAGAATTTATAAAAGGGTTTTGGTATTTTAAAATGAATTTTAAATATATAAATGGATATATATATATATATATAAGTTAAGCTTTTTTAAAAAAAATGGTGCTTGTGGGACTCGAACCTGGCCATCTGGCCGGTTCATGTCTTTGTGAAAGGAGGCCAACCAACTGATCTGTTGATCAGTTGGTGTTGAATGTTGTTTTGAAATAATTAAATACACATAGTAGCAGATCCATTATCCCCAATTTCATACACATGAACCCTAGTTCTAGCAATAATCTGTTACACACATCAATAGCCCAATTGATCTTAGGGCTTTTGATGTGTGCACGCCGGTGATCAAAACCCACATAAAAGATTAGACTTACAGTTTTATATCGTGTATGATTGCTAGGTCAAACTTAAAAGTCAACAGCGAGTCAAGAACACGATCAGAGTGGTTATTGTGAAGAATTAGAGATAGAGAAAGGATTATTGGCGAGTTGTGAAGGTTCGTGAACGTCCAATTTATAGTGAACGAGTCTGAATTGTTAACTTGGTAAATCGTTGACCTCGTTTAATGTTTGACGCGTTTATAACAAAAAAGGTAAGAATTGAAGGTTAATTGATGCGTAATCAACTCGTTCTAGGCCGGACATCACGAATCCAAGTCAACCATGGTTAAATTACATGTTAATAGTGCCAATTGAATGGTCAAAATAAAAGAAAGAAAAAAAAAATAAATAAAAAAAAGTCTGCTGTTCGTAACAGCCAAGGGAAGAAGGAAGGAAAAGGGACGCGAAAAAAAAAAGATAAATATTATTTGGGCTGAGTTAAAAACAAGTTCAAGGTGTAGCTCAGATGGTTGGACGTTGTTGTTGTGTGCGTGACTCGGCTGTCTACCCGGGTTCGAATCCGGTTGACAGCAAGACATTTTTTTTTTCTTTAAACATAAGGGGGAATGGGCCAGTCTGATGGGCCGGCCTGCTGTTGGGCTCATGTGTGATGGTGGGCTCAGGTTTTAAGAAAAAGGAGGGGTTTGGGCTATGGTTGGGTGGTGGTTTTGATAATGGTTTCAAGTGGGTGTGTTTATAAATATATATATTTTTTTTTTATATAATCAGAATTTTTTTTTTTTTTAAACGTTCAAGAATAATGGAAATGTCACGTTTTATTAACTGCGGTATAACGTACAAGAAATCATAAAAAGAAATACAACGAAAAGTGACGGATGTCACAGCATCCCCTACTTTTAGAAATTTCGTCCCGAAATTCCTTCAAGTGGTAGTCTCTGGAAAAAGATGAGGATACTTTGACATCATTTGGTCCTCACGCTCCCAAGTAAACTCTGGGCCTCGTTTGGATTCCCAACGAACTTTGACAATAGGAATTCGGCTTCGCTTAAGCGTCTTGACATCTCGATCCATAATCTCCACAGGTTTCTCTATGAAGCGCATCGATTCGTCAATCTGGATATCCTCTAAAGGAACCTGGAGGTTATCTTCAGCCAAACACTTTTTGAGATTAGAAACATGAAACGTTGGATGAACATTATTGAGCTCTGGTGGTAAATCGAGCTTGTAAGCCACCTTCCCAACTCGCTCAAGGATCTTAAAAGGGCCTACGAACCGTGGTGCAAGTTTCCCTTTCTTTCCAAACCGAAATACACCCTTCCAAGGTGACACCTTGAGAAGTACCATGTCTCCGACTTGAAATTCTAAAGGTTTGCGCCTTTGATCAGCATAGCTCTTTTGTCTGCTTCGAGCAACTTGTAAGTTCTCCCGAATGCGATGAATTTTGTCTGTCGTTTCTTGTATCAGTTCGGGACCGGTGATTTGTGTTTCACCAACCTCGCTCCAACACACAGGGGAACGACATTTGCGACCAAAAAGTGCCTCAAATGGTGCCATGTTAATACTGGAATGGTAGCTGTTATTGTATGAGAACTCAACCAAAGGTAGGTGCGTGTCCCAATTACCACCAAAGTCGATGATGCACGCTCGAAGCATATCCTCCAATGTTTGGATGGTTCGTTCAGTTTGGCCATCCGTCTGTGGGTGATAAGCCGTGCTAAGATTCAGTTGTGTACCAAGTGCGGACTGAAATGTCTGCCAAAAGCGAGAAGTAAACCAGCTATCACGATCGGAAATAATGTCTAGAGGAATACCATGACGGCTGACAATCTCACTGATGTAGATCTTAGCTAGTTTCTCAGCTGTGTAGGTCTCACGAATGGGTAGGAAGTGAGCAGATTTGGTCAAACGATCGATAATAACCCAGATGCTGTCATGCCCACGAGTGGTGCGTGGGAGCTTCGTGATGAAGTCCATAGCAATGTTCTCCCACTTCCACACTGGTATTTCTGGTTGCACAAGTAAACCAGATGGACGTTGGTGCTCAGCTTTGACTTTGGAACAAGTGAGGCATTTAGCCACATAAAGAGCTATGTCCTTCTTCATACCGGGCCACCAATACAAAGTACGCAGATCCTGATACATCTTGTCTGCACCAGGGTGAATGGAATAACGAGACTTATGGGACTCGTCCATGAGGAAGGTACGCAGGTTGTCACGATCAGGGATCCAAAGACGGTTCATGAAATAAAGTAAACCATTTCTGGTTTCCAACTGATTTTCGGCTCCACACGACATTTCTTCGTACATGTTGCCCTCAGTAACAGAGACATGTTGGGCTTCAATGATGCGGAGTTTTATATCAGACTGGACCTGAGCACAATAAAGCTGGGCATGACCTTTACGACTAAGAGCATCGGCCACAACATTCGCCTTGCCAGGATGGTAGCGAATCTCGCAGTCGTAGTCGTTCAACAACTCGACCCATCGTCGTTGTCGTATATTCAGATCTTTCTGGTTGAAAATGTGTTGAAGACTCTTGTGGTCAGTGAAGATCACACATTTTGTACCATATAAATAGTGCCGCCAAATCTTAAGTGCGAAAACGACCGCTCCGAGCTCAAGATCATGGGTAGTGTAATTTTTCTCATGGTTTTTCAGTTGTCGTGATGCATATGCTATAACCTTGCCTCGTTGCATGAGAACACAACCAAGACCTTGGTTAGAGGCATCACAGTAAACCACGAAATCCTCATTGCCGTCAGGTAAAGTGAGGATTGGAGCATCACACAGTTTCTGCTTCAAAGTCTGGAATGCTTCTTCCTGACTGGGTCCCCATACATATGGTTTATCCTTATGGGTCAAGGAAGTGAGAGGTAAGGCAATCTTGGAAAAGTTGAGAATAAATCGACGATAGTAACCCGCCAAGCCAAGAAAAGAGCGAACTTCCGTGGGAGACTTGGGTGTAATCCAATTCTTAACAGCCTCAATCTTAGCTGGATCCACGTGTATACCCTTATCACTGATAATGTGTCCCAAAAATTGAACCTCCTTAAGCCAGAATTCACACTTGGAGAATTTGGCATACAGTTGTTCATTCTTCAAAAGACTCAAAATTTGTCTAAGGTGTTGCTCGTGGGCTGATTTGGTTTTAGAGTAAATGAGAATGTCATCGATGAAAACAATTACGAACTTATCCAAGAAGGGTTTGCACACGCGATTCATGAGATCCATGAAGACAGCGGGTGCATTCGTTAGTCCAAATGGCATAACCATGAACTCGTAATGCCCATAGCGCGTACGGAAAGCTGTCTTTGGAATATCGTCTTCATGGACTCGTAGCTGATGATATCCCGAACGAAGATCGATCTTTGAGAAACAAGTCGAACCTTGAAGTTGATCAAAGAGGTCATCAATGCGGGGTAAAGGGTACCGGTTTTTAATGGTGAGTTTATTCAGCTCCCGATAATCAATACACATACGGAAAGATCCATCCTTCTTCTTTACAAATAAGACTGGAGCTCCCCACGGTGATGAACTGGGACGAATGAAACCCTTGTCTGCCAACTCTTGAAGTTGACTCGCAAGTTCTTGCATCTCGGAAGGTGCAAGGCGGTACGGAGATTTAGCAACGGGCGTAGCACCAGGTACAAGATCAATACGAAATTCAACAGGACGCACCGGTGGAAGTCCGGGCAAGTCATCAGGGAAAACTTCTGGAAACTCACGAACAACAGGAACATCTTGAATACTCTTGTCTTTACCTTTCTTTTCCACAATATGGGCCAAGAAAGCTACGTATTTCTTGCGTAGATATTTCTGTGCTTGAGTGCAAGACATGAGTTTAAGACCACTGGATGGTTTCTCACCATAAACCCGTAAAAAGTCACCCGATGCGAGAGGAAACCGAATGAATTTCTCAAAGCAGACAACTTCGGCATGATGTTTAGAAAGCCAATCCATACCCACGATGACATCAAAGCTTCCCAATTTCATGGGTATAAGATCAATGGTGAAGTCATGTTCGTTAAGGCTAAGAGTACAACCCTGAATGATAGAATCGATTGAGATGGGTTTGCCATCCGCGACCTCGACAGTGAAAGGCGCTCCTAATCTAGAGCGAGTGTGAGATAATAAAGGTCCGAAAGCTAACGACACAAAACTTTTATCCGCACCAGTATCAAATAAAATTGAAGCATAACGACCATCAAGTAAAAACGTACCATTCACCACATCATTTGCCTCCTGAGCTTCTGCTGCATTGATGTTGAAAGCCCTACCACGAGCCACTGGGTTTGCTGCACGGTTTGCTGGGACAAGTGCTGGACATTGGTTTCTAAGGTGGTTTGGATCACCACAATTGAAGCAAGCTCGACCATATGCTATAGGTTGTGGGTTTTGGCGAGCTGGTTGAGGGTTGGCTGGTTGAGGGTTAACAGGTTGAGCATTAATTGGTTGAGGTCGAAACATAGATCGACATGTGGCAGCTACATGACCATACCTACCACAGGTGGTACAATGGCGACAAGGAAAATTTGCGGGGTGATGGTACTGACAGGTGGCACACTTGGGTAAGTTTCCACTATAAACCTTCTTAACAGGAGGAGCCTGAGCCATTGGAGCCTGGGCTATTGGAGCCTGGGCTATTGGAGCCTGAGTTACTGGGGCCACAACAGCATAGTTTCTACCCCTGGACTTCCGCTTCCTAGTGTTGGAACCGGTATTGTCTACAGCAACTCTTGATGATTCAGTGGTAGGGGTGGGGGTCTTCTCAGCTGATTTCTTGGTTCCTTTCCTAACCAAATTTCCCTTTTTGACGTGCTTGTCAGTCAAGGAGGCTGCAAGCTGGATGGCTTCTTCCACCGTAGTGGGTCTGCTTCCGGTGACTACATCTTGAATTAGGTCAGGCAAACCCTCAATATATTTCTCGATTGCTCGAGAGACTGGGGTAACCATGTGTGGAACCAAAATACTGAGCTCATGATATCGAGTGTTGTACGCAAGATTTTCACCACTGTCTTGTTTTAACCCATGGAACTCTTCCTCTAGCTTCCTCATTTCGTTCCTAGGGCAGAACTTGGCGATCATAAGTTCCTTGACCTCAGCCCAAGACAAGGATAGAGCAACATCAGCGCCCCGATTACGCTTTTCACCATTCCACCAGGTCAATGCCCCCTTTTGAAGGACACTGGTAGCATAGCGAACGCGGAGGTTATCAGGACACTCGCTGTTCACGAAGGTACTTTCCATACTTTCAAACCATTGGAGGAGGCCAGTAGCACCCTCCTCCCCAGTAAACTTCGTGGGGTTGCATGAGTTGAAGTGTTTGAATGTACACCGGGATTGAGTTGCACCCTCTGTGTTGGTACTGTTGCTGTTTTGGGTTAACTCACTAACAAGATTCGGAATCACTGCAGCAATTTGCTCAGCGACAAGAGAAGCAAGGCGACGATCAGAACGTTGTCCAGAAGCACGAACAGTGCGTTGGCTAGCATCACGGAGCATACGGCGAGCAGACATCTACAAGGCAGTCAATGAAAAATTATGAGATTAATAAATGTAAGTGTATAATTGCATAAGGATTATGAAATAGAAGTATATCATTTGAAATATTTGTATAACATGTTTGGATTGCCCTTGTCTAGCTATAAAGCCCAACAAGAACGTTGACTTTTCAAAGAAATTGAGCCCAATGGTGATCAAAGAAGACATGCTTTAGCCTATAAGTGGACACTCACTCCAGGAATCCCCAGGTAAGCATAACAGGTCCGTAAATGGATTTATGCGCTATGCTTGCCTATGCCAGAAAACCCAGTGTACAGGCGTCCACCCTTCCAGATTGCACGTGTCCTTTTTCACACTCATTAAAGTTCAACAACTTTGAAGGAGCAAAAATAAGAGTAGGCATTATGCCTAAGAGTGTCTTCATGAAAGGTACTGCTCCCGCTCCATGATGATGTAGTCTTTCCACCCCTTGTAGGACACCATCTCTATACACCATAATGAAAGATGAGGAGAAATGGAGAAGAAGGGGAAAGATTGAGGAAGGAAAGTGGAGGGTAATGAAGGGAATGATAAATTAGGAAGTGTTGTACCTGAAAGTTGAAATTCGGTTATAGTCTAGGCTAAAAGGCATTCTAATAACCTAATTCCCTATAACCATGGCTCTGATACCAATCTGTAACACCCCAACCGATGGCGGAATCATCGAGGTGCCACGTAGTGACGATTGTTCAAAAGCTCATGGTACTAAAATGTAAATATTATTGAATAAACCAAAATTGTCTTACATGGAAATGGAAATACATTGTCTAAATGAAATGTAAATATTGAAATAACTGAATTAAAGTAAAGCACTAAATGTCTCTTGTTAAAGCACTAGATCAAACTGCACCTGAAACATGTACAAAATAGATTTGGTCAACATATGAAATGTTGGTGAGCATTCCTAGTTTTGATATATATAGTAGGTTAAAAAGTTATACAATTCAAGTGCAAGCTACAGTGCAAATATGTAAACCATGTATCAAACAAATGAGCGAAATCAACCCTGTGACTGTATAATGTACTGTATGAACTGTAGTGTACTTATCCAATAAATGGATAAAAGGCTTAACACTGGCCACGGATTCTCCGATGAAAAAGGGGGAGAATCAATCTAGGCGGGTTGTCAATCCAAATAGCGCTATCCAATGTTAAGGTCGGCTTGTACCATGTTAATGATTTCACTAAGTACAAATGTAATCCACATGTATTGTCTAAGCATAAAGCACGTTGTAAGCAATGCACATAGTACTAGAATTGTATTGTGAAAATGTAAACTTGTATTTGAAATTTGTAATAGTGTACATGTAACACCCCAAAAATGTATAAAAGCAAAAAGGGGTAGGAATACTCACTGTATACGTAATAGCTTGTAATTGAATTGGATAACGAAGTATGCGTTGGAAATATTCCAAAGAATCAACCTAAAGAATTTAATAATGTGTAAGGAAAATAACTCTAGGATACATGTATTTCTAGGGCTTCGAATTTGGGGATAAATGTTTATTTGATTAAATAATGAATTGTTTATTAAATATATGAAATTTAATAAATAAATAAATAAAAGTCTCTTTGTAAAATCTTAAGTTGAATATAATCATAACATAAGGTTTTGAGTATGAAAATAATTTTTATAAAATTATTTTCTTGAAAATAGAATATTTAATCTAATTATTTCAAATTGTCAAAATATGACTTTAATATCTAAAAATATTAAAATCAAAGAATTTCTGAATTAAAAATTGTATTTCAGTTCCAAATGAATAGAAATAATTTATGTAAAATTTTGGTACAAAAATATTGAAAAATGAATTTATTATGATTTATTTATGATTAAAATTAACGAAAATTGATTAAAAATATTAAACAAACGGTTTTTCTAAATTAAAAATATTTTCTGAAATGTATATTGTCATACAAGTTCAGGATAATTTTTGTGAAATTTTATAAAATCGTTTAGATATTTTTATAGAATTTAATAAATATAAATGAATAAACTTGTATTATTAATAATATATATTAAATAAATTATTTTTGAAAAACTAAAAATTGGGTAATGAACTTTCTCATCAGATCAACATAATATAATTTTTGTAGAATTTATAAAAGGGTTTTGGTATTTTAAAATGAATTTTAAATATATAAATGGATATATATATATATATATATATATATAAGTTAAGCTTTTTTAAAAAAAATGGTGCTTGTGGGACTCGAACCTGGCCATCTGGCCGGTTCATGTCTTTGTGAAAGGAGGCCAACCAACTGATCTGTTGATCAGTTGGTGTTGAATGTTGTTTTGAAATAATTAAATACACATAGTAGCAGATCCATTATCCCCAATTTCATACACATGAACCCTAGTTCTAGCAATAATCTGTTACACACATCAATAGCCCAATTGATCTTAGGGCTTTTGATGTGTGCACGCCGGTGATCAAAACCCACATAAAAGATTAGACTTACAGTTTTATATCGTGTATGATTGCTAGGTCAAACTTAAAAGTCAACAGCGAGTCAAGAACACGATCAGAGTGGTTATTGTGAAGAATTAGAGATAGAGAAAGGATTATTGGCGAGTTGTGAAGGTTCGTGAACGTCCAATTTATAGTGAACGAGTCTGAATTGTTAACTTGGTAAATCGTTGACCTCGTTTAATGTTTGACGCGTTTATAACAAAAAAGGTAAGAATTGAAGGTTAATTGATGCGTAATCAACTCGTTCTAGGCCGGACATCACGAATCCAAGTCAACCATGGTTAAATTACATGTTAATAGTGCCAATTGAATGGTCAAAATAAAAGAAAGAAAAAAAAATAAATAAAAAAAAGTCTGCTGTTCGTAACAGCCAAGGGAAGAAGGAAGGAAAAGGGACGCGAAAAAAAAAGATAAATATTATTTGGGCTGAGTTAAAAACAAGTTCAAGGTGTAGCTCAGATGGTTGGACGTTGTTGTTGTGTGCGTGACTCGGCTGTCTACCGGGTTCGAATCCGGTTGACAGCAAGACATTTTTTTTTTCTTTAAACATAAGGGGGAATGGGCCAGTCTGATGGGCCGGCCTGCTGTTGGGCTCATGTGTGATGGTGGGCTCAGGTTTTAAGAAAAAGGAGGGGTTTGGGCTATGGTTGGGTGGTGGTTTTGATAATGGTTTCAAGTGGGTGTGTTTATAAATATATATATATATTTTTTTTATATAATCAGAATTTTTTTTTTTTTTAAAACGTTCAAGAATAATGGAAATGTCACGTTTTATTAACTGCGGTATAACGTACAAGAAATCATAAAAAGAAATACAACGAAAAGTGACGGATGTCACAATCTTCTTCAAGATCACGAGACTCAATGATAGCTTCTAACCTTTTGATATCTTTATTTAGATTTTCCATTTCCGCCCTTTCGTTCCGAGAAACCTAATTCCACCAGTTCTTTAAAGACCCCTTCACCGCCGCCAGTTTTTTAGTAATCTGAATATCAGCAGGACCTTCAACTACTGCTGAATTCCAAGCCTCCCGGACAGTTTCTTCACACCCTTCCCTATCGAGCCAAGAATTAAACCACTTGAACGGCTTTACCCCAAAATTAGTATCTTTAATCGTTAGGAGCAAGGGGTTATGATCAGAAAATTCTCTAGGAAGAGCACGAAGACAAGCACCATTCCATCTGTTGAAAAACTCCTGACACACGAGCATTCGGTCAATCTTGCTCATTTTAACCGATCTGCCAGTACCTGTTAAGAAAGTAAATCTACTTCCCTGCATAGTAAACTCTTGTAAACAAACATCATCAATAAAATTATTAAAGTCCCGAGCAGCCCTGCTATTAAACTTCGAATTCCTTCTTTCACAATCCCATCTAACGGAGTTAAAATCACCTAGGAAGATCCACATACCCTCACCGCCCTGCATTAAGACCTTCAGACGATCCCACAAGACTCTTTTTTCCCCCACCTTCTGAGGCGCATACACATTTACCACAGTAAGAACCGAACCATCTTCAATCAAATTACCCTTCGTCAAAATAAAATTTTGATCCAGAATCACATTAACCTTTTTGAACTTTCGTGGGTTCCAAATACTAATCAGACCACCAGACTTTCCCCTAGCCCCAACCATATCAACATCAAAACCCTTATTACCCCATACTCTGGACATCTCATAATTCTTAGGGTTAACAAGCAAGGATTCTTGAACCCCAAGAAATCAACATTAAATTTTGATACCAAACCTTTAATCCGAGACGCTTTACCTACCGCCCCGACCCCTCTATCGTTAGACGAAAGGAAATTCATCTATTACCTGATTGAAAGCCTTCACCTTCGATGGTCTTGGAAACCAGCTGATCGAAATCAGTTAGGTTAACACCTAACCGCATCCCAAACTCCATCGTAGCTTCTTTCTCTTTGACTGTCGAAACCCCTTCATACGGTGTAGCAAAACCCAGGTCATCGGTTTCAGCAGTATCAACCTTGTCTGCAAAATCTTTCGTTTGCTCCGGTTCTTCGAACAACACATGGAAGGAGTTTGAAAGTTCAACATTATTGGTCCCTCTGTTTTTTACTACATTGCAATCCAAACCCAAGATAATTGGATTCAAGTTAAACGGGTCATCAGGGGACAGCCCACAATTTTTGGGCTCCTTGTTGGGCCTATCATTGCTACTTGTATAATTACCTCCTGATTGGCCCACTTCAACCACCTTGGACTTATTCTTTTTTCTTTTTAAAATTTTTACTTGGGCCCCTTGATCTACTGCCTTATTTAGAAAATTCCCATCATTATTAACATTCAAAGGCATGTCCGGAAATTCAGCATTCTCAATTAAAGGATCATTAATTTTTTCCTTAACTGATTCCGTATATACCTCCCTTTCCATAACTACCGCCTTCGCCGGAGAATCATTCTGTCCGATATCCTGCTCATCCATCGGTGCTTTTTCCGCTGCCGGAGCAACCGGGTCATCTTCAACCTCTTCCACAAAATCCGTAATCCAGTCTCTATCATCTTCTTCGATCCATACCTTAAACGTCTTTTGACGCCACTTCAGGAAAATCTCTTCCTTAATACGACTTCCACTATAGACCATTACCCCAATGTATTGAAAAGAAGAATCGAGATCCATCTTGTCCACCTCTGGTCTTTTCACTACCGTGCCAAAGAAGCTCCCAATACTATCAATTACTTTATCGTCGAGAAGACACAACGGAGTCCCCATCACCTTCAGCCACGCTATACGTTCAAACGGAGTTTATTGTCCTTCCCAAATCACCACCGAACTAAATAGTTCGGGTCTGCCCACCAACTCGTCCATAGCCATTTTCGCAATTTCTCTACTTCGGAACGATATAAGGAAAACAAATCCTCCAATGCACGTAACGATTCCTTCTCCCAACCCCATCTCCTTAAGCACTCTTTTTATGTTAACGAAAACGTCTATGGAACATACCTTGACCACTAGCGTATTCCCATGCATACTCTCAAACGCATTCACAGAGTCGTCAACCTCAATGGTTCTCCCTTGTGCAGCCCCAGCGAAAGCTTCTTTGAAGGACATACCATTCGGATTGAAAGCATTCTGGGTACCATTCCTTTTGTTCCCTTCGTCTCTCAAACTTTGCTTGACCGGTCCCCCTTTATTTGATTGGAAAAAGGATCTACGTTCATTAACTTCTCCTTCTTCCAATACAAATCTGGCAACATTAACCTTGAGCTTATAATCTCCCAATCGGATAGCCGACAAAACCTTCTCCATCTCCTTACAATCCTTGATATCCAGAAGCGAAACGAATGCAAACCGTCTACCGACTTTATCTCTTTTTCTTGCTACATATATGTCAAAGATGTTCCCAAAGTTCCGAATTTCTTTTGCTAGATCGGCACCACTACATCTCTCCGGAAGATTGGAAACGTAAAACTTAGTGATTCTTGCCAATATCTCCACCGGAATAGGTTTCCGGCGAGAGCCCATGTCAAATTGTAATATATTACGAAAATGAAAAGTTTTGCAATAAATATACCTCCACCGGGTTGATTAGTTAGTTATAGAATTTCATAAATTACAACATTAACACAAAAAATAATCTAAAAGTACATAATTACATACTAAAATACTATCAAAAAGTTAATCAATAATTAAAAAATAATCTAAAGATAATCTAAAGTTTTTAATTTTTTAAAAGTTATTCCTTAATAAAAAAATAATGTAAAAATAACCCAAAAACTAACCTGTGCCGGTACCGGTATAGCGGTTCAAACTGGTATACCGGATTTTATCGGCGGTATAAAACCGATACCGTTTCTCATATTTACTGGATTGTTTCGTACCGGATTTCCATCCGAAAACGGTAATACCGGTATAACTGTCCGGTATTTACCGGTTTTTAAAACATTGTTCAAACCTAAGGCTATAGAGATCTCAAGCCTTAACTATCAACCCCATGTCATTGGACTAGAAGGCCCTTGTCTAGTCAAATAACGTATATTGTCTGTTGTTCATTCAGACGTAACATGGATGGTTTTTTATGCTAATTGACGTTAATTTTTTCATCAACTTCTCAAAAATTGGTAAAATGTCTCTTTAATTAGAACCGTCTAGAAAGTATTTTCATTTTCGAAAATACATAATAAACTATATCCTTCTTTATTCACATCGATCAAACAATTGTGTTAATCTAACTACCCATCTTCCTCCTCGTTTCTCTCGGCTAGTTGCCCCTTCAACCATATTTTCTATTACATTAAATTTATAGTTGCATAAAAGAACATAAAAAAAATGTTAACAAGTATTCTTGGAGCTATTTTAATATGCATATGATATTTCTTTTCCGCATGTGCATTGTAGGCTCTATTATACATTAAATTGATAATTGCATCAAAAACATAAAACTAAAGCTTTCGTACAATCGGAATTCAAATAGATATAAATGGGACCAAATTGGGTGTTTTCTTCATGATGATCAAATGACTACACTTTGATTTGTGTAATAATTGGTTGTTTGGCTATGCAGGACGATAGGGAGATTCTTTTATTTGTTATTTTCAAGTCCATGAAAACCAAAATCGTCAGCTAATTTTATTAAAAGTCCTGATCTTAATTCGATTATATAAGATTAAATAGGCAGGACATATAGTTTGTTGATCACCATCAAACGGAGAACACATAAGAGAAGTGGATCTCGAAGCGAATTTGAAATTACACGCGCATTGCCATTTGACTACTAAAAGTACGAAGCATGGGTCTTTTCTGATTCTTGAGGTAAGTAAGACTACTGGGTGTGGGGACGCAAGAGAGGGAGACGAGGGTGGGGGCGGTGTTGAGACGGGGGAGACGGCGAAAGGTAATTGGTGGTGAAAGGGGATTGGCTCCTCCCTGGCGTTACGGGGGAGACAGGGGACGGGGGCGGTGTTGGGACGGGGGAGACGGAGCAAAGTGCAGGGACGGGGGTTGCCCCGTCCACATACCCACCAGCCTAAGGTAACTCAGGTTATACATACCCACATCTTCAATTGCGGTCACTAACAACTTTGGAAAGAAATGATTGGGAACTTTTAGATGAATTTTAGTCAAGTGTCCCTAACTTTTGTGATTGAAGACAAAGCTTTTTAAAGAAAGAAATAGTTATTGTAGTTAAGTTGTTAAAAATACTTTTTTTTAAAGACATAGTTCAGTGGAAATCCTTGTACAGCCCTAACTTAGCGGTCCCAAGTTCGAATCCCTACCCACACACCTATGTCCTCCTTGCCTAAGCTCAAACCGTCATGAGGAATTTTTTTGTGGTGTGCATGGATCGAACCTGTAACCTACCCTAGGATGGAAACACCTAAAGGAAAACTCACCCTACCTCAAACCAGTTAGGCTGGATATCATTTGTCGTTAGAAATTACTATCAGAATAATCATGGTTGCTTGTAACGAACCTGGAATAGAGGTTGGCTAAATCAAATTCTTTCTTTATTCGCCAATCTTCATAATTTCCTATTCATACCATAACAAAATAAAATATTATGGCTGCGGTATTTATGCAGATCCTACCTTTTACGCGAACAGGAGAGAATTTAGACAATTAAAAACATATTAAAAAAATTAAAAATCATATGCCACATAACAGCCACGTCACCTTATTTGACAACTCATAAAAAATGACCTCATTGAACAAATTGACTGTTTTTTTTTTTAATTTAATTGCTACTTTGAATAGTCGTCATCACAGTTTCCATGGTCAAATTATAGAACCAAAACTGTAAATTGACGATGATGTTTGACCACCACTGACTTGTCAACAAGTCAACAGCATTCTAAGGGTCAGGATTTGATTCATTTGCATGGGAAGGAGGGCAAACCACATTTTTGACAACTGTGAAATACAGATCAAAATCAGCTTTTAGCTTAGAACAGGAAGCCTCTATCCACTTTTCTGCTACGTTTGTTGGAATCGAATCCAGGCTGTCCCTCTCACGTTGTTCTATAGCGGGGCGTATTTCATCATACACGGCATCAAGTTTTGCGGTTGCTAAACTTCTTTCCTCCTAAACCAGGGAAAAGGAATAACAAAATAAGCTACTTTGATCATGCATTGCTTAGAACCAGAGGAGGAATTTTGACCTGTTTACCTAAAGAATAGAACACTGCAAATGGGTTGAAATTCGCCCACTTTTATTTTTAATTTGTACCTCCTAAGTTATTTAATTTAAATATTATGATTAATGTTGTAATAATCATAAGTCGTAACTATATATAACTTCCTCTTTTCTAATGAATGTAGAAAAAGTGTTTTACATCTACCCAGCCCGCTTTAACTCAAATGGCTTGTTTCAACTAGAACCCATTTCACCTGTTTTCTGTCTTGTGCACGATGTGGAAGTGACTTTTACATGAATACACGCCTAAGCTTATTGGTTTCGACCCATATGTGGCAATTTAGAATGAGTTACGCATGAATGGCCAATGGGTCCCTTTTGGTTGTGTTTTGTCTCAAACAGGTCAAATAAAAAAGATAAGCAAAAACAATAACGACTCAAATGTGCCAAACAGATTGAAAATGGCTCAAAGCCCATCTGTAGTGTGATCTTTCTAATTCATTTTTTTAGAGATTTATATCACCACCTTCAGAAAATATTGTGTTACGAATGCACCAGCTTGACTTTGAACTCATTTAAAATCAATTCATCTTTAGGTCACTCAAAACAGACTAAAACTTAACCTGGCAGCACACTTTTGTCACGTTTTATTGAAACCGTATGCAATTAAAATATTAAATCCGATTACAAAAACAGTTAATAAATTAAAAATTCAACAGTTCGAATAAAGTAATTTCGAATATTGAAAACACTCAAGTATGGTTTGAACCTGTTCAGCTCATTTCTTTATATTGATTTTATTTTAGGGTCTGTTTGGTATGGGGTAATGGAATGGATGAGGGAATGGAATGGACGAGGTAATGGAATGGACAAGGTAATGGAATGGATTCCATGTCTTGTTTGGTTGCCATGTGGGAATGAAACAAAACATTACTTTGTGTTTTTGGATAGGCAGAAAAAGACGAATGAATAAAATCGGTGGTTAGTGGTTGTGGTGGGTGGTGGCGGTGATGGTGGGCGGTGATATGTGGCGGTGGTGGGTGGCGGCGGTGGCGACGGTGAAAGATGGAGGTGGATGGCTGTGATGGTGGGTGGGCCACGATTGGTGGTGGCTGGTGGTGATGGTAGGTGGTGGTGTGGGTTATGGTATTGTTAGTAAATGGTGAATGAGGGATGGAATGAAAAAAAAACATGGGGGTGGATGGAATGGTTTTGAGAGAATGGAATGCCTTGTGGAATGAGTGATTCCATTCCTTTAACCAACCAAACACACTATTTTTTATTACCTCATAATGGTCCATTCCATTCCCCCCTTCCATTCCATCATACCAAACACTACCTTAGTATTACCATTTGACCTCTTATCAACAAAACACAACCAGAAAATTGACCTATTTCCACATAGAATGGGTTGATAATACCACCTCTACCTATGAAAACTTATTTACTAAAACAGAAGAATGTGAAGAACCATCATGCGTACCTCACATTTTATAAGTTCATCTTGTACTTTCTTTGAGGCAAAGAGTTGAGCAACACGTTTTCCATTGACCTGCTTCCTGCCAGAGAGTTTTTGCTTCCTGTTCGGAACACGTTTAACTGGTCGTTTGGCAGAACCCGTGCCCGGCCCATTACTGATATCATCATTAGTCTCAGGTCCAGAAACTACTATAGCATTCTGACCACTTTCTTTCACTTCACTTTTGATACTACCAACTGCTTGCGCACTAACTGGCCCTGAAAAACTTTTGTATTTGTATCCAAAACCATTGGTGTTTGACCCAAAAGACTCGGGTTTGACAGTTAACAAGGGTTCCGGAATGGTAGAGTCGATAACCTTGACCTTATCCAACGGTTCATCCTCAGCAGAATCATAAAGGGGGAATTCGTCAACTGTATATCTGAAGGAACAAAACATCAACAATGAGATGGCATAATGGGTTGGATACCAACCAAAATAGGTTTAGACAAAGAAATGGGTGAATTTAATATACCAGTCAAAATGGGTAGGGTCAGGTTGGGCCGGAGCACCAACTCTTATTTTTCATTTTTTTTTTTTTTTTTTTTTTTTTGTGTTTTGTAGAATGAGGTACTAAATACAATTGAAGACTATATTACTAAAGCAATGATGGTAATTTCTTTTGGATAAAAAGATTTAGGAGGTTAACATATGGGTACACTTGAGCCAGCTTTTGACCCATTTGACATGTTTCACTCTTAGCTACTTTTAAATATTTTACCAAATTGACCCTTTAACAAACAAATTCAACACAAATTAACCGGTTTTCATATAAACAGGTTAAAATTGCCACCTCCACTATTTAGCATACAAAATGTGGAAAAATAAGCGGCAAGAAATGTTGTCATGTAACGAAAATAATAAAGAGTACTGCATGACCAAATATATTTCAAATTTTCTGCAAGTTCAAATCAAAAGAGTAAATAAACTATTGATGTGCTGAGATAATTTGAGGTGTCAAAGCTTCCCATTACTTCTAAATTAACTAACATATTGTCAGGCAAAAAAATTATAAAATGACATGAAAGTCTTTGTAAAACGTTTATAAAAACGAGATGACATGTAAGGCGTATTGATAATTCTTTTTTATGTTAAAAAGAAGATGACCACACTATTAATTACAATTACTAGCTAGATTGCTAAATCCAAAATTTATCAGTTTCACCTAATGTGGATTAAAAACACTTTAGAATCAACATGCTATGTGCAAAAAAAAATGTATGTGTCTGAGATGAAGTTGTGAAGAATCATGATTACACATTAGAATGCAACAAACACACACATCTACAAGTATAATTATATGTATGCATAATGTACACAGACACAAATGTATAAACATGTATACATGATATACTACCTGTCATCACCATCTTCCCACACATGGTTATGCTCCTGTTAAAAAAAACAATGGATTAGATAAATGCTTATACGAGATTCAAGGCCTATTTTTTTCTAGAAAGAACAAGAGTGCAAGACAATGATAGATATAAGAAATACAAATGCAAAAGGTTTAACAAGGAACGTGCAAAGATACAAAAGGAAGCAATATACTAAGATCAGACGGCCCCCTAACACAGTTGCAACTAACTTCAGATCAACATACAAGTAAAACCATAGAACTTTTAACAAATTGACAAACTTGATGCGCAAGAAAATGGATAATAAAACAAAAAATATATCGACACAATTAACCAAAACAGCAAAAGGTGATCGGATGGCTACTATAAACACCAAAATATTTTAGTTACATACCCACTCTTCGAGTAGACGGTGTATATAGTAATAGTATTACAGACTGTAAACTCTTGGTAAACATATCCATCATCCCTATGTTTGAAATTTAATACGAGCTTCTGAATAAGGTCTCTTGCAGTCTGTGCAGTCAGTTTGTGATTTTTCTGCCAGTTAGATTACGTATCCAAAATGAGTTGTATTGGATTATAGTGAATTACAAAAAAGTTGAGGTCTGGGTCCATTTGGGGTGCCTATCCAGAAAATGAGTCTCATTTTGCTCATCGAAAACTTGGATTTGATCTGCTTTTAGGAGTGGAGTTTTGATGTAGGCTTGTTTCTCACTTTCTCTGGTTCTTAGTGTAGGGAGTTATAGAGTGATATCACATTTGCATAGATATTTCAAGGAGATTGATGACGTATTTTGTGCGAAAATGTTGGTGTTTTTTTGAAAGGTTAATAGGATGCAGTTTGAAACATGGAAAAGTTGTAGAATAAAACACGGTCAAACAAAGAAAGAATTGTAGAATGCCCTTTAGTTACCAAATTCACCAGATCAGATGCGTATTTCGAATTGGTACGATTCGTACCATAGTTACGCAATTCGTATGCGAACCAATTCGGTATCAATTCGCGAATTTTGGGTTCATATAGAACACAAAATAGTTAAAAGAAGATGCAAGAGTGAATACATGTATAGCAAGAGCTTTCTTCTCCGGTGACGAAAGGCTCTAATTAGGGCAAAATGAAGAAGGTGATTGCAGGCTTTTTCATAAAATAAACATATTAATTATTAATTATTTTGTATATTTTCTTTTTCTCGGAAGTTGTTACTTCAGCCTGTTCCCTAGTATGCTGTATTCTCCAACCAATAGCCCATTATCACTTACTATTTATCAGCTTTTTATTTGTTTATCATATACTTATATACTTATGTAACTATTAATGGGTTTAGATGCTGTTAAAAAAATCAATGGTTTCAGATTAATTTAGCATTTTACGTTGTTTACTTTTTAACTATTATATTAACATATTGTATACTTTAATTTTATTTGGCGCTTATAACTTTTTCAACCTTCTAATCATAAATTTCTGTTATTTTCCACAAATAAAAAGGACTACATAAGATGTTGAATAATGTAAAAATGATTCCTTGTAGACCCAGTTTGGTAAAAAGAATAAAATTAAAGCAAAGAATAAGGTACTATCATGAATATTAAAGGCCAATAAAAGTAATAATAAAAACATTGTTAAATTATTGATGTACACCAACAATTAGTATATGGACCCCAAATTAAAAAAAAATGTATAATCTTGTTCTGCCACCATACTATAGCCCATTTAGTTTCAATAATATTATGTGTATTTTGTTGGTCACTTGAGCCCTGCCTAAATCCAACACTAAACACTCAAATTAAGCATATATTCTTTCAGCTCAAACTAAGTTATTGAGAAATGAGAAACTAGGGAAGAGGCAAGCAGCAGACCATTGGAATTTGGTTTTCTTATGTCTACCCCCGTCCCCCTGTTAACTGAATTCGCCCCAATGGTACACCTACCGGATCGTACCAAAATGTTACGATACAAACTATCACAAAATGAACCTACCCCCTCCATACCGAATTCGCCCCATCAAGCGAATCGCGAACCCGAACCGGAGCGAACCGCGAATTAGGCGACTAACTTTAACCACTTGGATTCTATTTGTGAAAGTTTCTGATGCAGATGAACCCATTCTGGAATGGGATCCAGTGGGATCCGGGTTGAAGATTATCTGAAGATTTGAATAATATTTAATTCCTTAATTATCTAGTCTTTTATTAATTATCATATCTTTCATTTATTTAGTTTATTCATGTTTATCACTATGGTTGTTAGGTCTAGTATAAATATTAGGCTTTGTTTTCGTTTATTTTCAGTTGATTGTTTTATGAATATTGTTTATCAATAAACCTTTGAGGTTTTTAAGCTTTTGAATCCTTCGAGTATTTTGAGCCATTTGATTGCATGTGCGAAACTGTATCAGTTGGTATCAGAGCTCTAGGTTTATCAAATGGCTCTACGTGAAGGCGGGTGTTATCTTGTTCGAAGATTCGCCGACCGAGGCATCGACAAGAACATTGGTGGTTCACGTATTTGTGGAGATCGATTCAACCGTGACCGTAGATCCGCCGGACGAGGCAACAAGATCGGAAACCGCGATCCACGAGATATGTTAAGATCAAAAGGCTCCGACAACGAGTCCAAGATCTTGAAGAGATCAAACGGCTCCGCCAAAGAGTCCGTGATCTTGAGTTGCAACGGGAGAGACGTGTTACGGAAACCGAATCAAGAAACATCGTCCGGGATGTTGTAAGCGAGGAAGAGGAGTATCCGTTTGACCGTCACCCACCCCGGTTCTTTGAACCAACCTATCCAGAGGGCGTATCGAAAGATAGACCCAAATTTGATGAAGATGAGATGCACCACAATGAAGATGAGTATTTGTGGGTGCAACATGCTATTAATGGAATTACCAATCGGGAAGATGAAGAAGAGAAGGCTATAGATGAGCATGAAAAGGTTGTCTTGGGTTGTGACACGATGAATTCGTCAGGTATGCTTAATTGTTTACATAAATGTGAGGTTGTTAGTGATGGATCTCCGGTGTTTCATGACGGTCCAGCGATGAACCATTGTATGTCAAGTTGTTTGGAATCGCCACTTCCTATTCCGGGTTGTGCGACGATTTTAAATAATGAACCAAATAATTCGGGATTTCAATTTCAACAGGAAGATATTAATTTACGTGGAAAAAAGATTTATAAAAAGCCGAGTTATTTGGGAATAGAAAATACACTATATTTGCATGTTGACCCAAGATTTATGGATTTTCAAAAGGGGCGTGGCCTGATTCAATCTCCTTTGTTAGCGGATTTTGAAAAAGGAAGTGATAATATATTGGGAGAAAATATTTCGGGTTTTCTGAACAAGGATCAATATGCCGATAATAATGGTAGTAATTTGAAACTTCCAAATACAGTGGCTATTCAAGTAGATGGAAGTATTGATTCTTCACGTGCCATGCATGATGAAGTTGAAAAACTAATTGGTGGAACAATTATTCTTGATAAGCATGAGGGACTAGAAATTTGTGATCACATGCATGATTTGAATTGTAGAAATACACGTGGACATCAACGCTGTGTTTTGGATAATATAAATGCTTCTGATAATTTAATATGTTGCAAAAAAATTCACACACATGGAGGAGCGATTGATTCTAGTGGGCCTAGGCATTTGTTTGGTTTAGATAAAATACAAGTTAGGTCCTTTCTAGTGAACGATAGTCAACATGATGTCCAAGTTGGAGCTGAAATATTTGAGTGGTTTAGCTCAATAGTGAAGAGATGGTCCAATGATCCATTCGACCCGGGTGGCACGGGTCCAGAGTTAGGCGAGACGACCCGTGAAGTAATACTGTTTTCGTGAATCAAGGTTATCGTGAGAAGAAATCGGATTGATTTCCTTTTGATTCAGGTGGCTTTAGTTCGAAGACAAAACTCGAGGACGAGTTTTTTTTCGAAGACGGAGAGAATGATGCAGATGAACCCATTCTGGAACAGGATCCAGTGGGATCCGGGTTGAAGATTATCTGAAGATTTGAATAATATTTAATTCCTTAATTATCTAGTCTTTTATTAATTATCATATCTTTCATTTATTTAGTTTATTCATGTTTATCACTATGGTTGTTAGGTCTAGTATAAATATTAGGCTTTGTTTTCGTTTATTTTCAGTTGATTGTTTTATGAATATTGTTTATCAATAAACCTTGGAGGTTTTTAAGCTTTTGAATCCTTTAAGTATTTTGAGCCATTTTATTGCATGTGCGAAACTGCATCGGTTTCAATTGTCTTTATCAGTTTATCTTAAGATAAAAAATTTAATAGGGTTTAGACTTTAGATCTCTTATTCACTAACTGGGTTCATATTGTTAGGCCTGCCATGAAATCTTTTCAAACTTCACCACATGAAATTTATGATGATAAACACTATTTAAAATTAAGTTGCACAGATTTCTTTGTCAATCTAAAAATGCAAAATCCTTGTAACATTCTTATGGTCCAATCATTCCCCTATCACCTAAGCTGCTAAGCAATAAGTAAAAGGGAACTGATAGAAAAGCTGGCAGGCAATTCAACTTTAATATCAAAATTCCTAGACTATGATCAACAAGGACAGCTTCTTAACAATAACAAAAAATAAAAATATAACCATGCATTGTAAAAAGAATATGCAGAAAAATATTACCTGAAAACCTTGAGACTTTGCGCCAAGAAAAATAGAACAGTTGGGAGCCCCACAGAGACAACGCACATTAACACCTCCATACCATTCAAAATTATAGTCATATGCGAGTTCCGTTCCAATAGCAATGTCTTGGGTTGCAAAAATCCCAACCCTTGTTTCCCCCAAAACCGTCCACTTCCTTGTCTCACAATTTGGTTGGCTGCAACCAACAAATAGTTAACCCACCAGTTGACAGGACCCATTTTGGGCAAGTTGGGCAACGGGTCAAAGCGGATAATTTTTATATCCCATGAAAATATACTAATTTTTGTCCAAAAAGTATTACTTTGAATAAATAATTAGCGTGCAATACGATAACAAAAATATACAACTTCAATGACAATCTCACTTTTTGGATTAGATGTAAGAGGATTTATGCATACATTTTAAGCAACCATCTCATTTTGACATGCTACCTTTTTAGTGTTAATATTTATAGAGTTTACCGGTTTGACCCGCTAATTGAAGCATAACCCAGGTTGATCCATTTTAAGTAAATGAGTGGAAAGTGCCACCTCTATTCAATAGCTTTTGATAATACTGTGTACTAATTTCAAGCAATGTAACTTACCAGGAGTGGTTAATGAATCTACCAATACTTCCTTTCCTGGTAGCATCAATATAGTAATTGGCATTAAGAGAGATTATATATGCATCCCTTAAACCTGCATCCAGATCAAAAGGTAGTAAGCAATGGCTAACCTGTTGATTGGTTCTTACTAGAGGTGGCAAAATGGTAGTGTGGGACTGTGGGTAACGGTCAAAATGCGGGAACACTTTTTGTCCACAAAAAAATAAGTTTTATACATGGATAATACTGAGTAAAGAATGGTTGGAAGTTATTACTTTGATAAGAATCCAAACTTTTGGTCGACTTTCAACCCATTCTAGTTCTTTTATTGTATATGTATAGCGTGGTAGAGATGAAAAATAACCCATAAGCAAACAGATTGAAACTGCCACATTGTACCTTGAGCTTCATAAGTTTGAGATCTGAGCTTTGCTTCATCTGAAGAGATTACTTCTCCACAATATTCAATAATGAACGTTCCAGCCTAATCATATGGAAAAAAAAAACAGAAACAGGTAAACATTAATATATAAGCAGTTCACATAATTCATCATAAAGATTAATCTATCCCCGAGACAAACTTACTTCTGAAAGTAGCCCTTACGAAAAGCTATAAAACTCAAATCATCTTTTATATGGACCATATATGGAAAACATGCAAAAGTTTTTGTTTTATCAACTTAAAAGAAAATATTATCGTGAGACATAGTTGTTAATAGCAAGCATAGCGCTCGCTATAGCGCATAGCATAGTGGGAGTTTCCCACTATATGATGTTTAGCGCCTAAATAGATTAGAAATAGCGGATTTGGGGAGGGGGGGTGGGATAAATACAGATAAGAGATTACAAAAAGAAAAGAGTGTATAGAGTTTTTGTTTCAGGACTGGAAAAAAGGAACCTTTTCTTCCATATTTACCAGATTTTTTTATATATTATACATGTAAAATATTTATAACATTTTCTTCTAGTGTATCGCAAAATATGAAATAGTACCCGCTATTTCATCGCTATCACTGCGTAGCGTATAGGTAGCTTGTCGCTATCGTCCGATATTCACTATTTACAACTATGTCGTGAGAGGCAGTGAAATGGGTTGTTTGGACGGTTGGGTAATAGGTAAAAGTGGGTTGGGACCCTAAACACATTTGTGTCATTTTTTTTTTTAACTTTTAGCGTGTTACATAGGATTATAAACTTATTTCAATAATAATCTAATCTAATATATTGAATAAAAGAATTTACATGATTGTAAGCATTAAAAACACACTTGGTAAAACTTCAGACCCATTTCCTTTTTAGCTAAGCTTTTTGAGTTTACCCTTAGAAATAAAACATAACTCAATCTACCCACTTGTAACTTGTAAGTAAGTCAAATATGACACTTTACTTTAACCATTACTTTAGTAGTAAGTGTGAAGTATCTGATAACTTGAATCATATAATATTAACAGCAAGCATTGACATAAACCTGTTACCTTGATATTTTCATCAGCTAAAAGACCCCACCCACGGCCCTCAGTTTTGAATAACTTTGTCTTCGCATATTCAGCTTTCTGAAACCTCTGAAAATAGTAAAAAGCTACACATTAAAACTAAATTACAGAATATGATCCCATCGTGGCAGACAAGAACAGGATATAAACATCCAAAATCCATATAGATCAATTTTCACGAAGTTACAAAAAAACAAATAAATAAGAAACAATGAGACAGGCATACAACTTATGTTGGGTGTGGAGTCTTTTCGGCCAGCAAAGAAGCAGCCGGCCCTAATTTTCTGCGCAGAAGTGGATTAGGTGGGTGTTGGACCATGAGGTTGGGCCTCCAGTTAGGTTGAGTTGGGTAGGGACAAGGTGGTGTGTTCCACCAATCCCATTGCGGCTAGGATTGGTTCTGAAAAGGCCATGATGTGTTTCCTGATTGTTGGTTTCCTGCCCATGAATTGTTTCCTGATTGTTGGTTCCCACAGTACCCCCGCCCACGTCCTCCGCGGCCTCAATAAGATAAACCCCTGCCCCGGCCTCGTCCGCGAGGCTGATATGGATTCTGGTTTGGATTGGTGTCGGGCGGCTGGGAATGTTGTTGCTGGGAGGTGTTCGGCTGGTCATTGGTTTGCGAGGGGGCAGTAGGAGCCACAAGGACTGATGAGGACTGTTTTGTTCGAGCTTCAAGGCGCAAGACCTCATCGTGTAGCATGGTCCTGGCCAGATCCCAATCGGCCTTCTGAGAGTTTATAAGGGATGCAGTAGTGTCAAACTCGGCAGAAAGTCCACGCACCAGCTGTAATACGAGCCTATATTCTGTGACAGGTTGTCCGACATCAGTAAGTTGATCAGCCAACTCCTTAAGTTGTTGACAATAGTCATCTGCGGAGCTACAAGCAGCCAAAGTCAAGTTCACAAACCGCATCTCCAGAGCAGCGGCCTTGGCCTGCTTGTTGCTCAAAAAGCTCTTCTCTAACTTGAGCCAAGTGGCCCTTGCCGTGGCATCGGTGTCGAGTACCCGAGTGAGGATATCATCCGACACCGTGTTGTAAATCCACTGAGCCACCAAGGCATCCAGCTCCTTCCAAGTCTCGTAGGTTGCATCGGTAGAAGCCAGTGGAGGGGTATCATCAATATGGTTCATGACTTTGTAAGCCGCAGCATGAGGTTTGAATAATTTGACCCAAGATGTATAGGTAACTTCCGAACTGTCAAGGATCCTGATTTTGGTTTGGATATTGGATACTGAGTAGGCTGGATGAAGGGTGGTAGGTTTGGGAATGTTCAAATCGGAGATGCCTGAGTCGTCGGACTTAGTCATGGTTGACAGCCGATCGAAAAAACAATAAAGAAAAGGTAAGGCGGCAGGGAAAAAAGAAAAAAGAGGGTAATCAGAACTGTAGCTCTGATTCCATGAAAGCGTTTATGGTTTCTATTATTCGATCGATTAACAATGAATACATGAGGCCCTTTATATAGGAAAAAATAAACATAAGTAATTACAAGATAAATCAATTCTATAAATAAATATAATTATATAAATAATATCGGCTAAGAGTGGCCATTGTAATTCCTTGAGCACCCAAATAAAAGAGTACCAGTTGCAGCCCGTGAACGTAGCTCACACCGACCAAACCAGATAAATCTTGTGTTCTGTAATCTGTTATCATTTCTGTTTGAATTTGTGTGTGCATGTAAATACATATCCAGCCTAACTCAGGCTGCAATGATATATTCTTTATTGACAAAGAAAACATGAATATACACATATTACATGAGGCCATGAGGCCATGAGGGTGGCACATCGACCATCCTCTAGACCAGTCAGATCATAGGTTGATTATCCCAATAAACTCAGGTGCTCCAACTTTGATTTTCCTAGTGTAGACAATCTTAATACATAAAGAAAACCCCAATTCAACATATACTTATAAGGTAAGAAAGTACAACCTTGTCTAACAAAAAATTGACAACATAGGTCAACACTGAAACGAACAATCCACCACAAAAAGAGAATTTTCATAGCAAATACTTCAATTGATTGAAACTCTTCAAACTACAACATAATAACAAGATCATCTAAATAAAGTTGTAAGGTAATAGAAGATGCATTCAGCACTACTTGTCAACAAATACTAGGAGAGCTTGCAAAGTCACTTCACTTCCTTGTAATATAAACAAATTTCACAAATGAATAAAACTTGATCACAATCTTAAAACATATAAACAATTTTGGTAACAAAGGGAAAAAGAGGGGTTGAGAGAGAAAGAAAACATGAAGAAATGCTTCTCAGTTTCCCCAAAATGCAGAAGGAAAGCAAGAGAAAAGGGAGTCCTATGCTCACAATTAAATTCCATTGTATAACAAAAGTAATGAAAATAAGTAGACTTCAAAACGTCATAACATAGATACACAAGGAAAAGAAAAAACAAAAATACAATAAATTAGTGCACCTATCATTTACCTGGTTCTTGCAATAGCTGCCACATGGGCAATATCCAGGTGTACATTCTGTGTTGGTCAACACATTCAAACACCTCTCTCCACATGCGAGCTCAGTTTTGCAAGGATCAAATTTGCATTCACAAACAGCAATATCCTCATCTTTTTTCTTTATCTGCCTAGAAACACATACAGAATCTTTGAATAGAAAAAAGCTTCAATGCTGGTCCAAACACAAATGATACATTTTTCCACAAAATCACAGCTGATTTGTTAAAAAACTAGCTGTGTCTGCATCTAAATCTACAACTTAAAGCTCTGAACAACATAACTTTTGACCAGAAAGTATGAATTTGGAATAGTAGAGCAAGAAAAAAAATTGTACATACTGGAGGTGGCAAAATAGACACACGCAGAGCTGGGCAACATGTCAAAATGAGTTTGGATCAAATGGTTACTTTTAGTATGAGGCTATGAGCCATGGTGACATGAACACTATTATCAGTTCACTTAAATTTTCTATAATAACTTTGTCAAATCTGATTAGAAAAATTATTTCATTTCAATAATAATCTGTATTTTCAAATACGACGATTTAGGAGGTTTTATGCAAGAATACCCTTTGGATGACTTTTATGTGTTCAAACAATATGACCTGTTTTTTTTCCCAAACTAATTTTTTTGATTTCACTAATTTAAGCAATTAAGCATAAAAGCATAACCCAAAATGACACATGTGTTTGCCTAAGAAATAGATTATACTAAGGCATCATGATTGTTCCCAGGCAGCATAAATTACTAAATATATCCATGAATGTAATATCTATTACCAACTTGACAAGTACCAAGCATGAAGTACAGAACAAGACATCAACAGCAAGAAATAGACAAAACAAACTGGAAAAAAATAAAAAGTAAGCTGTGTATGAATATGAATATTCAAAACATATGGATGGATTCACACAGCCCTTACTTTTTTAAAACAATATCATCATAAAATGAGCTTGTGTATTGTGCTGTATTTATACTAAAAGAAAACAAATGCTAAAAATGAAAAAAAAAAAAAAAAAAACCCATAGTCATAGACAAACTAATTTATCAATATCATAAATCATAATATGATCGAGAAATGACATACTTTCGACCTGAACGCTCATTTCGAGTAATGTGTGTGAATGGAGCCACGCCTTCTGGTAACTGAACCTTAAACACAGTGTTCATTGTGTTAGTTGAAAAGAACATAATGCATATAGCAAGATCAAAAATTAATAGTGGATAGAGGTGAAATTTATCACAAAACTGTGCGCAATTCTAACACCGATAAATGCTGGTTATACTAACATTAAAGGCACTAAGAGATGCACACAAATATCTTGATATAATCAAGAATTAAGAACACTACAAATGTCCTAGATGCAAACCATAGAGAAAAAATGGTTAGATGAGGTCAACTCAATTTACTTTTATTACAAACGTCACCACATAACATAGATATTAGTAATCAATCGCATTTCAATACTAGATAACAAAGGGTAATGTATTAAAAAATGCAATTCCGGGTGCAAACTAGGTTAACTTACATCTACAATAAGATCAAAAGTCAAAGAATTGCATGGATTTAGTGTAACATATTATTGTTCTCATTGTGAACTCAATACTTTTTGACTAAAAATCCTAGCAACAACCTTTAGTTTAACTGAAGATGTTTGTAAGTTTCAAATACAATAAATTATAAATAAGAATATGGGGACAAAATCATGCATCAAATTCAGTAATTTTAACTTAAAAGAACACAATTCGAATAAAATAAAAAACATCTCCAAAGGAAGAAGCACCAAAATCTTCACTTTTAACATAAATTTAGAGAACAAAATCTTTCACCACTAATCAGAAACCAAATCTACCTTCCCTCAAATATGGAATGTTAAGTAAACACGATAATAAAGAAACTTCGATAACTTTTCAATCGTTATCTAATGATAATGATCATAGACAACATATGTTCTAATCCAAAATGAAATTTTCCGTGCGATGCTTGTGACAAGTAAGCTGTGCACATGGGAGATCCGGAAGCGAATCCAAATGAACTAAATGTATTTAATATTTTAATTAATACCTGGATTTTAAAAAGGGCGCCTCAGAGCTTTGCGCCTATCCTTTTTCCCAAAGGCGCGCGCCTCAGGTGCTTTTTTGTCAAAATTTCAGTCGCTTTTCACCTGAGGCGCACGCCTCACGTACACAGGGTATTTTTTATGCATAAAAATGTTGTACCTTGGTGTTTTTGGCTTGTACATATAGGTAAAATCACATAAAAACCTTATTTATAGCTATATTTTGGGTAAATGAAGCTAAAAATTCATGGAATATATATGGTATATATAAAAAATATATATATAATTAGTGTGTGCTTCGGGTACGAAAATCCCACGCTTTTTGCGCTTCGCACGATGCGCTTAGACCTCGTCGCTTTTGTGCGCCTAGCGCTTTTTAAAACCAAGATTAACACCCTACTAAAAGTGAGAAATCTGTGAAAATCCATAAATAAGGGTATCAACTAAGTAGTTAACTCGGACGATATATCGGTACAAAATATCAGTAAAAATATCGGTACCGATATTATCGGCGATATTGGCCGATATTTGATATTTGACCGATATTTAGTTCTTCCATTTGCCTTGCTTCTTCTAGTTTTCTTACTATATTAAGTCTTAATTGTTAATGTTAAATATTAGTGTTTTAAGTCTTAACATGTTCCCACTTGCTACAATTGTTAGTGTTTTCAAGTTGTAAAAGGTTAATTAGTTAATGGTAGGAGAGTATATTGAATTGTTAGTGTTAAATTGCTATATGTATGGATTTTGCATGATATAAAAATTGTCGATATCCCATCCATATCTCACCACGATAACCTATATTTCAAATATCGACCCTTCACCAATATCCAATATTTTACCGCATTAACTGCTTAGGGTACCAAAGTGGAAAACACTAGTGAAATGGATCAAACAAACGATTCTACAATGAGCAAGGTTGTGGTATGCTCGTTTTCCCACATATGAACTTTGGGATTGTTTATAAGTTTTATCTTCCTTCTCCCTTGATCGGCTCAATAGGGTTTTGTCTCGATCGGTGTAAAATGACGAAACAATTTTGGTCCCGACAACAAGAAATCCCCCAATACTTTTTGTTTTAGGTGAGAGATTTGTAACTATAAAACATAAGAAATAACACTATTTGGGTCTATGGACTTTGAACCAAGTTGGAACTTGGAAATGACCTATAACCTTTTGCTTTTTTTTGTGTATCGGCCCATAAATATTGCACTTTGGCCTGAGACCCCAAATTGATGCCTCTTGGTGAATTTAAATCGATACAAAGAGCCAATGGTGCATTTTGTGCCTTTTAGTCGGAAAACACCAAATTTTGGGGTCTTAAGCTGAAGTGCAATATTTACGGGTTGATACACAAAAAAGCTAGAGATTATAGGCCAATTTCCAAGTTCCAACGTGGTTCAAAGTCCATAGGCCCAAATAGTGTTACTTCTTAGGTTTTATAATTACAAATCTCTCATTCAAAAGAAAAAAGCAATTGGGTCTTAGGCTGAGGTGAAATGTTTATGAAAGGAATGGAATATGTGTTTCTTTAACAATCTATAAATTAAAAGGGGATTGTCAATAGACATTGGTGGACAATGATAGAAGACTCGAGGGATCCTAGATTCGATTCTTAAGCCAGACGGGTTTTACCGGTAATTTCATCGTCGTGCCTACGGGCGGGTGGGTTACCGGGTTTTCCCCGGAATTGGTGTTTGACAACTCGGGTACTCTTAGAGTACTTGAATTTGTCGAAAGGGTGCCCTAAGAGTGCTTGGGTTTGATTTGTTGGTCGTTCAAAAAAAAAAAAAAAAAAAAAGATTACCAATTTGGTAACATGTTTGTAATTTATAAATGGTTAACAAAAACACATCTTCCATTCCTTTAATATATTCAGGTTCATCTTAAAGAGTATAAGTGTATAAGAAATAGCAAAGACCAAAGAACCAAAAGATTAAGAAGATTGTCTACATCTTCCATCCATATATGCCGTATTTTCTCATCCCTCTAAAAATTCATCAACACCTTTTTAGAATTGTGTAACCTTCTTCGTATTTACAAAACTCCCTTGTCGTTTTGACACTTGTTATCAAAAGTGTTCCAAATTAAATAAAAAAAAACGATATAGGTTTTAGGTGGACAAAACCTTGTGTTCATCCACATAAACTTGACATTTGACAGCATAATATTATATAGTTCATAATTAATTAAGATGCAATTCTTAGTACTGAGAGAGGACAAGTAAGGAAATAAAACTCATTACATAAACCTAAAAAATAAAAAAGTGGTTCTAAGAGTCCAGTATTTGATTATCTGTCTAAAGGTTCACACATATTAGGATAAAGTAAGGTTTGTGCTGAGTAAGTTAACCATGAACATCAACAGAAAGCTAATTCCATAAGCCAATAAATTCATCAAATAATTGAGGAATCAAGAAAAGGTCAGTTGTGAATACTTACATTGATTCGGTTAAACTCAGGCTCCATTACAGCCACATAGAAAAAAACAACCAACTCTTGCTCTAGGGTTTAATGTTACAACTTCTGAAACAACAACACGAAGACTAAAATTAATATAAATTCCGAAATAATATCAGGGAAAATGTAAGTTGTACCTTATGATTCGAGTTTAATGCGAGAGTTCAGATTATTGATGAGGATTTTGGCGGTCGATGTGCAGATTTATATATATCTGACCGTAGGAATGCTTTGGCGCTGCGATTCAAGTGTGTGTGTACGTCGTAAGTTCAAGGGTGTTTGGGATTGAGTTTGTTAAAAAAAGAGTTAAAAAAAAAAATGTTTAGATTAATTCTTAGGATGAGAAACATCAAAAAGTAAATAGATTGTTTTTTTAAGTGTTTCGCTTAACTTATTATGAATATTGATTGTATGGGTGGTGGATTTGTAATTTTTTTCAAAAGCCAAAAGCCAAGATTTATAACTTCTCAAAAACAGTTTTTCCACCCTTAAAAGTCAAAACAAAAAATGATTTTGGGTTACACAAACAGTTTATTGACTTATTGGCTTCTTAAAAAAGCTAATAAGTCAATAAGTTGTTTTGAAACTCAATCTCAAATACCCGGTGTTTGGGATTGAGTTTGGAAATGTAAAAGTGCTTTTGGTTAGAAGTGCTTATTGGCTTATGACTTTTTGAAAAAGAGTTTTGAAAAAAGTGTTTGGATTAGCTTTTAAGATGAGAAACGTCAAAAAGTCAATAGATTATCTTTTTTTTAAGTGTTTCGCTTAACTTATTGTGAATATTAGTTGTATGGGTGGTAAATTTGTAACTTTTTTCCAAAAGTCAAAAGCCAAAAGCCAGGATTTCTAACTTTTAAAAAACAACTTTTCCACCCTTAAAAGCCAAAAGCTAAAAGTCAAAACAGAAAGTGCTTTTGGGTTACACAAACAGTTTATTGACTTATTGGATTTTTGAAAAAGCCAATAAGTCAATAAGTTGTTTTGAAACTCAATCCCAAACACCCTCGAATGGTAGGCCGCTCTAGTTTGTTTGGGCTTGATAAGATCTTAGAGCATTCACAATAAAGCCCTCATATTCGTGTGAGACAAAACCTTAAAAATTTTATGGGGCTAGAAGTGGTTGTGAGTGAAGAAAATGGGAAATCTACTGTTTATCGGTAAATTTTGGGTTCTTCGGGAATCTTTTGGGGAAAACGGGAAAACTGTATTTATTTTTTTAATATTTGTTGAAAGTGTTTGTGAGTTGAGGATAGAGAAACTGTAATGGGGTTTAGTGTAATATGTGGTTGTGATTGGTTGTGAGTGGATGGGGGATGAGGAAACTATTGTGAATGCTCTTAGGTAGGTGTTTTTCGGCTTTAGGTTTTTTAATAAAATAAAATTAAAAAAGACAAAATTACAGAAATTAACCTTTATGTTTGGCCAAAATTGCAGGTTCCAACTTTTATGTTCCATTTGCACAAAAAAAAAACCCTTTACCTTTTGATTTTGCTACAAGTTCCAACCTTTGTGACTAACTCAGTTAATTTTCTTGGTTAGGTCTCCTCACATGCAAGTCATGTGAGGGCAGTTTGGTCTTTTCACCTCCATTGTTATTATTATTAAGCTATACACAAAACATAGATAAAAGAACCTGGTATTCCCTCCTTCTTCTTCATCAGACCACCACCTTATTAATCTCACCACCAGTCCACCACCACCACCGCATCATCACTGCCACCGCACCTCCTACCACAACCACCACATCTTCACACGCACCCCCACCCTCACTACATCACCCCAACTGTCGAATCAGAACCACCACCACCACTATCATTACCATCGACGACGCCATCGATTTCCAAATAAATTCCATATCAGTTCGTATCTCATTTACCTCTATCTCTGCCATTGTGGATGTGATACCTCGCAATTTCAGGTTCCCACTTTAACAAAACTCTAGTTACATTCCTTGCATTCTACTTAACTAGGATTAGCTAGTTAAGTCACACGTCGCATAGTTATAGGTCAATAACTGCATGGAGTGGTAATTCGGGGAATTACCAGACTATATACATGAGTAGTGAACCTCGGACGTTGGTGAACAGTGAAATTAGATAATTGTGAATTAATTGATTGAGATTGATTGCAATTATGTGCTTCTATGAAACTCTAAGAAACCATGTGCAAACTGTATGTGATTACGTGAACTTAAACCGAATACGTTAATAAAAATCATATTAGGTGGACCATTAGGATGGTTGGGGTCTTAAAACATGGGGTTACACTTGTTATGGTCCAAAATAGCGAAAACATCGAAGAAAATAGGCTGTACAACGAAGCAGGCCACCCGGAGCGGGCCGGGAGGAGTGAGCGGCTGCGCGCAGCATCCCGACGCAACTAAACCGACTTAAAACCCTATTTAAACAATCTTAAGCCTCATACAACCCCTAAAATCAACCCTAATCTCCCCCTACTGCCCTATTACAAAAATATCAACCCCTAATGCCTGCTAAGGCGCAAGAACATCGATCGGGAAGCTTGGAGAGCATTCGTTGATTGTTTTGAAGAGCTTGCGGTATAACATTCAATCTATTGTGTTTTAATCTTCTTTAATATATTATAAAACCTTATAACTAAGTTTGTCCAGGTCTGAAACCTTTTCATAAAGATTAAAACTTGAAGTTTATAAAGATTGAATGGGATAAACATAATCCTATGCGATTAGAAATTGACAGGTTGCACGTTGCGCATGTTTGTGATGTTTTGATCTTTAGGGTTTATGATTTTGCATGTGTTATGATAGGTTCTGATCATGCTAGGTCGTATGAATGTCTTAGAATGGTTTTTGATTGTTGTTGATCGATTATACGCATACGTGGGTAGTTTAAATAAAAGTTTATACATGATTAAAATCTTGACAGAATGTTTGGGTCAACTTATAAGGTCTGTTACGTGACTTAAACATGATGGTTTTGATGATTTATTTTCAAAGGTTGTATTATACATGGTCTTAGCTTTTCATAATTGGCAAAATCGTCTGATTTGGACGTTGTTTGAATAGTTTTTGGAATTTTCTTTGATTAAAGGTCATATCAGATTTTCGGATTAACAAACTGAGTCAACTTTAAACAATCATAACAAGGAATTAAGTTATGAAATTTGGACAGTAGGTTAACATTGGAATAACTTGGCTTTTCCAAGTAGATTCATCCTGTTTGGATGAATACACGATTTTTGGGAATTTTTCTACTAAACTGATCTGTTGTGTGTATTTTCTGGACATAGCTGTGTTGTGTGATTTTTCATAATTTTTGTACAAGGTTTTATCACAAACTAAAAATATGGTTTTGTCCAGTAAACCCCCTAGAATATTTAGCAAAATTTTGGGAGTCTAACTCAGTGGATAAGTATTTTTAATAAATTAGTTTTCATGGCGCATAATCTGTCCTAAAAACGTAGATTGTGTATTTTGTGTTTATGTGACTATTTGGAGTCTTATGTGGTATGTAATGTAACATTTCACATTTAATTCTATGTACGTTACGACAGTTAATAATAAAACGTCAAATTTTATCATTATCGTCCCTTTTAAAAATATTTCGTGACACGTTTGGACCCCTAGTACCATACTATAAGCATATATTATTGTTAAAATAGTGATTTTAATGTCAAAAAAAATAAATGCCTGGGCCGGGGTTCGAACCCGTGCCCAAGGCCGGTTCATATAAACACACACAGCCAACCATCTGATCCACACCACTTATTTGTTTCATATCTCAAGCTTTTTATTTATATAAGATTACTGATTCGTAACAGTTGACTTGAAAAGTCAACTGCGAACCTATCATCCAAAATTAACACACCAATCCGTGTTTTTAATCCCTGTTATGGTAAACTTCGTGATTGATTGACTAACACGCGTGTTATACACGCTTAATCACCATCAATTCTTACCAAAATCGAGCTATTACACGTCATTATCTTTAAAACGGGTCAAACATACCAATTCGAACACACGAAGTGTTGCACTATAAATTGGACCCTCATTCACAAGCTACACTCGCCGATTTCTCATTCCCTACCCTCAATTTCTGTTAAAAAACCCTCATTCTAATACCCTTGTGTTCGCGTTTGACTTGAAGTTTGACCGAGCCTTTCAATCACGATTTCAATTCGTAAGTGTAATCTTTTTGATGGGTTTTGTTTATCGGCTATAGAGCAGCAATTACCCCATGAATAATCGGGTTATTGCTTGCTCATTTGGATTATTGTAAAACTTAGGGTTCATACGATTCAATTTGGGGATAATCTTTGTGCAGACCTTGATATTTATATTATACAGAACAACAATCATCACCAACTGATCAGTAGATCAGTTGGTGTGACTCCTTTTCACTAAAACACGAACCGGCCCACGGCCTGGGTTCGAGTCCCGTTTCACACATTCTTTTCTTTTTCTTTTAAAATGATTATATAACTGTTTCTATTTCACGAGACTTAACACTTGCTAAGGTGAGTTTACGTAACCTTGTTTATGCAATTCTTTATACTTGAAACTTTATACTTAAGCAATTCTACATACATGTCTAGTTGTAAACTTTAATGCCTCATGACTTAGACAAATACTATTAGACTTAAACTTAAACTTACATAATCATTAGCTATGGCCAAGCCGGCGATATTCAATGATAGATCTATTGGATTGACAATCCCACCTAGATTCGTTGACCATCTTTTATGGGGAGCGCGGGTGATTGTTATCGTTCCAACGTGATATTAAGGTGAACCGTGGATAACGGATGGACCTAAACTTGTCGGAGGTTTGATTATGTGCATACTATACTTCATGTTTATTCATGCAGACTTAAACTTACGATAGACATATGAATTGCTAAACTTTTATTACTCTAAAACTTAATTGCTTGACATGGCTTATGTATTCTCACCAACTTCTAGTTGACCCCCCCCCCCCCATTTTTCCAAACTCAACAGGAAATAATGATGCTTGAAGTCTAGAGCTAGCATGAGGAGATAATTGGGTTTATGCTTGTTTGGTTATTTGATGTACTAGAATTTCATTCAAGACTTTGTTATGTATTTTCAAATTTTGGATATTTTACTTTAAATAAATTTCAATTAAAACTTGAATACCATGTGCTACTGAATACTCATTCTTATGTGACACCTCGATGTTTCCGCCATCGGTTGGGGTGTTACAGATTGGTATCAGAGCCTTGGTTATAGGGAATTAGGTTATTAGAAAAATAATCTAGACTATAACCTTAGGGATTTTAAACATACTTGCCTCTCTTACTTGAAACCCTAATTGTTTCCTTATTCTTACCCCTACACAACCCTAAGCCTTTACAAGTTGACTGCTCTTATTCGTCTGCTGCAATCCTGATCCACCTTTAGATTAATAGGACAAAATCCTCAGGTTTAGCCTACACCACCTTGAGATCTCGTCGAAGTTCTAGATTTTAATAACGAACACGTGCAATCTGGAAGGGTGAACGCCTGTATTCTGAGTTTTCTGTCTAGGACTGGCATTGCGCATATATCCCAATCAGACGAGGGACCCGGATGCCTACCTGGGAATTCTCGGGATGAGTGTTCACTTATAGGCTAAAGCATGTCTTCACTATGTTATTAGAATCTAGAATCTTTGATAAGTCAACGTTTTCGTTTATTCGTTTTAATTAATGGATAAATGATTACATTCCTTATATTACCTCATTCATTTCATGTCTCATTGAACCTTCATTGTGTCTCTTACAGATCATGCCTCCACGTCGCAGCACTCGCCTTAACAGTGGTGACAATCATGATGAAGGGAGCAGCAACCACAACCATAACCACGACCACAACACTAACCACAACAATGGAAGTGATGCCCAACTAGCTGCGATCATTTCCCAACAAATGGCGCAACAAATCGCAACTTTGGTTCCTAACTTGTTGGCTCAAGTCATCCAAATGAATGGGAACGACAATGGAAATGGAAATGGCAATGGAAATCACAATGGAACGGGAATGGTCACCTAGTCTGCACCCTCAAACACTTTAATACCTGCAATCCTCCTAAGTTTAGCGAGGATGAAGGAGCTACTGGCCTCTTACAATGGTTCGAGGGTATCGAGAATACGTTCATAAATAGTGAGTGTCCCGATAACCTTAAGGTCCGTTATGCTATGAGTGTTCTTCACAAACAAGCACTCACTTGGTGGAATGGGGAAAAGCGCACCCGCGGAGCTGAAGTCGCGCTTGCTATGACTTGGGATCAAGTCAAGGAGATAATGAAAGCTGAGTTTTGTCCCCGTAACGAGGTTAAGAAACTGGAAGACGAGTTCCACACCCTTGCTCAGGATAGTGGGGAAAACCTTGCTTATAATACCCGCTTCCATGAGCTCAGTTTGTTGTTGCCCCATAAGGTCACTCCCCTATCTGTAGCCATCGAGAAGTATATCGGTGGTCTACCTATGCAAATTCAGGATACGGTATGGGGAAGGAATCCTGCCACCTTGGAGGAAGCCAAACGCCTTGCGGCTACTCTTACCGATAATCATGTGAAAAACGGTACTCTTTTTCGCAAGAACACCAAGAAGACTGCTGCAAAGGACACTCCTCAACCCGCTATTGAGGTTAAGCCTGAGACCTCAACCAACAGGAAGCGCAGGGCTAAGAACTACACGGTTGCTACCACCCCATCCGCAGTGCAAACCCCAACCAAGAAACCGTATGTTGGGAACCACCCTATTTGTAACACTTGCCAATATCACCATGCTGCTAACAGACCATGTCGCCAATGTAATAACTGCAAGCGGTATGGACACTTTGCTAATACTTGCCAAGCCCCTGCCACTCAGAACAACCCTGCCAGGAATAATCCAGCTCCCAATGCTCAAAATGGTAGGCATGTTTGTGGCCAGTGCTTTGAGTGTGGTAGTACGGAACATTATAGGGATGCTTGCCCTAAGCTTGGGAACCAGAACCAAAATCGTAACCAAAACCAGAACCGTAACCAGAACCAAGGTGCTCGTGGACGTGCGTACAACCTCAATGCTAATCAGGCCCGCAACAACAACGAAGTGGTTAATGGTACGTTTCTTGTTAATAACCACTATGCTTCTATACTCTTTGATTCGGGTGCTGATAAGTCATTTGTGTCACATAAATTTGAACCCCTACTTAACATGCCCCAAACTGATCTAGAGGAACCCCTAGTAGTAGAAGTAGCTAATGGGAAGTCTATCTTAATCGATTATGTTATACGTAACTGCGTGCTAAATCTTGACGACCATACTTTCCCTATCGACCTCATTCCTATGCATCTTGGAAGCTTTGATGTCATAGTAGGCATGGATTGGTTGTCAACCCATCATGCTGAAATCTTATGTTTTGAGAAAGTTATTCGCATTCCTCTTGAATCTGGTGACATTTTGAAGATCTATGGTGAGAAGCCTTGTGGTGAGCTTAAACTCATGTCTTGTGGTACTGCTCAAAAATACTTACGAAAGGGGTATATGGCTTTCCTGGCTAACGTGATAGAAAAGAAAGACAAGGGCAAGAGAATCCAAGATATTCCAATCATTCGGGACTATCCTGAAGTCTTTCCTGAGGATTTACCTGGTTTGCCTCCTGCTCGTCAAGTTGAATTTAGGATCGATCTTGTTCCTAGTGCAAATCCAGTTGCCAAAGCTCCTTATCGTCTTGCACCCTCTGAGATGCAAGAACTTGCCAGTCAACTGCAGGAACTTTCTGATAAAGGTTTCATTCGCCCCAGTTCTTCTCCATGGGGAGCCCCTGTATTGTTCATCAAAAAGAAAGATGGATCTCTCAGGATGTGTATCGATTATCGTGAGCTTAATAAACTCACCATCAAGAATCGTTATCCCTCGCCTAGGATTGACGATCTTTTCGATCAACTTCAAGGAGCAACCCACTTCTCGAAGATTGATCTCCGTTCTGGTTATCATCAACTTAGAGTCCATGAGGAAGACATTCCCAAGATGGCCTTTCGTACGCGTTATGGTCATTACGAATTCATGGTCATGCCATTCGGGTTGACCAACGCTCCTGCAGTGTTTATGGATCTAATGAATCGGGTTTGTAGACCCTATCTCGACAAATTCGTGATCGTCTTCATTGACGACATTTTGATTTATTCTAAATCAAAATCCGATCACGAACAACATCTTCACTCAATCTTGGGCCTCCTAAAGAAAGAACAACTGTATGCCAAGTTCTCGAAATGTGAATTTTGGCTTAAGGAAGTTCAATTTTTAGGACACGTCATCAATGAGGACGGAATTCATGTTGATCCTGCGAAGATCGAAGCTGTTAAAAATTGGAGTGTTCCTAAAACTCCAACAGAAGTTCGTTCTTTCCTTGGTTTGGCTGGTTATTATCGTCGATTCCTTGCCAACTTCTCCAAGATCGCTGTTCCTCTCACTGCCTTAACTCACAAGGGTAAACCTTATGAGTGGGGATCAAAACAAGAGGAAGCATTTGAGACTCTTAAGCAGAAACTTTGTGAAGCTCCTATTCTGTCTCTACCTGATGGTAATGATGATTTCGTGGTCTATTGTGATGCATCAAACCAAGGTCTTGGTTGTGTTCTCATGCAACGAGGCAAGGTTATTTCTTATGCGTCTAGACAGCTCAAGATTCACGAAAAGAATTATACCACCCGTGATCTTGAATTGGGCGCAGTCGTCTTTGCTCTTAAGATTTGGAGACACTATCTTTATGGTACCAAATGTGTGGTGTTCACAAACCACAAAAGTCTCCAACATGTCTTCGACCAGAAAAATCTTAACATGAGGCAAAGACGTTGGGTTGAGTTACTTAACGACTATGATTGCGAGATTCGCTACCATCCTGGCAAAGCGAATGTTCGTACTGACCTTCAGGATCGTATCCTCCAGGCTCAACATACTTCAGTCACCCAAGGTAACATGTACGAGGAAATGTCTTGTGGTGCTGAAACTCAACTTGAAACCAAACCTGATGGCCTACTTTATTTTCTCAATCGACTTTGGATTCCTGACCGTGATGATCTTCGTACTTTCCTTATGAACGAGGCTCATAAGTCTCGTTATTCTATTCATCCTGGAGCTGACAAAATGTACCAAGATCTTCGTTATTCATATTGGTGGCCTGGTATGAAGAAAGATATCGCATTTTTTCGTTGCAAAATGCCTTACTTGTTCAAAGGTCAAGGCTGAACATCAACGACCATCTGGTATGCTTGAACAACCAGAAATTCCTGTATGGAAATGGGAGAGCATAGCAATGGACTTCATCACTAAACTCCCTCGTACACCCAAAGGTTATGACAGCATTTGGGTAATCGTTGACCGCTTAACCAAGTCAACCCATTTCTTACCAATTCGTGAGAAATATTCTGTAGAAAGGTTGGCAAGGTTGTACATAAGTGAAATCGTATGTCGACATGGAATACCCCTGGATATCATCTCTGACCGTGATGGTCGTTTCACCTCTCACTTTTGGGATTCGTTACAAGACGCTTTGGGTACCAAACTAAACCTGAGTACTGCTTATGTAACACCCCAACCGATGGCGGAAACATCAAGGTGTCACGTAGTGACGATTGTTCAATAGCTCATGGACTAGAAATGTAAATTTGAATACATTGAATTTAATAATTTATTACATTGAAAAAAATACAACAATTATGACTAGCAATCTAAACTAAGATACAGTAATCTCAATGTAAGTCTAAGTTCCAAACGCTTGTAAGTAATCTCATAAGAACCTGAAACATGTACGAAAATGATTTGGTCAATACAAAATGTATTGGTGAGCATACCCTGTTTAAATAAATATAGTAGGAAAAGTGTTTAGCAATTCATGTACGGTACCATTTGCAATTATGTAATAAGTAATATCCATTCAAAGCCAAACCTGAGAATAATGACTAACACATGACTAACCAACTGAATAATGAATTAACAAGACAATGACCAAGATTCTCTCAACAGAGTCTCAAGGGGGTATACCATAGTACTATTCATTGAAAAGCTAGGCCGCCCAGCGGTTAATGATTTTGACAAGTCATAGACACACCAATTAACATAAAGCAAACACACATGAGAATTGCATTAAGTATGAGAAATTGAAACTTGATTAATATATAAGTACATGAGTCACCCCAAAGTAGTAAAACGGTAAAAAGGGAAAGATATACTCACAGTTACTAAGTAGTAAATTCCGAAGCTGTAGTGAGATACAAGTAAGGAGAAACCCCATGAAGTTAACCTAAATGATATATGTAAACACTAGGTATGGTGAGACTAAAAGTCTGAGGGTTTTAGGATTAAGTAATTAGGTGTTTGACAATTGGATACTAAATTATTGTCATGAGTTATACACGTCATAAACTCGTTTATGAATTTATATTTAGAGTAATAACAATATTCATATTTATATATTTCCAAGATCAAAAAAATTTTAAATTAATTAAATCAAATATCAAATATTGCGATCATGTCTAAAATAATAATACTAACAATTTGAATGACAACATTTGGACTCAATGATGAACTTGTATCAATAATTTCTTTGATTCACACGCACATATGTAATTATTAGTAATATTCTCCAAATAACAATATATATACGTTTTTTTTATTTAGATATAAAAATAACAATTATTCTTATACTTATACTTATAAATATACATACCACTTGCAATAGCCCATATTATGTTTAGTTATTTTGAAATACGGTGACAAATGATTTTTGTTAGAATAAATAAATATAATATAATATAAAGTAATTATGATTTGGAAGATAAGGAATAAATTAGTTAAGAAAACACAGTAGATGAAATTTCTTTACAAGCTTATATCTCCCAACAATTAACAGTTTCCATAACTTATGTTCAACCCCAAACCAAGAAAAAAAAAATTCTCAAACTGAATTCATTTCTTTATGATTTAAATAACAAAGAGTTTAGTTCGATGTCGTTACCTTGATGGGATACCAGATTAAACGAGATGTAAGGGGGGAATTAATGCTGGCGTTCCAACCGATCAGAGATGAAAAACGGAGGTTATGGCGTCCACGACGATAGTGGGACGGCTTTAGCACAGGAAGACATCGGTTTCACGAAGGAAAGGAACTAATCATGAGAGACTCGCGAACATGCCATTTTTGTGGTAGTGGTGACCGGATTCGAAGAGGTGGTCAATTCGGCAAGGCTTAGATCGATGCAGAACAACCTTGGAATGCAAAATTGATTGATTGTGTGGGTTCAGTCCAAGGTTTTTGAATCGCTTGAGAGCGTTAATTTATGCTAAAGGCTACGAATTGGTTTAGTTTGCAATTGGGTTTTAATGGCCGATACATGCAAAACGATCAAAACGCATCTACATAATAGGAAGGTGTCATGAATGAAATGTCGGTTTCAAAGTGATAAGAATTATCGGTAATCAATGCTTTCATTTTATAGTTTTATGGCATTTAAAATGGTCCTTTATGTTTTGTATTTAATGATTTCCATAATTAAAAATCTAGACTTTATAAACTCTATAACTTTATGAATTCATCCTGTTGTATTTTTTTTTATTAATGACTTTTATAAGTTCAAGAATATATGTAAATTTTGAAAGGAAAGATAATGTATTTACATTAAGAATGGGTAGACAAAATAAATATCAAAGACAAAGAAAACCAAATTTGAGTTTCGGGAACTTGTGTTGATAATCATATATGTGTACATGTGTATGAGAAAATGACCAAATATAAGATTATAAATTTAGTTAAATCGTGTCGTTTTTTTTTCAAATCTTTCCATAATACGAGGGCTGAAAGTGAAATTTTAAAATAGGTGAAGGAATAAAATTGACAACCCGCTGGTTGTCACAGTCTCCCCTACTTTAGAAAATTTCGTCTCGAAATTTGTTTCAAGTGGAGGTTTCTATGAAACAAAAGGCGTTGTAAAAGTCAACTAGATTTTTTTTCTTTTTTTTTTTAAAAAATAATCTCATCAATTATGATTTGACAAAATTTAAAATAGTTGTCTAATATCCGAAGTAAAAGTTTCAAAATCTTTGACAGTTGACCCGAAGTTAGAAAATTAAGAGTTTAAATGAGAAAGGTTTTGGGAATGTGTAACGGGTGAGGAAAAGGCACTGATGAAGGTAGTCTCCCCTACTTTAGAAAGGTTTCTGCCCGAACTTTATTAAATACAGGCAACAGGATTTCGACTAACAGGGAATGTAAAAGTATACAAAGTTTAAGGGTTTCTGAAGAGGTTGTCAACAAGAAAAACTCCAACAAAACTAATTGAAACTTATGTAAAATGTTCTTATTGAAAATTCTAGCTATTAGTCAACGATCTAATGAAGAGGTAATTAGCAAGTAATGGGTAGGTTCTTGGTCAGACTCCTAGTCCGCTCCCGCAGTATCGTTTATGCTTATATATAGGGTGTACCGCAGCTAACCTGTAACACCCCAACCGATGGCGGAAACATCGGGGTGCCACGTATTGATGATTGTTTTCAGTAGCACATGGTATAATATAAATTTTAAATAATTTATTCAAACATAATATCCCAAAATGTGAAATGATGTCTAAGAATTCAAATACATAATATCAAATAACAACTTCAATAACTTCAAATAAACTTCAAGTAAAATCCTCATGCTAACTCAAGCCTCAGCTTCATTGTTACCTGAAACATGTTAATTTTGAAAATATTTTGGGTCAACATAAGTTGGTGAGAATTACATAGGTTTTTGATAATAAAATGAATAAAATGTTGTGCAATTCATGTGTCATGTTAATCTAGCCCATATGCGAGAACATACTAGAAATAAATCGAGTGCATAATCAACCCTGTTGACTGTTATAAAATGATACATACCATACACTTATGGTCCAATTGAATATGTTATGCGATAACAAACACCCACGTAACCTTTGTAGGAGGCACGTATCCGGGTGGGATTGTCAGTCCAATAGATCTATCAATGTATACCGTCGGCTGATCAATGTTAATGATTATGCTAGAATGGTGCTTACTCTAATCATGCTCAAGACATAATGCAACATAGAAAACACATAGACACATTGATGATTGAATTGCAATGATAATGTTATAACATGTTTCACCCCAAAAATGGTGATAAATAGAAAAGGGGCTATGTAAAACTCACCTTAGCAAATGTTAAACTTGTTGAAAAGATGAAATAATTGTGTTGCCAAAATGATTCCAAATATCACCCTATAATAAGGTAATATATAATAAGTCTAAGTCTAATTAACTAATAAGTGTATCCTAGGGTTTCGATTTGGGGATAATCAATTGTTGAATTTAAATTAAAATGTTAATTAATAAAGGAAAATTTGATAATTAATAAAAGAAAGTCTTTTAATAAAATTTGAATTTTGAATGTACACATTAAAGTGTTTGAAGCATAAAAATAATTTTTATAAAATTATTTCATTTAAAATAGATTTTTAAATCTATTTATTTATAAATAGCCAATATTTAACTTTAATATTCAAAAATACTAAAATTAAAGAATTCCTATTTTAAAAATCATATTTCTGTTCTAAATAATTAAAAATAATTTGTATAAAATTTTGGTGCAAAAATGATGAAAGTTGGATTTATTATGATTTAATTATGATTAAATCTAACAAAAATTGATTAAAAATATAAAACAAGTGATTTTACTGAATTAAAAATTATTTCAGTAAAGTTTGACTTTATAAAAAGTCAGGATAAATTTTGGAGAATTTAATAAAATTGTTTTGATATATAAATGGATTTTTATAAATATAATAGTATAAAAATGATTTAATTATTATAAATACTAAATAAATGAATTTCTGAAAAATAAAAATTGTAAATAAAACTTTTATCTCAGATTAAACAAATATAATTTTTTTAGAATTTATAAAATAGTTTTGATATTTTAAAATGAATTTAAAAGATTAAAAGGTTTAATATATTTATATATATATAATTGTTGTTTTTAAAAAAAAGAAAAGAAAAGAAAAGAATAAAAAGGGGTCAGTGCCGGGACTCGAACCCGGGTAACCTCTGTGGGGAACAAGGGTCACAACCACTTGGCCTAGGCCGGTGGTTGTGAGATTTCTTGTTTAGAATTTATAAATACAATACGCGCAAACATGTTTATCCCCAATTCATTACGGATGAACCCTAGATTTTACAATTGAGCAAATCAGCCAACATTAGCCCGATTAATGTTGGGGCTTTTGTTGGTTGATCGCCGATGAGTGAAACCCACACAAAAAATTAGACTCACAGTGAAGAATTGATGTTAGAAGCCGGGTCAAGGCAAAAGTCAAACAACGAACTCGATAACAACGATCAGAGTGAATCAGAGAGAATAGAGATTGAGAGAGAGTTGTGAGCGATTTGTCAAGGTTCGCAGACCATCAATTTATACTGAGGATTAGGGTTAATGTTAATTGGAAGGTTTGACCTTCAATTGAATTCATACGCGTATAATTGAATAAAAAGTCAACGATTGATGTGTATATGACGTGTATTCGTGTTGTGCAAGGCCGGAAATCATACGAGTTTGCCAAAAATAGATCAATTACACGTAAATCGTTGGATTGATTATCAAGAAATCCCACAGTTGACTTTCCTTGTCAACTGTGAGGATTTAGTATGCGTATAAGATTATAGTGTGTCCGGGTTATTTCAACAAAGAAGGTCCAGCCCAGTTGGTTATGTATGTGTGCATGTGTGGCTTTGGCGCGGGTTCGAACCCCGGCCAAAGCATTTTTATTATTTTTTGATATTTTCAAACCAACACACATATATTATGTTATATAAATAGTATTAGGGTTCCACAATCGCGACAAAATAATTAAATGCAACGTATAGAATGAAACTTGACGTTTTTTATTAATGTCAATGCGTAACGTACAAGTATTAATTGCGTAATGTTACAGTCTCCCCTACTTTTAGGAACTTCGTCCCGAAGTTGGAGTTGGAGAGTCTGGTGGGAAAAGATGTGGATACTTCGACTTCATCTGGTCTTTACGTTCCCAAGTGAACTCTGGGCCTCGTTTAGATTCCCAACGAACCTTAACGATCGGAATACGACTGCGCTTGAGTTTCTTGACTCCAGTGTCAACAATCTCGACGGGTTTCTCGATAATGTGCATGCTTTCATCAATTTGCACATCCTCAAGAGGAACATGAAGGTTCTCATCTGCTAAGCATTTCTTGAGATTCGAAACATGGAAGGTCGGATGAACATTGCTTAGCTCAGGTGGAAGATCAAGCTTGTAAGCCACTTTTCCAACTCTGTCAAGGATTTTGAAGGGGCCTACGTAACGAGGAGCTAGTTTTCCCTTTCTACCGAAACGAATAACTCCTTTCCAAGGGGATACTTTAAGTAGCACAAGGTCCCCAACTTGAAATTCCAAGGGTTTACGACGTTTATCAGCATAACTCTTTTGGCGACTTCTAGCCTTGAGAAGATTATCCTGAATGAGCTGAATTTTGTATGTGGTTTCCTGGATTAGTTCGGGTCCAGTAATACGAGCTTCGCCAACCTCAGTCCAACAGACAGGAGAACGACATTTCCGACCATAGAGTGCCTCAAAAGGAGCCATGTTAATGCTGGCGTGATAACTGTTGTTGTATGAAAACTCAACCAAAGGAAGATGAGAATCCCATGCGCCACCAAAATCGATGACACATGCCCTGAGCATGTCCTCAAGTGTCTGGATGGTTCGTTCAGTCTGACCATCCGTTTGAGGGTGATAAGCAGTGCTCAGGTTCAACTTGGTACCCAAAGCATCTTGTAGAGATCCCCAAAAGTGAGAGGTGAAACGACCATCGCGATCAGAAATAATGTCCAAAGGTATACCGTGACGACATACGATTTCACTTACGTACATCTTTGCCAACTTTTCCACAGAATACTTCTCACGAATAGGTAGAAAGTGAGCTGACTTGGTCAAACGATCGACGATTACCCAAATACTGTCAAAACCTTTGGGTGTGCGAGGGAGTTTGGTGATGAAATCCATAGCTATGCTCTCCCATTTCCAGACAGGAATCTCTGGTTGTTCAAGCATACCAGATGGTCGTTGATGTTCAGCCTTAACCTTGGAACAAGTGAGGCATTTTGCAACGAAAAGAGCAATGTCTTTCTTCATACCAGGCCACCAATAAGAATAACGAAGATCTTGGTACATCTTGTCAGCTCCAGGATGAATAGAATAACGAGACTTATGAGCCTCGTTCATGAGAAAAGTACGAAGATCATCACGGTCGGGAATCCACAGTCGATTAAGGAAATAAAGGAGACCATCGGGTTTGGTTTCAAGTTGAGTCTCAGCACCACAAGACATTTCATCGTACATGTTACCTTGGGTGACTGATGTGTGTTGAGCCTGGAGAATGCGATCTTGAAGATCAGTACGAACTCTCGCACATTGGAGTTTGACACGCTCTTTACGACTAAGTGCGTCAGCCACAACATTCGCTTTCCAGGATGGTAGCGAATTTCGCAATCATAGTCGTTAAGTAATTCAACCCAACGTCGTTGCCTCATGTTAAGATTCTTTTGATCGAAGACATGTTGGAGACTTTTGTGGTCCGTGAACACCACACATTTGGTCCCATACAGATAATGTCTCCAAATCTTGAGTGCAAAAACAACAGCGCCCAATTCAAGATCATGGGTGGTATAATTTTTCTCGTGAGTCTTGAGTTGTCGAGACGCATAAGCAATAACCTTTCCTCGTTGCATGAGAACACAACCAAGACCCTGGTTCGATGCATCACAGTAGACCACGAAATCATCATTACCGTCAGGTAGAGACAAGATAGGAGCTTCACAAAGTTTCAGCTTAAGAGTTTCAAATGCTTCCTCTTGCTTAGGTCCCCACTCATAGGGTTTACCCTTGTGAGTTAAGGTAGTGAGAGGAACAGCGATCTTGGAGAAATTGGCGATGAATCGACGATAATAACCAGCCAACCCAAGAAAAGAACGGACTTCCGTTGGAGTGGTAGGAACACTCCAATTCTTCACAGCTTCGATTTTCGCAGGATCAACATGAATTCCGTTCATATCAATGACATGTCCCAAAAATTGAACTTCCTTAAGCCAAAATTCACATTTTGAGAACTTGGCGTACAGTTGTTCTTTCTTTAGGAGACTCAAGATAGAGTGAAGATGTTGCTCGTGATCGGATTTTGATTTAGAGTAAATCAAAATATCATCGATGAAAACGATCACGAATTTGTCGAGATAGGGTCTACAAACCCGATTCATCAAATCCATAAATACTGCGGGAGCATTGGTCAACCCAAAAGGCATAACCATGAATTCATAGTGACCGTAGCGAGTGCGAAAAGCTGTCTTGGGAATATCTTCATCGTGGACTCTAAGCTGATGATAACCAGAACGGAGATCAATCTTCGAGAAGTGGGTTGCTCCTTGAAGTTGATCGAAGAGATCGTCAATCCTAGGAAGTGGATAACGATTCTTGATGGTGAGTTTGTTGAGTTCACGGTAGTCAATACACATCCGAAGAGAACCATCCTTCTTTTTAACGAATAAGACAGGGGCTCCCCATGGAGAAGAACTAGGGCGAATGAACCCTTTATCAGAAAGTTCCTGTAATTGACTAGCAAGTTCTTGCATCTCAGAGGGTGCAAGACGATAAGGAGCTTTAGCGATAGGATTAGCACCAGGAACAAGATCAATACGAAACTCCACTTGTCGAGCAGGAGGCAAACCAGGTAAATCCTCTGGAAAGACTTCAGGATAGTCTCGAATAATAGGAATGTCTTGGATACTTTTGCCTTTGTCCTTCTTCTCTATCACATTAGCTAAGAAGGCTGTATACCCCTTTCGTAAGTACTTTTGGGCAGTAGTACAAGACATAAGCTTAAGCTCACCACAGGGTTTCTCACCATAGATCTTTAAAATCTCACCAGATTCGAGAGGAATGCGTATGACTTTCTCGAAGCACAGAATTTCGGCACGATGAGTTGACAACCAGTCCATGCCTACTATAACATCAAAACTACCAAGATGCATAGGGATAAGATCGATAGGGAAGGTATGATCATCGAGATTCATCAAGCAGTTACGAATAATAGAGTCAATCGAAATAGACTTCCCGTTAGCTACCTCTACCACGAAAGGGTCTTCTAGATTAGTGTGGGGTAAGTTAAGTAAAGGTTCAAACTTCAGTGACACGAATGACTTATCAGCTCCTGAATCAAATAATATGGATGCATAGTGGTTATTAATGAGAAACGTACCATTCACCACTTCGTTGTTGTCACGAGCCTGGTTAGCGTTGAGATTGTAGGCGCGACCTCGAGCACCTTGGTTCTGGTTGCGGTTCTGGTTTTGGTTTTGGTTCTGATTTTGGTTTTGGTTACGGTTACGATTAGGGCAGTTTTTGATGTAGTGATTAGGGTTACCACACTCGTAGCATTGACCACGAGTAGGCCTGTTGTTTTGTTGGTTGGGAGCTGGGTTGTTGTTGTCTTGGGCAGCAGGAGATCGACAGACGTTCACCAGGTGGCCATATCTTTGACACTTAGTACAAAATCGACATGGCACCTGCGTTGGATGATGGTACTTGTAAGTGTTGCACAAAGGGTGAGGTCCGGTGTATGGTTTCTTGGCTGGGTTTTGGGCAGCAGGTGGAGTAGCAGCAACCATATAGTTTCTAGCCTTGCGCTTTTTGTTGCTTGAGGTCTCAGGCTTGACTTCAATTGCAGGCTGTGGAGTGTCTTTGGCAACAGTCTTCTTAGTGCCTTTGCGAACGAGAGTACCGTTCTTCACGTGATTATCAGTAAGAGTGGCCGCTAGACGTTTGGCCTCTTCCAGAGTTGCAGGATTTCTACCCCAAACGGTGTCCTGGATTTGCATGGGTAGACCACCGATGTACTTCTCGATGGCTACCGGCAGAGGAGTAACCTTGTGAGGCAACAATAAGCTAAGCTCATGAAAGCGGGTGTTGTAGGCGAGGTTTTCCCCACTATCTTGAGCTAAGGTGTGGAACTCATCCTCAAGCTTTTTAACTTCATTGCGAGGACAGAACTCCTCTTTCATGATATCTTTGACTTGGTCCCATGTCATAGCAAGAGCAACCTCGGCCCCACGAGTACGCTTTTCTTTATTCCACCAAGTGAGTGCTCGTTTATGGAGAACACTCATGGCGTAACGAACCTTGAGATTGTTGGGGCACTCACTGTTGATGAAGGTATTCTCAATCCCCTCAAACCATTGGAGAAGTCCAGTAGCTCCTTCTTCACCGCTGAACTTTGGAGGGTTACAAGAGTTGAAATGCTTAAGGGTACAAGCTTGGGGTCCATTACCATTGCCATTGCCATTCCCGTTCCCATTGTTGTGACCATTCCCGTTGCCGTTCAATTGGATGACCTGAGCAAGTAAATTGGGAACCAGAGTTGCGATTTGCTGCGCCATTTGTTGAGAAATGATCGCAGCCAGTTGAGCATCGACCCCATTGTTGTTGTGGTTAGGAGCTTGGTCATGGTTGTGGTTATGGTTATCACCACCTTCTTCGTGATTCTCACCATTGTTGTTGCGAGTGCTGCGACGAGGAGGCATGATCTGTAATAGACACAATGAAATGAATGAGAGTTTATATAAGGAATGTAATCATTTATTCATTAATTAAAACGAATAAACGAAAACGTTGACTTATCAAAGATTCTAAATTCTAATAACATATGAAGACATGCTTTAGCCTATAAGTGAACACTCATCCCGAGAATTCCCAGGTAGGCATCCGGGTCCCTCGTCTGATTGGGATATATGCGCAATGGCAGCCTAGACAGAAGACTCAGAATACAGGCGTTCACCCTTCCAGATTGCACGTGTTCGTTATTAAAATCTAGAACTTCGACGAGATCTCAAGGGGGGTCAGGTTAAACCTGAGGATTTTGTCCTATAAATCTAATGGTGGATCAGGATTGCAGCAGACAAATAAGAGTAGTCACATGTAGGTTTAGGGTTATAAGGCATAGGATAAGGATAGGATTAGGGAAGCAATTAGGGTTACAAGTAGGAGAAGCAAGTACTGTTTTAGTCCCTAAGGTTATAGTCTAGATTATTTCTAATAACCTAATTCCCTATAACCAAGGCTCTGATACCAATCTGTAACACCCCAACCGATGGCGGAAACATCGGGGTGCCACGTATTGATGATTGTTTTCAGTAGCACATGGTATAATATAAATTTTAAATAATTTATTCAAACATAATATCCCAAAATGTGAAATGATGTCTAAGAATTCAAATACATAATATCAAATAACAACTTCAATAACTTCAAATAAACTTCAAGTAAAATCCTCATGCTAACTCAAGCCTCGGCTTCATTGTTACCTGAAACATGTTAATTTTGAAAATATTTTGGGTCAACATAAGTTGGTGAGAATTACATAGGTTTTTGATAATAAAATGAATAAAATGTTGTGCAATTCATGTGTCATGTTAATCTAGCCCATATGCGAGAACATACTAGAAATAAATCGAGTGCATAATCAACCCTGTTGACTGTTATAAAGTGATACATACCATACACTTATGGTCCAATTGAATATGTTATGCGATAACAAACACCCACGTAACCTTTGTAGGAGGCACGTATCCGGGTGGGATTGTCAGTCCAATAGATCTATCAATGTATACCGTCGGCTGATCAATGTTAATGATTATGCTAGAATGGTGCTTACTCTAATCATGCTCAAGACATAATGCAACATAGAAAACACATAGACACATTGATGATTGAATTGCAATGATAATGTTATAACATGTTTCACCCCAAAAATGGTGATAAATAGAAAAGGGGCTATGTAAAACTCACCTTAGCAAATGTTAAACTTGTTGAAAAGATGAAATAATTGTGTTGCCCAAAATGATTCCAAATATCACCCTATAATAAGGTAATATATAATAAGTCTAAGTCTAATTAACTAATAAGTGTATCCTAGGGTTTCGATTTGGGGATAATCAATTGTTGAATTTAAATTAAAATGTTAATTAATAAAGGAAAATTTGATAATTAATAAAAGAAAGTCTTTTAATAAAATTTGAATTTTGAATGTACACATTAAAGTGTTTGAAGCATAAAAATAATTTTTATAAAATTATTTCATTTAAAATAGATTTTTAAATCTATTTATTTATAAATAGCCAATATTTAACTTTAATATTCAAAAATACTAAAATTAAAGAATTCCTATTTTAAAAATCATATTTCTGTTCTAAATAATTAAAAATAATTTGTATAAAATTTTGGTGCAAAAATGATGAAAATTGGATTTATTATGATTTAATTATGATTAAATCTAACAAAAATTGATTAAAAATATAAAACAAGTGATTTTACTGAATTAAAAATTATTTCAGTAAAGTTTGACTTTATAAAAAGTCAGGATAAATTTTGGAGAATTTAATAAAATTGTTTTGATATATAAATGGATTTTTATAAATATAATAGTATAAAAATGATTTAATTATTATAAATACTAAATAAATGAATTTCTGAAAAATAAAAATTGTAAATAAAACTTTTATCTCAGATTAAACAAATATAATTTTTTTAGAATTTATAAAATAGTTTTGATATTTTAAAATGAATTTAAAAGATTAAAAGGTTTAATATATTTATATATATATAATTGTTGTTTTTAAAAAAAAGAAAAGAAAAGAATAAAAAGGGGTCAGTGCCGGGACTCGAACCCGGGTAACCTCTGTGGGGAACAAGGGTCACAACCACTTGGCCTAGGCCGGTGGTTGTGAGATTTCTTGTTTAGAATTTTATAAATACAATACGCGCAAACATGTTTATCCCCAATTCATTACGGATGAACCCTAGATTTTACAATTGAGCAAATCAGCCAACATTAGCCCGATTAATGTTGGGGCTTTTGTTGGTTGATCGCCGATGAGTGAAACCCACACAAAAAATTAGACTCACAGTGAAGAATTGATGTTAGAAGCCGGGTCAAGGCAAAAGTCAAACAACGAACTCGATAACAACGATCAGAGTGAATCAGAGAGAAATAGAGATTGAGAGAGAGTTGTGAGCGATTTGTCAAGGTTCGCAGACCATCAATTTATACTGAGGATTAGGGTTAATGTTAATTGGAAGGTTTGACCTTCAATTGAATTCATACGCGTATAATTGAATAAAAAGTCAACGATTGATGTGTATATGACGTGTATTCGTGTTGTGCAAGGCCGGAAATCATACGAGTTTGCCAAAAATAGATCAATTACACGTAAATCGTTGGATTGATTATCAAGAAATCCCACAGTTGACTTTCCTTGTCAACTGTGAGGATTTAGTATGCGTATAAGATTATAGTGTGTCCGGGTTATTTCAACAAAGAAGGTCCAGCCCAGTTGGTTATGTATGTGTGCATGTGTGGCTTTGGCGCGGGTTCGAACCCCGGCCAAAGCATTTTTATTATTTTTTGATATTTTCAAACCAACACACATATATTATGTTATATAAATAGTATTAGGGTTCCACAATCGCGACAAAATAATTAAATGCAACGTATAGAATGAAACTTGACGTTTTTTATTAATGTCAATGCGTAACGTACAAGTATTAATTGCGTAATGTTACATAACCCACCACACTCCCGATACTTTAGACTCGTACTGATTGTCTACCAATAGCCTAAATAGAATTACACACCACCCCCATGTACCTGTAAACCCATGATTGCGTTCCGGACCGTAATCACCGATTTACCTTACACTAGGGTGTTATGCTTTTCCATAACACTAACATAAATAATACTAGAAAAAAAATGTGTGCAACCCATATGTAATAGCCACTGTAATGAAATAATGTTCAATCATGACATGGTTAGAGGTCCTTCCCTTCCGGTTTTCCCTTTAACCGTAATGTGAATAACATGTAAGTATAAGACATGGTTAGAGGTTCTTCCCTTTCGGGTTTACCATTAACCGGTAACTCCTGTTCACATCGTGGCTTTAAACACCCATATTGATAACCCTGAGGTTTACACCGTTCCCCTCGGATTAAAGAAATACTCTAACCCGAGTCGTACGTAGGCACTGGCTTAGATCTCATACAAAATTATCAATTAGTATGTTCATTGGCCATGATGATGAACAAAATAATGTAAAGTATAACAGGGTTTTGCTCAAAAACAGGGAAAAAAATATGCATACCAAATATGCGTCAAGTACATAAGTATAGCATAAAACTTCGATTGAAAGAATGGTATAATATAAATCAAGTAAATCGCACAATTTTCACAAAATGAAAGTAAACGAGTTAAGTTAATGCTCAAAACCAGTGTTGTAAGAATGACTACTAATAATTAGTGCGAGAATAATTGTAAATAACGCGTGGGGATAGCCACCAATAAAATAATAATACGAGAATAATCATAAATAAGATAATATGCGAATATAATAAAATAAAATGATGTAAGAATAAGATAATGATATTTACTGCAATTGAGACTGGACGGAACATACGTATAGTCTACTGGCCATGCGGGTTTAAAATATATGCACTATATGTTAAAGGACATTTAGCAACATTTCGATGAAGATATGTCCAATAATTAGACCAAAAGTTTTGCGACTGGAAGAGTGTAAGTGTATAAGATAAATTATTGTTTATAAAACAAAATGTAGTTTTACTCGAACTTTGTGATATAGTTGAAAGTATAATAGTGATGCATGAGAATAACTTTTTAGATTTAAAACAGCTTCACATGAAAAGACTTCGTAAGTACATACTTTCATGTGTTTACAAGAAGTCGAGTTGAAAATTGTCATAATGCATATTATCAGTCGCAAGTTTCTTTTCTCGAAAATCATATAAATCAAATGTGTTTTCAAAAGACCAAGATTTAGAAATGACGTGAATGATAAAAGTCAATGCGACAATAGTGTAGAAGTCACAAATCATAAATGAAAATAGTGTAAGTTTTAAAGCGGATAAAAGTTTTAATAATGATGATGAAAAAAAAATCCAAAAGCAAATAATTAACGAGTATATAAAACATCAAGAGATGGAACTTAAAATCCAAATGTTAAACAAAACTTAAGAGTCAATAATGAAAAACGGAAAAAAATGCACAAATAGCGATAGCTATTAATAGAGAAAACTCAAAAGACATAATAACTTCATTATAAAAAAATTATGATAAGAGTTTCAAACAACAAATGAAAAATATATCAAAAATGTGATACTGAAAATATTTCTAATGAAACTGGTGACTAGCCAAAGAGATTGAAATATTATTAGTGACTTGTGGGGAGCATACTTGAACCTATGAGTGAATGGTCATTTTTCCCGATTGCACATACCCCGTCACTGGTAAATTTCAAAACCTTTAGCGAGACTTTAAAACGAGATGTAGAAAAAGATCCTTGAGATGTGGATTTCACTCCTAACTCAAAGATGTATTTCAAAATTAAAAACAATTGAGGAATGAAACCAATCACTAAGTTAAGGATATCACCCCCAGCTTAGTGGTTAAGTTTCTTTTTGAAGGAAATACTCTTTGAGGTGTGGATGTCACTCCTATCTCAAAGATATATTCCTAAGATAAATAACATATAGAGGAGTGAAACTAATCACCAAGGTATGGATATACTCCTAACTTGATGATATCGTTTCGTTTGTGAAATACGAGTGTCTTCTTCGCCAAAAATATCGAAAGAATAACGAGAAATAATCATAACAAAAAGATCTTGAAAGAAAATATAAGAAATAAGAGAAATATAAACGAGAGGACTCGTGAAAGTAAGCTTAGTTATAGACTAGGCTAAAAGGCATTCTAATAACCTAATTCCCTATAACCATGGCTCTGATACCAATCTGTAACACCCCAACCGATGGCGGAAACATCAAGGTGTCACGTAGTGACGATTGTTCAATAGCTCATGGACTAGAAATGTAAATTTGAATACATTGAATTTAATAATTTATTACATTGAAAAAAATACAACAATTATGACTAGCAATCTAAACTAAGATACAGTAATCTCAATCTAAGTCTAAGTTCCAAACGCTTGTAAGTAATCTCATAAGAACCTGAAACATGTACGAAAATGATTTGGTCAATACAAAATGTATTGGTGAGCATACCCTGTTTAAATAAATATAGTAGGAAAAGTGTTTAGCAATTCATGTACGGTACCATTTGCAATTATGTAATAAGTAATATCCGTTCAAAGCCAAACCTGAGAATAATGACTAACACATGACTAACCAACTGAATAATGAATTAACAAGACAATGACCAAGATTCTCTCAACAGAGTCTCAAGGGGGTATACCATAGTACTATTCATTGAAAAGCTAGGCCGCCCAGCGGTTAATGATTTTGACAAGTCATAGACACACCAATTAACATAAAGCAAACACACATGAGAATTGCATTAAGTATAAGAAATTGAAACTTGATTAATATATAAGTACATGAGTCACCCCAAAGTAGTAAAACGGTAAAAAGGGGAAAGATATACTCACAGTTACTAAGTAGTAAATTCCGAAGCTGTAGTGAGATACAAGTAAGGAGAAACCCCATGAAGTTAACCTAAATGATATATGTAAACACTAGGTATGGTGAGACTAAAAGTCTGAGGGTTTTAGGATTAAGTAATTAGGTGTTTGACAATTGGATACTAAATTATTGTCATGAGTTATACACGTCATAAACTCGTTTATGAATTTATATTTAGAGTAATAACAATATTCATATTTATATATTTCCAAGATCAAAAAAATTTTAAATTAATTAAATCAAATATCAAATATTGCGATCATGTCTAAAATAATAATACTAACAATTTGAATGACAACATTTGGACTCAATGATGAACTTGTATCAATAATTTCTTTGATTCACACGCACATATGTAATTATTAGTAATATTCTCCAAATAACAATATATATACGTTTTTTTATTTAGATATAAAAATAACAATTATTCTTATACTTATACTTATAAATATACATACCACTTGCAATAGCCCATATTATGTTTAGTTATTTTGAAATACGGTGACAAATGATTTTTGTTAGAATAAATAAATATAATATAATATAAAGTAATTATGATTTGGAAGATAAGGAATAAATTAGTTAAGAAAACACAGTAGATGAAATTTCTTTACAAGCTTGTATCTCCCAACAATTAACAGTTTCCATAACTTATGTTCAACCCCAAACCAAGAAAAAAAAATTCTCAAACTGAATTCATTTCTTTATGATTTAAATAACAAAGAGTTTAGTTCGATGTCGTTACCTTGATGGGATACCAGATTAAACGAGATGTAAGGGGGGAATTAATGCTGGCGTTCCAACCGATCAGAGATGAAAAACGGAGGTTATGGAGTCCACGAGGATAGTGGGACGACTTTAGCACAGGAAGACATCGGTTTCGCGAAGGAAAGGAACTAATCATGAGAGACTCGCGAACATGCCATTTTTGTGGGTAGTGGTGACCGGATTCGAAGAGGTGGTCAATTCGGCAAGGCTTAGATCGATGCAGAACAACCTTGGAATGCAAAATTGATTGATTGTGTGGGTTCAGTCCAAGGTTTTTGAATCGCTTGAGAGCGTTAATTTATGCTAAAGGCTACGAATTGGTTTAGTTTGCAATTGGGTTTTAATGGCCGATACATGCAAAACGATCAAAACGCATCTACATAATAGGAAGGTGTCATGAATGAAATGTCGGTTTCAAAGTGATAAGAATTATCGGTAATCAATGCTTTCATTTTATAGTTTTATGGCATTTAAAATGGTCCTTTATGTTTTGTATTTAATGATTTCCATAATTAAAAATCTAGACTTTATAAACTCTATAACTTTATGAATTCATCCTGTTGTATTTTTTTTTTTATTAATGACTTTTATAAGTTCAAGAATATATGTAAATTTTGAAAGGAAAGATAATGTATTTACATTAAGAATGGGTAGACAAAATAAATATCAAAGACAAAGAAAACCAAATTTGAGTTTCGGGAACTTGTGTTGATAATCATATATGTGTACATGTGTATGAGAAAATGACCAAATATAAGATTATAAATTTAGTTAAATCGTGTCGTTTTTTTTTCAAATCTTTCCATAATACGAGGGCTGAAAGTGAAATTTTAAAATAGGTGAAGGAATAAAATTGACAACCTGCTGGTTGTCACAGCTTATCACCCTCAAACAGATGGTCAGACTGAACGGACCATCCAGACACTTGAGGATATGCTCAGGGCATGTGTCATCGATTTTGGTGGCGCATGGGATTCTCATCTTCCTTTGGTCGAGTTTTCATACAACAACAGTTACCATGCCAACATTAACATGGCTCTTTTCGAGGCACTCTATGGTCGTAAGTGTCGTTCACCTGTCTGTTGGACTGAGGTTGGTGAAGCCCAGATCACTGGACCTGAACTGATCTAGGAAACCACAGATAAAATCCAACTCATTCAGGATAATCTTCTCAAGGCTAGAAGTCGACAGAAGAGCTATGCTGATAAACGTCGAAAGCCCTTGGAATTTCAAGTCGGGGACCTTGTACTTCTTAAGGTATCCCCTTGGAAGGGAGTAATTCGCTTCGGTAGAAAGGGAAAACTAGCTCCTCGATACGTAAGCCCATTCAAAGTGCTTGACAGGATTGGAAAAGTGACTTACAAACTCGATCTTCCCCCTGAGTTAAGCAATGTTCACCCAACTTTTCACGTTTCGAATCTCAAGAAATGCTTAGCAGATGAGAACCTCCATGTCCCTCTTGAAGATGTGCAGATCGATGAAACTATGCACATTGTCGAGAAACCTGTTGAGATCGTGGATACTGGAGTCAAGAAACTCAAGCGCAGTCGCATTCCGATCGTTAAGGTTCGTTGGGAATCTAAACGAGGTTCAGAATTCACTTGGGAACGCAAGGACCAGATGAAGTCTAAGTACCCACACCTTTTCCCACCAGACTCTCCAACTCCAACTTCGGGACGAAGTTCCTAAAAGTAGGGGAGACTGTAACATTTCACATTTAATTCTATGTACGTTACGACAGTTATTAATAAAACGTCGAATTTTATCATTATCGTCCCTTTTTAAAATATTTCGTGACACGTTTGGACCCTAGTATCATACTATAAGCATATATTATTGTTAAAATAGTGATTTTAATGTCAAAAAATAAATAAATGCCTGGGCCGGGTTCGAACCCGTGCCCAAGGCCGGTTCATATAAACACACACAGCCAACCATCTGATCCACACCACTTATTTGTTTCATATCTCAAGCTTTTTATTTATATAAGATTACTGATTCGTAACAGTTGACTTGAAAAATCAACTGCGAACCTATCATCCAAATTAACACACCAATCCGCGTTTTTAATCCCTGTTATGGTAAACTTCATGATTGATTGACTAACACGCGTGTTATACACGCTTAATCACCATCAATTCTTACCAAAATCGAGCTATTACACGTCATTGTCTTTAAAACGGGTCAAACATACCAATTCGAACACACGAAGTGTTGCACTATAAATTGGACCCTCATACACAAGCTACACTCGCCGATTTCTCTTTCCCTACCCTCAATTTCTGTTAAAAAACCCTCATTCTAATACCCTTGTGTTCGCGTTTGACTTGAAGTTTGACCGAGCCTTTCAATCACGATTTCAATTCGTAAGTGTAATCTTTTTGATGGGTTTTGTTTATCGGCTATAGAGCAGCAATAACCCCATGAATAATCGGGTTATTGCTTGCTCATTTGGATTATTGTAAAACTTAGGGTTCATACGATTCAATTTGGGGATAATCTTTGTGCAGACCTTGATATTTATATTATACAGAACAACAATCATCACCAACTGATCAGTAGATCAGTTGGTGTGACTCCTTTTCACTAAAACACGAACCGGCCCACGGCCTGGGTTCGAGTCCCGTTTCACACATTCTTTTCTTTTTCTTTTAAAATGATTATATAACTGTTTCAGTATAACTATATAATTATTTCAAACAAGGTTTAATCGTTCTCAGGGTCCAGACCAACTGGTCTGGGCTTGTGATTTAAAACCTTTAACCCGGGTCAGACCGGGTTCAATTCTTGGCAACTACAAACATTTTTTTAACCCTTTATACTTATATATATATTCATTATTATTTTTAAAAATGGTTTTTAAAATACTAAAATTGCTTTATAAATTCTACAAAAATTATTTTATGATGTTCTAATAGAAAAGTTTAACATACAATTTTTAGTTTTCCAAAAATTATTTATTTCTTATATATAATAAATATTACAAGTTTATTCTATTATAATTATAAAATTCTATAAAAATATCAAAACGATTTTATAAAATTCCACAAAAATTATTCTGAGTTTATAAAACAATAAACATTCCAGAAATAATTTTTATTTTCGAAAAATCATTTATTTAATATTTTTAATCGATTTTTGTTATTTTAATCATAAATAAATCATAATAAATTCATTTTTCAATATTTTTGCACCAAAATTTTATATAAATTATTTCTGTCCATTTAGAACAGAAATACAAATTTTAATTTAAAAATTCTTTAATTTTAATATTTTTATATATTAAAGTTATATTTTGACAAAATAGAAATAAATAGACTAAATATTATATTTTTAAGAAAATAATTTTATAAAAATTATTTTCATACTTAAAACTTTATAATGTGATCATCCTTAATCAAAAACCTACAAAAAGACTTTTGTTTATTTATTTTTCAAAATTCTTTTATGTATTAAACAATTTATTTAATAATTAAACGAATCCTTATCCCCAAATTAGGAACCCTAGAAAATACTTGTAGACTAGAAAGACTTAGACTTATTTATTACCATAAACATAGGGTAATACTTGGCAACGTTGGGCTACACATATTCTATTTCACGAGACTTAACACTTTGCTAAGGTGAGTTTACGTAACCTTGTTTATGCAATTCTTTATACTTGAAACTTTATACTTAAGCAATTCTACATACATGTCTAGTTGTAAACTTTAATGCCTCATGACTTAGACAAATACTATTAGACTTAAACTTAAACTTACATAATCATTAGCTATGGCCAAGCCGGCGATATTCAATGATAGATCTATTGGATTGACAATCCCACCTAGATTCGTTGACCATCTTTTATGGGGAGCGCGGGTGATTGTTATCGTTCCAACGTGATATTAAGGTGAACCGTGGATGACGGGATGGACCTAAACTTGTCGGAGGTTTGATTATGTGCATACTATACTTCATGTTTATTCATGCAGACTTAAACTTACGATAGACATATGAATTGCTAAACTTTTATTACTCTAAAACTTAATTGCTTGACATGGCTTATGTATTCTCACCAACTTCTAGTTGACCCCCCCCCCCCATTTTTTCCAAACTCAACAGGAAATAATGATGCTTGAAGTCTAGAGCTAGCATGAGGAGATAATTGGAGTTTATGCTTGTTTGGTTATTTGATGTACTAGAATTTCATTCAAGACTTTGTTATGTATTTTCAAATTTTGGATATTTTACTTTAAATAAATTTCAATTAAAACTTGAATACCATGTGCTACTGAATACTCATTCTTACGTGACACCTCGATGTTTCCGCCATCGGTTGGGGTGTTACATGTAATTGACATGAAATTGAATGGACACTTATATGAGATGCATATGAAGTGTAAAACTGATGATAACCAACATATTCACCAACGGGTCCGTATGGTTTACTTATGCATGTAGAATCGCTAGGTGTCACTTACACGGTTTTGAACATTTAAACATCTTGGACAAACGGGTTATATGGTGTAATGATATTACACATATACTCACTTAGTGACACATGTAATAGGGAGTCGGTAGCACACCCTACTTTGGAATTTGGATTTACTTGCTTGCATACTAAGGTGAGTTTCAATACTCTTTTCTCAAAAGCATGTGTCTCGGGGAGACAACTTACTTACTTATCTAGTCCAGGTTTGGGACTACTATTTTTATCTCGGGTTTTTGGATGGGTTGATTCCTGGGAGGAATCGGATCTTGCTAGTTTCACACTCTGTGTCCTTGATGAACTAAACTGCATTCTATCACGGAAGTCCTTCACTCTTTACCGAATGAGTTGCCGGGTGGCAAGTGGGTTACTAGTTCATAGCGCTATTAGGTTTGACAAACCTCACACCGTGCTAGGAGCCGGGCATGAACTACGACCTTAGATTTTTATCATTGTTGATAGGCAATGATGGGAGGCAAAAACCAGCTTGCGGGGCAAGTGCAACGTTTGAGTATCAATTCGGTATATCATTGTTTACTTATCATGAATGGGTTAGCTACCCTTGGCATGTGAATTAGCTGTTATGAGGTCTGGGAGGCCTACACTTTTACTTGTTGTTATGTGGTCTTGGAGACCTACGCTTTTACTTTCGGGTTTGGGAAACCTACACTTTTACTTACCTTACTTTGTGAACTCACCGACTTTTTGTTGACACACGCTAGCATGCTTTGCATGTCTCTAGGTTCGGAGCACGATAGGACATGCATCATTGTGTCATGGGTTGTGAACATTACTTAACTTATACTTTGCTTTACATTAAATGGTTTTATTTTGGGCGCGTTGTTTTGCGCATGAACTTAAACGATTATGTTTGATTTACGCTTCCGCAACTTAACTAAACTTTTGGTAAATGCTAAACTTGATTTTCAATAACGAACTAAATGGTTTGGGCATTTAGGGTCGTTCTTATGACTTATGGCTATGTGATCCTAGTATGTCACGCGCCTCACGGTATAAACCCCGCAGTGGAAATTTGAAGGTGTGACAGTGGTCGCTTTGCAGTAAAATACGCTCGATTTTGGATCCCAATTTTTTTACCCTTTTGTTATCAGTTGGTTTGTTATCAGGTTGGATCATTCCTACAACAAAGTCATCATGACGAACGAACTATGTTACAATTTGTGAACACGTGTGCTGGATTTCTTCATCCAATCTGCTCAAGTAACCATTCCTAATCCTAATCAAATCATCATTTTTTTGCTTCATATTTGTTCATTATAATCAATAAATAATATAATGCTGATTTAAACAAACAGATACCCGAAGTTCCTCCGATCGTTAAGTACACTGCATTCTCCTTCTTCCCTAAATGGTTTTATATCATCTGCATGTAGTTTATGTTAAAAAAAATAGTTTATGGTTTTTTTTATTTTATTTGTTTTGCGAGGTGTAACAAGCCTTTATTGTTGACCAACGATTTATAATGTTGACCAACGATTTGTTATGAAGTTGCAGATTATGGTTGTGATATTTGTGAAGAAGATAATGGAAAAGCCAAACTCGGTTTCTCATGTGCAGTCAACAATTAATTCTTTTTTTATTTTTATCATTAAAACAAGTATAGGAGGTGAAATGGCTAAACTGCCCTCACATGACTTGCATGTGAGGGGACTTAACCAAGAAAATTAATGTAGTTAGTTACAAAGGTTGGAACATGTAGTAAAACCAATAGGTAAAGGTCGATTTGTGTAACACCCCAACCGATGGCGGAAACATCGAGGTGTCACGTATGAATGATTGTTTAGTAGCACATGATAGTCAAATTTTGAATAAGCATTTATTCCAATACAATATTGAATTACATAATAAAGTCTTGAATGGAATCTAATACATCAATCAACAAACGAAACTTAAAATTTCAAATAACTCCTCATGCTAGCTTTAGACTTCAAGCATCAGTATTTCCTGTTAAGCAATAAGTTTTAAAAGAATCAAAGTTTAGCAATTCATATGTCTAATGTAAGTCTAAGTCTACATGCGTAAACGACAAGTAGTATGCACATAATCAATCCTCCGACAAAGTTTAGGTCCATCCCGCATCCACGGTTCTCCTTATAAAGTTTAGGTCCATCCCGCTTTCACGGTTTCTTTATAAAGTGTGGAACGATAACAATCACCCGCGCTCCCCATAGAAATGGTCAACGAATCTAGGTGGGGTTGTCAATCCAATAAATCTATCATTGTATACCGCCGGCTTGATCAAGGTTAATGATTATGCAAGTTTAAGTTTATGTTTAAGTCTAACAAGTTTTTGTCTATGATATGTGGCAACAAAGATTACAACTAGACATGTATAAGAATTGCTTAAGTATAAAGTTTCAAGTATAAAAAGTTGCATAAACAAGGTTACGTAAACTCACCTTAGCAAAGTGTTAAGTCCTTTGAAATAGAATAAGTGTGGTCCAACGTTGCCAAGTAATACCCTATGTTTAAGGCAATAAATAAGTCTAAGTTTTTCTAGTCTACAAGTATTTTCTAGGGTTCCTAATTTGAGGATAGACAATTGTTTAATTGTTATTTTAGATAAATTATTAATGATCTAATAAATAAAAGAAATTAGAAAAATAAATAAATAAAAGACTTTTTGTAAAATTTTGAGTAAGGATGGTTGTATTATAATGTTGTAGATATGAAAATAATTTTTATAAAATTATTTTCTTAATAAATAAATATATAGTATATCTATATTTATTTGTCATAATATAGTATTAATGTCTAAAAATATTAAAATTCATAAAGTTTCAAATTAAAATTTATATTTCTATTCTAAATGAACAAAAATAATTTATGTAAATTTTTGATGTATAAATAGTGAAAAATGAATTTATTATGATTAAAATATTAAAAATTGATTAAAAATATTAAATAAACGTTTTTCTGAAATTAAAATTTTTTTCTAAATCATTTATTGGTTTATAAGTTTAAAATAATTTTTGTGAAATTTTATAAAATCGTTTAGATATTTTTATAGAATTTTCAATTTATAATTGAATAAACTTGTAATATATTTTATATATATTACATATATGATTTTTGAAAAACTAAAAATTGGATAATACACTTTATCATCGGGATAACATAAAATAATTTTTATAGAATTTATAAGTCACTTTTAGTATTTAAAAAAACTATTTTAAAAGATTAATAGGTTAAATATATAAATAAACGGTTTAAAAAAAATATTGTTGTTGGCAAGAATCGAACCCGCGTCAAACCCGGGTTGGGGGTTTAAATCACAAGCCTAGACCAATTGGTCTGGACCCTGAGAACGTTTGTATTTGATTTCAAATAATTATAAGGACTCCTTGGATTTAATCATGATTTATCAAAAACGTTGGGGGACTAGACTCGAACTCAAGTCCCACAGCGGTTCAAGGTTTTAAACAGCGAAGAGTCATCTTCCCCAATTCGTGTCCTATGAACCCTAGATTCCTAATTAAACGAATAACCAAACAACAACCCCAAATTGTATAGGGATATTGTTTGTCTGATGCAAATGAATTAAACCAAAGCAAAAATTAGAACTTACAGAGAACAATCGAATCAGAATGATTGGTCAAACAAAAAGTCAAACTGCGAATGAGATCTTGTTTACTACGAAGAATTAACAGAAATTGAAAGTGGGGAATGGTTATTCGACACTTTTAGGTTGAGGGTGAGGGTCCAATATATACTATTATATATTAATTCGATGATTTGGAAAGTTAACTAAACCTTTAATACTAAACGCGTAAATTGATTCATATTAGGAATGATTTCTACACAATTGATAGCTGTAATTGAAGAGCTTTGTTTGCTTGTTCACCAATTCGTCTATATCATTGCCAAAAATAGCTTAATCACGCGTAGATTTGAATCCAAATGTATAAGATGACTGGGTGTTGACTTTCGTTTGTTGACCGTGGTAATTATGGGAGGGTTATATTTAATTAGTTTAGAATAAAAACACAAAGACAACTTGGCTTAGTGGTTGGTGTTATGTGTTAAATTCGTGAACCGGTCTGGACGCGGGTTCGAGTCCCAGTCCAGACAAATCTTTTTTTTTTTTTTAGCATTTTTCCATATGAAAACTATATTATTAAATATATATATATATATAATGATTATACTAGTTTAAAAATGTTACGAAAGATTTTTAAAACACACTAAAACGTCGAGATCTGACGGATTTTATTAATTAATTTTTATTACAAAATATATTAAAATACGAAACGTTACAATTTGGGTGCAAATGGAATATAAAGGTTGGAACCTTCAATTTTGACCAAACATAAAGGTTGATTTCTGTAATTTTGTCCAAAAACTGACCTAATAACTGAAACATTAAAAATTTGGATTTGGGTTAGTTCGGATCGAGTTGTTCAGTTTTCAGGTTTAAATGTAATGGGTTAGGATCAAATACACAGTGAAAGAAAAATAGGAAGTCGTAGGATGTAACACCCGTAATTTCCCGACTTGTGACTCGAATTGTGCAATTGTCTTGAATTCCTAATCAGGTTTCGTTGAGATGGCTCTTTGGCACATTCTAAAACCCATTGAGATAGCTTTGGGACTAAGACTCAAGATGAGCAAATTAAAGGGGGCCATTATGTAAAATTTTGGAAAGTAACACAACCCTAATCCTCTCCCTCTTCGTCTCATTCACGGCGCACGCATAACAGCTCCATATTCTTTTTTTTTTGAAAATTTCAGGCTTCTAAATCATCCTACAAGGTTAGTCTAGTGACCCTAATGATTGTTCATGTTAGAATCATATATTGATCTAATTTGCGATTAGAGTTTCAAAATCTACTCTTATCAATTGGAAGTTAATTGAAAGGTAACTTTTGGGGACTTTGACTCTAAATAATCCCACAAGGTGAGTATATCAATCCCTAAGCAACTTCATGATCAATTGTTAGGTTAAAATCGATTATTGAGTGAATTTTACGATTAGGGTTTATAGTTGGCTCAATCCAATTGGAGGTCTGTTGGAGGATAAATTTTGGGGATTTTTCCTCTAAATCATCCTAAGGTATGCTACTAAGCCTATGTTAAAAAATGGAAGCCATTGGTTAGAGTTTAGTGGGTCAATTGAAGGGAATGTGATTACAGGGTTCATAATATTCGGAATTTGGGGGGTTTTGAATTCTATGTGTTAGATATTTAATTATGATTCAATTCAGCAATAAACCCCTAGTAGGACCTGTTGTAATGTGTTTTATAATTTAAGATGGTCGAGAAATTCATTTGTCAATAATGATAAAATTGGGGTTTTTGGTATGTAAGAAAAGAGATGATTTTGAACAATGTGTTGTTGTTGTGCACACACCACCCAAATCTGATCCCAAATGTTTCTAATGATGAAATGTGATATAAAATATGGTTTAATTGAATAATAGGGCTGAATTGGGTGAAGGACGCATTACTTTGTGAAACAGGGCTTCGGTTTGCAATTTTAGGGATTTTCGCAATTTAAGTGATGGGTCATCATTTGAGTCACCAAATTAGGTCCTAGATCATTAAAATGACTTTTGGAACTGTTACAAATGAACTTTGGGTTAATAGGGGCTGAATTGGTTAGTTACACCTTTGGTACGGTTCTAGCTCGGTTAAGGTGAATATCTAAACTGAAATGGGTGTAGCCTCACATCCGATTGTCTCCCAAACATATTAGCTAATGTTTTAAAGATATAAATAAGGTTTGGGGGCTGAGGTAAAATGGTTTTATACTAGGGAGTGTAATTGAGGAACTACACTTTTCTAGGGATTTCAATGTTACCCGGTTGACCCTTTTGAAACCATAGGAGTCTTATAGGTTTAGAGTGTGATGTAAATTATTATTTGGCAGGTATTTGATTATGTGGGTAGCCTCCCAGTCAATTAGCTTGTTGAGTACCTGTTCCGCATTTCAGGTGAATTTATGATGCCCTTTTTACTGTTTTTAAACCGTTTGGGCTAATATGATGTCTTGAACACGTATTTGAAACCTTACTTGCTAGATCAAGTATTGTCATGTTTGTTACATAGTTTATTTTATACGTGTTATTATATATAAATAGACTGTGTATAACGGTTACTTGATATTATAAACTAAGCTATGATAGTTATGTGATATGGCTGCTCTGATTTATGAATATGGTTGAGTCGTGTAGGCGGAATGCGCTTATGTAGACTTGGTATAGTTTTGTGTTAAATAAGCGGAATGCGCTTAATATGGTTTGAGTCTAGTAGGCGGAATGCGTTTAGTTAGACCTTATAGTACTTTGTGTCAAATAGGTGGAATGCGCTTATTGTAGTTGGGAATTGAAGTCATGGGTTAAATAGGTGGATTGCCCTTATCCTAGACTTTGATTGTTACTTGGAGAAAACAAATAGACGGATTGCACTTATTGTTAACTTTGAGGTTGAAGTATTTGTTAAGTCTTATTTTGACAGTTTACTTGTTTACATAAATTTATAAAACTTGAATTCACTCAGCTCGTCTGACTTTACGTGCATATTAGATTGATTTCAGGTTTGTTGAAGAATAAAAGGGACGCCTTGGCTTGTAGTGGAGCTACTTTGTTGTGGTTGACATTGCGAATAAAAAGACGTCTACGTGATTTTGCTTGAACATTTATTCATATTATTTCTAAGATTTTATTTTGCTTTATAAATATGTTTTGACCTGTTTCGGGGATTTCCATGTTTGGAAACTTAAAAACTTATTTTGACATTCCGATGCGTATTTTCTGAAATAAAATAAGGCTTTTTTTAAGTTATTAATAAGGTTTTAGTCTTTGAGTGCCAACAGTTTGACACCCGGTTTTTGGGGGTCTCACATAGGACGATATCAAACATAGTCTAATTGACCTCATTCAAGCGGCATTGAAAATGTCTCATCAAACCCTACGATCTTAGTTTTTAGTTTTTGATTTTTTGAATTTTTAGCTTGTAGTTTTAGAATTTGTCATATCATTATGTCTTTTATGTTGCATCGTGTCTTTTCCTTATTTCGTCAGTGTCTCATTTCTGCGATTCATTGTGTCATTTTTCCTGAGCATTGTATTATATTTATTGGCATTATGTTATATTTTGTGACTCATTGTGTTATATTTCATGATTCAATGTGTTTTTTTTTTGTATCCTTCTCACCCTTCTCATTTTTGTTACACTGTGTAGTATAACTTGACCCTAGATATAAATATGAACAGTTGTTTTTTCTTTTTCAAAATATCATCAAAATTTATCATGTTGCTTAAAAATATTATCAAATTTGATACATTACTTGACAATATGATATTAACTTATGGTAACGTTTGAGGTCCTAAAAACTTAATGGGCATATACTAAAGATTATAAATTTAAACGCATCTAAAATAATAAGACATTGAATGTTTGGGTTTTTTTTTTCGGGTTTCAGATATCGAGTTTTTCGGGTCAGGTTTTTAGCTAGGAAAAATTGACCCGATAAGCGACCTATTTAAACTTCAAGTTTTTAAGTATTCTTTAATTCAGGTTCCGGTTAAAAAAATAGTCCTAGTCTTAGGTCGGGTAGTATGGGGGTAGCGCCCCTGCCACAACCATATAACCACCCTATAGTGCCCCCCACCCACCGCATTTCCTTGGCTCCATTCTCTTATTCTCTAGCTCAATAACGATGGGTACGACTATATCAGTGGGGCCATGTGACTTACACCAATCAGTTTTTTTTTTCAAATAAAGGGACTTTATTCCATTGCATGGTGTTAAAGTGAAGGGGTAATGGATCCCTTTATTTACGTATTGTTGATGTGGTGCAATGAAGCCCCTAGTGGCTCCATTCCAACCACTCAGCCTTCGTGTAGTTCTTATAACGCCCCTTGAGTTTGTAAGGTTTTACACGTGAGGCCTACTCTACACATATGATTGTTGGTACAAAACGTGTGTGATAATAGTTTTTTTTATGTAAAGTTAAGGTGTGTTGTAACATCCAACTAACGACGGAAACATCGAGGTGTCACTTATGGATGATTGTTCAGTAGCTCATAGCAATTAATATAATTTTAAATATTCATATATTGAAAAAACTTAAATACATTACAAAATGTCTTGAAATGAATACTAGTACACCAAACAATAATCCAAAACAGAGACTCCAAATAATTCCTCGTGAGAAAGCATTAGGCTTCAAGCATCAGTATTTCCTGAAATGTTGAGTTTGGAAAAGATGGAGGGTCAACTAAAAGTTGGTGAGAATACAAAGTTTTAGTTTCCACAAATCAATCAAAATTCATATTGCAGTTCATGTGTCAAATGTTCTTCTAAGTCGACATGTGAAAACAAGACTAAGGTAACTGGGCACGTAATCAACCCTATGTGACTAGTTTTTGTGGGGTCCTCCCATAAGCACATGGTTCACCTATAGTTTCAATAGTTTGTCGATTTCAATCACCCTTGTTAACCATAAACCCGATCAACGACCCTGGGTGGGGTTGTCAGCCCAATAGATCTACCATTGTTATCGTCGACTTGATCAGAGTTAATGATTACGCAAGTCTCATGTTTAGTCTACCTAGTCTATTGTTTAAGACATGTTGTATCAAAGAATCACATAAGCACACACATAATGAATTGCATAGTTTTAGTCTTAAGTAGTTTCATGTAAACATGTTTTGTACCAAATGACAAAGAAAAATTGTATAAAAGAGGCAATGTAAACTCACCTCTAGCAAGCAAACAAGTATCCAATGTGTAACGGACAGCTAGCAAGACGATTCACGAGGAATCAACATAGATAATATAACTGTAACACCCCAACCGATGGCGGAAACATCGGGATGTCACGTATTGATGATTGTTCAGTAGCTCATGGTAGTACACAAGTTTAAATAATCCGTTAATACATTACAATATTGAATTACATTAAAGTCTACATCAAGTAATCAACAAAGCTTCAAATATCTCCTCATGCTAGCTCTAGACTTCAAGCATCAGTATTTCCTGTTGAGTTTGGAAAAATGGGGGGGTCAACTAGAAGTTGGTGAGAATACATAATCCATGTTAAGCATATAGTTTAAGTATAAAAGTTTAGCAATTCGTATGTCTATCGTAAATTTAAGTCTACATGAATAGTATAATATGTTGACATAATCAAACCTCCGACTAGTTTAGGTCCATCCCGTCATCTACGGTTCACCTTAGTAATATGTTGAACGATAACAATCACCCACGTTACCTATGTAGGAGGTACACGTATCCGGGTGGGATTGTCAATCCAATAGATCTATTATTGAGTATCGCCGGCTTGGCCATAGCTAATGATTATGTAAATGTTGAAACTCGTTGAAACTCGTTGAAACTGTTGACTAATTCATGAGGCAATAAAGTTTACTACTAGACATGCATGTTGAATTGCTTAAATAATTGTTGCAAGTATAAAGAATCGCATAAACATGGTTACGTAAACTCACCTTAGCAAAGTATTAAGTCTCGAGAAATAGAATATGTGTAGCCCCAAAGTTGCCAATTACAAGAGCTTATAATCAAAGCTTCAATTGTAGAAGTAATAGACTATAGAAGAAAGGTATGAGGGAAAGTTTAATCGGATTGAAACAATCGATTTAGAGGTGCAAAGTATAATGGGTCATAGGTGGGTTTTTATACTAGTTTTGGATTCAATTAGCCATTAAAATTGGTCAACACCATAAAGTAAGGTTTTATGATGAATTGACTATTTGACTAAGACTTTGACTGTTTGACTAAGACTTTGACTAGGACTTTGACTATTTGACTCAAGACTTTATTTAAATAAAAAAAAAATCTTGTATGTGAAAAAAAAAGAATTTAGAATCATATTATTATTATTATTATTTATATACATTTATGTATGTATATAAGTTGTGAGTTAGGATAAATAAAGACTTAGGCACATTTGTATAATATTAATGATAAAGGTGTAATAAAATATATATATATATATATATATATATATATATATATATAAGGGCTTTTTATGTATTAAAATTTTGGGGAAAATTTTGCACTGTTACAGTCTCCCCTACTTTTGGAAACTTCGTCCCGAAGTTTATTGAAAACACAGGGTTGAAGGTGATTGGGTAGAAATTAGGACAAGGGTGGTTTGGGAAGTTTCGAGTTAAGGCATGACATAAATTTATAGGTAATAGAATAAACTGTTTCAAATAATTTGGGTAAGAGTTTTGATATGTGTGAGTTTTAAGGGTTGGATTAGGTTCATCTGAAATAGCAAGGAGAATAAGAATCTTAAGTTTTAGGAGTCCTAAAAGGAATGAGTTGATGGACTATTGAAAGACTAAATGAACTACCAGATAACTAAGGTTTATAATTGGTCAACTACGAAAACCTTGATAGAATTTCACACTACCTTAACGTACCTGTAAATTCATGATTACGTTCCGGACCGCAATCACCAATTTACCTTACATTAGGGTTTTGTGTCCTTCTATAACTCTAGACACACATGTAAAATAATATGATTAACCATGTATCAAAAAATGAGTCCAACTGTTGAGCAGGAAAAAGACTTCTACCAGTCAGTGAGTAGGAACCTCTACCGATTGTTGAGCAGGTATGATAGCCTCTACCAGTCGTTGAGCAGGTTGTAGGGCCTCTACCGACTGTTGAGCAGGCATGATGACCTCTACCAATCGTTGAGTAGGTTGTTTTGTACTCTACTAACTGTTGAGCAAGTACTTCATCCTCTATCAGTTGTTTGATTAAGTGTACCAATTATTACACACATGAATTGCAAATTGATAATATGTAAATGTAAGCAATCAAGTATCAAGTATAGCATACGAGTTGTAATAGAGTTGCCCTAGATAAGGTTAATGACTCTAGGTGTGTCTATAGTAAATAGTTTATATTCCATGAATTCTAGTTTCAAATGTTCAAATAAGGCAAATAGTCGAATCCTCATGTATAACTAAGAATTATGTTTGATGCAACACACAATCAAGTTTCAATAGTTTGGTTATCATGGGTAACTAGCTCATGTGTGAGAAGGTGAAGGATATGAATTTAGTTCTTGAGAGGATGATGAAAAATTCTTGAAGCAGAATCAAAGTTGTGAGAGATAGTGAATGTGAAGATAGTTGATAAAGAGTTTATTTTATAGTATGGAGATTATATGATTTGAGTAGGGTGTTGAATATTTAAAAAGTGGCTAAGATGGTAAGGTGAAGTGTGATTGTGAAATCCATGGATGGTTATGAAATGAGATTGATTTAAGCTGTAAAATTTTGAGATTTTTGAGCTTAGTTTAAGGAAGGTGAGTGTAATCATTTATTCATTAATTAAAACGAATAAACGAAAACGTTGACTTATCAAAACATCTAGATTCTAATAACATAGTGAAGACATGCTTTAGCCTATAAGTGAACACTCATCCCGAGAATTCCCAGGTAGGCATCCGGGTCCCTCGTCTGATTGGGATATATGCGCAATGCCAGTCCTAGACAGAAAACTCAGAATACAGGCGTTCACCCTTCCAGATTGCACGTGTTCGTTATTAAATCTAGAACTTCGACGAGATCTCAAGGTGGTTCAGGTTAAACCTGAGGGTTTTGCCTTATTAGTCTAAGAGTGGATCCAGTGATGGAGAGCAACCTTCTCGTAGGGATTAATGTAGGGATAAGAAGTAGGAGGGAGATAGAGAATAGCAAGTAAAAGAAGCAAGTACTGGTTAGTGATTGTTCAGTAGCTCATGGTAGTACACAAGTTTAAATAATCCGTTAATACATTACAATATTGAATTACATTAAAGTCTACATCAAGTAATCACCAAAGCTTCAAATATCTCCTCATGCTAGCTCTAGACTTCAAGCATCAGTATTTCCTGTTGAGTTTGGAAAAATGGGGGGGTCAACTAGAAGTTGGTGAGAATACATAATCCATGTTAAGCATATAGTTTAAGTATAAAAGTTTAGCAATTCGTATGTCTATCGTAAATTTAAGTCTACATGAATAGTATAATATGTTGACATAATCAAACCTCCGACTAGTTTAGGTCCATCCCGTCATCTACGGTTCACCTTAGTAATATGTTGAACGATAACAATCACCCACTTACCTATGTAGGAGGTACACGTATCCGGGTGGGATTGTCAATCCAATAGATCTATTATTGAGTATCGCCGGCTTGGCCATAGCTAATGATTATGTAAATGTTGAAACTCGTTGAAACTCGTTGAAACTGTTGACTAATTCATGAGGCAATAAAGTTTACTACTAGACATGCATGTTGAATTGCTTAAATAATTGTTGCAAGTATAAAGAATCGCATAAACATGGTTACGTAAACTCACCTTAGCAAAGTATTAAGTCTCGAGAAATAGAATATGTGTAGCCCCAAAGTTGCCAATTACAAGAGCTTATAATCAAAGCTTCAATTGTAGAAGTAATAGACTATAGAAGAAAGGTATGAGGGAAAGTTTAATCGGATTGAAACAATCGATTTAGAGGTGCAAAGTAGGGCTGGCAAATCGTGTCCCTAACAGGTTAACAGGTCTCTGACGCGCGCGAACAAATAAGTTCTAAACATGAACACGTCTCGTTTAACTTATTTATATCTCATGTTTTATAACACAGTTTTATGTTTTATGTACCAAAAAAGGGAAATGAAAGATTTTTGCCTCTTAATTCTAAGTATTAAAAAAAGTCAAAAAATCAAATAGTGTACTTTTCAGTCAAACAGGTCTTATCGTGTCTTAACAGGTTACCCATTGCCAGCCCTAGTGCAAAGTATAATGGGTCATAGGTGGGTTTTTATACTAGTTTTGGATTCAATTAGCCATTAAAATTGGTCAACACCATAAAGTAAGGTTTTATGATGAATTGACTATTTGACTAAGACTTTGACTGTTTGACTAAGACTTTGACTAGGACTTTGACTATTTGACTCAAGGCTTTATTTAAATAAAAAAAAAATCTTGTATGTGAAAAAAAAGAATTTAGAATCATATTATTATTATTATTATTATTATTTATATACATTTATGTATGTATATAAGTTGTGAGTTAGGATAAATAAAGACTTAGGCACATTTGTATAATATTAATGATAAAGGTGTAATAATATATATATATATATATATATATATATATATATATATATATATAAGGGCTTTTTATGTATTAAAATTTTGGGGAAAATTTTGCACTGTTACAATAACCAAGTCTAAGAATGTAGGAATTTAAACTAAGTCTAGGGTTTTCTAAGATTAGGCACTTAGGGTTTTTAGACTAGATTTGGGTATTCTAGGGATTTTGAATTGAATCATAACTGGGTTTAAACACTTTTAATATTTAACAAATGTGTATACACTAAAATATAAGATAATAATTATATCAAACCATGATATAATTATCCGTGGGTGCAATTCTTGTATGCCCGGCATGCCAGATTATACGTGGGTGATACTCACATTGGTGCTACTACTGGGGTTCAACAATGGAACCCCCTTAGCCCCCTCCTTTTTGCATTGGTCCTTCATCCGCTTGTTCTTCGGGTGCAGGAAGCCTGCTCCCTCCCCTTCCATACTTGGTATCTAGATTATGGCACTATTATAGGTAAAACAAAAGACGTAGCGAGGGCACTCGATATTACTCGATCTGAAGGGCCGTCTCTAGGGCTTATGCTTAATGTGCGAAAAACTGAGATTTTTTGGCCGACGTGCAATGGTTTAGAAAAAAATGCCCGGTTTATTCCCTAATGAGATAGGTAGGCCCGACCGAGGGGTTAAACTCCTTGGGGATCTGTTAGCCGGGATGTAGGTTATATACGCTCTTTGGCACACAAAAAAGGGCTTTGCGCGGGGTTGAACTCATGGAACACCTGTCGAAATTAAGAGACCCTCAAAGTGAGCTTCTCTTACTGAGCTCATGCATGGGGGTTGCTAAATTAGTGTTCGGGATCCGGACATGTCAGCCAGAGAATGTTCAAGAGGCGGTGTCCATTTTTTATGCAGGCCTTCGGGATGCGGTTGAAAGCATTGTTGTCTGTGGAGGGGCACATTTTTGTGACCTCCAATGGAGGCTAGCATCCTTGCCTATACGACATGGGGGCTTAGGGATTTTTACTGTAACACCCCAACCGATGGCGGAAACATCGGGATGTCACGTAGTGAAGATTGTTCAGTAGCTCATGGTGAATAATAAATTTCATTAAATGATTTAAATAAATTACATAAAATTGTTCTACAAGAAATTCGTACATCAAATTGAATAAAACTATGCACATATCTTCAAGCAATCTTCAAGCAAGTAAAACCTGAAACATGTTAAGTTGAAAATATTTTGGGTCAACAAAAGTTGGTGAGAATTACATAGGTTTTGATAATCGAATAAAATTGTTGTGCAATTCATGTGTCATGGCAATCTAGTCCATATGCGAAAACATACTAGAAGTAAATCGAGTGCATAATCAACCTTGTGACTGTTGTATTGTGGTACATCCCATACGCTCATGGTTCATCGTTTATATTGCAGTAACAAACACCCACGTAACCTTTGTAGGAGGCACGTATCCGGGTGGGATTGTCAGTCCAATAGATCTATCAATGTATACCGTTTGGCTGATGAATGTTTATGCTAGAATTGTGCTTACCCTAGTCATGTTCAAGACATAGTGCAACATAGAAATACACATAGACACATTGATGATTGAATTGCATAAATATTGTTGTAACATGTTTCACCCCAAAAATGGTGATAAATAGAAAAGGGGCTATGTAAAACTCACCTTAGCAAAATGTTATGTCTCGTAAAGAAAATAGAATAATGTGTTGTGAATGTATGCGAGGCGAATCCCAAAGACTCAACAACGTAGCTAGTCCAAATTGAAGGAAACCAAAAAGAAAGAATATCAAGCTTCCAATTCGCCAATTTCAAGAGCTTATAATCAAAGCTTCAATTGTAGAAGTAATAGACTATAGAAGAAAGGTATGAGGGAAAGTTTAATCGGATTGAAACAATCGATTTAGAGGTGCAAAGTATAATGGGTCATAGGTGGGTTTTTATACTAGTTTTGGAGTCAATTAGCCATTAAAATTGGTCAACACCATAAAGTAAGGTTTTATGATGAATTGACTATTTGACTCAAGGCTTTATTTAAAAAAAAATCTTGTATGCGAAAAAAAACGAATTCAGAATCATATTATTATTATTATTATTATTATTATTTATATACATTTATGTAGGTATATAAGTTGTGAGTTAGGATAAATAAAGACTTAGGCACATTTGTATAATATTAATGATAAAGGTGTAATAAAAAATATATATATATAAGGGCTTTTTATGTATTAAAATTTTGGGGAAAATTTTGCGATGTTACATTTACTGCAGGGGATGTGTCAACATACGCCTTTGTAGCGTCAAGGGCTCAGTCGTGGGAATTGCAGGACCACATCCTGCGAAATGCTGGAGTGATGGGAGTGGATTCTGACTACACCCTCGCACTTGGTAATATTAAAACAGTTCTTCTAAAAATTGATCTAGGCGGTTATATCGATAAGGAGACCGCCCCCAAGAAACCTCAACAAACCTTGGCGAGTGCTTTTTATGGTAAACACGTGCAGACTATGGAAGGGCAGTTTGATATGACTCTGCGACAAAAGGCAGTGTTTGCATGTCTTCAAGAGGCTCATGCTCAAGATTTTCTAACTGTCGTGCCCATTGAATGGCTTGGGCAGCGGATGTCGGCGATCGAGTACAAGGCTATTCTCAAATACCGGCTCATGATACCTCTGTTCCCACGGATGAACCATGCCCCATTTAAAAGGGCATTTCTGGATAAATTTGGCGAGCATGCGCTCCATTGCAAGGAATTGCCGGGGTTCAAGTACCGCCATGATTTGGTCAGAGATGTTCTATGGGATGTGCTTTGAAGTGCGGGGGTCTTAGCCAAGAAAGAAGCACCGGTCAATTTTCTGACTGATCCACAGGAGGGGAGATCTACCTTGCGTCCGGCGGATGTTGTAGTGTTTTGATGGGTTGGGGGAAAACATGCTAGTGTTGACCTGACAAGGGTTTCCCCCTTGGTAGGTTTGGAGACAACGGCTTTGTACCGGGGCAGCCAGTTTTGAGAGCAGAAGCTAAGAAGGTCGCTAAGCATGGAGCAGCCTACTTAGAGAATCAACATGTGTTCTTACCGTTTGCTTTTGACACATTTGGCTCTCTGGCCCCGAGGCAGCACGGTTCCTGAAACGAGTGCAGAAGGAGGTCCACTATGACTCACAGAGCCCTAAGAACCAAGGGTTTGTGTTTAGCAGGATAGGTTTTGCGATTCAAAAGGGGATAGCGGCGCAGCTTGTTGCCCGCTTACCCACCATCTAAAATGTAACTTGTTTTGTCAAACTTTTGCAATAATTATACCAAATAAAAAAAATATAAAGATTAAAAAACACCATGATGATATAATAATTAAGTTCGTGAATAATTAAACACCTCGTAATGAAATAATGATAAAAGTGAGTAATTAAAGGATGTATACATAATGTAAATGATAAGACATGTTATTCATAAACAGTTAAACAACATACATTTGTGTAAGTATATATTAAATAAATGTATAAATTAATGGAGTAATTATATAATTTAAAAAATGGAATTTCTAAATAATTTGTATTCTGGTGTGGTAAAATGAAGTTTTTTTTTTTTTCTGAATTACATAATTTATAACTTTTGTATTGATTTAAAAGTGTTTAAAAATGCAATAAATACGGATTAAATTCGCATAAAGTGTAAAAATATAGTTTTTGAAATAAAACAAAAGATGCTACTTTATATAAGTGGAAAAAAAAATTTATAAATTATTTTCTGTTTTATTTTCAATTAAATTGGAGTTTTAGTTGCTAAATAATAGATTAAATGAATTTAAATAGTTTTAAATAGCTAAATATAATTTTTACATAAATAAAATTGTCATAAATTGTTATATGGTTAGAAATAATTTTAAAAAAATTTTGATATTAAAATGACGAAAATCGAATTTTTAATGAATTAATTATGATTAAAACAAAATAATACATAAAAATATTAAATAATTATATTTACTAAAAATAAAATTATAAATATTACTTTTTGAGTTTTAGTAAGCCATGATAATTTTATAAAAATTATTGAGAAGTACTGATATTTAAATTAATTAAATAGTTTAAATATGTATCAAAAATCAAACCTAAGGCTTATAAAAAAGAAAGGAGAAAAAGTGTATGATCCAGGGCTCGAACCTGGGACTTGGTGATGTGCCATAAATTTCACATATAAAACATGCATAAATAATCTCAAAATAGGGCAAAATTATGCTTAAATACTAAATTGTTCCTGTTTGTGTTTTTCAGGAAATTGGAGCTCCAACCCAAAAATAAACGATTTTTGGGCAAAAACAGGTAAAAACCGGAGATTCCTGAGAATACGAGACCCGAAGCATGTTCCAAGTACGTGTAATGTAACATCCACTCCTTATATTTTTGCCAAGATTACAAATGTAGTCCCTATATTATCACATTTACAAATCCAGTCCATGTACTTTTGTTTATTCTCAAATTAATAAAAACTTGAGTTTCTTTTTATCATTACATATTTACTGACGGGTCTACGTTTTAATCAAATAAGTATATTGAAACGTTTTTCAAACTTACTATAATTTGACTTTTATAGGATACCAAGTCAGGATGTCAGTTATGCCAAAAATCATTTTTTTGTATCATATATTTTAACCACATTTAAACAATTACCAATTTCTTTTAAACTTTATGACTAATTATATTACCTCAAAAATAAGTTTCATGAGTTTTCTAGTCAACTAATTACTAGTATTACTCACAAAATTGATTATTATATTAAACACCATTCATTATATTTCTAATTACTCATTCTTTTCCTCAATATCCCAACATGAGTTCACACACAAACACTCTCACTTCTCTCATATTTTATCATCTTTTGAGTTCATATCATCATCATCCTCAAGAATTTTGGAGATTTTTGCTTTGGTTTTCATATATTCTTATTTTTCTAAATCGAACAAGCAAAACCGTAAGTATTTTCAATCAACTTTCACTATTTTTCCTTTTCATATATATTTCTTCAACAACATTATATTTATTTGATGATTCATACACTTTAGGGTTTCAATTGCTAGTTAGGGCTTTAGGGTGTTTATGAACAATTTGGGATTTTTGAGTTAAAAGTATAATTAACTTGTACAATTCATAACTAATTCATATGTTATCTAAAAATCATGAAATTCTAACCTTAGCTTCTAAATGATATTTATGACCTGAAAATAGTTTCTATTCTGATTTTGTGGCCGTTGCAATAGTTTTAATAATTTTATTTTGATTAAATCATGCTTATTTCATTAAAAATCATATATAATGTATTTTAATGTAAATATTCGTGAAAACCCTATTTATTATGTTAGAATACTGATTATGATTTTTTCTACTTAACTTGTATTAGTTTTGTACTTTTATAGAATTTAATTCTTTATTTATGTTTTAGACAATAAATATAATATAAAATCATTTTGGTTAAAAAAATTATCTAAAAATTATTTTTGACCATTTTGGTTCATAATACATTATTTTCATTAAAATTCTTGATATTTTGATTAACTTAAAATTTTATATGAATTTATGATAATTATGCATTTATATTATATATTCATTAAGTCATTTAAAAATATTTATGAAATATTTAGATCATTTTATGACTTCATAAATATATTATTGTATAAATTTAAATTATTTATCTTATTTAAAATTTCTTTGACTAACCTAATTAATTGGTTGTATTTAAATTAATAAATACAAATAATTAATGTTTCAAAGTTGTTACATCTTTTTTGAACAAGTCAAAGTTGTTACATTTTTTTTAACAAGTCAAAGTTGTTACATAATTTAACATTTATGTGACTTCCACCATTTACTTTAATTCATAACTTTCAATTATGAACTTATAATATTATTATTCTTATTTATTCTTTAGTTCATATGTCATATTATTTCAAGCAAGTATATATATTTACTTACGTCGCGTTTTCAACATATATCGTTATTTACAAGTTAAACCCCAAATTAGACTAGACATCCTAAGTGCCTTAGACTAGAAACCCTAGACTTACTCTAAGTCCAAACACTTATACATATAACATACTTTTAGGTTGAGACTTCGGGATTCGCCAATTCACGCTCGCGACGATTTAGTGACATAACTATTTAGTGAATGTGAGTATATCTTTCCCCTTTTTACTGTTTTACCATTTTGGGGTGACTCGTGTACTTGTTATCAATTTTCTATTTCATCTTACTAAAATAGCAATTCTTATGTGTGTTTGCTTGTGTCATTTCGTGTATCTATGACCTGTCAAATCATTAACCGTTGCGGCCTGGCATTTCAATGAATAGTACTATGGTTTATACCCTTGTGATTCTGTTGAGAGTCCTCGTCATTGCTATGTATTACATTACTACTAGCGCATACTATATATATCTGCTTTCCTTTCATAGGGTTGATTTGACCCGGATACCACTTATTACATTTTGTAAAATAACACATGAATTGCTAAATTTTCTTTACTATATGTATGAAACGGGTATGCTCACCAATACATGTTTGTATTGACAAAATTATTTTCGTACATGTTTCAGGTTATTTGAGATGCATTCGTTAAGCTTTCGGTTTCATATTTAGATTTTGATTAATTGTATTTCAGTTTAGGTGACATTTAGAATTGTTGTATTTCATTTCAATGTAATAAACTATTTAATCAATGTATCAATATTTACACTTTTAGTCCATGAGCTATTGAACAATCGTCACTACGTGACACCTCAATGTTTCCTCCATCGGTTGGGGTGTTACATGTAAAGTCCTTCTCAGGACTTAAACGGTGAAAAATTTGACCTTGGACTGACCCAACACGCCCATGCACACTTGCACGAAAGCCGTGCACACTAGAAGACAAAGCAACCAACTTGGGAGACAAGAAAACTCAATTTGTCGGCCTGCACGCCCGTGCACACCTCCTGGCACGCCCGTGTACGATAGAAAGTACAGACAAGACAGATCTGCTGCAACAGAACGTACGCGGGGCTTTGCACGCCCGTGCACAGTCTGGCACCTCTATAAATAGCGAGCTCCACTCAATCATTTCGTGTTCATTCTTGGTCCTTCAAGAGCTTTCTTGGGACGACCTCAAAGTTTCTTCGAGAGATATTGGGGTCTAGTGGGAGGCCTTATGTAACACCCCAACCGATGGCGAAAACATCGGGATGTCACGTATTGATGATTGTTCAGTAGCTCATGGTAGTACATAAGTTTAAATAATCCTTTATTTCTTTACAATATTGAATTACATTAAAGTCTACATCAAATAATCAAACAAGCTTAAAACTTCAAATATCTCCTCATGCGAGCTCTAGACTTCAAGCATCAATATTTCCTGTTGAGTTTGGAAAAAATGGGGGGGGGGTCAACTAAAAGTTGGTGAGAATACATAAGCCATGTCAAGCGACTAAGTTTAAGTATAAAAGTTTAGCAATTCATATGTCTATCGTAAGTTTAAGTCTACATGAATAAACATGAAATGTTGAATCGACATAATCAAACCTCCGACTAGTTTAGGTCCATCCCGTCATCCACGGTTCACCTTAATAATATGTTGGAACGATAACAATCACCCACGCTACCTATGTAGGAGGTACACGTATCCAGGTGGGATTGTCAATCCAATAGATCTATTATTGAGTATCGCCGGCTTGGCCATAGCTAATGATTATGTAATGTTGAAACTCGTTGAAACTGTTGTTGTTGTTGTCTAAATCATGAGGCATTAAAGTTTACAACTAGACATGCATGTAGAATTGCTTAAGTATAATGTTGCAAGTATGAAGAATTGCATAAACATGGTTACGTAAACTCACCTTAGCAAAGTATTAAGTCTCGAGAAAAAAATATGTGTAGCCCCAAAGTTGCCAATTACAAGAGCTTATAATCAAAGCTTCAATTGTAGAAGTAATAGACTATAGAAGAAAAGTATGAGGGAAAGTTTAATCGGATTGAAACAATCGATTTAGAGGTGGCAAGTGTAATGGTTCATAGGTGGGTTTTTATACTAGTTTTGGATTCAATTAGCCATTAAAATTGGTCAACACCATAAAGTAAGGTTTTATGATGAATTGACTATTTGACTAGGACTTTGACTGTTTGACTAAGACTTTGACTAGGACTTTGACCAGGACTTTGACTATTTGACTCAAGGCTTTATTTAAGAAAAAAAAATCATTAGTTTGAATTAGAAAATAAAAAAAAACACCGTCTTATAAAATGACGATTTTATAAATAGAATTAGGATAGGACATATGTCATGATTGAAGATTTTTTTTCATGTACAATGATAAAAGGAACTTAGAAAAATAGAGTGCATGGATAAAGATAAGAATACTTAGAAATAAATTAGACTTTATATCATGGATCGGGAATTACTTTAATGCAAAATAAATGGGAAAATTCGTTAGGTTACACCTTAGGGCCATCCTAACATTCCACCAAGGTTAGGCCTCGTGCTACCTTGATCATCTTGGTCGTGAGGATCATATTAGATACATAGGATCAAGGAGGTGGAAGGCTTGTCTATGAGTTAGAAGTTTCCATGTTCTTGTGTTGATTATCATTCATGGTTGTATCCATCTAGTATTCTCCGTACCTATTTCAATTTGTAGACTTTTATTATTAGTAGTAGTTTATGTTTAGTTATTCGGTGTGTTTATTTTCTTAACTAATTCTTTTTTGTTTATCTTTGTGACAAGTTTAATTAGTGATTAACTTGATAAACCTTTAAAATCTACCCTAACTTAAATAATAAAACAAACTATCATGGGGTTCGCGCGGCTTCTGGTAGTCTCTAGATCCAAGGCTAGAAAACCGTTAGTGAGACTGATCCTTTGGGCTTCTGATATCCAAACCGGGTTCTAAGCAATGGCTTCTGAAGTGGACCAAATCCGAGTGACACGTTTTTTTGTTCTTACCAGATGTATGAGTTATTTTCTTGGCAAAGGGAGGATTCCCTACTAGTGATCTTCGGATTGCACACCTTTAGGATTATGTTCCACCTTTGTTAAGGGTTTCATTCATCTCGGGAGGTTATGGGTTGAGTTTGTTAAGTCATATAATCACTAAACCAAATTTATATTTACCTGATCAATAAATATTTAAGTTGTCAGTTTTAAGATAAATTAAAAAAGGATATTTTATCTAGTTCTCATTAGTACAATGCCGTTAACCAATGGATGATACGCTGCCGCCTAGGCTGACTATAAGAGAGATCCTTCAGTACGGAAAGCGAAAGCTAAGTGAGGTGGAAGGTGTTCCTGGTCGGAATTAAGCCTCTACATTAATTTAAGAAGATAAATTAGAGGACCCAGTGCTTAAATGAGTGGTTTTGCGATGGTTTGGGAAGTGCCTAAAAAGCAGGACTTAAACTTTCCAAAATGCTACTATGGCAGTGTGAGTTGGTTACACACATTGTCAACAGGAGAACGTCGGCTTACGGGCTAGTAGTCCGAAGACACCTTTATGAGGACTCGTACACTTCCCATGTGCATGAGCCATAGAGTTAGCAGAAAGTCATCCCTTATATATTCCTTTTCTCATCCCCAACTCTGAAGGGACCGTTTACCCCTATCCTCCTCACCAATAATTAAACTTAATATTACTTTTATTAATAAAATTGACTACTTATACGGAGGGTCCCCGAGATGTGCATGTTTACTATCCTTACTATTTTTATCTTTTTATTTTAAAAACCCAAAGCCAATTTTCTTTTAAAAGCCCTCCGTTTTATTTTCTTTTACAAAACCGACTAGTTTTTTTTGAAAGGCGAATTTTATTAACACACAACAAACGACGGGAAATCTTCGAGGCGGAGACTCCCTAACCAAAGTTACATCACATCAAAACTAAAAGACTGCCAATCCTTCCAACCCACCGTACCCTGTTTACAACGATTAGAAAACCAAAGAAAACTCAACCCTTTTATATGATAAAAGCGTTGTGATAAAAGGTTGAGTAGGGGAAAGTGTGTTCTTTGGAATACGATACTCGGTATTTACCCTAGAAAACTATACTATACACGTCAGGTTCTCTGCCTATGTGTTGGTTTTAGTTTCTAAGTATTTATCGTTTACTTATAAAATTAAAACTTGTTTAAAGGTTTAGTAAAAATCGGTTTTTTTCCCAAAAACAAATGTTTTGGAGTTAACCCATCAAGTTTTTGGCACCGGGAAAATGACATCTTTCTAATTACTAAAACTAGACACACCAAGTTTTTGGCACCGTTGCCGGGGACACGACTGTTTGGAGAAAGGTTTTCATAAAAATTACTTATTTTCTTTTTCCTTAATGTTTTTGTTAAAAATCTTATCTTAAAGGTTATGGAGTAGTGTATGAACTTGCGTCCCTCGTCCATACTCATACCTCCTCTTGAAGGAACCGAAATATATTTTCAAGCTAGAAGAAAAGAACAAAAATAAAAAATGGCACAAGTTGATAGAACCATATCTGATTTGCTAGACCTTCCATCAATGCTTTGGGCCCTATCATCACTAGACCCACTGTTGATGCCGACCATTTCAAAATAACGTTCCATGTCATCCACATGATACAACAAAATTGCACTTTTCACGGTTTACCCGATGAAGATCCCCATGCTCATATCTCAAATTTCCTTCAAATTTATGATACTTTCAAGTTGCAAAACGTCACGCCTGGCGCTATCTGACTTCACATGTTTCCTTTCTCACTAAAGGACCGGGCCAAAACATGGCTAAACTCGCAACCTGCATGCTCCATTACCACATGGGCCGACCTTGCCCAAAAGTTTCTCTCAAAATACTTTCCCCTAGCCAAAACTACAAAACTAAGAAATGACATCACCGCCTTTTGCGAAGAAGATGGAGAGTCACTCTACGAGGCTTGGGAAAGATTCAAGGATATGCTGAGGAAATGTCCCCACCATGGACTCGAAATTTGGTTACAAGTTTCAACCTTCTACAATGGGTTAACAAACCAAGCAAGGCAGACACTTGACGCGACCGCAGGAGGAATTTTCAGGAACAAGAGACCGCAAGAAGCATATGATCTCATCGAAGAAATCGCCGTGAACAGTTATCAGTGGTACAACCCTCGAAACCGGCCATCGAAGACTGGCCTCTATCAAGTTGATTCCACCACCTCGTTGCAAGCTAAAATCGAGGCGCTAACGACTCGACTCAACCAAATGAGCAAAGCACAAGTTAATGTCATCACCTCAGCAGAATTGCAGCCGCAAGACGAGAGTCTTCCTCCTCAGGCCATTGTGGAACAAGTTGACTTCATTGGTACGAACCACGAGCCAAACAGTCCTTACAGCAACATCTATAATCCTAGCTGGCATGATCATCCAAACTTCGGGTGGAAAAACAACAACAATACCATGCAACCACTCGACTTCAGTTAACAAAACAACCAACAACGCCCTTCAAATAACGGTTACCCGTCCGTGGATGAAAAGCTCACTTGACTCGAAACCCGATCAGTGGCCCGAATGGACGAGAAGTTCAACAATACCGACAAAAGGCTTCAAGGAATCGAGTCCACCATCAGGAACCTGGAAATACAAATGGGTGTAATGGCCAAGTCACTCGTAGAGAGACCCACCAGAAGTCTTCTAAGCAACACTGAAACCAACCCAAAAGCAAATGTGATTGCCATAACTCTTCATGGCAGCCGAGTTTATCCCGAACCAGCCATGCCTACTAACGAAGAAGTTACACCACCCGTCCCACCCGAAAATTAACCCACACCAACCATAACCGTTCCCAATGTTTTCACAACAGAAATAAACTTGACCACCAGTTCACCAATGTCGATTAATGAAGGCCACGCGACCGACCAGAATCCCCCAGTTGATCTGCCGCAAGAACCACCGTTAAAAACAGTACGGAGGGAATATTGGCCTAACATACCTTATCCCGGTCGTTTGATGAGATTTTTTGTTCGTGTTCGTTCGTTAAGAAAACACTTGTGTTCGTTTTCGTATGTGTTCATTTTTTAATTTCTTTCATGAACGTACACGAACACAAACGAACATAAAGAAATGTTCATGAATGAAAACAAACAAAAACGAACATATATATATATATATATATATATATTAACTTTGGAATTAGATATAACTCTTAAGACATCAGCTAGATTCACCCAAAATATAACTAAATTATCCAAACATACTTAGTACTTAACATAATATAGGTAAACAAAATAAAGTAGTGTCTCACAAAAACTAAGTTCGCATCAGAGGTGAAAGGTAGAAACATATAATGAGCATGGATACTAAAAGTAAGTTTATTGTGACATCCGTCACCCTCATCCTTCTTTGAGTTGTCAAATCTAGTCCTTGTACTTCGTAGGTTTTCGAATCTAATAAAAGTTGAGTTTCTTTCGATCATTATTAAAAAAAATTGGGAATGTTTACATTTTAACCGAACGCGTATATGGAAACATTATTTAAACATAATATATTTTGGCATTTATAAAAAGTTATAAAAGTTTAAGATTTATAAATTTTAAAAACATTTTAGTTAACTTAGTTTAAGTTAAAGTTTTACAAAAGAAATTTAACCAAGTTGTTATAATATTAACCAAGTTAGTCAAGGAGGGAGCAATTCTGCCAAGTTCCAAAATTTCAAACCTGCTCCCTCCTCCTTTCCTCTGTCACATTTTCCGGTAACCGGAAATTGTCACCGAAGCTGGATTCCAGCCGCGTCTTTATATTGATTTAATTGGTTATTTATTGGTTTTTAAGGTTTCAAATTGTTCCTTCTTCATTATTAGCTATTACCCTCATAATAAATGCATGATTAATGACCCATAAAACTAATTTTAATCGGGTTTAAGAAATGTAACCACCAGAGCTTTTAAACCTATCCAAACGTCCAGTTTTCTCGAACCACACTATAAATTGACCTCATATTCAACATGGGATGACTTTCTGAATATAAACCCAAACTTAAACGCCTTAGTTCGTGACCAGTTTGATCAGAGTTTGATCCTAAAGGTGAGGCCTTTTCTCTCTGGTTCGATTCGAGAACAACTTCGTAAGTCCCTTGTCTTGATGTCGTTTTATTCCCCATCCAATTCCGATCAAAATGTGACACAACGCATTTTCAGGTTCCTACTTTAACTAAACTCTAGTTAACTTGCATATGCATACGTGACTAAACACTTGACTAGGGTTAGTTAGGAAGGTCTTCCTATATGTTATAGGGTAATAACATATGTTATGTGATAATAACATATGTTACATTATAATAAGTAAAATTATCATCACAATGCACACACGAGTCCTGTATCCCGAACGTTGGTGATTTGTCTAGCATACATGATAATGTGTACAATTGAAATATGATGAACGTGAAGTAACATGTTTATGTGAATTACGTGTTTATGCGAATTACTGCTTAACTGATAGTTAGTACGTAAACCATGCAAATTACGTGCATTCTATGATTAATATGTTATGAGATGATAAAAACAATGATTTTTAAGTAAGTTAGGGTGGTTAATATTATCGGGTCCGGTATTGGGCTAAAACATGATTAACGAGTCCGGTTAGTAGACTAAAAGGCCCTAATACCCAATTACTTGGGCAACAAGCCAAATCCCCTTATAATTATTGATGAAAAAAAAAAAAAAAAACCTTAACCCTAAACCACCCTTGCGCCGTGAATAGCCACACACACACACACACTCTTAATCTATACATATAATATTTGAGAGCAATTGTGGACACTTGTCAATCATTTACCACCCTAGCAATTAATGCTCATCCATCATGGCACAATGAGAGAATTAATAAAATTTTCTTTTTTTTAAAAAGCAAAAGTCATTAATTAAATTAAATTAGGTAATTCATTATGATAATTATTTTGGTCAAAATCTGTCAAGCATATGAGGCTTCTCATGCACGCCATCCACATTCAAATTCAAACCCTAATCTCTCATTCAACAATTCGTGAATCTCTTTTGCTAGAGCCTCCAACCTAATCGAACATCAGGTAATATCTTTTCTATTACGTCGCATGTTTTATGCTATCATCTTCTATCGATTATAAGATTTTGGATTTATGGAATCAAAACCCTAAATCAAACATGTATCATTACGTTTCAGATTCACATTTTTTCGATTTTAAAGATATGTTTATGTGCGTATGTGGATATCCTCCATCAGGTCTCTTCCTAATAATCTTCAACCGTATTATCCATCAGGTAATTGCCGATTATGTTTTATTCGATTTAATTCGATTATGTTTTATTCGATTTAATTGAATGTTAATGAAAAAAATTAAAATTAGGGCTTTTTTTTTGAAAAATTTTGTGCAGGTCCGTTTCAATTTTGTGCAGATCCGTGTCTGTATGTATGATTTGTGGTTGTTTTTTTTTTGTAATATTAATTGTGTTTTATATATCAACCATTTCATGTCTCTCTCGATTCATATTGTATTCGTTCAATTAGGAGTATACACTAAACGATTATGATTTCTTTAACACTATTGTTGTTTGTTCATTCTACTGTTACGATTTCCGATCCAGAAAAAATTAATATTTTCGGATCTGTTTTTTGTGTTAACAAAAATAGGGTTTTTTTATAACGATTAATGTGAACTCCATTCTAGGAGAACGAGCAGTTCCAGTCAGTGCATTTCAGGTATATATTAAAACATCATAGTTGTAGTCTTGTATAATGATGTTCAAGAGAGTTAAGTTTTATAAATTTTTTATTTAATTTATTGTTCACATTTTGCAGTCAGATTTGCCACGACGCGTGATGGTTTCCCGTGAGCGGTCAGGGTTCACATTGAACATCATTGACACACCCGACATTGTTGAAAGTGGATACGTCAATGATCAGGCCTTGGAACTCATCAAAAGGTCTGTTATTGTGTTTTGTACTTGCAAACGTAAAATAAGTGTAGCATAATGTGTTATTAGCTAATGGCTATGTGTGTCAACCTGTCGGTATATATTTGGTAATGAGTCAAAACAAGAATCAGCGATTGTGTTGAAACAGTACAGGTAAGGTTGACCCACAAAACACTTTTTTCTTCAATTTTCTTACAAATAGTTAATGTGTTAATGTTGTGTATGATTAGGACAAGCATGTGGTGTATGTTTATTATTACTCTTTTAAATAGGAAACTTCTATTACAAATGAACATGAATGCTTTGAATGATGGCTGGTCTCACTGGATTTAAAAAAAAATGACCGCTGAGATAATTGAGCAAAGATTAACACAATGACAATGTGATTGTTAATGTCATTAATAAGCTGGATGAGCCCTTTGTTTTTGTTGTGATTCAGGAGGAATGTACAGGTTTAGGGTGTCAAATATGGTGCTGACTACTTCGATTAATTAATTTTAGTATCCAAGGCCATACAATTACATTGGTTGAGACAGAAGGATCGCATACGCTGCAAGAAGCCTACAAATCTTTTGACCTTCTTTTAGTCAATCTGCTTCTTTATTGGACTGTTGGGTAAGCTTCTTTATTTATTAATTTTTTTCTTCTTTTTTTCTCTAAAGTTTGGAAGGATAATTATAAGAATTAATTGTTATAAATGGTGGTTTGAAAAGTCTTGGCTGTTAAAAGGAAGGGTCGAGTTTTTTGGTAAAAGATTGATTGATTGTATTATAGGAAAGTTAATAGCACAATTAGTTGTACACTTTCCATATAGTCATAGTCAAATGTATTAACTGCATAGTCAAATGTATTAACTATAATTGCTATAATTATGAATCTTGGTTTGGAAAGTTGTTGAATGTAATTGATGGTGGAATTGGTTTGTAAAGTTATTGCACTAATTTTAATACATTTTTAAAATTCCGATTTGTTTTTTAATACTTTTTTATGGCGGTTGCAGGTGTATAGCGATTGTGTTGCACCAGTGAGCAACGGTGGAGGCTGTCTGGTGGTGATCGATCATGGTCGTACTCACGACAACTGGGTAGTTTATTACAACTTGGAGCAGCTATGGACCTCAAAAGAATCAACTAATGAACAGAGTCAAAGTCAAACTCAGGTAAATATAAGTGTGATAATAATTAGCTTTTATGATATGGTTACATTTTTCTTTAATCATTAACACTAACGAATTTATATGTTCATCAGGACTTAGGTAAAGCTTTCGTGAAGGTATGCCGCAATGAATTTTCCTGATGTTAACAATATAGAGTTTGTATGTGATTGTTATTGCTATTTCAAGCTTTATGATTTATGTTTCTTCTTAATTTATAACAAGTGCGACTTTTGAATATGCAGAAATTTAGATTATACTTGAAGCGATTAAGCGGTATGTGACAGTCAGCAGGTACGGAAACAATCAATTAGTTGTATAATTGTGTATTGAAGCCAAACTCAAGTGAGCGTGTGTTTGTTTGCTGTGGGAGCCCATGAACAGAAGGAGCAATCTGGTAATGTGTTGAAGCGAAAAACATCCCTAAAGCAAGGAGGATCTGCTGGTAAGTAATTCTAGACATTCAAATTAAAGAAATTGTTGTAAAAGTGGGTATTTGTTGGATGTTGTTGCAATCCATAATTCCTTCTTAAATATAAAAACTTGAAGATGCACTGTGAAACTTTCAGACATGCTTTAGTTCATCAAATAAGTAAAATGGTGTTTAAACTGTTTAGTTTTTTTATTTAAAAGTCACAATCATTATTTTTATTAGGTACTGGACTCTTAATCAACAACTTGCGTCCTTTGGTTTCTAATCTATAATTAGTCTTTTAATTATTTATAGGTAAACTAAAAGAGATGAATGTCAAAAAGGAGAAAGCGCAAGTGAAACCACTTGGCGAAAGATATGTTGCCAACGGCTGAAAATGATCGCCAAACCTCATGATCCTCGTGTAATATCACGTGATTTTATTTTTGTTACATTAATTGTAATTACAATAATAATAAAAAATTCCAAATTTCGTCTCTATTCGTTTTCTTTCACATATCCGTATTTATTCGTAACCCGTCGTCAATATATATTACCATATCATTTTGAGGAGTTTAGTAAATTCGAATTGTAATCTTTAGTTTTATTATTAAAAAAAAAAAGTTACATCTTATAAATAATCTATGATTAGATAAGAAATTGTCTTTTAGGTAAAGACCTAGTTATGAATATATTACTAGAACATATTTTTTATTTAGTAATAATAAAAAAAAGGTGGTCTACTGTGACTCGCAGAGTGCTAAGAACCAAGAGTTTGTGTTTAGCAGGATAGGCTTTGCGATTCAAAAAGGGATAGCGTCGCAGCTTGTTGCCCGCTTACCCACCATCTAAAATGTAACTTGTTTAACCATATATGGTATTTAGCATTTTCAAAATAACAATACTAATAATAATAATAAGAACATGAATAAAGCTTGGACTAGTATTTTGTCCTTTTGTGAAACCTTGACACAAACTAAAACCATCACACCAACATCATTTTTTTCCTCTTTTCTTAGTGTGAGACTGACATAAACAGCAACAACACCACTAACCCATATCCATTGCCCCTTCCCCATATTCGGATCCTCAAACCCAACCCGTTCTGTGACCCACCGACACTATCCACGCTTGATTGAAGCCAATAAGGAAACCATAATCGAATTAAATGGTGCAGACATGACTGGCAGATCACGGCGCGTCCATTAATCCCGGTAATTACGCGTTTTAACAGCCAATTGGCCTGCATAATCGATCAATAAATCACGGGACCTTGGACCCGAATTGAAATCAAGCATTTAAAGTAAAAAAAAAATCAATACAAAATCCCAACCTAGAACCCATTTTCGGAACCTTCTGAGCCAATATCATCATTCTATTACATCCAATTTGTCTCTGTCATCGTATTTATCCTAACCATGCCGTCGACCATAGTCACCACCATTCGTCTTCAAATATCGATCCTTTCAGGTAATTATTTGCGTCTTTGAGGTCGATTAAAGGTTTAGAATAATAGCCCTAACATTAATTTTGTTATTAGCTTCGTCTTCTTGATCAATCGTAAGGCTTAGCGTTTTAGGGTTCTTAAGGGAATTGGAGTTAATCTGAACAATGAGTTTTAAAATGTTTTTTTTACTTGGCTTTAAAACTAAAAACGGCTTCTTGTCTGGTGGTTTTTAGATGGGTAGTAGTACAACAGATCCATGTTCGATTCCCCCCCAAGTTATTTTTTTTGGCTTTTGTTTTAAAGCTTTTATATATTATTTCAAAACCTTTAAAAAAAATGATTTAGTTATTAAACCAAGTTCAAAATTTTTATAAAAAAATCACATAATGTCACCGAAGCTCAGTAGTTGATTTTACAACATTTTATTTTATTTTTTTTTTTTTTTTATTGAAACCAAATTATTTAATACAAGTCTAAATTCAAATAAATTAAAAATTGTGTTTATCTATTTATTTCTCAATTTTTTATTTATTATTTAATTACTTATTATTTTAAATTAACTATTAAACGATCGTCAATCCCCAAATTAGGAACCCTAGAAATACTTGTAGACTAGAAAGACTTATTTATTGCCTTAAACATAGGGCAATACTTGGCAACGTTGGACTACACTTATTCTGTTTCACAAGACTTAACACTTTGCTAAGGTGAGTTTTACATAGCCCCTTTTATTTATCACCATTTTTGGGGTGAAACATGTTATAACATTATCATTGCAATTCAATCATCAATGTGTCCATGTGTTTTCTATGTTGCATTATGTCTTGAGCATGATTAGAGTAAGCACCATTCTAGCATAATCATTAACATTGATCAGCCGACGGTATACATTGATAGATCTATTGGACTGACAATCCCACCCGGATACGTGCCTCCTACAAAGGTTACGTGGGTGTTTGTTATCGCATAACATATTCATTGGGACCATAAGTGTATGGTATGTATCATTTTATAACAGTCAGCAGGGTTGATTATGCACTCGATTTATTTCTAATATGTTCTCACATATGGGCTAGATTAACATGACACATGAATTGCACAACATTTTATTCATTTTATCATCAAAAACCTATGTAATTCTCACCAACTTATGTTGACCCAAAATACTTTCAAAATTAACATGTTTCAGGTAACAATGAAGCTGAGGCTTGAGTTAGCATGAGGATTTTACTTGAAGTCTATTTGAAGTCATTGAAGTTGTTATTTGATTTTATGTATTTGAATTCTTAGACATCATTTCACATTTTGGATATTATGTTTGAATAAATTATTTAAAATTTATGTTATACCATGTGCTACTGAAAACAATCATCATTACGTGACATCCCGATGTTTCCGCCATCGGTTGGGGTGTTACAGATTGGTATCAGAGCCTTGGTTATAGGGAATTAGGTTATTAGAAAAATAATCTAGTCTATAACCATAGGATTTAACCAGTACTTGCTTCTTTTACTTGCTATACTCTATCTCTCTCCTACCTCTTATCCCTACTTTCATTCCTACAAGAAGGTTGCTCTCCATCAGTGGATCTACTCTTAGACTAATAGGGCAAAATCCTCAGGTTTAGCCTGAACCACCTTGAAGATCTCGTCGAAGTTCTAGATTTTAATAACGAACACGTGCAATCTGGAAGGGTGAACGCCTGTATTCTGAGTTTTCTGTCTAGGACTGGCATTGCGCATAAATCCCAATCAGACGAGGGACTCGGATGCCTACCTGGGAATCCTCGGGAGAGTGTTCACCTATAGGCTAAAGCATGTCTTCACTATGTTATTAGAATCTTGAAGCTTTGATAAGTCAACGTTTTCGTTTATTCGTTTTAATTAATGAATAAATGATTACACTCACTTTCCTTAAAACTAAGCTCTAAAATCTCAAAATTTTACAGCTTAAATCAATCCCATTTCCTAATCATATATGGATTTCACAATCACATTTCATCTTGCCATCTTAGCCACATGTTTGATTATTTTCAACACCCTCCCCAAATCATATTATTTCATTTTTCAACATGTTACATATTTATAAACTGTAACCTCATAACCTGGGTAGACCCTAGCCCAACACTAAAGATTTCTTAATATTGTCAAAATTTTCATCACCTATAAACCATGGAAAATACATATTTTTGTTATAAGATATTCTCAAACTTAATTTCTAAATCCAAGTGTTTATTCATTAGCATAACAAAGGATTTTTGATATAATGTCACCTTGATCTTTAAAACCTAACGTCGTGTTTAAAATCTTCGACTAAACTAAAATATTCTGATCTAAAGCTACTTAGTTTGTACTATTTAGCAACTTTTGTTTTATATAAGAAACCAGTTTTAAAAAGAAAAATGATAAGATCTTTCCATCCTCATGAACAAAATTTAATCTCCATCGCCACCTTATTATTTTCAACTTGTTCGAACTTTTACAATTTTTGGTATTTATCACAATCATGTTTTCTCATACGTTAGATTCTAACCTTTGATCCAAACCCCAAGATTTACACTGCTACATAATCTCCTTACTATAAAATAAACCCTTTATTAACTATTTTCACGTTCACTATCTTTCATAACCTTGATGATGCTTTGAGTTCTTCATCATCCTCTCAAGAACTAAATTCATATTCTTCACCTTCTGGAACATGAACTTGATCCCTATGATAATCAGACTATTGAAAACTTGATTGTTCGTTGCATCAAACTTGATTCTTAGTTATACACGAGGATTTGATTATCTACCTGAATATTTGATTATTCATGATACTTGAAAGCACGGAATATAAACTATTTGCTATAAACACACCTAGAGTCTTTAACCTTGTCTAGGGCAACTCTATTACAACTCACATTCTATACTTGATATTTGATGCATTTACAAACCTGCTTCATGTATGTATTATCAATTTACAACTTATGTGTTAAACAAAAAAAAAAATATATATTACACTTAATCAACAATTGGTAGAGGATGAAGTACTTGCTCAACAGTTAGTAGAGTACCAAATAACCTACTCAACGAATGGTAGAGGTCATCATGCCTGCTCAACAGTCGGTAGAGGCCCTAACAACCTACTCAACGACTGGTAGAGGCTATCGTACCTGCTCAACAATCGGTAGAGGTTCTTACTCACTGACTGGTAGAAGTCTTCTTCCTGCTCAACAGTTGGATCCATTTTTTTGGATACATTGTATATGATTCAATCACAAGGTTATTTTGCATTACTTAAATGTGTGTTTAGAGTCATAGAAGGACACAAAACCCTAATGTAAGGTAAATTGGTGATTGCGGTCCGGAACGTAATCATGAATTTACAGGTACGTTAAGGTAGTGTGAAATTCTATCAAGGTTTTCGGTAGATACCCAATTACAAACCCTGGTAGTTGGTAGTTAATTTAGTCGATCAGCACATTCGTAGGATTGAGACTTTTATACAGAATCTTACCCTCCTAGTTTGTTCAGACTCACGTAATTCAACTCATATTTCCATCCACCCATAACTTAGAGTTCCTTCGTGTCGTTACTCGTATCCAAAATAAACAGTTTACTCTTGCCATCCGTTAAACCCAAACCACAGTCGCCCTAACACTTATCCAACTACCCTCACCTCTTTCCTACAGTCTTTCCAACAACAACTTCGGGACGAAGTTCCCAAAAGTAGGGGAGACTGTAATATCACGTGATTTTATTTTTGTTACATTAATTGTAATTACAATAATAATAAAAAATTCCAAATTTCGTCTCTATTCGTTTTCTTTCACATATCCGTATTTATTCGTAACCCGTCGTCAATATATATTACCATATCATTTTGAGGAGTTTAGTAAATTCGAATTGTAATCTTTAGTTTTATTATTAAAAAAAAAAAAAGTTACATCTTATAAATAATCTATGATTAGATAAGAAATTGTCTTTTAGGTAAAGACCTAGTTATGAATATATTACTAGAACATATTTTTTATTTAGTAATAATAAAAAAAAGGTGGTCTACTGTGACTCGCAGAGTGCTAAGAACCAAGAGTTTGTGTTTAGCAGGATAGGCTTTGCGATTCAAAAAGGGATAGCGTCGCAGCTTGTTGCCCGCTTACCCACCATCTAAAATGTAACTTGTTTAACCATATATGGTATTTAGCATTTTCAAAATAACAATACTAATAATAATAATAAGAACATGAATAAAGCTTGGACTAGTATTTTGTCCTTTTGTGAAACCTTGACACAAACTAAAACCATCACACCAACATCATTTTTTTTCCTCTTTTCTTAGTGTGAGACTGACATAAACAGCAACAACACCACTAACCCATATCCATTGCCCCTTCCCCATATTCGGATCCTCAAACCCAACCCGTTCTGTGACCCACCGACACTATCCACGCTTGATTGAAGCCAATAAGGAAACCATAATCGAATTAAATGGTGCAGACATGACTGGCAGATCACGGCGCGTCCATTAATCCCGGTAATTACGCGTTTTAACAGCCAATTGGCCTGCATAATCGATCAATAAATCACGGGACCTTGGACCCGAATTGAAATCAAGCATTTAAAGTAAAAAAAAAAATCAATACAAAATCCCAACCTAGAACCCATTTTCGGAACCTTCTGAGCCAATATCATCATTCTATTACATCCAATTTGTCTCTGTCATCGTATTTATCCTAACCATGCCGTCGACCATAGTCACCACCATTCGTCTTCAAATATCGATCCTTTCAGGTAATTATTTGCGTCTTTGAGGTCGATTAAAGGTTTAGAATAATAGCCCTAACATTAATTTTGTTATTAGCTTCGTCTTCTTGATCAATCGTAAGGCTTAGCGTTTTAGGGTTCTTAAGGGAATTGGAGTTAATCTGAACAATGAGTTTTAAAATGTTTTTTTTTACTTGGCTTTAAAACTAAAAACGGCTTCTTGTCTGGTGGTTTTTAGATGGGTAGTAGTACAACAGATCCATGTTCGATTCCCCCCCAAGTTATTTTTTTTGGCTTTTGTTTTAAAGCTTTTATATATTATTTCAAAACCTTTAAAAAAAATGATTTAGTTATTAAACCAAGTTCAAAATTTTTATAAAAAAATCACATAATGTCACCGAAGCTCAGTAGTTGATTTTACAACATTTTATTTTATTTTTTTTTATTTTTTTATTGAAACCAAATTATTTAATACAAGTCTAAATTCAAATAAATTAAAAATTCTGTTTATCTATTTATTTCTCAATTTTTTATTTATTATTTAATTACTTATTATTTTAAATTAACTATTAAACGATCGTCAATCCCCAAATTAGGAACCCTAGAAATACTTGTAGACTAGAAAGACTTATTTATTGCCTTAAACATAGGGCAATACTTGGCAACGTTGGACTACACTTATTCTGTTTCACAAGACTTAACACTTTGCTAAGGTGAGTTTTACATAGCCCCTTTTATTTATCACCATTTTTGGGGTGAAACATGTTATAACATTATCATTGCAATTCAATCATCAATGTGTCCATGTGTTTTCTATGTTGCATTATGTCTTGAGCATGATTAGAGTAAGCACCATTCTAGCATAATCATTAACATTGATCAGCCGACGGTATACATTGATAGATCTATTGGACTGACAATCCCACCCGGATACGTGCCTCCTACAAAGGTTACGTGGGTGTTTGTTATCGCATAACATATTCATTGGGACCATAAGTGTATGGTATGTATCATTTTATAACAGTCAGCAGGGTTGATTATGCACTCGATTTATTTCTAATATGTTCTCACATATGGGCTAGATTAACATGACACATGAATTGCACAACATTTTATTCATTTTATCATCAAAAACCTATGTAATTCTCACCAACTTATGTTGACCCAAAATACTTTCAAAATTAACATGTTTCAGGTAACAATGAAGCTGAGGCTTGAGTTAGCATGAGGATTTTACTTGAAGTCTATTTGAAGTCATTGAAGTTGTTATTTGATTTTATGTATTTGAATTCTTAGACATCATTTCACATTTTGGATATTATGTTTGAATAAATTATTTAAAATTTATGTTATACCATGTGCTACTGAAAACAATCATCATTACGTGACATCCCGATGTTTCCGCCATCGGTTGGGGTGTTACAGATTGGTATCAGAGCCTTGGTTATAGGGAATTAGGTTATTAGAAAAATAATCTAGTCTATAACCATAGGATTTAACCAGTACTTGCTTCTTTTACTTGCTATACTCTATCTCTCTCCTACCTCTTATCCCTACTTTCATTCCTACAAGAAGGTTGCTCTCCATCAGTGGATCTACTCTTAGACTAATAGGGCAAAATCCTCAGGTTTAGCCTGAACCACCTTGAAGATCTCGTCGAAGTTCTAGATTTTAATAACGAACACGTGCAATCTGGAAGGGTGAACGCCTGTATTCTGAGTTTTCTGTCTAGGACTGGCATTGCGCATAAATCCCAATCAGACGAGGGACTCGGATGCCTACCTGGGAATCCTCGGGAGAGTGTTCACCTATAGGCTAAAGCATGTCTTCACTATGTTATTAGAATCTTGAAGCTTTGATAAGTCAACGTTTTCGTTTATTCGTTTTAATTAATGAATAAATGATTACACTCACTTTCCTTAAAACTAAGCTCTAAAATCTCAAAATTTTACAGCTTAAATCAATCCCATTTCCTAATCATATATGGATTTCACAATCACATTTCATCTTGCCATCTTAGCCACATGTTTGATTATTTTCAACACCCTCCCCAAATCATATTATTTCATTTTTCAACATGTTACATATTTATAAACTGTAACCTCATAACCTGGGTAGACCCTAGCCCAACACTAAAGATTTCTTAATATTGTCAAAATTTTCATCACCTATAAACCATGGAAAATACATATTTTTGTTATAAGATATTCTCAAACTTAATTTCTAAATCCAAGTGTTTATTCATTAGCATAACAAAGGATTTTTGATATAATGTCACCTTGATCTTTAAAACCTAACGTCGTGTTTAAAATCTTCGACTAAACTAAAATATTCTGATCTAAAGCTACTTAGTTTGTACTATTTAGCAACTTTTGTTTTATATAAGAAACCAGTTTTAAAAAGAAAAATGATAAGATCTTTCCATCCTCATGAACAAAATTTAATCTCCATCGCCACCTTATTATTTTCAACTTGTTCGAACTTTTACAATTTTTGGTATTTATCACAATCATGTTTTCTCATACGTTAGATTCTAACCTTTGATCCAAACCCCAAGATTTACACTGCTACATAATCTCCTTACTATAAAATAAACCCTTTATTAACTATTTTCACGTTCACTATCTTTCATAACCTTGATGATGCTTTGAGTTCTTCATCATCCTCTCAAGAACTAAATTCATATTCTTCACCTTCTGGAACATGAACTTGATCCCTATGATAATCAGACTATTGAAAACTTGATTGTTCGTTGCATCAAACTTGATTCTTAGTTATACACGAGGATTTGATTATCTACCTGAATATTTGATTATTCATGATACTTGAAAGCACGGAATATAAACTATTTGCTATAAACACACCTAGAGTCTTTAACCTTGTCTAGGGCAACTCTATTACAACTCACATTCTATACTTGATATTTGATGCATTTACAAACCTGCTTCATGTATGTATTATCAATTTACAACTTATGTGTTAAACAAAAAAAAAAATATATATTACACTTAATCAACAATTGGTAGAGGATGAAGTACTTGCTCAACAGTTAGTAGAGTACCAAATAACCTACTCAACGAATGGTAGAGGTCATCATGCCTGCTCAACAGTCGGTAGAGGCCCTAACAACCTACTCAACGACTGGTAGAGGCTATCGTACCTGCTCAACAATCGGTAGAGGTTCTTACTCACTGACTGGTAGAAGTCTTCTTCCTGCTCAACAGTTGGATCCATTTTTTTGGATACATTGTATATGATTCAATCACAAGGTTATTTTGCATTACTTAAATGTGTGTTTAGAGTCATAGAAGGACACAAAACCCTAATGTAAGGTAAATTGGTGATTGCGGTCCGGAACGTAATCATGAATTTACAGGTACGTTAAGGTAGTGTGAAATTCTATCAAGGTTTTCGGTAGATACCCAATTACAAACCCTGGTAGTTGGTAGTTAATTTAGTCGATCAGCACATTCGTAGGATTGAGACTTTTATACAGAATCTTACCCTCCTAGTTTGTTCAGACTCACGTAATTCAACTCATATTTCCATCCACCCATAACTTAGAGTTCCTTCGTGTCGTTACTCGTATCCAAAATAAACAGTTTACTCTTGCCATCCGTTAAACCCAAACCACAGTCGCCCTAACACTTATCCAACTACCCTCACCTCTTTCCTACAGTCTTTCCAACAACAACTTCGGGACGAAGTTCCCAAAAGTAGGGGAGACTGTAATATCACGTGATTTTATTTTTGTTACATTAATTGTAATTACAATAATAATAAAAAATTCCAAATTTCGTCTCTATTCGTTTTCTTTCACATATCCGTATTTATTCGTAACCCGTCGTCAATATATATTACCATATCATTTTGAGGAGTTTAGTAAATTCGAATTGTAATCTTTAGTTTTATTATTAAAAAAAAAAAAGTTACATCTTATAAATAATCTATGATTAGATAAGAAATTGTCTTTTAGGTAAAGACCTAGTTATGAATATATTACTAGAACATATTTTTTATTTAGTAATAATAAAAAAAAGGTGGTCTACTGTGACTCGCAGAGTGCTAAGAACCAAGAGTTTGTGTTTAGCAGGATAGGCTTTGCGATTCAAAAAGGGATAGCGTCGCAGCTTGTTGCCCGCTTACCCACCATCTAAAATGTAACTTGTTTAACCATATATGGTATTTAGCATTTTCAAAATAACAATACTAATAATAATAATAAGAACATGAATAAAGCTTGGACTAGTATTTTGTCCTTTTGTGAAACCTTGACACAAACTAAAACCATCACACCAACATCATTTTTTTTCCTCTTTTCTTAGTGTGAGACTGACATAAACAGCAACAACACCACTAACCCATATCCATTGCCCCTTCCCCATATTCGGATCCTCAAACCCAACCCGTTCTGTGACCCACCGACACTATCCACGCTTGATTGAAGCCAATAAGGAAACCATAATCGAATTAAATGGTGCAGACATGACTGGCAGATCACGGCGCGTCCATTAATCCCGGTAATTACGCGTTTTAACAGCCAATTGGCCTGCATAATCGATCAATAAATCACGGGACCTTGGACCCGAATTGAAATCAAGCATTTAAAGTAAAAAAAAAAATCAATACAAAATCCCAACCTAGAACCCATTTTCGGAACCTTCTGAGCCAATATCATCATTCTATTACATCCAATTTGTCTCTGTCATCGTATTTATCCTAACCATGCCGTCGACCATAGTCACCACCATTCGTCTTCAAATATCGATCCTTTCAGGTAATTATTTGCGTCTTTGAGGTCGATTAAAGGTTTAGAATAATAGCCCTAACATTAATTTTGTTATTAGCTTCGTCTTCTTGATCAATCGTAAGGCTTAGCGTTTTAGGGTTCTTAAGGGAATTGGAGTTAATCTGAACAATGAGTTTTAAAATGTTTTTTTTACTTGGCTTTAAAACTAAAAACGGCTTCTTGTCTGGTGGTTTTTAGATGGGTAGTAGTACAACAGATCCATGTTCGATTCCCCCCAAGTTATTTTTTTTGGCTTTTGTTTTAAAGCTTTTATATATTATTTCAAAACCTTTAAAAAAAATGATTTAGTTATTAAACCAAGTTCAAAATTTTTATAAAAAAATCACATAATGTCACCGAAGCTCAGTAGTTGATTTTACAACATTTTATTTTATTTTTTTTTATTTTTTTATTGAAACCAAATTATTTAATACAAGTCTAAATTCAAATAAATTAAAAATTCTGTTTATCTATTTATTTCTCAATTTTTTATTTATTATTTAATTACTTATTATTTTAAATTAACTATTAAACGATCGTCAATCCCCAAATTAGGAACCCTAGAAATACTTGTAGACTAGAAAGACTTATTTATTGCCTTAAACATAGGGCAATACTTGGCAACGTTGGACTACACTTATTCTGTTTCACAAGACTTAACACTTTGCTAAGGTGAGTTTTACATAGCCCTTTTATTTATCACCATTTTTGGGGTGAAACATGTTATAACATTATCATTGCAATTCAATCATCAATGTGTCCATGTGTTTTCTATGTTGCATTATGTCTTGAGCATGATTAGAGTAAGCACCATTCTAGCATAATCATTAACATTGATCAGCCGACGGTATACATTGATAGATCTATTGGACTGACAATCCCACCCGGATACGTGCCTCCTACAAAGGTTACGTGGGTGTTTGTTATCGCATAACATATTCATTGGGACCATAAGTGTATGGTATGTATCATTTTATAACAGTCAGCAGGGTTGATTATGCACTCGATTTATTTCTAATATGTTCTCACATATGGGCTAGATTAACATGACACATGAATTGCACAACATTTTATTCATTTTATCATCAAAAACCTATGTAATTCTCACCAACTTATGTTGACCCAAAATACTTTCAAAATTAACATGTTTCAGGTAACAATGAAGCTGAGGCTTGAGTTAGCATGAGGATTTTACTTGAAGTCTATTTGAAGTCATTGAAGTTGTTATTTGATTTTATGTATTTGAATTCTTAGACATCATTTCACATTTTGGATATTATGTTTGAATAAATTATTTAAAATTTATGTTATACCATGTGCTACTGAAAACAATCATCATTACGTGACATCCCGATGTTTCCGCCATCGGTTGGGGTGTTACACCTCGTGTTTTCTTTATGTTTCTATTTTTAAGATTAACCGGAATAGACTTTGGTTGAATGTTTTGGATTTGAAAGTGTACGAGTTGATTATTTAGAAAGTTCATATTAGATTTTTCAACCCCGACACTCTCGGGGTAGGTGGCATATGATATTTGAATAACATGTATATTCCTTACTTTTAAATCTTATTAAAATATTTCTGCTACATTTTTTTTATATGTTTTACCCTCAAAATAATTGTACGTTGGTGAGCCGCGTGTAACGCGGGCAAAGATCTAGTTTTCAATAAACATCAATCTTAATCATCTCTTCAAGCTAGTTTGGGTGAAATCTCTAGGCTTGGAGGACTCTTGCGTGGAAAGGTATAATTTTCACATGTTTTATAATGATTTATAATGCTTGAAAAGTTTAAAAATCATAGAGTATACATATATATAAAAATCGCATACATGTGTTAGTGGGAGTTCTTGAATGTTCATGGTGATTTGATGATGATAATTGTTGTTAGTAATCATAATTAGGGTTTTTGTATGATAATATATGTGTTTGATGATGATAATATGGATTATGCATGTGTTAGAGATTTTTATGCATAATGAGGGTTTATGAATAACTTGGGGTGCAAGTTTCAGTTTTCTGACAGATTCGTTAGGGTGTTTTGTAGGGTCTGTATTGTGTTGTTAAATTGGTTGTTTTGATCGATTCTTTGCATGAATGGATTGTACATGGTCTTAGCTTTTTAGAATGGGCAAAATCATCTGATTTGGATGTCGTTTTATATGTTTTTGGAATTTTATTTGATTATAGGTCATATCAGAATTTCGGAGTTATAAATTGGGTCAACTTTAAACGGGTATAACTCAAGTTTTACAAACAATTAACTTACGAAATTTTTACAGTAGGTCAACATTGGAAAAACTCGACTTTTCCAAGTGGATTCATCCTGTTTGGATGAATACACAATTTTTGGGAATTTTTCTACTAAACTGACCTGTTGTGGAAATTTTCTGGACATAGCTGTGTTATACGAATTTTCATAATTTTTGTGTTTGGTTTTAAGACAAAACAAAAATATGGGCTTGCAACCGAATCCCCATGAATACTCAGTAAAAATTTGGGACTTTAATTCATTCGTTAAGTATTTTAAATAATTCATTTTCACAGCGCACAATCTGTCCTAAAAACGCAGATTGTTTACGGGGTCTTTATGTAACTATTTGGAGTTGTATGTGGTATGTAATTGACATGTACTTGTGTGAAAACTTGTATGAGACGTATTTGATGTATTAAACTGATAATAATCACTATGATCACCAACGGGATACGTAGGACATACTTGAGCATGTAGAGTCATTAGGTGTCACTACACGGTTTTGAACTTTTAAAAGTCTCGGATAAACGAGTTATATGGTGTGTTGGTTATGCACATATACTCACCTAGTGACATTTGTAATAGGGAGTCGGTAGAACTTCACTATTTGTGGAATTTGGATTATTCACTTGCAACCTAAGGTGAGTTTCACTACTCTTTTTCTCAAAAGCATGCGTCTCAGGTATGAGACACTTTACTTAACATTTTCTAGTCCGGTTTGGGACTACTTACACATCCGGGTTGGGATGCCATAGATCCTTGTGAGGGTCGGTTACTTTGCTAGTTCGCAATTGTGTCCTTGATAAACTAAACCATTTCTATCATCTGTAAGTCCTCACGTACCGAATGAGTTGCCAGGGTTGGCAAGCGGGTTATTAGTTGATAGCGCTATTAGGTCTTACAAACCTCACACCGACTCGGGGAGCGCGGGGGTGAACTATAACTTAACGAAACTTTATCATTGTGGATAGACAATGATGTCAGGCATGCGGCACACTTATGTGGCTACAAGTACATAGCAGTTCGGTATATTCGGTTAGTTATCATGAATGGGTTAGCTACCCTTGACATGCGATGAATTAGTGGTTACACGGTGCGGGCACCAACATAACTTACTTACTTACGTGGTTTTGAAAACCAGCGCTTTTGCATATTAAATTACTTTACTTTGTGAACTCACCAACATTGTTTGTTGACCCGCGATTTACATGCTTTTGCAGGTAGTTAGCTTCCGGTGCCAGGATTAGAAAGCACTGCACACTTCACTGCATTTGGGGTCTTGGGCATACACCTAAATTACATATTATGTTTTTACATTTTCTTTCATATGGTTTTAAATTGGGCGCGTTGTTTTGCGCATGGTTTTAAAAGGTTTAAATTTGGTTTACGCTTCCGCAGCTTAACTAAACTTGGTTTTGAAAACGAACTAAATGGTTTGGGCATTTAGAGTTCGTTCATATGACTTATGGCTATGGGATCCTGGTATGTCATGCGCCTCGCGGTATAAACCCCGCAGTGGAAATTTGAGGGTGTGACACAAAAGCCCTTTATTATAGGTTGTTCATCGTGTCTTGATTGGGTTTAATGGATTTTGGTTAGGGTTAGGGTTCTTAGGGTAAGATTGGGGAAGAAGATGAATTAATAATTAATATTTTTATAGTTTGTTTTTCTAAAGTTTATAACAAATCAGAAATTGGTAGAGTGGTTGGAGAGGGTGTGTTGTATCATTGGGACCCAGGTTCAAGTCTCCTTGGCATTGGTTTTTAGTGTGACACCCGGCAAACTCAGGCTAGTAACATTGATTAAACTAGTAAGTCTACCTTAGCGAGTCATGCATATTACGTACTTAACTAGGTCAGTCGAGTCATTACGATGATTCTGGGAATCATCGGGAGTCGTTACGATGATCCGCGGAATCATCGGGAGTCGGTCCATAACCATGTGTACAAGGATTGGTGATTCGTGGAATGGTCGGGTTTAACGTACACACGCAAGTCTCGAGTCCCGGGAATTGGTGAACGGATGTAAACATGTTAGTTATCGTGCATTATGTGTTTGTAATCATTATGTGACTTGTCGGTATGTGAATACGTGTTTATATGTGTTAAAATAGTGTTTAACGTGCCAAAAACCCGTTCCAGGACCATACAAGCGATTAGGAGCCTGGAGAGCTCCTAATCGCCACATGTTGGGGCGAATAGGGGGATTCTAATGGTGATTAGGGCTCTAATCGCCAGTATATAGGCGATTAGAAGCCCTACTCGCCTGAACTGCTCTCCTACTCGCCTGTACTGATGTGCATGAGTCAAAACACCTATAAATACAACCCTTGACTCCCCAAACACCATTTGTGCAACCCTAACTGATCCTAAGCCTCCCACACACCTTGAAACACCTCTGGAACTTGTTTTGCTCCAAAACTCACTATTTCCAAGCTTACACACCTTTCTTTGATAAAATCCAAGGTGTGTTCTTCATCCCAAACCTTTGTAATGTTATTGTTTTGGTTCCCCAAAAGTCCAGACCTTGTTTTGATAAGAATGTGTCTTTAAAAACCTTGGAAATGAGTTCTAAAACAAGTCTACACCATAATACTTGCTATATGTGAAGTATTGATGCATATGATGATTTTGATGATTATAACATGAATGTTTCCATGAATTTGATGTACTTCTGATGTGTAGGAGTTGTTAGGATGATTATCTATGAGTTTAAGCTATTGTTATAGTGTTTAGATGAAAGTATGCATTTTGACCCATTTGGGTGATTCTTGAAGGATATGATTCATTGCTTGTTAATGGTTAGGAATCATGCTAGAATGATGTTATAACATAGGGATGATGAATTGCAAGTTGTAGGAGGTGTAATCTGATCTTTACTACTTAAGGAAAGATTTCATAGTTAATGAAACCTAGTACTTTGCCATTTTAGGAAATAATTGCACCGAGGCCGTTAGAGCAGAGATAAATTGGGGGTTTTTGCTTGAATGGATTGGCTAATAGTTTAGTTTTGATATTGGGTGTTTTTACATGTTTCGGATCTGATTTGGAGGGTTTAACTTGCGAAAACGCGCGACAGCAGTGCTGGGGCGAATAGGACTCTACTCGCCTGATGTATCAAGCGATTACAGTCTATTCGCCTGATACATCAGGCGAATAGCACCCTACTTGTAACATCGCAAAATTTTCCCCAAAATTTTAATACATAAAAAGCTCTTATATATATATATATATATATTTTATTACACCTTTATCATTAATATTATACAAATGTGCCTAAGTCTTTATTTATCCTAACTCATAACTTATATACATACATAAATGTATATAAATAATGATAATAATAATATGATTCTAAATTCTTTTTTTTTCTCACATACAAGATTTTTTTTTTTTTAAATAAAGCCTTGAGTCAAATAGTCAAAGTCTTAGTCAAATAGTCAATTCATCATAAAACCTTACTTTATGGTGTTGACCAATTTTAATGGCTAATTGAATCCAAAACTAGTATAAAAACCCACCTATGACCCACTATACTTTGCACCTCTAAATCGATTGTTTCAATCCGATTAAACTTTCCCTCATACCTTTCTTCTATAGTCTATTACTTCTACAATTGAAGCTTTGATTATAAGCTCTTGTAATTGGCGAATTGGAAGCTTGATATTCTTTCTTTTCGTTTTCTTCAATTTGGACTAGCTACGTTGTTGAGTCTTTGGGATTCCCCTCGCATACATTCACAACACATTATTCTATTTTTTTTTCACGAGACATAACATTTTGCTAAGGTGAGTTTTACATAGCCCCTTTTCTATTTATCACCATTTTTGGGGTGAAACATGTTACAACATTCTATATGCAATTCAAACATCAATGTGTCTATGTGTTTTTCTATGTTGCATTATGTCTTGAACATGACTAGGGTAAGCACAATTCTAGCATAAACATTCATCAGCCAAACGGTATACATTGATAGATCTATTGGACTGACAATCCCACTCGGATACGTGCCTCCTACAAAGGTTGCGTGGGTGTTTGTTACTGCAATATAAACGAGTGAACCATGAGCGTATGGGATGTACCACAATACAACAGTCACAATGGTTGATTATGCACTCGATTTACTTCTAGTATGTTTTCACATATGGACTAGATTGCCATGACACATGAATTGCACAACAATTTTATTCGATTATCAAAACCTATGTAATTCTCACCAACTTTTGTTGACCCAAAATATTTTCAACTTAACATGTTTCAGGTTCTACTTGCTTGAAGATTTGAATTAATGCTTGAAGATGTGTGCATAGTTTTATTCAATTTGATGTACGAATTCTTGTAGAACAATTGTATGTAATTTATTTAAATCATTTAATGAAATTTATTATTCGCCATGAGCTACTGAACAATCATCAATACGTGGCACCTCGATGTTTCCGCCATCGGTTGGGGTGTTACAGATTGGTATCAGAGCCTTGGTTATAGGGAATTAGGTTATTAGAAAAAAAAAATCTAGTCTATAACCATAGGAATATAACCAGTATTTGCTCATTTTACTTGCTATTCTCTATCTCACTCCTACTTCTTATCCCTACTTCAACCCCTACAAGAAGATTGCTCTCCATCACAAGATCTACTCTTAGACTAATAGGACAATCCTCAGGTTTAGCCTGAACCACCTTGAGATCTCGTCGAAGTTCTAGATTTTAATAACGAACACGTGCAATCTGGAAGGGTGAACGCCTGTATTCTGAGTTTTCTGTCTAGGACTGGCATTGCGCATATATCCCAATCAGACGAGGGACCCGGATGCCTACCTGGGAATTCTCGGGATGAGTGTTCACTTATAGGCTAAAGCATGTCTTCACTATGTTATTAGAATCTAGAAGTTTTGATAAGTCAACATTTTCGTTTATTCGTTTTAATTAATGAATAAATGATTACACTCACCTTCCTTAAACTAAGCTCAAAAATCTCAAAATTTTACAGCTTAAATCAATCTCATTTCATAACCATCCATGGATTTCACAATCACACTTCACCTTACCATCTTAGCCACTTTTTAAATATTCAACACCCTACCCAAATCATATAATCTCCATACTATAAAATAAACTCTTTATCAACTATCTTCACATTCACTATCTCTCACAACTTTGATTCTGCTTCAAGAATTTTTCATCATCCTCTCAAGAACTAAATTCATATCCTTCACCTTCTCACACATGAGCTAGTTACCCATGATAACCAAACTATCGAAACTTGATTGTGTGTTGCATCAAACATAATCCTTAGTTATACATGAGGATTCGACTATTTGCCTTATTTGAACATTTGAAACTAGAATTCATGGAATATAAGCTATTTACTATAGACACACATAGAGTCATTAACCTTATCTAGGGCAACTCTATTACAACTCGTATGCTATACTTGATACTTGATTGCTTACATGTATATATTATTAATTTGCAATTCATGTGTGTAATAATTGGTACACTTAATCAAACAACTGATAGAGGATGAAGTACTTGCTCAACAGTTAGTAGAATACAAAATAACCTACTCAACGATTGGTAGAGGTCATCATGCCTGCTCAACAGTCGGTAGAGGCCCCACAACCTGCTCAACGACTGGTAGAGGCTATCATACCTGCTCAACAATCGGTAGAGGTTCCTACTCACTGACTAGTAGAAGTCTTTTTCCTGCTCAACAGTTGGACTCATTTTTTGGATACATGGTTAATCATATTATTTTACATGTGTGTCTAGAGTTATAGAAGGAAACAAAACCCTAATGTAAGGTAAATTGGTGATTGCGGTCCGGAACATAATCATGAATTTACAGGTACGTTAAGGTAGTGTGAAATTCTATCAAGGTTTTCGGTAGTTGACCAATTATAAACCTTAGTTATCTGGTAGTTCATTTAGTCTTTCAATAGTCCATCAACTCATTCCTTTTAGGACTCCTAAAACTTAAGATTCTTATTCTCCTTGCTATTTCAGATGAACCTAATCCAACCCTTAAAACTCACACATAACAAAACTCTTACCCAAATTATTCGAAACAGTTTATTCTATTACCTATAAATTTATGTCATGCCTTAACTCGAAACTTCCCAAACCACCCTTGTCCTAATTTCTACCCAATCACCTTCAACCCTGTGTTTTCAATAAACTTCGGGATGAAGTTTCCAAAAGTAGGGGAGACTGTAACATCGCAAAATTTTCCCCAAAATTTTAATACATAAAAAGCTCTTATATATATATATATATTTTATTACACCTTTATCATTAATATTATACAAATGTGCCTAAGTCTTTATTTATCCTAACTCATAACTTATATACATACATAAATGTATATAAATAATGATAATAATAATAATATGATTCTAAATTCTTTTTTTTTCTCACATACAAGATTTTTTTTTTTTTAAATAAAGCCTTGAGTCAAATAGTCAAAGTCTTAGTCAAATAGTCAATTCATCATAAAACCTTACTTTATGGTGTTGACCAATTTTAATGGCTAATTGAATCCAAAACTAGTATAAAAACCCACCTATGACCCACTATACTTTGCACCTCTAAATCGATTGTTTCAATCCGATTAAACTTTCCCTCATACCTTTCTTCTATAGTCTATTACTTCTACAATTGAAGCTTTGATTATAAGCTCTTGTAATTGGCGAATTGGAAGCTTGATATTCTTTCTTTTTCGTTTTCTTCAATTTGGACTAGCTACGTTGTTGAGTCTTTGGGATTCCCCTCGCATACATTCACAACACATTATTCTATTTTTTTTCACGAGACATAACATTTTGCTAAGGTGAGTTTTACATAGCCCCTTTTCTATTTATCACCATTTTTGGGGGTGAAACATGTTACAACATTCTATATGCAATTCAAACATCAATGTGTCTATGTGTTTTTCTATGTTGCATTATGTCTTGAACATGACTAGGGTAAGCACAATTCTAGCATAAACATTCATCAGCCAAACGGTATACATTGATAGATCTATTGGACTGACAATCCCACCCGGATACGTGCCTCCTACAAAGGTTGCGTGGGTGTTTGTTACTGCAATATAAACGAGTGAACCATGAGCGTATGGGATGTACCACAATACAACAGTCACAATGGTTGATTATGCACTCGATTTACTTCTAGTATGTTTTCACATATGGACTAGATTGCCATGACACATGAATTGCACAACAATTTTATTCGATTATCAAAACCTATGTAATTCTCACCAACTTTTGTTGACCCAAAATATTTTCAACTTAACATGTTTCAGGTTCTACTTGCTTGAAGATTTGAATTAATGCTTGAAGATGTGTGCATAGTTTTATTCAATTTGATGTACGAATTCTTGTAGAACAATTGTATGTAATTTATTTAAATCATTTAATGAAATTTATTATTCGCCATGAGCTACTGAACAATCATCAATACGTGGCACCTCGATGTTTCCGCCATCGGTTGGGGTGTTACAGATTGGTATCAGAGCCTTGGTTATAGGGAATTAGGTTATTAGAAAAAAAATCTAGTCTATAACCATAGGAATATAACCAGTATTTGCTCATTTTACTTGCTATTCTCTATCTCACTCCTACTTCTTATCCCTACTTCAACCCCTACAAGAAGATTGCTCTCCATCACAAGATCTACTCTTAGACTAATAGGACAATCCTCAGGTTTAGCCTGAACCACCTTGAGATCTCGTCGAAGTTCTAGATTTTAATAACGAACACGTGCAATCTGGAAGGGTGAACGCCTGTATTCTGAGTTTTCTGTCTAGGACTGGCATTGCGCATATATCCCAATCAGACGAGGGACCCGGATGCCTACCTGGGAATTCTCGGGATGAGTGTTCACTTATAGGCTAAAGCATGTCTTCACTATGTTATTAGAATCTAGAAGTTTTGATAAGTCAACATTTTCGTTTATTCGTTTTAATTAATGAATAAATGATTACACTCACCTTCCTTAAACTAAGCTCAAAAATCTCAAAATTTTACAGCTTAAATCAATCTCATTTCATAACCATCCATGGATTTCACAATCACACTTCACCTTACCATCTTAGCCACTTTTTAAATATTCAACACCCTACCCAAATCATATAATCTCCATACTATAAAATAAACTCTTTATCAACTATCTTCACATTCACTATCTCTCACAACTTTGATTCTGCTTCAAGAATTTTTTCATCATCCTCTCAAGAACTAAATTCATATCCTTCACCTTCTCACACATGAGCTAGTTACCCATGATAACCAAACTATTGAAACTTGATTGTGTGTTGCATCAAAACATAATCCTTAGTTATACATGAGGATTCGACTATTTGCCTTATTTGAACATTTGAAACTAGAATTCATGGAATATAAGCTATTTACTATAGACACACATAGAGTCATTAACCTTATCTAGGGCAACTCTATTACAACTCGTATGCTTATACTTGATACTTGATTGCTTACATGTATATATTATCAATTTGCAATTCATGTGTGTAATAATTGGTACACTTAATCAAACAACTGATAGAGGATGAAGTACTTGCTCAACAGTTAGTAGAATACAAAATAACCTACTCAACGATTGGTAGAGGTCATCATGCCTGCTCAACAGTCGGTAGAGGCCCCACAACCTGCTCAACGACTGGTAGAGGCTATCATACCTGCTCAACAATCGGTAGAGGTTCCTACTCACTGACTAGTAGAAGTCTTTTTCCTGCTCAACAGTTGGACTCATTTTTTGGATACATGGTTAATCATATTATTTTACATGTGTGTCTAGAGTTATAGAAGGAAACAAAACCTAATGTAAGGTAAATTGGTGATTGCGGTCCGGAACATAATCATGAATTTACAGGTACGTTAAGGTAGTGTGAAATTCTATCAAGGTTTTCGGTAGTTGACCAATTATAAACCTTAGTTATCTGGTAGTTCATTTAGTCTTTCAATAGTCCATCAACTCATTCCTTTTAGGACTCCTAAAACTTAAGATTCTTATTCTCCTTGCTATTTCAGATGAACCTAATCCAACCCTTAAAACTCACACATAACAAAACTCTTACCCAAATTATTCGAAACAGTTTATTCTATTACCTATAAAATTTATGTCATGCCTTAACTCGAAACTTCCCAAACCACCCTTGTCCTAATTTCTACCCAATCACCTTCAACCCTGTGTTTTCAATAAACTTCGGGATGAAGTTTCCAAAAGTAGGGGAGACTGTAACATCGCAAAATTTTCCCCAAAATTTTAATACATAAAAAGCTCTTATATATATATATATATTTTATTACACCTTTATCATTAATATTATACAAATGTGCCTAAGTCTTTATTTATCCTAACTCATAACTTATATACATACATAAATGTATATAAATAATGATAATAATAATAATATGATTCTAAATTCTTTTTTTTTCTCACATACAAGATTTTTTTTTTTTAAATAAAGCCTTGAGTCAAATAGTCAAAGTCTTAGTCAAATAGTCAATTCATCATAAAACCTTACTTTATGGTGTTTGACCAATTTTAATGGCTAATTGAATCCAAAACTAGTATAAAAACCCACCTATGACCCACTATACTTTGCACCTCTAAATCGATTGTTTCAATCCGATTAAACTTTCCCTCATACCTTTCTTCTATAGTCTATTACTTCTACAATTGAAGCTTTGATTATAAGCTCTTGTAATTGGCGAATTGGAAGCTTGATATTCTTTCTTTTTCGTTTTCTTCAATTTGGACTAGCTACGTTGTTGAGTCTTTGGGATTCCCCTCGCATACATTCACAACACATTATTCTATTTTTTTTCACGAGACATAACATTTTGCTAAGGTGAGTTTTACATAGCCCCTTTTCTATTTATCACCATTTTTGGGGTGAAACATGTTACAACATTCTATATGCAATTCAAACATCAATGTGTCTATGTGTTTTTCTATGTTGCATTATGTCTTGAACATGACTAGGGTAAGCACAATTCTAGCATAAACATTCATCAGCCAAACGGTATACATTGATAGATCTATTGGACTGACAATCCCACCGGATACGTGCCTCCTACAAAGGTTGCGTGGGTGTTTGTTACTGCAATATAAACGAGTGAACCATGAGCGTATGGGATGTACCACAATACAACAGTCACAATGGTTGATTATGCACTCGATTTACTTCTAGTATGTTTTCACATATGGACTAGATTGCCATGACACATGAATTGCACAACAATTTTATTCGATTATCAAAACCTATGTAATTCTCACCAACTTTTGTTGACCCAAAATATTTTCAACTTAACATGTTTCAGGTTCTACTTGCTTGAAGATTTGAATTAATGCTTGAAGATGTGTGCATAGTTTTATTCAATTTGATGTACGAATTCTTGTAGAACAATTGTATGTAATTTATTTAAATCATTTAATGAAATTTATTATTCGCCATGAGCTACTGAACAATCATCAATACGTGGCACCTCGATGTTTCCGCCATCGGTTGGGGTGTTACAGATTGGTATCAGAGCCTTGGTTATAGGGAATTAGGTTATTAGAAAAAAAAAATCTAGTCTATAACCATAGGAATATAACCAGTATTTGCTCATTTTACTTGCTATTCTCTATCTCACTCCTACTTCTTATCCCTACTTCAACCCCTACAAGAAGATTGCTCTCCATCACAAGATCTACTCTTAGACTAATAGGACAATCCTCAGGTTTAGCCTGAACCACCTTGAGATCTCGTCGAAGTTCTAGATTTTAATAACGAACACGTGCAATCTGGAAGGGTGAACGCCTGTATTCTGAGTTTTCTGTCTAGGACTGGCATTGCGCATATATCCCAATCAGACGAGGGACCCGGATGCCTACCTGGGAATTCTCGGGATGAGTGTTCACTTATAGGCTAAAGCATGTCTTCACTATGTTATTAGAATCTAGAAGTTTTGATAAGTCAACATTTTCGTTTATTCGTTTTAATTAATGAATAAATGATTACACTCACCTTCCTTAAACTAAGCTCAAAAATCTCAAAATTTTACAGCTTAAATCAATCTCATTTCATAACCATCCATGGATTTCACAATCACACTTCACCTTACCATCTTAGCCACTTTTTAAATATTCAACACCCTACCCAAATCATATAATCTCCATACTATAAAATAAACTCTTTATCAACTATCTTCACATTCACTATCTCTCACAACTTTGATTCTGCTTCAAGAATTTTTCATCATCCTCTCAAGAACTAAATTCATATCCTTCACCTTCTCACACATGAGCTAGTTACCCATGATAACCAAACTATCGAAACTTGATTGTGTGTTGCATCAAACATAATCCTTAGTTATACATGAGGATTCGACTATTTGCCTTATTTGAACATTTGAAACTAGAATTCATGGAATATAAGCTATTTACTATAGACACACATAGAGTCATTAACCTTATCTAGGGCAACTCTATTACAACTCGTATGCTATACTTGATACTTGATTGCTTACATGTATATATTATTAATTTGCAATTCATGTGTGTAATAATTGGTACACTTAATCAAACAACTGATAGAGGATGAAGTACTTGCTCAACAGTTAGTAGAATACAAAATAACCTACTCAACGATTGGTAGAGGTCATCATGCCTGCTCAACAGTCGGTAGAGGCCCACAACCTGCTCAACGACTGGTAGAGGCTATCATACCTGCTCAACAATCGGTAGAGGTTCCTACTCACTGACTAGTAGAAGTCTTTTTCCTGCTCAACAGTTGGACTCATTTTTTGGATACATGGTTAATCATATTATTTTACATGTGTGTCTAGAGTTATAGAAGGAAACAAAACCCTAATGTAAGGTAAATTGGTGATTGCGGTCCGGAACATAATCATGAATTTACAGGTACGTTAAGGTAGTGTGAAATTCTATCAAGGTTTTCGGTAGTTGACCAATTATAAACCTTAGTTATCTGGTAGTTCATTTAGTCTTTCAATAGTCCATCAACTCATTCCTTTTAGGACTCCTAAAACTTAAGATTCTTATTCTCCTTGCTATTTCAGATGAACCTAATCCAACCCTTAAAACTCACACATAACAAAACTCTTACCCAAATTATTCGAAACAGTTTATTCTATTACCTATAAATTTATGTCATGCCTTAACTCGAAACTTCCCAAACCACCCTTGTCCTAATTTCTACCCAATCACCTTCAACCCTGTGTTTTCAATAAACTTCGGGATGAAGTTTCCAAAAGTAGGGGAGACTGTAACATCGCAAAATTTTCCCCAAAATTTTAATACATAAAAAGCTCTTATATATATATATATATATATATTTTATTACACCTTTATCATTAATATTATACAAATGTGCCTAAGTCTTTATTTATCCTAACTCATAACTTATATACATACATAAATGTATATAAATAATGATAATAATAATAATATGATTCTAAATTCTTTTTTTTTCTCACATACAAGATTTTTTTTTTTTAAATAAAGCCTTGAGTCAAATAGTCAAAGTCTTAGTCAAATAGTCAATTCATCATAAAACCTTACTTTATGGTGTTGACCAATTTTAATGGCTAATTGAATCCAAAACTAGTATAAAAACCCACCTATGACCCACTATACTTTGCACCTCTAAATCGATTGTTTCAATCCGATTAAACTTTCCCTCATACCTTTCTTCTATAGTCTATTACTTCTACAATTGAAGCTTTGATTATAAGCTCTTGTAATTGGCGAATTGGAAGCTTGATATTCTTTCTTTTTCGTTTTCTTCAATTTGGACTAGCTACGTTGTTGAGTCTTTGGGATTCCCCTCGCATACATTCACAACACATTATTCTATTTTTTTTCACGAGACATAACATTTTGCTAAGGTGAGTTTTACATAGCCCCTTTTCTATTTATCACCATTTTTGGGGTGAAACATGTTACAACATTCTATATGCAATTCAAACATCAATGTGTCTATGTGTTTTTCTATGTTGCATTATGTCTTGAACATGACTAGGGTAAGCACAATTCTAGCATAAACATTCATCAGCCAAACGGTATACATTGATAGATCTATTGGACTGACAATCCCACCCGGATACGTGCCTCCTACAAAGGTTGCGTGGGTGTTTGTTACTGCAATATAAACGAGTGAACCATGAGCGTATGGGATGTACCACAATACAACAGTCACAATGGTTGATTATGCACTCGATTTACTTCTAGTATGTTTTCACATATGGACTAGATTGCCATGACACATGAATTGCACAACAATTTTATTCGATTATCAAAACCTATGTAATTCTCACCAACTTTTGTTGACCCAAAATATTTTCAACTTAACATGTTTCAGGTTCTACTTGCTTGAAGATTTGAATTAATGCTTGAAGATGTGTGCATAGTTTTATTCAATTTGATGTACGAATTCTTGTAGAACAATTGTATGTAATTTATTTAAATCATTTAATGAAATTTATTATTCGCCATGAGCTACTGAACAATCATCAATACGTGGCACCTCGATGTTTCCGCCATCGGTTGGGGTGTTACAGATTGGTATCAGAGCCTTGGTTATAGGGAATTAGGTTATTAGAAAAAAAAAATCTAGTCTATAACCATAGGAATATAACCAGTATTTGCTCATTTTACTTGCTATTCTCTATCTCACTCCTACTTCTTATCCCTACTTCAACCCCTACAAGAAGATTGCTCTCCATCACAAGATCTACTCTTAGACTAATAGGACAATCCTCAGGTTTAGCCTGAACCACTTGAGATCTCGTCGAAGTTCTAGATTTTAATAACGAACACGTGCAATCTGGAAGGGTGAACGCCTGTATTCTGAGTTTTCTGTCTAGGACTGGCATTGCGCATATATCCCAATCAGACGAGGGACCCGGATGCCTACCTGGGAATTCTCGGGATGAGTGTTCACTTATAGGCTAAAGCATGTCTTCACTATGTTATTAGAATCTAGAAGTTTTGATAAGTCAACATTTTCGTTTATTCGTTTTAATTAATGAATAAATGATTACACTCACCTTCCTTAAACTAAGCTCAAAAATCTCAAAATTTTACAGCTTAAATCAATCTCATTTCATAACCATCCATGGATTTCACAATCACACTTCACCTTACCATCTTAGCCACTTTTTAAATATTCAACACCCTACCCAAATCATATAATCTCCATACTATAAAATAAACTCTTTATCAACTATCTTCACATTCACTATCTCTCACAACTTTGATTCTGCTTCAAGAATTTTTCATCATCCTCTCAAGAACTAAATTCATATCCTTCACCTTCTCACACATGAGCTAGTTACCCATGATAACCAAACTATTGAAACTTGATTGTGTGTTGCATCAAACATAATCCTTAGTTATACATGAGGATTCGACTATTTGCCTTATTTGAACATTTGAAACTAGAATTCATGGAATATAAGCTATTTACTATAGACACACATAGAGTCATTAACCTTATCTAGGGCAACTCTATTACAACTCGTATGCTATACTTGATACTTGATTGCTTACATGTATATATTATCAATTTGCAATTCATGTGTGTAATAATTGGTACACTTAATCAAACAACTGATAGAGGATGAAGTACTTGCTCAACAGTTAGTAGAATACAAAATAACCTACTCAACGATTGGTAGAGGTCATCATGCCTGCTCAACAGTCGGTAGAGGCCCCACAACCTGCTCAACGACTGGTAGAGGCTATCATACCTGCTCAACAATCGGTAGAGGTTCCTACTCACTGACTAGTAGAAGTCTTTTTCCTGCTCAACAGTTGGACTCATTTTTTGGATACATGGTTAATCATATTATTTTACATGTGTGTCTAGAGTTATAGAAGGAAACAAAACCCTAATGTAAGGTAAATTGGTGATTGCGGTCCGGAACATAATCATGAATTTACAGGTACGTTAAGGTAGTGTGAAATTCTATCAAGGTTTTCGGTAGTTGACCAATTATAAACCTTAGTTATCTGGTAGTTCATTTAGTCTTTCAATAGTCCATCAACTCATTCCTTTTAGGACTCCTAAAAACTTAAGATTCTTATTCTCCTTGCTATTTCAGATGAACCTAATCCAACCCTTAAAACTCACACATAACAAAACTCTTACCCAAATTATTCGAAACAGTTTATTCTATTACCTATAAATTTATGTCATGCCTTAACTCGAAACTTCCCAAACCACCCTTGTCCTAATTTCTACCCAATCACCTTCAACCTGTGTTTTCAATAAACTTCGGGATGAAGTTTCCAAAAGTAGGGGAGACTGTAACATCGCAAAATTTTCCCCAAAATTTTAATACATAAAAAGCCCTTATATATATATATATATATATATATATTTTATTACACCTTTATCATTAATATTATACAACTGTGCCTAAGTCTTTATTTATCCTAACTCATAACTTATATACATACATAAATGTATATAAATAATGATAATAATAATATGATTCTAAATTCTTTTTTTTTCTCACATACAAGATTTTTTTTTTTTTAAATAAAGCCTTGAGTCAAATAGTCAATGTCTTAGTCAAATACTATAAAGATCGTAGTATGCAAATTTTATTTATTGAAAGTTACGTAATACAATTCGTATGAATTTTGGTTGATTGTAAATTATCATAAAAAAAGTTTAATGTTACCCAATAACAGATATATGAATCAACAAATGTTTGAATAGACGTGATTTAAAAACAAATAATGAAATGAATAAACATATATTTATTGTAACGGCATGCAAATGAAGATTAAATTCAAAGTAAATAAATGTAGTTTAACAAATCACACAACCAAAAAATTATAAAAAAACGATTTATGCAAAATATGATCGCATACTTATTCACAAACTTCAAAATATTTTTTTATAGACAACATTTGTTATTTATTATTAACGTTTTCATCTTTATCCAATATTAGTATGTTCAGGCCATCTCTACTCTTGTCACTTGGCAGCGACATACAACTGCCCATGTGTAAAAATAGGATCTTTCAAATACATACCTATCCTAAATAGGGTTTGTCCTTGACTCTTATTTATTGTCATTGCGAAACATAAAGTAAGAGGGAATTGTCTTCTGTTAAATCTGAAAGGAATCTTCTTATCAAACGGGGACAGCCTAATTCTTTGGATAAAAGTTCGCATTCCAATGTTACTCCCTGAAATTATTTTAGCTTCTATAAAACGGTTTGATATGGCAAGACGATTTGGAACTTTGAAAAGAATTTATGTCCATATATAGGATTCCTGAACCATTAGAATAACAAAACAGTAAAATTTGTCCAAAAAAAACTCTGGTGAGGAAAAGAAAGACATTTGGCATTTTAACTGTATTATCATCAAGAATTTAAGGTAAATATATTCAGAAGACCCTGAACTGTTTGACGGTTTGACTCATAACCAATGACCTAAAAATCAAGCTAAAACCACGGTGAAAAATCAATACTAAACCCACATGAGGAACTCGAACAATTCTGATCGAATCAGTCGGATTTATTTATATAGTTGAATTATAAAAATGGAAGGATTGGTAATTTACGTGATTTGGTCAACGACGCTTAAAATTAGAACAATTATTGCAATCATGATAATGGTTAGCATTTCATGACAGTTGATTAAAGGAAAATTCTTTGTAAACATAATATGATAACGTTAATCTGTCAAAGATATTTAAATGAAAGACGTAATATTCTTATTCTTAGTATCACTGAAACGATATTTAGTTAATGTAGTCAATGATGGAGGATTTCATGACAAATAAGGTTTTTTAATGTTTTGAATCGCCTTTTAGTTAATGTTGTTACTGATAACGTAAAATGATATTTCATTACTAATTTTGTTACTAATTACTAATAAGTGTATTTTAAGACATGAAAAATAAATAAAGTCAAAGAATTGATATCCATCAAAGTAACAAAAACGTAAAAAGTTTTTATGTTTATCGATCAACAATATTAAAATGAAAGTCGTTATTAGAATTATCATTTAAAATTATTTTGAATATATTATATATTTTAGGAAATTGTTAAATAGATTTAAATTATATTTATTATTAAAAGAATAGATTTAAATTGTATTTATTAAATACATTTTGTTTACCAAAATTATCGCTTGAATCTTTCTGTTATCATTAATTGAGTTTTTTTTTATAATTTTTGAAATAATTTGAACGTTGTTAATGGTCGAGGGTTTCATGACAAATTAGAATTTTTTATATTGATGTCACGTTTATTCTTTATGTTATAATTGTAATAATTATTACTATTAATAGTAATAAATGAATGACAAAAGTTAACTTAACAATTAAAATTATTTACTAATTTATTAATATAATTGAAAATTATTTTGAAAATAGTATATATTTTAGTAACATATTCGTAAAAATCGTAAAAGAAAATTTTAATTCGGTAAATAAGAAATAAATGAGATTAAAAATAAAATTAAAAATCGTAATATTAGTTTTAGTATTAGTAATATATTCGTAATTTAATTCGGTAAATAAGAAATAAATAGATTAAAAATAATTTCGTAAAATAGTAATATAAATAAATGAGATTAAAAAATCGAAATAAATAACATTAATAGGGGTCAATTATTATTGAAATGATTTTAATGATTATCGTTTAATGAGAATTGATTAAAGGAAACTCATAATATAAAAAATAAATTCGGTCAATAATATTAAACATAAATTCGAAAAAACGGTAATATAAATAAAAGAGCTTAAAAATTCGTTACATAGTTTTAAGCCTGATTTCATTTTCAAATTGAAAAAAAAAATGCCAGATACAAAATTGTTTGTTTATTTGATCGACAAATTCAAATGGAATTATACATAATTATGGAATATAATTAGGAGATAACACTCGTAACATAGTTTTAGACGGATTTCATATTAAAATTGAAACATAAAATGGCAGATACAAAATTCATATTTGACTTGTAAATTCGAAATTTACAAGTAAGTCAAAGTCAGATTGTACAACTTAAATTAATGATTATATTTAGGACATCACATATTGATTTTCCTTATGCAATTGGTGAAGCATAAATATGGATACCATTTGAATTTTGACATTCAAGTTGTATTCAATTACTTTGACTTGTTTTATACATTCAATTCGTATTCATATACATTAATGTCGGCTCATATTTATAAAGAAGTCAAAAATATACATTAATGTCAAAACTCGAATATGTAGATACATATTCAATTCGTATGCATATAAGGAAGTAAAATTAAATGTACATTAATGTCAAAAATCGAAACTTATAACCAATTAAAGGTCAAATTTGGAATAAATAAGGCAGTCAAATTAAAAAGTAATTTGAATCAATTTATAATCAATTGGTATAATTACATGTACTCCATATAAATTAGTTACATATCTATAAGGAAGACTAAACGTTTATAAGGAAGTGAAATTCAATGCACATATTGATTTTCCTTATGCAATTGGTGAAACATAAATATGGATACCATTTGATTTTTGACATTCAACTCGTAGTCAATTACTTTGAATTGTTTTATAAAGTTAGAAATTCAATTCGTAGTATAAACATAAGTATGGATACCATTTGATTTTTGACATTCAACTCATATTCAATTACTTTGACTTGTAACATTTATAAGGAAGTAAAATTTAATGTACATTAATGTCCAAAATCGAAAATTATAACCAATTCAAAGTCAAACCTGAAATTAATAATGCAGTAAACTTCAAAATAAATTGAATCAATTTAAAGTTAATGTCCTATAATTATATATATTCCATATAAATTTAGTATGCGTAAAACAATTACGCATACTAAATAGATATAAGGGGTAAAATAATATTAATGTCAAAAATCGAAACCTATAACCAATTAAAAGTCAAATTTGGAATAAATAAGACAGTCAAATTAAAAACTAATTTGAATCAATTTATAATCAATTTATAATCAAATGGTATAATTACATGTACTCCATATAAATTTAGTTACATATCTATAAGGAAGACTAAACGTTTATAAGGAAGTGAAATTAAATGCACATATTGATTTTCCTTATGCAATTGGTGAAACATAAATATGGATACCATTTGATTTTTTGACATTCAACTCGTAGTCAATTACTTTGAATTGTTTTATAAAGTTAGAAATTCAATTCGTAGTATAAACACAAGTATGGATACCATTTGATTTTTGACATTCAACTCGTATTCAATTACTTTGACTTGTAACATTTATAAGGAAGTAAAATTTAATGTACATTAATGTCCAAAATCGAAAATTATAACCAATTCAAAGTCAAACCTGAAATTAATAAGGCAGTGAACTTCAAAATAAAATGAATCAATTTAAAGTTAATGTCATATAATTATATATATTCCATATAAATTTAGATACATATTTATAAGGAAGTCAAAATGTTTATAAGGAAGTCAAATTCAATTAAGATATAAAAACATGTAATATACATTATTGAAGTTAATCATGTTTACCATAGGTGTCGTCAATTCATGTTCAATCATTTTGCAGAATGACAAATCCAATTGCATGGATGGAGAATGATTGTAATGCTTCATCATGAAAGTATTTGGAGCAATAAAGTCGAAAATGACGTAAAACATCGAGAAACATAAATCATGTACAACTTTTGACCATCCATTTGTTAAATAGAAATCATCATCTATAAATTCTAACAGAACAAACCAAGATTGACCATGGTATGTGGAAACTTTAATATTGTTGTTGTGTATGTGTTTAGATAACAAAAACCTGTTCATGGATTTCGGCAATGTTTGGATGAACATGTAAAAAACAACATTAAAAAAAGAAATAATTATTTTTATTTAAAAAAAATAGAAAGATTCATACCAAAACTCGTGCGGAAGTGTCATGAATCACCTTGAAGAATTTGTCACCCTTGTGATAAGACATAGTCGAGTTTCTTTCTTCTAATGGAATCCTGTGTTTCAAATGAAAAATGAATATATGTTAAATTAACCCATAAACTCAACACAAAATTTTTACATTTTTCCCGAAAACCAATTGTCCATTTCAACAATTTCATATCTAAAAACCAATTGTCTATACAACTTGTCCAAATCAGAAAGTCTTACGTTTTCAACATATTGGGCAAATACAATGATTATAATTGATCGTAATCATTTATTCATCAAATAATTATTAAAAACCTTTACAGTTTGATTGACAAATACAAAAAACGTTTGTTAATCAAAAAATGTTTTTAACAGTACATATCCGAATGTATTATGTAGATGAATTGATGTAATATGATAAATCAAAGATGAGATGGAGAAGATACCTTGGAAAAATTATGGAAAAGAATAATGAGGAAGGCAGGAGAAAGAATGGTTAAGGTATATTGGAGTGGATGGTAAATGGAGAAAACAAAAAGAAAAAAGAGGTTTTTATACTACAACTAATGGAGCCCCATTTCTAACTTGGATCCAAGTAGACCCTCTCTAAGGCTAGGATTCAACCCGAGTGTATTGATTTATTATATAGATAGATTTCTTGTTTATTATTATTAAAACATATATCTATTCTATTCTATCATATTAAGAAAGAGTGATGTACCATATTGTAATTTTATCACAAATATAACTTTTGAAGCAACATGTAGACGAGAATAAAGCTTATTAGATAGGGGTTGATTAGTCGCTTAGGTGTAAATTAAGATGCTTAAAAGGTTATTATAGTAAATTTATCTAGACCATTTAGTTAAAAAAATAAAACCAACTTCCATTCTTACCCTTTTAATAACATTCTTACCCTTATTCAAAATTAATCCCCTGCCCACCCGTTCTTCAAATGTATCTATGAGACGTCACCTCTTCTTCACTTCCTTTCTTTCTTTTAGGGATAACTGAATGGAGAGTAGAATCCATTTACCCTATAAAATACATCGCCTCTCTCAGTAACTCATGCATCTCCTATGCCACCACCTCTTCTTTGTTGGAATTCTTACAGTAAATGGAGACAACAACGATTCTGCAAAGACAAACAGAAAGGAAAACTGAACAGATTAAAAAGGAACCGGGCTTGTGTTTGACACAATTCCCTTAAACAGATTCGTCGTCTATTCCCAGGGTACACCGGTTCAACAGTGCGGCGCGGTGCACTGCGGACTATCCCACTTGCCTGAAAAATAGCCGGAAGTCGGCTGCTTCTGAAAACAGATGTTATTCGCTGCAGCAATAGAATATATGTGAGAGAGTGTTTCGTTTCTGTGTTGTGTGTTTTCTGCATAAGAGTATGCAACCTTTTATAGGCCACAAGAAGAAGACACTTTAGCATATTGACACAAAATTTCATTCACTTGGGAATTGAGATTTTGTCATGGTCATTCTCGTTTTGACTAGCACGGCCACAGATCACCGACAAGAAACATATCTTGTATATTTTCTGTCTTACTCGCCTCTTATATGCCCTTTAACCTTTTGAAACCTAGCTATATAATAAGAACTCCTACGACCAAAGAAGCCGTCTACCGGTCCTATCTTGTATATTTTTGGCCATTTACTTTGCAACATTTTAGCATATTCATACTAGTATTCAAGGTGAGTAAATATTTTCCCTTTTTTACTGTTTTACTATTTTGGGGTGACTCATGTACCTACTATCAAGTTTCTATTTTCTTTTACTAAAATATCAATTCTTATGTGTGTTTGCCTGTGTCATTTCGTGTATCTATGACTTGTCAAATCTTTAACCGTTGCGGCCTAGCATTTCAATGAATAGATCTATGGTATATACCCTTGTGACTCTGTTAAGAGTCCTTGTCATTGCTATGTATTGCATTACTACTAGCGCATACTATATATATTTCCTTTCCTTTCACAGGGTTGATTTGACCCGGATACCACTTATTACATTTTGCAAAATAACATATGAATTGCTAACTTTTCCTTACTATACGTATCAAACGGGTATGCTCACCAATACATTTTGTATTGACCAAATTATTTTCGTACATGTTTTAGGTTCTTATGAGATCACTTCTAAGCTTTTGGAACTTAGACTTAGATTGAGATTTACTGTATTTTAGTTTAGATTGCTAGTTTAATTGTTGTATTTCTTTCAATGTAATAAACTATTCCATTTAATGTATCAAAATTTACATTTCTAGTCCATGAGCTATTGAACAATCGTCACTACGTGACACCTCGATGTTTCCGCCATCGGTTGGGGTGTTACATCAACCGAAGTCAATCGAGCTCGAAACTGAACTGTAATCGTGGGTTTAAGGAGTTGGTTTAACGCGTAGATTATATTCGGCCAATTAACACGAATAAATTCCGAAATGGTTTCCAAAAACAAGCTCAATTATGCGGTCAAAATCAAAGTGTCAGTGATAAAAAATTGGGGTCTGGTGTCGAGAATCAGCAGGGAAGGGATGGTCTTGGATTGGGCCAGGTTTTTGGGCTGTTAGGCTAGGCTTAGGGGTTTTGGGTGTGTGTGTGGATATGGACATTGGTTTGGTTATGGAGTTGGGTAGTAGGTAAAACAAATTTTAAAGGCAACTAATAAAAACTTTTGTATAAATTTTATAAAACATGATTTTTTTTATAAAACTTTATTATTCATATATACTTTTATAAGAGTTTGATAAATTTAAAAATCTATAAAATTTATTTATATATATAACTAATGGAAAAATGTACTAGTTTAAATAATTCCTTATTTACCTATAAAATCAATCTTGTCTATAAAATATTTATTTATAAATACATGAGAAAAAAATGTATTACATATATTTATTGAAAATAAGATTTTAAATGTAAATAACCATAATGGAAATGAACAGGTTCAAGTTTTATATCACATTAAATGTTGAGTAGAAAAGAAAGTAATATAGAAAAATTCACGATGTTACAATTGTCAAACCTCATTTGTTAAAGATCATATACATCGTATTTAAGATGCATTAGAAATTAATTTTAAAGTTAAAATTTTGGGAATTTGAACATGGACAAATTAAAATTCAAAACTTAAGGTCTAAATGCATATGATATATTATTAAAGTATTTTGAAATATATATAAGAGAAATCGAAAGGCTTTTATGTCAAAAATAGATTTTGAAAAGGCTTATGACAACGTCAATTGGAACTTTTTAATTTCTATTTTGTCTCAGATGGGTTTCCCTTCTCGGTGGTGTGATTGGGTGAAAGGCATCTGTAACTCCTCTAGGGCTGCAGTGTTGGTTAACGGTTCACCTACTTTTGATTTTAGTTGCGAGAAGGGTCTTCGTCAAGGAGATCCCCTATCTCCGTTCTTATTCCTTATAGTATGGAAGCGCTCTCTTGGTTATTAAACAAAGCCAAGGATATTAGGGTTTTCAAGGGGGTAGTTTTTCTAATGATGGAGATGTTTTGACACATCTTTTTTATGCGGACGACGCCCTTATATTAGGAGAATGGTCGCGAGATAATCTGTTGAGTATAGCGAGGATTCTTCGTATTTTTTATCTTTGTTCGGTGCTTCGGATAAATCTCCATAAATCTAATATTTTTGGTATTGGGACCGATGACATTGAGATTGATAATATGATGGAAATCTTGGGTTTCAAAAGGGGTTCCATCCCTTTCACTTATCTTGGTATTCAAGTCGGAGCAAAGATGACCCGTATTTGTCATTGGGAGCCGGTTATTGAAGTTATTAGGAATCGATTAGTCTCTTGGAAGGCGAAACATCTTTCCATAGGTGGGCATTTAGTGCTTATAAAATCAGTGCTAGAAAGCTTACCTGTGTACCACTTGTCACTTTATAAAGCTCCGAAAGCCGTGATACAATCCATGGAAGCGATTATGAGACGATTCCTTTGGGTGAGTTCTAGTGACGAAAAAAAGATCCCGTGGGTGGCATGAGATATTGTCACTTTGCCGAAAAAGAATGGAGTTTTGGGAGTGTCTAAGCTCCAAGAGGTGAATGAGGCGCTTTTATTAAAATGGTCTTGGAGATTTAAAAGCGAAAAAGATAGTTTATGGAAGAAGGTCATTGTGGGTTGTCACGGGTCTAGCAGACCATGGACATTGCTTCCTTGTAACAACACTTCGAGTAGCTGCTGGAAATGGATTACAAAGATCGGTACCCAGACTACAAACAGTGGTCAGACCCTCAGCTGCTTGTTTTCAGTTGACGTTGGTGACGGCTCTTCTGTCTACTTTTGGGGAGATTCATGGCTACTCGATTCTCCTCTCAGGGTCGTTTACCTTAACCTTTTTAGACTTGAAACATCTAAATGGGTTAAGGTTTCAGATCGTATTACTTATAGTAATGGCACTAAAACGTTGGTTTGGAATTGGCGAAGCAATCCGCATACTTATGCAGAAATCACGGAGCTGTTTCAGCTGTTAAATGACATCCACGATTTCACGCGGAAAGGCGGCGAAGACTCTTGGAAGTGGAAACCGGAAGCTAATGGCCTGTTTACTGTCTCTTCAGCAAAGAAGGTTCTCGCAGATAACAGCTTAAATGTTTCTTCTGTGATCAAATGGAAGGGATGGGTTCCTCTAAAGTGCAAAATATTGGTGTGGAGAGCCGCTCTTAATCGTCTTCTGACTGTTGCGGAGTTGCTTATTCGGGGGATCAACGTTCTACATACAGATTGCTCCCTTTGTAATGAAGACACGGAGACTTCGCTGCATCTTTTCACCGGTTGTTCGTATTCTCAACAGGTATGGTTTAGGCTGGAAGCTTGGTGTCGTCTGCCTCATAGTTTCGCTTTTGATGTCAAGGATCTCATTCGCTTGCCGGAATCCCAAAACCTCACTAAAGACAAGAAGTTCGTGCTTCGCGGTATTGTATACACCACGTTTTGGGTTTTATGGATGGAACGAAACAATCGTATTTTTAATAACAAACAACGAACTCCGATCGTGTTGGTGGAGCTTATCAAGTCTACGGCTTACTTCTGGATTAGGAATAGGTCTAGATGGAAGTCTATCGATTGGAAAAATTGGTGTTTGTACCCTTTGGATTGATGTTTTCTTTTGTCGTTTTTGGCTCGTAGGCCCTTGCTTTGAGGTCCTTCCGAGTTGTGTTTAATGAAGTTCACTTTTCAAAAAAAAAAAAATTTGAAATATATATTTTAGTTACAATATTAACTTTAAACATAACATATCATGAATACAAACTATAAATAGATATATGATAATTAATATATTAAGAATAAAATATTTATAGTAATTGCTGAAAATAAAAATCACAAACTGGAAATTACGGCTAATATTTAAATTACTAATGACATAAATAGTTACTAAAATTATAACTTCCAAATTTACGGTTACTATGTTTTAAAAAGTAAGAACATGTAATAAAACATCAAAGGAAGATTAACAGTCTCGACTACAAAAATAATAATTCGAATCTTGAAACTCGGTTTAGTAAAGATACGCAGTATGTATTCTGTATTTAATAGATATATGTTCACCCTAACAATAAACACTAACAAATAATCTTTAAATCATACACAAATAAAAAAATATGGAACAAATTGTTCATTGGAGATTTTGTGTTGACAGTTTTCGTTATGTGGTTTACATTAACGAAAACATTGAATTTGTATCTGGATCAAGGAGCTTAGTGGAAATGTTGGAGGCAAAGTTGGGTGTTGAAGAAGTAGATGAGTCGTTCCATGTGGCTAGTTGGTTTTACTCATATAGGTTTGAAACAATAATTGTTGTGTGCGACAATGGTTCGGAGCAAAGATACAGAAGAGAGTAGGTAGAGTTTTCAAACGATTTGGAGATTCTGGAAGAACTGAATCAGATAAGGATGGATACGTGATCTATATGCTAGGTTTTGTGATTTGCTCGTTATACGAGGTGCGTGTCTACATGTTATTGTTTATGAACTTGTACTAGACTAACATACGTATATAACGGGCCACCAACGGGATGTCGGGTCTTGTGTGATCGTGTCAAACATCAAACACTTTTACAAACATACAAAGTCACAGTTTGGACAACCAAGGGTTAGTTGACCAACGTGTTATCAGACAACAAACTTATAGACGTCAGATGATAGGTTTCCAGTAGTCGGGACTGTCATACACGTCGGGTACCTTACAAACAGAAGATGCAACCTAAGGTGAGTTCCACGACCCCTTTTTACTGTGTTTTCCATTGGGGGATAAACATGCTTCGAATTACTAACTGCGAAGATTACATTGTACTGTTATATTACTTGTGTGTTGAACGATCTATCTGAGACAAACAGGGTGCGAATAGTAACATAAACAATAAACCGAACTAGGGGTGTGCACGGGTCGGTTCGGGTCGGTTTTGACAATAACCGAAACTGAAACCGACATGTTCGGTTATTACGTTTTCAAAACCGATTGGTTTTGGTTATTTCGGTTTCGGGTTCTTCGGTTATTTTTCGGTTTCGGTTCGGTTTCGGTTAAATAGTCGGGTTTTTTAGAGTCAATAATGAGATTTACTGTTAAAAATAAAAAGTAAAGTAATAAACTTAGAAAGAATTGTTTAACAAATAAAAAGACGAAGACTATGTAAAAAGAATTGAAAAAGAATCAGTGAGAATCGATTGGTGGTCTAAACATACATTCTAACCTATCTATTTGTCTAAACATATATATATATATATATATATAAAGAAAAAAGAAAACATATCGGTTCGGGTCGGGTTTTTTTCGGTTTTTTCAGAACATGTAACCGTAACCGACCCGATTTTTTTGGTTTTTAAAAAAATAAAAACCGAACCGTCGGTTATCATTTCGGTTCGGTTTTTTCGGTTTGGTTTTTTCGGTTGTTTCGGTTTCGGTTTCGGTTTGGTTAATTCGGTTTTCTGCTCACCCCTAAACCGAACAGTGAGTCAAACCGTGAGGCGAACAGTGATACAAATAGTAGTGTGAATCACAAACATTGATTTCGGGATATTTTAACATAATGAGTATTAAATGCGAATCCGGTTTTCTAAATACTTTTGATACTAAACATGTGGACTCACCAGCATCATATGTTGACTGGTTTTAGCATGGTTTCTCAAGTCGCTAAGGTAGCAGCAGGAGTAGGACGCACTTTGGGTCGCACTACATCACGTTTACATAAAAATCATTTTGGTTACTTTTTGAAAACAACTGTAAACCTGTGTTAGTTATGTAATGTCAGGTTACTTGAATGCTTTCGTTGTGTTAAAAGATTTTTTAATCAAAGTCTTGCATAGTTATTTAACTCATTGGATATGAGCCAATGGATTGGTATTAAATAGATCTATTTGGGTTGACATCCCCACTATTATCGTTAGATTGCTAGCTAAAGTCAACGAAAATCAATGGAACCAACAGTTTGAGTGAATAACCCACAACTTCTTGCCTTTGTCTTTTAGTGTTAACCGTGATATAACCGGGACACGTTATCATATTGGTTTGATTGTGGGCTTATTGCAATTACACCATTCTACTTGTGCAATCATTTAAACATTACCGTCTAAACATGATTTGAACTCCACAACACACTTTATCTTATATAAAACATGTGATCTTACCAACTCGTTTTAGTTGATATTTCGTAGTGTACTTTTTAGGCAACAATCAGTGGAACTTGTATGAGCCCTGCAAATATGACTTATGCATGAACATTTTCATTGCGTTTTACACCTTATTACTTTAAGATGACTTGACTATGTTATGTGACGATTTGTTTTGGACATGTTATGTTCATTTGTACATTAGACTCACTATCGACGTATGACACGATACATTCAAATGAATTGCACTTTTAGTATTTTTATCCTTCTCATGCACAGATGTGTTAGGACATACGATCGTCACATCCTTATGTTTCCACTTTAGCAAGATCGTGACAAGTATCAAATTGGTCTATAACAAATCGAATCAAACCAATAACGACTGATTGTCACTGCGCAAGGACTAAGGAGTCCCACTAGTAAGTATACTATTTAAAAAAAAAATTGGTTAGTCGTGATGAAAAATAAAATAAAAGAAAATAAAAAATATTGTTGGTTTTTTTTTTGAACTCCAAAAGCTTTATATCTATATATAAAGGCCAGCAAGAAGCTAAAAACACCAAACTCCACAATACAAACCGACACAAACAAGAAAACCAACACCTACAAGAACTTTACAACATCAAAATCTATCCATTCAGCCCAAGAAATGGAACTGAATCTGGACCTGTTCACAATCCAAAGGTAGGCTTCTTCTTTGATTAAATCGGTAGTCACCTGAACCGTCTCGAATATGCCGTCAAACACTTTAGCGTTCCTAGCTTTCCAAATTCTCCAAGTAGTCGCCAAACAGACACAGTAAACCAGCTTCTTCCAAGTCTTATCTCCCGGCTGATTAAGGACCGAATATAAGAGCTCGGAGAAGCTATCAACATCCGCTTGCCAAGGGATCTTAACCCAACGAAGAATGTTCCACCAAATCGCTCTAGACCAAAGACATGAAACAAAAGCATGATTGAAATATTCCTTAGCCAAGCCACACCTTTTACACTTGGTATCACCCAACGTAACTCCACGTCTTTTTAGTTCCACATTCACCGCTACCCTCCCGTCCAAAATTCTCCAAACCAGATAATTAACCTTCAACGGGGCAAGCACATTTCAGCAAAACACGGCAGTTGCCAGGCCGGAGTTATCCTCCACCATAAGATCAGCCCTTACCTCTTTAACCGAAAATTCACCGTCTCCTTTATTTTCCCAGCTCCAGTTGTCCCTGCAACCAAGAAGAACAGCCTGACCCAGCAACCCGTGGAGTCTGTTCAGCTGCTGCCGCTCATCTTGAGAAACCGGAGGCCTGGTCCAACTCCAATCCCAAACCCGAGAATCCCCAACAGCGGGCAGACACTCCAAAACGGTGGCATTTTTGTTCCCAGCTAACTTGAATAAATTCGGGAATTCATCTTTGAAAATCACATCAGCAACCCACCGGTCTTTCCCGAACAGAACACTTGACCCGTCGCCAACCTTTACGGAGAATTTATCACTCAGATGGACCCCTTTTTTCAGCATCGCTCCTTCCATCGAACCAACGTCCTTCCACACCCCCGTGATACTCTTATTGATCGGAATGATTTGTTTACCCCCGGGACAACTGTGAATGGACGAGACAACCTTAACCCACAGCTGGGAGGGATTCTGTTTGAAACGCCACCACCATTTAATTAACATCGCCTCATTGAATTACTCAATCCCACCGACTCCCAGACCACCCGAAGCTTTGGGTTTGATAATCTTGACCCATTTAACCCATCTAATCTTGTTTTTCCCATCAGTTTTCCCCCAAAGAAAGTCCCTCCTCAACCTCTCCAACTTATTTAAGATGAACTTAGGCGCTTTGAACAAGGAAAGAAAATAGGAGGGCAGGCTGCCCAACACCGCTTTGATAAGTGTAAGGCGCCCGGCAAAAGATAAAGATCTCGCCTTCCAAGCCATTAACTTCGAGTTGAACTTGTCTACAACCAGTTGCCAGTGTACGATCCTCTTCATATTCGCTCCAATAGGCATCCCGAGGTAAGTGAAGGGAAACACACCCGCTTCACAACCTAGGGAGGATGCAAAATCTCTAACTTCTTGATCTTGAACCCCAACACCGAAGAGTTTGCATTTCTTGTAGTTAACCTTAAGCCCCGAAACCAAGTAAAGACATCTAAGGAAACGGTTGAGGCTACAAACATTAAGCTTAGTCCATTCTCCTAAGAAAATGACGTCGTCCGCATAACAAAGATGCGATAAAGTTGGCCCGTTGTTAGGGAGTTTAATCCCTTTAAAAAGCCCCAACTCTACCGCTCGGTTCATGAACATATTTAAGACCTCCATAGCAATAATGAACAAAAAGGGGATAGGGGATCTCCTTGCCTTAGCCCCGCTTGAAAGGGAATTCGCCCGTAGGCGACCCATTCACCAACACCGAACCTTTCCCGGACTCTAAACAACTTTTAATCCATGACACCCATTTATCCGGAAAGCGCATATATTCCATAGTCTTCAAAAGGAACTTCCAATTGAGAGAATCGTAGGCCCTTTGGAAATCCACCTTGAACACGAGAAGCTTCATTTTCTTTTTCTTGGCCCATGACACGGTTTCGTTAAGAATCAATGGATAGTCCAATATGTTCCTACCCCCAACGAAAGCGGATTGAGTTTGCCCAATAACCCCAAGGGAAAATGGATTTTAATACTCCCAACTATCGCCTGTTGGCGGATAATACTCCCAACTATCACTTTCGCCATTACCACTCCAAACTTTCAACTTGTTGGATTTTATCACTCCCAAACTAACTGAGGTCTAACCCAATTAGTGTTTGCGGCCAAAATGTAAAAAACAAAACTTAAGGGGCAATTTTGAAATTAAACCTTTAACTTATAAATCCCCCCCCCCTCATATTCTGCAACAAACCCCCCCTTCTCTCTCTCTCTCTCTCTAAACCACCACCATCACCTTCACCAGAAACCACCACCACCCACTTCACTGGAAACCACCACCACCTACCACCACCCTTCACCTTCATCCACCTACCACCACCCTTCACCTTCATCCACCTACCACCACCCTTCGGTCTTCTTCTTCGGCCTTCATCCACCTACCATCATCCGAAGCAGCCTCTGCATCAGCCACTTCCTTTGCAACCACTTCATCACCAGGTATGGCCACCACCGAGCAATCATTATCCTGAACGGCGATTAAGGAGGGTTTTGGAATGGGGGTTAGGGTTAGGGGTGGTGGATTGGAGGCGAGAGAGGGCTCTGTTACGGCGATTAAGGAAGGTTTTGGAATGGGGGTTAGGGTTAGGGTTTGTGGTGCGGTTGTACCCTGGTCAGATGTCCGCCGTGGTGGGTGGCCGGTGTGGTGGAAGGTGTGGTGGGTGGTGGTTGTTGGTGATTTAGAGATAGGAAAGGGGTGGTGGGGGTTTCTGTCAACAGAAGGGGAAGAGGGGAGGGGATGGGGGTGGTGTAGGGCGGTGCTCCGCCTCTCTCTCTCTCTCTCTCTCTGAACTCTCTCTCTCTCTTTGAACTCCCTCTCTCTCTGAACTCCCTCTCTCTCTCCGCCTCTCTCTCTTTCTCTCTCTCTCTCTAAACTCTCTCTCTCTCTCTGTTGATGATGATGATTTTGTGTTTTAATAATATATATATAGATAATAATAATAATAATAATAATAATAATAATAATAATAACAAGTTTAAAAAATGTTCCAAAGTTTAGGTTCTTACATTTTGGCCACAAACACTAACTGGGTTAGACCTCAGTTAGTTTGGGAGTGATAAAATCCAACAAGTTAAAAGTTTGGAGTGGTAATGGCCAAAGTGATAGTTGGGAGTATTATCCGTCAACAGGCGATAGTTAGGAGTTTTCCCTAACCCGAAGGAAAAAATATTGTTGGTAATAAAAGTAGTGAGTGCCTGGGTGCAAAACCCCCAAAATTCAAAACTTTAAACCTCGGCCCTCTGAAAATGATGCGATGCGATGAAGTCAGTGGTCTTATGTTTCGATACGTGCAATGCTGTTGAGTTTCTAGGGTTTTCTGATGCCGATCGTTAAAGGTTTCCGACGTTTTCACTCGAATATTGTTTCTTCCAGACAAGGTATTATAAGCGCTTGCTTGCTTTCTTCTCCTTTATTTATTATTCTTATATTTATGTTGTATGTTTTTACTTGTGTTCATCAATATAGTGTGTGGAGGGAGTATAGTATTATTCAGGGTGGGTTTGATTAAGATTTAACATTTATAAACATTCGATTCACTTATAGAGTACACCCACCCACCATATTCAAGCTAAAACTAACAACAATTGATCAAACTTTTTATGTCTAATGTTTCTTTTTTTACTTCATCTCCAACTACTTTGAATGTTGACACTTGCCAGCTGCTTCTGAGATATCCAATTTGGTGTCTGGATCAAACCTTGAGCAGTCTGGAAGGCCTTCTGCTGCTTCCTTAACTTCTAACAGGAAAAGGGTAAACGTTGCCGAGCGCAGACAGAGGCTGGAATCCTTTGTCAACAAGTATGTATTTTTTTTACTTACCTCTACTTGTGGCACTCTAGAGAGTGTTAATATGTAATTTATATAAGATTAAGTTGTTTGTGGGGTCATATTGTGTCTAATTCTTCAGTTGGATACATCACATATCTGTTTTACATAATTATATGTATAGACGTTTTGGCTTCCTAAATTCCATTCTTGGCTTCCCACAACTTGTCGTATTTGGTTTTATCAAATTTTGAAGTTTAGATTAGTAATTTTTCTTGTACATTATCAAGTCCTTATATGGTTAAGTTCTTGACTTTTACTATGCATAATCTTTGGAAACATAAATGCTGCAAACCTATTTTTATATAAAAAATTATGTATGTAGTCAAAAGCGCCAGCTCGGCATGTGCCTAGGTGAGGCTAGGCACCTTGAACATATGCAATGCACTCCACTTCCATCAGGTGCATGTGAGGGGAGCGCTTCAGAAAGGCGATCGCGTGGTCTCTGCTTCTTCTTTATTTTTTTTTCATTTTATCCAGTCTACCGATTTCTGTTTCTCCCTTCTCTTTTCTTCTCTTTGACGCTGATGGCATTTAAAGCGAGTCTTAGGCTTTCTTCGTTTCTTTTTTTTTTTTTCTGTCTTGGGATTTTTTTTTTCTTGTTTGTGCTTTTACATGATCAGGTTAATCTAACACAAATTCATTCTTATTATAGTTTTTTTAGTCAAATGATTCTAAAAGGTTCCTATAATTTGATATTAGTCTGATCATTTTAATTAGGGTTTGAACCCATTTTTGTGTTAGGTTTGTATTTTATTTTCGGAGTATATTAGTTTTGATATTAATCGAATAATTTTAATTTCCCGGTATAAAAAAGCTGGGACTTTGTCCTACGCAAGCTTGATGGTCCTAGATCACGCTGATTTTCATTTGAAGGATCGGCTAAGGATCAGAGCCGTAAAAGTCTGGTTCAAACTGCAGGTCAAATTTTGAAATTTATTTCCCAAACCTATTCAAACGGCTATCTTGGCTTTTTTCAGCTTGTCGCCTTGTCCTAAATTTTTTTTTTTTTAACATGCCAATTGCCAAGTGAAGTGACATATTTTCCCTTCCCAACAACTTTATATAACGGCTAGTATTAGGGGGCATCTTTGGAATTTGATTTTTATAAAAAAAAAAATAACGTTTTTAGGTACAGAGCTATGAATCTGGGAAAGTTTCCTTCCCCTACAACTGCAAAAAAAGAAGTTGGTGGTGGTTACTATTCAGTCAAAAAAATGCTTCAGGAGATGGAATATAATTTTAAAATGTCTTCTGTGGAGAAAGGCCCTACCACAGAAAACCTAAACCATGTGGAGAAAGGCCCTATCACAGAAAACCTAAACCATGTGGAGAAAGGCCTCAACACGGAGAACATAAATGAGATTAAAGATGATGATTTTCTAAGCCAGGAAATAGCAATGGCATCATCTGCAAGTCAAGAGAAGTCAAACACCGACAGTGGAAACAACAATATTACGAGTGTAAGCATCTCCTGTAAGCTCTTATGCTATGGGTAGGTCGGGCAAGTTGGGTAATGGTCCAAAAGGGGTCGGTAACAAGTTAGTTTTTAGTATGGCTACACGGGTCGAAATGGACCGAGTCGGCATGGGTTGACCTTCAAACTTATCTCTGATCCTTTTTGTTAATGTTACTGATATTAATGTGATTACTATGATTATAAAAAATATATTATTAATGACGCGATGTAGGATGCTATGTGCATTAAAATTAGACTTTTGGTGACTATCAAGACCCGTTTGACCCGTTCTTTTGCTTATTTTTATATGACCCATGTGAGATTAAGAAAAGAACAACCCAAGTCAAATAGTCAACCAACTCATCTGTGTGTTACATATCCAAGTGGTAGTGTTGATTTCTTAGCAAGACTGCATTTGGTGAAGATTGTAAGAATGTTACATAGAGATTCTATGTTTTGGAATTTCTCTGAACTACCAACTGAAAACAAATATTAAATATTAATTAGACATATTAAGTTTTTTTTTATTACACCTCAAGTGCATTGTTTGCATATATGCATATACTACTAGTGTATAGAATATATAGATAATTAAAATTACTTGTGTTTGTAGGGTGATACTCAAAAAATTGCAACTGAAAGCGATGAGAAGCCAGAGCGGAATCCAAGAGATGATAATTTTGCCTTTAAGGATCCAGAGCCACAAGTCGAAAAACAACCTGACGGGATAAGAAACGTAATGAGGTAACCTTATTTTTTGCAAAGTTAAAAGTTGGTATGTTATCGTCTATGATTGGGTTTCAAAATTCTTATGGTTTATAAGCATATATTTTGTGCAAGTAAATGCCTTAAATTTTATTTGAGATGGAAAATTGGTGAGGTTGAATGGTTTTATTTCTCCAAGTGTTGGACACAAGAAGCTTTTGTATATTTGTGGCTTCGTTGGTTTTTTTTTTTGGGTGTGTATACATCTCATAAGTGGTGGCTTGATATAAGTTTGTGCCTTATAAATGGGAATAACAGGATTGTTAGTAATAATTATTATCTATAGGTTCTTTGCATGGTTATGTAGTTAAAAGTTTGGAGGTGATGTATCAAATCCATCAGATTTTGTAGGATCAAAATTAATTAGGTTATTATAATTCAGGCAGGTAGATTCTGCGATGTTTGTTTCACTTCCTTTATCTTCTATGTGTGTTTTAGGGCAGGAAATTACAGCTTGGTTTATATATTATTCAGCAGATAAAAGTTGTACATATATAACAGTTCAAATCAGGTTATAAGTTGGGCCATGCAGAAACCCTTTTTGGCCAATTTTTTTGAATTATTTTATATATAAATAAGAATAAAAAGTGGATGAAATGTAGGGACAAGGGAGAAGAAGACAATGAGTTGAGAGAGAAAGAATCATTATGGGGAAATTTAAAGTCCATGGCAAATGAGTTTATCAACATGTGGAAGAAATGATGATCTATAGTTGAAGGAAGGAAGAATATACAAGTCAAAGGCATCATAATCTTTACTGGTTTGGGAGTTAGATATAATAACATTTCAAACACTTGACCCTTTTGTTAGCATCATCAATATATCTAAATATTCTTTTCTTTTTGGGCAAAATTACCGTCAACAAGTGTGACCATATTCAAAATTATTGCATATCGTTGGCAAAAACCTTACCAAACGTTTAGTAGGGATGCTACTCTATCATGAACAAATATTCTTTTTGTTGATTTTATTTATTTTATATATATATTTGAAGACGTGAATATAAATAATAATCCCTTGTGGCTGTATGACAAAGGGTAGCATCAGTGGCGAAGCTTGAGCGAAAGTTTCGGGGGGTCGGAAGTCACCGGTTACGGGCAGTGTTTTTAAAACCGGGCCGGATATGATGCAAAAAGTCTTAAAAAACAAGTTCTTAAAATAAATTATGTAATAAAAAAATCTGAAAAATATTTTTTTTTGAACGGTGACTTTCATATGAATGACCTAATATCACACTGCCTAATTGATAGTCCTAGCCAGCTTCCGTCTGAGACAAAAATAATTGATAACATATATGGGGGATTCATGCTAGGAAATAGTGAAAAGAAAGCTATAATAAAAATACAGCTTTTTACCTTTACGAGGATTTTCACTTAACATTTTTAATGGGTGGTTATATTCGCACCCCCCCCCCCCCCCCCCCTCCAAGAAAAAGTTATATTCATCCCCTCAAAGCACTAAGCTTTGGCCAAAGCTCAGCGTTTTAGGGCGTGATGTCATATCTGTCAAAGCTTTATCAGACTTTAAGTCAAATCAATGAAACCTCGTACCTCAAGGCGCTGAGCTTTGGCCACAGCTCAGCGCTTTTAACCAAAATTTTAAAAATGTTTGTATTTAAAAATTTTTATTTTTTTTAATTATAGAGATTGTGAAAAATTAATTTTTTTTTGCCATTTTAAAAAAGGTTCGAATTTTTAATTTTTTTCGTTACTTTTTTACTTTTTTTTTTTATAATTGTACATGATTTTTTTTATAATTATTTTAATTTTTTGTTCGTTTTTTATGTAATTTTCATATTTTTTTCGGAAGTTCAGGATATAGATAAGATATGTAACATTAGTAAAAATAATAAAAATTGTACTGATTGTACAATTCATGTATTACGTACAATGATTTGTGAAAGTTGTTCATCAACAGAATATGTCTACTGAAAACCACAAACGAGCAATAAAGGAACCAAAACGCGACAAACAGAGTTCGGACGCCCAGGATATCGATTAGACATGCTAAATATGTATTTTGATAAAAAAAATGGTATTGATTGTATAGTTCATGCATTACGTACAATGATTTGTGAAAGTTGTTCATCAACAGAATATGTCTACTGAAAACCACAAACGAGCAATAAACGAACCAAAACACGTCAAACAGAGCCCGGACACCCAGGATATCGATTAGACATGCTAAATATGTATTTTGATAAAAAAAAACGGTATTGATTGTATAGTTCATGTATCACGTACACTAATTTATGAAAGTTGTTCATACTCGGATGTTTCTACTCAAAACGACAAATGAGCAATAAACGAACCGCAACACATCAAATTTTTTTTTTTTTTGATTGGAAATAAGTTAAAATACTTAAAAATGAATTAAAATTAACTAAAACAATTAAAAAAAGGCATTAAAACAATTTTTTTTAAAAAAAGGCCCAAAGCGCGGAGCTTAGGGCAAATTGCAGAGCCCAGCACTGTGAAGCGCAGTGCTTCACCCAAAGCTCAGCGCTTCACTGCATAATTTTTTTCTTAAATCTGAAAATATTATTATTATTTTTAAAACTTTTATATTTTAAAACTTTAATATTAAAAGGATCAATTTTTTTTTTAAATTTTTAAAACATTATTATTATTTTTAAAACTTTTATATTTTAAAACTTTAATATTAAAAGGATCATTTTTTTTTAAAAAATTTGTATATAAGGGCCTGCCTCCTGCTGTGCGGTTGGTTGTTCGGGACTTTGACCGTCGCCTCAGACGGCACGAGCGTTCAATGGATTGGGTGGTGCAGACGTTGATGGAGGTGCGTGAGGTTGCGGGGTTAGATGAGCTATCACTGCCTCAGTCACCGCCACAGCCAGCTGATGATCAGTAGTTTATCTTTGTTTGTATTAGATTTTAGTTTATTTTATATTTTGTATCAATCAAACTGATTATTATATGTTAATGCAGTCGATCTTTTGTTTGTTTTTATTTGTTAACGAATGCTTATATCTATTTGTTTGTTTATATGATGTTTGTTTCGAATGATTAATATGTTAACACTTAGCGTAATAAATAGAGTAATAAGCAACAAGATCGTTCGTTCAAAACCTTATTTATAATTAGATGTTTAAATGAATGAAATGTTAGAAGTTATTTTTTTTGAAAGGTTAATTTCTTTTAAATTCTGTGGTCTGTGGGACTTGAACTCAAGACTTTCCACAACCTAGGTGTTTTTTAAAAGGCTTTGCATTTGCCAATGGACCACCACCCCATTGGTATTAGAAGTTATTATATTTATTTATTATTAATATTACCTTATTATTATTATTATTTACAAATTAAAAAAAAAATCTTAAAAAAAACAAACACCAAAAAAACCCCACAAAAAAATTCTACAAAAAACAACCAAAACCCCACCCAAAACACCCCAAAAAACCCAACCCAACACCCTATAACACTAATCCCGAGGCTCCATCTGCTGCTGTCAGCTTTTGGGCTTCAAAGCACTGAGCTTTGCACAAAGGTCAGCGCTTATAACACCAATCCCAAGGCCCCATCTGCTGCTGTCAGCTTTTAGGTTTCAAAGCACTGAGCTTTGCCTAAAGCTCAGCGGTTAGGGGGCGGCTGAGGGGTGCAGATAGACCACGTAGGGGTGCCAATAGATGAGGCCTTTTTAATTTAAAAAACTCCACAACAGTATTGTATAATATTCATTTAGTACTCTTCTTCTTCATTGCTCCAAATTCAATCAAACCAGCCTAAAAAATTCATACCCGGTGTCATAGATTGACGAAAAATCTCAAATTTTTGCTCATCTCTCTACCCTCTACGGTGCGGTCCAACTTAACAACACTGGTTACGGGGGTCGAAACCGTATATACCAAAAATATTCTATACGGATACTATATAATCGGAACTTCTGAGCGAAAATTTCGGGGGTCGGCCGCACCTCCCCGCCCCTATGAAGTTGTGCCCCTGGGTAGCATGGTGAGCTTAAGGCCCTTCGGTGTGGAACCCGGCATAGGGCTGACTTGGTGATATCGCCCCGGCAAACACCGCCCCCTATGCCGGCATAGGCATGGGCGGCATGGACATGACTCTTGTGCCGAGCCTCTTTCGAACGTTGGGAGTCAATTTATGACCGTTTCTAAACGGCATTATGACCGTCTAATAAAAAAAAGTTTTTTTTTATTATTATAAATACCCAACCATTCCACCTCATTTTTACACCATCTCTTCTACAACTTTTATATAATTCTAATATTTTTATACAATCTCTAAATTTTTGTGTCATCATGGATCCCTACCAAAAAAACCGAAACCCAAACCCGAATCAAACCCCACAACGTAATCAAAACAATCCAAACCCAAACCCGAATCAAGCCCCACAACGAACATCAACGATTATCCCGAAGAAGACCGTCCCGTGTTGCTCAAGATGAAGAAGAATATCACAAAAAAATATAATTCGTAGTTTTTTTTAATTTAAGTGTTCGTTTTCTTTTTTACTTTTATTTAAGTGTTCGTTTTTTTAGTTTTATTTTAAGTGATCGTTTTTTTAGTTTTATTTAAGTGTTTTTTATTTGTAATTTTAGGTTTATTAATGTAATTTTAACTTTTTAATATTAATATTATAATATTATTTAATTAAAAAAAAGGGTGATGATGGGCCTCCTCCACACCCTTGGACCATCATCCATCTGATGCTTTTACCTCACAATGACGTGACAGCTGAGGTGGAGGAACATCATGAATGATGGGCCTCCTCTACACCTAATGGTCTAATATCGTGTGTTTTGTGTGCTCTCATTTTTTGTATAAAACATAAGTTTCTCGTGATAAAAGTAAGGCTAAAATGATTGTACTTTCAATGTTTCAGTGAACTAAATTAAAATAAGATTAATATGATAAACTTTATTCTTAGAAAACGATGTATTTGAATTTTTAAAGTTTAATTGTATGTTTTTGTGTGTATAACATTAAGAAAAATTCTGCATTTAAAAGTTTACTTGCCTTTCAGGATATGGGTTTGAGAAACTTATGGGAGTAATATTTGGTTGGACAACTGAATGATTAAAATTTCTTATCCTGTGTTGGCATGGAGAGTAAAAATGAACTGGTTTATATGTGTTTTTAATGGCCACAAGAACTTTATTAAAACAGAAACAAAAAACACACTATCAAAGCAAGCTGCTTCAATGGGTGGCAATACACCAGTTACAGCATAAAACACAGCAGAACTTCAATCTCAACTATTACATTACATTCCAACTTAAACTCTCTCCATTCGTACCAATTTACGCCCACAAACTTTGCTCTATGTTGCAGCCACTCGAACGACTCCTCTTTGATCTCTTCCACCGTTTTATAAATAAAGACACTTCTGGCCTTAAAAACTTTATCATTTCTTAACTTCCATAAACACTGTAAAGATAGTAGAAAAATAGCATGGATGACCTTCACTTTACTCGCCGTTAAACCCAACCCATTCACACTTTGCAAAAGCTCCCCAACCGTATCAAACCTCTGACATGTAGGTAACCTGAGCCAAGAAAACACCTGCTGCCAAACGAAGACTGCCACCGCGCACCGAACCAAAATATGGTCAGATGTCTCCTCTTCGGCGTCATGCAGCACGCATGTTGTTGTCGGAAGTGTCATACCTCTTCTACTTAGGGCCGCTGCCGTAGGAATCTTTCCATCCAAAGCCTGCCACACGAACATGTTTACTTTTTGTGTAGCAATCTTATTCCAGCAGAACTTTGTTGGAAATTTAGTGAAAATGATATTTTCAAAAATTATAGGAAAATGAGTTTTTCCTAACTTTGGACTGAAATATATATTTGAAACAGAGGTTTAATAATATATTTCTGTGTGGGTTTATGTTCTATGGTGTGAGAGCTTTGCAACGAACCAAACCACGTCCAAAACGGAGCTAAGATGAATGAGATATCGATGCTCAAAGGTTGGTGATTAAAACACTTGATGCTGAAATGAAACAAAGTGGAACTTGTCCCACACAGGAAGAGTGATGATACCATGAGTGGTATATAAGGAGGAACACTCCTTCCTTATTGTTTCATAGGAGCTCATATTGTGGAACTCGCGAAGGGTGCGGAGCACTCGCACACGCGCGCGTGGCGTGGCATGGGGGATGGGCGCAATGTGGCGCTTTGATGGCGGGGGCTCGGAGTGACGAGTGGTTCCGCTGACATAGAACGAGATCAAGTGTTCCGCAGATGTCTTCGCACGTGCGCAGACGTATCAGCAGTTACAGAACAGTTCAGTAGTGTAACTGTCTGGTCAAGCAGTTTCGTCTGAAACTTTAAGAACTGAATAAATGCCATTGAAGACGGTCAATGACATTTATTTTTCGTCTTTAATGCTTTCCGAAACTAACATGATCAAGGACCGTATAAATACCAAGGAGATCCTTGGTTGAAGACACACCTTGACACACTGTTCTGAAATCACCTATTATTCTCCTCTCCAGCAATCTGTTCTTTCTAATCTTCTTGTTTTCAGGTACATTTCGGGTCAGAGCTAACTCCGGCAGCACTTTTGCTGTTCCGGCTGTTGTACCATGGGAAACAAAACGAGTTCTCGATAATAGACTCGGAATTTGTTTTACGGGCCCCGTGTTCAACATGATCCTCAGCTTCTTGTTATTATTCTGCTTCTACTTCATTCTTGTAGTTTGTGTCTTTCAGTTGTAATTCTATTGTATTTGCTTTCATTTTTAATTTGTAATCGTAATTAAATTTGTTTTATTTATTTTTACACGAGCGGTTCCTTCAATCTTAAAACAAATTTTTAAAACCGTTCGTGTATAACAAAACCAATCTATTTGTGATTCAAACGGGTTATGTTTCACATAGTTTGTGTTTTAAAAAACATATTTTTTTTTGGTTTTTCGAATCATTATAACTTACTGTTCGGTCTTCAAAGTTGGACTTAGAAGCCTACGATTTGTTATTTTGTTAGAAAACATTATCGGTTATATCTAAACCTTTGTCTAAAAATTGAAATAATACTTTTTGTTGGCCTTCAAAGTTGGACTTAGAAGTCACAGATTGTTATTATTTTGATTTTTTTATAGTTGACATTTTTTTTTTTATAAATAGAGTTTTATAAAACTGAAAAATTAACGTGTTTGGTTAAAAATTTTCATAATGTCGACTAGTGATAACAACAACAACGTGAACCAAGCTGTTCTTGGTACCCCTTTGACTGCCAACACAGTGGGAGCGTCCACTGTGGCAAATCATGCTGAAAAACTTGAGAAGTTTTCGGGTTTGAACTTCAAGAGGTGACAACAGAAGATGTTCTTCTACTTGACCACTTTGAACCTTGCGAGGTTCTTGACAGAAACCACTCCCCAACCTAAGGAAGGGGAGAACGACGCTCAATTTCAGAGCGCGTTAGATGCTTGGAAGCATTCGGATTTCTTGTGTCGTAACTATGTATTAAACTTCCTTGTAGATGGATTGTATAATATCTATTATACAATAAAGACTGCCAAAGAATTATGGGAGTCTTTAGATAAGAAGTATAAAATGGAGGATGCTAGAACAAAGAAATTCGTTGTAGCCCGTTTCTTGGGTTATAAGATGCTTGACTCTAAAACGGTCATGAATCAAGTCCAAGAATTACAAATTATACTTCACGAAATCTACGCGGAGGGCATGATACTTAGTTATACATTTCAGGTGGCAGCAATGATTGAAAAGTTATCTCCTTCGTGGACTGACTTTAAGAATTATCTTAAGCACAAACGAAAGGAGATGATTGTGGAGGAACTTGTTGTTCGTCTTCGGATTGAAGAGGACAACAGAATTGCTCAAAAAGGTAGCCTTATCCAAGATTCGGCTAAGGCTAACATTGTGGAAGTTGGGCAATCCTCCAAGGGCAAGAAGAATAAGGGGAAGAAGGACAAAGGGAAAGCGAAGGTGGACCTTGGACCGAAAAAAGGGGCTGTGAAAAAGAAGCCTTTCCAAGGTGTGTGTTACAACTGTCAAGAGACAGGCCACCGCACCAACCAATGCAAGAAGCCCAAGCGTGAGCGCGCGCATATGGTGGACGAGGATGGCATGCCTCTCGTAGCAATGATACCTGAGCAAGGTGCTATGGTTGAACATGAAGTCAACGTGGTGGGCGACAACCCACCTGGATGGTTCGTTGACACTGGTTCGACCCGCCATGTTTGTGGAGACAAGGCTCTTTTCTCTACATTCAAGGAACTCACGGGTGGAGACAAGCTTTATATGGGGAATAAAGCTACGGCCGACATCAAGGGTGAAGGCGAGGTGATTTTGAGGATGACTTCTAGGAAGGACCTCACGTGTTTGGATTTCGTCTAGTGTTTGAATCGGACAAGTTTGTTCTTTCTAGACGTGGAATGTTTGTAGAAAGGGCTATGCCTTTAATGGTATGTTCAAAATGAATGTAATGGTTGTGAACAATTCAATGAATAAAACTCCTACTACTTCTATTTACATGATTGAGTCTTCTAATGTTTGGCATGGTAGACTAGGACATGTAAATTTTAATTCAATGCGTCGTTTGATTAAACTGAATAGCATACCAACATTCCACATTGAATCCGATTCTAAATGCGAAGCATGTGTTGAATCCAAACTAACACGATCACCTTTCAAATCGGTTGAACGAATAACTGAACCCCTTGATTTACTTCACACCAATGTTTGTGATTTAATGACAATTCCTACAATTGGTGGGAATAAATATTTCATCACGTTTATTGATGATTGCACCAAATATTGCTACGTATACTTACTCAAAAGTAAGGATGAGGCAATAGATAAGTTTACCTTATACAAGAATGAAGTTGAGAATCAACTTAAAAAGAAAATTAAGGCCGTAAGAAGTGACCGAGGTGGTGAATATGTTGCACCTTTTGCCGATTTATGCGCAAAAAGTGGCATAATACATGAGTGTACACCACCTTATTCTCCATAATCAAATGGCACCGCGGAACGAAAGAACCGCACATTGAAAGAAATGATGAATGCCATGTTGATAAGTTCAGGAGTGAACCTTGAAATGTGGGGGGGATGCCATTCTCTCGGCTAATTATCTTTTGAATAGGATACCTCTAAAAGTTAGGGACGAGACTCCCTACGAGTTGTGGAAAGGTAGAAAACCTTCATACAAATACTTGAAAGTGTGGGGGTGCCTAGCCAAGGTGACTGTACCACCTCCTAAGGCTCTTAGGATAGGTCCCAAAACCGTTGATTGCATATTCATTGGGTATGCACATCAAAGTACTGCGCATCGTTTTCTTGTATATGAATCCAAGAATCCGATGTACACAAAAACACTTTCATGGAGGTAAATCCTAACTTTGTCGAGTACTTTGAACATGTGTTTCCTATGCTAGGACAAACACTTGTTAGATCATCAACACCAATTAACGATGACCAAGCAGGTCCATCAACATTGGTTGACGATGAAATTCAAAAGGAAAGACATGAACGACCCGAGGTTGAGGAGAGTGGGCTTAGACGAAGCAAAAGGGCAAGGGTTTCCACAATCTCCTTCATGAATATCTTTGAGTACTTCATTTGCTTCTTCTTTATTGAGACACCTCAAATATGGACCTGCAATAGATTTTATATACAAAATATTGTTTATAATATTAAATTTTGATACCTTCATCATGAAAGCCTTTGCATTTTCTCCTTCAGGAATGACATCTTCTTGTAAATATTTTATTATAGGAGTCATCCAAGATGGATCGGCTTGAATCTGAGTGGCTAAAACAGTGATATCCTCAGGATGTACTGTTTTATTTTCAGGATGTTCAGTGATATCCTCAGGATGTGCCTTACTATCCTCAGGATGCCACTCTTCAATTGTTGGTTTCAGGATGTGGATGATGGGAATCTTAGATCCTTAAGGTAGATTTAAGGAGGATCCCAGATTTGCTAAGGCATCAGCTTCAGCATTTCTTCCCTAGGTACCTGTGTTAGTGAAAATTCTACAAAAGAAGTTGACAAACTTTTAACTTTTTCGAGATAAAGAGCTAACTTTTGACCCTTTACTGCATAAGATCCATTAAAATGGTTAGCAATCAACAAAGAATCAACAAGTACTTCAATATTAATAACATGCATGTCTTTAGCAAGTTGCAAACCAGCAATGAGAGCTTCATATTATGCCTCATTATTGGTTATCTAAAATGCACATCTAATAGCATGGGGTATTTTGTCCCCTTGTGGCGATTAGTATTACTAAACCTGTGCCTTTTGCATTTGAAGCACCATCAGTATATAAAGTCCATTTTTCTAAATTTTCATTTAATTGTTGAACTTCAGATTCTACTTCACTCAGGATGTCACTACTGAAATCAGCCACAAAATCTGTTAGAGCCTGTGATTTGATTGCATTTCTAGGATCATATACCAAGTCAAAGGCACTTAATTTCACTGACCATTTAGCCATTCTTCCTGACATTTCTGGTTTTCTAAGTACATTTTTAATAGGGTAGTTAGTTTGTACATGTATCCTATGTGTTTCAAAATAGTGCCTTAACTTGGTAGATGCCATTATTAAAGCTAAAACGAGTTTTTCAAGATGTGAATACCTGGTTTCAGCATCTAGTAGAGTTTTACTTACATAGTAGACAGGATGTTGTTGCCCTTCGAAGTCTCTTACCAAGACTACACTTATTGCATTCCTAGAAACTGCAAGGTATAGCTTTAGAGGTTCTCCATCCTCAGGTTTCATCAAGAGTGCAGTTGCTGCAAGATATTCCTTCAGCTTCTTCAATGCTTCCTCGTGTCTCTGTCCCCAGTCGAATTTACTATTTTTCTTCAGGATGTCATAAAATTCCTTACACTTCTCTGAGGATTTCGAGATGAATCTGTTTAAGGCTGCTATCCTGCCGTCAGCCTTTATACATCCTTGATATTTTTTAGGGATTTGAGATCAAGGATGGCTTTTATTTGTTCGAGACTAGCTTCTATCCCTCTTTTGGTCACTAGATATCCAAGAAACTTTCCAGCACCAACTCCAAAGTGACACTTGGATGGATTTAACTTCATATTGTAGGCATCCAGGATGTCAAATGCTTCTTTAAGATCTTGAAGATGGTTCTCTGCCTTCTTGGATTTAACCACCATGTCATCAACGTATACTTCCATTGTGTCCCCAATCTTTTTCTTGAACATCATATTCACTAGCCTTTGGTAGGTTGCACCTGCATTTTTTAGTCCAAATGGCATAGCTATATAACAATATATTCCTGATGGGGTCATGAATGTTGTATCCTCTTGGTCATCTGGTTCCATTTGGATTTGTTGGAATCCTGAGGATGCATCCATGAATGTCAGCATTTCGTGGCCTGCTGTAGCATCCACCATTGAATCTATATGTGGTAGTGGAAATGGGTCCTTAGGACATGCTTTGTTGAGGTCTGTATAGTCTACACATACTCTCCATTTCCCATTTTTCTTCTGCACCACTACCACGTTTGCCAGCCATCTTGGGAATTTTACTTCCCTTATCATCTTAGATTTGAGCAGCCTATCCACCTCTTCTTGTATAATGACATTCCTTTATGGTGCAAATTTTCTCCGTTTCTGCTGGATGGGTTTGAAGCTCTTATCAATCCCAAGTTTGAAGTTTGTGGGTAATGACATCCTTAGAGATGCCAGTCATATCTTCATGCTTCCATGCAAAGGTAGACATCCCGCATTTAAGAAATGAAATTTGTGATTGTTCAATGTCATGAGGAATATTCTTACCAATCAGCACAGTGATATCCTTGTTATTGTCGTCAAGGCAGACGACCTTTACATCCTGGTCAGGATATGCCTTGACATCCTGAGGATGGCACTGTGCATCCTTCTATAATTGCTATGCTTGTCGTGATGAAGCCTTCATCGGTGTAGTATAGCAATCCTTGGCTTCCTGTTGATCGCTATTGACTTTAACAACTCCCCATGGTGTAGGTAACTTTATACATTGGTGATATGTTGAATGAACTGCCTTCATGTCATGTATCCAGGGTCTCCCCAAGATGACATTATAGCAAGATAAGGAATCTATCACACAGAATCTCTGGATAGAATTCACTCCCTCTACATACACTGGTAGCTTGATGTCACCTACTGTACTCTTAGTTTCTCCACTGAAGCCCACCAGGACTGAAGATCTGGAAACTATTCCAGATTCCGGGATATTCATTCTTTTTAAGGCTTCTAGTTGGATTATATTCACTAAGCTTCCACCATCTACAAGGATCCTGCAAACAAAGTGATTAGCAATATATAAAGTTATAACTAAACCATCGTGATGAGGGTCAAGGATATTTTCTGTGTCTTCTTCCTCAAAGCTGATCACTTTAGAGGTCGTCAGGATGGTAGTTCTTGCGGATCTCTCTCCTTTTTCTAATTTTGTTTCTCTTGCATACCTTTTAGTAGCTGATAATGAGGTTCCACAAATGTCTGATCCTCCTGAAATAAAGTTGATTATACCAGCATCCTTAGGTGGGGATGCTGCTCTCATGTCATATAAAGATAGTTCGTTACTCCATCCTCAGGATGTGCACATGCTGAAATATAGTTATATCCAAAAGTCTGCCATGTCCTTCAACATCCTGGAAGATGCTATAGTGAGGATGTGAGGTAAAATCATCCCTGAGGATTTTCACCACCAACAATTGTCCCCAAAAATATGTTACCGTTAATATCTCAACGGTAAAAATATTTTTCTCAATCGAATGGTTTCTCGGATAAGCATGCTTTAACTTCTTTCAAGGTTGCAACGGCTATTTTTTAGGCTGAAACTTCGTGATGACCGTTACACCTCATCATATCCTATCGCCTATATCTAGGTTTTTCTTCCTTTTTTATAATCATACAAGATTTTTAAAAAAGGTAATTATTTCCTCTTATCTCTTGCTTTCTTCTTTTCTTTGATCCTTTAAATTTTTTCTAAAACAAATATTTTGAGAATGAGTAAGAAATTAACAAGGGCATCTGGGAGTGTTGGAATCCCTAAGGATTTCACACCTCGGAAAATAGCCGTAGTGTCGTAGTGACATCCAAGTTTGGGATGTCGAGTGCTTCTTTTCCAAACCTTGTAATGTATTCTCTTAGTGATTCCCCCTGTGGTTGAGTTACCTTGTATAGGTCACTTTTCAAACGTTTCGAATGTTCGACTACAAGAAAACTGATTATTAAACATGTTAATCAAGTGTGCGAAAGAAGTAATTGAGTATGGAGGAACACTTAGGAGCCATTTCAAGGCTGGACCAGTGAGAGTTGAACCAAATCCCTTGCATAAACACGCTTCCTTAAGGTTGGCAGGAATTGAATTTATCTCCATCCTTTCTCTATACTGAGCCACATGCTCTTCAGGATCTGTAGATCCATCATATAACTTCATGCTTGGAGTTTGAAACCGCTTTGGGATCTCTGCATCACATATAGGAGGTGCAAATCGAGACCCTATGACATGCTGAGGATACTTCGGGGATAGGTTGTACTATCCCTAGTACACTTGGCACCATATGCTTAATTTTCTGTAGCTCCCTTGCTAGCTGTGGACTTATACCTGTATCCTACAAAGAAGCAACATCATTAGCAGTAAAAGTACTGAAACTTAAATTGTTACCGTTATTGTTGTATCCTTGGGATGGCACAGGTGTATATCCTGGATCCCTAGTGGTTGTCATCCTGGGTGTAGTAGTTGTTTCAGGAGCAGAGAATCCAGTGCTCATGGGGATAAAATCTCCTTGATGCATGCCCCCAGAGATGCCAGAATTAAAATCCAACACCCTGGGCTGTAATGGTGTCCCCATGTCTTCAGTTGGCCTCCTTGAGGATGACTTGAGATATTGTATCCCTCTTATCAGCATCCGGTTTGTGTCTTGTTGTTGCTGTATTTGATCCTTCATTAATGCAAACATAGAGAGGAGTTCATCATTTGACACAAAAACAGGTGGAGCAGATCCAGATGCCCCCATCGATGGTCTAGGTGGGATTTGAGAAGTAGAACTTCTTGGTAATGTAGGTGGGGGTGGCAGTGTTGCAATTCTGGCAGATGTTGTGGATGGCATGGATGAGGAAACAGATTTTTGTGAGGAAGACATAGTTGTCAAGATTTGTAAAATGAATAAATTGGGAAAACGTTTTAACAAAGTTTTCTGTTAAAATAGCACCACTTTCCCCACGGTGGGCGCCAAATTGTTTTGGTCAAAAGTTATCTGCTAGAAATAATCTTGTTTTCCAAATTAGTAAAAGTGAGGTAGAGTGCTAGTTTGTTAAAAACTTAGTGTTATTCTCGGGATGGTGATTTGTAAATGTAAATAAACACTGAATTGACAACTATGCTCGGGATGGTGATGATAAAGTTGAGAATGGATAGTTGCATCCTGAGGATACAACTATCTGTAATTTCTAGAAACAAATAAAGTAAATGCTAACACACAAAGAACAACACTCGATGTACGAGGAAAGCCCTTGATCAGTTGTAGATCGCCGACATAAAACCTCGGGAGGAGTCTAGGCCCCTGCCTTGTTTGTAAATATTAAAAACGGGTAAAAATGTTACAACTTTGGATGAATGATTGACGAGTGAACTAAGATTACAATGAATTGTGCTAAGTGTGTGTGAGTTTCTCTATAATCAGCAGAGTGTTCGTGTGTTTCAGGTGTGAATAATGTGTCCTATACTCGTCGATCATTCCCATGTTTATAGTACATGAAAGTAAACAAAAGATCTCGTGTAATCCGCTCGTTAGTTAAGTTCCTTGAAGGCCTTTAGTGACCGTTGTAGCTGTTTTGGCTCAGGTAGACGTTGCAGCAACTGTTTCCTGGTTCTTCGCTTGCTTTTAATGTTAGTCGGTTACAACTTTGACTCCTTCTTCATGCTTGAACCTTTAGATCTCGAGTGTAACTCTTCCATTTTAAATTCCTTTGACTGAGTATTATAATATAGACGTTGGAAAACAGTTACAAGTCCATATTATAACTTAGTTGTACGTGCAAATATAAAGATAGTTCGTTACTCCATCCTCAGGATGTGCACATGCTGAAATATAGTTATATCCTGAAGTCTGTCATGTCCTTCAGCATCCTGAAGATGCTATAGTGAGGATGTGAGGTAAAATCATCCTGAGGATTTTCACCACCAACAGTTATGTGTTTACACTTGCGGGTGCTGCTATATCTTGGAAGTTTTCGAAGCAAACTGTTATAGCAAGATCCACGATGGAATCTGAATTTATCGCCTTAGATAAATGTGGAGAAGAGGCGGAGTGGATACGTCAATTTCTGGAGGATATTCCAAGATGGAGTAAACCTTTACCAGCTATTTGCATACATTGTGATAGCCAGTCGGCGATTGGTAGAGCCCAAAGCACAATGTACAATGGCAAATCGAGGCATATAAGACGTAGACACAAAATGATACGACAACTACTCTCAACGGGTGTTATCACGATTGACTATGTGAAGTCAATTGAATAACATTGCGGACCCGTTAACGAAAGGATTAAGCAAAGAGACAGTATATAAGTCGTCAAGAGGAATGGGACTAAAGCCCACACAAAAAGGGAGTATGAGGGAAACCTAATCTAGTTGACTGGAGATCCCAAGATCTAGATTCAATAGGCAAACTTAATCATATGACCAAAGGGAGTCACTGTGGGGGCACCCCAAAATACTAAAGGGAGTCTATACTTCCTAGTCCATTCCAATCAGTGACAGTGTGTCGAGGTTAAGCATATTTAAGTTAATGATTGTGGTAAATCAATATAACTTATGCTTTTAATGATTTAGGGGAATCACCTATTGTAACATTTCGCATTAAATAATGTTGTGCGTTACGTATAATTTGGATAAAAACGACAAATTTTATTACTATTTGCATTTAGTTATTTTTGTGGCATTTTGAACCCTAATACAATGATAATTATTCATATATTTATATAAAGGTTTTTAATAATAATAATAATAATAATAACTATAATGTTAGATTAAACCCTCCTTAACCCAACAGCAAGCCCAAACCCCTTCTTCTTTAAAACGGAGCCCATACGCAGCCCAGTAAAAACGGCCCACTTCCCTTGACCTTCACCCTCACCCGGCCCAGATCTGAAGCCCACTAGACCTCCAGCCCAACTCCCTTCTACCCCTTTTGATGTTAAAAAGAAAGAAAAAAAGGAAGCTCTAGCCGGGTTTCGAACCCGCGCCGAGCCAAATCCCAACACACCCACGAACCAGCTAAGCCATGTCTATCTTTTGTTTTAAACCCAACTTTATATATATAAAAACTCACTCTCGTCTCTCCTTCTTCTTTCCTGGTGACGCGCAGCAGCAGATATGGCAAGAGATTCCAACTTTGACCAATCAATTGACTCTATTAACGCGAAATTTATCATGGGGTTGACTTGGAGTCGTGATTATCGGCCTGTATGTGTCATTACACGTCCAATTATAAATCAATTCATACCAATTTGCCATTTACGCGTGAAACATTCAAAGGTGAGTCAACGATTACCAAATCGAGCACCCCAGGCCACTACCCTATAAATTGAGCGCTTCTAAACATTCACAACTCGCCAATCCTCTCTTCTCAATCTTTAATTTCTCTCAGAATCGTCTGTTCTTGAGCCCTTTGTTCGAGTTTGACTTCGTAAGCTTTGACCATCCATTCATATACGGATCGTGCTTGTAAGTATGATTTTTCTTGTGGGTTTCATTAATCGGCTGATGCACAACATTAACCCTATGGTTAATTGGGTTAATGTTGTGTGGATTGTTCAATTGGAAAATTAGGGCTCGATTGCTAATAATTGGGGAAGAACATGAAGATCAGTTATGCTATTTATTTTTTTTAAAACAAGAATCAACACAACCACTGGTCTAGACCAAGTGGTTGTGTCTGGTGCTCACAAACCAAGCCACCCGGGTTCGAGTCCCGGCTGTGGCGATTTCCTTTTTTTTTTTGTTGTTTTATTTTAAAAACAAACAAACATTACATATATATGTACTTATATCTTATAAATTCATTTTAAAATATTAAAACTCTTTTAAAAATTCTACAAAAATTATCTTATATTAATCTGATGTAAAAGTTCAACTTACAATTTTTAGTTTTCAAAAATTTATTTATTTAATATATATAATAAATAAATCAAGTTTATTCTATTTTATTTATAAAAATCTATAAAAATATCAAAACGATTTATAAATTTCCACAAAAATTATCCTGAGTTTTTATAACATTAAGCTTTTCAGATATAATTTTTATTTCTGAAAATCATTTATTTAATATTTTTAATCAATTTTTGTCATATTTAATCATATTTAAATCATAATAAATCCAATTTTTAATATTTTTGCACCAAAAATTTATACAAATTATTTCTGATTATTTAGAACAGAAATATGAATTTTAAACTTAAAATTCTTTAATTTTAATATTTTTGGATATTAAAGTTAAATTTTGGCTATTTGTTATAAATAGAATTAATATTCTATTTTAAAGAAAATAATTTTGTAAAAATTATTTTTACACTTTAAATACATTATTGTGACCATCTTAACTTTAAATTTCCTAAAAAGATTTTTGGTTATTTATTTATTAATATTCCCTCAATTATCAAACGTTTTTGATATTGATCAAACAAGCATTTATCCCCAATTCGAAGCCCTAGAAACTTATACATTTGTAGACTTGATAGACTTAGACATATTTATTACCTTATTATAGGGTGATACTTGATACATTTGGGCAACACCAATATTCAATTTTTCAACAGATATAACATTTTGCTAAGGTGAGTTTTACATAGCCCCTTTTCTATTTATCACCATTTTTGGGGTGAAACATGTTACAACAATACTTATGCAATTCAATCATCAATGTGTCTATGTGTATTTCTATGTTGCATTATGTCTTGAACATGACTAGGGTAAGCACAATTCTAGCATGAACATTCATCAGCCAAACGGTATACATTGATAGATCTATTGGACTGACAATCCCACCCGGAAACGTACCTCCTACAAAGGTAGCGTGGGTGTTTGTTACTGCAATATAAACGAGTGAACCATGAGCGTATGGGATGTACCACAATACAACAGTCACAAGGTTGATTATGCACTCGATTTACTTCTAGTATGTTTTCGCATATGGACTAGATTGCCATGACACATGAATTGCACAACAATTTTATTCGATTATCAAAACCTATGTAATTCTCACCAACTTTTGTTGACCCAAAATATTTTCAACTTAACATGTTTCAGGTTCTACTTGCTTGAAGATTTGAATGAATGCTTGAAGATGTGTGCATAGTTTTATTCAAATTATTGTACAAATTCTTAGAACAATTGTATGTAATTTTTTTAATCATTTATTGAAACTTATTAATTACCATGAGCTACTGAACAATCATCAATACGTGACATCCCGATGTTTCCGCCATCGGTTGGGGTGTTACACCTATGTTAGAGATAAGTAGGGTCTCTTCGAATGGATTTGTGGGGAGACGTAAATCCTAGAGCTCTCGCAGAACCAGGAGTGTCCATGACCATAAAGGACACGACAATGAGGGGTTGGCTAAACCAAGGGGGCGTTGTGTGAAGTGTATTGTCGTTTACACAAACGGGGGTCAGTTTAAAGACATCAAGTTCTACTGACCACTAGTAAGCTAAGTATGCTTCACAAAGGAAGGTTCAAAGGCAAAACCTACCTATCCTGCAACGCTCAACTGTCGAATTGTATCGTTGGAAACTTGTAAGAACGGATCGATCTCCATTCATGTGGGGGATTGTTGGAAATTTAGTGAAAATGATATTTTCACAAATTATAGGAAAATGAGTTTTTCCTAACTTTGGACTGAAATATATATTTGAAACAGAGGTTTAATAATATATTTCTTTGTGGGTTTATGTTATATGTTGTGAGACCTTCGCAACGAACCAAACCACGTCCAAAACAGAGCTAAGATGAATGAGATATCGATGCTCAAAGGTTGGTGATTGAAACACTTGATGCTTAAATGAAACAAAGTGAAACTTGTCCCACATAGGAAGAGTGATGATACTATGAGTGGTATATAAGGAGGAACACTCCTTCTTTATTGTTTCATAGGAGCTCATACTGTAGAACTCGCGAAGGGTGCGGGGCACCCTAAGTCGCACTCGCACACGCGCGCGTGGGCGATGGGCGCAATGTGGCGCTTTGATGGCGCACTTTGCACTTCACACACTCGCATCACCACGAGCCGCTTAGTATTTTTGAAAGCAGGTTTGAGGTACAGAGGTTGGTTATGGCACACGAGTACGAGCAGACAACCAAGTGGCGTCCTGGTCTGCGCGGAGGCTTCCGTGCATGGGCTCGGAGTGACGAGTGGTTCCGCTGACGTAGAACTAGATCAAGTGTTCCGCAGATGTCTTCGCGTGCACGCGCATACGTTTTAGCAGTTATAGAACAGTTCAGCAGTGTAACGGTCTGGTCAAGCAGTTTCGTCTGAAACTTTAAGAACTGAATAAATTTCATTGAAGACGTTCAATGACATTTATTTTTCGTTTTTAATGCTTTCCGAAACTGACATGATCTAGGATTGTATAAATAGCAAGGAGATCCTTGGTTGAAGACACACCTTGACACACTGTTCTGAAATCACCTATTATTCTCCTCTCTAGCAATATGTTCTTTCTAATCTTCTTGTTTTCAGGTACATTTCGGGTCAGAGCTTACTCCAGCAGCACTCTTGCTGTTCCGGCTGTTGTACCCTGGGAAACAAAACGAGTTCTCGATAATAGACTCGGAATTTGTTTTAAGGGCCTGATATGATCAGAATTAACAGAAAAGAGATTAGGCCAAATCAATCGCTGAATATTATTGATCAACTCATAGCCTATTTATACAAACTAACAATAACCGCTATTAACAGACTTTCCCGCCTAAACGAGCTAACCAGTTAACAACCCTACTATTACACCTTTTACACTATTGACCCTTTATTACTGACTATTACAAACAGACCCTTGAATTAACTATGACAAATGACAATTAAGTCCTGAACTATTTCTATCATATGAATACTCCCTTCCTCAACATTTTTGACCTCAAAAATGGAAATCACGAAAACGAATTTGGAGGTCCTCAGCATTCTCCCATGTTGCTTCTGTCACTGGTAAGCTGTGCCATTGAACCAATACTTCCACTGAAGCTCTATTGCCCCTCTTCACCATCTTCCTTTCTAAAAACTGCAATGGCTTGAACATAAATCTGGGCCCTTTTGGAAGAGGAATTGATTGAGTAGTGTTTCCATAAGCCTTTTGAAGGAGGGAAACATGAAAAACAGGGTGGACTTGAGCATCTTTTGGTAAATCTAGTCTATAAGCCACTGGTCCAAGCTTCTCTATTATCATAAAAGGTCCATAAAACTTAGGACCCAATTTATTGAAGTGAGCTGCTCTTAGGGTAGTCTGACCATAAGGATGGAGTTTAACATAAACATTATCCCCAACTTGAAACTCTCTATCACTTCTCTTTAAAATCTGCAAATTGTTTCATTCTATTCTGAGCTCTCAACAAGGAATGTCTTAACAATTGTATTGTCTGCTCCCTATCACTCATCATCTCATCTACAGCAGCCACTCTTATGTCTTTGGGAATGTAAGGGACAAACAAGGGAGGAGGATAACCATACAAGGCCTGGAAAGGTGTTATTCCCAAAGAGTTGTGAAAATTTGTGTTGTACCAGAATTCTGCTAATGGTAACCATTTGACCCATAAGGAAGGCTTGTCCATGACCATACACCTTAAATAGGTTTCCAAACACCTATTAACCACCTCAGTCTGCCCATCTGTTTGTGGATGATAGGCAGTTGATAGAGCTAAGTGAATTCCCTGCAAGGCAGTGAATTCTTTCCAGAATTGACTAACAAAGATGGGATCTCTGTCAGAAACAATTGACTCTGGCCAACCATGAAGTCTAAACACCTGATCAAGGAAAACTTGAGCTACTTGAGCAGCTGAAAAAGGATGAGATAAAGCTAGAAAATGGCTGTATTTTGTCATTCTGTCCACAACAACCAAGATCACTTCTTTACCTTGGGACTTAGGTAGGCCCCCTATAAAATCCATGGATATATCAGAAAAAACATGTTGTGGGACTGATAGAGGCTGTAGCAATCCAGGAGAGGCCACTGTCTCATATTTGGCTTTTTGACAAGTGGTACAACTTCTGATGTAATTTCTCACCTGTTTATACATTCCTTTCCAAGTAAAGTAAGATCTAATTCTCTGAATAGTGGCATGTGTACCTGAATGACCACTAATGGCCCCTTGATGACAAAGGGTAATAATGTCATTTTGCAGTTCTGCATTCTTTCCAACTGCAATCTTTCCCTTCTTGTATAAAGTATCATGCTTCCACTCAAATTTAGGATTCACTTGATCATTTTGCAGTTCTGCAATAACTTTTTTCAACTTCTCATCTGCAAACCAAGAAGCCTGTACTTTCTGCCACAGAGTGTCATCAAATGTTTGAAGTACAAGGTTCATTAAAGCAGGATTTTGAACCCTGGATAAAGCATCAGCAACACTGTTGTAAAGGGGTAGTGATTTTCTGATCCAACAGGTGCCTAAGACTCTTCTGATCTGTTTTGATTATAAAATGGCCCATAGACAAATAGTGATGCCAATATTTGACAGCAAACATTATTGCTAACAATTCTCTTTCATAAACAGAAAGAGATTGCTGTCTTGCAGACAAAGCCTTGCTTATATAAGCAATAGGATGGCCAGACTGCATTAATACAGCTCCTATTCCTTTACCAGAAGCATCTGTTTTAATCACAAATGGCTTTGAAAAATATGGTAAAGCAAGGACTGGTGGCTGCATCATCGAAGATTTTAACTGATTAAAGGCTGCAGTTGCCTCCTCAGTCCAATGGAATGCATCTTTTTTGAGAAGATTAGTAAGAGGTCTAGCTATCATACCATAAGATTGAACAAATCTTCTATAGTATCCAGTCAGTCCCAAGAATCCTCTGAGCTGCTTAATGTTTTCAGGTATTGGCCACTGTTTTATTGCTTCTATTTTCTTGGGATCAGTGGACACACCATCATGAGAAATGATAGTGACCCAAATACTCCACAGATAACCCTCCAAATGTACACTTTGACCTCTTTGCAAACAACTTCTGATCTTTTAATGCTTCCAACACTTGTTGAAGATGCTGCAGATGTAGTTCCCATGATGAACTATACACCAGGATATCATCAAAGAAAACTAAAACAAACTTCCTCATAAATTGCTTGAACACATTATTCATTAAGGATTGGAATGTAGCTGGGGCATTGGTCAAGCCAAAGGGCATGACTACGAATTCAAAAAGGCCTTCATGGGTTCTAAAAGCTGTTTTATGAATGTCTAAATCATTCATCCTGATTTGATGGTACCCTGCCCTCAAATCTAACTTTGAAAAGATCCTTGCCTGTCCTAACTCTTCAACTAAAGGTATAGGATAACTGTTTTTGATTGTGGCATCATTAAGTCTCCTATAGTCAATACAAAACCTCCATGTTTCATCCTTCTTTTTAACTAAAACCACAGGAGCTGCAAAAGGACTTGAACTACCCCTGATTACCCCAGTTTCCAATAACGCCCTTGTTAAAGTTTCTATCACATCCTTCTGAGTGGCCTGGTACCTATAAGGTTTCAAGTTGACCACCTGTGACTCATCTTTCAACATGATTCTATGGTCAAAAGCTTTTTGGGTGGTAATGAAGTAGGAGTTTGAAAAACATCATCATACTCCTTTAACAACTCTTCCAATTCTTCATTTGTTTCTGGTTCTAAGACCTTTGTTTCATGTTGAAATTCAGCAACAGGCTGTTGTAGTTGAATGCTAAACAGGTGAGCTTCAACTACTTATGTTCTTGAGTTAACAAATTGTCCATTGTGTTGAGAGAACACAAAGACATCTCATTATTACTGACACCTTTAAGTTTACATGGAGTGTTTCCAATTGTAAACTGCATTGTTAAATCCACAAAATTCCATATTATTTCCCCCAAAGTCAACAACCATTGGATCCCCAATACCATATCATAATTGTCCAGTGGAATGACTAACACATATGTGGTGAACCACAAATTTTGCATATTCCATTGAAAATTTGGACAATAACTGGCACATTCAATCATTGACCCATTTGCCACTCCCACAGTCATTTTTTCATTAGCTTTAAGAAGACAATTCAACTTTAAGGCCAACTTCTTATTCAAAAAATTATGAGTAGATCCAGAATCTACCAATATTCTCAACTGAATATTCCCAATAGTGCCAATCACTATCATAGTAGAAAAAGACTTCATACCTGTTAATGCATGAATAGAAATATGAGGGTCAGGCCATTCTTGTGGTTCAGTTAACTCCACCACTTCTACCCTCTCAATATCTTCATCATAACCCACAATTTCCTAAACAAACAGTTGTTTGTTAGGGCATTTATGTCCTGGTGTGAACTTTTCTGGACACCAGAAACACTCTCCCCTAGTTCTTTTTGCCTCTATTTCCTTACTAGAAAGTTGTTTAGTATTGGACAGCCTTTTGGTAACAGGTGGTGCAGGTAACAATGGTAGATGAGTAGTATTGGTAGGAGGTTTAACAGATTGTGTGCTGGTTTTAGGTGTATATGAAGATGAAGTTGAATGAAATTTAGAAGTGGTAGGGCCCTGTGTTCAACACGATCCTCAGCTTCTTGTTATTATTCTGCTTCTACTCCATTTTTGTAGTTTGTGTCTTTCAGTTGTAATTGTATTGTATTTGCTTTCATTTTTAATTTGTAATCGTAATTAAATTTGTTTTATTTATTTTTACACGAGCGGTTCCTACAGAACTTACTAACCATATGATTTGCCCCAACCCGCTGTGAAAGATCTTGCCTTACTAGTTTTACTTAAAATCCCACATCCTTGTCTCTATTCCATGTCCACTTGTCACTCACATCTGACCAAATTTGTTGTTGAAGTAACCTGTTCAGAGCATCCATTTCCGACTTCTCTTCTGTGCTACTTGGCGTCCTAACCCACACCCAATCCCATAAAATACCACCATGACTCTTCTTGTAACAATCTTTCACCAAATCTCTTTTATTCTTAGATAATTGGTATACTAAAGGAAAGTACTCCTCGAAATCTTCCATAGCCTCTCCTAAAATGTCGTAAGTTGGTGGGGGTTGTGTAAAATATCCTTATGGGTTGAATTAGGGTTGTGTAGGCACGCTACCGTGAGGGAAAAAATGCGTGTTGTATGTTGGGCCATACAAATTGGGTAGGGGTTGTGTAAAATATCCTTGTGGGTTTGGTTGTGGTAGTCTAGGCCGATATAGATCACCTTAAAATTCTGGTCGGTTCGCACCTCGTGAGCTTACACCGCCTACTCGAGATTTGGTGGTTTTCTTGCTTGAACCAACAACTTTTTTTTGTTTATCCATGACAATATTGTTTGAATGTGAAAGAGTGAATATGGTTTGGATGAAATGGTTTAGTAAAATGGAATTTATAAAGGTTTATTTTTTTTTCTTTAATGGCCAATGGTCATATGGTTTGTGCATTTATGAATTTTTTTTAACAAAGCAACGGTAACTAACGTTCAAAATTGGTGAATTGTGCTAAGTGTGTGTGAGTTTCTCTATAATCAGCAGAGTGTTCGTGTGTTTCAGGTGTGAATATTGTGTCCTATACTCGTCGATCATTCCCATATTTATAGTACATGAAAGTAAACAAAAGATCTCGTGTAATCCGCTCGTTAGTTAAGTTCCTTGAAGGCCTTTAGTGACCGTTGTAGCTGTTTTGGCTCAGGTAGACGTTGCAGCAACTGTTTCCTGGTTCTTCGCTTGCTTTTAATGTTAGTCGGTTACAACTTTGACTCCTTCTTCATGCTTGGACCTTTAGCTCTCAAGTGTAACTCTTCCATTTTAAATTCCTTTGACTGAGTATTATATTATAGACGTTGGAAAACAGTTTCAAGTCCATATTATAACTTAGTTGTACGTGCAAATATAAAGATAGCTCGTTACTCCATCCTCAGGATGTGCACATGCTGAAATATAGTTATATCCTGAAGTCTGTCATGTCCTTCAGCATCCTGAAGATGCTATAGTGAGGATGTGAGGTAAAATCATCCTGAGGATTTTCACCACCAACAGTTATGTGTTTACACTTGCGGGTGCTGCTATATCTTGGAAGTTTTTGAAGCAAACTGTTATAGCAAGATCCACGATGGAATCTGAATTTATCGCCTCAGATAAATGTGGAGAAGAGGCGGAGTGGATACGTCAATTTGTGGAGGATATTCCAAGATGGAGTAAACCTTTACCAGCTATTTGCATACATTGTGATAGCCAGTCGGCGATTGGTAGAGCCCAAAGCACAATGTACAATGGCAAATCGAGGCACATAAGACGTAGACACAAAACGATACGACAACTACTCTCAACGGGTGTTATCACGATTGGCTATGTGAAGTCAATAGATAACATTGTGGACCCGTTAACAAAAGGATTAAGCAAAGAGACAATATATAAGTCGTCAAGAGGAATGGGACTAAAGCCCACGCAAAAAGGGAGTATGAGGGAAACCTAATCTAGTTGACTGGAGATCCCAAGATCTAGATTCAATAGGCAAACTTAATCATATGACCAAAGGGAGTCACTGTGGGGCACCCTAAAATACTAAAGGGAGTCTATACTTCCTAGTCCATTCCAATCAGTGACAGTGTGTCGAGGTTAAGCATATTTAAGTTAATAATTGTGGTAAATCAATATAACTTATGCTTTTAATGATTCAGGGGAATCACCTATGTTAGAGATAAGTAGGGTCTCTTCGAATGGATTTGTGGGGAGGCACAAATCCTAGAGCTCTCGCAGAGCCAGGAGTGTCCATGACCATAAAGGACACGACAATGAGGGGTTGGCTAAACCAAAGGGGGGCGTTGTGTGAAGTGTATTGTCGTTTACACAAACGGGGGTCAGTTCAAAGACATCAAGTTCTACTGACCACTAGTAAGCTAAGTATGCTTCACAAAGGAAGGTTCAAAGGCAAAACCTACCTATCCTGCAACGCTCAACTGTCGAATTGTATCGTTGGAAACTTGTAAGAATGGATCGATCTCCATTCATGTGGGGGATTGTTGGAAATTTAGTGAAAATGATATTTTCACAAATTATAGGAAAATGAGTTTTTCCTAACTTTGGAATGAAATATATATTTGAAACAGAGGTTTAATAATTTATTTCTTTGTGGGTTTATGTTCTATGTTGTGAGAGCTTCGCAACGAACCAAACCACGTCCAAAACGGAGCTAAGATGAATGAGATATCGATGCTCAAAGGTTGGTGATTGAAACACTTGATGCTGAAATGAAACAAAGTGGAACTTGTCCCACATAGGAAGAGTGATGATACCATGAGTGGTATATAAGGAGGAACACTCCTTCTTTATTGTTTCATAGGAGCTCATACTGTGGAACTCGTGAAGGGTGCGGAGCACCCTAACTCGCACACGCGCGTGGGCGATGGGCGCAATGTGGCGCTTTGATGGCGCACTTTGCACTTCACACACTCGCATCACCGCGAGCCGCTTAGTATTTTTGAAAGCAGGTTCGAGGTACAGAGGTTGGTGATGGCACACGAGTATGAGCAGACAACCAGGTGGCGTCCTGGTCTGCGCGGAGGCTTCCGTGCAGGGGCTCGGAGTGACGAGTGGTTCCGCTGACGTAGAACGAGATCAAGTGTTCCGCAGATGTCTTCGCGCGCACGCGCAGACGTTTTAGCAATTACAGAACAATTCAGTAGTGTAACTGTCTGGTCAAGCAGTTTCGTCTGAAACTTTAAGAACTGAATAAATGTCATTGAAGACGTTCAATGACATTTATTTTTCGTTTTTAATGCTTTCCGAAACTGACATGATCTAGGATTGTATAAATACCAAGGAGATCCTTGGTTGAAGACACACCTTGACACACTGTTCTGAAATCACCTATTATTCTCCTCTCTAGCAATATGTTCTTTCTAATCTTCTTGTTTTCAGGTACATTTCGGGTCAGAGCTTACTCCAGCAGCACTCTTGTTGTTCCGGCTGTTGTACCCTTGGAAACAAAACGAGTTCTCGATAATAGACTCGGAATTTGTTTTAAGGGCCCCGTGTTTAACACGATCCTCAGCTTCTTGTTATTATTCTGCTTCTACTCCATTTTTGTAGTTTGTGTCTTTCAGTTGTAATTGTATTGTATTTGCTTTCATTTTTAATTTGTAATCGTAATTAAATTTGTTTTATTTATTTTTACACAAGCGGTTCCTACAGAACTTACTAACCATATGATTTGCCCCAACCCGCTGTGAAAGATCTTGCCTTACTAGTTTTACTTAAAATCCCACATCCTTGTCTCTATTCCATGTCCACCTGTCACTCACATCTGACAAAATTTGTTGTTGAAGTAACCTGTTCAGAGCATCCATTTCCGACTTCTCTTCTATGCTACTTGGCGTCCTAACCCACACCCAATCCCATAAAATACCACCATGACTCTTCTTGTAACAATCTTTCACCAAATCTCTTTTATTCTTAGATAATTGGTATACTAAAGGAAAGTACTCCTCAAAATCTTCCATGGCCTCTCCTAAAATGTCGTAAGTTGGTGAGGGTTGTGTAAAATATCCTTATGGGTTGAATTAGGGTTGTGTAGCACGCTACCATGAGGAAAAAAATGCGTGTTGTATGTTGGGCCATACAAATTGGGTAGGGGTTGTGTAAAATATCCTTGTGGGTTTGGTTGTGGTAGTCTAGGCCGATATAGATCACCTTGAAATTCTGGTCGGTTCGCGCCTCGTGTGCTTTACACCGCCTACTTGAGATTTGGTGGTTTTCTTGCTTGAACCAACAACTTTTTTTTTTGTTTATCTATGACAATATTGTTTGTATGTGAAAGAATGAATATGGTTTGGATGAAATGGTTTAGTAAAATGGGAGTTTATAAAGGTTTATTTTTTTTTCTTTAATGGCCAACGGTCATATGGTTTGTGCATTTATTTTTTTTTTTTTATTTATTATTTTTTTTTTTTTGTAATAAAGCAACGGTAACTAACGTTCAAAATTGGTGAAGCCCCATGTGCTTGCCTAAGCCGACACAAGCCCCCTTTCGAAGCCCATTAACACGGGGCAGTGTAGCCCCGCGGCTACTGAAGCCGATTGGAGGTAGTCGAGGGTGCACCGTCCCCTCAAAGGATGTTAAGGTGTAATAAAATGATGTAAAAAGACAAGGGAGATAATTAGACGTTAAAAAAGGGTACACTCAATATTAATAATTTGTGAAGGGTCAGTTGAATGGATTGTTACATTTGAAGACTTTTAGGCACATCCATGGCGTATGACGAGGAAATTAAGCAAGTCGCCCCCATATATCTGAAGTTGAGGTACAAATAAAGTCAAAGCGTACTAAATCCAATTCAATAGAATGTTAGTGTTAGTCGTAAGTTACACATGACACACACCCAAACCATATATATATATTATATACACAATAATAATAAATTATCTAATACAAAACAACACAAAACAAGTTGCATAGAGAAAGCAAGAGGCAAGATCTGGATTTGGAAGATGAAACACATGAGTGGCCTAATAATAATATTTAGATAACAATTGAAAGTAGCAACCGAGTGGGTTTCCTTTCCTTTCCTCTCTTGTATTTATTTTATGCGTTTCTTGTGGTAGCCGCTTGCTTCTCTATTTCGGCCGACTTTAATTTCTCTTCATCCAATCCAATCCAATCCAATATATATATATATACACATATATATATATACTGACTAAAGAAAGAAAGATTGTTTTAGTTTGAATTGAAGAGGATAATATAAAGAGATGGATCTAGTGATGATAAGAAGAAGAAGAAGAAGGAGAGGAGGGATTGGGATTGGGGTTGTTGGTGTTTTATTAGTAATAATTGGGTTTGTTGTTGAATTGGCCTCAGCGAATGTGATTTTCCAGGTTCACCATAAGTTTGGCAGTAAAAGGCCCTCTTTGACTCATTTCAAAGCTCATGATTCCGCCCGCCACCGCAGGATACTTTCCGCTGTCGACCTTCCCATTGGCGGCGACGGCAGCCCCACCTCTTCAGCGTTAGTATCCACACCCCTCTCTCTCTCTCTCTCTTTTTGTAATCTAGGATTTTAATTGTTTCTCTATCATCTTGTTTTTGCTAATTGCTCAATGCTGTTTCTACTCTACTGCTTAAGCTACATATGGGATATCTACATGTATGCATCTGTATGTGTATAATGTTTACACTTTGGCTTTTCTGTTTGACCTTTAAATCAATCATTACTTACGCCAATTGGCTAACTCTATTACACTTGTTGTAAGCTTTACATGAAAAACAAAGCACTAGAAAAGACTAAACAGATGGACCGTTTTACATGCAAATATGCACCAATATCTCACTGGCTGAGAATGAATGCACTTAATCAATTATTTAAATGTAAAACGTTTTAAAAAGCGCTAGGCGCAGAAAAGCGACGAGGTCTAAGCGCATCGCGCGAAGCGCAAAGCGCAAAAAGCGTGGGATTTTCGTACCCGAAGCGCACACTAATTATATAAATTTTTTTTATATATCCCATATATATTCCATGAGTTTTTAGCTTCATTTACCCAAAATATAGCTATAAATAGGTTTTTATGTGATTTTACCTACATGTACAAGCCAAAAACACCAAGGTACAACATTTTTATGCATAAAAAATACCCAAAATACGTGAGGCGCGCGCCTCAGGCAGAAAAGCGCCTGAAATTTGATAAAAAAGCGCCTGAGGCGCGCGCCTTTGGGAAATAGGATAGGTGCAAAGCCCTGAGGCGCCCTAGGCTGCGCCTTGATGCGCCTTGCGCCTAGGCGCGCCTCAGGCGCGCTTTTTAAAACCCAGCTTATGTTCATATAATGATGCTGGAATATTGTACTAGTATTTATATTGTGTTTTTATAGGCTTTGTTTCGTTAAAAAATTGATTGGATTGGAACTCTACCGAAGGATGATCACAGGAATCACATTCGCATATAACATGTGGAGATATAAGTAACATATATATACTTCTTTATATGTATGCATGCATACATGTACATGTAGGGGCGAATGTTGTACCATGAATGTTTATATTATTTATATTGTGTTTTATATAGGCTGTATTTCACTAAGATTCGGATTGGGACCCCACCAAAAGATTACCACGTGCAGGTTGATACCGGGAGTGACCTTCTATGGGTTAATTGTCATGGATGTGCAAAATGTCCCAAGAAAAGCGACCTTGGGGTATATTATTTCTCTTATTTCAAATATTTGCACACTTTCCAAAGTACCTTTCAGTAGAGTGGCCGTATGGGTTGGTTACCGGGTCAAAATGTGTCATTTTTATTATGGGATGGATCGGGTTGGGTTTACTCCAGACCCACACCCACAAATATTTATTGTCCATTTTTTATGTAATTAACGGGAAAGTCACGATTACAAAAATGATAATAGTATGATATTGTTATAAATCTTCGAATAAAAAGAATTTGGGGTTGGACAACACTCAACCCACTTGACCCGTTCCCCTTGTAGCCAAACATTTTTATTTAGACCATTGACTCGTTTAAGATAATACAACACACATTGACCCAATAATAAGTGGTCGAACTTGCCAACTCTACTTTACGGGCCTCTTTGTTCTCTAAACTTAACAATCCTTATTATTTTTGTTATCAGATATCACTTTCTCTGTACGATCCCGAGGCTTCCTCAACGGCAAAAATGGTTGACTGTAATCAAGATATTTGCATGTCTACGCTTAGCGACCCTAGTAATGATTGTAAAGCAGGCATGTACTGTTCCTATTCTGTTAAATATGGTGATGGGAGTTCCACTGCAGGATTTTTTGTAAGAGATACTGTACAACTTGATCGAGTTTCTGGAAATCTTCAAACCACTTTTTTGAATGGGAGTATAGCATTCGGGTAAGTCTACTCATTCCATTCCAAGTCTGTTGAGGTGGCGAAACGGGCTGCTCTCATGTGTTGGGTAATGAGTCATCTTAATTTCGGATTAAAATGGGTTGGGCCCTCCCACCTATACATTTTTGTCCATTCTTTTGAACTTTAATAATAAAGTAATGTATTGAAGATAGTTATGAAGTTTTAACATTAAGTTACTAATTTAAATATCATTAGACCTGTGAATGCACTCTGAAATATTTTTGACCCAATTAACCAGTCTGACCCACTTCCTTGAAATTTAATTAGGTTATTTTGCTTGTTTGACCCATCATCAATAAAATACAACCGAATCATCCTGTTTTCATATATATATGGTCAAATTGTTATCTATAATTTTGGCATACAAACATAAGTACTAAAGCTACATAAACTATGCTAACATATGATGAATCTTGCAATATTTTATTCTATTATGGATGATAGGTGTGGATCTCAACAATCAGGGCAGTTGGGTTCTACAGAACAAGCACTAGATGGAATTCTTGGGTTCGGGCAGGCAAATTCTTCCCTGCTTTCACAGCTTGCTTCAGCTAAAAAGGTGAAAAGGATATTTTCACATTGCTTGGATGGCTCTCAAGGTGGAGGCATATTTGCTATTGGGGAAGTGGCACAACCAAAAGTACAAACAACACCAATGATTCCTGAGTAAGTTTTTTTATTTTATTTTTTAATTTTTTTATGTGTTAATAACAAGTAAGTTATCTTGCAAATCTCATCATTAAACCTTTGTAAAAGGGTATGTGTTAAAACTTAAAAAAAATGGAATGGCTCAAATGGTTGAAAGTGACCTACAGTGTTTTAATTGCTTACAAACTGGTAAATCACTTCTATTCAAACAAATGTTTATTAGTATCTTAATAAAGTAGGTAATATATTTACTACATTTGCTATTTATGAAGTTCAAGGATAAAAGGAACATAAAATCTTGAAAATGTTAGCCGAACCGGACCACACATGGTTTGACTCGTTTAAAAAAACTACCTATTCTTTCCTGAGCCCATTTCAACTCACCCCACCCATCCATTTTGCCTTTTCTAGGTAGCATTATGTCTTTTCTGTGTGGTTCCTCCTTTGTTAGATGGATTCTATATAACTGAAATGCATTTTAAATTTGTCTTGTTAAGAAACTAAGATTTGGATCAACTCCATCTTGGATTTATTATTTTTGTTAGTGTATATATTACAGCTTGAAGATACAATCGACCAGTATTTCACACTGTAATTAGGTTCTCTTATATATTATAAGTTGTGTGACATAAATGTCTTCTTTTGGTTTACCATTTATGAAAGCAAATATCACATTAGTTTTTAAAGATAAGGTAATAACAAATAGGCAACCAGGCCAAGGAAATGGCCGTATCTTTTGTTTGCTATTTTATATTTTCATCGTATCGTGGAATCTCTATATTTGATCTGGAAATGGTTCTTATGTCTTTTCGTGCATAATGTTCTATATACGGTGGTAACTGGTTGAGGCCTCGAGTTCAAATCCACCTTCCACTAGTTTTCTGCCTTTAATCCCTATGAAGACCACCTACAGTCGCAAGCCCTCCCACCCAAAAAAAAAAAAAAAAAAACTATACTATCTTTTAGCTATCATTTTTCGCGCAACAAAGTATATATCTTACAATTTTTTATTTGTGCACAGGGCACATTATAATGTTGAGTTGAAGCAAATTGAGGTAGGTCCTAAAGTTCTAGACCTTCCAACAGATACATTTGATGTTGGAGGAAAACAAGGAACAATTATTGACAGTGGTACTACATTAGCTTATTTACCTGACTTGGCTTACAAGGGAGTATTAGAAAAGGTTAGTTAAATAGTTTTAACTTCACTCTTGAAACTCCGCTCTTTTTTCTTTTATACGAGTCTCATGATTATTCCTGTGACCTAGATTGGTGCTGCACAACCTAATATACAGCCTCACATTGTTGAGCAGCAGTTCACATGTTACAAGTACTCTGGAGAGTAAGTGTTCTTTTGTCAGTTACATTTTCTAAATTCAATTTCATATGTAGCAAGAGTGCCAAATTATTCGTTGAAAAAGGCGGGAGAATGGGTGGGTCAAAATGAGTTTAGATCAAAACATGTAGTCGTATGACCCAAATACTCTTTGCCCAATTTGTTTTATCTTTTTCTTTTTCTGTTTTTCACAAATTAGTGTGTCAAATATGATTTGTTATACATATATTATTTCAGTAAAAATCTATTTTTATTGTCATGTTTGTTTTATACGTTGAAACTTACACTTTCGACGATTTTCAACTTGTTTGACGTTTGACGTTTGACGTTTGACTGTTGACCCATTCACTTTTAAGCTATTTTTTTCATTTGTTTTATCTTTTAGAGATGCAGCATAAACTGAATCAACCCTGTTAAGCTACAGTTAACAGTTTACATGTACTTTTGTAACTCATCTTGGTAGAATTGTTATGTTATCTATCATTTCTGGATTTGACTTTTTGACTGTTAAACATTATGGAGGTGTGCAGCATCAGATTATGGGATCTTAACATTGTCTTAATTCCCTGATTTTGCAGTGTTGATGAGGGTTTCCCATTATCAAGTTCCTCTTTGAAAATTCACTTTATTTGAAAGTTCATCCTCATCAATACCTCTTTGAAGTCCAAGTACATAGTCCTGATAATTCTTCCTTGCGCATTAATGGCGACATTTTACTTAATTTTTTTATGATAATTTCATTAATAAAAGGGGGCAATTTGTTAATTTTTTTTTTCAGGATGACGAGTGGTGTGTTGGTTTTCAGGACAGTGAATTGCAATCACAAGGCAAAGATGTGACCTTGTTAGGAGGTCAGCCATGAGCCATCTTTCTGTATTTCTTCTAGTCTGAATCACAATATTTGCTTTTCAAGTGTGTCATGTTACCCCATCTTTATCTGCAATATGCTGCAAGAGCGCCTAAAAAGTTGCTGTATTTTCTCTTTTGAAATGTCTTTATGAGGTAAAAAATGGGCGGGTTGGGTAAAGCGTAATTTGTTTAGTATTGGTCACTTTTTGCCCAAAATTGTTTAGAAAAGATTATGCATTATTAAGTGTTTTAAAGGTGAATTAGGAGGTTGAACTGTCGTAGGCATTAATAGTTATCCTTTCAGGCCACTTTCGACCTGTTTTCTTTTGACCTTTTATTTTGATGTTACTTCTTTTACATGCATTAATCTGAAACAATCACTGTTTTAATCGTCATCTTAATCTACGAGATCCAACAATTTTGTTGAATTATGTGTGTAGTCAAGGATACAACATTATGCAGTGATTTTTTTTTTTTTTTTTTTTTTTTTTTTTTTTTTTTTTTTTGTGGTTTGATTTCACAAACAAATACACTATATGTTAGAAACGACTTGAAGTCAATTTTACTGGTTCAAAAGACTGGTAACTTTTGAGTTTCTTTCTTCAAGCTAGCTTTCTACATAAAGTTGGCAAATGTAGAACTATTATTGTATGAGGTACAAGTCCTGATAGCCTAGGGGATATTACTTACAAAATTGGCCTTAAAACGTTTGGATGATACTGTATAAAAGTAGGCAATGTTTTATGTGCAGATCTTGTATTGAGTGATAAACTTGTTACATATGATTTGGAGAAGAAGACTATTGGATGGACAGACTATAATTGTAAGTATACGTTCCTTTGTGAACTCATTCTTGGAATCGGCTTGTCGAACCCTAAGCCTAAAGCTAAACATAATTCTTAATATGCCTTAAGGCTAAACCCTAATGGTAAACACTAAAACTAAACCCTAGAGCTACATTCTAAAACTAACCCTGAAAGTTAAAAGTCCCAACCCTAAATATATTTATTTAGCATTCGACTAGCCGGTTTTCTACGTTTCTTAGGTTGAAATATATTTTTAGTAATAATTGTAAATGTATTTGTTAGGTTCTTCAAGCATCAAAGTGAAAGATGAGGAGTCGGGCAAAGAGTATACGTTGGGTGCACATAATCTTTCTGGTGGGGGGCGGATTGGTACCTCAACTGGGATTATGCTCATGTTTCTTCTGATTAAACTAATTAATCTTTTGTAACATTGGTTTGGTTTGGTTTGATTTGATTGTATACGAAAATCAATAAAGAAAGTTGTTTTTGTTCTACAAAGTATAGTACTGATCCTGATTTATATGTTTTAACTTGAATATCATTTTGTTATACATACTTTGATAATACTTGTGCAGCTTTACTTGTTCAAATTTCTTTCTTTTGTCATGCTCACAGAAGAGCTTCTTCAAAAACTAGTCATTCGACATGAGTAATTTGGTTGGTTAGGTAATCGCGTTGATTTGGGTTGCTTAATCAATGGGATACTTATGTGGTAGCGTAGAACGAGTTTTCTTATTTTCGGTTGAGGATAACAGCACCTGAGTTTCCTGTTTTTTGTGAGAGAAGCGCACAATTCATTCCTCCACTGATTCACCTCGTGTAGCCTACGCTTCAAAGGTGGTGGTTTCTAAGCATATAATGTATGCTTATTTTCGGTTTCTTAAATAAATCAGCGTTGTAATGGTTTAAAAATGCAATATTTCTTGCTTCCTTTGCTAAAAAGTTGATCATGTACAAAACCAACACGATTGTCAGTTTCGAAGAAGGTCGCCCATTTCATTTTCTCAAAGGTTGAGCGGAGTAGGTGGCGTTAACAAAGGACAAGAGAGGGAGAAGCGAGTGTTATGTTTTGTAAGTATTAAACCATGTGTTATTGTAACTAGAGTAAATTGCTAAAATGGCTCTTCAGGTTTGGCCCAAAATGCTTGTTTGGTCACTTTTTTGAATTTTGTGCCAAAAGCACCCCTCATAGATCGAAAATTGTCAAAATGACCCATATTTAACAGAGTTTATAACGAGGAACAAAAACTCAGTTAAGTCTGAGGGGTAATTTCGTCCTTTCATGTTCTAATGTTTTAAAACCCATTTTAAACCCATCTTCTTCATCATTTTCATCCCCAAATAAAAGCCTAAGGTTTAAGTTATTCTTCTTCTTCCTCTCTGCTCATCCTCGTCGTTCATCTCTGCTCAATAATGTGGAAGTTTCGAGACAAGGTGTTGATTTCAATCCTCTGCTTAAATACCGTAAGTTATTATTGCTTATTGATTATGTTGATGGTAATGTTTCAACAATGTTTCAACTTGGGTATTCAGAAGAGGATATTTCCATTTTTAGGTATTATTTTAAAGTTCCAGGTGACAATTTAGACTTTGGGTTAAGACCATTGAATGGTGAAACTGATTATAATGTAATCATGAGCTGACTTCAGCCGGAAAAATCATCACCTGGTGTCAGACTTGAATTGACAATAATGGCGGCTCCTGTCAGTTGCTGACGTGATCTCTGTTGGGATGCCCCCAACTTCATTTGATCATGGATTTTCTATATAAAGTAAATATTCTATTAACACAAACCATTAACTCACTACACAAACCATTTCGTCCTTTCCTCTGCTTTTCTTCACCTTAAACCCTTATCATAATGGCATCGTCTGCGCAACCAATCAATCTTAGCAAAGCTGAGAATGCGGCAGTTGAAGGAATCCTGGAGTTGTCTACCCGTCCTCCCAATGTTGGGATGCCCCCAGATGCCTCTGATCGGTTAGCTGAATATTGTGGGCATTTGTTGTCACAAGAAAAGATGCAACTCGACAACATGGATGATCAAGGTACATCAGATGGACTGTAACACCCCAACCGATGGCGGAAACATCGGGATGTCACGTATTGATGATTGTTCAGTAGCTCATGGTAAATAATGAATTTCATTATATGATTTAAATAAATTACATACAATTGTTCTACAAGAATTCGTACATCAAATTGAATAAAACTATGCACACATCTTCAAGCATTAATTCAAATCTTCAAGCAAGAAGAACCTGAAACATGTTAAGTTGAAAATATTTTGGGTCAACAAAAGTTGGTGAGAATTACATAGGTTTTGATAATCGAATAAAATTTGTTGTGCAATTCATGTGTCATGGCAATCTAGTCCATATGTGAAAACATACTAGAAGTAAATCGGGTGCATAATCAACCATTGTGACTGTTGTATTGTGGTACATCCCATACGCTCATGGTTCACTCGTTTATATTGCAGTAACAAACACCCACGCAACCTTTGTAGGAGGCACGTATCCGGGTGGGATTGTCAGTCCAATAGATCTATCAATGTATACCGTTTGGCTGATGAATGTTTATGCTAGAATTGTGCTTACCCTAGTCATGTTCAAGACATAATGTAACATAGAAAAACACATAGACACATTGATGATTGAATTGCATAAATGATGTTGTAACATGTTTCACCCCAAAAATGGTGATAAATAGAAAAGGGGCTATGTAAAACTCACCTTAGCAAAATGTTATGTCTCGTAAAAAAAATAGAATAATGTGTTGTGAATGTATGCGAGGCGAATCCCAAAGACTCAACAACGTAGCTAGTCCAAATTGAAGAAAACGAAAAAGAAAGAATATCAAGCTTCCAATTCGCCAATTACAAGAGCTTATAATCAAAGCTTCAATTGTAGAAGTAATAGACTATAGAAGAAAGGTATGAGGGAAAGTTTAATCGGATTGAAACAATCGATTTAGAGGTGCAAAGTATAATGGGTCATAGGTGGGTTTTTATACTAGTTTTGGAGTCAATTAGCCATTAAATTAGTCAACACCATAAAGTAAGGTTTTATGATGAATTGACTATTTGCCTAAGACTTTGACTGTTTGACTAAGACTTTGACTATTTGACTATTTGACTCAAGGCTTTATTTAAAAAAAAAAAAAAAAAAAAAAAAATCTTGTATGTGAAAAAAAAAAGAATTTAGAATCATATTATTATTATTTATATACATTTATGTATGTATATAAGTTGTGAGTTAGGATAAATAAAGACTTAGGCACATTTGTATAATATTAATGATAAAGGTGTAATAAAAAATATATATATATATATATATATATATATATATAAGGGCTTTTTATGTATTAAAATTTTGGGGAAAATTTTGCGATGTTACAGTCTCCCCTACTTTTAGGAACTTCGTCCCGAAGTTAAAAGAAAAACACCAGGTATACAATTGGTCGACTACCGAAAACCTTGATAAAATTTCTCACTACCTTAACGTACTTGTAAATTTATGATTACGTTCCGGACCGTAATTATCAATTTACCTTACATTAGGGTTTTGCGTCCTTTTATGACTCTACCGATTGTTGAGCAGGTTCGATAGTCTCCACCAGTCGTTGAGCAGGTTGTAGGGCCTATCCCGACTGTTGGAAAGACATGATGACCTCTACCAATCGTTGAGTAGGTTGTTTGGTAGTCAACTAATTGTTGTACAAGTAAGCAAGTATGATTATAGATATAGCAATTAGTTCACATTCAAACAAGCATGCACTCAGATGTTATGATAATACTTGAATTTATTACTTGAATCAAAAAGTGTCAATACATAGAATTAAAAAGTAGACATCATTCAAATGGTGGGGTTTGCTGTTAAGTAGCTGGAGGGTCTTGATCTCGATTTAGTTTAGGTCATCGGTTACGGATATGATTTGGGTTTCCACATTCATAGCATTAACCATAGTTGTATCTACCAGGACGATTAAGATTAGCAACCTGAGCAGGGTTGGTTGGTGTTAGGGTTTGGGGACTCACGACATGTGTTGACCAGATGGCCATACCTACCACAATTGGTGCACAGGCGACACACTGAAACAGTGGGGTGATGTCGTTTGCATGTGTTACACAATGGAAAGTTTCTTGTATAGGGTTTCTTGTTAGAAGCTTGTGTAGTGAGGTTTACATTAGGATCCCTGGTCTTGCGCTTCTGGTTCTCGGTAGTTACCGCGGCCACAATACTTGTTTTCTCGCCTTTCCGAACTAAGGTCCCGTTCTTTATGTGATTTCCATCGCCATTTCCATTTCCATTGCCGTTCCCATTCATTGGGATGACTTGAGCCAACAAGTTAGAAACCAGAGTTGTGATTTGTTGCGCCATTTGTTGGGAAATAATCGCAGCCAGTTGGGCAACAACACCTTTGTTGTTTTTGTTGTTGTTGTGGTTGGTGTTGTGGTTGTTGTTACTTTCCTCTTGGTTTTCACCACTGTTATTGCGAGTGCTGCGACGTGGAGACATGATCTATAAGGGACACAATGAAGGTTCAATGTGGCATGAAATGAATGAGGTGATATAAGGAATGTAATCATTTATTCATTAATTAAAACGAATAAACGAAAACGTTGACGTATCAAAGATTCCAGATTCCAACAACATAGTGAAGACATGCTTTAGCCTATAAGTGAACACTCATCCCGAGAATTCCCAGGTAGGCATCCGGGTCCCTCGTCTGATTGGGATATATGCGCAATGCCAGCCTAGACAGAAGACTCAGAATACAGGCGTTCACCCTTCCAGATTGCACGTGTTCGTTATTAAAATCTAGAACTTCGACGAGATCTCAAGGTGGTTCAGGTTAAACCTGAGGGTTTTGCCTTATTAGTCTAAGAGTGGATCCAGTGATGGAGAGCAACCTTCTCGTAGGGATTAATGTAGGGATAAGAAGTAGGAGGGAGATAGAGAATAGCAAGTAAAAGAAGCAAGTACTGGTTAAATCCTATGGTTATAGACTAGATTATTTTTCTAATAACCTAATTCCCTATAACCATGGCTCTGATACCAATCTGTAACACCCCAACCGATGGCGGAAACATCGGGATGTCACGTATTGATGATTGTTCAGTAGCTCATGGTAAATAATGAATTTCATTATATGATTTAAATAAATTACATACAATTGTTCTACAAGAATTCGTACATCAAATTGAATAAAACTATGCACACATCTTCAAGCATTAATTCAAATCTTCAAGCAAGAAGAACCTGAAACATGTTAAGTTGAAAATATTTTGGGTCAACAAAAGTTGGTGAGAATTACATAGGTTTTGATAATCGAATAAAATTTGTTGTGCAATTCATGTGTCATGGCAATCTAGTCCATATGTGAAAACATACTAGAAGTAAATCGAGTGCATAATCAACCATTGTGACTGTTGTATTGTGGTACATCCCATACGCTCATGGTTCACTCGTTTATATTGCAGTAACAAACACCCACGCAACCTTTGTAGGAGGCACGTATCCGGGTGGGATTGTCAGTCCAATAGATCTACCAATGTATACCGTTTGGCTGATGAATGTTTATGCTAGAATTGTGCTTACCCTAGTCATGTTCAAGACATAATGCAACATAGAAAAACACATAGACACATTGATGATTGAATTGCATAAATGATGTTGTAACATGTTTCACCCCAAAAATGGTGATAAATAGAAAAGGGGCTATGTAAAACTCACCTTAGCAAAATGTTATGTCTCGTAAAAAAAATAGAATAATGTGTTGTGAATGTATGCGAGGCGAATCCCAAAGACTCAACAACGTAGCTAGTCCAAATTGAAGAAAACGAAAAAGAAAGAATATCAAGCTTCCAATTCGCCAATTACAAGAGCTTATAATCAAAGCTTCAATTGTAGAAGTAATAGACTATAGAAGAAAGGTATGAGGGAAAGTTTAATCGGATTGAAACAATCGATTTAGAGGTGCAAAGTATAATGGGTCATAGGTGGGTTTTTTATACTAGTTTTGGAGTCAATTAGCCATTAAATTAGTCAACACCATAAAGTAAGGTTTTATGATGAATTGACTATTTGCCTAAGACTTTGACTGTTTGACTAAGACTTTGACTATTTGACTATTTGACTCAAGGCTTTATTTAAAAAAAAAAAAAAATCTTGTATGTGAAAAAAAAAGAATTTAGAATCATATTATTATTATTATTATTATTATTATTTATATACATTTATGTATGTATATAAGTTGTGAGTTAGGATAAATAAAGACTTAGGCACATTTGTATAATATTAATGATAAAGGTGTAATAAAAAAAAAATATATATATATATATATAAGGGCTTTTTATGTATTAAAATTTTGGGAAAAATTTTGCGATGTTACATGGACAATCCTTGAAGATGAAGAGGCTGTCTGAACTAGGTGACATTCCAAAAATCCCGAAGCTCAAGTTACGCCAAGTGGGGGGTAGATGGGAGCATGCTCCAAATACCTAGATTTGCAAGTCTTATTGATGCATATATATAGTGATACTTATAGTTTGTATTCCCTATGATGATGATATAACTGTATAGGACATAGGTTTTTGCTTGGAACCACCTTTTTGTATGATTGATCAGGGATGAATATATATGATGCCCCTTAAAAGTATCAAGTAAGTATAGAATGTTATGTTTATGGAATATGGATGTCTATGTGTTAATATGATACAATGTGTTTATCAGGTGAGTGGTCTAGGGCTGTTAACATGAAAGAAAGGAGGCTTGTTGGAGGTGGCAGTTGACTGGAATGCCAAGTTGGTCTAATTGTAATGCACAATGTTGCTATGAATTTAGTATGTTTAGTATGTAATGTACAATGTGCATGTTGTTTGACTGTTTGACTGTAATGGTAATGAAATGACTGTAATGGTAATCAAATGGTAATGAAATTTAATGCACAATGTTGCTATGAATTTAGTATGTTTAGTAGTTGTATGTCTTTGACTGTTTGACTGTAATGGTAATCAAATGGTAATGAAATTTGACTGTTAAAGACCATTCCCAAATGGGTCAAAATGGATTGACTGTTAATGACCATTTCTAAATGGGTCAAAATGGATTGACTGTTAATGACCATTCCCAAATGGGTCAAAATGGATTGACTGTTAATGACCATTCCCAAATGGGTCAAAATGTGTCAAAATGGATTGACTGTTAATGACCATTCCCAAATGGGTCAAAATGGATTGACTGTTAATGACCATTCCCAAATGGGTCAAAATGGGTCAAACATTTGCATTTGCAGCAGCCTTTTTATAAACATAAACATTTGCATTTGTAGCAGCCAAATGGGTCAAACTGTCATAAACAAACATTTGCAGCAGCCTTTTTATCCTTTATCTGGCAGTCTAAACATTTGCAGCAGTCTTATTCATAGTTTCATTTCTTGGTCCAGTACCATTTTGGCAGTCTAATCTTATGTACCATCTTGGTCCAGTACCATTTTGGCAGTCTAATCTTATGGGGTTAGTGGGTAGATTTGAGGTAGATGGATGAGTTAATTGTTCAGCTGATTTATAAGACCCAATATTGCAAAGCATTCATGCAATTCAACTTCATATTTCATCTCTAAAATCTCTAAAATACTATAATGTTTGCAAACATACATTACAACTTCAACAAAAGATGATCATTACAATAAGAAACAACATACATTGAGTTTTTATCATTACAAAACGACCTACATTGAACTAAAACATGATATAATACATGATGATTCCAAACCAAGTCATCCATAGAAAAGTTTTCAGCTTCTTGTTCTCGGATTTGAGTGTCCCAACCAAGGTCTGCAATGCTGTGTTGTTGAGTCTCAGTTCTTCATTCTCTTCACTATCATTGCTACTACTAGGAATCTGACCCAAGGGTAGTTCAGCCCAACAAACGAAACCACAGGTCCTCCCCTTCTTGTTGCAGCAGAAAAACCGCCTACCAGGGTTTGCAGAGGTGGAAGACACACGTATGATAGTAGGAGCTCCACATTTGCAGAATACCATCGTCTAGGTTAGTTAATCGAAACCTGTATGATTTGGAAGACAAACGAAATCCACAGTTATGTATGATTTGGGAATTAAGGTTTGTATGATTTGGGAATTAGGGTATGTATGATTTGGGAATTAGGTTTGAATTGAGAGGAAGAAGAAGAAGAAGGTCTGAAGATGAAGAAGATGGGTTTAAAATGGGTTTTAAAACATTAGAACATGAAAGGACGAAATTACCCCTCAGACTTAACTGAGTTTTTGTTCCTCGTTATAAACTCTGTTAAATATGGGTCATTTTGGCAATTTTCGATCCGTGAGAGGTGCTTTTGGCACAAAATTCAAAAAAGTGACCAAACAAGCATTTTGGGCCAAACCCGACGGCCATTTTGGCAATTTACTCTTGTAACTAATAGTGATAGTGAGAGTGATAGTGATATTGAGAGTACACTACCAAAGTGGAGGAGCAATCACACTCACTGTCACTTGAGGAATGTTACGGTAAATGAAGGGTGAAAGATGGGTGAAATGCTTAGGTGGAAGAATTTCACTGTTAATTAAAAACTTATAGTAAAAAAACCCATAGTTTCACTTTCTTTCACGATATGATTGCACCCAACTTCAAACCTACTATCATGATCACTCGTGTTTGTGTAACACTCAAAGACTGGGTGACGCTCCCTTCCCTCGTAACAAACACAATGGACAGTCTCAATGTAATAGTGTCACTTCAGATGAAGTAACTAATTTGTAAGAGTCACTTCAAATGAAGTAACCAACCAAATTTTAAAGACATTTATAGAAAATAGAAAAACATTATAGATAAGCTGTAAAATCAAAAAGAAAAAAACAAAACTTATGACATAGACCTATGACAGAAAGTTAGAGGGAACCGGGCACTACTAGATTTGGTCACGGGTATCACACTATCAGCACGGTAACACCATTGCCGGTGATACTGGTAATGGATCCGTGAACCATTTTCTGGTTCTAGTTAACGCACGGTAACCTGATTTCTCTCTCTCTTTGATTTTCCCCAAATTAATATTATTATATGTGTGAAAATATTTGATTGTTGGGTAAATAATCCGTAAAATGTTACCTCCAAAAAACTATTTCAATAAAGGAAATTAGTAAAGTGATATAACGGTGTAGAATTAATTGAAATCAGTGAAGCTGAAAAAAACCTAAGAATGGTGTCCCTCCCCACCTAAGAAACAAATGGACCACATGTAATTTACTCTCATTTATGTCATCACATGGATACAAATACAGATGGGGCAAACATGTAAATTCAAGTATCGTAAAGAATCTTAAAACCGAATATTATCTTTTCTTCTTATCAATAAATCTTCCAGTTTCCGTTCACAACTATAAATACATAGCAATATTATTTTATTATATTAATAATTAATAATTAATAATATAATATTATTAGTACTTCCTTTAGCAACTCCAACTACCCACTAGAAAGAAAAGAAAAGCAAGACGTGCTTCATTTCCTTTCCTTTCCGAGAAAATAAGAAAATGGTGGGTGGAAAATGGTGGTGTTTTGGTAAGCGGAGGAGCTCCGGTGACGACGTGGCTGATATTGACCCGATAGTTCTGGTGAGTGGCATAGGTGGGTCTATATTGAATTCCAAGCCCAAGAGCTGGTTTGGGATCACGACCCGAGTTTGGGTCCGTATTCTTCTTGCTGATTTGGAGTTCAGAAAGCGGGTCTGGTCCCTTTACAACCCGGAAACTGGTTGGTTAACTCTTTATTATTGTTTGTTTTATAGTAGACTTTGTTACTACATGTTTTTATAATAATCTAAGCTTTGGAATGGGTGTGAAACTGCTAAAAACACATAACCCCAAAAGGGCCCAAAACATTGACATAAGGTTACAAGACTTTATTACTCATCATATCAGACATTCATTTCTTTCTCACTCAAACACATCATATGTTATGGACTGGAATCATTGCAAGGTATTGGTTGTATGGGCAACCAATGTGGGGTTTATAACCCAAGTGGGCTCTCTCTCCCATCAGACTAGTCTTTTAAGATAGTTCTCCTGTTTGGGTTGTAACATCATACGACCCATATCACCAATTTTTCGCCCTATGATACGACCCGCTTGACCATCTTCATGCAACCCTCTATGACCATATCATGCATTTTCAACTTTCTTGGCCAACTACGTTTTAGTGCAATTTCTTCTTCTTCGTTTTATGTATCGGCTATCCAGGAACAAATTTTTTTTAGCCCAGGCACTACTGGACCATATGACCCCTCTTACATGTTAGTAGTGCATGATAGTATGTTAGTGGTGTTTGTGTGATTTAAGCATGATGTAACATCCGGTCTCTCATAGTGACCAATATTGTCCGCTTTGCTCACAAGGAGCTTACGGATTTGCTTTTGGAAACTTCCTGGAAGTCACCCATCTTGGAACTACCCTAACTCTAGCACACTTAATAAGGGGGTTCTTTTCTCATCCATCCACGACCTTACGCTCATAATGCGTTGGTGGTATATGAGGCGGGGTATTTCTTAGGCCCTAGTATCTCTCATGTGGACATAATGGAACCGAAAGTTGTGGGATTAACCTAATGTGCCACACATGATGATATTATTTTAGTGGATCTTTGTTTGCTATTAACAATGGTGGGCTAGAAATTTATGTGTTTTCGAATTTCAGGCTACACAGAAGCATTGGATGATAGTTCTGATATTGTTGTTCCACAAGATGATTATGGACTCTATGCAATTGATATTTTGGATCCCTCATTTGTAAGTTTCAAGTAGCATAATCTTTTCTGTTTGGTATATTTGAGCAAGATTATACAAACATGTGTTTTTTACTTGATATATTTACAAAAATGGACTATTGTATATTCATATGTTGTGATATTTCAGTTTATAAAACTGTTACACGTGACGGATGTGTACCATTTTCATGACATGATTGATATGCTTGTTGATCATGGATACAAGAAAGGAACTACATTGTTTGGATATGGATACGACTTCCGCCAAAGTAATAGGTAACCAAGGGAGTGTTTAGAATGTGTATGGTATTTCCGCTCGATTACGTAAAACCGACCTCATACCCGTGTACACGCATTGAAACCGAATTAATATATATTATTTGATATAAAAAATGTAGTAAATAGCATTTTAGAGTTGTTAGAAACTTGGTATTAATATAAAAAATAGCATTGTTATAAGTTTTGTTTGTGCATTTGATTTTTCAAGTTTCTGGGGTGAGTTTATGATTGACTTTCAGTAATGGGAACCCCAACGGGTCAATTTTAACACATGAAAGGGTATACCTGATACCCTTGGGAAACCCGCGAACCTGAGGGTATGGACACAGTTTACAATAAGATATGAGACTGGAATTCCCAACTCCTGTCCCATTGCCATATATAACCTGAGGGTGTTTCAGTTAGTTGACTTTTTTTTTTGTTAAGTTGGAGATAAATATATAACTATCCTAGTGACTAAGCTCCATAATGTTTGCAGAATTGACCAATTAATAGATGGGCTCAAGGAAAAGCTGGAGACTGCGTATACAGCTTCAGGGGGTAGAAAAGTCAACCTTATATCACACTCAATGGGTGGATTGCTAGTTTCATGTTTCATAGCACTCCATTCTGATGTATGATCTTTTTTAATTTGTTTTCATTATGCATATGTGAAGAGATGTAGTTTATAATGTCATGAAGAACATGACATGACATGCCATCTATTTGGTATAGGTGTTTGCCAAGTATGTGAATAAGTGGATAACTATTGCAACCCCTTTTCAAGGTAACTATGTTGCTTTTCACTTTTATATGTAATGTAACTCATGATGTTGATCTGGTTATTGTTATCATCTGATTAAAAATCGTAAAATATACATATCTTCAATTGTTACAGATTAGAACGGGCATTAAAATCTTCAATTGATGTATCAGTGCACCTGGATGCATCAATGATTCTCTTTTAACTGGATTACAATTTGTGGAGGGCCTTGAAAGCTACTTCTTTGTATCAAGATGGTCAATGCATCAATTGGTAATGTTTCTGTATGTATGTTAGTTTTGGGTGGGAAGAGCCCAGGTTGGGTTGTGTTACTGGCCAAAATGTATTCGTTTCAAAACGTTTCTATTTTAGTATGTGCCAAAACGGGTCAGTCTGGGTTGATCCTAACCAAAAATTTTGATCCTTCAAAAATATTTCTAGATAAGTAATGTGTAAATTATGATGACAAGTCAATTTTATTGTAAGGGTTAATGACATAAAAAACAAAGATGCTACTTCACTGTGTGTGAAAAAAATCCCGAAACCAAATTTTAGTATATTAAAGCCACCAACTCACCATACTTGTTTAAATTGTACGTATTTGTGAAATTAACGATTAATGTCAGCTACAAGCACACTCGTCGCAGTTACATATGTGGAGGCTATGTAGCTGGTTTTTCCGTTGTCGTGGATGTCGTATAGACTCCTTTTTGTTCTCCTGAAACCCCATCTCATCAATTTTTGATCAATTTGTATACAATTGTATACCATCTTATATGATAAAAAACAATTGCGTGTCCCATTTTTGCTCATTGGAATATCACTTTATTGAAGTCACTATTATATTCTTTTTTCATCAGAATTTGTATTTTAGCCTTCGGGGACTTTAATATACCAAAGCTGGGTTGAGCAACTTTTTAAGAAAAATGGAAAAAAAGTATGTTAATTTTTATGGTATTAAACTATTAACCCTTACTGTGATAATAATCCTAATCTTTGCATAAAAAATATATTTTAGACTGTATGCATTATAAAACAATCACTCTCTTTTAGCTTTATATATTAATTTGACGAGTTTGATAACCAACAAGCCTTTTTGTGTTTTCAGTTGGTGCAATGCCCATCTATATATGAGATGTTGCCTAATCCCGAGTTTAAATGGAAAAAACAACCTGAAATTTTGGTTTGGAAAAAAGATGTAGAAAATGGAGAAGATTTAGTCAAACTCGAAACTTATGGTACTTCTGGATGTGTGGGGCTGTTTGCAGAAGCATTGAAGGACAACGAGGTACTTTCTTTCAGCCCTTTCATTATAAGCACCACCAAATATAGTACTTGTCTGTGTGTGTGTGTGTGTTTTTAAGGGGGCGGGGATTGACAAAAACTACTAGATTGGATGTGATTCGGAAAATGAAGACATTAGAAGTCTTTTATCAAATTTGACATTGAGAAACGGTAGGTCTGACCCTCTAACTGCAAGTCAACTCTATTGCTTTCGTTTTGGATTTTGCGTATGTTACAGATAGAGTATAACAAAGAGACTATACCTTTGCCATTCAATCATGATATCTACAAATGGGCTGCCACTACACGCAAATTGCTAAATAGTGTGCAGCTACCCGAAGGGATTGAGTTCTACAACATTTACGGAACTTCATTGGATACACCTTTTGATGTTTGGTATGTTATAAATCCGTAGCTTGTAAAAACCAATTTTGTTATCATCCACATAAGCAACTATCATACTTTGGTCAAACTAATTAGGTATTTTCACTCCATGGTGATGATGTTAATGTTTTGTGTTTGTGATTGATATGTGTGCTTGCTGAAAACACGCTCTATGTTGCAGTTATGGTTCAGAAAGGGATCCAATTAACGATCCAACTGACATATGCTCTACATTGGTAAGTCACTCAAGTTCATCAATCAACCACTGAATCGTATATTGCCACACCCAAATTGACTTAAAATCGTGGTAGAAATTATTGGTTGCCTTGCCTATCTATGGGGACGTGTGGTTAATTATGAAGCGGTCATTGTTTTCTTTTGTGCAGCCTGAATACTCATATGTGGATGGAGATGGAACAGTCCCCGCCGAGTCTGCAATGGTATGTTATCTCTAACTTACCTCATATGTATTTTGAATATTATACACCCCTTCCTTTCCAAATAGAAGACCTTTTGACTTTTGTGGTCAAATCTGCTAATGCATCGTTCAATTGTAAATCAATTTTGTTTTTAAAAGACAAGAAAACAAAATGGTTAACCAGTAATGCTACAATTATGGAATCTAAATAGCTTAAACTTAAATAAAATAATTAGAAAAAAAGAACATGCGTTGCAGATTCTCCATGCTTGCATTCATGGGTTGAGGGTCCATATATGGGTTGGGTTAGATTCACCCACATTCTTGACCCGCCCAAGTGCATGACCCGTTATGCTATCACAATCTTAACCCAGTTGATTCTGAATGGGTGGATGTGTACATGTTTTGGTTTTAACTCAAAACATGTCAAATCTAACAAATTTAGTTAAACAGTGAGCAATCGTCCAACATCAGTTTTTAATGCATACAACCTTTGAATCGTTTATTTCAACATTTAGGTGATTATTGATAAATGTTGATTTTTAGTAGTAATCTGCAAATTAATTATTATTTATAAAAGAAATCCAAAAACTAGATAAAAAAATGTTTGTGGGTCAACCAGAGATGTACCAAAAATGACACGAAACCCGGTCATTTACAGGCAGATGGATTTGAAGCAATAGAGAGGGCAGGAATCCCGGGTGCTCACCGAGCACTACTAAGAGATGAACTTGTATTTGAATACATACGGAAGTGGTTGGGAATCCAAGAACTGAGTATCTCGCGCGTGAAGAAGATGTCTAAGATTGTTGATGTTGATTCGGCATGAAGCTTGTGTAATGGTTTAGTATCTTACAACATGCTAAACTTATTGATGGACTAGTGGTTATGTTATGTATGCATTCAGTCCATAAATAAGGCTTGGTTTCATTTATTAGTGTTAAGTTGTCACTGTAAGGTCTTGGGGTATACTTTAACCCTCTTTAACTTCACATAGGTTTCATATCACTCAATTTCTCTTATTTCACTCCACATCATCTCAAGAAAATGGTTTAATTCTATTAACTCCATCTAACACTATTGTTTTAATGGTTTTTGGTTTAAAAAAAGGAACAAAATTAATTACGTTTCCTAACACCATGTTAACATGTTAACATATAATCCTTTTAATGCCCCTTAACACAAGGGAGGAGTGGTGTACAACATAGGTTAACATGCCACGTCACTGTTAACGCCCCAAATGTTAGAGTATACCCCATGGCCTAATCTTATGTTAGATTCTCCACTTTTTTTTTTTGGTAAATGTATGTAAAATATGTAAAACTAGTAATAACCACTTAAAAAGTCAAAACAATAAAATTATAATTATTATATATTTTTTTTAAACTTTAAAGCTGGACAGACGTTTATATTTCGCTATTCTAGATATTCCGCATAAACCATTGGGGTTGGTCGTCTAATGGCAAGGCAAAGCCTTTTAATACACTAAAAGTGTGAGTTCTTGAGTTCAAGTCTCACAATGAGAAAGAAATTTGCCTTTAAAAAAAAAAGATATTTCAGATAAACGCAACATTTTCATGTAGATTCTTTTTTCAGGAAACATTGATAATAATTTTCATTTAATTTCCTTTTTTTTTTTTTTTATAATGTAGATGTATATTTGTATACTTTCATTATGGAAAATAGAAACAAAACATACGTTTTTTTTCTTTCAATAGTATTGATTAATAATATGGTGTCGGTGACAACTATAAACGGTTACACGACTGTCTAATCATATTATGTTTCAATTTAAGAGTCCTCGCGACCCTCTAGTATTGATAAATCGAACAATAACATCAATATTGATTGAGACGGGAGCGTGTGTGAGTCAATCTTACATAAACATGTGATTAAGAGAATTTGATGATCTCATTCACAATATGAATAGGGTATAAATACAAGTTAAGAGATGATAAAATGAAAACAAGATCTCCATATAATTTGGAGATGGCCCCGGCTATTCATACCCCCCACTTTTTTTTAAACCCCCCCCCCCCCCCCAAAGCGCCTGCTTAGGCCAAAGCGAGACGCTCTGGGTCAAATCGTACGAGGTGGCAGAGGGGGTAGAAAAAACTGATTTTTTTTAATCCAAAGCGCCTAGCTTAGGCCAAAGCGAGGAGCTTTTGATTAAAGTTTTAATTTGGGGTATTTTTTGGTGTTTTGAATTGGTTTTTTATTTTTTTTAATATAATTATTTTAAAAAGTAAAAAAAAAATTAAAAACAAAGGTCTTAACTCTAATCAAACGTCTATATAGGCGTTTTCGATTTCCAAATGAATCAACGACTTAAACTTGACATCATCAACCACGTATAGTCAAAGATTTTAACAATAGATTCGGTTAAGTACTAACGGAGACCTTGATCTGCAATATTTGAAAATTATCATTTCTTAACATGCTTGGTAACAGAGATGAACACTTTCTTCTACAATATTTTTGTTAATTGTTAATGTTTTTATAGTTTTTTCTACTTTTAGAAAAAATAAAAAACCACGTATAGTCAAATGCGGTATGCACGTTAAATTTTATTAAATAAGTGAATGAGCCAGGGATCCGCTTGGAGTCTAAAGCTTCGCGTGTCATCTCAAAGTATTCAATTCCGATAATCCACACCTTTCTCCTGAAGCAAAACCTCTCTAGGTTTACCATCACCAAACGGATTCACCTTAGGCCTCGGTTTGTCCACTCCAATTCCTAACATTAATTCCAATTACAATTCCACCGGTGCAATCAGAATCTGAAGAGAAGTTATTATCATCATCATCATCCACAATGTTCTTACCTATAGCTACCAACCATCCGGTTGAAGAAGAAGAAGATGACAGATATCACTAAAATAACTTGCACCGGCTTGAGATATGAGTTTGATTAGCTTAAATCTCTCTGATCCATGGTATCCACTTTCAAAGGATCCATGACACGCGATAATCGCTACGGTTAGTGGATACCATGGATCAGAGAGATTCAAGCTAATCAAACTCATATCTCAAGTTGGTCCAACAACTGAATTTGACTTGCTTGCATTGGAATCTTATACGAAATCATCTCATTGCATATTCTCCATATCCATACTTTGTTTCAAGTATCTTATAAAATTCATTTCGTCTTCAAGACTTCTAGGAGTCAACAAAGGTTGACTTCTTTGAGCATTAACCATGACTATATTACATTATTATTATTATTATTATAATTTATTATTATATTTGTAACTTAGTTCCTTTGTTTTATTATTATAATGATTTATTATTATCAAGAATCGAAAATTAGTAAAACGATTTATGAAAGTATCCAGAATCAGGAATTAGTAAAATGATCGGATGTGACTTCTGAAAACCACAAACGATCAATTAAACATTACGAAATATTGCAGATCAAGGTCTGCGTTAGTACTTAATTGAATATATTTGTTAAAATCTTTGACTATACGTGGTTGATGATGTCAAGTTTAAGTCGTTGATTCATTTGGAAATCGAAAACGCCTATATAGACGTTTGATTAGAGTTAAGACCTTTGTTTGTGGTTGATAATTTAAAGTTTAAGTCGTTGATTCATTTGGAAATCGAAAACGCCTATATAGACGTTTGATTAGAGTTAAGACATTTGTTTTTTTATTTTATTTTAACTTTTTAAAATAATTATATTAAAAAAAAATTAAAAAAAATAAAAAACCAATTCAAAACACCAAAAAATACCCAAAATTAAAACTCTGATCCAAAGCGCCTCGCTTTGGCCTAAGCTAGGCGCTTTGGATCAGCTTTTTCTGCCCCCTCTTCCATCTCGTACGATTTGACCCCAGGCGCCTCGCTTTGGGGGGTTTTAAATAGAAGGTGGGTGTGAGCCGGGGCCATATTTAAACAGATATGGTTTTCCAGAGCCCGGGCAAAATCAGAAAAAGCTGAGTTTGATTTGAGACATCATAAGGGTATGTGTAGTGGTAGAGGGTTATGTTGGGGTTATGGGATTAAAATATTAAAAAGTAATAGAAAAGGAGTTATGTGAGGGTTATGGAAAAAGAGGGTGTAGTGGGAAGGAGGGTTATGTTGGGGTTATAAATGATTGGTAATGATTGGTTAATTATTGTTTTTTAATTAAATAAGAATATTAAATAGTTTAAATTATTTTTCATTAAATATATAAAACTTATAAATACTAAAAAAAAAATTACAAATATTATTGTTATTATTATTATTATTATAACAAAAGCTGAAAATGTTATTTTGAACACTCATCCTTGGACAGACAGCCCATCTTCACCACTACTATACCCATTTTCACCACTACTATACCCATCTTCAAAAAAAACCCATCTTCACCACCACAAAAAACCTGCAACAAAAAACTCCATCTTCTTCATCCTCCTCCTTCAACCCTCTTCTTCATCCTTGCCTCCTCATCCCTGCCTCCAACCCTCTTCTTCTTCTACAATCTTTTTCCCCCAATTCCCAAACCCTAATAATAATAATAATAATAATAATAATAATAATAATAATAATAATAATAATAATAATAATAATAATAATAACTCTACACAAAACGCTCGCTATCACCTTAACCTGCAACCTCAAAACGCCACCATAGCGCCGGCGGGGACGGTGTTCCCCGGCGCTATGGGTGGCTATAACGCCACATAACTACCCCACTACGCATACTCTAAAAGATCGAATTGAATTTATTTCGCTGCTGGTTTTCTTCTTCATCTCCAATCCAATCCAATCCAATCCAATGGCTCCTCCTCCTTCTTCTTCTTACTTCCTGAAGACTGTAAGTTTTTTTTTTTTATTTATTTTTTTATTATTATTAATAAATTCCCTTTGCATTCTTCTTTCCTTGATTCACACATCTTTGTGTTGCAGGTGACTTTGGTAGACTGGTGGCTAACCAAACCCCAATCAGACCATCTCTCCCTAACCCTAGGCGTTGCTGGCTTCACTTCTCCACAGTAACTCCTCTCTCTCTCTATCTATATATACATACATTTAACTTTATCAAATTATATTATTATATGTTGTTGATGAATGAATGAATATATATTATAAATAGGAACCGGCCGATTCGATGTTTCCGTTCTGCACCCATCCTGAAGATATTCGATTTATTCAGTTTGGAGACAGTTGATGGTGTTTCTGTCATTCTCAAAGGCTTCATTAACATACATCGCACCCTCAATAATGGCTTTTCCCCTCAGGTACTACTACGCACCTTCCTTTAATTTACACCTTTTTTTCTAAAAAATTCTATAATAATGTTACAAATAACCACACATTTCCAAATTATTTATGTTCATCCGGCACTGAACTGGTAAGGCGGTTGCTTCAAGTATCGCTTACGACCATTAAATGATTAAATCATATATCATACATCACTTTTGTAAGTATAACTAATGCACATCACTTTTGTAAGTATAACTAATGCTTCATCTACAAGTGTGATGAATAACACGATATCTGGTCTGGATAATCAAGAATCCCAATGATGTTTTGTTTGATCATATTACCCATTGGAAGAAAATGGTAGGGTTGGGTTGGGTCGGCTAGGTAACTTATTAACTATTTGGGCAGGGCATTTGACAAGGGTTGGGTTGTTTCCCTTAACAAATAGATGGTTTGTTATTAATATGAAAATTTATATTATTCTTAAACAATGCTCTACTACTTTTCTTAAATAAAATAGTTCAGAATCCCCCACTTGTGGCTCAATGGTTGTCAGCTCAAATCTCCTTTGGGAGACTTTGAGTTCGATTTGGGGGTATTGCCAAGTGATGGTCGAAACTAGCCTACTTGTAGGTGCCAGGTTCGATTCTGATGGCCCCCCGGTTTTCTACTACCGTGCATTTACTCCAGAGACGCTTGCCTCTTGTGGAGGGTGCAACATCTGTCACGTGGCAGGTGGCGGGAAATTTTCCGGGTGGAAGCCTTAGTGCCCCTTATGCGTAGCCTCGACTCGCTTGTGGGCCGGCCACTCTCGTGTCAGCGTGGGCCCGGTTAAGACAACATAGTCTGACCATTGGAGAGTGGCTAGGGGACTCCCCTTCTGGGGGGTTGTGATGATCTTTGCCACAACATAGAAAATTCGCCTTCCAAAAAAAAAAAGTTTAGAAAATTTTATGCAGTAAACATACACTTAATGTGACTATGACCCATTTGACTCCTTTTCTTTTAAGTTATAGTTCATTTTGCTCATTCGAATAATCTGAAATAAAAACATAGCTAAAATCAGCCTATTCGTAAGTAAATGTGTTGAAATGACGACCTTTAATTCTATTTAAAACCAACATTGACTTTTTCCCCCCTTTTAATATGATATTTGTTTGTTACACTTACAGGTGTTTGATCATTTTATTATCGGTTTTCCCCCTAACTGGAAAGATTACTGTCCCACAATAGAATCTGCTTCTAAATGTATCACAAGAGGTAAATACTAATTGCCGCAAGTAGTAGTTTCTTGAAAACCCAGCCAGCCAGGGGCAACATGTTTATTCTTGCGGGGCCAACCCCAGATGGCTGGCTGGCTAGTTTACAAATTGTTATCATTCATTAAAGACTTAATTGGTTAAATGTTTACTTATGTGCAACAAATTTCCGCAACTATGGAACATGCATTTGATTTCTCACATTCTCCATATGATAATTATCTTTAGTTCAAGAAGAAGATGGGGTAGACTCCATTGAAGAAAATTGTCACTTTCATGGTAAACCGCACAATTCTGATGGCTGCGCTGTGGATATGGGAGTTCAAGATTGCAAAGACATGATGTTCAATGATAAAAGTAGTACCCCCCTTAATCCATCCTCGGTTGAAAATGCACATGTATAATTCTCATCTTTCCATTGACATTTATATTTCAATTGTTGCAGTTTTTTTATATTAAGAAATAAGAACCCAAAAGGATATGTATTTTTAGCATGTTTCTTTTTATTTACAATGGCAAGCATGACTGCATCACTGGTTGAGCCGTGAAACTTGTGATAATGTTAGCCCATTACTCTTTTTGGATTTTGGGGTCACATATTATATCACTAACCCTCTAAAAATGAATCTTATTTCTTGAACAGGAGCATATAGTTGAAGCTGGAAATGAAGTTGTATGTGAAAAGTCTCCTGTGCCACCAGAATTTAAGGATGGTCCAAGGCTCGAGAGTAGTCCCATTGTAAATAATACCGTTGAGTCATTTACACAATCAAAGTGTTTAGGGGTTTCTAGCAGGCGTATGACTAGATCTATGAAAAGGCTGGATAACAGTAAAAACAGTTTTTCACTAGTAAATGATATATCCAATTTGGACAAAGGAACTCTTGTTGATCCGGAGATTTTAGGCAGTCCTGGGAATTTAAAGGCGAAGGCTGTAAATTTTGTAGATTGTGATATGAAGTCCAAAAGCAGGAACATTGATCCAAAATCATCTGGTGTAAGTTGCTCTGAGGACACAGTTATAAAGATCAAATCAAAACGAAAACCATTTGACCAAACTGCTGATGTTATTAATAAGGATAATGCTGATGTAAGTGGTGAATCAGAAAGTGATTTAGAGGATATACACGTTACACCCACGTGTCCAGATTCATTATGTAACACGAATGTGGGTGTAACAGATGTAAATGACGATATTGTCATTGTGAAAACAAACATGGAAGGTTGCAGAAAGCAGAAAAACAAAGTTGACATCCCACAGAAAAAAGGTGTATCTGCAACACATGGAACCAGTTCTAAAGTAGTCGTAAATCGGAACAGGTCTCGAACCAAACTACCGGTTAAAAGGAAACTCATAACAAGTCCGGAATCAGCTAAATCTACTTCTTTAAGGGGCAAGAAGGTAAATCTACAAACAACTCTGATCATACAAACTTGTTTGTTATAGATTAACAGGTTGTTATTGTATAGGGATCTGAAGAAGGACGTGGAAGCGCCAACATTTTGCCCATTGAATCTTTCAGTGGAAAAAAATCGAGATCAGGTTAGGGATGGTTATATATATAATTTACTTGGATGTCTAAAACATAAGATACCTACATGGTTTATTTCATGCAGGAAGAGTGGTCCTACCACCTTTGGAATTTTGGCGCAACCAGAAGGTCGTTTATGACGAGGTTTGTATTCATTTTTTTAGTTTTACTTGCCCGTTTTAACAGAGACTACTAAATGCGTGTGCATTTTTAGGATTTCTGTATGTTTATGGGTTGCATTTGATGCTTTCTCCCAGTAACATGTCTCTTTTCCAGAACCAGAGTGTTGGCCGTTGTGTACCGGACCCTGAATGATTTTGTTTTAACCTAATACTTGATTTTCGTTAAATAATCAATGCATGAAGTTGAACATGTGAGTTACGTGGTGCTGTTATTATTTTCAGGATCGAGAGATGTGTGGAGTCCAAGAACCTAAGTGACGACTATGAAGAAGAAGTAGTTTGCTTAAGTTACCATGATGGGGCATGCATATGTATATATTGAAGAAGTAAATACCTCTCCGAGTAGACAAGAAATAATGCTCCAATTGTAAACAACCTGCTTAAGTGAGATCCGGATGCCTGCAAAACAAAGCACCGTTAGGACTCGTCACAGGAAAGGGGGGTTTCCTGTGACCACCCTCCGGCGTGAGAATAAGTATAGGTTTCTGAGGTGAAAGTAAAGCAATAGCTTTTTGTGAGTGAATGAATATTGACGTACCTTTTACCTGTATTTATAACCTTTCTCGTAACCGCCTTATTGAGCCTATCTCCAGGAACTAAGTCCACGGTTCTCATGGAGATAGGCCTTATCTCTTCTATTGAACCCTTCATCCCCTATTGTTCGGGGAAGAGGTTGGAGCTTATCAATAGCCCGGAGAATGACCACCTTGGCCCATCCGGCGTTGTTCTGCCGTTGGACTAGCCTTAAGACAATGTGGGCCTTTAGTTGGAGTTGGGCCGATCCATCTGGAGTGGGCCTACCTCGTCATGTCCCCCCAAGTCTAGTGATAAGCAGGTTTGGTTATGACTAGGCTTTAATCATAAGCTGTATTTGTCTTTAAATAATGACGTGTATGCCAAATAAAAATCTTCATAGAATGTAGCGCCGCATGGTTAAGGCACGTGATATGACGTCACCCTGAGCTGTCACCTCAGCCGTTTCAACAGTCTGAGAAACTCAAGGGATGTGACTGTTGGCGGGTGGTTTTCAAAAAATTTTGAAAACGTGTACTAACCACCACCTATAAATTAGCTGGTTGTCATTGGGAACTTATTCCACAGTATAGAACCTCTCATTTTTACCTACAATGGCTCCCAAAACCAGCACATCACGAACCACCATGAGTGTTGCCCAGATTCATACCAGTTGGTCGGTAACGGCACTACAGTCTTTCTTGTCCGAATGGCGTATACTGCCGGAGTGGAATCCTGTTTGTCCAGGTCCTACTGATGTTGCTTTTCCCTTGAAACCTGGGAAAATTACTTTGTACGCCGAATTCTTCAAGTTCTGCCATTTCCGGTTACCGGTGACACAATTTCTTGTGGAATTGTTGTCATACTATAAGGTGAATATTTCTCAACTCCACCCGTTAGGTTTAATCAAGGTGAAACATTTTGAGTTCTGTGCCCGGGGACTGGGTATGTCCCCCCAGTTGGATGTATTCCGAGTTTTTTATATTCTCGTTTACAAAGGGGAGTATTTTACCTTTGACCGTCGTCCTGGTGCACCTCCTTGTATCGAAAACTTCCCCCCTAATGTGCAAGACAAAAACTGGAAAAAGAAATTTTTCTTTATCGATGAGGCCGTTTTGCCTGTTGTTGCACCGGTGCAAACGCCCGAGGGGAAGACAAGGTTTGCCGATGAGAGCCCTGCTCCTGCCGTATTTGAGAAGCTTCCGTTGTACACGGCTCTAGTAAATCATCCCACCCCGTGCACACACATTCCGGAACGAGCCCTTGTGGCTGTTGGCATGAGCCGGATCTGGGTTGACGATACCATATACCCCGAGTACCGGAGAAAAGACCAAGGCAAGTTCGTTCCATAATTTTAATATGTTTGCAAAGGATGTGAATTTAAATTGTTGTATTTGGTCGCAGATGAGTGGCATTACTTTGATGCCTTAGACCCGCAGGCCATTCCCCATCTCGAGGAGCACGACCGCTTATTGGGAGACGACGAGGCGGACGTGCTGAGTCAAACGGTAAAGAATTTTGTGATTCCTGCTCGCCCTTTACAGAGTCTGGATAATCAGCCGGACACTTCTGCTCCGGTGAACTCAGAGGCGCCCGTGTCCCCCCCGCTCAACCCGGATCCTCTCAACGTTGCTGAGCCTGTTGCTACGACCAGTGAGAAGAAAAAGAAAATCCGAAAAAGGAAAGCCACCATGCCGGATGTGTCGTCTTTCATGGCCAAGCGTCGTGAGCTGTTGGCCAGCAAAGAAGAAAGGCTTGGTGAGTGTTTTTGTCTTGCCGGGTCTGTGCTGGGCTTTTGATTGTTCCCTTGTTATTATAACGATCCGTTTTCATGCTTCCAGGGGCTCCTTCTCCGGGTGACACCACGTCTGCACAACAAGCTGGAGCGGCAAATCCTGCTACTGAAACCATATCCGAGCAAGTTATTGATGACCCGATAGTCACTTTGCCAACCGCTCCTCATCCCGCTGCTGAGTTTTCCACGGCTGCTACCACGTCTCCTGTTGCGGCTCCGCGTTTGGAGATCGTAGAAGAACCTAACAACACCATATCAGTTGGTGTAACCTTTTCCTCGACCGTCGTAACTTCTGCTGCTTTAGCGGCCGGGCCTTCAAGTGCTTCATCAGTGGATGCTTCTTCAAGTACTATTTTGACCCCCAGCAGTACCACTGTACCTTCAACTGTTCTAACCGGGTTGTATGCTGGTGGTTCTAGTAGCAAGGCATTTAGGGATATGTCCCAGGTGAGCTTTACCGAACTGTTACACGATGTTCAACATCATCCCATTGCATTCCCTGGGGGTGTAAGGTCCGGGCAGACACCGTTTAATGTGGACCCTGCGGAGTCAGAGAAGATGATCTCTCATGCTTATGTTCCAGGTATTCATTGGAATCCTTCTCTGCCAGATACTAAATATACTCCCAAGTGGAAAATAGCTCAATCTACCCGTCTGATCGGTCCGGATATTATAAGGCACTGGGCTGATCATGCCTTCCCCCCGGCTGAGCGGCACTACCTCCAGGGTCTGGACAACGCTCAACTGGCTGAAAATGCCCTAGGATCCGGGGTGAGTTCACTTGCTTCTATGTACGAGGTGCTACGCCGCTGGCGTTCGGATGTTGGGGATTTATACGACATGCATGTGTCTCACGGCAAGTTATCCGTGGAGGCTGAAGGAGTATTACAATCCTTAACCGAATGCCGGAAGGAGCTTGCCGAGATGTCATCAATCCGTGACAAGTATGAGCAAGATAAGACTCGTTTGATCAACACCCACAATGATGAGAAGCTGGAAATTCTTCGTTCCCATGATAATCAGACCCGTTTGATAACGTCATTGGAAAACCGGGTGAAACAACTGGAAAGAGATTTGCAACTAGAGAAAGATGCTGCTTCCAAAGCCAAGGCAGATCAAGAGAGATATCAACAGTTATCTGCCGAGATTGAGGGCTATGAATCTCGTGCTCGGAGAGCTGAGGAAGATAGGGATGCCATGCTAGAGCAACTAAACATCCAAAAAGCTGAAGCTGAAACTGCGACCAAAAATGCTACAAGCTTTTCTGAACAGTTGACGGCTGCTCTTGCCCGGGTGAGTGTGCTGGAGATGGACCGGGATTGGTTGATATCGAAAGGATTCCAGGCTTCGTGGGGCCACATCAGGGGAGGAGGTCAGTATCAGCAGAGACTTAACGACTTTTATCGAACTGCTGTGGAGTCCGGGTACCAGGATGGCCTCGTGCATGGCCACCGTCACGGGATGCTGGGGCGCAAACTCCCTGAAGCTACTGACCATGAGAAAGAAGTTGAACAACGAACCTCTAAGGCCTTGGAAGCCTTAAGTAGTGACTCCCTAGAAGAGCTCACCCAGTTGCAGTCCCGAACAGGTGACGAAGGCATGTCCAATGTCCGGGCCATTCTTGAGCCCGTTATTGCCAGTTCTTCTGATGACGAATGATTGTCTTTTGCGTTATTGAATTCTAGTTCTTGTATGTTGACACGCCCGGAGGGCTTTATGTAATCCCGGAATTTTGATGCCTTGTGTGATTTTTATAAAACATTATGTTTTGTTAACCATTTATTTAATGTTTGTTTTTCACCTTTGACTCTGCCAAAGGCCACTTGTCGAGCAATATCTCGAAGCGTCGTGTCGTCATTAATGTTAGTAATGATGTTGCTGACGTCATTCTTTCAACTTGACCGTCCCATCCACGTGTCAGGCGGCTCTTGTCAGTGTAATAATTACAGAGTTCTTTTAAACTCCCAAGGACGATCTTAACCGTCACACTCATACATTATATAAGCAGGGTGTCCTATCATGCACAAGTAATCAACTCGTTTAATCATGCCACGTAAATTTGTCTCCCTCAAAAGATACCTGAAGGAGTTGGATGCTCTGGAAGGATTAAGGGAACTGCAGCGTCAATCCCAAACCCTTGAGCACCCTCTTCCTGCTGATGAACCCACTGAGCTTCGTCCCCCAAGGGAATGTCGATTGGTCTACCATCGGCGGTCAAGGGCTGTACCACCACCCCTGTCTGTTGTTGCAGATGACATTGGGGGAGATCATGGTATCCCCATTGGTTTGCCTAACCTGACTGGAGTCGAAGATGGCGTCAGAGTGCATTCAACCAGTATCCCAGCTTCTGGACGTTATGGCTTGGTCTACCGGCGAGGCACTGGACATCGGCCGTCCCCCTGGATACCTTTGGGGAAGGAAGTGGTGATTGATCAGGGATTGGACCTGGTTGGACCTTCCCATGCAGATGAGGACCCGGGGGTTAGGTCATTTGATCTCCAGTTAATGAAGATGTATGAGGAGTGCTGGGTCCTCCCCCCTACTTGCAACCCTCCTGGCGATGTGCTATATACCCCGGCGGAGGTGTTTGCCATGTTGGATGGTTGCAGTTCTTAATGCTTGCAATAGCGCTATGTATAGTTGGTAGGAAAATTATTATTATTGGCTTTGGATTTTTGTCCTGCCCCTACCGTTTTTTGTAATTATGCTTTGTCTAGCATGTTATTTATAATGGAATATAAGTACTGAAAATGCCATTATCGGCGTTGTTTTATTGATTGTAATGAATAACAAGAAAGATAAAAACTTGATTGACCGGGGTGTCATGGTATCCGTCCGGTCAATGTTTACAATGGCCTAAGGCCCTGAACTTTTGTGTTACATGTAGCATTTTCTGAGTTGGGCAGCATTCCAACTTCTGGGTACCGGCGTCCCGTCCAGTTGTTTTAGTCGGTATGCTCCCTTTCCCAGGCTTTCAATGACTTCATATGGTCCCTCCCAGTTGGGACTTAGCTTTCCCGGGGGCAGTTGTCTGCTTGCCTCATTATCCCTCATGACCAGGTCGCCGGGCTTGAATGAGCAGGTCCGGACTCTTTTGTTGTAATACTTTTCCATCAGCCTCTTGTACCGGGCTTCCTTGATATGGGCTTCATCACGCCGGGCCTCTATTGCGTCAAGATTGAGTCTTAACAGCTGGTCATTGTCAGTATTGGGGTCGGCGTATCTGGTAGACGGCAGCATTACCTCGGCCGGAATCATCGCTTCCGATCCGTAGGTCAGACAGAAAGGGGTCTCTCCATTGCTTGTCTTGGGTGTCGTCCGATGAGCCCAGAGAACATGCGAAAGCTGGTCAACCCATGATGTTCCTTCCTGGTCCAAGCGTCTTTTCAACCCGTCCAGTATGCTCCTGTTCGCCCTCTCAACCTGTCCATTTCCTCGAGGGTGAGCCACAGACGTGAATACTTGGTGTATGTTCAGGCTTTTGCACCATTCTTGTATGTGCTTATCTGCGAACTGCGTCCCGTTGTCGCTGACCAGGTACAAGGGAACTCCGAACCTGCATACTATGTGTTCCCATAAAAACTTCTTGATGTTGCTCGCCTCTATCTTGGCCAACGGCTTTGCCTCTACCCACTTTGTAAAGTAGTCAATGGCGACCACCAGGTACTTGAGCTTTCCTGGGGCTAGAGGAAAAGGTCCGACCAAATCAATGCCCCATTTTTGAAAGGGCCATGCTGCTGTTACCGGAATTAAGTTGTTCTTTGGTCTGGTCGTTACCGGTGCATACTTTTGACAACTAATGCACTTCCTGAGTTCTTCGACGGCCATGGTGTGCATCCCGGGCCAGTAGTATCCTGCATTTGTGATCTTGGCCACCACTGCCCGGGGTCCTGCATGAATCCCACACATTCCCGAATGGATATCCTTGATCAAATACCTGGCTTCCGAAAGGGATACACATCTCAGGGATGGCCCTAGGTAAGACTTCCTGTAAAGAACCCCGGCTTGGATTTCATATTGAATGGCCTTGGTCCGAATTTTCATTGCCTCGGCTTTATCTTCCGGCAGACTTCCATCTGTTAAGAACTTATGTATAGGGGTCATCCAGGAGACCTCAACTGCGTGCACCAAATGAACTTCTGATATCTGTGTGGACGGGTGCTTCAAAGTTTCTGTGTGGACGTTTGCATCCGTGCCGGACGAGGCCAGCTTACTGAGAGCATCAGCAATGTCATTCTTGTGCCTTCTCACATGATGTAGCGTGACCTGCTTGAATTTGGCCATCAACTCCTTTGTCTTTTCTAGGTATCTGGCCATAGACTCATCCTTGGCTTCGTATGACTCGTTCACCTGATTGTTGACCAAGAGTGAGTCCACATGGGCATCCACCCGGGTGGCTCCCATGGCCAAGGCCACTCGTAGTCCCGCCAGTAGGGCTTCGTATTCAGACTGATTGTTAGAACATTCAAAGTCGAACCGGAGGGCATAGAGGAACCGTGCACCCTCCGGGCTAACCAACAATAATCCTGCTCCGGCACCCTTACTGTTGGAGGAGCCATCCGTATATAGCTGCCACGGAGTAGACTCGTCTTCCAGCATATCTTCAATTCTCGGCACCGATTCCTTGATCTCTTCTCCTTCCGGGATTTCTGTCATGAAGTCAGCCAGTACTTGGCCCTTTACAGCTGTTCGCTTTTTAAATGACACATCCAATGCTCCCAATTCAATCGCCCACTTGGCCAGCCGTCCCGACACCTCTGGCCTGTTTAGAATCTGTCCCAGTTGGAAGTTTGTGAGGACTTCCACTTCGTGCGCCTGGAAGTACCTGCGCAGCCTCCGGGATGAATGCACCAGTGCCAGTACCAATTTTTCCAAGGTAGGATACCTGGCCTCGGCGTCTGACAATGTCCGGCTGATGTAGTAAATTGGGGTCTGGCATTTGTTCCTTTCAACTAGTAAAACTGAACTGACGGCTTGGTGCCCCGCTGCCAGATACATCTTCAACACTTCTCCCGGACGAGGTGCTGTGAGCATGGGCAAGTTACCGACGAATGTTTTCATCTGTTCGAATGCATTGCCCGCTTCTTCAGTCCATTTAAACTTGTTCTTGTTCAGGCAGTCCTTTAGTGTGGAGATAAACGGTAGAGAACGCTCGGCATGCCTGGCCAGGAACCTGCTGATGGCGGCTAATCTCCCGTTGAGTGTTTGGGCATCTTTCAACGTCTTGGGGGCGGGCATATTCCTGATTGCTGCCACCTTTTCCGGGTTGACTCGGAACCCGTCCTTGGACACTATTACTCCCAGGAACTTCCCTTCTTCAACCCCAAAAGAGCACTTTCCCGGGTTCAGCTTGATGTTATATTCTCGGAGAGTATCAAACGTTTCTTCGATATCTTTTAACATCATCTCTTCAGTCTTGCTTTTGATTACCAGATCATCCACGTATACTTCCAGGTTCCTGCCGATCTGGTGTTCGAACGCTTGATCCATCAGCCTTTGATACGTTGCCCCAGCATTCTTCAAGCCGAACGGCATTTTGGTGTAGCAGAATATACCAGCGTCCGTGTGGAAAGCTGTCTTCTCCTCGTCCTCCTTAGCCATCTGAATCTGATGATACCCTTTGTATGCATCCAAAAAACACTTGTACTGGAAGGGAGCTAGGGAATCGACCTTGAGGTCTATCTCTGGAAGCGGGTATGCATCTTTAGGACAGGCTTTATTCAGATCCTTATAGTCCACACACATCCTCCATGATCCGTCGTGCTTTCGAACCATGACAGGGTTGGCGACCCATGTGTGATACTTGGTTTTTCTGAGGATCCCGGCTTCTTCCAACTTTTTTACCTCTTGCACTACCGCCGCTCTTCGATCCGGAGCCATGCTTCTTCTCTTTTGTGTGACTGGTTTCACGTTTGGGTAGGTGGACAGCTTGTGTTCTGCCTTTTCCCGAGCAATTCCAGTCATGTCAGAATGTGAGAATGCAAAAACGTCCATGTTGCGCTTTAATAGCCGCTTCAATTTCTCCTGAGTGGCCGGGGCCAGCGAATCTCCGATGGTGACCGTTTGATCTGGGTGTTTCGTGCTCAACACCCATCTCTCCGGGCCCCGTATACCGGACGGTGCCTGACGGCATGCTGCGCCCTCAGCTGCTGCGACAACTTTTTCCCCGGTCACCGTGGCTACTCCATGTGGTGTTGGGAACATGAGAAAGCCCCTGGCTGTAGATACCAGGGCGTCTATTCGTCCCAACGTGTACCGGCCAATGATTAGATTGTACTGAGAGGTAGCTGGGATCACCAGAAAAGTAACAAGGATCGTTCGTTCCTTATAGCCATCGCCGAGTGTGACTAGGAACGTCAGTTGCCCCAACGGCTCTATACATTCTCCTGTGAACCCTTTTACCGGACCGTGGGCCGGTGCTAACATCTTCTGGTCCTCCGTTGACATTCTTCTGAAACATGGCTCATAGATGATATCTTCTGAACTGCCCGTGTCCACCATGATTCTTTTCATACTGTAGTCACCTACAGCTGCTGAGATTACCAGCGCTTCCATTCGTAATGCTTTGTAGTACGGAGGTACAGTCATCACCGTTTCCATCCACGGCTCAATTGTTTCGAATCGTCTCTTGGAGCTGCCTCTTGCCTCCGGCCGTATTGTATTGATCTCCCTGGGCTTTTTTCCAGTCGCCCTGTCTTCCCAGGTTGTTGCTTCCGGTTTAGTGTCTTTAACCAGATGAGCTAGCTTCCCTGTTCTGACGAAGTACTCTATTTGTCTCTTCAATTGGAAACAATCATTCGTGTCATGGCCGTTGCCTTTGTGGTAATCACAGAATTTTGACCTGTCCTTTGACGGAGAGTCCTTGACCGGCCGAGGAGTGTTCAGCCTTAGGTTCTCCGTTTCTAGTATCTGTGATGGCGTCTTGATCAGCTCCGGGTAATCCAGCTTGGGCTTGGAAGCCGTATCTCCTCTGCTGGAATAAGAGTCACGAGACTTTTCCGATCTTCGCCCCTGCTCGCGACGATCATCTCTCCGCTCCTCCCGGCGTTCGTCCCGACGGTCATCTCTTGAATAAGGTTGACCCGACCGCCCCCTGTTTCTGGAGCCTCTGGAGTCCTGGTTTTCACTTGTTTTTGTAGTCTCTTGCTTCTTCCGTACTGCATGGTTCATGGCAATTGATTTCTCCTGTTTGACGTACGCCTTAGCTACTGTCATCATCTCGTCCATGGTCTGAGGATATCCATGGGGACCATGAAGCTTTCTTAACAATCCGTCGTCATTCACTCCCATGGTGAATGCAGTGCATGCTAATTCTTCAGTAAGACCCGGGATCTGGAGCCTTTCTTTGTTGAACCGTATTATGAAATTCTCCATTGGTTCATTGTCTCTCTGGCGGATATGCATTACCTCCTCCCTATACTTGGTGTGTCTGCGCTGTTGACTAAACTGCTGGGTGAATCCCTTATGGATGTCTCTCCAGTTTGAAATAGACCTGGGCGGCAAACTGTCCCACCAGACCCGTGATGCTCCCACTAGGGTCTGAACGAACATGTGACACCAGGCCTGCATTGGCCAGTCCTTGGATGAGGCTACAGATTCAAAGATGCTCAAATGGTCATCCGGGTCCCCAATCCCGTCATACTTACCCACTGTCGATGGGAGTTTCAGGTTCTGGGGTAACGGGGCATTGGCTATCCTTTCCGTGAACTTGGAGTATGTTGCCATCGTCGGAGGACGGTATGGCCGGGTAAGGTCTTCATCATCTCCCTGATCTTCACTCTCCTGTACTACCACCGCGTTCTGCTGTCGTTCCTGGGTAGGTCCCGTGGAAGCTCCCGGGCCCCCGGGAGTGGTTTCATAGTTGAGGCGCGTGCGGACTTCATTCAGTCTTTCGTTCGAGGGTATCCCTGTCTGAGGGTTCCACCCCGGGGGTGGTTGCACCGGGGGATACATGTAAGGATATGGGTATGTGTACGCACCACCAGTTGACGGTGCACACATGTACCCATATGGTGACATAGGATAGTAAGGCATGAACGGTTGATTCCCGGGAGTGACCGGTGTGTAAGGCGGCATATTCGGCTGCATGAGAGTTGCTTGTGGTGATGAGGTCATGGCTGCCGAGATCGCAGCCGAGAAAAGTGGGAGACTTTGTGCTGCTGTAAACCAAGGCATCGATGATACGGGTGCCGAAACTCGAGGGGCTGAGAAACTTGTACTAACAATCGGTCGAGTGTATGTGGGTAATAGGACCGGTCCTCTTGCAGAAGAGAGACGTCCTTGGTGGCCTCCGGGTGACACCAAAGTCTGCGTGTTCCCCGGGAGTGGGGCCGATGTCCCTGGAGAAAACCCCGGAGCCACTCCGTCGCCTTCCCCTTCCGAGTCGGAAGCTATTGTACCATCGATCCGCTCCGTTGTGGGAGTCAAATTCTGATCGCTTCTTGCCGGGTTGGCGGTAACCATGGCATTTTGATTTGAAGTCATCTCGGTCCTTCAGGTTATTCAACCGGTAGCTAGTTTCTTGTACGGGTCCCACGGATGGCGCCAATGAAGAAGTAAATACCTCTCCGAGTAGACAAGAAATAATGCTCCAATTGTAAACAACCTGCTTAAGTGAGATCCGGATGCCTGCAAAACAAAGCACCGTTAGGACTCGTCACAGGAAAGGGGGGTTTCCTGTGACCACCCTCCGGCGTGAGAATAAGTATAGGTTTCTGAGGTGAAAGTAAAGCAATAGCTTTTTGTGAGTGAATGAATATTGACGTACCTTTTACCTGTATTTATAACCTTTCTCGTAACCGCCTTATTGAGCCTATCTCCAGGAACTAAGTCCACGGTTCTCATGGAGATAGGCCTTATCTCTTCTATTGAACCCTTCATCCCCTATTGTTCGGGGAAGAGGTTGGAGCTTATCAATAGCCCGGAGAATGACCACCTTGGCCCATCCGGCGTTGTTCTGCCGTTGGACTAGCCTTAAGACAATGTGGGCCTTTAGTTGGAGTTGGGCCGATCCATCTGGAGTGGGCCTACCTCGTCATATATATATTAGTTAGTTTTAGGGGTGGACTAACGATTGTTTGAACATGACACCGGCCCTTAACCAATTGAAATGGGTGCTATTTTGGAGAAACGTGAAATTGTTTTATGTTCATAATTTCAAATCAGAAATCCCAATTCTGTGACATTGTTTCATTAAATTGATAAGTTTAACAAGAAGATTGTGATGACCCCTATCAAATTCAATGAGACGTTATGGACACCTAATTGATTATGTTTATTTGCTAAGGATTCTTTGCCGTTGCTAAATTGTAAGAGGATGGATTAAACAATGCATAACCTTAAAAACCTTAAAAAAAAAAATACGGATAGTAATCTTACACATCAACACCACCCAAAAGTCTGTTGACAAACTTTTCCAAATGATCCACTTCATCCCACATACCTACTTTTTCACTTCAATTACTTTTATATTCAATTTAGTAGTATATGATTTAATTTTAATAGCCTATCTATACTATATAATAATCTAGGTTATATCTCGGGAGCTTTCTGAGATACGCAAATCTAATATGATGCGATAAAATGCGTGTTACGATGCAGCATAAAAGTTAAAGTACTATAATATGAGAAACCAACAATTTTAATCATGTGAATAAGAATGAAAATGTATATTAAAAAGATAATGTACATTTGGATGAGGAGCAGAGCAGAAACAACCATTTTAGGGCATGATTGAGGTTGTGGTCTTAAAAGTATAGCTTTTTAGAAACGACTAATTTTGACCTATTCTACATTGGATGAAAACAAAACTCTCATTTACAGTTTCATTTAGTGTAAAAAAATCATTAGAAACTTGTGTATCACACAGGTTATAACATTTTTTTTATTTATTATTACGCTTGAATATATAATATTACATGAGGTTGGATCAATAAAATATTAAATAGTTTTTAATAAGCGGAAAATATAAAAAAGAATTAGTTAAGCAAATAAATATAAACATGAAATTATGATTAATATTATTAATTCAGATGAGAAAGAATTCATAAGATTTTTATTTATTATATACAAAAGTAATAATAAAAGTAATAATAAAAATAAAGATAAAGATTATAAATTAATAAATATTGAGTTATTTATAACCTTTTTTTTTTTGCGGAAATTCAATGTCACACCCTCAAATTCCACAACGATGTTTATACCGCGAGGCGCGTGACACACCAGGATCCCGTAGCCATTAGTTACAAGAACGACTCTAAATGCCCAAACCATTTAGTTTGTTTTCAAAAATATAGTTTAACGTTCATTCAAAAGGTTAGATAATTACGGAAGCGTAAAACAAACATAAATAGTTTAAATCTATGCGCAAAACGTGCCCAAAAACCAATTAAAAGTAAAACCAAAATATAAGTTTAATAATATTAAAAAACCCCATGACACAAATGATGCATGCCCTACGTGCTTCAAACCTAGCGACCTGCAAAAGCATGCTAGCGTGTGTTAACATAAAGCCGGTGAATTCATAATTTAAGTAAGCAAAAGTAAAGTTTACAAAAGTAACCAACCACCAGTTTTAACGCATTCCAGAGGTAGCTAACCCACACAAATGCAACTAAACAAGCAGTACCGAGAACATACCAGATGTTCGGAATAAATATTATTTCTTCAATTCGTGTCCTTTTTTTGCCGAACATCTAAAACAAACAAACATGTGTAAATAATAACTAAAAATAAGTAAAACCTATAAAATTACTAAATAAACACAAACTAACTAAAACGATAACTAAATGACTTGAAAAACTATTAAAATGCTAAGGAAAAATGCATGTGTTTTGCAACGCATCAGGAGGGTATAATATAGTTTAAGTTAAGATATAGAAATATAATTTATAATATATATATATATATATATATATATATAGGCTAAGTATACACAAGAAACCTTCTAAAATGAAGAAACTCCTAGAAACCCATCTTGTGGCCCTCATTCTTCCACATCACCTCATTATCAAATATATTATTTTATGTTTTGAGGGTATTTTAGTCATTTTAACTTTCCCCCATTTTACAATTTGAATCTTCTCTTTCTCCCACCCTATATAATCTAGATCTCTCTCTCTCTCTCTCACACATATTATCTCCCTGTTTTCTCAGATTTTTTTCCACCACCACTAAACACCACCCCTAAACACCACCATCATCATCAACATCGCCCACCACCACCATCATCAAAACCGACAATCGGTTTGGATCCAAACCTCCCGAGGAATATCAACAGTCTGCCACCATATTCAAATCTTGATATCTTCTCTTCTCTTCTCTTCTCTTCTTCATCATCTAAACCAACCAGGTCAAACTCCTGTCATTGTAACTTAAATCCCCTGATCCCTCCATTCTTCTTACCTTTAACATCAACAAGAACTACCCATTTGATTCATGGCAACCGGGAAAAATATAAACACAAAGAGTTACCTCCGTCATGTGGAGTCAATGAAGACCCTACCCTCTGGTGCTGGTAAGATACCTGAGTTGAAGGCTGTTATTCTTGGTGAGTCTCTTGCCTCTGAAGAGAATGATCTTGTCTTTCCTAGTCAGGCTTTTTCCAACCAGGCTCTTCTTTCTTCTCCTCAAAAGGTATCTTTTTTTATTATTATTATTATTATTATTATTAATCTTTGATAGATCTTTTGGTTATATGTTGTTTTTTTTTATTTTTTTAATGTTTTGGGTTTGAAAGTTTTGTTGAGTTTATGAATCTTGAAGTGTAAAGTTTGTTGATTTTGGTTTGGAGTGTTGGTTTGTAAAGGTGTATGACAATGAGGGAATATTTTGACCTAAAATAAAAGATAAACTTTAAAATAAAAGATAAAGTTTAATCTTTTATTTTGATAGTTTTGATTTGAATTTACATAATACCAAGTGAATACTAAATCATTAGGGTCAGTTATGCATTTTTGTAAACTGGCATTGCAATCTTTTGATAAGCATCATGCGGCGATATCAGACACATTTTGATGAATGTTTATAGATCCTTTGGTTTTATGTTCGTAGTATCTTTGTGTTTAGTTAGGGTGTTTTTATCGTCTATATTTTCGTATAATCTTTGTGTTTAGTTAGGCTGTTACGTGTGTAGCATATCTGTTTTTTGCAGTCAAATTCTGTTTTCTATGTTTTCTAGCATATCAGATTCTGCTCTATGTTTACTGCAGACTACAAAAGTTTTTGCTGTGTTTTCCTGTTACACATGTAACACTCGTGTGTTTTTGCACCATGTCTGTCTATTTTTTTTTCCGAATGTATGAGTTTTTTTTATGTTACCTATGTGTTTTTACAGAAAATGTTTGTTTTTGTGTTTTCTCATATAGTCTTATCTATAACTAAAGACAGAAAATGTGTTGTTATTTGTTTTCAGAATGACTTTTCGGAA